>CAKJTW010000076.1:4090323-5453764 GCA_917880005.1 Nanger dama
ACTGCAGTTCAAAAGCATCAATTCTTTGGCACTCAGCTTTCTTCACAGTCCAACTCTCCCATCCATACATGACTACTGGAAAAACCATAGCCTTGACTAGACGAATCTTTGTTGGCAAAGTAATGTCTCTGCTTTTGAATATGCTGCCTAGGTTAGTCATAACCTTCCATCCAAGGAGTAAGTGTCTTTTAATTTCATGACTGCAGTCACCATCTGCAGTGATTTTGGAGCCCAGAAAAATAAAGTCTGACACTGTTTCCACTGTTTCCCCACCTATTTTCCATGAAGTGATGGGACCAGATGCCATGATCTTCATTTTCTGAATGTTGAGCTGCAAGCCAACTTTTTCACTCTCCTCTTTCACTTTCATCAAGAGGCTCTTTAGTTCTTCTTCAGTTTCTGCCATAAGAGTGGTGTCATCTGCATATCTGAGGTTATTGATATTTCTCCCAGCAATCTTGATTCCAGGTTGTGCTTCATCCAGCCCAGCGTTTCTCATGATCTCATGATGTACTCTGCATATAAGTTAAATAAGCAGGGTGACAATATACAGCTTTGCCATACTCCTTTTCCGACTTGGAACCAATCTGTTGTTCTGTGTCCCATTATTTATCAATTGTACAGAAAATATTGGAGTCCTCTTTCCAATTTTCCTCATGAAATCACATATGTGAATCAGGTTATTGATGCCATCTTGTTGTACCCTCATTTTCATTTTTGAGGACCTCAGTGTGTATAAATTTTAGTTGATTTCTCTCTAGTAGAAAATCTGTAGTCTGTCTGACTCCCTGTATGAAGACCTTGGGTTAGCTGCATCACCTCTCTGAGCATCAGCATCTTTACTGTACAATGCAGGGAATGTGTGTGGGTTCCCTAGAGGATTTAAGAGGAAGCAGCAAGTGATAAGGAAATTCCAAGATGGCTCAATAGTTTAAAAAAAAAATCCACCTGCTAATACAGGAGACTCAGGAGAATTCAATCCTTGGTCGGGAAGTTTCCCTGGAGGAGGAAATGGCAATCCAGTATTCTTGCCTGGAGAATCCCATGGACAGAGGAGCCTGGTAGGCTACAGTCCAGGGAGGTCGTAGAGAGTTAGACACGACTGAGTGACTGAGTGTACACACACAGCAAATGTTAAGCCCCTGAAAAAGCACTTGGCGTACAAGGTGTCCTTCCTGTCTCTCCTTCCTTTGTGAACTGGTCCCTAAGGAGCTGGGTGTGGAGCAAGAAACCAGTCACGTGCCTTCAACGCAAAGCGAGGTGCTTTCACACTAGCACTGGAAAGCACTCACCCTGTCTGGATATTGTGATGAGCAATGATTTCCTTACATCCACACTTTAAACAATTGATGAAGAGAGCATTCTTAGCAATTTCTTGGATGTTTCCAAATATAACAGCACCCTGATGGTGGCAGGTAGGTTGCTGTGACATTCAATTTGCGCTAATATGCCCAGAAGCAGGAAAGCGTGGCGTGGGGGCCGCGTGGTGTTTACCATCCTCCCCACGTCTCTATCAGGCATGAGAAACCCAGGTCAGGATCAGAGCTCGCAGAAACTTCCCCCTTTCAGTGGATCCTGAAAGGAACACATTCCGAACTTCAGAACCAGTGGCTTATGACTAATCCCAGATAAATCACTAGCTTTTCTCCCCGGGCTTCTTGATTTTTCCCCCACAAACAAGAAGGGTTTTAATATGGGGAGCGAGAAAGAATAAGATGTAAGAAATGACAAAATGATTCTGGGTAAAGAAATAACAACCTGCCTGAGGCTGTGTCGTGAAGGAGCTCTCTGTATTTTCAGACTCTAATTTGGGATTCTGAGTATCTAGGATCTAACCTCTCCCATCTGGCGAGTGGAGAGAGCAAGCGCAATGCTGGGGCGGGGAGGCGGAGGGTCCTTTTGCAAACCCCCACCCCACACCCACTGCATCCCATGTCCTCACCTTAAGACCCTGCTGCTGCTAAGTCACTTCAGACTTGTCTGACTCTATGCGGCTCCATAGACGGCAGCCCACCAGGCTCCCCCTCCCTAGGATTCTCCAGGCAAGAACACTGGAGTGGGTTGCCATTTCCTTCTCCAATACATGAAAGTGAAAAGTGAAAGTGAAGTTGCTCAGTCATGTCCGACTCTTAGCGACCCCATGGACTGCAGCCCACCAGGCTCCTCCGTCCATGGGATTTTCCAGGCAAGAGTACTGGAGTGGGGTGCCATTGCCTTCTCCACCTTTAGACTCTGCTTACCTCAAAAGCACTAGTAATTCTGAAGAAGGGATGAACACCCACTTGGGGAGTGGTCAAGCCCGTCTCAGCCTCTAAACAAAGTGTCCTTCTTCTGCTCCCACACTGCACCTGATGTCTATATTTAGCCTCATCTGGGCCTCTAGAGATACACATTGTTAGTAATATTGATAAATCACATTTGAATAATACTTTGTGTTGAAAATATAATTTCTCACAGTTTTATCTGATCCATAGAGCATGTGCTTTAAAAGGCAAGATAGATATTCATATAATTAAAAAAATCTGAGAGTTAAATGATCGACATGCGTTTATACAGCTAGAAACAGTCAGCCTGGGCTTAATACTCAGGTTTCTGGGGCAAAGCTGAGGATTCTATCAAGAGATCCTACAGATCCCACGATACCTGAAGACATTTCCTATTATACAAATATTTGTCCTGGAAAAAGGAAGAAGGGAAAGGAACGAAGAAAAGACAGGCTGACTAGTCTTTTCAGTCAAAATAAGCCAAGAGAATGCCCCTCAGTGGACTCAGCAGTGGGTTTGATGGATCATTTCTCTGTCATGATACAGGGACAGCTAGGACCCCTGATTGCAAGAGGCGGCAGCTGCAACCTGCCTTACATGAACGCTCCCCAGGAGCTGCGGCTCCTGAGGTCCAGTGTACAGGGCGAGGCCGATGCAAACGAGAAGGAAGGTTAGGAAGAGCCAGTGGCGGATAGGGAAGATAACGGCACAGTCATGCAGACACTGGAAAGTCCAAAAGTATGCTGATGAAACCTCTCACCCACTCTCCTGATAGAGACCAATGCTATGTAGGAGTAACCAAGGGCTGTGTGTGGACAGGTGGTCACAGGGAGCTGCAAAGCCAGGTGCCCGTCGTGGGAGGGTGCGTCAGCAAGACCCCAGGCAGGGCACCCACACTCACTGCAGTACCCCTGTGTGCAGAGAATGCATTTGGGATCAGACAAGCTGCAGTGTGTCTCACCATCTGGATAACCTGGCACACATCACTAACAGCTCACAAAGCCTTAGTTTCTCCATCTGTAAATCGGAATCGTAATAGCGCCATCTCATAGCATTCTTGTGAGATAAAATAATGGAGTCACACTTCCTATAAAATTTCTAACGCACAACAGAAAGTCACAGTCTTGGTGCATATATGAGATGGTCGAATTCTATTTTTTTGTGCCCATCCATGATTCAACATGCATTTCTTATTTTTCTAACCCATCTATCTGCTCATTAAAAAGAAAACACTTTAAAATTCTGCATTATAAACTCCTTCCACTTTACAGATGTAGATGTACCTTCACCTGTAAAATGTAGGGAAGGAAACAACGAGGGTGACCCAGGCCATCTCCATTTGCCTGGAACTTTTCTGGTTTCAGCCTTGAAATTCCCATGCTCTGGGAATCACCTTGTGTGCTTAATCGCTCAGTCGTGTCCAATCTTTGCGACCCTATGAACTGTAGCCCACAAGGCTCCTCTGTCCATAAGGATTCTCCAGGAAAGAATACTGATGTGGGTTGCCATGCCTTCCTCCAGGGGATCTTCCCAACCCAGGGATCGAACCCAAGTTTCCCATATTACAGGCAGATTCTTTCCTGTCTGAGCCACCAGGAAGCCCAACTTCCAGGTAAACCAGGATAGTTGATCAGCTTGGAAATAATACCTACTTGTGGGATTGATGCAGGAGTAAGATAAAGAGGGGTTTCCCAGGTGGTGTGCATGGTGAAGAACCCACCTGCCAATGCAGGAGATGCAGGAGACATAAGTTCGATCCCTGGGTGAGGAAGATCCCCTGGAAGAAGAAATGACAACCCTCTCCAGTGTTCTTGTCTAGGAAATCCCATGGACAGAGGAGTGGTGGGCTACAGTTCTTGGGGTTTCAAAGAGTCGAATATGATTTAGCTACTAGAAAACAACAACAAGTTAATAAACAGGAACCATGAAATTATTATATACTCTGAAAGCCTTCAAAGGCTATTTAGAGATTTTGAGGAAGTTTAGTTATTTCAGTGAACTTATATTTCCATACAGCCTTGTCAAAGCGCTCATTCATTCATTCATTCAAAACCTACATGTTGAACACAAACTGTGTTCTGGCATCGTGTTGTGTGCAAAATGCTTCGTGAACAAGACAACCAGTTGGGCTTACATTTTCCTTGGGAGAGCAGACCATATGCAATAATCTGGTGTGGGGTGTTCTACATCAGGAAAGACGATGGAGGAAGGCTTCATGGAGGAGCTAAGATTTAAGGAGCAAGACAGACCTGGCCGGGGGAAGAATGGGGAGAAAGGAAACTGTAAAGAACCAGAGAATGACCTGTGGTGTTTGGAGAGGAAGGGAAGCCAGTGACTGGACATTCCTACACCAGGTTATTGACACAGGCCTGGGTGTCTCTGGACACCAGGGAAGTCGGGGATATTCCAGATGGGTCCTTTTAATTCTGTAAAGACACAGGCCCCGAGGCCTTAGCTGTGATGCAACCCTTACTGTGAGAGCAGTCCTGAGCTGCCATGGGCATCTCAGATCTTCACTGCAGAGAGGAGGTGAGGGTCAGGGGGTGGGTGTGAGGCCGGGGGACATGCCATCAGCAGCAAAGGCAGCACCTAGGATGCTTAGATTGCATGTGTCCTCAGGAGCCTGGTCCAAGGCGCTTCTGCACATCCTCAGCCCCACAGGACCGTGAAAGGCTAATAAAGCATCTTAATTTGCATTTAATAGGGTATCTACTGTGCACTAAAACAGCCAATTGCTATTTATTAATGACATAATTATTAGAACTTAACACCTGGGCAGTAGAGGCTACATGAAGAGTGAGGAAGTTCCCCAGAATACTGTTTTAATAATTATGTTATTTAATTATTTACACATTTGAATTAAAATTCAATAAGAGCCAGATTATACCTTAACATAATACATTAATGTGGAACTCGATCCAAAGAGCATGGCTGAGGGGGTTTCCACCTTTCTTTCCAAATTGACCATTTCCCAATTGTTCTGGTTCGACAGGGATCGACTTTCTAGATTCAGACCTCAGAAGTCAGCAGAGATGTCACATGCATCTATGTGGAAATACGCTAATGGCCTCTTTTAAGGGTCCATGGACTCTTTGCACATCTCAGACTCACCCCAGACCTCGATTGTGTGATCCCAGCTGCCATAAGTACAGTCCTGCCTGTCTGCTGGTCCCTCGTCATCCCCAGGAGCTTGTCTAATACACAATCAAACTAATGTTCTGCCCCAGAGAAGTTACTCATGTAATGTAAATGAATGAGAGCTGCTGTTGAACAGAATGGCCTTCATGTCAGACTCCAGGCTCCTGAATCCTCCACCTGGGAAATCCCCAGACACCATGGCTTGACATTGGTGTTGCTCTCAAACCCACCCTTTTCTTTCCACCTTTACAGAGCCTATGGTTTAACCCAGGCCTTGAAGATCACTTGTAGAAATTGTTTTCTCAACTCAAATTTCTGTGTATTTGCTCTCTTTGACACCTTGTTACAAGCTTATTTTGCTTAAAGCATACTAATATGTATATGTATTTACTATATACTTATATATAGTATTTCCTCTTTTAAACAATTTCAAATGCTTGCCATTGCCTATAGGATGGAGTTAAAACCCAGGAAGTGGGTTAATCCTTGAATGGATTAAATTCATCTACCATTCATTTTGTGTTGACATGACATACATATTTGCCAAGCACTGTGCATGCATGCTCAGTCTTGTCCAACTCTTTGCGACCCATGGACTGTACCCCGCCAGGCTCCAATGTCCATGGGATTTCCTAGGCAAGAATACTGGAATGGGTTGCCATTTCTTCCTCCAGGGGATCTTCCTGACCCAGGGATTGAGCCCATGTCTACTCATGTCTCCTGCATTGCAGGCAATTCTTTCCTGCTAAGCCACCAGGGAAGTCCTCACCTAATACTAAAACTCACTTATCGCATACTTCACATAGCTTGGAACTTCTGTAAGTGCATTTCACAAACTTACCCCTAAGTCCTGAGAAGAACCCTGTGAAGTACATGCATTTGGCTTCATGACATGAAGATGTGAAGCACAGAAAGTTGAGGTGATGGAGCCAAGACTGCCCAGCTTGAGTGCAGTAGATCCAGGATCTGGACCACTGCTCTCCATTGCCTCTGGCGGTGGGTAGACGGCATCCTCACGTGCATCCTGGATTCCTGCCTTCCCATCTGCGCCTGTGCAGTTCTGTCCCACCTGAAGCAGCTTCACTTCCTTCACCTTCTTGAGTGTATCTCCACTGTCGATCCCTACACTAGACTCTGTGGCCCGGGATAAACTGTTCCCATACCTTCACTGGCTGTGATTCTCCCACACTAACTCACAGAACTTAATGTCTGTACTGCTGGTGTCCAGTCACACACAACCCTGTGATGAACTGGGATGTTTATAAGCAGTTTCCCCCAATAGATTGTAAGTTCATGGAGGGTCAACAAAACATGTGCATGTCTGCACATCATGCACACACCTAACCCACAGTTATGTATGCGGTAGGTGTTCACTCATTTTTTTTTCAATGTGGACCAATTTTAAAGTCTTTACTGAGTTTATTACAATATTGCTTCTGTTTTATGTTTTAATTTTTTGGCCATAAGGCATGTGGGACCTTAACACCCCGAGCAGGGATCAAAGTCACACCGCCTGCATTGGAAGGCAAAATCTTAACCACTAGACCATCAGGGAAGTTTCTTACTCAATGTTTGATGAGTGACTTTTGGTCCTTCGTCCTTCAGTAGCTATTCTTCCATTAACAATGATGCCTGGCCATCAAAAGTCTTAATAATAGGATTTTTCTAACATCACCTCCAGGCGGAACGCCTTTCCTCCCTCAGAACTGATTGAAGTTTACTTATCTCCTGGGACTTGTCTGAGGTGTCTCATATCCAAAGAGCCCTCCATGACATCCATCTCCAGACTGGCTAGGATGTCTCTCTCTGCATTTCCTCATCACCTTATCGTACACATTAAAGGGATTTGTTTCGTTCTGGTTTTTGCATCTCTAGACTGTGGACTCCTTGAGGACAAGCACTATGTCTTTTTATTGTCATGTCCTTGGGGCTGAGCACAACACTGGTATATGGAAGTACTCAGTGAATACTGATGGATGAATGAATGAACCAATGCGTGAATGAATGAATGAAAGCAATGCAATCTTAGTATGTTTCTAACAGCCTCCTTGATTAGCCAAGGATGCAGGATGTATCCATGGAAACAAAATAAAATTGTAAGTAGCCCTATCCATTGGCGAAAATCTTCTTATGAACATGTATTAGCCACGATCACAGTGCATCCTTGTCAGTTTAGTTTAATTTTACGTACTGACAGCATGTTAGAAGTTGCCACCTGGACAATGACTCTTGTAATCTCCTTGCCTCTTAGGCACTGTGCCAGTTTGGTTCTGATAATTGAGACTGCACCTCAGGTCAGACCACCTCACCTCTCTTCCCTGAATCGTCAGCCTTTCAAGTTCGTCTGAGGGCAATCTGCCATCTTCAAGCTCTACTCTGAGGCAGGCTTGAAAGGCCAGCGAGCATTTCACCAACTTCAGCTGCATGAGTTGGATGAGTTCCAGTTGTGAGAGGAGGGAGACAATTCTAGATGATTCTTCCAAGCATGAGGTGTGATGGTCTCATTTGATATACTCACTCTGCTGACAGCTCTGGCCCAAACTGCCTCCTCTTCTACTCGGGGACTGTCCATTGTTCTCTAGTGTATGATTAGCAGATTAGCTATCATGTAAGAAGCCAGGAAAATGAACTCCCAGCAAGCCCTTCCAAAGCAAGAGTAATTCATTACTCAGCCTGATTTCCACTTAAAATGTACTTTGAGCACACTTCCAACTACAAACCCTAAATCACCCTGTGTTCACAAAGTCCATCATTTTTATTTTATTGCGTGGCGTTGCCGTGACATAATCCCTTGCAGAGCATCTCAGAGTGCTTTACAGATCAATAAATTACTTACCTGCAGAGTTGAAGCGATGTCTGCAAGGCCAGCACCGTCATTCTGCAGCAGCCTGTCCTCTGAGAAACAGGCAAGGCTGTGCGACTGCCAAGTGGGGGGCAGGATCAGGGCTGGGGCTTCAAGAATTACATCCCAGTTAAAACTGTGTGTATAAAATGCATCAGATTTAAAAAAAAAAAATAAATAAATGACTTAGAGAGCTTAGGAATTGGGATCCTTCAGATGGTCAGCAAATCAAGTGTTCAGTCATTAACTCATCAAGTTTCTTTCTCTTCTGGAAGTTTCAGTTTAGCTTTTATAATGACACAGCCATAAATCACAATGATATGTCTGAGAAGATTCAGATCTTAGCGGTTGGGGTCACTCCCCAGCCCTGGCTACATCCACCTTCACACTGCTTCTACCTGAAGCTCCATGTGGATTTAAGTCTAAAAATGATGAATTGGTGCTTGCTTTCTGCAAGGTGCTCTATTGGAGACAGCAGAAAATAAAATGATGAGCACGGCTCTTGTACAGTGTCTTCCAGTATAATCATGTACAGTCAAGGGAAAAAAGTGACACATGTCGCATAATCCAGCTTATTTTAATACTGTGGAGGAAGCTACATGGTCTCCAGGATGGAGAGGCAGTGCCCTTGGGCATGGCCTGGAAGACCTCCTGGAAGGGATGCTGGCTCAGCCAGGCCTTGAACGATTCCAGGCAGTCTAGACAATTGGAGAAAGGTACTAGAGGACCAAAACCAGAAGCTAAGACTTGAGGCTCAGGAAACAAAGTCCAGTGAATGCTTGTTAATGAGCATTCCTGGTTCAGGTGGGGCTTAGAGATGGATGGGAGATCAGTTTTCAGGAGAAGGAGGGAAAATGGCCAAGAACAGCTATCTGCAGACACCCCCATTTCTGAAGGAGAAAATCCAGCATAATCAGGAGTGAGTGATGAATAGTTCCAGAAGAGAAAAGACAAGTGCAGAAAGTTCCAACCAGTCTTATTTTTGTGTGAGTGTTGCGCTGGGGGTCTTAGCCACATCTGGGAAGTAGGGGTGATGCTCAGCTTGCCTGGGGTCTCCTGCAGGCCAGGCGACACCATGTCTTGGGGGATCATGGGTTCTGGAAAGACACTTGGGGGTGGCTCAGAGGCGTGCTGATTGAGGAGGAAAACTCACGTGAAGACTCCTATGAGAATTGGACAGAGAGGCCACGTAAAATTGAAGCACTAGTGTGTCAGAACCAATGTTGGTAGAATTGAAATGACAAGTGTTATTGGCCTGGTTTTGAGGTTGTTATAAACATGTAGCTAGTTGGGGAAGTGGTTCCTTTGAGCAAACGTTCTAATTCCATCCTGTAAATATTTGTTGTATTTTTACTATGAAAATACATAGTAAAAGTGTTTGTGGTTCAGTTGTGTCCAACTCTTTGCAATCCCATGAACTATGGCCTTCTAAGCTCCGTTGTCCATGGAATTCTTCAGGCAAGAATGCTTGAATGGCTTGCCACTCCCTTCTTCAGGGTATCTCCTAACCCAGGGATCGAACCTGTGCCTCCTGCATTGCAGGCAGATTCTTTACCATCTGAGCCACCTTCCCAGGCTGTCTGACATTGCCTTTAAATAGGAGGAAATAGAAGCTGAAGTCAAGGTGAGATGTTTCTCTCAAGTGTAAGGTGATCCCTCTAGTTCCTCCTCATTGCCTGCAGCCTCTGTGTTTCTGTCCCTGGGTTATTCTACCCACTCCCTTTTGAAGACAACAAATAAATATGTCAGCTAAATTTTAATTTTCCTTCTACCTGTTTCGTCTCCACAGTATCTCCCAAAATTGTGGAGATTTCTTCAGATATCTCCATTAACGAAGGCAACAACATCAGCCTCACCTGCATAGCAACGGGTAGACCGGAGCCCACGGTTACCTGGAGACACATCTCCCCAAAGGTAAGAGAAGCGGCTTGGGACATCGTGTCATGCGGGGAAGTGGGAGAATCGTTGGCTGTGGCAGGAGGTTATGGTGCGGTGATCCCGCATTCTTGGTGGCCTGATAACAACATACTCGTAGCTCCACAGAGAATATCGGTGTTCTCAATGCAAGACGGGCATAGCCTCTAGGATTCCAGAAATCACACTGGAGGATTGATGCAATCCCTGGGAGAGTAATCTCCCTTGTTTCTGGAGTGAAAGAGTGCTGAGATGTCCTGGGTGACTTTTCTGTTCACATTGGATGGTAGCGTGCTCAGTGCGGTGTTGGTTCAGCTGGCTGTGGTAAGAGAGAGGAAACACAGACACACAATGATGGATGAGAGCTTGGAATGGCCAGGTTCCTAAAAGGAGCATTTCCAAGCCTGTACTGCTTCAGCATTGCCAAGTATCTGGTCTCCAGGCCATGAGTCCTTGTGTTTTTGTTGTCGTTCTCCTCTGATTAATCCTAGATAACAAATAGCACTTAATGTGTGACTAAATTGCAAAACTCACTTTGTCTAAATGTCTAGATGTTTGTAGACCAGACCAAGTGTTGTTTTGCACTCCTGCACAGACTGATCCTGAAACTAACAATTTTAAGCGAGATGCCTTTATTAAGGGCTTCCCCGGTGGCTCAGCAGTGAAGAAGCCACCTGGAATGCAGGAGATGCAGGAGCGAGGGTTCGATCCCTGGGTCGGGAAGATCCCCTAGAGGAGGGCATGGCTACCCACTCCAGTATTCTTGCCTGGAGAATCCCATGGACAGAGGAGCCTGGTGGGCTACAGTCCATAAGGTCACAAAGAATCAGACGTAACTTAAGGGACTGAGCGTGGGCGTCATATATTATAAAGCTAGCTTTTATGCAAGGCGTGTTACATGGTTTCATTTGTTCTTAAATGTTGACTGCGTGCTTGGGGATATAGCGATAAGCCAGAACAGGCAAGCCTCTGCTCTCATGAGCTCACATCCTCATGATACAAATCACCAGTGATATTAATAATAATAATAAGTGGTAATAAAGATGGGAAAATAGAACAGGATATGTTGACAGAAGGACAAGAGGTTTGGTCAGGAAAGGTGTTTGACATGGTGACATTTGAGCTGAGACCTGAATAAAAATCCTTAAATTTCATTGCTTGTATCTGGTAGCCTAAAATGCACTCATGTAAGTTCATATGTATATATGTGTGTGTTTATATGTAGACATGTGTGTATGTAAGTGCATTGTTGGCTCATGAAGGTTTAAGATGCTAAAGGACAGATACCCACTATTGTAAAATAGATAAACAACAAGGGCCTACTGTAAAGCACAGGGAATTATACTTAATATCTTGTAATAACCTATAATGGAAAAGAATCTGATATATATATATATATATATATATATATATAGAACTGAATCACTCAGTTGTACATCTGAAACTAATCCAATATTGTGCATCAACTATACTTCAATAAAAATGAAGATGTTAAAGCCACTGCAGGAGTGGTGATTTGGTTGGTGCTGCAGTCTGAGTCCCCTAAAGCGGACCTTGAGATGATGATTGGTGAGCTAGAAGTTTATCGGAGGTGGCCCTGGGCTCAGCCCTGTAAAGGGCAGGGGGTCAGGCTGGGGGAGAGGTTGACTGTGGTGCCATGTGTGAGAGCAGGATGCCTGTGGGGTGTTCTGAAGACAGGGCAGGTTGTCCCCTACTGAAGGTATGGGGGTGACCTTTTACGACAGGACCGTAGTTGGTCAGAGAATTTGGGCTGTGAGCCCAGGCCAGGTATCTCTCTTCCTACTGGAGCTGAGGACTGTCTGGTCCACCCCAGGGCAGGCGTCCTCCATTCCTGAAAATGGCAAGGCATCGCAGGGTCCACTACACCTGGGATTTAATGCAATCAGTTGAAGAAGACTTCATGGGCCCCAGATAACAAATTCCCTCTCTTGGGGTGACAAGTCGCCCTAAGGACATTTTCACAGAAGGGGTGAGATTTTCAGGGTGTTTAGCTGAAACCCTGAGAACTCTCCGCAGCCACTGCACTTGAATCCACCACTGTGAGCGAGGGAATCAGAGAGATGCTTGTGTTTCTGCCAGTCTCTCAACTGGAACTGAGCTTACAGGTGGCAGGGCCCACAATCTTGGAGGAGGTTTCACTGTACCTAAGATCACTAGTGATGAAAATTGGTCTTGGGACACATCCCAGGGTGGACAGACTTTCTGGTTCAAGGTGCACGCCATTCATCTCTGAAAATGTCGGGTCCTCAGTGCCGCTGGATGCTGGGACGGTCCATGCCTTTAGAATTCACAGAGCATTGATCATCTCAGCATCATGGACTTTGCTTCTATCAGGAGGCACCTCGCCCTCCATCCTGCAAGTCCCCATCTGACTCCTTTTCTCATCCCTCCTCTGGCCCTGCAGCTCTTTGTCCTTTTCTGGGTTCTTTTTCTTCCTCTCCTTTTCTTGCCTTTCTTCCCTTCTTCTCTATACGTCTCCTCTTTTCATCCTGCCCTTTCATGCTTTCTCTCTTTGTTCTCTGCTTTCCTGTCTCTCACAGCCTTCTACACGTTCCCCTTCCGTCTCATTTCATCCCACATTGTCATCTCCTTTTCTCTCTCTCCCCCCTCACAATCACTGCGCTGTCACCTTCTCCGTTTTTCCTGCTGAGGTTCGCACCGCTGTGCGCTAGCATCCTTCCCCCCACCCCGGCCATCCAGCTGCCTCAGACTTTACCTGAGCCCTGGCCAGAGGCATCCATTTTCCTGGGGTTTTAGCTGCTATGGAAACAGAAGATGGATCAAGATGGAGAGGAGCAGGATAATCAGAATCTACCTGTGGATCAGAGTAATTTAGACGCGCAGCTTTTCCCAGATCCCTGGTCAGGATTAGCTACCCAGACTCAAGCTGACGAGAGACATGCCACGTGGTAACGAATCACCTTGGGGCTCACAGGGTGCTGCTTTCTCGGTGACTGATTATTTGGAGATGAGCGCTGTCATTGGGCTGTGGCTGAGCCAAAACTGAAGCTGGAGACCCTTAGCGGCCAGAGCTTTATCTCACCCCCACTAAGTGTCTGCAGAATGTGGCTTATTTTACATACACGTGGACAGGATGGGGGTTCCTTGGAAGAAAAGATGCCTTGCACCTGAGCGAAGGCTCCACAGACAGAGCCTATGTCATCCCTGGTGCCACTATAGTGGGCAGGTCCCTCAGTCAAGGTCATTGTTATTATTCTCACACCCCGGAAAGCCCTGAAAGAGGGCGGACCCAGGCCAAGCACGTGGCAACCTTGATGGCCTCACTACCTCTTCTGTCCTGAGTGATCTGTTTGTTCTTCACATTTCTGAAAACTAGTATCCTCTATCACAACGCATATGGTACTTCCTGGCAATAAGCTGACATTGGTTTATAACATTATATAAGTTCCATGCATAAAAGATTACATTTTGACTTCTGAGCTCACCACCAAAAGGTTGGCTTCCATCCACCTCCATACAGTTGACCCCCTGCTCCCATTTCACTACCTGCCCCCATCCCACCTCCCCTCCAGTAACCTTTATTCTGTTCTCCATATCTGTGTGTTTTGGTTTAGTTTGTGTGTGTACATATATATATATATATTCCCCATATAAGTGAGATCATATGATATTTGTCTTTCTCTCTCTCACTTATTTCACTTAACATAAGGTCCCAGCTTTCACTGCCTTTTATGTGGAAACAAAATAAAGAAGTGTTAACCACCATTGTATAATAGTGGCTTATGTATCCA
The DNA here is from genome assembly GCA_917880005.1 of Nanger dama. Lineage (NCBI taxonomy): Eukaryota > Metazoa > Chordata > Mammalia > Artiodactyla > Bovidae > Nanger > Nanger dama. Next base: position 4,104,255 of record CAKJTW010000076.1, read on the forward strand.
GATATACAGAAGCTGGGAGTGATCTTATGGTGGGGAGGGGGTGGCAGGGTCTTTCTCAGAAGGTGTCTGCTTGGCACGTTACATCAGAAGGGGAAAGTGTCAGTTGTCCCTTTCCAGAATAGAGAGAAGGTAAGACTTCTCAGGCCACCTCTTGACATTGCCGTGGAATGTGAGAAGTAACATTTCACCCGTTGGTACTGGTTATATGTCTTATTGGCTCCCTTCATGAACTTAGAATTCATGAATTCAAGGAGACAGTGTACCAGCTTTATAGAGATACCTGCCCTCACTGTACATACCTGTTTGGAAGGGTCCAGGTGTTGCCTTGGTCTTTTCAGGACAAAAAGTCCATCTCACTTTCTTCTACAGAAATGCCACCTGGAGCTACACAAATGTTGCGGTGGCCCCTTGCTGAATCCCTCATTTTAACCTGCTGCTCCAGGCACTGAAGGACCAGCAGTGGTCCCCAAAGTCCCGCAGACACAGCCCCCCCGCCCCGCCACTTGTGATTCTGTGTCATGTCTTCTCTTTGCCTTCTCAAGATGTTCAAGAACGTATCTTAGCACAGCCTTTCCTATCCAAAAGAATACCTTTAATGCTGTCTACTCCTCTGAGTCTTCTAAGTAAACAGGTATCCCATCTCTTCCAGTGTGTCCTAAGAGATGCTTTTTAGGACCTCACAATTCATAGGAAAATATTCTCAAAGCCCAGTTTTATGTCTCTACCTTCCACTGGGCTGTCAGAACTTTAGAGAGGAAGCTGAGATCTCTGTATTTCCACCTCCCTGGGAGCCCCTCCTGAAGCCCAGCTGAAGGCTGAGTCCAGCTGCTGTACCTATGGGGTCTGGACTCCCTGACCATCCTAAAAGAAGCAGTCCTCCTGGGTTCACCTACCTCAGCCTTTATCCCATCAAATACAACACTGAAAATTACTATCTTACCAAGGCTATTGCGAGGAAGCTTCCAACTTGGGTATTGGCTGGGGGCTCAGGAGGGTCCAGGGATCCAGTCCACAGAGATGTCCAGATTCTGGCTCATGAGTTCTTTGAGTCCAGGGCCTGTGTCTCTCTTTTCTCAGATCTTTCACCTCCTAACTCAATGCCCAGCACCCAGAAAGCATCTAAGAAAAATGTGTTGATTCCATAAACAGCCCTTGTGCTTGCTGGTACCCCCAAGGGCATGACCGTTCTACCTAATTCAAAGATTCCATCTGCATCCTTGAGGGATTCTCCTCCACTTTGATATTGTGGTCCAGAGCTGGTGTGTTTCCTGCTGAGACTCTGCCAGTGAGTCTCCAGGAGATTTTCTCTGGTCTTTTTCTCAGGAGATTTTTCTCAAGCCTTTCTCAAAGTCCCTCTGCCGGGGCAGATGCTGTGGCAGCTGGACGTCTCCTTGAAGGAGTGACTCCTTTTCGAGTTCTCTTTTGGAAGGGCTGAGATGGCTCCTGAACATCTTTGGAAGTGGATCTTGGGTGGGCTGCCTTCTGCCCTGATCACTGCCTCACTGCAGTCACTCTCGCAATGTCTGTGTTTCTCTGACATGTAATTCATCGGGCCCTTCCAGGCACCTGAGCCTTTTGCACACTTGCTCATCATCCCAGCCTGCCTGTGCCTAAACCCACGACAACTTCCAGTGGTTTTGTAAATCAATCCTGGGTATTCCCAGAGAGAATGAATTCAGTAATCCATGAAAATGTACTATTCCTCATGGGTTAAAAATAATAATAATAATAATAATACAAAGAAAGAAATCAGTACAACAAAAAAGAAATATTATTTAAAACTTCTCCCCTCCATCCTTCAGTGTATGAAGTGAGGTGGAGTAGAGGTGGAATGTTTCTTCTCAGGCCCCACAAAGACCCCAGGGCTGTAGGGGCAGAGTTAGAGCCAGACTCCATCCATTGAGCTGCACACCGAGTCCATCTCTTCCCACAGCACAGGGTGGATGCTTCTGCAAGCCTTCCACACCCTCACCTGTGGGGGTGGGCAACCTGCCTCCGCTGCCCATTCCCTTCCACCTCCTCCCTGAGCTCTCCTGCTGGACTTGAGGACCCAGGGGGCTGTCGGCTGTCCAGGCCCATCCTTGTTTCTCAGAGCCTTCAAAGGCACCAGCTGGTGAGGACAGGGTGACCCGCGGATGGGAGGGTTTCTCCAATGTTCTGAGCCCTCCCTGACCCACCCCCCAGGCCCTCCCCTGGCCCCATGCCCACCTGTTTCCCATTTGTCAGCACTGACAGGCCTCCCTCCCCAGCCAAGCAGGACACGGGCGCACTAATTGGCACTGGAACCATCACAGCTTGAGTTCAACCAAAGCTGGCAGGTGCCGCAAGTCTGGTGACAGCTCTGCGGAAGGGTGTCAGGAGTGGAGCTCCAGCGTGCCACCGGCTGACGCGGCACCCTGGCACTAATGAGCAGCCTGTCAGCACCCGCATCAGGGGCCCTGCATGGCACAGGGATCATTAGGAAGGCCAAAGCGAAAAGAAGTCTCCGGCAAAGAGGCGCTGGGGATGGAGGGAAGGAGGATGAAGTGGTACTAAAGGCTTCACCTCGCCCACCGATGTTCATCACCCCAAAGGAGGGGGCCAAAAAAAAAAAATAAAGACACAGGAAAGACAAAGATCTTCTTGAAAGGTCTCTATCTACACCCACCCTGAACAACTCGTGGGACCTTGTTCTGGCGGCTGCCCTGAAATTAGCGGTACAAGCGATACATCTTTTCTGCCATAAGCTGAGTGGGGGTGCAGGGGTCGTGGACCTCAATGACTGAATCTCCTCTCCAGTCACGGCCAAGGTGTATGAAGCCAGGGATTAGCCTAAGTTCCCAAGAAACAGGGGCCTGAAGGAGAGGCGGCCTGGGGATCTGTGTTTTTTGGCTCCGTGTCAGGGAGGCTCCCTGGCAAGGGGACCTGCTGAACTGTGAGCCTGTCTTCCACTAGAAGGTTGGAATCGGAGCAAGGCAGTGAGCAGAAGGCTTCTTCCCGGAGGTGTTGCTTCCCAGAGGTGGGCTGGGGTGATAAGCAGTGCGTCTCCTCTCTCCATCTGCTTCCTGAGGACAGGTGAGAATGGTCCAGCTGATCCTTTCTTCTGAGACGTGTGCAGTGTCTGGCCCTTGTCTGAGGCTCTGACCACCTGCAGTGACTCCTTGTCTTGGCTAGCGGTGACCTTCGCGAAATGGATGATTTTGAAGGCAGGTCCATCTGCGTTTGCATTCCCTTTGACAGCTCAGTACCTGGATCCCCTTCTTTCTTGGGATTTTGTTCCTGCTTCTCGGCACAGCACCTGGAACTTCCGGGATCTGGTCATAGACCCCAAGGGCCCTCTGGCTTGTGCTGTGGGTCACGCTGGGGCTTGAGGTTCACCTCCTTCTAGGACTCACCCTGGTCTCCTTACACATCTCCCTGCAGCTTTTCAATCGAGTCCTGCTCTTTTCTTAAGACCAGACTCAAAGGCTACCTGCTTGAGAGCAGAGCACTTCGGTCCTTCCCCCAAGACCCCACAGCACTCTGCACGGTGGTGATGTTCACCATTGCCCCAGGGCTCTGGAGGACTCCTCGACCCCGTGTCCATGGGATCAGGGGGCAGCGGCAGGCCTCCTGCGGTTGCTTTACCTCCAGTGCCAAGCACAGCGCCTGACAGTGGCAGGCACTATAGGGGATCATGGAAGGGCCAAGTGCAGATAGAGAATGTTTCTTCCCTTTTTAAAGTTGAGTCTGGTGCATAATTTAAAACAAAATCAACTTCAGCAAGGAAACGGTAAGATCCAGTAATGTCATATCTACATCATCACGTTTCACAAACCAATCAAAGGAGTTTGTATAAGAAATACCTCCCCCTGCCTGCCCCTCCCCGCCCCGGGAACAGGCTCCCTAGTAGACCCAGGACTGAGCCTCAGACACTTGGTCTGCAGAATAGAGCTTATCAGGCCCTGCCAAGGTGGAAGTGGCTTGACAGTCATGCTTCCCAATGAAGGGTGCCCAGCTGACAACATACTGCAGGCGCCTAACCCTGGTGGCTTCCGTCACTCAGGCCAGCTCTTCCTCCTCTCTCCCACCAGAAGACAAGAACAAAAAGGAAGAAATTAAAATTCCTTCCTCTGAAAAGGTTAAGTCGTTACAAAAGGACTCAAGCTCGGTCAATTGCCAGAAAGGATAGATAGTCAAAGGTGCTTCCTCAGCACCTCCCTCACTCCCATGATTTTCTAATTAACATAGGTGCTTGATTAAAATTCCCAGAGTACCCCAAGTAGCCATCCCAGGAGGGAACACATAATTGCTATTGCAAAAGATATTACAGCACTCATTGATGGTGGGAGAAAAAAATAATTACATCATAATGGAAAGTGGTGGATGTCCTGTCCCGGGGAGCAGGGGTGCATACGATATTAGGTCCAACCTGTACAGAGAAAGCAGTTCATTATGATGGAGATAAACCAGTGGTCCATCCTCAGGTATGGGGCAAAGCGGTCCACAAACTCGTTAAGTAAATGGTTTAAACACAGATAAAGGTAGCAAAGAAGGAAGTGGAGAGAGACATTTATAGATGGTTTAAACACAGATAAAGGTAGCAAAGAAGGAAGTGGAGAGAGACGTTTATAGATCACTCTTTTAACTCCGTAATTTTCTTTAACTGTAACATTATGGCTACATAGATACATTTAGGGTAAAATTTGCCAATGTCAATAAAGGTTTTGTAAGTTTAATATTTATGATCTGGTTTAAAGCAATATTAGAGCTGTGTAGCTTCCTACTTCAAAGAAGAGGGAAATCATAAAAAGACTAGTGGGGAAATTAATGAGTTCAATGTGCCTCAATTGAGAACATATGAAATCAAGCCTCCGTCTAGAAACCGAGGGCAGGAGTGCACACCACAGACGCTGTTTGTGGTTTTACCCAATTATTTTAAAACCCTTGAAAAATGTTGTAGAATGAGACGTCTGCTGAATGCAGGCACTGCTAACAGCATCCTCCCCCACGCTCTCCCGAGTCTTGGGCTATTTATGCGGGTACTTGGTGACCGTTACCAAGCAGAACTGTTTTGATGAAACGAAAAAGGAAACAAAAAAGCAGAGAGATTGTATTGTCTTCCTCACAGATGCGACTCTGCCCTGGCTCGGTTATTACAAAGGCCAGTTAAAACGGCTGCCCCTCTAGGCCAGGAGACCCCATCTCTGAGGAGCATACCTGACAGGCAGCTCTTTGGGGGGTACAGAAGGGCCTCTGCAGGGCATCACCCTCCACTACAGCCAAGAAACCTCCTCTCCGAGGAATCCTCATAGACCAGATGAGGGCTTGAGGAATCCCATAGCCAAGACTCACCAGGAGCTGCCAGGACAGCTTGGAGACAGTTTGCAATCAGATTGTCCTGGCCACGAGGACTTCGCTGTGATGCTTTGACATTACACCTGCTTTTCCACTATCCTGCATCTTATCTTGACCTGTGATGACTGCTTTTTCCCTAGAGTCTGAATGGAAGGGTCTCTATTATCCAACCACAATAACTAAGACTCTGAGGATATTCAAAAATGTGCTATCCACTCTTCTAAACCTGCAGCAGAGTCGTATGAATTCTTCTCAACAGCAGTGTGAGGCAGATCCTGTGATGAGCTGCTTTACTGATGAGGGGCTGAGGCTTGGAGCATAGACAAGTGGGACAGGACAGAGGGCTCCAAGTGGCAGAGCTGAAACCCCAGCCACGGCCGCAGTGTCTCCAGAAGGCATGGGCTTAACCGCTGTGCTGTGCAGTGTGACTCTCCAAGGGTGGTCCTTGGGCCAACAGCACAGGCGTCACCTGGGTCACACCCCAGACCTCGGATAGGATGCAGGAATCTGCATTTTGGTAAATCCCGGGGAATTGTGATGCATACTTGAGAGCCACTGCTGGGTGCTCTTTGCTGTGTGCTGGGCACTCTGCTTTACATACCTTAATATCACTCAACTCCTACAGATGCCTTTACAAGTAGGCATCATTTCCATTTTGGCAGTGAAGAAATGGAAGTCTGATGGGAAAACTGGCCCACAGATATTAAAAATGTGAAGTTCAACTCCAAACCTTTTTGACTCCATGATTCATATTCTTTTTAAAAATCTTTTTAATTTTTATAAGGTTGTATTGGTTTTCTGCTGTACAGCAACGTGAAACAGACACAATTGTACATATACCCTCTCCTTCTTGAGCCTTCCTTCCTCCCATCCCACCCCTCTAGTCATCACAGACTGCCAGACGAGGCTCCCTGTGTACACTTCTCACCAGCCATCCACTTTACACACGGCAGTGTTTATATGTTGATGCTATTTTCTCTGCTCGTCATATTCTCTGCCTCCTCCACTGTGTCCACAAGTTCATCATCTCATCACCATCCTTTCCTGCAAATAGGTTCATCAGTACTGTTTTTCTAGATTCCATATGCATGTGTTAAGAAACGATGTTTGTTTTTCTCCAAGATTCATTTTCTTTTCCCTGCGTTGCTTCTGACCCATGGCTTCTCCATCTCTAGGACATGCCTACTCTCTTTCAGGCCTCCTTTCTGCCCAGAGTCTGTGGTCCTTGGATTCCCAGGTTTCCACAGTATTCCTACAAGTTCAGCCATGCTCTTGTCTAGACCCTGGGCTGCAGGCTGGGCTCCGTGCTGGGCCAGCATGCTCCATCCTCCCCAGGCTCTCAGTTGCCTTCCAGTGGATCTTTGTACCATCACCTCCGAGAGCAGCGGATGCAGCCTCAGCACACACGGCGACCACTCAGTTCTCAAGGGAGGCATCATCCTCCCAAAGCAGCTTGTGTGAGCTTCAGGCTCTCTTCCCTCCCCCCGCCCCCGGACCACGGAGCACGCATGGCAGTGTGGCAGCTGCTCTCTGACTCGATATATTTCTTCCTCATGTTAAATACTATCATTCACTCACACAATGGTATGTCTTCTGCTTTGATTGTTATTATTAGGTTGTTTTACACTTTAACGGCTTTAGATATGAAAAGAAATTGCTGGATGCCAGGCTATGTTTATCATTATCTGATTCCATTCAGTTTCGCTCCGTGTCCTTGTGGCATTTGGCACACTTCATCTTCCTAGGGGTGTAAAATGCCTTTCCTGCTGGAGCCAGGACAGTCAGAGAGCAATCAGCAGAATACCAATTCCCGTTCTTCCAGATCCAGGGGCCAGCCTCCCTTGGGGCTGGTCTGCACACACTCTCCAGATGCCCCATGGTTGCCTGGGTGTTTGGGGTCAGGACTAGGTAGCCCCTCCTCGCCTAAAAGCATCATCCTACCCTTTACTCTAACAGAGGTTGATTCTTCTACATTAACCCTCTCCCCCAGCTCCCAAGACAAATCCCTTTTCTCTTCTCTTAGCAAGAGTTAAAAGGAATGACTTTGGGTTTAATCATTACTTTGACAGATTCTGGACTCCTCGTGTTTAACAGGTCTGGAGCCCAGGAGGCCTCATGCTCCTTCCTAATGCCCTGCGTCACTGCTTTGCCCTTTACGGGATGGTTCACCGGGGTCACAGGGGTTGACGGTATTCGGCCAGACATCTGCGTGATCGAGAAAGACGGATGGTTTCTTCCCTCCATTGATTTATTTCTTCTGTCGCCCATCATCTCCAAAAAGGATTACAGCAGAGAAGGTGACATGGATTTTTGTGCCCAGAAAATCTTCTGGACAAAACAATCTTGGTTGTTTCTACGCTGATTCAACTATTTACTCAGTAATTGCTGTTGAACACCTGCTTCTCTGCAGCTGTTTCAGGCCGTGCAGATCCATGGCAGGACAAAGCAGATGGAATCCCTGGTCTCACAGAGCTTATATTCTACTGGGAGAGACAGAAAGTAAATCCAAGGATAAGTGAACCTGAGAGTGTGTGATATGGTAATTACTGTGAAAAAAATTAACCAGGATAAGAGACAGAGAGATTGTCAAGCTTCAGTTTGGGGTTTGCAGCCTTCCATAGAGTAGATATGGATGGACTTATTAAGAAGATACCCTTAGAGGTTAGGGGAGGACGTATTTGGGACTTTGCTGGCAGGGTTGGCTGTTGAGTCCCAGGCCCTCCATCATGACACGTCCAGGCTGCTCCAGAATCGTCATGGAGACCACCCGGCTCTGGAAGACTTGCTCAGTACCTGCTCGCCTCTCAGTGGACTCTAAGCTTTCGGAGGGCAGAGAGCCTGCTCCTGCTTATTTACCACCATGTCCACTAGTGCACAGCGTGCTGCCCGTTTACTCTGACAGTCACTTAGTATTTGTTGAGTGAGTGAGTGAGTAAAATAAGCATGGGCTTGGACTTCCCTGTGGTCCAGTGGTTAATACTCTGCATTCCCAAACAGGGGCCTTGGGTTTGATCCCCGGTCAGGGAACTAGAAAATCCTGCATGCTGCAGCTAAGACTTGACACAGCCAAATAAATACATAATTAAAAAACAAAAAAGGTGAACATGGGCTTGTAGTGTGAGTAGTTGTGCAAGCATGCTAGAATGTTACAAGGTTCAAGTCAGAAATGGTGGTCCTTTCATTAGTGACTTCAGGTTCCATAGAATGGCATGTTTGGGCCCATGAGAGTGGTAGCAAAGGGCTGAGATGAGGGACAGGTCCATGGGGAAGCAGGATCCAGCTAGCTGGTGGCACGAGTATCTGACAGATCACCAAAGGGAACACTGAAATCAGGCCAGGTAGTGGCCCAGGAGAGTGACAAGTAGGGCTGTGATCCAGGCGTGAAAGTTCTCAAAGCATCATGGGGAGTTTGGGACACCAGTCCTTGGCAGCAGGAAATGAGGAGGGTGTAGATGCACCATTGTCAGAGGCAAGAGCTTGAAGATCAAGGTTTTCAATAAGAACGTAAAAGAGTAAGAACGTAAAAGATTTTCGAGTTACCTTGGAGGGGTGAAGGAGACCATCACCCCAACCTCTGATGCTGAAACCAACAACCCAGCAGTTTCTTGAGAGCTCCTCAGGAGGTGCTGACCTCAGGAAATACCTGGATTTTGGTTCATAAAGGCATTCTGGGGGGTGCTCAGCCCAGAACCTGAGGTCTGGGGCAGCATTTTGCTTAGGAGATGGGTGTTCCAGAAGCAGAGCCATCAGACATGGAAAGTGAGGGGATGTGAGAGCTGCAGAGCATCGAAGGTGGGGAGGCGGTCCCCTCCTGCATGGCCCCCTCCATGAAGTGAGGGATGTGAGGCTGGCGGGGTTCAGCCCCCATAGTCACCAAGGGAAGGAAGGAAAACACATTTCACAGGCTTCAGCTGCAGCCTCAATCCTTTTCCTTCCTGAGCCTTCAGGAGGGTGGTGACAGTAGGTAGCTGTTGGCAAGACCAAGCCTTCTGATGATCCAGAGCGAAGAGGCTGACCTTCAGGAAGCTACTGAAAGGTCAAGGATCATGAGATGGCATGAGTGGAGAATAAATGTGGAACATGGAGATATGTAGGGGACCGAATTGCCGGAACTAGTCATGGGTTTGATGTAGGTATGAAGCTGAGAAAGACCCCCACGCTTCTGATTTGACCTCCTTTACTGCCCATTTCGAGGGACTGGGGATTATCTTTATGGCTGTTCTCTCATGTGGCTTTGTTGCTGTTGTTCAGTCACTAAGTTGTGTCTGACTCTTTTCAACCCCATGGACTGCAGCACACCATGCCCCTCTGTCCTCCACTGTCTCCCCAGAACTTGCTCAGATTTATGTCCGTTGAGTCAGTGATACTATCTAACCATCTCGGCCTCTGCTGCTGCCTTCTTTTTGCCTTCAGTCTTTCCCAATGTCAAGATCTTTTCCAGTGAGTCAGCTCTTCCCATCAGGTGGCCAAAGTATCGGAGCTTCAGCTTCAGCACCAGTCCTTCCAATGAATATTCAGGGTTTGTTTCTTTCAAGATTGACCGGCTTGATCTCCTTGCTGTTCAAGGGACTCTCAAGAGTCTTCTCTAGAACCATAATTCAAAAGCATCAGTTCTTCACTGCTCAGCCTTCTTTATGGTCCAACTCTCAATATCCGTACATGACTACTAGAAAAATCATAGCTTTGGCTATATGGACCTTTGTTGGCAAATGTGACTCATGTGGCTAGGTAGAATATTAGGAACCAGCTGATGCCTGATTTATTTCTGTCTGTTGATCCATGTGGGTTAGTTCCCTTTTCTCCAAAAGTAATCGTTGCAACCCCAGGCTTATTTATTTATTTATTTATCTTTAGAGAATCAGGATTTATTAGATTGAACAGAAATGAAAAAGTACAACAGAGATACGATAAATAGGCAGAAATGAATCATCTTTTATTCATCAGATATTTTTTGAGCACTGAATACATGACAGTGTGTGGCAGTGAACACAGCATTCAGAGCCCCTGCCCCATGGGACTGCAGTGTGGGAGTGGGGAATATAGTCAGTAATAAATATGTGAGCTGATGTCAGGGAGACAGTGCTGTGGAGAAAAAGAAAACAGAGGTAAGCAAAAAATGATAGTGGTGCTCCTTTGGTTAGAGTGTTGAGAGAAAGCATGAGCACACACTGATGCTGAAACTTGGCCTCTGTGCACTGATGTGAAATTGAATCTCAGAGACAGAGGTTGGGATGAAGTAGAGAAGAGCTTTATTGCTCTGCCAGGCAAAGGGGGCCACAGGAGGCTGATGCCCTCCAGACTGGGTGTCCCAGCCCTGGGTTGGGGGAAGGGATTTGACGAGGAGTTTGATAGCAGTGCTTCACGAGCAGCCTTGCTGATGAGAATCAAGGTATTTGCAGGACCTGGATTCCTTCAATCCAGAGGTCATCTGGCCTCAGGCAGTCTCAAACTGTGTCCTTCTCTTTGGATTGAAGAATGCTTCAGTTATCATCTCCCATTTGTTGGCAGTGTTAGTCCTGCAGAACAACTCAGAGATGCTGTTCTGTGTATACCTGCAGGCGGAACCAGGAGCCTACTCCAAGCCGTGCTATTGTTTCTTGACTGCTCCTCCCTTGTCTCCATATACCCCTCCCTTCCCAGATTAGTAGATGGTAAAGCATCTGCCTACAATGCGGGAGACCTGGGATCGATCCCTGGGATGGGAAGATCCCCTGGAGAAGGAAATGGAAAACCACTCCAGAACTCTTGCCCATGGAAAACCCCATGGACAGAGGAACCTGGTAAGCTACAATCCAAGAGGTCACAAAGAGTCAGACACGACTGAGCAACTTCACTTTCACTTTTTCCAGATAAGCAAGTGTTTGAACCCACCCTTTGGAACTCAAGGAAGATCTGGGCAGGGAGGTGGGTGGGGGGCGTTGAATGAAGCCTATTGTCTGCAAACAAAAAGAAAGGGACACAGAAAGACTTTTGCCCCAGAAGAGCCCCACAGGGTCCTAGTGGGTTTCAAGACCTTGGGAGCTGAGTGAAGTGAGGCAGTGAATAGGTCAGAGGAAGAAGGGGTGTTCCAGGCAGAGGGACCTGCAGGTTCCAAGGCCCTGAGCTGCCAGACCTTTGGTGTCTGTGAGGAACAGCCAGAATGTAGATGTAAGGAAGTGACATGGATGCTGTGAAGAGAGCCAAGAGTCAGGTCATGTACTGCCTTGAAAACCAAGTTAAAAACTTTGACATTTGTCCCAGCAAGTGTCAAACAGGATTATGAACTGATTGAATAAATGTTGGTAAAGGATTACATTTACTGTTTGAAAGGAAAGACTGGGGTGAAGGGGCAGGGCTGGAAGGGTGGAGGCTGTGGTACCGGTTAGGATGCTGCTGCTTAAGCTCATGACAAAGTGACGAAGGTTGGGCTCTGCTGGTGTTGTCAAAGCTGGGAAGACTTGATCGAATCTGGGATGTGTTCTGCAAGCTCACAAGGTTTGCTGACTTCTTAGATAGGGTTTGTGAGAATGAGTTAGGAATCAAGGGGGTATTCTAAGATTTATGGCCTGTACCAGCTGGTGGCTACTACTATCAATTCCTGCCATCAGGAACTCCACAAGGAGCAGGCGTGCAGAGGGAAAAGGAGCTTGGTACTTTAGGTATGCACATGGAAATGCCAAGTAGATAGCTGGCTCCGCAAGAATAAGTTCAGCTCAGTCACTCAGTCGTGTCCGACTCTTTGCGACCCCATGAATTGCAGCACGCCAGGCCTCCCTGTCCATCACCAACTCCCAGAGTTCACTCAAACTCATGTCCATCGAGTCAGTGATGCCATCCAGCCATCTCATCCTCTGTCATCTCCTTCTCCTCCTGCCCCCAATCCCTCCCAGCATTAGGGTCTTTTCCAATGAGTCAACTCTTTGCGTGAAGTGGCCAAAGTATTGGAGTTTCGGTTTCAGCATCAGTCCTTCCAATGAACACCCAGGACTGATCTCATTTAGGATGGACTGGTCTCAAGAGTCTTCTCCAACACCACAGTTCAAAATTCTTCAGCGCTCAGCTTTCTTGATAGTCCACCTGTCACATCCATACATGACCACTAGAAAAACCATAGCCTTGACTAGACGGACCTTTGTTGGTAAAGTAATGTCTCTGCTTTTGAATATGCTAGCTAGGTTGTTCATAACTTTCCTTCCAAGGAGTAAGCGTCTTTTAATTTCATGGCTGCAACCACCATCTGCAGTGATTTTGGAGCCCCCCCAAAAAAGTCTAATACTGTTTCCACTGTTTCCCCATCTATTTCCCATGAAGTGATGGGACCAGATGACGTGATCTTAGTTTTCTGAATGTTGAGCTTTAAGCCAACTTTTTCACTCTCCTCTTTCACTTTCATCAAGCTTTAAGCCAACTTTTTCACTCTCCTCTTTCACTTTCATCAAGAGGCTTTTTAGTTCCTCTTCACTTTCTGCCATAAGGGTGATGTCATCTGCATATCTGAGGTGATTGATATTTCTCCCAGCAATCTTGACTCCAGCTTGTGCTTCATCCAGCCCAGCGTTTCTTGTGATGTACTCTGCATATAAGTTAAATAAGCAGGGTGACAATATACAGCCTTGACGTACTCCTTTTCCTATTTATAACCAGTCTCAGGTGCTGGGAAAATAAACCCAGGCATCATCAGCATGCAGATGGTGTGTAGAGCCACGTGTCTGGCCATCATTACCTATTGGGTGAAGGTGGGCCGAAGAGAAAGTGTGGACAGGGCCCCAGATTCCAACATTGTGTGTGAGAGCAGAATATCCAGCAAAGGCAGTTGTGAGGAAGTGGATGGAGAGTGGTGAAGGAAATCTGAAAGTTAGGTGGAGACAGTGCCTTGTGGAAGAAAGAAGCAATTAGTATCACATGTGTTGCTTAGAAGTCAGGGGAGATGGGGACTGAGAAATGGCAGAATGTACTCACAGGAGACACTGGTGAGAGAGGTCCTGCCCAAAGATGGTAGATTAAGATTAGTTGGAAGACTTCCTGGTTGGCCCAGTGGTTAAGAATGTGCCTGCCAGCTCAGGGCATGTGGGTTCAATCCTTGGTCCACTAAGAGTCCACATTCCATAAACTAAGCCCATGCACCACAATTAGAGAAAGCCTCCATGAGCAACAAAGACCCAACACAGTCAATAAATACATGAAAAGATTAATTGGAAAGGGAGAGAATGGGTTGAAGAAATGGACGAGACTTCTAGAGAAGGTTTGCAATAAGGTTTTGTAGAATATGGGGTTGACGGGGAATGTGAAGTCAAAGCAGCTTTTCCCCAAAGTGTGGCCTGCATCCTGGTCACCCTTGGCCACTCCTTAGCTGTGCTGCTGCTGCTGCTGAGTCGCTTCAGTCGTGTCCGACTCTGTGCGACCCCATAGACGGCAGCCCACCAGGCTCCCCGGTCCCTGGGATTCTCCAGGCAAGAACACTGGAGTGGATTGCCATTTCCTTCTCCAATGCATGAAAGTGAAAAGTGAAAGGGAAGCCGCTCAGTCGTGTCCTACCCTCAGCAACCCCACAGACCGCAGCCTTCCAGGCTCCTCCATCCATGCGATTTTCCAGGCAAGAGTACTGGAGTGGGGTGCCATTGCCTTCCTTCTTCCGACTCCCTAGCTGTACTGCTGGGTAATTGCTAGCCTTCAAGTTCTCAGCCGTTTGTTCTTCAGGTGAGAAAAAGAAATTAGCTATGACTTGTCTCTTTTTGCAGAGCGGCTTATACATTTTGTTTCTTTAGGAGGCTTTCCAATGCTCTTGGGAAACTGGCGCCAAAGTCACCAGGTTGCTAAATCAACTGACCATCTCTGACCTTGAGAAGCATCGCCTGGAGGGGAGACCTACTGGGAGGTCTGATGAGGGTTCCCTGCTGGTGGTGGTGCTTTAGTCACTAAGTCATGTCTGACCTTGATGACACCATGGACTGTAGCTCACCAGGCTACTCTGTCCGTGGGATTTCCCAGACAAGAATACTGAACTGGGCTGCCATTTCCTACTCCAAGGAATCTTGGACCCAGGGATTGAAATTGCATCTGGTGTGTCTCCTGCACTGGCAGGCAGATTCTTTACTACTGAGCCACTGGGGAGGCTGGGGTTCCCTGGGGACTGATAGTTGAAGCACTTACTTCTTGGAGTGTGAAACCTCCCACGAGGAGGGGCCTGGGTATGTAGGATGATGTCTGCTCACCCCCAAGCTCTCCACAGGGACCATGGAGAAGTCCTCAGAGTCCTCAAAATTCTACCCTCCTTGACCAGACAGGAACCTGAAGCAGGATGTCTGAATTCATCTTTTCTTTAAAATCAGAACAGGAACCAAGTTGCCCCTGGGGAGGCCCACATATGGCAGCCCACATAAGCCCACTTATGACCACAGTCATTATCCAAGTGAAGCCTCCACCGCAAAGAAAGCTCCCCATGGATGGAAGGAGAAGGTCAGCTAATACCAGGAAGTGTGGACAAATACAGCCCAAATCCAGTTCTGGAGGGTGATACTGTCTGGGGAAAATACCTGAGACTTTACAGCTGTGCACGTTAGACCTTCTGCAAACAGCCCTGCTGTTTGAGTGCAGCTGAGTCCAGGTGTCAGGTACAGACGGCGAGGCAGAGGAAGCAGACGACCTTATGTGTTCAGTCTAGAAAAATTCTAGAGATAGGGAAGAGCTCACCCACCTGGAAGAAAGCTACTTGTTGCTCTGACAGGTAGCGGCAGCGTCTTCTCCACCTAATCCTGCCTTGCAGGCACGTGCCCGAGTCTCCATCCACAATTTCTCCTCCGGGTCCAGACAGATCCACTCTCCCTGTCCTCCTTACACTAGGGGCACTCCTTGCCTTTCAGAGGGGAGAGCCTGACTCCGTGGGGCCCACTGTGTAAGATGGGAGGGCTGGAGCGGACGGGTTCCATCTCTGCGCATCTCTCTCTCTATCTAGAGCCCCATGGCGCTTGAGAATCCAGGGCATTTCAGCGAGTGTGACCACAGTGTTTCCTTCAACATTATTTTGCTCCCTCTGGCTTTGTTGCCGGAGTGTCCGCACTGACCAGCCCCTGTTCTTGCTCCTAAGAGGCCACGTTTCTCCGTGTGTTGATGCGTTTCCTCTCTTTATCAAGGCACTTTCCTAGGCCTCTTGATTTCAGTCACTCAGGTGTTGTCATGGCAATGACATCCTCAGAAGAGTGGTGCTGCTCATGTTGTCATGGTTATAAGGACCTCTTGATGAGAGCCCCACTTCATTGTCATCAGGCAGCCAGCAGCGAGGAACGCCAGGATCTCTTGGCAAGCTTGAATCCTTAGGCTAGAAGCTAGTGGTTCTGTGCCTGAAAATGCAAGGGACAGTAATTAGGAAAATGACAGCAGTCTAAAATGGTCAGATTCGATCTGCATGAAAAGGAGACTTAAAGAAGGACCATCCTCACCTCCTTCTCCTCCCTCCTCCTCTTCATCATCGTCCTAACAGCTCATATTTTTATGGTAGGTTGGCTGTTTTCCAGGTACCTTTCTAAATGTTTTACCCATGTGAACTTTTGCATTCTCTTGACAATCTTTTGGTGCAAGTATTATTACTGTTCTTTTGTAGGTGGAGGAACTCAGACCCAGAGCATTCACTTAAGTAACTTGCTCAAAGACACACACGAAGCTAGGAGGTGGCCGAGACTTAACCAGCCACGCTGGTTCCGCACTCAAGAACGCATTAATCCACTGCTTGCCATTATCCCTGACAGCAAAAATCAGGATGAATCAGTCCAGCTACTGAAGGAGGAACCAACATTGATCATCTCTTTTCCCCACTGGAATTTGAGTAGTTGATACCAATTTTAATTTTAAAATAGTTTCACATTTTCCTCTGATTCTCTGATATGCTTGTGAGTTTAATATCACTATTAACTTCTGCGGGGCTATGCTGGGTCTTCATCACAGCTCCTAGGCTTCTTCTAGTTGCAGCACACGGCTTTGTGGCCCCACAGCTGTGGGGTCTTCACTCCTGACCAGGGATGAACCCACGTCTCCCCTCATTGGAAGGCTGATTCCTAACCACTGGACCACCAAAGAAGTCCCTGCTATTAATTTTATTTTTCAGATAAGAAAACCCAAGTTTGGAGAATCTATGGTTTCCCAAAGAAACTTGTCTGCTAAACTGTCAGACTAGTAGTGAATACATAACTATCTGTAGATTCAGAATCAAGGCTTTTTTTCTGCCCCAATGCCCATCCTACCAAGGGATGTGGCCCAAAGACAGGCTTTGGAGAGAGGAATGGCTGAAGGATCTCAGAGGAGAGTTGCTAGCAGTCACCTCTGTTGGTGACAGAAGGAATGAATGGCAGGTTAGCCTGTCACTCAGGTGGACATCTGCCCTCTCCCGCCTCCTCCTTCTGTGTGTAATGACTCCGTGGTTTCAGCAACGGCTTCTTCCATCCATCACAGTGCAGGTGGCAGAGGGCAGCCTGCCCGCCATCCTGACTACTGTCATTGACTTTGCTCCTGTGAGCAAGCAGTGTAACCTACGTGGGAGAATCCCAATAAAAGGTTAATTACAGCTCCGTGTTTATGCTGATTTTCAGAAAATGACAATTAGACACATGTAAGTTACTTAGAAACCAGCCTCTGAGAAGGGACAGCTATCACAGCAGAATGCACAGACCCCTAAGAGTTGGTAGGCCTCATTCAAGTAAAGGGGCTTGGAGGGAGATGTGCTGGGTAGGGAGTGGCCGTGAGGTTCATAAAGGTGATAAAAACGATAACAACAAAGGCTTGTGGTGCTCTTACTCCTGTATGTTAGCGCTTTCCCTCTGCTGACTCATTCAGTCTTTGGAACAAAGCTGTGAGTTGAGATTCTGCTGTTAATCCATATTTGACAAATGAGGAAATAGGTGCAGAGTTGCTCAATAACCTGCTGAATGTCAGGTAGCTGCTAAAAGGTAGACCTGGGAACCAACCTGCCTTCTGAGTGTGTCTTTAGATGCCGTCACACCGTCTGTCATGGCCTGGGCTGGTTTCTGGGAACTGGGCCTGAGCTTAGAGGCTTGAGAAGATGAATTTTCACCACTCGATCTCTGAATATACCACTTTCTGTGCAGAGTTCCCTTGCTCACATTGCCCACCCTCGGAACCTGGAAAGTGAGCATCCTGATAGGCTGGCCACCCTGAGTTTCTTGTAAGGATGGTGTGAGTGCCCATGTAAAGGCATGCCCTTTGCTTGGCCTGGAAACAATGCCCTGTAACCATTTGTCTTGGTAGTGGTGGCATCATGGTGGTGCAGACGTCAGCATTACCAGGCATAGCTCCCCTGTCCTTGGCCTTAGCACTGTATCGTACTTTCAAAGATGAACAGGCTGCTCAAAACACCCGTAGGATGTGTCAGAGGTCATGTGTGGCAGGTGAAGTGTGGATGCCCAGTCTCTTGCCTTTCCAAGCACTCCATCTCATGTAGCACAGAGTTGTTCCCACACTATCTTTACACGGCCTTTTGGTAGAAGGGCCACCATTTCCTTTGGACAGCCCTTTCCAGAGCCTCTTCTAATGTCCCTGGTGGCCACTGGAAGCTCCTAACATATGCCCCTTAAGTGGAGACAGTGAATGCCTAACTGGTAATAAGGGTCTCCTTACCATCCTTTCTTTCTTCTGCAAAAAAAAAAAAAAAAAAATCAAGTTTACAGCAGCATCTGGGTAGCACTGACGTGTGTACACTACCATGTGGAAAATGGATAGCTAGCGGGAAGCTGCTATGTAAACAGGGAGCTCAGCTTGGTGCTCTGTGGCGACCTAGAGAGATGGGATTGGGTGGGAGTCAGGGAGGAGGTGCGAGAGGGAGGGGATATGTGTATGCTTATGGCTGATTCACATTTTTGCATGACAGGAACCAGCACAACATTGTAAGGCAATTATCCTCCAATTAAAAATAAATTTTAAAAAAAAGAGTTTTTTCAAATGAAAAAATACAGCAGAAAGTGACTAGAGATTTAACCAAAAGTACTACATTTTTTTTAGGTTTTAATAACCGAAAGCACAAAGAGAAAATTCCTGTTTTACTGTAAAAGGACAATTATCGGGCCTGTAATGAATCATGACTGAGTTGGATGGGTTCTGTTCTTGTCATTTCTGTGTAAGTGGTGTTCTAGCTACGTGGAGTGTGTGTGTAGCTGTGGGCTGAGAGTCCAGTCTGCAGGAACAGGGGGCCTGACAAAGACACCCACCTCCAGCTCTACTTCCAAAAAATGCAGCTTAGAAACAGGGTCCATGCTGCCCATGGGACTTGGTCACGGCAAGGTGCTCTGCAGATGTCCAGGTGCGATGCTCAACCATCCACTCTGGGGAAGTCTCCACCTGCCTTTTAAGATGAAACTCTCTTCTCTGCCTGGCCAGCTGTTAGGGTAGCCAGCAGGGAAGGTGCAGCCTGTCTGCTGCTTCGTGGGCACCCCAGCCGCCAAGGGGGAGAGGGCCAAGAGGCTCACAGTGGCGTCTCCGTCAAGATGCAAGTCAGACACAAAAGGAGACTAGAAGCTTCCTGTTAAGTTCTCATCGCCCTCCCCACGCCTCGCCTGGGAGAGTTCTCCAGCTGAGAGCGCGGAGCAGCCAGCCCTGGGGAGCTGTCCCCATCTTGTGGACTATAAACTTCCCGCTGCAAGGAGGATAAAGGGAGGAGGCGCTTGCCAAGTGCACCAAGGGGGAAATGTAAGTGATTCACCATCTGAAGACAGGCCTCACACTGGGGCGCATGTTCCCACGTGCTCACTTTCTCAGTCAGTCCTGTCTGACTCTGTGCGACCCCATGGACTATAGCCCGCCAGGCTCCTCTATCCATGGGATTCTCCAGGCAAGAACACTGGAGTCACTTGCCGTTTCTTTTTCCAAGGAATTTTCCTGACCTAGGGCTCGAACCCACGTCTCCTGTGTCTCCCGCATTGACAGGGAGGTTCTTTACCACTGAGCCACCTGGGAAGCCCTGGGTGGGGAAGAAGAGGAGGAGACAGTAAAGAGTGTGATGGGAAGCTGGCAGCGGATCATTGTCGGGTCTTTACTGAAGAGTTTCCATGTGAACCAGAGTAACCTTCCAGAGCATCCCATCAGACACCTGTTTTCATGGAAACCTTGGCTATCTGTGTCCCTACCCAGGAAGGGAAATTCTTCCATGCATAGATGCCCACCTGGCAGCCCAGGGCACACAGGATGAGAGCAGGGGTCAGGGCTACAGGGACTTGAAAAGCGCAGCTAAGGGGACCCTGGATTTGACTCTTTGCTGTGCCGGTTACTAAGTGGATGACCCTCCTGAAGGCAGTGGACCTCCATGAACCCCTGCCGCCTCTTCTATAAAACAGGATCAGAGCATGGAGTTTAGTAATCGCACATTCTGGGTGCCTGGTCAACACGAAAACATGGTGTGTGTGGTCCTTTATTAATAACCAGTTCTGCATGAATCATGCATATTCTCTGGAGTGATGCCAGGAAAGTCGTGAAGGCGGGGAGAGGGGAACGTGACCCTGGCACAGGGCAATCTTCTAAGACAAAGATGCCTTTGTGCTTTTGCGAGACAAACTGGAAAAGCAAATGATGCAACTGCTGTTTGTGACCGTTGTTATAACAACAGCGATTATCCTGTGTTCCCGTTATCTAAGTCGTACATTTATTGATGTGGCATAATTAATTTCAGAGTTCTCCTAAAGCATTTCACAAATGCTACCTAGATTGTTGCCCAAATGAGGAGAGTTGCATCTGGAAATTGTTTGAAAGGAGCAGAACAATGGGCCACAACCTCGTGAAACAGAAATTACAGAAATCAAAAGGGGAATTGTAGGGCAATAGGAAGACGGGGGATGGGGCTGGTTTTAGGATGCAGCTGGGATCTTCGGCTTCCCTGGACTCAGGATCTCCGTGTCCTATTTCACTACAGCAGAGATGAGGCTGGTAGGTGGGCCGCATCCCACATGCTGGCTGCTTTTGAACCTGTGAGCTCAGAAGGAATTTTACATTTTTAAATGGCTGAATTTAAAATGAAAAGATAGGACTAGTTCATGACAAGTGCACGCTATTTGAAATTACAATGTTTTATGAGAACATAAAACAAAATATGATAAGAACCACCACACCCCTTAACTTATGGTGTCTTTCCTCTTCCAGTGTCAGAGCTGAATAGTTTCCATGAGGTCCTATGTCCTGCAAAGTCTAAAATATTCATTATCTGCTTCTTAGGAAAGAAGTTTGTCAGCATCTGCAATATGTGAAGAGTAACTCTTTAAAAACCTTTTGAAAAGTAGTTTTACAATGATAGGATTACAGTGTCATGTTAGTTTCAGATGTACAACAGTGATTCAGATTTACGTATATATATATATTCACATGTATTATAAATATATATAAAATCTTTTTTACATTCTTTTCCCTTATAGGTTATTATGAGATACTGAGTATAGTTCCTTGTGCCATATAGTAGGTCCTTGCTGGTTATCTATTTTCTATACGCAAGAGCGTGCGTCTGCTAATCCCAGTCTCCCTGTTTACCCCTGCTTCCCCTTTGGTAACCATAGGTTTCTTTTCTTTGTGAGTCTATTTCTGTTTTGTAAGTAGGTTCCTTTGTATCATTTCTTTAGAGTACCCATATAAGTGATATCATATGGTATTTGTCTTCCTCTGTCTAGCTTACTTCTCTTGCTGTGGGCCTCTCCAGGTCCATTCATGTTGATGAAGACTGACTCTTGACAGTTTTAACTGCTGCTATTAAAATTCTTAATTTTATCCCTGAACCTCCCTCGGTTCCCTTTCCCACCCCACTGTGAACTTGCAGTTACGGCAGTTTTCATCCATATTCACAGCGGGCCTTCCAAGGGTGGTCCTTCCAAGGGGGCCCCTGCCTTCCTCACGGCCCCCCACTGGCTCACAGATGTCACGCTCCGCTGGACAGCGCTGTCTTACCTTGGTCTTGACCTCCGCTGTCACAAGGCTCTTATTTTCCTGGCCTCGGAGGAGGGCTTCCCTGATTCTCATGCTATTCTGCCTTCCACTCCTTTTGCCTTCTTTCAAGCCACCTTTGCCTGGAAGGATCACAGCAATCCAGCCCTCACCCGGGTCTTTGATCTTATAAGCTTCAAACATGATTGCTCCTCAGTTGTTGATTCTGATTTTCCCCTTGGGGAAGCTGTTCAGATGTTGTTGCTGTTTCTCTTATTCCCGTGGTAACATCTGATCCTGCCTTCACTCCTGGTCTTAGTACTGGGTATTGTCTCCTGGGAGGAGCAGGTTTGCCTTAAATCAGCACCTTCCGACCACGCTTCTTGAGTGCAGACACCTTAGCGCCTCTGGATTCACATCGTATCTGACCACCACCGGTACTGCCCCCTGCCTCCTGTTTTTGTCTAAAATCTATCTCTCGCACTTTTATTGGTGAAGCAGAGGCGACTGGTCTTATGAGTCCCAATGGTTATACAGATTCTACTCAGTTTATGACTTGCCTTTTGAAATTCTCAGGCATCTGCTAGATGAATAGTCTTTCAGAATCCCATCATTGTGATTTCATAGTTTCAAAAATACTTTCCACATTATTATAATAATAATTTGACCAAAGAGAGAAAAGAATCAATCTGTCCAAGAGATTTCTTTTCTATTGAGATACATGTTGAAATCCTGTCACTCACTTTCAAAGGTGTATCCCAGTCTTTATATCAAAAAAATGAATGAGTGGCTCTTGCTAACCCTTGAAAGTACAGATGTCGTATCTATTCTTCCCAACTTTCCTACTTCTCAAAATGTTTAATATATGCTTGCAAAAATTATATTGTCATAAACTTAACCTTGAAAAGTAGGTTTTCAGTCTTCAAAAGTTGGGAAAATAAGATAGTTTAAAAATCTAGGCCTTTGGTGAATGCCCAGCAAATGGGCCTTATCGTAGACTAATTCTCACCCTAGGACAAAACCAGATTTGTTCATTCATTTCCCTCTTTCCTGTGATTCATAGAGTTCCCTATGATCTTAAGACTGTTTTAGCAGACATCAGAGTCACAGTATTCCCCCTCTGTCAATGGGATAAATTCTGGAACAAAGCCTGGACCCTAAAGTCAACCCACAGGGTTGCCTGCAGCTGGGCAGTCATTTCTGCTTCCATCTTCATTAAACATCATTATAGCCATCTTTGGTGATTCTGGAAGATGTTGGAGTCTGATGGTGTCATCAGTGGGAAGCAGGGTGTACAACTGAACACCCATCAGGCTGTCATGGTTCTGTGTGTGTGTGTGTGTGTGTGTGTGTGTGTGTGTGTGTGTGTGTGTGTGTGCGCGTGTGCGCGTGTGTGCGCGCGCATGTGGGTGTGCACATGTGTGTCTGTCTTTATGTCCTATGCATTTCTAGCCTCCACACTGTTCCTCCTCTTGTGTTGTAATCACATTGAATGGAAAAGTAAGGAGGTTTTACAATTAGCTGATGCCTAGAATGTGGTAATTTGGGTAGTACTGAAATAGGAGGGAAACTATCAAGATGAAATTCTTTGTCTTTTCTCCATGTTTGTTTCTTTTTCCTTTCCCTCTGTACCACTAAAGAATTTGATGCCCTGGGAGCATCCCTTGGGCTTTTGTCAGTTCACTGAGGTAATCTATCTTGAGACATGTGGATATCAAAGGCCATCCCTACCAGAAGCATCAGTGGTTAAACAGCTGACAGAGTCAGGTGCGGGATGTTTTTTTCAAGACAGATCCCCAGAATGCTCTCTGGGCCTGCTTATTAGTTCATCATTGGTGTTATTAAAAGTGAGTCCCCTGGGAAGGCTTGCAACTAATTAAATGTTCACCTTGGCATAGACAGTCTATTTGAGCAATATGGTGCTGTTGACAAAGACCAGAATTTTAGTGAACCCCTCATCCATCAGTAGGGCTGCCTTTGGTCTTATGAAGGTGCTCTGTTTAAAAGCCATCACACTTTTTGACTAAAGGAGCATGCATAAGTAGTTTAGTAAAAAAAAATTCAATAGCTTTAAATAGATAAATGTATAGTTATATATATATATATGTGTGTGTGTGTGTATATATATATTTATATATACACACACACATATGTGGGGGTTTCCCAGGTGACTCAGACTGCTAAGAATCTGCCTGCAGTGTGGGAGGCCCAGGTTCAATTCCTGGGTCAGGAAGATCCCCTAGAGAAGGGAATGGCTACCCATTCTAGTATTCTTGCCTGGAGAAGTATGGACAGAAGACCCTGGCAGGCTACAATCCATGGAGTCACAAGAGTTGGACACAACTGAGCGCCTAAACAACAATAGCAATACTATGCATCTAATTTATGATACTTTGATCCAAGTGGCTCTCTACAAATGTAAAAACCATGTTTGAAGAATGATTTTCTTGTCATTGAAATTGTTAAGAAAACATCTCCAAGAAACTTGTTTGGAGCTTTGATTCTTTGCCAACCCTGTACAAAGTGCTCTCCACCTGTGGTCACTTTTAATGTTCATTACAGCCCAGGGAGGTAGGTACCATTATAATTTCCATTTTACAGATAAGAAGCTCTGCTGAAGCTCAGAGAGGTCAGGACCCTTCAAAGTCATACAGTAATAACAGCTGTGGTTATTTTTCATTAACTTGTATGGTATCTATAGAAACTGATTTCACATAGAAAGAAGACAACAGAATAGAAAGAGTATAGATGTGGAATTAGACAGACCTGTGTTTGTGTGATTAACCTTTTGCAGCCTGTGTCTTCATTTATTAATTGGGAATAATATGGGCACTTCTAACTAGGACTGCATAAGTATCTTGTGTCATTTATAGGCACCAAGGAGCATTAATTAACAGAGGCAGTAATCACTAGTATTATTATGAAGACACATGGGGAAGACTATCTGTACATGTTACCAACTTAGAAATGGAGAGAGCAATGATGAGAATTTGAACTGAAATTAGAGAAAAAGAAGGCTGGAACTGTGATGGGAAGGCAAAAGATAGCAGCATCGGCCCTGTGGGCTGCTGGTCTTGAGACGCGCCCACGGAATCTTTGAGCCCCTCCTGTGAGATGGAATCCCAGCCCTTCCCTGGATTGCTGCCGGCTTTCCTGACTCCCCTAACACATGGAAGGAGGTAGAAGCCAGGCTGGTGACCTGCAAGGCCAGGTTCCCAAATCTTGCACTGCCTTCTTGTGGCACACAGTTTAGAGAGCCATCAGCCACCATAAGAGAAACACAGTTACCCTGAAGATGCTGCGGTTGAGGCTATGTGAACAGACACCAAGGAATGCTAGACTCTCAGGCTTGGCTGCTGGAGTCAGTGAACAAACCTTGGAGAAGACCTCAGCCCAGCCCAGCCTCAGCCTCATGCAAAACCCTGGCCAGACCTCCCACATGAGCCCAGAAGACTCCAGCATCATGAGAAAAACAAGCACCTTGGAAATACTGCCTGTTCAGTTATAGACCACAGCAACAAAACAAATATCTCAATTAAGCAAGTCACAAAGTTTTAGGTATCCCAATGCATACAAAAGCTATATTTCCACAACACTGTAGCCTAGCAAGTGTGCAGTAGCATTATGTCTAAAAGTCAATGTATATACCTTAATTTAAAAGCACCTTATTGCTAAAAAATGCTAACCATCATCCGAGTTATCAGCAAACTGCAGTTGTAACATCAAAGATTACCAATCACATAACAAATACAATAATCATGAAAAAGTTTGAAATACTGCAAGAATTACCAAAATTTGACACAGAGACACAAAATGAGCAAATGCTGTTGGAAAAATAGAGCCCATAGACTTGCTCAATACACAAACTTTCAATTTGTAAAAAAAAAAAAGTAGTATCTGTGAAACACAATAAAGGAAGTGCGCTGTAAAATGACTTATTCCTATCTGACTATTGCTGTAGTACACCTGTGTCTTGGGGTGGACTTTCCTTAGCAATAAGTTACTGAAATGTGGGCACACTGCATACAAAGAGATTACAAAATTCCTCACTTAGCTCTTGCCTTATTTTTCTGTTTCTTGAGTTGGTTTCTCCTTCCTGCTGCACTTTTTCCTTCTCTTCAAGCACGTGTGCTATGTGCGCTCCATCCCTCTGTGGTTTCTGACTCTTTGCAACCCTTTGGACTGTAGCCTGTCAAGCTCCTCTGTCCATGGGATTTCCCAGGCAAGCATACTGGAGACGCTTGCCATTTCCCTTCTCCAGGAGATCTTCCTGACCCAGGGATCGTACCCACATCTCCTGCGTCTTCTGCATTGCAGGAGGATTTTTACCCGCTGAGCCATCGGGGAAGGTAGACCCAATGATCTTGGCCTCCTGGGGGCTTTTTGGTTCCTGAAGGTGAGAATCTGGTCTCCAAGTGTTCCTCCCAGATTTCAGTCATTTTTGGTGAGCCTGGTGTTTCCATTTGTTGACAGGGAGCTTCCAAAAGCTCCAAGGGTTAATTCAGGCCTCTTTGTGTGTTCTGAGAACTGCCTCACTGCTTTGTCTGCCTTTGGGCCACAGTGCCCATAAAACGGAGGAAATTTGGAGAAAGTAAAGGTCGTGAGTTTCCCAACCCAGACATTCCTGTCCTCACCCCTCATAAATCCCATTAGACTTACTGAGGTGTCCTCCATCAACACAGTGTCATTCCCTCTTCCTTAAATCCCCAGGCAGAGGCCCAGGCCACCTTGCCTGTCCTCCATAAATCAGAAGCAGGGCAATAGGCAGCTGGGGGATCTCTGTGTCCGCACAGCCAGAGGAAACCAGGTTGCCGGGAGAACTTTGGAACACTTGAGCAGAGGAGCCTCACTTGGTCCTTCTCTGTCAGCCAGTCCCAGGCCTGGGCTCCAAGTCAATTAACTGAACCGTTTCAACAGGCTTGGATTCTGTCAGCAGCTCAACCATCCCCTTGTTTACTGTTGAAATAATTACTACTTTGCCATAATATTAGCTCTGAGCCGTGACTCCATTACCATTATCACCGGAATATTACCCATTTATTATCTCCCAGCAACCCTGGAAGATGAATACTGGGCTTCGGAGACCCATCGCTGTTGGGCAGACAGGCTCTGGGTGTGCATTGTTTAATGAGGTAAACTGCACTCCGGCCAGCTCTCACTTGGCTGCAGGGCCTCCACTCCATCACTCTTAACCTGTAAATCCGCCACAGTTTTTGATGTGAATCGGCGAGGAGGGGCAGCACCATTTGAGAAGGGAACGGAGCCTGAAGGAGACGAGGGGGGAGGGTATAAGTGAGCTCTGTCCTGTTCCTGGGTGTGCTCATGGCTGGCTGGGGAGCCTGGGAGGCATGGTGGCTGTGTTCACACAGCCTCTGATCCTTGGGGCGCAAGTCCTAAGAAGATGCTAAGATGATGTGATGGTTTCGACATAATCAGAACAGCTCCCCTCTCCCAGCTCAGGAGTCATGGGTCCACAGAAAGCATTTTCTCATCACTCTTGGTGTTTAGCTGCTTCTGTTCTGCATCCCTGGCATGGCCACCGCCTCTCAACCCCAGCAGACCAGGAGAAGCAGAAGACAGAGCCGGAAGTCAAGAGTGTCTTTTTGCTTGAGGATGGGAGAGGCTCCCGGAAACAGCCAGCTCTCCCCGCTTTGCTGAGCACATGGGAGCCCCGCGTGGGCGCACAGAGCTCTTTGCTGTGGAGAAAACACAGCTGGAGACATTCTGGGGGCCAGGGAGCCGAGCAGCAGATGAAAGAAAAGTCTGCAGCCCTCTTTTGTCAATGCCATCCCTGCTTCTCAGACTTTTAAGGTGCACAGAAACCACCTGGGGATCTTGTGAAAATGCATCCTCAGGTTCAGTAGGTCAGGTGCGGCTGGAAATTCAGCATTTCTAACCAGCAGGGCTGAGGCTGCGGGGTCTGCAGATTCACCACAGGGGACGTGAGGCCCACGTGGGAGGGGAGCGGCTCCGGGGGAGTCATGTCTCAGGAATGCTGGCGCCAGTCAGCCCAGTTCAGACATGGGCAGATGGTGCTGTGTGGCTTTTGCGCCATCACATGCTGGCGGCTTCCATACAGCCTTGGGGTAAGCAAGGCCTGAAAACTTCTCAGAAGTAATATTCCAGGAGCAAGGGAGAGCAAGAAGCCTGCCAGAAATCAGTGCCTTCGGTTTTTTTAAGGATATTTTGATGTAGACCATTTTTAAAAGTCTGTATTGAATTTGTTACAATATCGCTTCTGTTTTATATTTTGGTGTTTGGCCTGGGAGGCATGTGGGATCTTAGTTCCATGACCAGGAATCAAACCTGCACCCCCTGCAATGGAAGGTGAAGTCTTAACCTCTGGACCTCCAGGGAACTCCCTACTATCAGTTTTTCCAGTTGAGAACATTGTATGCCTGAAGTGTCCTAAGATTGCTTTTATAGTATAAATTGTCAAAGAAGCAAAAGGACTTGAGTGTAACTTTGGACTCTTGAACTCTCGATGCAATCCTGTTCTTCAGAGAGAATTACACTTTTGCCATGTCACTTGTGAGTTTCCCCAAATAACCTCTTTTCTCAATCTTGAAAACCTTCTCTCCACAGAAGCTAAGTAAACTTTAGACTTCAATGTTTCCCCTTATCAACCCCAGGTACTTAGGGTTGAACTTAACAAAATTGCTCCAGAAAGTTCTAGAGTATTTTTTTAAAGAGTGGAGCTAATGTGCTTCTCTAAAACCTGTGTCAGTTTACCTCCTATCTGTCTTGGGGTAATGCTGAGTTTTACTGAGAGAGAAAAGGAGAGGGAGAGGGAGAAATCTTTGTGATTTAGTAAGTAATTTCAGGAGCAACAGGAACTGGCAGACAGGATAAATTTGGAATATATCTTACTGTGTACCAAAGCTTTTTATTGTATTCATCAGAAAACTTATTATTTTTATCTCAAGATATACATTGGAAGTATAATATCAGGGTTTGCACGTGTGTGTCTGTTTCATTCTTTATAAGACTAGAATAACAATAATAATTTTCCTTTTAAATGTAATTAAAATTAAAGAAAAAGAACAGATAATTTTCTATTGTCTCCAAAACTGTTCCAGCAGTGGTTGGATAACATGTGCGGTTTGAGAGCATAATTCCTTCCTTGGTTCATTTGCCCACCCATTCACTCATCCAAACATCCATACATTTGTCCATCCATCCACTGAGATAATTATTTAGCTGCAGTCCATGGGGTTGCTAAGAGTCGGACACAACTGAGCAACTTCACTTTCACTTTTCACTTTCATGCATTGGAGAAGGAAATGGCAACCCACTCCAATGTTCTTGCCTTGAGAATCCCAGGGACGGGGGGAGCCTGGTGGGCTGCCGTCTATGGGGTCGCACAGAATCAGACACGACTGAAGCGACTTAGCAGCAGTAGCAGCAGCAGCAGGTTCCCCTAACCGACTCTAGTATTCTTGCCTGGAGAATATCATGGACAGATGAATCTGGCAGGCTATAGTCCATGGGATGCAAAGTCGGACACAACTGAAGTGACTCAGCATGCACGCAGTTCCCCCTAAAGCTGGGAAAAAACAGAGTGGAAAAATAAAAATAAATGAGACATGATCACTATCCTCAGGGGTTTCACAGTTTAGCAGAAGCAGATACATCAAATGTTGGTTGAGATAGCATTTGCTTCCAATCATGTCTCCTTCCCCCAGTCTTGAAATCAGTTTGCTTTATTGAGATTGCCTATTCTCTTTTAGTGAAACATAGACAAATCGTTATGTAGAATCTAGAAGAATGATACTTAAATAGTCATTATCAGAAGCTTATTGAGAGCGGGGGTTTCCAACATAGTTGCATCATTAGCTCTTTGTCTTGACTTCCCCAGCCTCAGAACTGGGCTAAGTGTCTTGATGATTCCATCTCAAGAGCATTTTTCTAGACTTCAGTGGAGGGTTGCCTCATTCCAAACCTGGCTGGGGCCTTCAGCTCACCTTTGTAGAGCAGCTGTTCCTGTCCACTATGTGTTTGAGAGAAAATGCCATCCTGCTGAAAATGCTTGGCCACTGGCCATATTCAACCAGGGGAGACGCTGCTGAAGAAAAGCTGTTCAAAAGAACTTGAGAGACAGTGGATGACATTTGACAGAGAAAAATCCAAACTCTGAGAGATCTAGCATTGTAAAAGACACTTTGGCCGGCATACCAAGCTGGTGGACTGAAGCAGTTAATTAAGAATGCTGGGGAAGCGGAGACCCTAAATGTTTCTGTTAGATGTGCTAAGACACTGGCCTTATCAAAAATCCAATTATAAATCAAGTGCGTATATTCATATACATTTCTCTTGTTGTTGTTCAGTTGATAAGTCCAATTCTTCATGACTCCATGGAATGCAACACGTCTGGCTTCCCTGTCCTTTACTATCTTCCAAGCATGCTAAGTCATTTCAATTGTGTCTGGCTCTTTGTGACCCTGTAGACCATAGCTCACCAGGCTCCTCTGTCCACAGGATTCTCCAAGCAAGAGTACTGGAATGGGTTGCCATGCCCTCCTCCAGGGGATCTTTTCACCCCAGGGATTGAATCCAAGTCTCTTGATCTCCTGCACTGGCAGACGGGGTTCTTTGCCACTAGAGCCACCTGGGAAGCCCGCTGTCTCCCAGTTTGCTCAAGTTCACATCCATCGAGTTGGCGATGCTATCTAACCATCTCATCCTCTGCCACCCTCTTCTTCTTTTGTCTTCAATTTTTATACTAAATGCACATTAGGCAATAATGCACATATACATAATAATGTGTATATATTATATACAGATACACTATATGTGTGTATATATATAAAATTATGTTGTTCTTTTGATACATGTATGTATATCTTACCTGGTTGCTAATCAATCATGTGGTTAGTGTTTTGATATAGATTTAACCATATTTATTGAGCAGCTAACATGTGCTAGACACAGTACTATGTAATTAAGTTTTATCTTATTTACTCTTCATCCCCTCCTAGCAGTATAATTTGGTGGTATCTAGTTACATGAGCCAAATTAATTAAGGGGCTGTTTTTGGCTGTTGATCAAGCAGGGACATGAAGTCAGAGTGATTCAAACTGGTAAATCCAGTGTCCTTGTAGTTGCCTCTATTCTGAAGCCTTCACCTCTTACTATGACCTATCTCGTTTTTCTCTATAAAATGAAGCAAATGATGTGTCGTCTCTATTCTCAATACTCGAAGTATCTGTGGCATAGATAAACATTTCGCGGGGGGTGGGGGGTGGGGCTCCTGACTTAAAAGAGATCATGAAAAGCAGCATTCTTTGGCTCATATTTGTCTGTAAGTCTCTTATCCATCAGCATGCCCTCCTGTCCTGTGCTCTGATTTCAAGTACATCCATCAAGCCCAATTGCCCATAAACAGCAGAAAGGCTCTGTTACGAAGCCGTGTTTGGGAGGGAAGATGCAAACTACCCTTTGTTGTGATGGTCTCAGTGTGTGTGCTCTGTTCTCTCACTTAGAGGCAAATTGCTGTGGGTAAAACACGCATTTTGCGCTCAGATGCCATCCCAGTCTTTGTTCAAGCGCACTCTGCAGAGGCACAGTACAAGGTGGTAGTTTGAAATCATTTCCTTGGTTTCCCTCATCATATTTGTTTGTCTCTCCACGGATGGGCATAATTCAGAAGCCCTCGGTGGGTCTCTCTGTCCTTCAGCCCCGTCTCAAATAGCCAAGCCTTAAGCATCCTGGGGACCCTCTGCAAGTCACGCCTTCTCTGTTTGCTTCATCAGCTTTACTGATCCAGTCTCAAGGGAGGTGGGAACCACATTAACAATTAAAGTACCTACTTGAAGGCAGCCAGGGCTTCCTTTTGGCTTCCCTGGAAATAGGGGATCATCCTGGGTAAATTCGTTACGCTTCTAAATTTGTAAAGACAAATGGCAAAATTTAAAAGGGCTTCCCAAGTGGCACAGTGGTAAAGAATCTGCCTGCCAATGCATGAGACATGGGTTTGATCCCTAGGTCGGGAAGATGCCCTGGAGAAGGAAATGGCATCCCACTCCAGTATTCTTGTCAGGAGAATCCCATGGGCAGAGGTGCTTGGCAAGGCTATACAGTTCATGACATCACAAATAATTGGAGGATTTAGTGACTAAACAACAACAAAATTTTAACAAGTTCTGCTTAGCTAAAATTTTTTTAAAAAAGATGAGTTGGGCAGTGGGAGAAAGAAAGGCAAAGAAAGAAGAAGATGTCAGGCATCTCACTTGCCTTTCCGCTACCCTGGTTATCAAAAGAGCAAAGAAACCCTCACCCCACTTTCTCCACCCAGATGCACAGGTCTGAGGTTTCCATGTGGCCCAGGTAGGCGCCCTGCTTGAAAGGAAAGCAGGAACAGTCATGGAGTAGCTGAGATTCCTGAGATCACTCCACAAATTAAAACCTTTTATCAGCCTCTAATAGCTGTGCAAACTAATTATATTTTGGCCAAACCTTGCCAAAGACTCCCCGAGGTATTATTATAAAATTTTGAGCTTGGAAATGCGTCCCCATTCTGTCAACATCAGGATGTTTCAGCTGCAGGAATGGAGCTCCGGATCATTTTCGCTTCCATGATGTGCTTTGCATACACGTGGCATTTGCAGGCTGGTGGGGCGGGAGGAGAGCGGAGAGGGTACAGCTGTATTTGAAAGCACACAGAAGTGTGTTGCCTGCCTGCCGTCACATTTCAGACGCAGGGGCTGAGTTTTGAGAAGGATCCATTTTTTTTCTCTCCCAAATTTTAAGGAGCTGCTGTAGGGAATCTTAGTTCATTCAACATCTCTGTTGAAACAGCTTCTAACTTAGCAGGGAGGGTATGTCATCTACCTTCTCAGAGCCCCAGTTCTTCACATATAGTCCCCAGAATGACACTATTCAAATCCTGGGTTAGGACTCAGAGCAAAGTCTGGAAGGGAAGGGGAAATTTTCTCCAAGAGCTTGATAAGAAATTGTTAGAGTCTCGGAGAATTTAGGTTTACAGATAATAAAGGTTCACACCCCGTGTGGTTGAAATGAGGTTTTCAGCTCCAAGTGTTTGTGTGACACTGTTAGAGGTACATGGAGGCACTCCTTATGCCTGTGAGGGCTGGCAGGTCCCTTCCCCATCCTTCTGGATAATTCTCTACAGCAAATGTTCCCATCCTCAAGCACAGAGTCCCATGAAACAATCGGTGTCAAAGGTGACTGGAGAAGCCAGCTTCTCTGTTCGAGAGCTGGTGTTAATTTCCCTTGCTGGCCCCGTTTAGCCTGAGAGCAGGAAAATGAGTAAGATGACCTTCCAATGTACTTGGGCAACTTAGGACAGTGTGTACTGACCACTGCCAGAACTGACCATCTGCCTAACTTTTGGACCAGCCGTGGGCCACTGGTGCAGCCAGGGAACCTGGAGCCTGTTTCCCAATAGTCAGGGAGAGTTTTGAGGGGCTGGCACTTCATGCTGTAGCCCCTCCAGCCCTGCAGTGTGGCTCAGAGCCCTGCCAGGCCCAGAGGCAGGGGATTGGGGATCAAGGAGGCTGCCAGAGTCTAGACGCTCCCCCAACCAAAGGGTCCTGACTTCCTTTTTGTCTCTGCCATCTGCCATCCCATCTCCAGGGCTCCCAGGATGGGTTCATCCGATTCTTGAATTCTTTCCAATTGTCTCTAATTACACTGCAGATCTGTAAATCATCCCAGGCTGGGGCTGACAGGGAGTGACACGGGCACCCTGCCACTCGAAGCCAAGGGCCTCCCAGCCCCCACCTGCCACAGGGGCCTCCCAGGCAGCCACCAGTCACTGCTTGGGGCAGACCGGAAGGACAACCAGTCACGCAGCCCCCTGTGCCCCGGGGACCTCCCTGCTCCTGGGTCAGCCCTGAATATGGGTTCTTGCCCTGAAGCTGCCTCCGGCAATGCAGTCAGGGCTGGAAGAGTTTAGGCTTTGTGTGTGGAGCGGAGGTGGTGATCCTCATGTCCCTACTGAAGGCAGCTGAGCAGAAAGATGACGTTATTTCACCTGGAATTTTACCAAGTTGGGACAGTGCTTCTCAGATTTCACTAAATACTGCGATAGATTGATTCCTTGGTTCTCAGGTGGGTCTAGAAATCTGCATTTTAAACACACACCCCAAGTGCCTCATGGGCAGTGACCCAGCACCCCACCTGAAGGCCCGCTGGGCATCGGGTTCCACCCTCCCTCTCTCTGGCAGTGGGGCTAAACAACCCACTGGGTCTTGGGGTGCTGGCTTTCTCATTCCAACCTCTCCATTCCAGTAAGAACTCAGATCCCTCTGATGAAAGCCACACTCAGCCTCTCTGGCACGAGCGCCTCAGGCCCAGCCCAGGTGTCACGTCGCTCTGAGACCTGCAAACTGCAATGCTTAGGCCCTGGAGGGAGCCTGGCACCCCCAGCCCCTGGCTTCCAGGGCACAGATTGCTGGCTAATGGGGCGGAGCTAGCCGGAGTGCCTTCTATTAATGGAGCAGAATATAAACAGAATAAAGCCTTCATTTCCCAGGCTGTGGTTTCATTATTAATATACTTTACAGTTCACGGGTTGTAGTCCGCGCCCGTGTTTTCTCAGCTGGTGTAATCTGCAGCTCCGAGTGAGAACAGTCATAAAATTTTCATTTCCAGTTGAATGTGCGTCCAATTCGCCGTGAAATGTTCTATCTGTCGTGAATATTAAGTGCACTGAAGCAGTGGCTGCCAGATTAGGTGGGGAGGCTCCTGGGCCCCTCCCTAGGCCAGGCAGAGGACGAGGCTCCCTGAGCCGGGCCGGGACTGTCCCCAGAAAGCCCCTGGAAGAGGGGAAATGGACACTGAGGCCGCTGAGGGTCAAGGGAACAGAGATGGATAGCTGAGGGCCAGGGAAGAGCCAGCCTTCAGTCAGGTGGTCAAAGGGGTCTGGAGTTCAAATGCAGGGAAGTGGGGGCAAGGTCGTGTGGGCAGGGAGGCCGGTGGGCAGGCAGGATGGTGGAAAGCAGCTGCCTTGAGAGGGGCAGGTGGGATAGGGGCAGGATGGATGGGGTCGACAGTTAGGAAAGCATTGCTGTTGGCTGCATGGCCTTCAGACCTGGGGCAGGCGACAGCAGCAGGGCCTTGGTCCTAGAAATCAGTGCCACCAGCTGCCTGCTGCCCAGAGGGGAATTATTTGCCTCCTGGCACGAACCTCATCCTTCTTTCTCTCTCACTGCCTGTACTTGGCCACCAGCCAGTTCTGGCTTCCAGGTGCCTCCGTCCTCCCTTGATGCCTGGGGAGCCTGCAGTCAGGGCGGGGGCCCTCACCCTTCCCTCTGGGAGCAGCAGCTGCCTACCACAGGGCAGCTGAGATGGGACAGGAGGCCTCCTGGGCTCCGCTCCCACTTGGTCCTCTAGCCGCCCCCCACCCCAGGTTCTTCCCTCCCCCAGGCCGGCACCCGTCCTGGAGGGTTTCCTAAGCTCCCCGTTGCCCCAGGCTGGAGGGAGTGACAGGCTGGAGGGACAGAGCTGGAGCCAGTGGAGGCTGTGGCCTCAGGCCCACAACTCCATTAGTGGAAGCGGAGAGCAGGCTGTGCCCTCGGGAGAACTTGAGAAGAATCTCCTGGTGCTGCTGATGCTGGAGGCCAGTCCAGGCCTGGGGCCCAGCCTACATAGCCCCCCTGGGCAGGCAGGAGAGTCCCAGCCGGCCAGCAGGGAGACAAACAGAGGTGTGCACGTGTGAGTGTGTGTGCGTGCATGTCTGTGTATACACAGAAATCCAGAGCCAAGAGGCTAGCGCATCCTTGGCTGTTTACATGGAGAGCTCCCACCTGCCCAGGGTTGAGCCTTGCCCTCTCTGCCCGGGCAGGACCACAGCATGGCTACGGGCGTCCAGGATGTCTTCTTGGTTCCAGAACAGAACCCAAGGTGGAGCCGGAAGAAAACACCCATATTCTGATGGGGAGGTGTCCCCCCAGCCCCCCAATTCAGTGTTTGACTCCCTGTCTTAGTTTCCAGTTGTTTCTCTTTGGATAGTATTCAAATCATTTTCTGTTTCTCGAATATACACCAACTAGGAGACATAAAGGCTTCCCTGGTAGCTCAGCTGTAAAGACTCTGCCATTATACATGAGACCCAGTTCAATTCCTGGGTCAAGAAGATCCCCTGGAGAAGGGATAGGCTACCCACTCCAGTACTCTTTGCCTTCCTTGATGGCTCAAATGGTAAAGAATCTGCCTGCAGTGCGGGAGACCTGGGTTTGATCCCTGGGTTGGGAATATCCCTGGGGAGGTCATGGCAACCCACTCTAATATTCTTGCCTGGAGATTCCCCATGAAGAGTGGAGCCTGGTAGCTTACAGTCCATGGGGTTGCAAAGAGTCAGATACAACTGAGAGACTAAGCACAGCATAGGAGACATAAGTTGGGGAGAAAAACTTGAAAACAACCTGAGCAAGGAAAGTAAAGCAATCAAAGATGAGTAACACACCATCAAAATCCTAAATGCACCCAGTCTCAATCCTGGGACCAAGAGCCTGTCCTTTCTCACACTGATCGCATACCTACTCCTCTTAATTGCCAGCAAGCACCTTTGAAACAAACTCAGAATTGCTCACAGTGGGGCATACACAAGCTAAAAGTGAGTGATGTGATTAAAGATGATGAAAACACCCAGAAAACCTTGCCCAAGCCTCATTGGGCCCTTGTCTTCCAGGGTCCTGCAGAGGTTGCAGGCCAGACCTGCTACAGCCAAGTCCCTGCAAATGCCCCTCCCTCTACCCAGGATACCACTTCATCACCCCCCATCCAGCCGACCCTCAAACCTCTCACTCACTGCAGTCCTTCCAGAGTCAGTTTATACTGAGCCCCTGGGGGACCCCCTTGGCACCTCCAAAGCACAGTTCCTCTCTTGGGTGTCACCTGGACATGCACCCCCTCCCTTCCAGGGCTCATCACACAGGGCTCAATGTCTGTCTGTATATCCAGCTCCCTGGAGAGGCAGTGAGGTTTTCAAGCAGTGACTGTGGAATCTCCACCCTTTAATAGACATCGAATCTAGAGCCTGGGCTTGGAAATTAGACAAACATGGATTTTTAACCCAAGAGCAGCCCCTTCTGTGCTGTGAAACTCTGACTGAATACTCAATATACTTGCGCATGGATCAATTTCCTGTTCTCTGAAATGGGGCTAAGTAGCTTCCTTAGGGGCTTTCCAGGTGGTACTAGTGGTAAAGAACTCACCTGCCAATGTAGGAGACATAAGAGACCCGAGTTTGATCCCTGCGTCAGGAAGTTCCCATGGAAGAGGAAATGTCAACCCACTCCAGTGTCCTTGCCTGAAGAGTCGCATGGACAGAGGAGCCTGGCAGGCTTCGGTCCAGGGGGTTGCAAAGAGCTGGACACAACTGAAGTGACTGAGCAGAGCATACAGTTTTCTTAAAGGCAGGTGGCAACATATCTGTGGGATAATAGCTGTCACAGGAAACTTAGAACAGTATTGAACATAGAATAGTGCTTTAGTGAAGGCTGGTTTCCTTTCCTTTAAGAAATATCTCTTCTTTCCAAAAACTGTTTGTTGATTAAGGAAGATTCATATAGTAAAATGCAAAATGAATGCATGTTTCAGATTCAAATTCTATGAGGGATTCAGAAGGAAAAGATCATCAAGATCAACTGGTGGGGAAGGTCTGCCAAGAGGAGTTGACCCTCCAAGTGACCCTTGATTTAGACAGAGAGTCTTTTCTTCTGAATCTAAGAGGTTGGCTCTCTGCACATTTGTACGTTTCTTTCTCTCTCTCTCTCCCTCTTTCTCTCCCTTCTATTCTCTGACCCTTTCCCTTTATTGGAGCTGAAACTCTAGCTCATGCTTTCTACTTCGTGGAGTTTTATCCCATGTACTTCTTTAACCTTAAATTAAAATTGTTAACCTCTCAGAAAGGTCTTAATTCCTGGGACCTTCTGAGAGCATCGTCTTCTCCCCTTCGGCCCTGGAGAGAGGGGCCTGAGATGACACAGAACGGTCACAGTCCAGAGCGTCTACACACGGCAGAAAATGGAGAAATTAACAGGAACTGCTCTTTGACTAAGCATGCCTTCCGCATCCTTAATTCTGCCCCTTGTTGCTCAGAACTCCCGCCCTTCAACTGCATTCAAAATGAATCCCCCAGCGGCCCTTTCTCAGGGAAGGACAGGGGGAAAAAACTGTACATCCTTCTCCTGGCTTGTCACTGCGGAGTTGAGATAATAATAGTCTTTTTCTGATCCCCTGAACTTTCCCATCTGCTTCATAAAACAATGGCAATTTTTCCCTTGCTCTGTCTTCCCCTCTCTCTCTTTTATTTTTATCCTCCTACACTATAATTTAAAACTGTGGCAGTGCTATAGCCCTTGAGTTTTTTCCCCCTTTCTTCTCCCCTTGCTTTAATACATGACTGTTATTTAAAATGGCCTTTCATCTGAGCACAGGAAGCTGCCTGGCCTGGGCTCTTGCCTTGTGCCTTTGTGGAGGGAGGGTAGGGCCAGCCTGGCCCCTGGTTTGGCCCAGGACCTGCTTCTGTGAAAAGTCAGGAGTGTTGTTTGTGTGTTTGTTCCACTCCCTTCTCCCAAGGGATTTTTAGGAAGACGTCAGAAACCTAGGTCCCAGAAATGCTCCCACCTCTGAAATGGCCATCCTAGCAAGCTGGGGACCCTCAGCAGTCCACGGGACACCAGGTCCAAACAAAGCAATTCCAGCTGCACGCAGCAAGTGTGGCATACTCACAGACGCCAGGAGGGACGTGTGTCAGCCGCCGAGCACGGGGACTTTCAGCTGTTGCTATGCAAGCTTCTCCATGGGTCTTCTGCCAATCACGCCCCTCCATGCCCCCTGCCTCAGCCGGCTGGCCACGCACAGCAAAGGGCGATGCCAGGGCTTGCTTTCCCAGGGGAAATGTCATCTATTTTAGGTCTCTCCAAGGAGGGCATCTCACCCCAGTATTTCCCAGCCAGTGCTACAGCAACCCCTGCTTCTGGGTTTGGACCTCCGACGAGGCGTCACTCTGCTGTAAAATTCCTCACGTGCTGCCTGTCTCTGTGTCAGTTCATTATGCCGATGCACCTGTACCTCTAAAAGTGATTTTGGCCTTGTCGTTTCTCTCCAGAGTCTCCTCTGAGCTGGCATGGGCAAAGCAATCATATTGTAAATGATCTTCATGAGGGAAGATGCCATTGCAATAAAACACAGGGACAGAACAAGGCTGAAGGCTAGAATATAGAGCGTGTGTAGGGGGGTGAGAGGGAGGCCCGTCCCAGGCTCGTGGAGATGATCACTTGGCTCCTTGGAATATGCAGCCATCTCGCCAGCTGGAGACAAAATCTCCTGGGAGGACAGGGAGTGCCTGGCCCCAGGGGGTCTGGGGAGGCCACAGACCCACTGGAAATGGACGCAGTTTGCATCCTAGCCTGTGAGCTGTCTCCTTAGCTCTGGTATCCAGACCGATGGGTGGTAGGAGGAGGTTCCCGGACGTGTGGTCTCTTGGTTCGGGTTTTGGGGCTTGTTGTTTTGGATTAGGTATCACGGCTCTGTCCCTTCCTCTCCTCTGGAAAACTCCCTTCTCTTAAACACTGGGGATCATCCTTAAAGCCACAGAGATATAAAGCTGAGAGGGACGCTGGCACCCAGGAGCCTGAATTCTTGGTGAAGGAGATTTCCAGCCCTGAAGTGGTAACACAGGTCTAGGCCACAGCCGCCTGCCCTCCTCCTTAACTTGATGAAGAGTAACTATAATCAGTATCTTCACCTTTCTCTAATGGGCTTCCCTGGAGGCTCAGATGGTAAAGACTCTGCTTGCAGTGTAGGAGAGCTGGGTTCAATCCCTGGGTTGGGAAGATCCCCTGGAGAAGGGAATGGCTACCCACTCCAGTATTCTTGCCTAGAGAAACCCATGGACAGAGGAGTCTGGTGGGCTACACTCCATGGGATTGTAAAGAGTCAGACATGACTGAGAGACTCACATTTTACACTTACCTACCTCTGACAGTCTCCAGGGATGCCAGAATATTTTAAATGTGTCTGCCACCATTCCAGTTTCATAGCCATTGCTGACCTACACCGTGATTAAGAACATAGTATTTTTTTTGAAGTACAGTTGATTACAATGTTGTGTTGATTTCTGCTGTACAGCAAAGTGATGCCGTTATGCATATATACACATTCTTCTTTGTGGGTTTATGGATAGTGAATATGGTTCTATATAGTGTGCTATACAGTAAGACCTTGCTGTCTACCCATCTTGTATGTAATGGCTTGCATCTGCTCATGTCAGCCTCCCACTCCATTCCTCCCCGACACTCGGCCACGCTTAGCCTGATCTATGTCCCTGAGCCTGTTTCTATTTTTGTAGGTAAGTTCATTTGTGTCATATTTCAGATTTCACATGTAAGTGATGTCGTGACTCTTTTCTTTCTCTCTTTGACTTATTTTACTAGGTCTGACCATCTCCAGTTGCATCCATATTGCTGCAAATGGCCCCATTTCTCTTTGTACGGCTGAGTAGTATTCCATTGTATTGATGTACCATGCTGACCTGCAGTATAATTAAAAATATAGTTTTGAGTTAAGGTTTCCTACAACTTTCATTTATCACATTTTTATCACATTCTTTGCTCTTCATCCCTCTCTGCACCTCCATCTAGGATTATTTATTTAAAGTTATTTGTTTTTTTCCTGCTTAAAGTATTATGTTTAGGGTTTCTTTTAGTGTGATCTGTTTGTGACTTTCTTTGGTCAGTTTTATTTAGTAAAAATGACCTATTTTGTCCTGATTCCTGAAAGGAACTCTTTTGGGCTATAAAAGTTTGAGTTGAGAGGTATTTCTTCAGCTTCGTTAGATCTCGACTTCTAACATCACTTTGGGGGTCAGTCTTCCGTCTTACTTTTGCTTCGATGGATGCGATCTGTCTTGCTCTCCCATCTCCAACAGTCCTCAGTTCTTTTAAGGTTTTTTCTTTGTGTTTATTCACATTTCTGTCTGCTGTTTCTAGGCGTAGATTTCTATTTTTATGTGGCTTGGGATTTGTTGGTATTCTTGAATTTGTGGATAATATTTCTGCTAGTTAGTTCATGGAAAATTATCACCCATGACCTCTTTCCTCCTGTCCCTTTCTCCCACTCTCTTCTCCTCTGGAATTCCTTCCTGAATGTTCCAGAATGTTCCCACAATCTGTGATCCTTACTTATCTTTTACATTTCTCTGTCTTCGTGTCTCTCTGTTCTGTGTACTGGTAATTTCTTCTGACTTATCCTACCGTTAATTGATTCTCTCTTTAGCTAAATCACATCTTTCCACCTTTTTTTATTTTGAGAAATCTTACTGTATTTTCCTCAGATATGCTATATACTCTTCACAGTTTCATTTTCCATGAAGAATTTTCAAGTTTGTCATTCATTGTATAAAAGTAAACACAGCTATTTTACCAGTCTCTGTTTCATAATTTTTATCTACTGTGTCTACGAGCCTTTGTGTTGCCATGTCCCTTATGCTTCTCTTGCTCTTAATATCTTATTTCTTCTGTGCTTACTAATGTTTTGCTGCATGGTGGACCTTGTGTTTAAAAATAAAAGTTTGAAACAATTTAAGCACTAGGATTAAAGTAGTTAACTTCAGAGATGCTTTGGGTTTGTGTCTGCAGGATGGTTAGGGGACTCTGTTCAGAATCGCTTTAAGCTAAGGTCTTCTTGTTCCCAGGTAATTCAAACCATGATGCACTTTCTTGTAAAGATGTTCAGCTTTCAGAGCACCCTCATCTTGGAGAGGAGACCTCCTGAGGCCTCAACTTGCAGTAGGAGTGTTTTCCTACTGGATACCCCCACTTCAGAAGTATCTCGAATTTTGATTTCTGTTCCCCTGGCCTCTAGAGGTTGTCAGACACAGCAAATGCCTTCAGGTTAGGGCCCCAGTGTTTCTTGCTACCTGTTTTCCTTTTATTTAAGGTCTAAATTCCCTACTAGGAAGGAACCTCTTTAGTGTCTTTAAGAAGGATGTAAAATGTGTCTTACTTATCTCTTTCAGTGATTTTCAATAGAAGGACTGAATAACCCAATCTGACCTTTCCAGAAATAAAAGGGTCAGCATTTTCTTAGCCCGCCACCCGTGTCACCCTTCCATCACACGCTGAAACTTGCTCATGTGATGATGACTGATGATGACTGACCTCATGGATTCCTCTCCAACATGCAAGGGCTGTTTGACTTTATATGAAATTGTTGTCTTCCATGGTCTCAGTATCCTCAGACATGAAACGGGGTTTTCACTGCCTCCCTCATAGGGTTAGCTGCAAAGCTAAGTACGATCAGAATACCTGGTTTTCATTGACTTGAAGGTGTATATGAAGTGCTTTGCGATATGACAAGCCTGCTATGTATTTCCTAGGCTTGGAATTTGCTTTCTTCTCAAACAGCCAAATGAGGGGAGTGTTTAAGTGGTGGGTGGAGCCCCCTGCTGCCGCTGGCCCATTCTCCCTGGAGAACAAAGTCTTCCTGAGGGAAGGGAAGAAGCCCAGCATCAGGTCTGGCCAGTGCAGAGGGGACTCCAGGGCTCGAGGCTTCGTGCTGCTCCCAGTGGAAGGTCTTGGCAGGAGGGTTCCTCCTGGACCCTCACCCCCTCCCATGAAGCCCCCCAGCCTCCCTCCTCCACCTGCCCTGTCCTCCCAGCTTGGCCAGGGCTGGTCAGTCAGTGCAGCGCTACTTGGCAGACCTTCTTTTCCTCATCTTTAACATTTGTTTCCCCATCTTATGAAAAATTGAAAATTTATCTACAATCAGTCCTTCGCCTGCCTCCTCACCGGCTTCCTCCTGGCTCCTCACTTCTTCCCATTTATTTCTGACAGGCATCATGTAACAAGTGCATAATTTGATGAGCTAGATGAGGCTGGAGGCAGAACAGGAGCTGGACCAGGGCTGCCTGGTGGTGGTCCTGGGTGACCCAGACCATCCACCGCCAACATCTGAGAGCACGGTGCCCGGAAAGGGGGTGGCGTGGATGGATGAGGAATATGGAGGGACTGGGCAGAAGTAAAAGAAACCTCGCACAAAGATCAGTGGTGTTGTGTGAGGAAGCTGCAAGGTGGGTCCTGATGGTAGCACCTGGAGCCTGGATGGGGTGGGTGGATATGGCTGTGAGCAAGTTCACTGCTGGATAAAAGAAAGAGGGAAGATGCTTTCCAGCACCCGTGGATGCTCTGATAATGATGGATGAGAGTCATGGTTGGATACATGGATACCTGGGTCTTTTCATGACTGACATATTGCTGGGTAAGCAAGGGATGTGTGTGTGTACACCCCTCTTTCTGAAATTGTGTTCAGACTTACACTGATGGCCTCCATGAGACTAACAGGTATTTCTGTAGAGAGTAAAAATGTACCATGTTCAAATCAGTTTAAAAAACTGTGTGTGTTCTAGTCCCCGTTTGGAGACCTGTGGTGTGTAAGAACTGATCAAAGATTCTGAAGAGCCCTGCAATTTAATGGATTTAACCCAAAAGTTTCTCCAAACTTGTTCAAAACAGAAGTCTTTCTTTTTAAACAGTGATTATAGTAACATCTCGTGGGGCACTTAGAACTGTGGGAGGGGGGTAGGTATTAATCCTAAAGCAATAGCCCTCTCTGTTTTTACCTCTGTGGTTTGGAGATTTTCTGTCCAACAGCAACTTGTTTCTAGAAGAATACCTGTGACTGAAATTCTCCTCCTGGAAACTCCATGTGCTAGGAGCTTCCTATCTGGCCATGCTCTGTGTCCCATGTAGTATGTCTAATCCTAACAACAAGCCTGCTGGATTGATAGATAGCATTGTTCCCATTTCAAGGATGAGAAAACTGAGCCATTCTTGTGTCTGAGGCCAGTGGCTAAGCCAAGATTTGACTTAAGGTCAGGCTACCTCTAATGCAGTGGCTTTCTGTTTAGTTCAGTTCAGTTCAGTCGCTCAATCGTGTCCAACTCTTTGTGACCCCATGAATGCACGCCAGGCCTCCCTGTCTATCACCAACTCCCAGAG
This sequence comes from Nanger dama, assembly GCA_917880005.1. NCBI lineage: Eukaryota > Metazoa > Chordata > Mammalia > Artiodactyla > Bovidae > Nanger > Nanger dama. The sequence goes on from CAKJTW010000076.1 coordinate 4,147,418, forward strand.
TTTACCCAAACTCGTGTCCATTGAATCAGTGATGCCATCTAACCATCTCATCCTCTGTCATCCCCTTCTCCTCCTGCTCTCAACCCTTCCCAACATCAGGGTCTTTTCAAATGAGTCAGCTCTTCACATCAGGTGGCCAAAATATTGGAGTTTCAGCTTCAACATCAGTCCTTCCAATGAACACCCAGGATTGATTTCCTTTAGGATGGACTGGTTGGATCTCCTTGCAGTACAAGGGACTCTCAAGAGTCTTTGCAAACACCACAGTTCAAAAACATCAATTCTTCAGCGCTCAGCTTTCTTTATGGTCCAACTCTCACATCCATACATGACCACTGGAAAAACCATAGCCTTGACTAGACGGACATTTGTTGGCAAAGTAATGTCTCTGCTTTTCAATATGCTATCTAGGTTGGTCATAATTTTCCTTCCAAGGTGTAAGCGTCTTTTAATTTCATGGCTGCAATCACCATCTGCAGAGATTTTGGAGCCCTAAAAAATAAAGTCTGCCACTGTTTTCACTGTTTCCCCACCTAATTACCATGAAATGATGGGACTGGATGCCATGATCTTAGTTTTCTGAAGGTTGAGCTTTAGGCCAACTTTTTCACTCTCCTCTTTCACTTTCATCAAGAGGTTCTTTAGTTCTTCACTTTCTGCTATATTACATCAATTCTGAAAATACAGCCCATGGACAGAACAAAACCATTTAGAAATCAAATCCAGGTAGCTATCTTTCTCAAGTTCCATACAAAACAACATTAGGTATTGGCTCCAGAGAAAAATCCTGGAAACCATCTAGCCCTGTTTTTCTCATCCATTTGCGAACAAGCATCTCTTGCATGTTCTACTTATTATTTCTATGATTTCTCTTCCTCTCATGCCTAGAACCGTGGTTGTGTTTTTGCACCCGTCCCCACGTTCCTTAGAACAGTCCCTCATCCACATCAATATCAATTTAACACACTCCTTGTGAATAGCCTTTGTCTCCGCCCTCCTAAGCTCCCCACCTATCCTGTCGTGTTTCTTCGCAGCCCTGCCCACGGCGAGCTCCCAAGGAGCTTCGAGCATCCACCTTCCCTCAGCGAGTCCTTCGCTGCACTGCATTTCACTTTTCCTCTCCGTGTATTTTCATCTCCTGCCTTGACATCTCTTGTAGAGAGCATCCTTTTCTTTTCTTTCTCCGACTTACTCCTCATCCCTCTGCCCCTTTGGGCGGCATCCTCTGGCTCTCTCCTGACCTCTGCCTGGGGAGACTGAGCAGCTAGGTTCCTGGAGATGCCAGTGCCAGTGGGCAGGAGGGAGCCGGGGCTCTGCAGGGGGGTCAGCATCTTCTGTCCTGCTTGGATCCTCCATCCTGGGGCTTCCAACCTCAGGACCATTGACATTTGGGCTGAGCCATCCTCTGTGGTGGGGGTGTCCTGTGGGCTGTGGGGTATCCAGCAGCATCCCTGACTTCTGGTCACTAGACACCCACAGCCCCCACTCCCAGCTGTGACAACAACAATGAGCAGACGTCCGACAGGCTGAACTTGAGCTTGCCTTTGTTGGTGTAGTTTTGGTCCCTTTGGCTCTGCCCTGACCTTTCCTCCTCCTTTCCTTCATCTTTTTATCCATGTTCTCTTTGCCTGACTTCACTATAAGCCAGGCTTCTCTCTCACGTGACCACATGGCGCTCTTGAGCCCAGTCTGCTGAACACACCCTTGACCACAGCCCATCGGTTGTGGGCTCTACTGGGGCCCCGTCTGCAACTATGAAGGTCACGGCGTCGCCCAGCTGGCTGCTCCAGGAAACGCAGCTTCCTGGTTCCCAGGTGGTTAACGCCTGTTTGATTAGCTGTAAAACAGAAGCCAGCAAATGCCGAGAGGCAAATCTTAATTCACCTTTCAGAAGGGAGCCAGCTGCCGCATCGGAGACGGGGGTGAGGTGGGGTGTGGAGTACCCCCAGCTTATTAGAGCGGCAGCCGGTGAGCAGCCAGAGAATGGGTTCTGTAGATACACGTGCTGAGCCACCTTCAGCTTTTGCTGTAACGCTGGTGGGAAGAGGATCCGGGCACAGGCCACCCTCCCAGCTCAGCTCTGCCTTCCTGGGCCGGTGCCTCCTCCACCCTGAGCAGCTCCTGCCCTAGTTTAATGCCACCTTGTGACTTTCATTCCAAGCTCACCTCCTCGACCAACAAGCTGGTCTCTACCATGCTTTTCTCGCAAAACACATCTCACTCCCAAATCTGCTAAAAAAAAAAAAAAACGAAAAAGAAAAGAAAATCAAAGAATTTAAAAAAAAAAGAAAATGGACATAGCCAATGAACCCTTCAGTAGATAGGAACCAAAAAAAAAGACACCCATCTTCTCTTCTTTCCCCTGCATTGCTGTGCAGTCTCCGGCCACTCTGGAAAGGAACATGGGCCATTCAGTTGGGATCACATGTGTGGCTGGTTTCAGATTATCGCTCCTTGTACAGTGTTACCCTGCCGTGAAGCACTAAGGTTTCACGATGGCTGTTGTCTTGATGGCCGAACATCTTATGTGCAGCCAGACCTCATGGTCATTATTATGACAGCATCAGGACCAGATAGGGCTCATCAGCCAGTGTTGCCTCTGGTCTGCTGGTCACAGCAGAGGGACTGTAAAGGACAACTGACCGGGTGTAGAATGGCACGTGTGGCCCAGGCTGCCGCACAGCTGGGCCTCAGGAACACATGTGCCTCTTACCCGGTGGGCTCAGTCTACCTTTGAGTTCCTTTCGGCTTCGGCTTTGGTGCATCTCCTTCCCTTTCCGCACATTCATGATTCCCTGGATCGTTTTTACCTCTGGTGGTTCTTCTCTTTTATTTTTCTTCCTGCTGCACCACTTGTGGGATCATAGTTCCTCGACCAACGATCGAACCCACACTTCCTGCACTGGAAGCACAGATCTTAACCCTGGACCACCAGGGAAGTCCCCCAGGTGCTTGTTAAATAGGGATGCTTTCTGAATCCAGCCTGGTTCCCTCCCACTGCATCGGTTTTTCTCCTGGGCCTGTGTGGACAGGCACAGCGTGATCTCAGACAAGTGGTATAACTGGGACCTGTGTGTGTCCACACAAAGCCCCCCCAGGAGGCCTTCCGTGACTACAGGAGAGGCTGAGGTAGGCTCACCAGCCACCGACTCTGAAGCCCACAGCTCACCTGTGACGCCTGCTGATTCCCACCCAGTGATAACGGGCGAGCATCCCGGGGCCTCAGCTCCCACAAACAGGATGTGTTTGAGTCTGTCTGGCTGACTTTCTGCAAAAGCATCTGTCACTCCCCAACGTTTCCTTTCTCATTGCAGCAAAGTATTTAAACACTACCCACTGAACCCCATCTGTCGCCGAGCCCCATTGCTGTCAGGGCCCGGCCTCCCCAGGTCTGTGAAGAAACTCGCTGCAAAGGCTCCGTGCCAAACAACAGGGCAAATTAAATCAAAGCTCGTGCTGCACCCAGGGGGACCATGCACATCAGCTTTGACTTACTGCACAGAGCACGCGTACAAGAGAGAAAGCAGTGGCTTTTGTCACTGTGAGGGGGCCATGAAAAATGAATTAGGGCCTCTGCTGCGAGAGGGCATGGAGGAGAATCTTTCATTCCGAGACGCTGTCCTCTCTCACCTTGCAAGAAGGAAATAATGAAAGAAAAACTTCTGGTGAGTCTGAGTGTCCCCCAGGTTGGACTGTGCCCTTAAACACTGCCGGTGCAGAAAAGAAGTGAGAGGTGGGGAGAAGGACCTGGTGGAGGCCGTGGTAATAGCTGAGGTTGCACAAGGCTCCCCGAGGGCAAGAACCTGAGCAGATGTAACTGATAGCAGGTGGTGCCCTTTGGGGGGGGGTCCAGAACACAGGATCTTGTGCTCACTCTAGATCAGCCCAGACTACAGGCCCTGGGAAATGGGCCAGGGCATCTCCAGCCCCTCATGATGGGCCACTTACTGTGCTAACTCTTCTTCACGCGCATCTCTCTTAATCCTCACGTTCCCATGAGACAGGGATCATTTTTGGCCCATTTTACAGATGAGAAACCTCCAAAATTTAAAGCCGTCGCTTGCAGCCATCCAGCTGGTGTGCAGCGGGGCTGAGAGTTCAGCCTACATCTGCCTGACTTCAAAGCCCATTGCCTCCCCTTATAAAGGAACGTGTCCTCCGTCTCCAGGCTGCCTGTGAGACACAGCTCATTTATTTCCCTATAATGAGGGAGGGGCCTTCCATTTCCTAACACGTTGCTCACCTGCCATACTAATGCAGCTGGCACTCACCGTGGGTTTAGCCGCAATGTTTTACCCACCAGACACATTTGTACTTGGTGACGGGGTAGAACGCATGGACAAGTGCTCGGGGTTTTCTGATGCAGCCTTTCAGAGGCAGAGATCTGGGCTTGGGCAACATCTTACAGGAGAGGAGGAACCCAGGGACCAGCTCTGGTTAGATCGTGGGCTGGACGACTAGCCGTATGTGCCTGGGGTGGGGTTGCATGTGTGTTAGCTGGGCTGGCAGAGAGGATGTTGGACAGAGTCACAAATTCTTGCTGTTCTAAGCTCATCTCAGTTGCTCACCAGCTTCTCTCCCTGAGCCATCCGGCATTTTCCTCAAGTTAAGGGTTGGGCTTGTGTGAAATCTACTGGGCTTGGACTTAGATGGTCGTAGGTTTCATGATTTTCCTCTGGAGGACGGCTGGGTGTCACCAAATGTTTGGGCAGGGCTTGGACTGCTGCCATTTCGAACAGACTTTCCACCTGAGTAGTATGGTTTCAAAAGTCTTGAGTAGAATAAGTTAATGAAAAGATTTGTCAGGGGGAGCATAGGAGAAGCTCCCCAAGAAAATGTAGGGTATTTTGTGTCTGAGCCCCTGGGGAGAGGGAGGACCACAGTGTGGGGAATTCGGTGACTCTGCTTCCATGGAATTCATCTCGACCCTTAACTCAAAGTAAAACTGGGTTTATACAGTTTTTCTTTCCTGAGCTATCAGGGGCCTCTACAGATGAATCAAATGTTCAGTTTGGAAGGGATTTTAAAATCACACAGCCTAATCTCTTGCTCCTTTATTTATTTATTTAAAAAGGGAAAGCACAAGTTTAGAAAAGTTTCAGTGAATTTCTCAAACTCACACAGCTAATTAGTAGCAGAAGCAAGACTGTACTCTAGGAAGCTGGACTTTATAGTAATACTTTGCCTAAACCATCTCACTGTCTCCTATTCCCATGCAGATCTTTAATTTTGTTTGTTTCTTTTAAAGAAAATTCCCCACTTTTACTTTGGATAAAGATGCTTCAAAATGCAGGTGACATAATTAGAGGCCAGAGAAGCTAGAAGATGAGTAAAAGGTAGTTTACAAATCTTTAAGATGGCGATGAATTGTGCGGAGCAGAAAATTTGATACAAATCTGTGTCCTCAGATTTGACTTGTCTAGTTTGTACAGCTAGATTATAAAGTATTTTTAAAAGCAGTTTTATTCACAGTCTGCCCAAATTGACTTGTTTTGGCTGAAGAGCTGCAGCAGAAGAGGGTCACCAGATGGGACAGCCCTTCGTTCCCGGAGCGTAGCCTGAAGCACAGCTGAGTTTTTAGGGGCTGGCAGTGGGGCACAGAACACCTTCTGTTCAAATGTGCCCCATACCCTGCAGTCGTCAGCCACGGTCTGCTCTGGAAAGAGGTTCACAAGACCTGCCCTTTTTGTCCTGCGCATCGCCGATAGATCCACGTTCTTCAGGAGAGGCAAGTGAGGGGCCACAGCAGCTCACATGGGCAGGTGCCACAGGCACTTTATGCTTGGGAGTCAGGATTCAGGTTCATTCACTTCATCTCCGCATTTTAGTTGCTTTGGCCTCGTGCTGTGCTGAATCACTTCAGTTGTGTCCGAGGACTCTTTGCGACCACACTGACTGTAGCCTGCCAGGCTTCTCTGTTCAGGGGATCCTCCAGGCAAGAATGCTAGAGTGGGTTGCCATTTCCTTCTCCAGGGGATCTTCCTGATCCAGGGATCGAACCTGCATCTCTTAGGTCTCCTGCATTGACAGAAGGGTTATTACTAGCGCTAACTGGGAAGCTTGGTCTTAAGTGTATCTGTTAGCTGGATGTGAAGGTGAGCCATTTTGCTCACGTCGTTAGTTGACCTGCACTAAGCCAGATCACAGCCTCCCAGGTGGCATTAGTGATAAAGAACCCAGCTGCCAATGCGGGAGCCCTAAGAGATGTGGGTTTGATCCCTGAATTGGAAAGATACCCCAGAGGAGGAAATTTCAACTCACTCAGTATTCTTGCCTGGAGAATCCCAGGAACAGAGGAGCCTGGAGGGCTACAGTCTATGGAGTCACAAGAAGTTGGACATGACTGAAGTGACTTAGCCAGGTCTCTCTTGCAGACATTCCATAGAGAGAACTATTCTTTTTAGAGTATGTATTTATCTCTTTTGTTTGGCCGGGTCTTAGCTACGGCACACAGGATCTTTGATCTTTATTTGTGGAATGCGAACTCTTAGTTGCAACATGTGGGATCTAGTCCCCTGACCGAGAACTGAACTCTGGGCCCCCTGCACTGGGAGTGGGGAGTCTTAGCCATTGGATGGTCAAGCAAGTCCCAAGAGAACTGTGTTCTTTAACCAAGGGTGTCCGGGCAGCTTCACTGACCTGTCAGAACTTCCAAACAAGCGGTCGAGAACCTTCCAGTTCATCGCATACCTCCTGAATTTCTCTCATTCTCCTAAAGTCAAGCTGGTGATGTACCCAGTCCCCCGTGGGTGGGGAGGCTGCAGAAGGATGGAGTGGGAGGCGCCGGCTGTGACACGTGCTAGAATCCAGGTGTCAGTGTGCACCTGCCCCCACAGACGCACCACTCCGCATCACAGCTGGGGGAAAAGCAGCCGCTCCTCCCTTCCACGCAATTATAATACTTCAACAAATGGGAAAACTGAGCAGAGCGGATGCCAGGCAAGAGAGGAGACTGGGACTTTTCCTGTGTTTGGGCAGAGCTGGTTAAAGGCAGAACTGGTAGTTCAGCTGCCCACGTTCACGACCTCGTTTAGACGAGGCATCTCTGAAATGCCCTTTAGATGGAAGATCTGATCCTCAGAGGCCACACACAAGCATGATAGGAGACGGAAGTCTTGCGCTTCATTGTCTGGAGAATAGGTGGGTTGCAGGCTTCTGGAGAATAGGAGCTGCCAGTCAAGCAGTTTTAATAGAGCAGGGAGGACAGATTTCAATAAAAGAAATGAGTATAAATATTGTGAGTGGAGGAAGGGAGACAGCAGCGCGATCATGTTTGACTAGTCACAGTGGGGAAACTTCAGGAACTCAAAACGGAAGGCTGTGACTAAGAGCTGAGGCAAGTGACTGGGCTGATTCTGGGAATCCAGAGCCGCTCCAGGAACACTTTAAATGAGGCTCCAACTGGATAGGGGGACCCCAAACCAGTGGGTCTCAGCCCAAATTGAGCCCTCCCAGGCATGTGGAGTGGGCACTCAGAAGTACACAGCATCGAGGGAGCCCCACCTGCAGACTGTCTGAGGATGGACCCTCATGGGCCAGGGGATTCAGAAATCATGTCCTCCAGGGGTGCCTGCGGGCAGCATCTCCCCTACCCCCATGGCACCAGACCTTGCTTCCTTAGCAGCTTCCTGCTTTGCCTCAAATGTGCAAAGCTGCCCAGGCCCCTGCTCCCTTCTGTGTGTGCCAGGTCTGAAGCCCCAGGAGATTTGGGATCTGCCTGGCTGTGCTGAGGTGCTGGTGCCTTTTGTCCGACTCTGCCTTGCCTCTGGCCAACGCTCAGGTGGCCGGACGCCCATTCTGCACCGCACCTGCCCCTCCCATCTGGAGCCAGCGCCCCGCCATCCTCGCCCTGCCTCTCCATCTGCACATCTCCTAATAGCCACCCTCCTCGTGGGCTTAACCTGCAATCGCAGTCTCCCTGGAGGTGTCCTGTCTGCCCTAGCCTTGTCCGTCACAGTTCTCTGCCCCTCCTATTCTCAGCAGGTCATATCTAGGTTCATGCTAATTTAGTGGGCGCCAAAGCTAAGTCAAAGAATGTGGTGTTTCCTATTTTAAAAAATTTATATTTACTTTAATTAGAAGACAATTACTTTACCATATTGTGATGGTTTTGCCATACATTGACATGAATTGGCCACAAGCACACGTGTCCCCTCTCTCCTGAACCTCCTCTCACCTCCCTCCCAACCCAGGTTGTCATAGAGCACCAACTTTGGGTTCCCTGCCTCATACATCAGACTCCCACTGGCTATCTGTTTTATGTGTGTGGAAGTGCAGAGTCTTAACCACTGCACTGTGCTCTGTTAAGTGTACAATAGCATTATATCTAAAGCACAATGTACAAATCTTAATTAAAAATACTTTATGGCTAAAAAATGCTAACCATAATGCAAGCCTTCCACAGATTATAGTAATAACATCAAAGATCACCGATTGCTGTAGCACATATAATAATAATAATAAAATTTGAAGTATCATGAGATAATGAGAAACAGAGACACAAAGTGAGCAAATGCTGTTGGAAAAATGGTGTTAATAGACTTCCAAGGTGGCCACAAACCTTCTGTTTGCAAAATCACGATGTGTGTGAAGGGCAAGAAAGTGAAGCATGATAAAAACGAGGTGTGCCTATGTGATCACGTGGGAATTTTATGAAGCTTTTGGATACATAGTCATTCCTAGTCCTCCCCTCGAATAGCTTTGGACGTATAGATATTTATACGCATATGTGAATATTTCCATAGGCTAGGTTCCTGCAATAGAATTGCTTGGTCATGAGACATGTTTATTTAAAAGCGTTATGTTGCCAGCTCTATTACTCCCAAAAAGGCCGTGTCAATTAGCAATCTCACGAGCTCCCCAAAGTGCCCATGTTCATAACCCTTGGCTGTTCATACAGATATTCTCAATAGTTTACATTCTGCCAAAATGATGGGCAGGAAATGGCACCTCGTTTCAATTTGCATATCCCTGTTACCAGAGAAGTTACAGCATATTTATTTCCATATTTCATATGTTTGCTGGGTATTTATATTTCTTCAGTGAATTGCTTGTCCACGTTTTTCATCCATTTTTGTATTGCATTGTTTATCATTTTTAAAATGGATTTGTGGAAGTATATGTATGTTACATAGGTTAACCCTTAGTTATAAATGTCGCAGATAGCCCTCCCTGTCTGTCTCTTGCCTTTTTTCTTCATTTGATAGTGTCATTTGCCATTCAGCTGTTTCAGATACGCTAGGAATAAAATCTGTCAATCTTTACTTAAGGTTCGTCAACCCCTGCTTTGCTGATGTGGTTTTCACACACAAATTCTGTTGTGTATTTGGGTAAGCTATCCTAAATCCCTTAAAAAAATTAGAGGCAAGACATAAAGAAATGAATGAATTAAAGTGAGAAGAGTTCTTCCCAGGCACGTGGAAGGTAGCCATGTCTTGTATTTACGTAGCCCTGTTACTTCCAAGTGTTTTCGGTTTTAGGATCTCTTTAATCAGGTCCACGGTGCATCCAACAGACAGAGCTGCGTCCTCAAGCAGCGCTCACTGAATTTACCACTGTTCACTCTGCTGTCACCCCCAGGAGGGATGTGCAAACTCCTTTAGATGGGTAACCTGGAATCATAGCCTTGCCCCACAGTACTAGACTGACCTCGGGAACCCTGGCAGGTCACAAGAAAGTGGCTGCCGCTGTGGGGGACAGGATGACCGGAGAGGTACTTCAAAGTGCCCACTAACTGGGGAGTAGTTGGGGTCTCCTCCTGGCATGACTTGCCCTGGCACTCACACTTCCCCACTATTTCATTTCAGAGACAGCAGGCGAGGTGGCAGGAGGCTTACAGATGCTCCTCTGAGCCAGCAGCTAAGAGGCGGGAGAAACTTCCCTTCCTCGCTTCAGTCCTAGCAGCCCTACACTGACTTACAGCCTGAGTAAAATCCTAGGATGTGAAGATAAGGAGGCCTCAAGGAGAGGAGGAGGTAGGCCCCAGAGTGGAAGTCTTGAGGCTAGTGTGAACACACCAGCTCCGCCCAGACCAGCCATGGAGACAAGTGCATGCATGCTAAGTAGCTTCAGTCATGTCCGACTCTGTGACCGTATGGACTGTAGCCCACCAGGCTCCCTCCATTCTCCAGGCAAAGATACTGCAGTGGGTTGCCATGTCCTCCTCCAGGAGATCTTGCCAACCCAGGGAATGGACCCACATCCCTTATGACTTGGGCACTGGCAGGCAGGTTCTTTGCCACTGACTGGGACATGGAGACAGGCACCTGATTATAACTTCCATCATCATGTTTGCCGTGTCATCCCTAGGACACTGGAATCTACTCTCATCTCCTGGGACTGTCCTGAGGATTAAATAAAGTATACATCTGAGGCTTTTTAAGAATAGTCAATGCTCAAGAAAAGTCGGGTATTTTAAATAAAAAGTTCCATCCTCTGGTGCGGTTGAAAGGACATGGCTTTTTGTAGACAAACTTAGGTTTGACCCTGAGCTCTGATGTGGGATCATGGGTGAATGATCCAACTTCTCTGAGAGGCTGATGTCCCTTCCTGGCCTGGTTCTGATGTGGCTCCAGAAATGACTCAGACTCTCAGCTGCCTCCTGAACCCTAACTGTTGGCTTGGGTATATTCGTTACCAGCTAGGATTCTTCTCAGGAAACCTGCACTAATTCTGAGTATCAGAAGCTAAAGAGAATAGAGTGTCGAGAATATGGGCCCACAGAATTTATAGAAAACTTAGAAGGAAGCAAAAAGTAAGAAAGCTGAGAAAGAAAGAAGAAGCACGTGGATGATTATTGTGATGATGGCGACCACGGACACAGTCTGTGTATCAGACATAAAGCATTTAACATAGTCACTCATTCAGGTCTAATAACAATTGGAACTAGGTACATAGTAATAATATCCCCCATTTCACAGATGAGGAGACTGAGGCAAGGTACAGCAGAAAGCCTAAAGAAACACTCCCAACAGGGTGGGGGCTCTGGCTACAGCTCTTCACTGCCCCCCACCCCCGCCCCTCCCCAGAACACTGTCTCTACTTGTCTTTGCTTCAAGTTCCTGGAAAACAGAATCTTATGCCAGAACTGCATCTGCTAAGTCTCATTCCAAATTGGGAAAGGCTGTATATTGTCACTCTGCTTATTTAACTTATATGCAGGGTACATCACGTGAAATGCCAGGCTAGATGAAGCACAAGCTGGAATCAAGATTGCTGGGAGAAATAGTAGTAAGCTCAGATATGCAGAGGACACCATTCTTATGGCAGAAAATTAAGAGGAGCTAAAGAGTCTCTTGATGAAAGTGAAAGAAGAGAGTGAAAAAGCTGACTTAAAACTCAACATTCAAAAACAAAGACCATGACATCTGGTCCCATCACTTCATGGCAGATAGATGGAGAAACAATGGAAACAGTACAGATTTTATTTTCTTGGGCTCCAAAATCACTGCAGATGTTGACTGCAGTCATGAAATTAAAAGATGCTTGCTCCTTGGAAGAAAAGCTATGATAAACCTAGACAGCATATTAAAAAGCAGAGATATTACTTTGCCGACAAAGGTCCATCTAGTCAAAGCAATGGGTTTTCCAGAAGTCATGTATGGATGTGAAAGTTGTTGGGCCATAAAGAAAGCTGAGCATAGAAAAATTGATGCTTTTGAACTGTGGTGTTGGAGAAGACTCTTGAGAGTCCCTTGGACTGCAACAAGATCAAACCAGTCAATCCTAAAGGAAATCAGTCCTGAATATTCATTGGAAGAACTGATGCTGAAGCTGAAGCTCCAATACTTTGGCCACCTGATGTGAAGAACTGATTCACTGGAAAAGACTCTGATGCTGGGAAAGATTGAAGGCAGGAGGAAAAGGGGATGATGAGGATGAGATGGTTGGATGGCATCACTGACTCAATGGGCATGAGTTTGAGCATGCTCTGGGAGTCGGTGATGGACAGAGAAGCCTGGCCTGCTGCAATCCATGGGGTCACAAAGAATCGGACATGACTGAGCGACTGAATTAAACTGAACTGAAGTCCTTCTTCAGGGTGCAAAAGAAGGAAGGATGAGGATGAATGCTAGAGAGAAGAGAAGCAGAGACAGGAGGTCTCCTGGCCAGAGCTGGTTGCTCTACCTGGTGACCTGGTCTCAGGGACGATGTTGTAGATTCACCTAAAACAGCTACACCCGGTGTACAGTTCATCCCCTGGTTCCTTCACATCTTTTGTCTGCATTGGCTGAAGCCCACATCTCCGGCTGGGTTGCCCAGACTCCCAGAAACCAGAGCGCCCCCGGGGCTACTCCAGCCAGAGGGCAGGCAGACTGGCATCTCTCTGGTTGTCTACACAGCGTGTGGGCTCCTGGTCACAGCCGCAGAACGGTGTGCATCCAGGCTAAGGCCACACTGCAGCTCACGGAATAGCTGTCATCCCCCACAACCTGGGGGAGGATGAAACAGAGTCCCATTCTCCATCTAAAGACTATTTCATGTGGAGATGGCTCTGTGGGACTAAACAGAAGTCACACATAATGAAGAAAGAGGCCTTTAATCTCTTCCTCTGAGATGCTGGCATGATCTCAGTTTTAAAGATAGAGAAGTTGAAGCCTAAAAGGATTATGTGATTTGAAGGCAGTTTTACAGCTATTTAGAGATGGTGGTGGGAGAAGGCAATGGCACCCCACTCCAATACTCTTGCCTGGAAAATCCCATGGGAGGAGCCTGGTGGGCTGCCGTCCATGGGGTCGCTAAGAGTCGGATGCAACTGAGTGGCTTCACTTTCACTTTTTACTTTCATGCATTGGAGAAGGAAATGACAGCCCACTCCAGTGTTCTTGCCTGGAGAATCCCAGAGATGGGGGAGCCTGGTGGGCTGCCGTCTATGGGGTCGCACAGAGTCGGACACGACTGAAGCAACTTAGCAGCAACAGCAGCAGCAGCAGACCTCTTCAGGGGAGGGTGGTATATCAGCTATGATGAAAACACCCAACTGGGGTACTCAGGTAACAGAAGAGGAAAAGACAAGATTGAGTCCCTCTGTTTACCCCACTCACGTGCTCATTGCCATTTCCTTCTCCAATGCATGAAAGTGAAAAGTGAAAGTGAAGTCGCTCAGCCATGTCCGACTCTTAGCAACCCCATGGACTGTAGCCTACCAGGCTCCTCCATCCATGGGATTTCCCAGGCAAGAGTACTGGAGTGGGGTGCCATTGCCTTCTCCATGCTAGCACCTTATCAAAGGGACCAACAGTCTCCTGTGTGTATAGACTGGATTCCCTCCTCCAGGAGTATCTGCATCAAAGCAGCTCTCCTGTCAGGAGCTCATTTAGTCTCACAGCAAAGATTCAATAGATGAAAGACTAGATGTACATTCTAGGAGCACAAAAATCAATTAATTTGAAAAGGCAGTGTAATATATTATAGCTGGTTACTTGGAGACTGCTGCTGAAATACTGGGAAGATCATCGGGGCCACGTTATTACTTAGATCTATACATTTCTCACCCTTTGGTTACACCACTCTCCTTAAATCTAGTGGAATTTACTTAATCTCACTCTCACTCTTTACTCACATCCAAGTCCATTTTGGGTGTTGTCCTGAAGCAATCTTTCATCCTGAATTTGCGCTGATGCCTGTTTTTCTTTCCCGGGAAACTCATGGGGCATCCTGCCTGATCTGTGAGCTTCTGCGTGGAATCCGAGAGGGTGTTTTCTTTAGGATTTAGGAAAGAAAAAGGATCTGAAGGGAGGGTTGCCAGCACATCACCAAGAATACCCTGCGTCCCCTCTCTTCTTAAGTGGGCACACGTCTCTTAAAAGGCAGAGACTGGATCTTCAAGTCTCAGCGTAAGAGACACCACCTATTATTACCAAACTTTGAACTTAATAAATATGTGTTGAGTGCTGTCATTGTACAGAGTCCTGTGCCAGTGTGAGTTGGCCCGCATGACTAGCACATACCTCAGCTGACATCCACATGGGAGTCAGAGTTCATTCCAGCAAGGTGTTTTATATGGGAAGCTTTTGGAATCCTATATTTTTCTTTAAAATCACAGGTCTACATAGGTCTGTGTGGCTTAAAAGACACAAAAGGTCTATATTTTTACTAATCATCTCACACTGTCTTAATTACTGTAACACTATAATAATAGATTTTGAAATCCAGTATTAAAAAAATAAAAAGGAAAGTATATATTCAGTACTTCCTTTGTGCCAGGGACTGTACCAGTTAAATGCACATTATTGTTAGTTTTTTAAAACACTCATTTATTTTTGGGTGCACTAGATCTTCATGGCTTTGTGCAGGCTTTTCTCTAGTTGTGGCAAGCAGGATCTATTCTTATTGTGGTGCCTTCTCTTATTGCTGAGCATAGTCTCTAGGGTGTGTGGGCTTCAGCAGTTAAGGCTCATGGGCTTAGCTGACCCGAGGCTTGTGGAATCTTCCGGGACCAGAGAACCAACCCATGTCCTCTGCATTGGCAGGCAGATTCGTAACCACTGGACCACCAGAGAGGTCCTATTATTGTATTTTAATCTGTACCATAAACATGCAAAGTCAATAGTGTCTTCATTTTTCGAATGAGAAATTCTGACTCTATGACTAGTTTAATAAAAATTAGCAGCACACACATAATAACCAAACAGCTTCTGTATGATGTTTCATTGTTGTTTTAGAAGATTGGCAGAGGATTTTGTCATGAGAGCAGAGCCTGCCCATATGTTCAGGGTTGGCTGATGGTGGTAATTCCTAATTCAAGTGTGCACGCGCATGTTTGGGATGGAGGGACTAATTTAGGATAAACTTGCACTGTTTATAAAGGTAGTCTGGGCTAATCCTAGTTCAAAAGAAAATGTCCAGTTTGCTGAGAGGACAGTAATATTGATAATGGCAACTCTAGCAGAAAAGAAATAGTAGTGAATCTGGGCCAGGGTCTGAGGAAGGTCAGAGAAAGTTGACTGTCTATCTCCCTGAATGACCTGAAGTGACTGTCCAGACTTGGTCACTCACGACAGCTCAGCCTCAGACATAATCAAAGGATCACCCGAATCTCCATCCTCCTAATGCCTTTATCCCTTGCATTCCAGAGCCAAAGCTGGATGAAAGAGAGAGAGAAAATAAAATTGAATCTGAAGGCAGAATCCACGTGTCCAGTTTAATTGAATGTAAGAAAGGCGGCTGTGTGAAGCAAAGGGGAGAAAATGCAGAACAGACAGGGTACTGTTCTGAAGCAGGGACGCTGAACAAGAAATAAAATGAGGAAAAACTATTACTTCATGTGCTTGAGAATTTGTCTTGTATTTAGACTTAACTCCACTGCAGATCTAGGGATTGGGAGGAAAGAAGAGAGAAGACAGTGCTGGGCATTTGTTTTGTTTTTAAATTAATAGCCAAAGATAATTAAATTTTCCCTTTGTGTGGCTCAGATGGTAAAGAATCTGCCTGCAATGCAGGAGACCTGGGTTCAATCCCTGGGTTGGGAGAATCCTCTGGAGAAGGGAATGGCAACCCACTCCAGTATTCTTGCAGGGGGAATTTCATGGACAGGGGAGCCTGGTGGTCTACAGTCCATGGGGTTGCAAAAGTTGGATGTGACTGGGTGACGAACTTTCACTTTCACTCTTTTACTTTGTGTTTCAATGGACACAGAGTTAAGACCCGCTCTGAGGACAGGCTGGCATGTTTCCTGGGCTCGGGCACAGTAGCATCATCTATTCCCATGAAAATCCTGCAGATAATTCAGCAGAGTGCAGCACTTCTCTGTGTAGATGTGTGTTAGCAAAATACTTAGTGGCAGCAAGCCCATCTAATATGGCAGATGGCTAGATAGGTCTTATATAGTTCAATCTGTGCAACGATTCCGCAGAATAGGGATGTTACGGGCCCGGATTTATACCCCAAATTGCACAGCTCGTAAATGATATAGCCTGGGTTGGAATCACGATTCCTGACTTTCAATTTAGCTTTCTCTGCGTTACATGATGCTGTACTGAAATTACCAGGATACGGATGCCGAGCCAGGAAGGTGAGAAAGCACGGTCTTTTGATTTGGGGGTCCTTGCAAGTCAATAATTTACAAGTGTTCCTGAAATCCCATCGCTCGGGAGCTAACCCTGCAAACACATCTGAGAGATGTGTGATTTACTTCTTCAAATGACTTGTTGGTTTTGTTTTGTTTTTTAAAATCAACTTGGCTGAGCTATAATTGCATACAATGAAATGCAAACATTTTAAGGTTGATGGCTTTTGACAAATTGTATACAGTCATGTAACTAGCACCTTAATCAAGGTTCTTGTTGACTAAGAAGGTCCCCTCACGGCCCTGTGCCATCATTCTCCCTCCCTAGCACCCAGCTCCAGGCAACCACTGATGTGATCACTGTACCTATGGATGGATGTCGTATTTATGAAATTATGCACTATGCAGTCATCGGGATGATGCTCCTTTCAGTTAGCATAATGTCTGTGAGATGTGTCTGTGATGTTGCACATAGTACTCTGTGTGGAAGGACACTGAGATCATTTCTAGTTTCAGGTTATTAGGAATAAAACTAGTCAGAGCATGTGTACACATACTCCCCCAGTACGCATACTTGGAAATGTTCTCCAAGAGAGACAGCATGGTAGTTCATAAAGGAAGCCTCAGTACATTTAAAGTAATTGAAAAATAATAATAATTGAAATCATACAAAGTATATTGACTGACCACAATGAATTGAAATCAGGAATCAATAACAGAAATAAATTTGAGTGAGTCGCATGTATGTAACATTAAACTACACACTCCTAAACAACCAATGGGTCAAAGAGAAATTAAAATATGTACCAAGGATTGGAATGACTATGTCTCATGTTAAGCGTATATTGTTAATAAATTTTACATGATATAATGACAGTTTACAGAAGTTGTTGAGCCATTTTACTTCTGAAAATATGAGCCTTCCATTTTATTCACAGACTAGTCCTTTGGAAGTAGGTATTTATTTTGATGTTATATTAGTTAATCCATTGATTAAATAAAAGAACATAAAATAATTTCAGTTGTCAGCATTATTGAGATACAACTAATGTAGCTTACAATCCACTCATTTAGACATGTGACAAATTAATATTTTCATACATCACAGAGTTGTACATGTGTCAATTTTTTATATGCAACACAATTGTAGAAAACTTTCATCACCCTCCAAAAGAAACTTGTATTTGTCAAATGTCATCTTCATCTCCCCTCTGTCTGATGCTTGCCCTCAGCCCTGGGTAAACACTGATCGACTTTCTGTTTCTATAGAATTGGCTGTTTGGTTTTTTTTTTTTTTGCCTTTGGTGGACGGGGCTTCTCATTGCAGTGGTTTCTCTTGCTGTGGAGCACAGCCTCGAGGGCACCTGGGCCTCAGTAGTTGTGGGGCACAGGTTTAGTTACCCCACAACGTGTGGGATCCACTCAGACTAGGGATCAAACCCGTGTCTTCTGCGTCGGCAGGCAGATTCTTACCCACGGGACCACTAAGGGAGACCTTGATTGGAACGTTTTCCATAGATGGCATCTTCTGCCGTTGCCTTCACTGGCTTAGCAGGATGTTGTCAAGGTTCATTGATGTTGCAGTGTTTATCAGCACTACGCCCCTTTTCATGATCAAAGCATTCCGTTGTATAGGTATTAATGGATATGCCAAATGTTGTTAAATTCACTGATTAGTTTGTGTGTACTTGGATTAGTTCTGAAAAGTGAAAGTGTTAGTCATGAAGTCGTGCCCGACTCTTTGTGACCCTATGGACTGTAGCCTGCCAGACTCCTCTGTCCATGGGATTCTCCAGGCAAGAGCACTGGAGTGGGTTTCCATCCCCTTCTCCAAGGGATCTTCCCAACCCAGGGATCGAACCTGGATCTCCTGTATTGCAGGTGGATTCTTCCCTGTCTGAGCCACCAGGGAAGCCCAATTTATTTTTAAGTGTCTCAAATAGCCTCTTTATACAGAAAGTGAGCGTGAAAGTGTTAGGCACTCAGTCTTGTCTGAATGCGACCCTGTGGACTAGCCTGTCAGGTTCATCTGTCTGCTTTGGGACTACTGTAAATAACGCTGCCATATACCTTCACGTGCCAGTTTCTATGTGGATATATTCATTTCTGTTGGATGTGTACTTAGGAGTGGAATTTCTGAATCATGTGGTAGCTGTTTCACCTTTAGAGACACTTCTAGGCTATTTCCCAACGTGCTGTACCATTGTATATACTCACCACAGTGTATGAAGTTTCCGAGTTTTCTGTGTCCACACCAACACTTATTACCCAGCTCTAATCACAACCATCCTAATGTGTGTGAAGTCTTGTCTCACTGTGGTTATGATTTACATTTTTCTGATGGCTAATGATGTGACTATCTTTTGATGTGCTCCTTGGCAAATTATATACCGAATTTGGAGAAATAGCTGTTCAGAACCTTTGTCCATTTTTAATTGGGTTGTATATTTTTAGTGAGTCATAAGAGTTTTAAAAATATATATTCTATTAATATATATATATCAGTACCTTATCAAATTTATGATTTGCAGACATTGACTCCCTGAGGATGCACTTTTTGCTTTCTTGATGGTATTCTCTGATACCAGTTCTTTAAATTTTTATGGAGTTCAGTTTTTATAGTCTTCTCCTTTATATTGTTTGTGCCTTTGGTGTCCTGTCTAGGAAACCATTGGGTTTCCAAGGTGGCACTGGTGGTAAAGAACCCACCTGCTAATGCAGGAGACATGAGACCTGGGTTCTATCCCTGGGTCGGGAAGATCCTCTGGAGGAGGGCATGGCAGCCCACTCCAGTATTCTTGCCTGGAGAATCCCATGGACAGAGGAGCCTGGCTGGCTACAGTCCGTGGGGTCACAAAGAGTCAGACATGACTGAAGCAACTTAGCACGCGCGCATGCTAGGAAACCATTGCCTAACCCATGATCATGAAAATTTACTCCTATGTGTTTTATAAAAGTTTCAATTCTGACATTGTTCAGTTTAAGTTCATTTTTACATGTGGTCTATGGTAGAGTACAACTTATCTTTTGCATGTTGATATCCAGTCTTCCCTGCTCTGTTTGTTGAAAACAAAATCTATTATTTTGGTCAGTGACTTGGTTTTGGCACTATAGTAAGAGATAAACTTATCATGAACTTGGGGGTTTGCTTGTGGACTCTGAGTTTTATTCCACTAATCTATATAGTTATCCTTATGTCAATACCACACTGCCTTGATTATTGTGACTTTGCAATACATTTTGAAATTTGAAAATATAAATCCATCAAGTTCGATTTCCCTTTTTTTCCAGATTGTTTTGGCTGTTCTAAGACCCCAGAATTACCATATGAAATTTATTATCAGCTTGTTAATTTTAGCAAAAATTTCAACTTGGATTTTGGTAGCAATTATATTGAATCTGAAGGTCAATTTGGGGTCAGTTTGAATGTTAACATACTGAAACTGCAAGTAAATTTGAATGTTAACATTAAGCCTTCAAGTTCACAAACACAGAAAGGCTTCTCTTCTCAGTGATTTAGATTTTCTTTAATAACTTTTAACAATGTTTTGTTGAAATGTATTGCCAAGTATTTTATTCTTTTAATACTGTTATGAATGGAATTCATTTTTTGTAATTTCATTTTCAAATTGTTCACGAAAATGTACAGACATAGAGTTATTTGTTATATATTGATCTTGTATTCTTAATATTGCTGAATTCATTTATTAGCTCTAATAGTTTTGAATGGATTCCTCAGGCTTTTTCTGTATCTAAGATCATGTCATCTGTGAATAGAGTTTTACATCTTCCTTCCCAAAAGGTCTTTTATTTCATTTTCTTGACTAATAGTCTGGCTAAAGCTGGCAGTAGAATGTGAATAGAGCTAGTTGATGATAGGCATTCTTTTCTTGTTCCTGATATTGGGGGCGAAGGGAAGCATTCAGTCTTTCACCATTAAATTTGATGCTAGCTGTGGGTTTTTGTTAATCCACATTATCAAGTGGAGGAAAATTTTTTTCTATTCCTACTTTGTTGAGCGCTTTTTATCAGGAAAGAGCATTGAATTCTGGCAAACATTATTTTGATCTATTGAAATGACCACGTGTTTTGTGCTTTATTCTGTAGATACAAGGCATTACTTTAATCGAATCAATCTTGCATTCCTGGTATAAGTTCTGTTTGGTCATAGTGTGTCATCATTTTTGCCTGCTCCTGGATTTTATTTGCTAGTATTTTTGTTGAAGATTTCTACATCTACATTCGTAAGTGATGCTGCTGTATGATTTTATTTTATTGTGAAATCCTTGTCTGATTTTGAAATCAGGGTATACTGGCTTCATGCAATGAGTTGTGTATTTTCTTCTTTTTTCTCTCTTTTTAGAGAATTTGTGAGGAATTTATTAGTTCTTAAAAGTTTGGTACAATTCACAGTGAAGCCATATGGACTTGAACTTCCTTTGTGAATAAACTATAGCTACTAACTTAACAGATATATTTGCTATAGGTCTATTCAGAATTTTTAACTCTCCATGAGTTGGCTTCAATAGTCTATGCTGCTGCTGCTAAGTCGCTTCAGTCATATCTGACTTTATGTGACCCCATAGAGGGCAGCCCACCAGGCTCCCTCGTCCCTGGGATTCTCCAGGCAAGAACACGGGAGTGGGTTGCCATTTCCTTCTCCAATGCATGAGAGTGAAAAGTGAAAGGGAAGTCGCTCAGTCGTGTCTGACTCCGCGACCCCATGGGCTGCAGCCCACCAGGCTCCCCCATCCATGGGATTTTCCAGGCAAGAGTGCTGGAGTGGGTGTCATTGCCTTCTCCATTAATTAGTTTATATCTTTCTATAAATTTGCCCATTTCACCTCAGTCACCTAGTTTCCTGCAAATACTTATTCATACCATTGCTTTATATTTTGTTTTCAGGAAGGTTGGCTGTTATCTCCTCTTTCATTCCTCATTTTAATAACTTGAACTCTTTATTTTCTTAGTTACTCTTTCTAAAGTCTTGCCAAAGAACAAACTTTTGGCTTTGTTGATTTTCTCTATTGCTTTCTATTGTCTATTTCATTCATTTATTCTTTATCCTTATTTTCATCCTTATGCTTAATTCAGGCTTAGTTTACTCTTGTTTTTCCAGTGTCTAAAGGTCGCAGTTTAGGGTATTGATTTCAGATCTGTCTTTTTAATCTTAATGTAGACATTTATAAATGTCTAAGTACTGTTTCCTGTATCCTGTAAGTTTTGATATATTCAAATTCATTTTAATTTATCTCAAAGTATTTTCTAATTTCCCTGTGACCCACTGGTTTTTAGAAGTGAGTTGCTTGTTGCTTACATATGTGTGAATTTCCCAAATTTCTTTCTGTTACTGATTTCTGATTTCAATGCTTTGCTTGCAGAACAAAATACTTTGTATGGTTTCAATCATTTTAAATTTATGGAGGCTTGGTTTATGGACTAGCATGTGGTCTCTCAGAAAACATTTCATATGCCAAAGATGTTTATTGGGTATCACATTCAATGCCACTCTTTTAAAAAATGTGTTCTGCTCTAGTGAGTTATTTCATTGTGGTTTTAATTTATGTTTTTCTGCTGAATAATGATATTGAATATCTTTTCATGTGTTTATGGACCCTTTGTATATCCTCTTTTATGAAATGTCTTTTCAAGTTTTTGCCAATTTTAAGTAAAAGATGTGTTGCTATTATCAAATTATATGAATATTTTGTATGTGGGATATAATTCCTTTGCTGAATACATATGTATTGCAAAGTTTTATTTTCCACATTCTGTAGCTTACATTTTCATTTTCTTAAGATGTCTTTTGAAGAGCTGAAGGTTTTACTTTGATGTCACTGAAATTAACAACTTCTACTAACATGGTTAGCTTTTTGTTACTTGTGTAGATTTTGTGACCAGTCAAAGATCTTTGTCCTACCTCAAGGCCATGAAGATGTCTTCCTGTGTTTTCTCCAAAACATTGTATCATTTTACCTTTTGTGTTTAGATGTACTGTCCATTTATTTTTTCTTATATGATGTAATGGAATGATTGAGATCATTTTTCTGATTCAGATATCCAATTTTCCAGAACATTTGTTAAAGAGGCAATCCTTTCATGCACTGAATTGCATGGGTGACTTTTCAAAAATTATATGGTCATATGTGTGGGGGTACTTTGAACTAAGTATTCTCATCCATCAATCTAGATGTCAGTACTTATGCTCATACCACAATATCTTGTAACTTTATAGTAAGCCCTACATAAGATAATGTAAGTCCTCCAAGTTCAGTCCTCTTTTAAAATGTTTTGTCTTTTTTTCTTTTTCATGTATTTTGCTTTTTCTTATATATTTTAGTTTTTCCATTTCTTTTAAAAAGAATCCTGATATTTTTGTTGCTGTTGCTGTTGTTTTATTGGTAGGTATTTGTTCTGAAAGAATTAATATAGCAGACCCACGACAGTTACCTTTAAAGAGAACTGCCCTGCAAGATTAGCTCCTAGGGGTGGTGTCTGGGAACATTCCTTATAAAATGTGAAAAGTGAAGTGAAAGTGTTAGTTGTTCCGTCCTGTCTGACTCTTTGTGATCCCGTGGACCCTAGCCCCCAGGCTCCTCTCCATGGTACTCTCCAGGCAAGAGTACTGGAGTGGGTAGCCATTCCCTTCTCCAGGGGATCTTCCCAAGCCAGGGATCACACTTGGGTCTCCTGCATTGCAAGCAGATGCGTTTAACATCTGAGCCACCAGTTATATAAAACTTGCCCTAACTGATAAGAGAGACTCACTGTGCCTAGACTGTTCAGTGTGGCTTATGTTTCTTCCTGAAAGTCTGGAATTTGGGGGACACACTAGGCACGTGAACAGCCCCCAGTGAAAACCTTGGGCATTGAGCCTCTCTTGAGCTTCCTTAGGCAGAAACATCACCCATGTTGCTGCATATTCGCTGTTGAAGGCAGCCTGTGCTCTGTGTGACCCCTCACAGGAGGAAGAGAGCCCACCGAAGCCTCGTATGGACTCCTTCCGACTCCACCTGTGTCTTATCCCTTATGATTCAGTGGTTTCTCCTCATTATGCCTCTGTAATCAATACCAGACATGAGCAAACTCCTGCTGAATCCTGTGAGTTCTTTCAGAGCATCACTCAGGGTGAAAGTGGCCTTAGAGACCTCGGAGTAGTTATTCTGCTCCAATCTGTTGGTGCTAGTATATAGAAATACACTTTATTTTTGCATGTTGACCTTTTCATATGTGACCTTGATAAATTCACCTGAAGTCTAGCAGGTTTTTTATAGATTCTTCGTATTTCTGTGGGCAGTTGTCATCAGTGAGTAAAGCTAGTTTTCTTTTCTTATCTGCAACCCATTTTACTTTCTTTCTTTCTTTCTTTCTTTTTTTTTTTTTTTGCTCTGGTTAGGTCTTATATTGAATGGAGGTAGTAAGGGTCTGCATTCTTGCCTGATTTCTTATTGATGGCAGAAGACATTAATTCTCTCATTATTATCACTTATCTTCAACTGACTAATGACTTAACTTTACCATTGTTTGATATTTTTCTAAGAGAATATTTCTCCCAGACAAGAGATAGGACAACATATACTGTGTGGGTACCAGGTGACAAAAAATTGAAGGAAAAGACCTTTATGGATGAGGATAAAAATAACTGAAAGCTAAGCTTGTCATATCGAAAGAACTATTTAACATGTTTTGTGATTTTTTTTCCTCTAGTTTGCCTTTCTTCTTCACCTTTATATCTCTTAGTTCCTGGACTAATGCCTAACATGCTAGTTTCTCAGAAAAATAAAGCTTAGAGAATACTTGAATCAAACGTCAATCAGTACAAGTAATTATTATTAGTTTTGTTAGATGCTCTAATTATATTTGGCAATATAATATCAAAAGTATTGCTTTTTAAGGATGTATTTTGAAGAATTTCCAGGGGAAATAATTTTTAAATATCTGGGATTTACTTTAAAATACTCCAACAAACAAGAGCAGTAACTAAAATGATGTTAATATTGGTCATTATAAAAGCTGAGTGCTGCATGTATCATACTAAAAAGTCTTGTAAAGAGATCAGTCGCGCTGAAGTTTTGTGACCAACAGATAAATTCTGGTCGGGGAAATCTTGTTTTCTGAGTTCCAAAACATGAAAAGTATATTTGCCAATTAATTTTTTGTAACACATTATTGAGAACTGAGGGCTTCCCTGGTGGGTCAGCTGGTAAAGAATCTGCCTGCAATGAGGGAGACCTGAGTTTGACCCCTGGATCAGGAAGATTCCCCTGGAGGAGGGCATGGCAACCCACTCCAGTATTCTTGCCTGGGGAATCCCATGGACAGAAGAGCCTGTGGTCTACAGACCATGAGGTTGCAAAGAGTCAGACACAACTGAGTGACTAACCACAGCACACAGCACTGAGAACTGTAAAAAATATTGGCACTCATCAGTCACCAAACTGTGCCTGGAAGAAAAGAGAAAGCCTGGTAGAAAGAGCAGTCTACTAGAGTCTGCCCTCTAATCCCACCTGCACTGAGATACTCAGGCCACCGTGGGCCTTCTGGTTGCCAAATCTAACAGACTCCTGCTCCTCTCACTCCAGACGTCTGCTTCCTTGTCTACTGGGTCTTTCAGATTTCTGTCCCTGAGCTTGGCCTCAGTGCCATTTAGCTACTGGAAGCAGCTAAACGGTTCATGGTAGAAAGTAACAGTGGTATCCCCCACTCACAGATAGTTGGGGCAGGGATCTGGCAGGGGCATGAGGGACAGCCTGTGTCTGTCCTATGATACGTAAGGCCTCACCAGGCAAGGCCTGAAGGCTGGGCAAATGCTCGGGGCATGGAAGTGTCTCCAGGCACCCTCACCCTCCTGTGTAGTTACTTATGCTGGTGGCTGGCTGAGATCTCAGCGAGGCCATCAGCCAGGCATAGGCACACAGCCTCTCTGGGGCCCTTTTGGCTCCTTCACAGTAGGGGTGACCACATTCCTAGAGAGCAAGTGAGGTAGGATATATCCGACACAAGCGAGGCTGGGAGACAGCCACACCTGACACAAGGAGAGGGCATCACAGACCCACTTCCCAGCGAGAGGTCGTCCATGTCAGTGCGCCTGGAAGACACTGTCGAGAGATCTTTAGGAATGTGGTCTCCTTAGCCCATCACTCTGCTCCATGCTTCTCCCCCTCTTTGAAATTTCCTTCTTAACCTCTCTCTGCTCCCAGCTTAAGGACAGTAATCTGGGTGGGTCTGGCCTGGATCCTTTCCTCTTTTCACTTTGCACTTTCTCCTTTCATCTTGGTCTGGGCCATAGCCACAGCTAGCTCCACTATGTATAGCTATGTATCAATAGCTGCAGTAAACCACACAGCAAGCAGGTCTGTAGAGCGCACACCCCGACCCCTGAGCCTCAAATCCAAAGTGCTGTTTACAGACAACCCCATTGAATGCCCTATAGACACCTTAAACTCGTTTTATGCAAATGGAATTCATTACGTGTGTCCTGTATTATTACAGGGGTGCCATCCCCTGTAATGGTGCCATTGCCCCAGATAGAAAATTGTTATCTTAGATTCCTTCTTTTTACTGCACATATCTTTTCGATCAATTTCCAAGTCTTTTAGAAGGATTCCCAATCATTCTCATCTTTTCAAAACCTAATTTCTCTCCATTCCCACTGCCCCTGCCTGGTTGAGCAGCATATGACCTCTTACCAGGATCACTGCACTGTTTTTCCTGCTAGTCTTTTATTCTTAATGTCCACACAGAAAGTTCCTCGTTCTTTCCACTGGTGCACTTTAAACTCCAGGATCGACATACTTCTTATGAATATCTCTTAAAGTGCCATACTCTTTTGTGCCTCTGAGCCTTTACACCTGTTGTTCCACTTGCCTTTTCCTTTTGTCTCCCAGCCTCTTTGTTCATGGTTTGCCCTTTAAAATCTCAGAGTCAGTGTTACCTCTTCCAGAAAGCTCTCCCTGATAAGCAGCCCCCTTCACTGGCACACATACACATTCCCACCAAATCAACAACTGCAAGAATTCTGTACACTCGTGAATGCAGTGCTCTGCACTGGTTCCTCTGTGCCCCTCCAGTTTAAAATACCTCTGCATGTGACCATGGCTGTATTGCATAACTCTTTGCAGGCTGCAAGCCTCTTCCCATGAGAACTCTTCTCTCCTAATCTCTTATTTATTAATTCTGTCCACAAACAATGATGGCATCTCTTGCTACTGTTGTAGGGGCCAGATGCCATGGTAAACAGGACTCCATTCATAGCTTGGCTGTAGCTCATGGTAGGTTTTTCAGAAAATCTGTGTTTACTGTTTGAATAAATGATGAACAGTTGTGGGTGCTCACCAGCGTTTTGCAACGGCTGATGAGAAAGAAGGCACCTCCCTGAATCTCCACTGGGGTCGTTACGGAAATCCTCCTGTGAGCATAGGGCCAATTTACCAGTTTACATAAAGCAAGTCAGTAAACCTCAAGTATGCTGTGGAATCTCCCCTTGGTTTAAAGGCTGTTGACATCCATGTCCCAGAGGAAAACCAGTAACATGACATCTCAGAAGCCCACGCCTCCCCGACAGACATGGGCTGTCTGCATCAACATGCCCAGCTCCTCTCCTTTCCAGGCTGCCCCTGCCGGCCTAGCCGCCAGCACATCTCCGGGCCTGTTCTCCCAGGACTCCCTTGGTGGATTCTCTTGGGAACTGTCTCCACTTGAGTCTGGCCATGTAGCCCACTCCCAGATTTGAAAGCAACAAATACCTGTTCTTTGCCATTCTATCTTCCCAGGTGGCACAGTGGGTAAAGAACCCACTTGCCAATGCAGGAGATGTAAGAGACTCGGGTCAGTCCCTGGGTTGGGAAGACCTTTGAAGGAGGACATGACAATCCACTCCAGTATTCTTGCCTGAAGAATCCCATGCACAGAGGAGCCTGGTGGGCTACGGTCCATGAGGTCAGAAAGAGTCAGACATGACCAAGCCCACCACGCACAGCACACCAGTCTATGGAATCAGCTACCATTGCCCTCTGGGCTACAGGGACCCTGGGGGATATCATGCTTTAGGCGAACATCATTTATTTCAGTTTTAGCAGCTTTTATCTTTCGGCGGGAGGCTCGATCACATTGTAGATGTTTTTATAATCGGCATAAACCTTCATTTACTTTTATTTGACCTGAGCTGCTTTAAAAGCACCACATCACCACTGAGTATCCCTTGCTTAGTCACTGAGTTCTGTTTGTAGCTACAAAGGATCGACTCTGGGTATGATGGTCCAGAACCACAGAATGGCCACTCTTGCTTGATTAAACATGCTGTCAGGCTAGTCAATCCACACACATTTACCAGGGCATCATCACAGGTCCAAAGGGTGCAGGGGCTTCCTTACGGGGAGGAACATTGCTGCTTTCTCAGTATGCTATCTGTTGTAACTAAATACCTGACAGTGTCTAGGTGAAGAGATTCTGTGCATGCCGAAGCACAGTACTGCCTCCAAGAGAAAATAAAAAATATATGTGTTATATGATTTTCACACTTCTAACTATTCTGTAATTTCAAAATTTTACTTATGTGAGTAATGTGTGTGTGTGTGTGTACACGCAAGTGCACACATACCTACTCAGTTGCTAAGTTGTGTCTGACTCTTTTGCAACCCCATGGACTATAGCCCACCAGGCTTCTCTGTCCATGGAACTTTCCAGGCAAGATTAATGAAGTGGGTTGCCATTTCATTCTCCAGAGAATCTGCTCAACCCAGGGATTGAACCCGCATCTCCTGGGTCTCCTCCATTGGCAGGTGGATTCTTTATCACTAGTTCCCCTTGGGAAGCCCTATGCAAGTAATACTGAACCATCTGTCCAATTTCAACTGGGGCTGTTCATTGTGCCCTAATGGATGACTGGGCTCCTTCCCCACCCTGTGAGCATAGACTGTGGGGAAGAACAAGAACCTTCTTTTACTCACAGAACACCAATCTGTTCCTTGTAGACAAATAGAAACACAGGAGCCTGATGCCCAGAAATAGCCTGTAAGGCCTGATTCTGAAGCAGGAACCATGAGACCCAAAACACAGCTAGACAGCACCTGCTCACCCACATAAAGGTCAAGCCTGGGCACGTTTTTCTTTTCGGTTTGGAATAAGGGTTAATCACATAATTTAGGAAGCACTTGGGAACAAAGTCCTGTGAATTCTCACAGTTACAGTTAATATTAAAAATTAACCTCACATGTGGTGAAAAGAACAGGAGAGATGAGAATGCTTTCAAGTTAAAAAAAAAAAAAACCCTGTGATATTAATGATACAGAAGAAATTTATTTTTATTAACTCCTGCTTCTAAAATTTCAACCAGTGTGATTCAGGCTCACATCTTATCATACTGTGATGTTGTTCTGCCAAAAGTAACTCCGTATCGATATTTTAGAAATGCCGCAGGGCTTTTATGTAACTAGTTGCTATTTTACCTCAAAAAAAAATAAATAATGCTTCCTGTTTTTACTTTTACTTATCTGGAATAAGTAGCTATTGACATCGGCTGAAGTCAGTATAAAGATTTATTTACCCCAATGCAAATATTGACCAATAGGGAGCCTGGCTTGGTGTTTATACTGAAGGACAATAAATTGTGATATTGACTGGGCTGGGGCATCGATATTTGCATTGTTGTAAACATTTAAAAAATCTCCATGAAATATTCTTCAGAAATCCTCTTGTCATCAGAGGAGCTGAGCTAGAGCTGTTTGGGGACGAGCTGTGTCTAGAAGCAAGCAGGTAACTTGAAAGAGCTATAAATTGTTCTGGTTTCCATGTTTAGACAAAGACACATTTTTTATGGTGATGGATAATGGTGATTATCAGGAGCTTTCAGGTGACAAGCCCCACCCCCACCCCAAATAAAAGATTTTTGGCTAAAACACCTCCCTGTGCAGAAATAGTCTCCATGATCAGCTTATGTCTTAAAAAAATCTCATGTCTTCCAAAGAATATCTGTTCCTAATAGAGTGAAACATTAATTCCAACTAGACTCATTCATAGCTGGGGATATTTAGACTCCACTGGCGTGAAGTTTTCCTTTGTGTTTATAGTGGAAAGAAGATGGTTTAAAACAAATTGGTAGGTAGGGTAGGTAAGATGATTAATTGCCTACTTAGTCAATTGAACAAAATCTTTACAAAATCTTATCAGTGCCTATGAATATCTGTGTGCTCCTGTAAGTTCTTAAGTACAAGTGGGGTGTGTGTGTGTATGTGTGCGTGTGTGTGTGTGTGTGTGTGTGTGTGTGTGTGTGTGTGTGTGTGGAGAGTATATATAACTTTTACCTAATTGCGTACGTGTGTGGTGGCATACTTTTGACAACATGCCTTGACATTATGATATGAAATTGGAAGAAATGAGACATGGGAAGCTCCTACTAACTGCTGTTACCACTGCTAAGTCACTTCAGTCGTGTCTGACTCTGTGCAACCCCATAAACGGCAGCCCACCAGGCTCCCCCCGTCCCTGGGATTCTCCAGGCAAGAACTGGAGTAGGTTGCCATTTCCTTCTCCAATGCATGAAAGTAAAGGTGAAGCCACTCAGTCATGTCCAACTCGTAGTGACCCCATGGACTGCAGCCCACCAGGCTCCTCCGTCCATGGGATTTTCCAGGCAAGAGGACTGGAATGGATACAAATACACTTTCTAGTTAACCCATGGGTAGCAAAGAGTTGGACACAACTGAGCGACTGAACTGACTGACTGACTGACCGCATGTGTGGTCAGTCAATGTCCAACTCTTTGCAACTCCATGGATGGGATTTCCCAGGCAAGAATACTAGGGTTGCCATTTCCTCCTCCAGGGGATCTTCCCAACTCAGGGACAGAACCCGCTTCTCCTGCATTGACAGGCAGATCTTTACCACTGAGCCACCTGGGAAGCCCAGTTAATCCATAACTCCTAATTATTTCCAAGTTGGGAAAGCTGTAACCTCCCTTCGCCAGCCCAGTAATCCTAGGTGAGTGACTCCAGGTAATGAGCCCCCTATTGGAGAAGCAGGGACTGAATGTCCCAGCACAGGGTTTGAGGTCCAGTGTCTTTGTAAAGAAAGGCAATTCCTACAGCACCCTGATCGGAGGAGATCAAAGAGTGTGGGAAGATGAGCCAAATAGGATGCCTGTTAATGTGTGAGCATGAATTTGGGTGGAAAATTTGGAATTTCAAGATATGTGCATCATGGTTACATTCCTAGAGGATGTGAGATACAAAAACAAGGAAAAAAAAAAAAGCTCTATACACCTTGTGACGCCTACCTCTCTCCTCTAGGCAGTTCCTCTGTTATAGGGCCCTGTTCTCAGTGTCTCAGCTGTAACCCCAGTCCCTCCCTGCCCTCGGCGCCTCCGCAGCACCAGGACTGCCCCTTCCCCACCCTGACTCCTGCCCTGCTGCCTGTCAGGGGAAGGCAAGGTGTGTAGGGGCTGCCGGCTTTCCTCCAGGTCCCCAAGAGCCTGCCCTGAATGCCCAGCCACACAAGTGCCACAGTCATCTGGCTCAGAGACACCAGGGCCCAAGTCCTCAGGAGTCTGAGCTCTGGTTTTGCCACTTGCACACAATGCTGAAGCACAGCTTAAAGATGGATGTTGCCTGGCTCGCCTGGGCAGCTGGAGGGGAGGAGAGTCCGGAGCAGGCCTGCACTCCTGCCCCCCATGACTGCAGGAGAAGCAAGTGAAGGATCAAGGTTCCCATCTGTGCTGTCCGCTCCAGCCTGCCCGCCTCTTGGTCTTCCATCCCACCCCTTGCAGGACTGGACCCTGACGTCTGTCTGCTTTGTGGCTTCCCCTGGGCATGACCTGGGCACTACTCTGAGTGGTCACGCCCCACAGCCCCCAACCCTCCACCCTGTGATCACAGGAACATCAGAAGGCACTGCTCTGGGACCCTCCTCGTATCTCTCTCTTCTCATCCTTTTGAGCCTTTTTATAAATTGCCATGTGAATGTGAAGTCACTTAGTTGTATCCAACTCTTTGCAACCCCATGGACTGTAGCCTACGAGGTTCCTCCATCCATGGAATTTTCCAGGCAAGAGTGCTGGAATGGGCTGCCATTTCCCACATGTAAATTGCCATGTACATCTTTTTAAAAACTAGAACAAAGTCTCTCAGCTGGCTGAGTCTGTCCTTCTCCATCACAGCCCTGAGCCAGCTGGCACCTCCCTGGCCCGTCTCTCCTTCCTCCTCTCCAGGTCATGACCTCACTTCCTGCAGCCAGGTGTGGCCACCACATGACCTGGCTGGCCTTGCTCCGTGACACGGCCTCACCCACTCTACTCAGCTCTGCTGCTCCTTGAGAACACCCCCAGGGCTCCCCTGGGACCAAATTCACAAAACAAGTCTCGCTTTCCAAGTCCAGTGGCTGCTCAGAAATGATTTATTCTTCACAGCACACTCCTTTCTCAGGAAGAAATGAATCTTCCCGTCTCTGCTCCGGCCCTGTTTGCTGCCAGTCCTCGCGCTGTCGGCCCCTGGCCCGGCCTTGACAGATGAGTCTCGCTGCACCAGGGTCTTTGCAATTCCAGGCACAGTCTGCCCTCTTGCAGATGGTCCTCTTGTGAACGCCCCTCTTCCAGCTTACCCTGCTGCATCCTGAGACCAGTGGAGCTGAGCATGGGACAGAACGGGCCCCAGGTATGCGGTGCTGGTGGATACCTGCAATCTCAGCATCGTCCCCTGTGAGGAGTACTCAGAGCCCCAACAGCTGACCCCAGAGGCTTGGCCACTGGCTAGCAATGGACCATTAATCAGTACCTTCACTCTGAGTGTCTGAGTTTTGTGAATTAATAGCTTCTCGTAGCTATACAGCATTCTACACTGCAGAGAATGTGCCCATCTAGTTAAAACACTTAAGCGAACCCATAGAATGTAGGGTAGATATTCACACCCACCCCTCTTGTTTCAGAGGGAACATAAGGGACTCTGCCCAGATCGCTCAGAGACAGTTCAGCTAAAGCAGTCAGGGGACTGACGGTGGGACACCGCTGTCTCTTGCAGTTGCCATTCCGGAACCCATCACAGGAGAAGCAGTTTAAATGCCTGGTGGTTCTTTCCAAATGAGGTTGTGTTTCTGATGCTTTCTTGGAAGAGGGTCTTGTCTGAAGGGTTGGAAGAAGATCAGAAGGAAGGAGGCATATGAATAACCCAGAGGTGCCACCAAGGACACCAAGAGGGAGAACACAGAATCACAGACCACCCCCCCTCACCATCCTGGCCCCATTCCTGCCCCCTCAATGGGCAGCTTGATCCTGCGTGCTCTTGTCTCTCTGCTATGTTTCTGCAGCTGGGACTTTTCGCACTTCATCACCACGCCTGAAGACACTCTGCACTCAAGGCTCTCTGCTGGGGTACTGTCACTGGGGTGTATTTGAATACGTGAGGGCATGTTTGCTTCTCAGATTGACTGGGGGGTCTAAGGTCATCCAGAGGAAGGGAGAGCCTGAAACCCTGCACATCAGCACCGTGGCAGGGAGTTCCGACGGCCACCCCCAACCCGCCCCCTACAGTGTCGCCACCTGTGGATCACATTTAGGAGGCCCAGCTGTCGGTCCCTGGAATCCCTGAGAACCTGGAGGTCCGTGCGTCTCTGCTTCTTCTCTGCGTTTGCCTGCTCGTCCTTCCTTCCAGATATTTTTCTTCTTAGGTGCTGTGTCCCCTTCTTTTGAAATGACTCCACCATAGGAAACCTCTCCCTGATACGTGAACAGAGACTTCCTCCTTCAAATTCTTCCCTGTGTGTGCTCAGTCGCTCAGTTGTGTCCGGCTCTCTGCAACCCCAGGGACTGTAGCCCACCAGGTTCTTCTGTCCATGGGATTCTCCAGGCAAGAGTACTGGAGTGGGTTGCCATTTCCTTCTCCAGGGGATCTCTGCGACCCAGGGGATCAAACCCGTGTCTACCGCATTGCAGGCAGATTCTTTACCACCAAGCCACCAGGGAAGCCCAAGCTCCACTCTAGTGTGTATTTATTCTTCCAGATATCCTCTGGACTCCCTCAGGCACTTGACGACAGAGCAGCGGTCATCATCAGAATCATGAGTTTTGGCAAACGGAATATCCTAGGCTTTCCAAACACTTCATTTTCATAACAAATAGAAAAAAAAATGCAAGAGACATGGAGCTCTCAGTTCAGAAGCTCTGCTTGGGGACATTTCTCCTGATGACTGGGAGGAGCCTTCTTTGATGGACTGTGAGACAGCGTGTCAGGCCAGGTGTGTGTGCCACCCAGCAGAGGGCACCTCAGCCCGTGCATTGTTACACCGGGAATGCATATGAGGTGGAAGTTCTCTGAGTTCCTGGCGGAAATAAATCTGGTTGGTAAGAAAAAATGAAACACCAGAAAGAACTGAAAACAGGATCTGAGAGACCAAATGACCCCTAGAGAATATCATTATAGAAAGTCAAGTGCTAATGAATCAGGATCTTGGGATTCCATGAATGTTCCCCAACATGGAACATCTGAGAAATAGATTTACAGGGAAATAAATGGCCAACTAAGTATTCTGCTAAATAAAGAAAGAAAATGTGCTAACATATATGCATGTGTGGGCATGCAGGCGAGTTTGTCTCAATAACTTACAAATGGATGAGCTTACTATCTGGGGTCTGTGTATGCCCAGGAGCATCAATGTGAATAAAAAGAAAATGACAATGTTCCGGGGATGTCTTTGGAGTTTTATGCATCTATTTTGAAAAATATTGAAGAAAAATTTGGCAGTTCATCCAATAAACATGTCTATGGTTGATGGGGACAATGTATATCATCTCTGGAGACCAGACTATTGAAAAGTAAAATTTCAGTTACTTTATAGGCTTTGCAAAATATAATCTCCTCTTTTTTTTTTTTTTTTTCAGAAAACCGTTAGCACTGTGTGTGTGCACAGAGCCTAGAATCGGTGTTTCTCTGGGAACTGAAGCAGACAGTTTACCAGCCAGTGTAGAGGAGCTACCTGGGGGAGGACACAGAATGGGGTGGAGAATGTGGCCCTCAGTGGAATCCAGAACCAAAACTCCTAAGGTCAAGAGGGTTGTGAGCGTCTCGTGAATCCACAAGCTATTTGAAGGAATGTCAAGTTTCTCAGTGCACAGACCATCCAGATTTCCTTAAAGGACAAGTCGATTTTAAGAAGCTGCAAAACTTGAGGACAGCCAAGATTCTGACATGCGATGAAATTTGTTTGGCACCTATGTTATTCCGAGCTACTAAAGTTAGCTGCACTTTTTAGTGTACATTTCTGTGAGTTTTAACATATGCTCAGATTCATGTACCCACCACCACCACCAGAACTGGACATAATACATGACATGAGTCATCTCGCCCTTTTGTAATCAAGCTCTTACCCTTCTCCCAACCTCTGCTGCTCAGATGACATGAATTCTGTTCATCTGTTTTCAAGTTCACTGACTCTTGACTCTGTTATTTTCATTCCACTGTTGAGCTTATCCAGCCAATATCTGAAATTCAGTTCTAAATATTTTCATTTTTTATTGTTTATGGCTTCTGGGTCTCTGTGGAAACTCTATTTTCATATTCCTTTTGAGAGTGCTACCTTTTACTTCATGGGACACAGTTATGCTAGCTGCTTTAAACTCTTTGATCATTTTAACATCTAGGTCTTCTCTGAGTGGGTTTCTGTTAACGGTCTTTTCCCTAGAGAATTGTTTAGCTTTTCCTTGTTCTTTGTGTGATTATTAATGGATTGTCTCTTGCCCATTTTGAATATTATGTTAGTAGACTCAATCTGGTTAAAATCCTTTGAGAATACACTGACAGGTAGAATCAACCCAGTTTTAGCAGCCAGCTAGACCAAAATCACTACAGATGGTAATTGCATCCATGAAGTTAAAAGACGCTTACTCCTTGGAAGGAAAGTCATGACCAACCTAGACAGCATATTCAAAAATAGAGACATTATTTTGCTAACAAAGGTCTGTCTAGTCAAGGCTATCGTTTTTCCTGTTGTCATGTATGGATGGAAGAGTTGGACTGTAAAGAAAGCTGAACGCCAAAGAATTGATGCTTTTGAACTGTGGTGTTGGAAAAGACTCTTGACAGTCCCTTGGACTGCAAGGAGATCCAACCAGTCCATTCTAAAGGAGATCAGCCCTGAGTGTTCTTTGGAAGGAATGATGCTAAAGCTGAAACTCCAGTACTTTGGCCACTTCATGTGAAGAGTTGACTCATTGGAAAAGACTCTGATGCTGGGAGGGATTGGGGGCAGGAGGAGAAGGGGACAACAGAGGATGAGATGGCTGGATGGCATCACGGACTCGATGGACGCGAGTCTGAGTGAACTCCGGGAGTTGGTCATGGACAGGGAGGCCTAGCGTGCTGTGATTCATGGGGTTGCAAAGAGTCGGACACGACTGAGCAACTGAACTGAACTGAACTGAGAGCAGTCAGGCTCACAACACAGTCCTGGCCCTCCTGCCCCTGTGGCTCCAATGTTAGTTCTGATTTCAAAGTGTTGGTGGTGTCAGAAGGTTGTTCTGCGTTGGCCAGCCAGGACCCTGAGTGGAGGCATGAACCATAGTTTAGTTCTCAAAGCCCTTGGTGTACTGTCCTGGGTGAGTTCCACACACGGTCGACGGTGAGCCTGAGATTGCTCACAAGCTTCATGTGAGCTCCCTTCTCTCTGAGATTCCCCCCCACACGCTGGCTCCCTGGGTCCCTCTTCCTTGCCTGCAGCTTAGAAAGCAGAAGCCTTAGCTCCCGTGAATGTCTCTCACTTTCTGTGACTGCAAGTCAAACTGTAGGGCAAAGCAGGAAAAGAGAAGAGACAACTATAAATGAAATTCCTTCTGTTCTTCTGAACACAGTTCCCTTAGTACCCCAGGTCACAGGGAAGGTCTTGCTTGTTTTGCTGTTTTGTCTTCAATTTTAGGTGGCCTCTGAGGTTGCTACCATTGTCCCTTGACTTTAGCTTCAGGAATGAGGTTTACCGCAGGGCAAGGAGAGGGGAAAAAGAACAAAACCAGTAACAAAAACAAAAAGTAATGTCTCTCCATCTTGAAAGTTTTCCCTTTCCTTTCCTCAGACCAAAAAGCGAGGGTTTATCATGATGTTTTTTCCGTTAGCAT
Source organism: Nanger dama (assembly GCA_917880005.1). Taxonomy (NCBI): domain Eukaryota; kingdom Metazoa; phylum Chordata; class Mammalia; order Artiodactyla; family Bovidae; genus Nanger; species Nanger dama. The sequence continues at coordinate 4,183,513 of CAKJTW010000076.1, forward strand.
CCTCTATGCAGTTTTATATTCTGGCTGCTCTGAGTCAAGCCAAGAAAGAGGAAGAAAAACACCAAGAAATTTATCACCGTGGTGTTCTTCATACAAGTTTTGATTCTCCCCTTCATCTACCTTCTGTTCTTTACTTTTCGGAGTCCTCAGGTTTTATTTATTTATTTATTTTAAAATTAATCTAAGGAATGTTTTATTTATTTATTTATTTTACTTTACAATACTGTATTGGTTTTGCCATACATTGACGTGAATCCGCCCCAGGTGTACATAAGTTCCCCACCCTGAACCCTCCTCCCACCACCCTCCCCATATCATCTCTCTGGGTCATCCCAGTGCGCCAGCCCCAAGCATCCTGTATCCTGTACCGAACCTAGATTCGCGATTTCAGGTTTTTTTAATGTTTCTTGTCTAGTTGTGATAAGCAGGAGCGATCAGGTGAAGCGTGTGTGTGTGTGTGTGTGTATGCTAAATCACTTCTGTCATGTCTGATTCTTTGAGACCGCACGGACTGTAGCCCACCAGGCTCCCTCTGTCCATAGGATTCTCTAGGCAAGAATACTACAGTGGGTTGCCACGCCCTACCCAGGGGATCTTCCCAATCCAGGAATCAAATCCAATTTGATGTGATTCGAGTCTCTTTAAGTCTCCTGCATTGACAGGCTGATTCTTTACCTCTAGCGCCACCTGGGAAGACCCAGATAAAGTATGTTTACTCCGTCTGAACTGGAACTATGAATGCTGTCATCAGAATTGATGATACTGACGATAACTAACTAAATCAGTCCAGCTCTTTATTATCACCATGCTTGTGTACCTTTAAACGATATCTATGAACAGACATCCCCACCACCCTGCCTTTGATAAACCATCGATGTAGGAAAATGGAAGCTGGGAATAATAGGAAATGGGGCTACAGGGTCAGGTATGTATGTCATACCCCTTAAATTATAGGGGAGGCACAGGGTTTAAAAGATGCAGTCCAGAATTTCCTTGGCAGAGCAAGGATACGAAAAATGAATCAAATACACCAGTAGCCTCCAGTGGGCAGGACCAGTCTGTAGGGGAATCCAGTCCCCCTGACCCAGGATGTCAGTGGTGGGAGGCGAATCTCCAAGAAGAGTGGAGGATATCAGGGATTGTGCTAAGCAGGTCCAGTGTGCAGATGGAAGTGTCTGAAAGAGTGTGGAGGTGAGACAGAGGAAGCAGTTTAGGAAACAGCATGGCCTGGGGACAACAGGGAACAGGAGGCACCTGGAGAGGTCAGACACGTCCATCAGGAGACAAGCGTGTCAGGGGCCAGGGGATGGCAGCTCACCGCCAAGCCCAAGCTACCTACTGGTTTTTTTTTTTGTGTGCCCTGATAGAACGTCCTCTTATGTTCTTACATAGCTGAATGTCCATCAAAAGAAGAGGAATAGTTTGTGACACAGTAAGATGATGTGACATGAAACTGTTGTGCAGAATCCACTTTGCTGGAATCCTCTCCTTCTGGCTCTTTCTCGTGGCTGCTTTTGAGTGACCGTGCCAGAGTTCAGAAGTCACTGCACAAGCATATGGCCTCAAATATTTTGGAGGTCTCAAATATGTGCCCCGTGGTCAAAAGTGTGCTGACCCTGTTCTGGAGGCTCGGTAATGAGGGCCTCATGGAGAAGGAAGGTTCCTTGGGCTGATGCTGGGGTCTTCAAGGCATCGCAGAACACTCAGGTGAGGTCTGGGAGTCAGCTGTACCCACAGGCTTCATATGAACCTGGCTACGGCCAAGTCCTCCCCACGGGGCTGACAGTGGCTTTGAGCTTTGATGAGAACAGAGCAGTTGTGGGAGCGAGCTTCTGATTTACCTGAACTACTGAGTACCTGTCTCCAACAGACACCTTTGGTTCTCCCTGCCTTCTCTGCTTAACGTGGCATTTTTACCATCTGCTTATGCTCTGTCTCTCTCTGCCCCCTTTCTTCACCAGTTGCTGACTTCACTGGTCGATCCACGAGCTCCCGTCCACCCCTCCCCTGCACCATGGAAGGTGCCAGCAGTCAGGTCGCAGATGTGGTCTGCTGAAGAAGAGAATTTGAACAGAAATAAAGAATAACTTGTTGTCCCTCAGTTACAGCTGTTAGATTTTTCACTTCAAGGACCAATGTTATCAAACAAAAGTATTCCTCTATCCATGGTCTTGGGGTTGTGGGAAAGGAAAGAGTGACTCGGTTGGAAGGAAACCAGGGAGGTGGGAGTTAACACCATCTAAGCAGAGCAGCTGAGGAGAGGCAGAGAGGGAAAGAACTCAGCACTCTCAGGGCAGGCAGAGCACAGGGCTCCAGAGAAGGAAGGGGCTGGGGAGGCCACGTGCATCCCTATGCACTGTAGGTGTCAACCCCCGTGAAGCAGGTGCAGAGGTTTCTCAGGGAGGTTTTGATGCGCCAGCATGGTTTTGCCCTATTAGGTCAAGTTCAAGTTCAAGCCCTTGCTTGCATCCACATCTCGGTTGCCAGCTTCCATTCCTTGCCTAGAGCTCTTAGTGTTTCTGCTGTGGAGGCTGCCGGTGTCTCTGCAGAGGCCCGTTTTGTGTGGACGGCAGCACTTTTTCCCTGCTTGCCCATCCCAGGAAGGTAGAGAGCCTAATCACGTTCTGTGCAATCATTCCACTGCTAATTGCAAATAGACAGAGCTGAATCACCAAGCTGATTCCACTCGGGAAAAAAAATGCAACCCAACTGATGATGCCATAAGAAGACTCTCTGAGACACTTCTGATTAGACACTTCTGAAACCCGCTGCATCCTAACTCATTCGGAGGAAGCAAGGGCCTTAGCTACAAGAGCTTTTAATGACGGGTATTTGTGGAGATGGACAAACCAAGCTCTTTTCTTATTCACTCCAGGTCTAGCTTGATGAAGGCTTTTAGTTCCCCCTTAGGAAATGTGCAACAAAATTAGTTAACCTTAGGAGATTAGGACACAAAAAGGACACTCTTTATGTGTCCAGTTCTGTATCAAAAGAAATAATAAACTTAAAAGATATCTGCTGGTTTCTTAAAAGTTACCAAAGAAGGTCTGAATAGTTCATTACAAGAGCCAGACTAGTCACCAGAATTATAGTCAGCTATTTCATTCATTCAATCTTGATCATATAATCATTCAGTGACTTCTGTGTGTTCGATGCTGCTATACATATTGGAGGTAAAGATAAATAAAATACCCTTCTGTCTTATAAATTTGAGTGGGGTAAACACATGCAATTACATAACAATGCACTGTGATTGGTGCAACACTGGAAGCAAATAAATGAATAAATAAATAAACTGTAGAGAGGAGGTAAGAAATTTTGATCACAAGAAAGGGTTCCCAAAGGAGTGATATCTAAGATGGTTTTGAAGGCAAAAAGGGAGAGGATGCAAAGCACAGATAAACAGCTCAGTTTGTAGGAACTTCATGGTGCGCCTAGTGGGTGGGGGGAGAAAGGAGCTGGGAACAGAAGACTCTAAAGACATGGATGAGAGCCAGCTCAGAAAGAGGAGTGGAGCAGGGCAAGCGGTTAAGGATGGGGGAGGTGAGTTTTGTTTTGTTTTGCATTGCAATTATTTGGGAATCAATACTAAATATAATAGCCTGGAGGAAGGGGTAACAGTGGAGAAGGGATTGTAATAATCCAGAGTAGGTAACTGGGGTTGAATTAACACAGTTAACAGTATGAGAGAAAGAAGAAAATGAAATTGTTGATGGGAGAGAAGGAGTGAGTGAAAAAGTAGGAATCAAATGTGACTCTATTTTATCCTGGGAGAATGGGAGGAAGCTCCACCACCAGCATAGATTAGCAGATGCTGAGTGAGGGCAGGTTTGAGGGGTGAGATGATGGTTCAGCCCGGGGTGTCTGGGAGACACATGCGGGGCGTTTCCCTGGCAGTTCCAGAAACAAAAGTCAGCAGATCGTCCTGGGATGCTGACATGGACATGGGAATTGGGAGCAGAGCTGGTCATTTAAACTGTAGACATGGGATTCAGAGTATACATTGACCAAGGGGAGGAGATAGAGGAGAGCTGAGAGGTTGGGGGGGCACTTTAAAGATGCCATCACATTGCCAAATTGCTCCTAGAATCTGTTCCTTCTGACTCTTTTAGATCCTTCTTCTGAGAAGGATCTAAAAAGAATTTGCTCAAGTTCTCTCATACAATTCTCAGACCCAACCTAGGAAGGAGGAATAAAAGCATTTCCACATGTCACTAACAAGGGAACTGGGGCTCAGCAGTTTACTCAAGGCTGCGTAATTCCTGAGAGAAAGAGCCATAATGAGGGCTCAGAAGCACCGAGTTTGTTCTGACAAATCAGGGTTGTCTTGTTTTCTTACATTGTGCTCCATCCGCACGCAGGTGTGCACGCCTATGTTCAGATTTTGTGTGAGATGAAGCGAGATGGAAGGAAACCTTAGCAGTGGAACTGATGAAAGAGTAAATGAGCTCCTCGTTTTCCTGCACCTCTCTTCACTTCTGGGTGACGGAATTGAAGGCCCACCTGTGTGTGGAGTTCCACTAGGAGCTGAGGAGGGAGGCGGTCCCAGACAGCCAGGCAGGGTCGTGCATGCATCTCAGCCAGTGTGATTCAGTAGCAGGTAGATTTGGTGGTGGGGTAGATTTTGAGAACTATTTTCAAAGATTATTATGTTATGTGAAATATGTTCAAAAGTGACAGTGAAAGTGGCTCAGTCGTGTCCAGCTCTTTGCGACCCGATGGACCACAGAGTCCGTGGAATTCTTCTGGCCAGAATGCTGGAATGGATAGCCGTTCCCTCCTCCAGGGGATCTTCCCAACCCAGGGATCTAACCCAGGCCTCCCACAACACAGGCTGATTCTTTACCAGCTGAGCCACCAGGGTAGCCCAAGAGTACTGGAGTGGATAGCCTACCCCTTCTCCAGCGGATCTTCCCAACCCAGGAAATGAATCGGAGTCTCCTGCATTGCAGGCGGATTCTTTACCAGCTGAGCTATAAGAGAAGCCCTAAATATGTTCAAAGGCTTTAATCAAATCTAATATAAACAAAGATTTTCACCATGCCTCCCTTTCTCACTGGACCCAAATAATCCTGCATCCTCAGGCTTCCTCTTACCCTGTGGCTGGCCTGTGTCCCCATCTCCTCCCTGGGCCAACCAGACGTGCAGGCTGGCATTTCCAGCTCCAGCATTGCTGATACTTGCCGCTTTCTCTCAGGATCTGATCTGGATTTATTGATCAGATCATTTTAACTATAGATCTGATCGCACCTCGGGCCTTCTTCTCTCTCCCTTCCCCCAGGAGGGCATGTTTTCACAGCCTGTTTGCTGGTACGTCACCAGTGCTCCCTCCGTGTCCAGGAGGCCTCTTGTTGGCCTCCAGTGGTCGTGGGTCTTGGGGAAAAAACAGAACCCCATCCACTACGCTTCGTTCCTCCTAAGTCTGGGTGGGAGGAGAACGCCTCTTGTTTAGTGAACAAAGCAGTGCTCAGATCTGCATGCCTGTTCTTCAAAAGGATGATTTATAAGTCACTTCACTTTCCATCCTCTACAAAATATTTAACATATACACAAGGCTGTGCTTTACTCCTAGAGTTATTCCTTTTTCCGATCATCAGTAATATTTTAAGGAGTTTTCTCATTTTTCTTTGTAAGACTGGGGGTTGATAGAGACTTGGTTCCGTGCAGTCACTGTTTGATGAACCACAGGACCATAGTGGGGGTAATATGAATCTTTCTGGGTCCTGTGCGCCTTTTAGAGCCCTTTTCAGAAAGAAATAGAATCTCTTGTTAAAACACACATGCACACATACAGAGGCATACATGCATGATGTCATTTCCTTAGCTTCAAAAACCCCTAGGGTTGGAGTTCTAGTTTTAAGATTAAAAAATCCTGCTCTTAATCCAGAAACCATCTTCATGGCTAAAGCACAGACAGCCCTGCTTTCCCAAGGCAACTCAGGACCAGGTGGCTACAGTGACCCCTGCAAGTGGACTTCTGACCATTTGTGTACATAATAGAGCCTGGAACCTTGACCCATTAAGAATCTTTAAAAAAAAAAATCCATTAAATTAATCTGGACAAAGATTTTCAAAGCAACTTCAAATTCTGCAGCCCTCATTCCTGGCTTATATCTCTAGGGATTTAGAAAAGAGAAAGCAAACAGCCGACGTTTGAGGTAATATGACACTGCGGAGTTCTATATTTATCCCCTATCAATGTCTTTCAGATCAAATTGGCTGAGTTTACAAATCAAAAGCTGATTCCTTCATTTATTTTTTTAATTTTTTTTTTTTTTTTTTTTTTTTAAGCAGCCATCAGCTGCACCATTGCAAACATCCAGGTTCCAGACATCAAGCTGCAAACTCTAAATCTCCAGCTGTGCGTTTTCTGACTTTGAAACCATCCCCCACAATAGAGGGTCTGCATGCAAACTTGAGCTGGGGGTCCTCGTGAAAAGGCAGGCAGCAGAGGGGCACACATCCCCAAGAGCCCAGCCAGCTGCTGGAGCTGGGTCTGCAAAAACAGCTTGTTGTTAAGGGAAGGGATGGGCCCTGGAGATACATGGGACCTGGTGTGGTGCAAAGGGGTCACTTTCATATAATTGTGTTTTGGTTGTAGCTTCTCCTTAATACAAATGTAAAGATGATTCCCAGAAAGTGTCCCACTTTAAAAATTAAGGGAATTCTCTTTTCTTTTTATATATCCATAAAATATATTTCATGTATGCATATTCATATGTTTTCACAAGCATACATTTGGTTTCAACTGTCACATGAGTTCTTAATATATGTCAGGATCTATGCAAGTGTTTTGCTGTTTCCTTTATCGATAGATAGGTAGGTATACAGATAGACTGATAGATATATAGATGATAGATATGGTGTTAGATGGATGATACGTAGATAAGTAGATAGATTGATAGGTTGAGAGATAGTCAATGCAATTTACAGTTGAATCAGTTTATGTAAATTTAATTGGATTTCTAATTACTGCTTTATGATGGGATCAGTTTAATAGGTTAATTTGAAGGTTTGGGGGACTCCATCATCTGTGTGGGGATGCTATGGGAAATGATGAGGTGCTTCCCAGGTCTAAGAGAGCTCCACCTGCAGTAGTGATATCTCTGAGCTTGGCAGGCAGGCATGGGCGGGGACCGCAGCTCCTTCTCCCCAGTAACCAATGAGGATGCGTTTAGGGAGGATTCCTCAGGAGCCAGAGACTCAGGAAAACTCATCCCACCCCACTCCCCAGCACTGGCCCCTGAGTTTGATGCATAACATTCTCATCTATGGTTTGAAGCTGTACCTCAGTGCAAGAGCAGGAAAAATCCAGAACTTTTCTCTGAAGAGATATTTGACATTCACTCATTCTTAGAGAGATCATTAGACTCTCCATTCTACCACCCAAGCTGTCTGCATCCAAAGGAAAGGTCAAGGAAAATACAGACATGTGTATGTGTGTGTGTGTGTGTGCATGCACACACGTACACATGCTCAGTCATGTTTGACTCTTTGTGACCCCAAGGACTGAGCCACGCCAGGCTCCTCTGTCCATGGGATTTTCCAGACAAGAGCACTGGAGTCGGTTGCATTTCCTCCTCCAGGGGATCTTTCCAACCCAGGAAGACTGAACCCATGTCTCCTGTATTAACAGGCAGGTTCTTTACCACTGAGCCACCTGGGAAGCCTCTAATGTGTTCATGTGTGTGTGTGTGCCCCCCCACCACCCATGTTGGTGGGGGGTGGGCAGCGCTTCCCAGGTGTCTACCTTGGTAATCTCCAACATGGTAATTGCCAGTGCAGGAGATGTAAGAGATATGGGTTTGATCCCTAGGTTGGGAAAATGATCTGGAGAAGGAAATGGCAAACCACTCCAATATTCTTGCCTGGAGAATCCCGTGGACAGAGAAGCCTGGCGGGCTATAGTCCCTAGGGTGGCAAAGAGTAGAATACGCCTGAAGCAACGCAGCATGCTCCTATGTGTATGTATGTATGCTCTTGTATTCTTAGCTGTGAAATTAGAGACATTTCTCCAGCCCCTAGTTGGTCTCACATGGGCTATACAGCTGCACCTGCCTTCTTAGAAGAAAGGATCCCCAGGAATTGTAACCTTTGTAAATAAATCAATCAAGACTTTGGTTTTCAAAGTAAAAATCTCCTAAGTTAAGAGAACAAGAGTAGAACTTTCTAGTCCCAGGATCTGTGGTGAATCGTTTGTAAAGTTATTATGATTCAGTCCCCCTGGAAAAGTAGAGATCTGACTATTCTTTCATTTTCACATTGAGATGCTCCCATATCAAGGATCTGGAGTACTACAATATGCTCATATCAGTTGTGGGTCAGTAAGGGTAATCAAGAGAGCCGCTGGTTATTCAGAGTTTACCGTGTGCTGAGTACTTTACTATACTTATTGAATACTCACAACCACCCTATACATTGGTGTCATTTTCTCATTTTAAAGAGGAATCAGAAGAATGGAGAGTGAGCCATCAGCTAGGATGACCTCAGGGGCCAGTGTGCAAACAGGGAAACTCACCCCTGTCCACAGTGCGGCAGAGGCTAGTGGGGCTAAGAGCTGAGATCAATGCTTCAACCATTTTGCTCCAGCTGAATACCAGTCCCTCAGAAGCTCTCCTGTGTCGATTACTCAGCAGTAATAAGCATTGTGTTAATATTTATAAATGACTTTTGACACTGGTCATCTCCCCTGTCACAGCAGGCGTGGCTTTTGTCTGGAGCCAGGAGCCCCCAGCCTGATCCCACAGCCCCAGGATTCCCCCAGCGCCAGGTTAAGATGACCCTGAGGGCCCATCTCCATGCCTAGAGACCCCAGCTTTACCTCTTTGCTAGTTCTTGGAGGCCCCCTCCATGCAGCCCCCCACCACTGCCTCTTCAGGCTGAGATAGAGTGAGGGTCTGCTATAAGGGTTTTTGTCTGAAGCCTGGGAGCCGTAGGCTGCTCTGAGTGCTCAGCAGGAGTGGCAGGTTGGGGGGGAGGGGATGAGGAGGCTTCCTTGCTGCTTCGTCAGCTGCTGACTCTGGATCTCACAGCAGCCTCGCCCACCTCTGTCTTCCCTGAACACATCTTCTCTAGTTCCGCCCTCTCCACTTCCTCCCTCAGACCTCAAACAAGTCCTCTGGCTTTCAAGGGCTGCTGTTGAGGATACTAACCATGCTTCTATCACCACGTGTTTGTGGACCAGACCTCCCAGCACCTGAGCAAAACCATGGCTTCCTCCATCAAAGCGCAAAACTCCCAGTGCTGCTCAGCTCAAAATCAAGACACCTTGGAGGGACACCCTCTTACCTGTCCTGTAAAGAGCTCTCCCCAAAGCCCAGTCAGCATTGAACAGGAACTTCCTGATGCAAATCAAAAGGGAGGAGGGAACCAGAGTCTAGAGCACTAGTTTAGGACTAGACGAATCTTCCCAGGTGGGCTTTCCCTGGTGGCTAAGCTGGTAAAGAATCTGCCTGCAATGCAGGAGACCTGGGATCAATCCCTGGGTTGGGGGAGATCCCTTGAGAAGGGAACGGCTACCCACTCCAGTATTCTGGCCTGGAGAATTCCAGGTACTGTGTAGTCCATGGAGTCACAAAGAGTCAGACATGATTGAGTGACATTCACTTTCAGACAAATCTAGAAGATGAATCTAGGACTAGACTAGTCACAGACTTTGAGATAATTTTTTAAATGATTCCAAATTTGGAATTCTAGAAGTCTATGCTCCTTTTTACTCTTAGTTTCTGAGGTCCAGTGATTTTTTATTTCAACTCATATTTATGTCATAAAAATATTAAGCGAGGAGACAGCTGTGCCTTCTTCTCCTCTCCAATCATTGCAGCTGTTCTCCTTGACAAGTGTTTCTCAGGTGAGATAAAAATGATAACCGTGGCTATTATTATTTTCAGTTATACAGATTTCAAAGCCCAATCTATGAACTCAGAAACTTGGGGTTTCTTTTCCAAAGGAATATTACTTACACAGGGCAGTATTCATCCTTGTGTATGTTATAAACTTCTGAGCTTAAGTCCTCCGAAGAGTACGAAGCTTCTTTGGGGCTTCAGGAAATGAAATCCAACCCGCTTCCTTTCCCTACTTGGATTGTCAAAGAGTCCACTTAATGAAATAGTTCTGTTCCTGAAAAGTTGGTCGCAAAGCAAATTCTGTTAGATAAATCACATTTCCTCATTGATCTCCATTTTTAAATTAAGGATGCATCCCCCAAAGAAATAATCAGCCACAAGATTAAATATAAATTATACTAAACACTTGATAAAACTTCTTTTAAAATCACATATTTAAAGAAAGGCTATTGTTAGAACACTAGTGGTGATGATATTTTTCAAAGTCAGGAAATACAGTGATTTTGCCAGGAACAATTGCCAAAGGTGGTGCTGTTGGGGAGCAGAGTGAATGCATAAGGATGATATGATGCATATATACTTTGGAATATTATCCAGCCATAAAAAGGAGCAAACCTGAGTCATTCATAGAGATGTGGATGGACCTAGAGCCTGCCATACAGAGTCAAGTAAGCAGAAAGAGAAAAGCAGGTATCGTATATAATGCATATAGACGGAAACTAGAAAAAGGGTACAGATGAACCTACTTTTAGGACAGAAATAGAAACGCAAACGTTGAGAACAGACTTATAGACACAGTGGGGGAAGGGGAGGGCAGGGTGAATCGGGACAGTACTGTTGCCATACACACCCTACCATGTGTAAAATGAATAGCTAGTGGGAGGCTGCTGCACGGCACAGGAGCTCGGCACAGCGCTTGGTGACGACCTCGAGGGGTGGGGTGGGAGAAGGGGGGGGGGAGGCTCCAGAGGGAGGGGATATATGCATGCTTAAAGCTGATTCCTGGGTCAGGAAGATCCCCTGGTAAAGGGATAGGCTATCCATGCCAGTATTCTTGGGCTTCCCTAGTGGCTCGCGTGGTAAAGAATCCACCACCTGTGATGTAGGAGACCCAGGTTCGATCCCTGGGTTGGGAAGGTCCCCTGAAGAAGGGTATGGCAACCCATTCTAGTATTCTTGCCTAGAGAATCCCCATGGACAGAGGAGCCTGGAGATCTACCATCCATGGGGTCACAAAGAGTCAGACAGGAGTGAGTGATGAAGCACAGCATAGCTGATTCACGTCGTGTACGGCGGAAACCAGCGCAACATTATAAAACAATTATTCTCCAATTAAAATAAAATTAATAACATAGAAGCCATAAATAAAAAGAAAAAAGACGCTGACAAACTTCCAACTATGTACACTACATCCTGAGTGCCTTGAAAGCCAGAAATGCCCAAGACATGGTCCCTGCTGTTAAAGAGCTTCAGTTACATGGGAAAATAAAACCAGTGCACAAGGCATAAAACCACCACTAGAAAACACTCATAGCTGCAGGATTAATAGGTGTGGGGGCCATCCTGTGACCTAGTATGCTGCCGCTGTCCATATGTGTGATCCTGGACTGGTCTAAGCTTCAGTTTCCCACATGAAAAATACAGGATTGACCTAAATCCCTAATTCCCAAAGTTGAGTATACATGAGAGTTTTTAAAACTCCTCATCCCTGGAGCTCCTGATTCAGTAGGTATGACTGGCAACTGAAATTCTCTATTCAAACAATGATTCTATGCAATTCTACTGACATCAGCCTCTGTCCCGCCTCTGGATCTGTTTTCTGTCTTTCTCCCAATATTTTTAAAAGTTCTCCATTCGAGCGACAAAGCACGGATCATTTCATAGCCAGAACAGAGATGCTATTAAAGGAAAACTTTCCTTGAATCATTAACTCTATAACTTCAGATTTCAGTTGATTTATTTTCTTTTCTGTTTGCTTGTTTAAGTAATACTGATGGTTACCTCATTTCCGGTGATTCAGAGTTTTATTTGTTATCCACATATATGTATGTATGTTTAGTCTCTAAGTCATCTCTGACTCTTTGCGACCCCATGGACTGTAGCCCATAAGCCTCCTCTGTCCATTGGATTTCCAGGTAAGAATACTGGAGTGGGTTTGACATTTCCTTCTCCAAGGGATCTTCCTGGACTAAGGATCAAATCTGGGTCCTCTGCATCGGCATGCAGGTTCTTTACCACCGAGCCACCTGGGAAACCCATATATGTATATATATACACACTAGCTTTCTCTCTGGTTTTGATATTTTTGCTTCTAATTGAGAAAAAGTATATGAGGAGAACAATGAAAAATATGACAATGAAAGCTAAAATGTATGAAGCATTTTAATCTATACATACTAATTTTCATATACCTTACCCAGTTTAATTAGGAAGTGTAGGGACTTCTGCTTTATTGATTATGCCAAAGCCTTTGACTGTGTAGATCACAACAAACTGTGGACAGTTCTTCAAGAGATGGAAATACCTTACCTGCTTCCTGAGAAATCTTTATGTAGGTCAGGAAGCAACGGTTAGAACTGGACATGGAACAACAGACTGGTTCAAAATTGGGAAAGGAGTATGTCAAGGCTGTATATTGTCACCCTGCTTATTTAACTTACATGAAGAGTACATCATGTGAAATGCTGAGCTGGATGAAGCACAAGCTGAAATCAAGATTGCTGGGAGAAATATCAATAACCCCAGATACACAGATGACACCACCCTTATGGCAGAAATTGAAGAGGAATTGAAGAGACTCTTGACTAAAGTGAAAGAGGAGAGTGAAAAGCTGGTTTAAAACACAACATTCAAAAAACCAAGATTGTGGCATCCAGTCTTGTCACTTCATAGCAAATAGATGGGGAAACAATGGAAATAGTGACAGACTTTATTTTCTTGGGCTCCAAAACCACTGAAGATGGTGACTTCAGCCATGAAATTAAAGGACACTTGCTCCTTGGAGGAAAAGCTATGGCCAACTTGGACAGCGTATTAAAAAGCAGAGAGATTACTTTGCCAACAAAGGTCTGTCTAGTCAAGGCTATATGTTTTTCCAGTAGTCGTGTATGGATGTGAGAGTTGGACTATAAAGACAGCTGAGCACCAAAAATTGATTATTTCAAACTGTGGTGTTGGAGAAGATGCTTGAGAGTCTCTTGGACTGCAAGGAGATCCAACCAGTCCATCCTAAAAGAAATCACTCCAGCATATTTATCGAAAGGATGGATGCTAAAGACAAAACTCCAATACTTTGGCCACCTGATGTGAAGAAGTGACTCACTGGAAAAAACCCAGATTCTGGGAAAGACTGAAGGGGAACGACAGAACATGAGATGGTTGGATGGCATCCCTGGCTCTATGGGCATGAGTCTGAGCAGGCTCTAGGAGTCGGTGATGGACAGGGAAGCCTGGCGTGCCACAGTCCATGGGGTCGCAAAGCGTCGGACAAGACTAAGCAACTGGACTGAACAGAACTGTAGGGACTTTGCTGGCCATCCAGTGGTTAAGACTTTGCCTTCTGGTGCAGAGTCGTCCAGTGCATGGGGTGTGGGTTCAATCAATGGTCAGGGAGTTAAGATTCCGCATGCCTCAAGGCCAAAAAACCAAAACATGCAAGGGAAACAATACTGTAACAAATTCAATGACTGTACTTTTTCTCTAATTCTCCATGTGGTCTAGAGAACACAGGTTAGTAAAATTAAGCTTTCTTGGTTTTTGCAGGATGACATCAGCGTAATTCTCTTCCTCCGGTAATACAGACGTAGATCAGTAGGAAACGTACACTTTGCCCAAATCTTAAACTATCCAGCTTCCTTCCCTACATAAAATTGCCTGATATTAATATTGTAAATTTCACATACAGTAGTGCAATGTTCCCACAAAAAACTTGACATATTTTTTTTTTACTATGATTGCCCTAGTATTTACATACTTGTATTTCACCCTATGGCAATATCCCCCTCTCTGCCTCAACTTCTCCATTTGGATGTCCCTATAACACGTTCATCGGAGTTTGGTTTCTGTAAGTCTTACTGTGGTCACACAAGAACTTGTTTGATTGGTAGAATTATACCAGATGTGTGATCTGTGGTTGGAGAGAACAAGGGACCCGGGAACCCTGTGTCGTTTTGTTTCCTTGCTTTGATGGTGTCTTCACAGCCTCCCAGGAGATCTGAGGTCCTACCAGCCACAGTCCTGACACTGGAGCTCAATCCAGAAACAGCTCACCAGAGCTAATTTATTTCCTAATGCTACAGCACTGTTAATTTATAAATTACACTGGTAACTCGAGCTATTATTAATTTCAGATGGTGTAGGGCAAGCCTAATTAAAATATGACACCAATTGCCACACATATGTACCAAGGACCACCATTTAAAATTAATGGGAATATTAAGTATGACATGAGTGTCCGCAATGCTCTGCACAGTAATTACAGCATCTAGCAGGGAAGATCTGACAAATGTAGGCTCACGGTGGGTGCAAGTAAACAACGGCAACGTAAAAGGAAGCACGCGCTCTTCACTTAAGCCTCTTCTCCTCATTTCCTCCACCCTTCATCAGTTCAAGGTTAGCAAGGTTAGTGTTCTTTCCCTGAAAGATGCTTAGGGAGCAGTGACAGACAGTTAAGTGGGGACCATGAGTCTCTAAGGGCTAATGTTGACTGTCTTCTCAGATTCTGGTCTTTGGGGCCATGCTTGCCACTTCCAGTGTCTTCTTGGTTCTTCCTGTGAACTTATTCACACTTGCTTGCCTGCTGTGAAAGATGCTGTCCGCAGGTAGTACAGGCAGGGGAGCTCCTGTACGTGTGCACTAGAGGTTTCATAGGGCAGAAGGACCCCTGGGGGATGCTCAGGTTGGACTAGGTCTGGATGGTGACAGGCTCATCAAGACCCAGCAGGGCCCACCCCTCTGGGCAGGCAGTGGTCCTTCTGTGTGCGAGAGCTGTTAACTTCCATGCCATTGTCAGCCCTCCTGCTATTGCCGTTATAAAAATGGTGATCTTAGCAACATCTCAGAACAAATACAAGCATTGTTTAAACGCTGTTATTGTTGTTCAGGCACCCAGTCATGTCCGACTCTTTGCGACCCCATGAACTGCAGCATGCCAGGCCTCCCTGTCCATCACCAACTCCCGGAGTTTGCCCAAGTTCACGTCCCTTGCATCGGTGATGCCATCCAGCCATCTCATCCTCTGATGCCCTCTTCTCCTTATTTACATACCATGCACATAATTCTTTGTATGACATCAGTTTCTTTTTATTGTCGTATTTATTTTCTGCATCACAGATACAGGCAGCATTATGGAGAGGTTTTATGCCCTGGGGGAAGGACTGTGCCTCTTCCCTCCCCCTCAGAATGGGCCCACCACACTGTGTTAACATAGCCCTGATCCTCTGAGCCTGGACCTCCAGGAAAATCATAGAATAACTGTATAGAGTTTTCAAAGAGGGTTTGAAAAGCAACACATGTGTACTGCTTTCAAAGTGGGTTTCAAAGTGCTTTCATGTAATCGGTTTATCATTTGTTCCTCCAGACATCCTGGTGTGCTCTGTGATGACTTAGAGGGGGTGGGATGGGGGTGCCTATCTCAGACCCAGAGCCTGACTGCTTGGTGAGATTCGGGGAGTTTGGATTGACATTATTCATCACTTACTGAGGACCAGCAATTCTCCAGACTCTGTGCTTGGTCCAGGTAGGAGCATTGTATCTGGTCTGCTGGGGAACCGAAGACAAGCTAGCGATGTAAGAGGTAGAAGGGAGGCAGGCGGGGGAGCCGAGGTCCATCCTGAGGATCTGAGCTGAGAATAAGCACGATGCTCTGCAGACGCAGCCACCCCCACACTTGGTTCGCTAAGTTTGTGCCTTTGGTATTTTTCCTTCTGTTTCCTCACCCCTTCTCCTGCAGCTGTGGGCTTTGTGAGTGAAGACGAATACTTGGAAATCCAGGGCATCACCCGGGAGCAGTCAGGGTACTACGAGTGCAGCGCCTCCAACGACGTGGCGGCCCCCGTGGTGCGGAGAGTCAAGGTCACCGTGAACTGTAAGTAGTCTCAGGCGCCCCCAGCACCTTCGGGAGGTGCTGCCCTCCTGGCCACAGAGAGAGCTGGGCCCCAGTGCCAGCCTTGACTGGGGGGCGGGAAATGAGGCAGCCTCGCAGTCCATTTTCTGCTTTCAAGAGCAACAGTCCTAAACTCTTAAAGAAAATAAATGGACACTGAAAGTAATTTTATATAAGCCAGAACTTGAGTCCTAAAAGATCATTACAGGGCATTCAATGCATAATTTATACAAGCTTGTCTTTGAATCCCAATTTTTACTCATAATGTCACCAAGCTTCTCATTCTCTGGACAGTCATCTCCTTAATAGGGAGCAAAAATAAAAAGCACGTGTATGGAAGAAATATTGTAATTTATGTTTATCGTATACTTATAATATCTCATCCTCTTCTAATTACGTATGTTGATTGACATGGTATACATTCACAATTGAACTATAAATAGATAAACATACACATATCCAATATGAGAGGGTATATCTCATACCTGTTTTTGCTAATAGAGGTACTGAACCCAAAAAGCTGAAGGCCACTTCTCTGGACTCTTCCTCTTCCTTCACCATCCCAATTCTCTCTGACATCGATGTTGCTCAATGTCCCTGCTCCCTCATGCATTCTCTCTAGGTTCTTCGTTAGGTACACTGACTCAGGTCTCTAGGACATTCGGAAAGTTTTCCCAGCTGTGCTGATGTTCTTAGGACAGAATAGAACCCAAGAGTTAAACCAGCAGACAAGAAGAGTTTCTCCTTCCAAACTTGGGTGGGGTTGGACATAGAGGAAAAATACCTTGGTTTGATGTTTCCTCCTTCTTTACTTCAATATGTTGGTTTATGTTACAATTCGAGACTAATTAACACAAAGCACTTGAAGAATCAAGGAAACGAGTGAAGCAATCATGCCATTTTTGTACCCTACCACAATTTCTTTTTAAAGTGACATAATTTACAGTTAATAAAGAATAACGTAAACAGTAAGGAGATGTAAGAGAAGGTAAAAAATACCTATGTAGGGAAATAAGAAAAATCTGTGGGTAAATCAGCACACGATGTTTATAGCCTGAGGTGGTCAGATGAGGGTCCAGGATTTGGCTTTGAGGTGCTAAAGCAAAGAGAGGAAACATCTTTTGATTTGAGGTTTATGTCCATAAGATAAAAGTGAATTTGTCACTTGGGAGAAGCGCTGCTTTTCTCTGATGCTGAGACTGGAAAAATAATTTCACTTTAAGGTCTCTATAAATAGAGCACAACAAACATCGCTTGCAACGGCCGTGCAATGGCTGGCTGTGGCTCTTTTCCATATTGCATTTCAGTGCAACTGTCGGCATGACAAGGGTGGTTTGGCAAAGACGTGGAATGAAAGCAAGCCGAGTACTTAAGCAAAGTTGTTCTGGCTGTATTCAAGGGTCCAGGGTAGAACAGCTCCAAGAATGACAGATCTGTATATCCCCCAGGCAATTCTCCATGACTCTTATTTCTTGCAACTGAGTTTTCGATGGGAGTTGAATAGCTTGAAAGCTTATATACTCTGGCAAACACCTGGTGTGCAGAATATCTATAGGGCTAGATTAAAGGTACTGTCAAGCCATGGGACATATGGTCGGTGGAGTTGGCTATCTCCTATGAAAGTGGAAAAGTTTAAACAGGAAATAGGCCTAGATGCCTGCTCATCCCACTGGCATCCAGAGAGGAGCGGGGGCAGTGCGCTCGAGAAAGTGAGGGGGACGTTGGAGATGCTGTCGAATGTCCTCTCTTTGTAGATCCTCCATACATTTCAGAAGCTAAGGGGACCGGCGTGCCTGTGGGACAGAAGGGGACGCTGCAGTGCGAAGCCTCCGCTGTTCCCTCGGCAGAATTCCAGTGGTACAAGGATGACAAAGGTAAGGCTCCCTTCCCCTCTCCCTCCCCCAAGAAAAAGGAAGCTCTTCCAGGTCCCTGGTTCCACACGGATGCAAATGGATTTCTGCAAAGTCCTCTCTTAAATGCCTCTTACCTACGAAGGAGAAACAGTACCCAGACCAGTCTCTTCTTGATGTGAATGAGCTTCAGCTGTGTTTGTAATGCTGCCATGAGGAACTATCACTCGCCAGTCAACGAGCCTAAGAAAAACTATTTCTTTAGGAAAATGAACTGTCAAAGGAAAGACCACCAGGAGCCCTGGAAAGCCTGTGAATTTTTTATAGGCCTGGGAAATAATGTGTTCTGCCCGCAGCTATTTGTAACACATTCTCAGGCTTGCATTAAGGCGTCAGGAGTGCTCCCGGTGCTGAGTTAGCTGTGGCCGAGGACTCCGGTTCCATTCCAGATGCACTCAGTGGTGGGGCAGGGGCGTGGCCGTGACCCGACCTGGCGCTCCTTTGTGCAGAGCTTGCACTCTCTCGGCAGGAGAAAAGACAAGGGCCTCCCCGTCCCCTCCTATTGTCGCAGCTGCCATCCGGATGTTTACTGTGATTCACTGAAGTTTGTCACTGCGAGGAGTTATCAAATGGCACGTTAGCACAGAGTTCAGCAGCTCCGAAAGCCAAGCAATTACTGCCATCAAAGAGCTATTTTAAGGTGGATGAACAGCAATTGATGGGCAAGAGATGTCCACGATCAGAACCCAACTTGGTGAAAATGGGAGAGGGCAATGCAGGGTCCTGAGGTGTATGTGGGGTACAGGAGGGGGAAGGAGTGACGAGCCTGAGTAGCGGAGGGAAAAAGCCACAAAAAGGGCAACTTTGGGAAGGAGAGAGGGTGAGCAACTCCAGGCCAAGACGCAGACTGAGAGCGATCCAGCTGCTGCCCGCAGGACTTAACATCCCCAGTGCCGGGGGGCTCTTTACTCTAGAGGCCACTGTTCACGGCAGTGCTAGATACAGTAGCCAAGACCTGGAAGCCACCTAAGTGCCCACTGACAAATGCATGGATAAAGAGGATGTGGTACGTATATACAATGGAATATTAGCCAGCCATAAAATATGAATGAAATAATGCCATTCACAGCAACTTGGATGGACCTGGAGATTATCATAGTAAATGAAGTGAAACAAAAAGACAGATGCCATATACCATCACTTATATATGGAATCTAAAATATGACAGATGAACTTATTTACAAGATAGAAGCAAACTCATAGACATAGAAATCAAACGTGGTTATCACAGGGGGAAGGGAGGAAAAGAGATAAATTAGGAGTTTGGGATTCACAGATACACACTACTGTTGATGCTGCTGCTGCTAAGTCGCTTCAGTCGTGTCCGACTCTGTGCGACCCCATAGACGGCAGCCCACCAGGCTCCCCCGTCCCTGGGATTCTCCAGGCAAGAACACTGGAGTGGGTTGCCATTTCCTTTCCAATGCGTGAAAGTGAAAACTGAGAGTGAAGTCGCTCAGTCTTAGCGACCCCATGGACTGCAGCCCACTAGTCTCTATCCATGGGATTCTCCAGGCAATAGTCCTGGAGTGGGATGCTATTGCCTTCTCTGACACACTACTGTTAAATATATATAAAAGAGATAATCAACAAGGGAAGGACCTGCTGTATAATAGTACAGGGAACTATATTCAACATTTGATAATAACCTATAAGAGGAGAGAATCTGCAAAAGAATATATATATATATATGTGTGTGTGTATATATACATATATATATATATGAATGTATAACTAACTCACTTTGCAGTACACTTGAAGTTAACATGACACTCTAAATCAACTATACTTCAATAAAAAATAAATTCAGGGACTTCCCTGGTGGTCCAGTGGTTAGGACTTTGCTTCCATTGCAGGGCGTGCAGAGTTGACCCCTAGTCTGGGAATTCCCACATGCCACACAGGGCAGCCAAAATTCGTTTTTAATTAATTTTTTTAAAAAGGCCAGTCAGCACCAAGAGCCCCTCTAGTCTCTGCATTAACCCCTGAATTTTGTTTACAACCAAGTCACTTAGTCAGAGGTTCCGCTGTGGCTCATTATAATCCTTCCACATGAGAAGCATTACTTTTTGGTTCTTAAGCGCCAATTCTGGCAGCAACTTGGGTGCACTGCATTCATCTAGCCCATTTTGCAGATGCATGTACTGAGACAGAATGAGTAAAAGCGGACTCAGAAAGAGATTAGAAGAAATAACTGGCTTTTCTCTTTTTCCCAAGAATTCATAATCAAGCAGAAGGGAATAGTATTTTCCCAGTAAATAAACGTGTGTATCTTTCTTCAAAATCCTGCTTCCTTTCTCCATCCATTTTATCTTTTCTTTTATACCAAGAAGAAAACTGAGACATGAAAGTCCAATATCAGAAAGCATAGCAAAAAAACAAAACAGAAATCCGTTGAGCTCCAGGGTAAATTCCTGAACTTTCAATGATTCAGATCTTCAAGGAAATTAATCAGCTACATCCTGTTTTTCTAATCCTTGATGGGATGAAAATGCAAGCAAAATGTGGAGGAAACAAAATCTTAAAAGATGTGGAAGAAAGATTAGCCTTTAGGCAGAAGTGGACAATGGTGGGCATATGAAGGGCGAGCTCAGCTCTGCACAGCTGCTGTGTCACAGGGAGGAGGCTGCAGGCTTCACCCAGGATGAGAGATCCCGACTGACAGCATCTCCATGGGCTGGGAGCTTTCAGAGCCCTGGGCTCAGGCGGCTCTGAGTCCTCTGTCTGAGCCCTTCTTGAGGCAGCTCCTTTTCTCTCCTTTAGTTGATTCCGCTCAGTTTTTCTATTTGCTCTTCATTTATTTACCCCCACCCCCACCCCATGTTCTCTCATTGAATGGAGGTGTCTGTCCTCTGGGCACCAGGCTCTTGAAGAGCATCTCTGCCCTGAACTCTTGTCGCTGCCTGTCCTTCCTGGACCACTGGCAGGTAACTCCTCCAGGGAGGTCTCCCAGGGAAGATGGCTCCACTAGGGGAAAGCCCCTCTAACCTAATTGATATCCCTGGTGAGATGAGTGTATTTCAGAGACCAGTCAAAGGAGTCCTTGTAATGGAGCCAGGCGGTTTTCTCAGAATGTAGGGTAGAAGTCTCTCTTGACTGTGTTCTAGTCACTCAGTGCCCGCCACCACCGTGTGTGCCATGGATCAAAGGGAGAGGAAAGGGAACCCTGTCCTTAATAAAGACCACTCACCTGTAGGGACTTGAATTCTTGAAAGGCATGAAGAAGCTGGAGCCTGGTAGTGATACTGAACTGGCCTCTGTACCCTGACACCAAACTGACTCTGTCTCAGAGACAGAGTTTTGGGTGAAGAAGAAGAGAATAGCTTTATTGCTTTGCCAGGAAAAGGGGGTCACAGTGGGTTCATGCCCTCAAAACTTTGTGTCCTGACCTGGAGGGGATAATGGGGAGTTTTATAATAATGGTTCAGAGAGGAGGGTGGGATCAGCAAGTGGACATTCTTCTGATTGGCTGATGATGATCAGCATCGTTAACCTTTATGCTGTGGGCAGTTAGTAGTTATCTTTTCCCACCTAGTGGTGGTTTCAACATCTGCTAAACAACTCAGATATATTATGTGTATCCCTTAAAGGGGAGAGGAGGGCACGGCAACCCACTCCAGTGTTCTTGCCTGGAGAATCCCATGGCCAGAGCAACCTGGTGGGCTACAGTTCACAGGGTCACAGAGTTGGACACCACTGAAGCAGCCTAGCACCCACGCATCCCTTAACAGCCTCCCCAGTGGCCTTGAAGGGGAAACAAGACCCTGTCCCAAGGCTGTCCCATTGCTTCTTGGCTGCTTCTCCCCGTCTGGCATGCCCTCCCTTCCCTAATTAGCAAGTGTTTGAACCTGCCGTTTGCAACTCAGGGAAGGTCTAGGAGGCTGAATGAAACATATTTTCTACAAACTAGAGAACTGGGGATGCAGAAAGGCGTTGTGCACCAGAGCTCCCCAGGGTCCTGCTCAGTTTCAGCACACCTGTCTCAGCACAGCTGACTCAGTTCCAGACACCTCCATTCTCCCATTGCATGGAGGCGTCTGTCCTCTGTGGCACGGGGAAGTGTGTGACCACACGGAGCGTCACCCCAGAAGCTGCAAAATGCTGCCGAATACCACTGGCTGCCCTGCTCTGCTTTTAGCTAAAGACATTTCAGAGCTGTCAGCAAAGCCTGCTTTCTGGGCAAGTGTCTTTCCCCACTGCAGAGCTGAAATCTAATTCACAGCTTGGTCCCGAAGTGACGACTTCCTCCACAGCCCAGGGATGGCTTCAGAATGGCAAAAGGGATCAATAAGCTTGAGGAACTCAGAGAAGCCTCTGGCAGGTGGGCTGCAGAGCTTCCTACGGACAGCATCCCCTGCAGGACGGCAACAGAAATAGCCGGAGATAGAACAGTGGCTTCTGGCTGCACAGCCAGACACCTCATTTCTTTCCGACTGCTCACATTATAACAAAGTACGTGGACCCGGGCTGGTTCACTGTCCCTCACGGGGGAGAGATAAAAGCCTCCAGATGAACATCTACAGGATGGGAAGCAACACAAGTTCCCACAGCCCCGCTCTGACTTCCCTGGAGACAAACGCTGGGTTGGGACAGAGGCCCGAATCCTGGTCTTCTCATCACAGCGGTCACAAGTCTTGGTGATGGAGAGAACTGTCCATTCATCCTGCAGAGAGGACACCTTCAGATAATGATACAGCAGCTGATGTCACTGCCAAAACTGTCCCATGGCCCAGGGACAGGAAGGAGTTTGCAACGTCTCACTCCACGGAAATATATTATTTTGAATAACATTTTATGGTTTACAAAGCATTTTCTCATCATTGTCCTGCTGGGCTTTACTTTCTATTTCTGCCCAGAATATTGTCTTTCTCGGTTTGATGACTCCAGTACCAACCATTTCTGCCCTGCAAACCCATTCCAACATGTGTCCACCTTGACATTGTCCTGTCCACATGTCCTGCTCCAGCCGGGCCCTACACAGGCAGCTGAGCTTTGGGGATCAATCCCTGAGATCCTCCATTTAGAAGGATGGTTGTCCCCACTGGTGGTTATCTTTGCTGTAGTGTAGACAGCTTCTAGGCAAGGAAGACAAATTATTTCAGGGGAACTAACAGTTTGGCTTAAAGCCTGTTCTCCAAAATAGGACATCCCAGCGGTTTTTACAAAGATGAGCGCTGGTTTCATGACTACCATGGAGACATGCAGGTTCAATAGGAATTGCTCCTAACAGCCTCCAAAGAAGAATGTGGCCCCACCCACCACTGAAGCAGCTTCTCCTTTCCCTGTCTGCCCCGTAATAGTGTCTGCACTTGTAACAGGTGTGTCTGGCTGTCCTCCCTGCCTCTCTCCATGGCTTTTATCAGTGGCCCCTAGCCACTGGTCTGAGCCCTTAAGGCACGGTGGACTCCATGACAGGGTAAGACAGCCAGGGAGGTGGTCCTGGCCGCCTGAGGCCACACGCTCGGCTTCTGTAATCCCTCCCAGGATGGGATGCTCAAATGCAATGGATACCCAGACCCATCAGGGTCCCCTAATGTGAAAGCAGTCCCTGACTCTTTTACCCTGACCAAGGCCAAAGACAAATTACTATCTGTAGAATGTTTCAAGTTCTTAAGGGACAGTTATTACTACCAGGTGCATGAAAAACTTTGTGCTCTTTCAAACCCGTCGCGTTTTTCTCCTGTTTGCAGACTAGGTTCTTCATTTTCATGGTTGCCATCATCATCATCTTCATCAATAACATCAATTATCCAGCACCTACTGCTCGGATCCTGTGGGGCTGAATGGCACACAGCTGGCACATTGTATCTGTTGAAGGCACCCGCCTTCAGAGGACTTCAATAACTGCATAGAGATGAAGGTCCGCATTGTGCCAAGCATGTCTCCGGGCACACACATAAAGCAGAGAAATGTAATTACGTGCGCCATGGTGGCAAACTTGTTGTGTGGTTGAGTATAAAACAAACAAGCAAACAAAAAATGGGATTATAGTGATGCCAGAAAGGGGGAAGAGGGAAGATCACTAATTCCAGAGTTTTTCTTCTTCCTTGTGAGGAAAAATACATATAACCACCCCCTTTTTCCTCTCTTTTGGTCTGTCTCGTGTTTGTCTCAGGCTGGTTGAAGGAAAGAAGGGGGTCAAAGTGGAAAACAGACCTTTCCTCTCAAAACTCATCTTCTTCAACGTCTCTGAACACGACTATGGGAACTACACGTGTGTGGCCTCCAACAAGCTGGGTCACACCAATGCCAGCATCACACTGTTCGGTGAGACGGAGCCCCAGGCTGGACAGCAAGGAGCACGGTGGGGGAGGGAGCAGGGAAAGCGGGGGCAAGGAAGAGAGTCAGAAGTAGTTAGGCGGGGGTGGGTGAGAAGGTCAGGGATGAGGAGGGAGGGGGCGAGAGAGAAACAGCACACGTGTGAAAAGAGACACCGGGTTTCATCCTGTGCTAGAAGTCTTGACCCTGCAGGAAAGGGTTTGGGGGATACTGAAGTGACATTGAACTTTCCCACGCAATATCTCCTTAACTGACTGTGGGGAATGCAATCGGATCTAGTCGTCAAGAACCCAGAGAGGAACACACACTATTTCCATACTTCTTCCCTGGATGAGTGTGAAATGTTGCCATTTCTGGAACTTTTTCTAGTCCTCGGGATATAAGAGAAACTGCATTGTATTGATAAGAGTAGACGCGTGGGCCTTGGGATCCTGAGTAATGTTAGTGTCAGAGGGAGAATTAACATAGCCAGTGGGTTCTTCATTTGTGTCCCAGGGTGTTGTCTGGCTGCATTAAGATATTATCTGTCCAACCGAGCCACCATCTCGACAGAAGTCACACAATCATGCATGCATCAATTCATTCAGTCACTCTTCACTGAAGGACTAATCTGGGCAAGGCAAGTTGCGGTGCCTTCATTGTACACCTGGCAACTAAAAGGGTGCCAGGAACAAGGGAAGGAGGCAAGTAAACAGACGTAGATCCCCAGGTCTCATGCTTCTTCGGGGAGCACAGTCACACAGACCTGAGCCTGGATGCCTGAGGGCCATCCTGCATCTCTGACGGGCTCCCTGCCCAGGAAGACGCAGACTGACCACACAGCCCATGGGGCTCGTTTCTGGTTGCTTTGCGTGGGTGGGAGGCACATCCCTCCAGGCCCCAGCAAGTACCTTAGCTTGGAATCCTTCAAATTTGTTCCCCGGTCTCCCATGTTAACAAGCACTCTTGAGTGTCCTGGGGAGGGAAAGGTAAGGAAGCTAGCAGATTGGCAGGAGCCTAAACCCCTTTATTCTGAGAACTCCCAGATAATCCCAGAGCTCCATAAAACACCCCTCACCCCCTGCCCACCCTGCCACATCTCCTCCATGGCACCACAGACTCCGATCAGATTGTCCAGACAGCCCACCTGTGCTCTTCCCCTGCTCCATCCAGATTTCCAAATTGCTTTCCATCCCCCTTTTACCCAGCACATAAAATAAAGCCCAGCTTTATCCTCCTGGGCTGGGAGGCGGCAGGCTGCCCTTGATCCCAGAACTGGCAGACCGGAATGGGCAGAGCTGTGATTAGACTGATTGATGTGTCTGACGCCTCCCACCCAGGGACAGTCATCAGGGCTGCTCACGTTTGTCAGCCTTTTGGCTTTTTGGCAGGTGTCTGTCTGCATGAACAGAAGGACCATGATTAGGAAGGGGCGGCCCTGCCTCCCCTTGCCTCCCAGATCCAAGGCTGTCCCCACCCTCCACCCACAGCCTTCCTCTTCCCTGTAAACAGTCTCCCTCCTCCTTTGACCCCTTTGCTCCTCCAAATCAGATGCATGAAATGGTTTTGCAACTGACTTTATCACTGCTGTCTAATTCCCTGGCCTCGTCCCCTGAAGCCGTCTAAGATGAGAAGAGAGAGAAAAAGCAAACTTTAAGAGTGAAATACCGGCGTTTGTGACAAGCAATGCAGTGAAGCATGTGCCATAAATCTGCCTCTTTCCACAGACCCGTGTTTGGCAATTAAGACCTCTCCCCACATCCCCGGCAGTCTGTGTGTCATGTGGGACAGCCCTACAGTCGCCAGCTTTCTGGAGTCCAGGGGACTCTCTAAAAACATGTCTGGAAAAGTGATAGTATGGATTCAAGCAAGTTTAGAAAGACTAGATCAAACAAAGATGAATTGCGTCTGTGCGGGAATGTTCTTTAATACAGGAGGGCTCAGAGCCCTTGCATGCTAAATCTCTAAGAGGGAGAAACAGTTTGGAACATTTCCAAATTTAATCAAATAGCAACCACGTTTTTAGCCTCATTTAAGAGAGCGTTTCTGAGAAGCCCCTCACAGCACCACCACCTGGGTGACACCCAGTTCCTTGGAGCTATGAAATCCCATTAACGTGCCACGCCTACATTTTCACCCCCTTGGCTCAGCTGCAGCTGGTCCACACAGCCCCGCCCCCTAAACTCTTTATCAACGCCCACTATCAATTAAGATCTGGACAAATATAAATGTGTTAGCAAGTTTTCTATACCCTTTCCTATGATCAGACCCGTCAAGCTAACTTGGGCAGGTTAGGAAACAGCCTTTGCTTTCTGTGAATATACACACTTTGTGATGAAACTCCTTCTCCTGTGGCATCCAAGAGCCAGCTACCAAAATGGTAACATCATTTTGCCACCAACCTGCTCGGAAGCTGCACACATGACCTGATGTTGAAAAGTGAGGGATGCTGGTGCTGGTTAGATTCCTTCAGGGTCAATACCTTTGAGGAACTAAAGTCAAATGGGGAAGGGGTGGTCATTCCTAGCAGGAACCCTACCAGTAGGATTCTGAGAACCTGGTCCCTAAGGCTCCAGAGGCATCAGGGGCCCAGGAGAATTCAGCCCCTGGGATCTTGAATCACAGAGATTCCTGCCGTGGTGCTGGGAAGCCAGAAATCCCTGAACTTGGTCTCCCCAAGTGAACCAGTGGAGCTGTGGATGAGACATATATCTCATCTGGAAAGAGGCTTCGGTCCTTTGCTACCAAGTCAGCACCCCAGCTCAGCACACGCCCAGAGTCCGTGCCCCTGCGTGGGGGCTGCACATGCATGGCCAGCCCCTCGCCTTTCAACCTCGGCATCCCGTGTGCACGCACCCAGCCCTTCACCGTTCCTCATCTGCATCTTGCCGCACCACCTCTGGTTTTTGTGTGTTCCTTTATTTTTCCATCCCTCCAGAAATGTTTGTGAAAGCTGGTATACAAACTATATATGATGGATATATATAGCTGCTGTATATAATACGTGTGTTTGTTTTCATTTTTCTCTCCCCTGTGTCCCTCACCCGATATAGAGCTAAGTGAGCCTACAAGCTCATCTTTGTTGCAAGGTCAGTATCCGCCCTCCCCTTGCTTCATCGGTTCTCCCCCTCCCCGCTTTCTCCCAGAGCCCCCTCCCCTGCCCTGCTGTGTGTTCCCCGAGGCTCCTGTCTGTCCAGCAGCAAGTGGATGGTGGCAGGTGCTATGTGGGTTACTGGGAGCCAGTGAAACTCCAAGGACCCCCTTACTCTCTGCTCACATTGCCCTCCTCCCCCGAAGGGCTGGGAAGGGAGAAGAAAAGAAACAACCCTATCTTTTCGAAGCCTGGAGGTCTGCATGGAGACAAAAGGCTCAAAGAGCGAGGCTTGGGGCAACAGGCAGAGAAGTCCACCCAATGAGTGCTTCTCATAGGATCCCTCAGTGACAGTACCCCCTCCATCCCCCCTGCCCCATCAGCCACAGAAGCAAACTCCAGTGCAGGAAGTTTCAGAGGGTCCCTAAGTTGCCACAGAGCATTCATGGGGAGCGTCTTTAGGGAGAAAGGTGGGCAGGTGCCCCTGCAAAGTCCTTGGAGTGGACGACGCTGAGCTGCAGTCCAGAGCCCAACTTCCGGGGTGCTGCGCACTTGGGTAGGTCCGGGAAGTATCACTGAGACTCAATTTCCTCTTCTGGGCCATAGAACTGACCAGCCTTACAATCTGAGAGTTGTTCTAGCCTTCACCTGAGAACACAAAAAGGCTTTGAAAACCACCAGGTGCATCTTGAACCACTGGAACCCAGTCTCTGGTTACAGGATACCCCCACATCACGGTCCAGGGGTTCATGAACTCATTTATCAAGCTTTCTCCCTAGCTTCTTTCCACCTCTTCCATGCCAACCCTGCCCCACTCTGTGATACCTGCATCTCTCGCCTCGTTTTACTCAGCCCCTCAGATTTTCTCAAGGCTCCTAGCCTAGCTAAAGTGATTCATTTAGACCATGACGAAATGTTCAGAAGTGGGCCCAAGCTGAGTGGTGGAGTCGGACCCATGGTGTGTATGCCATTTACCTTTCCCCGCTGAGGACAGTGCTGACCCTCGGAGAGCCCCACAGGAAAGCGGCTGTGACCACAGTGAAGAGAGGGTCTTTCCCCCACTTCCTGCCATCCTTCTCATCCCACCTAGCACTCCCCTCATCCTGTTCATCCATTCACATCTGGCCATGCAAGCGATCATCAGAGGATGGCATTAGACTTGGGGAGGGGGAGACAGAAGGAAATTAATTATATGAGAAGCTGTTTGACAGAAGAGGAGAAAGCTTTTATGGTGAGAAGATTCAGGGATGCAGTTTTCACCTTAGTAATATAGAGCGCCATGGTGATGAACCACAAACAGAAAAATGAAGCAAAAATAGAAAGAAATGGAACTCAATGGAAGGCTCCAGGTTCAATTAGTAATTCAACGTACGCTTTTGAACCCCTGACCAAGGCATATGTACAGATCTTGAAGAATGTTGGAAAGGTAGCAAAGGACATAAATAGTAAGAGAGACATGTGAGAGGCTGGAGGTAGGCAGAGGACAACTTGTAAGGGACTTTAAGTGACTTGGCGTGACAGCTCATTGTAATCACCGATATCTGTATTCTCAGTTGGAAAGAGAACTTTTGAAACAGGGATTGGTTACTAAAGAGTTAGAACTCCACTGGAAGTGCACCCCAGGGATGGAGGGAGCATATCCCACATCAAAGCCAACAGTAACAAAACTTACCAGAAGCAAACAAATCCCTGCCTGGCTCTGAGCAGGGGACTCGGAGCAGAGGCTTGACCTGCTGACTCAGAGCTGAGCATCCTCACGCGCTCTGTGCTCTGCGATCCACTGTGCATGTGGGGCAGGGTCTCCATGCCACCCTTCTCGTTGGGTGCAGGGCAGTGGGTCAAGGCCAGTGTTGTAGACGGTAGAATCCTGGAATATCCCAAGACTTGGGTTAGTGTGGTCTTCAGGATAGCTGTCGGACTCTTGTAACTAAGGACTGTATTAGAGGAAAAAAGACCATGCTCTTGGGGCATTTATCTTTGCATCCCTCTGTGTGTGTGTGTGTGTGTGTGTGTGTGTGTGTGTGTGTGTGTGTGTGTCTGTTGCTTTTCCTCCTCCATGGCTAGCCTACCCTAGAACAGAGAGCTACCTCATTTCTCTGGAATACACTCAGGTTATGCCCCCCTCATCTAGATGGATTTCCACCTATGAGGAACATTTAGCTTTAAGAGACATTCTAACCTATTTTGTTACTCAGTATTTGAATGGTCCAGAAGGATCCAGAAAAGAGAATTTCGTTCCTTCTCAGCATTGTCTGCCACACTGACATATTTCTCCGCTCCCTCTCTCGCAAACACAGTGGACTGCATGTCCCCCTCCTGGGTTAATATGTGGTGCTGCAGGACTCCTGCCATGATAACTAAGGACTGGTGGATCCACCACCATCCCTCATGCCCTCCCTCATAGGCAAGTGCAGGGGACGCACTCAGCGGCTCGGTGGCTGTTCATTTCCCATCGCTGGTCTGTTGTCTTTGATCTCCTGGGTGAGGAGTCAGATTCGATGGTATCAGTAGTCCGGGAAGGTCGGCTGATTCATGTCGGTGAACCTCGCAGTGACCGTCAAATCATCTTGATAGAGAAGAGGGGGAATGAGTCAACTCTGTGCATCAGAAGAAGCAGTTGCAGTCGGAGGGATCTGTTCTTCCCTGCTGAGGATGAGAGAGAGCTCATGAAACCCAGCCTCTCAGCAGTTAGCATTTCTATGGTACCTGTGTCTAAATATAGAAGGTACCAAACTAAAATCCCCTCGCCCTATGTCTGGAGTGTTTGTGTATCCTATTTTTCCATTCTGGCATGAATCCAGCCCTCTTCTGCTCACTGGGACAGCATCCGTGTGCTCACCTAGGAACCTGGATTCAGCTGGGTTTTGTGGCAGAGAGATCGTGTTATGGATTGCCCATTGACTTCTCTGAGTCACCACTTCAGTCTTTGATTACTGATCTGCCCACAGCCTTTTCCAGAGTGGCTTCTTGGGCAGCTGATGTCCAGTTGGATCAAGAGTTGTATCATGTCTCGGGTGCCTTTAAAGAGTAGACTGAGAGTTTGAAAACATGGGGACGTACTCAGGTGTTTTTGGTCAAATGTTCTGGTTGAGCTTAGATGGAGTCATCTCTAAGTTATCTTTCCTTCTATATGCAAGGATCTTTGCACTGAGAATCCTATCACCTCAATGCAAAAGGCTTTAATGTCATTTTCTTTTTCTCAGCTGTATTTCCCCTTATTTCAGGTATAATCGATGAGTAAAATTGTAAGATATTTAAACTGTGCATCATGGTGATTAAATACCTGTACACGAGGAGGAGGGCTTCCCAGGTGATGCTAGTGATAAAGAACCCACCAGCCAATACAGGAGACATAAGAGATGCAGGTTCAGTCCCTGGGTTGGAAAGATCCCCTGGAGAAGGAAATGGCACCCTACTCCAGTATTCTTGCCTGGGAAATCCCATGGACAAGCCTGGTGGGATACAGTCTATGGGGTCACAAAGAGTCGGACATGACTGAAGTGACTTGCACACACACGCACATACACTGTGGAAGGATTTCCCATCCTCTGTATTCAGGATGAAGGCATGCAAAGGCCCCCAGCTAATGAGGAAAGATGAGAGGTCAGCCTGCTTCTGGCCAGTCAGCAGGACAGGCTCTGTGCATTGTCCCGAGAGCCTGAACTGGTGAACAGAGGTCTTTCCTGGTCCAGCCAGCAGAGGGGAGCTGATGCCCAGCAGTTCCCCAGGCAGGTCCCAGCATCAGGGATATAGATCTTACTGTCTTAGATCACCCCCAGAGAGAGGAAGCCCTCGGGGCCAGCTGGTTACAGTCTGACTCATCAAGAGAGGTCAGATATCAAAGGTCTGGCCTCCTCTGGTACACAGAACCTCGCTCACTAATATCTCAAAGATGCATAGATGAATGCCGGTTAACTTTACAGATCAAACAGAACGTGGGCACCTGCATTCATATTACTGCAGGAGGGCCTAAGCTTTAGTTTTATAATAAAGCCTGCAGACTTCAGGTCTTCCCTGTTGACTCAGATGATAAAGAATCCACCTGCGATGCAGGAGACCCAGGTTCAACCCCTGGGTTAGGAAGATGCTGGAGGAGGGTGCAGTACCCCACTCCAGTATTCTTGCTTGGAAAATCCCATGGTCAGAGGAGCCTGGCAGGCTGCAGTCCATGGGATCGCAAAGAGTCAAACACAGCTGAGTGACAAACACTTCCACTTCTGCTTCTGCAGACTTCAACTAATTAGAGGGTAGTCTGGTGGCCAAAGAAAAAAAAAGGTTGTTCTACAGAGAAATGTTTATTGGCTTAGGGGCTTAGGCTCCAGGGTACCAGCTTCCTCAGCCAAGACACGGCGGGGATGCTGGATCTCTGAATCAGAGATCCAATGTGAGCATCCTGCCCAACCCCCACTCAA
The DNA here is from genome assembly GCA_917880005.1 of Nanger dama. Lineage (NCBI taxonomy): Eukaryota > Metazoa > Chordata > Mammalia > Artiodactyla > Bovidae > Nanger > Nanger dama. The sequence continues at coordinate 4,215,132 of CAKJTW010000076.1, forward strand.
CCTATGCCAACTGACTTCCCAGCACAGCAGAGGGGCGTGTGTCCCAGGGCTGGGCTGCCGCCAGGACAGTACAGGGCCTGGGCCCGTTCAACCTCCTCCCCCAAACCATCAGAGGGTAAAGTGAATGTCTCTGGCTGCCTTCTGCCGTTAACGGTGGCTTGTTTTTCATTTCTTTTAGAAGTGAAAACCACAACTCTGCCCCCTGGGAAAGGTTGGTATGTTTACTTTCCAGGCAGCTCCTGCCTTGGGCTGAGGGGCACAAGACTCATCGCCTTCTTGCAAGATGCGTTCTCTTCTGCTCTAACCCCAGGAGGCAGCCCGGTGGGGACCGCCTGACCTCGGGCCGGCCCTGTGTCAATTCAGATTAACCATCCCCAAGGACATCGATTCTCCCCGGGTGCCTCCCCTGCAAAGCCTAACTTGTCTTGGCTGGCAGCACTAATGGGCCCCTGTCAGTGCCCAGAATAGCTCCACGTCTGGGCCCTTCTGTAGCAGGCACGCCTCTTTCTTTGCACATGATGCTCTAATGCAATGATCTTCCTGGACCTTGGCCTTGCATGCTGGCCTCTGCTTACCCCATTCTCTCTTTTTTCTAACTTGGAACTAGAAGGGAAGTGGCAGGAGGAAGGGGTCAGGGGAAGGAAGGGGGCGGTTCTTGGCTGAGTCACTTGGCTATGAATAAAAACTCATCTTATTTGGGGGCTTTCATTCCGTCCAGATGTTGCCGATGGATAAATTGACACTGTCAGCTCCCCGGGACCCTGACAGTCCTGGTAGTTAGGCTCTTCAGGCCTCCAGAGCTCACTAATGAGACTGAGGAAGTAAGGCCTTCCACGCCGAGTGGAGGCGCTGCTAGACGGAGCACACAGACCTCCTCTGTGTGGCCGCATCACCGAGCAGACAGGCTGAGCTGTTCCTCTGGCCAGCACGGGTTCGGAGACGGCCTTGCGCCCGGAGCCTGGGATCCACACCTGCCTGGACAGCAGGTCCAGGTTCCCCTCCTCTCGTGGGGATCTTCCTGTGCCGATCAGTGTGGGCAGGCCTGGGGTCCCCACCCTGACCGGTACCCGGGCTGGGCAGGCCCTGCAGCCTTACTCTCTGCTCTCTTCTCTGGAGATGTGAGCAGCCCACAAAGCCACAGCTCTGAGTCCATGAAAAGAAAATTGTATTTGGAGACAGAAATCAAGGGACCTTGGGGACATCACTTATGAGTGAGTTTCCACACATTAGAGCAGGAGATAACAGCTTTTATCTCCTACATGAGGGGCTTCAAGGGGTCAGAACCCATTTCCAGATGCAAACACTCCACCTGGAATCCTAACCAACGTGGCCTTATCTCTGGGTGTATCTTCCCTCAACCACGCGAATTTTCAGTGACTTGTATTGGGAATTGTTAGAAAAGTGGAGGAAAGGTGTTTGAAAGAAGGCAAAGTAGGAGAAGAATGTTTTGCTGTGTTTTTGATTTGGTTTGTCCTTTTCTTTTCAAGTAGAATTGTAAGAAAAAGAAAAACACAGACACAAAGTAGGTATAGACACCTCAGTCACTGTTCTGGCCCCTTCCTTCCTTCAACTAATGTTTCCTAAGCACCTGCTGAGGTACTGGGCACAGATCCTCCCCTTGTGGAGCTCACAGCATGGAGGAGGAGACACATGTGAGACACATGAAGCGAACTGTAGGACGGGAGTGTATTTTAATAGTGGGATGTGTATGGTGTGGTAGAAGGGAACAAAGCAAGTCAAGGAAGCCTGCCTGGAAGAGGTGGCTGAGGCCAGAACAGAATCTGGAACAAGGAGCAGAAGTGAGTCTAGTGAAGAGTATTTCAGGCAGAGAGGGTGATGGTGGGAAGGAAAGAGAATAGACTGGAAGGCGCACACTCATGCATACGCGTATGTGTGTTGCTGGTGTTGTGTTGAGTGGGAGCAGGGAGAGCCCGAGGCACATGTGTCCAGGAGTGAGGCTAAGGAGTCAGAGCAAGCCTCTGAGTGTGCAACAGAGCAGCTGAGAGGTTTCCTAAAGGCCCAAGGAATCGAATCCATTAGTGGTGTGGTCAGAAACATTGGCCTGGGGTTGGCATAAGGAGTCAACCCAGAAATTCCAGGGTGGGTGGTGGACAGCTGGTGCATGGACTCTGAGAGGATGCGGGGAGACCCTGCCTCAGGTTTCTCTAGGAACCACCACTGTTTCCTTCTCCAGGGCAGCTGTGTCCAGAGAGATGCTGGGTGGGGAGCAGGAAGGGGTGGGGAGGCGATGTCCTGCTGGACGTGGCGGTGTCCAGGGGTGCACCAGCCCCACGGACACAGCTGGGAGAGGAACGCAGCTACAGAACCTCATACTCCGAGTGCCCTCCCTGCCACCTCACATCCAGCAGGCATTTCCTCTCTTCTCTGGGAGGCGTTCTCTGATACGGGGGATCAGGGCCCTCCCCACAGGCTCCCTGTGTGCATCCCAGTAGGCAGCAGAGCATCCAGGAGCCCCAGGGGAGCGGGAAGAATTGGAACACAACACGCACCCCAGATACCTGCCACACTGCGGCCTTGGCCAGGTGCCTGGCGTGTTTGCCAGCTCCCAGCCACCTCCCTCGGGGCCTGCAGACTCCCTGGCCAGCAGACAAGGCTTCTGACTTTTCTTTCCTGGCCAGGTCCCTGCTGGGCTGTCTGCCTGGTGTGTGTGTCCTCTATCCACTTCCCTGGAGACATGTGGTCCCCGCAACCCAGAGGAGTAGAGGGCGGCAGGGCCAGAGAGCATCTCCATGCGGGAACTGGCATCATCCCCCTTCTCCTACCAGGAGCCGGAACAGGAGGGCCACGCTGGGATGAGTGGGGAGTGAGTTTCAAAGCTGTGTGAGCCAGTGTTCAGGAGAGAAAAGAGGTGAGAGAGAAAGGGAGCCCTGTGTGAATAGATACCTGTATGTCCAGACGCGTGAGCAAAGTGAGCAGAAAACACTTGGAATCATGGGCAGCATGCCTGGGGGAGGGGTATGCAGCCACCAACCCTCCCATCACACTTGGAACCTGGCTCCCAGGAACCCAGAACAAACTCCCCGTCTCAGAGGTGGCCTTGGGCAAAGGTAGGGCTCTCCTGCCAAGAATATTGGGGTGTCCCAGAGTGGAAGGGCATCCTCTCTGGGGGCGACTTCTCTCCTGAGATTCCAAAGAATGTGTATAGGGTCAGCAGTGATTGAACATAAAAGCTGAGGTTTCTGGTGATGATCTGTATAGAAACAGGAGTTAGATTTTAGAAGATGCAACCAATTTGTGATCAGTGGTCAAGGATAAGCAAATCTGAAATTGAATTACAAGTCATCTGGAGCTTTGGAGGTTTGCAGAGGTGCCCATTTGTCATGGGTATGTGGTGGACTGGGAGAGGGAGGGGGTTAAGTTTTGTGTCACCCAGACATTCACCTCCCTGGTGGGGAGCAGAGGAGTCATCTCTTGTCCTTCTCCTCGAGAGAACTCGCTCTGCCAAGGAGTTCTGGCCTCAGGAGCCCTGTGGCTGGGGAGGAAGAAAATTTCCTGTATCCTTCTAGGTTTTTCTGGCTGGCTTAATAATTAAATTGACATGAAACAGAGTAACAGGAGATAATAAAATACAAATTTAATGATACATATATGCATGAACGGAGAAGGAAATGGCAACCCACTCCAGTACTCTCGCCTGGAGAGTCACATGGATGGAGGAGCCTGGTGGGCTGCCGTCTATGGGGTCGCACAGAGTCGGACACAACTGAAGTGACTCTGCAGCAGCAGCATATACATGAAAGGGTTTCCCTGGTGGCTTAGTGGTAAAGAATCCACCTGCAATGCAGGAGACACAGGAGATTCAGGTTTGATCCTTGGATCAAAAAGATCCCTTGGAGGAGGGCATGGCAACACACTCCAATATTCTTGCTTGGAGAATCCCCATAGACAGAGGTGCCTGGTGGGCTATGGTCCATGTGGTTGCAAAGAGGCAGACATGACTGAGCAATTGAGCTCACACGTAATGGAAGAGACAAGGAAAACTCATGCACTCACCAAAATGTCCCAAACCTTCACCTTAAATACCATCTTCAGCTAAAGACAAAAGAGGATGCTGGGGACAGGGGATTAGGACTTCAAAGGGAGATGAGGTAATTCACATGGAGACGGAAATGCCACTGTGAGGTGGCAGTTATTGGTGGGCAGGCAGAGATGGACACAGAGGGGAAGGATAACAGACAGATTCTGCAGGTTCCTCCCTGTCGCCACAGCCAGTTCACACTATGGTTACCTGTGGTGACAGCTCCCTTCCTGGAACAGGTCCTCCTTCTACATTCTTTACCCAGTCAGGTGTTGCTTTTGTCCTGTCGCTCAGTCTTGTCCAACTTTTGCGACCTCATGGACTGCAGCACACTAGGCTTCTCTGTCCTTCACCATCTCCCAGAGTTTGCTCAAACTCAAGTCCATTGAGTCAGTGATGCCATTCAACCATCTCATCCTCTGTCGTGCCCTTCTCCTGCTGCCTTCAGTCTTTCCCAGCATCAGAATCTCTTCCAATGAGTCAGCTCTTCACATCAGGTGGCCAAAGTATTAGAGCTTCAGCTTTAGCCTCAGTCTTTCCAATGAATATTCAGGGTTGATTTCCTTTAGGATGGACTGGTTGGATCTCCTTGCAGTCCAAGGGACACTCAAGAGTCTTCTTCAACATGACAATTTGAAAGTGTCAATTCTTTGGTGCTCAGTCGTCTTTATGGTCCAACTCTCACATCCGTATATGACTAATGGAAAAACCATAGCTTACACCATGCAATCCTCTGTCAGCAAAATGATGGCTCTTCTTTCTAATATCCTGTCTAGGTTCATAGCTTTTCTTTCAAGGAAGATCAAAGCTTCTTCCTCAGTCTTGAGCCTTGACTGTTCTCAAAATAATCTGTGTGCCAAAGAGATATTTTGGGGTGGCGAGTCACCACCCTTCACTGAGAAGCAGCACCAGAGACACAGAGGCTAGATGACCTGGTGCTTTTCAGACTCACAACTGTTCAGGGGTAGGCCGAGGTTAGAACAAGAGCTTTGTTCCAAAGGCCTAAGAAAAAATTCATATGGGCATTGTTTCCAGGCTAGGAGTTCTAAGACTTGATAACATAATTCCATATGGCATTAGGGAGCCTGGCTTGATGGTGAACTATATTAGCCAGAGTTGTCTCCGTGTCCAGCATCCGAGTCAGGCAAGCAGGTCTAGCTTTGTCCCTTCAACCTGGTGAGGATGTGGACTTAGAGGGGGCACCAGCTTCAAATGCCTCTGCTAAGTCCAGTGACAGCATCACTGACTCAGTGGACACGGATTTGTGCAAACTCCAGGGCGACAGTACAGAGGACGCTGATGGGCTGCAGTCTATGGGGTGGCAAAGAGTTGGACCCAACTGAGCAACTGAAGATCAGCAACAGCACAGTCCAGTGCAACAGAGGCTGCCGGAGCAAGCGCGCCGAGAAGACGCCTTGCTCCATCAGGCGCCTAATCTGTCCAGGCATCCAAATGCGTGTGCACTGTTCATGAATCCTAACTACATTCGTCATTGGAGTTCATGGTCATGGGGCTCAGGGAGCCGGAAAGCTTAAATGATAGGGAAGCCGCTGGAGAGTGTTATGACCTCATAGTTACCTTGCCTCCCGAATCTGGCTCCATCTCCAGGAGGATCTGTGTGCAGGCCAGGCTGCTGCGTGGCTGTTAGAGAAAGGCGCCATCCATCTCCCCTCGACAGACACATGCCGTGGCGCGCTCGGCCTTCCGCTGTCCCTGGAAATCCTCCTGTGTGCACAGCCCGAGGCCACCTGTCTCTTGGCTTGATCCCACCTCATGGCAGCTGGTTTTGACCTTCTGAGCCTGTGGAACTTGAGGGAGGTCTGCTCTTAGCTATGTCTAGATGGGGGAGAGGCCAAGAGTGCTGCCCTGAAATAGAGTGATTGACAGATGGAATGCCAAGGCTGCTGCAGCATCTACAGGAGGCGGTCAGTGTGTCCACCAGGTGCTTTCCTGCAGGACAGGTGGAGTGGCTGAAGGGCCACGTGGATGTTTGAGGCGGGCAGTACTCAGAGGGGTTGGACGACGATGTAGACGATATAGGGATGTCGCTTTACCCCCTGAAATAGAGTGATTGACAGATGGAATGCCAAGGCTGCTGCAGCATCTACAGGGGGCGGTCAGTGTGTCCACCAGGTGCTTTCCTGCAGGACAGGTGGAGTGGCTGAAGGGCCACGTGGATGTTTGAGGCGGGCAGTACTCAGAGGGGGTTGGACGACGATGTAGACGATATAGGGATGTCGCTTTACCGAAGCTCTGGGTAGGGTGTTCATGAATCCACCACCTTCTTCTTGAACCTGCCCCCTGAGCCAGGGCCTCAGCATGTTCTGATGGCAGGGGAGTAGCGGCCACCTGCACACTGAAAGCCACACCTCTCAGCCTCTCCCTGCACGGGCGGACTCCCCATCACCTAGCCGTGTCCTCGGGATCAGGCTGTGGAGGGCTCATTCCCCCACACAGTCCCAGTGTGTGGTCCAGGGGCGCCGGAGGCTCCCGGCTAGAGAGGCGCCTCTGTGAGGCAGGGGGCCAGGCTCATGGCAGGTGTGTTCTCTCCGCAGGCCCCGGTGCGGTCAGCGAAGTGAGCAATGGGACGTCGTCGAGGAGGGTGGGCTGCCTCTGGCTGCTGCCTCTCCTGGTCTTGCACCTGCTCCTCAAATTTTGATGTGAGAGCTGCATCCCCGATGGGGAGGAGCCGCCGCACCGCCAGCACATCAGCGATGGCGATCGACAGCGACAAGGCGAGCACCCCTGTTCTAAAGCAGACACGATCCCACCAAGTCCAGACAACAGAGCCGAAGGGGACACAAATTCGAGGGAGGGGAACAAAGAATGCTCTGGAAAAATGAATGGAATGAGGACACTGGAAACCACCGTGCAGATACCTAGGTACAGCCGAGTTTTCTTTCTTTTTCCAAATGGGAAGAATGCCCGTGGCTCTGGACCCACCCGTAAACTGCATGGCGTGACCTCTGTTACCAGGCGGGCAGGGGCTCAGCCGCTCTGCCCACCACAGTGCCCCCCACCAAGGAAAATTCTGGAGTTCGGCCACCCCAAATTCAATCATTCTGTAGAGAAGAACTCAGAGGGAGGCGAGCGGGCCCATTCCTGGACTGTGTCCCTATTTTGTGTGTGTGATGAAACGCAGCATCAGAAAGATAAATAAAAAGGAAAAAACAAGACAGCCTGACACCTACAACAATCCCACAATCAACAATCACAAAAGATATTCTTAAAGGTTCTTTTTTTTTTTTTTCCATTTTACTACATGGACATCACGGATAATAAGGGATTCTGAATCATTATTAATTTTATTAATTATATTTTCTGATATGAGTCTAAAACTTAGTGCAAAAACAAGACAAAACTAAAAAAAAAAAGTACACAGATGAAAGGGGTAAAGGGAAGTGTGTTTGTTAAAGGTTAGACGTGAATAGTGTACTTCTTACCTAGGTTTACAACTGGTGGACCACGCACCAGGCATTGACCACCTGGTGAGGATTTGGCAAATCCACCAAAAAAACACACCACATGCAATTTAACCAACATCTCCACCAGCGCTACAGATTTCTTCTTATTCTGTGCATTTAATGCAGACAATACTATGCTTCTACATGCTGTTTAGAAACGGAAGGGTGACCTGCACTGTATCTTGAGTTTGCTGACAATGCTTCTTTTGATGACATATATTATACAGTATATATATATATATATATACATATATTTTTTTGTTAGAGTTCTAGCCATTTTCTTTCTCAGCAGGGTCCTTTCTCAAACATTACTGCATGCTGTATATGGCGTTAGCTGTGTGTTGCTCTTCTACAAGATGATAGAGTTTACTGGTAATTGTGTAATCAGCTCCTGCCTTTTTATTTTCTTGGGTTATTCACATGTCAGAGACATTTCTAAAACGTGAAAAGAGAAATAAGCCACTAACACCAGGCGCAGCGTCTTTTCCAGGGGCGGCTCTCGGACGCGAGGGCTGATGCAGGAGGCCCGGCTTCTCCAGCAAGAGCCCCGGGTGTGGACAGACAGCAAGCAGCCGAACCAACTCCGCAGTCAGTAACCACTCGCTTTAGCCCATCATGGGAATCTAGGATGCCTTTGTGACCGCTGGAGAATCGAATCCTCTTGGTTTATTTTATTTAATTTCCCACCTTTGTGTGCGTGTGTATGAAAGAGAAGAAAAGGCAGTTTTTAGGTAAACTTTTCTTCGTCCCCCCGAAGTCTGGGAACCGGAGGGGCCTCGGGGAGGGGTCCTGATGTGGTGAGGGAAAGTGGGATTGGGGGCTGGGAGGGAAGGGTTGTCTCTGACTTGACATTAAAAAGTGTTCCATGTCCCTCTTCACCTGGTGTGGTACCTCATTGTCAAGCAGCGGGTGTTGGGAAGCAGAGCCTGCCTGGCTCAGGCGTGAAGGAGGGGTCGGGCTCCTGACTCAGGCTCTCTGGCCCCCTCGGGGGTGGAGTGGGGCTCCCCGTGGCATGGGCTCTGACTGCAGGCAGGGGTTCTGGAAAACACTCCTCCATTACAAGCAGGGGAGGTGAGGCTCTGGCGACCACACCTCCAGTGGTTTCAGGAGGACCTGCTATGTCCACAGCTCCCCTGGTAACCCAGATGACAGGTCCAGGGACAGCTTTCACAGGTGACTACTTCCGGGTGCAGAGTGCAGCCATCACCCCCCAAACCTCTGTAACATTGTGCGTGAGTACTGACAAATCCCAAGCCCCATCGGCCAGCCTGTCGGGGACTCTCCGCCCAAGCCTGCCTCCCAAACCTTGCCTCTAGTGACAAATTAAGAGAAAAGCTAGGTGTTAGTGCAGAATAGTTTTCAAATAAGTCTGACCCGTTCTGATTCTGGGAATTCAATAAGCAGCTGAAGAGTCGCTGAAAGGCAGAAAGGAGGTCGGAGCTGAACCATGCAGGGGTTACCATGCTGTGTCCTTGGGGGCCGGTGCCACTCGGAGGGGAGGAAGTGTCGGAAAGCAGTCATTTCATTTCCAGCGGCTCCTGGCAGCTTTGAGAGAAGCTTGTTGACTTCACGTTTCTTTAAAAAAAAAAAAATCCTTTTTTTTCATATTCTTTCCCACTGGTTTATCACAGGATCTTCAACACAGTCCCGTGTGCTCTACAGTAGGATCTTGTTTATCCGTTCTAAATGTAACGTTTTTGCATCTCTTAACCCCAAACTCAGTCCGCCCCCTCTCCCACCCACCCCGTGTCATGTTTCTCTGTGCCTTTTCTGACCTTCCGCCTCCACCAGCAGGTGTCAGATTCTTCGGCTTCTTCCTGGCAGCGGGGCCTGGAAAAGTCTGACCAAGTCTCGCAGATCTGGGCTGACCTGCAGTCATTAACCCATGTCTCAAAACCGCTAAAGGCAAGGGGCTTGTCTCCTTACAGTGAGAGTGGGTGAGATATAATAGCTTCGCTGTGACCAGAGATTCTGTAGACACGGAAGACCAGAGGAATTCCATGCAGATTGTGTATCACAGGAATAGAGCAGGAAGAAGGCAGATAATTTCCATATTTCTCAACTTGAGCCCAGAACCGCTCTGAATAAAACTTTGCAGACAGTCTTCTCAGACCTTGCCGAGATGAGAGCACAGCATGACGGGTAACCTCCACGTGATTCAGACCTTTCTCGTTCAGATTTACTAAGCTTGATTTACTTCACCCATCACCATCCTCCCAGGAAGGATTCTATCTGTCATGACCAGCTCTGTAAAGTGACATCGATGAGGAAGCTTTCATTTACCTAGTCGCCATTTCCATAGCCCTTCCTATCTCGAGGCTCTTTAGAGCTGTGGTCATTCCCAAGCGTGTGTCTGGTAGAACCAGCCTGGCCGTGACCACTGAGCTTGGCAGCTGGGAGAGCTCCCTGCCCTGAGAGGGTCTCTTCTCTTCTTCTGTTTAGTGCAACACACAAGTCGTGAGCTGCTGAATTTCAGTCTTTTTTAAAGGGTGCCTACGAGACAGGGCCTCCAGCCAGGCTCAGAGTTCAGTCCAGGAGGATGTGGTTTTGATAGGATCTCATGGGGTGATTCCCTAGCTTCTCTTCTCAGGAAAGAAGCTTGGAAAGACAGTGCTCACTAGAGCAAGTGAAGAAGGATCCTGAATAGCCTGTGTGGGTATTTTTCACAGTGCAGGTGCCAATGGGTGACCGTCACTGCCTGCCTGGATTTCAGACATACAGGACCCCTTTGGAAGTCAAGTTGAGGTCATGCTTCAGGATTCAGGCACCACCTCTAACCTTCGGTTGTCCTTTGGGGAAACCATGATTGTGGTTTTGTAGATTTTATCCTATAATAGTGTGTGTGTGTCGGGGGAGCTGCTAATAGTGGGGTTCAAACCCTTACTCTAACGACATGCTCGCAGAGAAACCCACTCATCTTTCAACAGAATATCTGCTCCTTTCCAACCTCACAAGTGCAAGCTGCTCTTGAGTTCTTACCGTGAACTCTCTCCCCATCAATGCCTCTACACAATTGGTTTAGATGTCTAACGTGTTACAGAACTGGTCCAAGGATGTCTGACTGACAAGCGGGATGAGAGCTGGAGCCCTCTTTGCCATCGATGAACCAAATTTTGCTTCTATTGCTATGGATGGTGATAATGATGGTGATGATGAGACACAGTTACTGTTCTTTAGGCTGGAAAGAAATTCACAGGTGGATGGACCCTGGAATCTGATGGAGGTCCAGGACACTTCACTGGACTGACCCTGTCTTAACCTTGTACCTCTGGACCCTGAGTTCAGAAGGGAAAACCGTCTCACTAATTAACCCCAAGAAGGTCCCTCTACTGTGTGGGTTTGATTAGTAAAAGTGTAGCATCTGGGAACAGCAAATTGCCTCCTAATTGTTTTTATTTTTAATTCTTATGAGGATAAACATTGGAGGAACTTTGCATTAGAGCAGAGAAGTCTCTGCAGGTGGATAGAAGTGGCTGAGGGGTGAGGCCTGCCCCATGAGCCTGCCGGCCTCCCTGATACTGCTCACCGAGTGCACATGCACGTGACAGCAAACAGCTGAGACCTGAGAGTGTCTGCGTCTGTGTGAGGCACTAATACTACCCCTCTCAAGCATTTTTAATGTTTATTTTTTAAAAATATTTATTTGGTTCCGCTGGGTCTTAGTTGCAGCAAACACTCTCCTTTTACTGCAGCATATGGAATCTAGTTCCCTGGCCGGGGATGGAACCCAGACGCCCTGCATTGGGAGCACAGACTCTTAGCCCCTGGACCACCAGGGAAGCCCCCTTACCGTTTATTTTAAACCAAACCCCAGAACTAATTGGTTGCAAGCTTACTCCTTGGGCTTTGAGGACATGGAAGCATCTCCTTTGTCATTCCCATTGTGGCTGAGTCAGGCTGACCAAGAGCATCGGTGCTCACCCCTCTTGGCTCTTACTTCCAGCCATATTTCCAGGAGTGCCCAGCTCTGTCTTCCTCCAAGACAATAGTGCAAGCCAGCAGCGCTGGGATATGTGAGTAACAGAACTCTGAGATCTCTGCTCCTTCATGCTCACGCGCCTCCCACAACTCCCATCTTCTCACATCAGGTCCATATCATGGGATGAGAGCAGCCTGGCTTTCTGCAAAAAGACTACCCCTAATTCCTGAGCATTCCGTGAAGATCATTTCTTACAGTGTGTACCTGATGCATTGGGGGCATGAACCTTTGTGTAGGAAGCATGATTCGGCTTTAGTTGTTTGCATGTTGATTTTACCTCCATGCAAGCCTGCAAGTCACCTAGATACTTGCTTCTGGCATATTACGTGAGTGTGTGAGGAGATTTCCATTCTTTAGGACTCATTAACATTATTTGAAAATGAAGTATTCCTCTGTCATAATATCTATTTGATTAGAACTTCCTAGAAGTGTAAGTTGTCTATAGCTGTACACTTACCTGGCTTCTAATGAATCTGATTTTTGGAATTTCTGAATATCAGCATAGCATTTTGGGAAGGAACTGAATTGTTAATCAGTAGAACTAGGTTTTAGTTCAGATTCTAGCTAGGCTAGAATCCTTTACTTAGGCTCCTGTTCTATTTCTCATGTATGAGGTGTCATGATGGAAGATTGCTATTTTTCTTTCCTCTCTTTAAAATGAAATAATCAAGTATTTTGGATTTTAATAAGATTTCTACAAGTAACATTTTTGGAAAGTTGCTTTTATATATATATATATATAAATGACAATTGAAGGCCTGACTCTGGGCAATTTTATAGCCAGTCTTTGTTCCCAGAATGGCTCATAGGAAGGGAAAACACATCAGAGCTGCCAGTTTTGCAGACTTTTGAAGTGGTTCCTCAAGGAGAATTTGAGGGATGGACATCGTAGCAGTTGGAAGGGAATGTTTTCTAATAAAAGACAGTGGCTTTTTCTGGGACGAGCAATGATGTTAGCCCCAAGCTATTGTTTAGTTTTGTTTTCTATATGACACAAGGAAAACAAGGGGGAAATAAACCGCCACATATCTTAAAGTTTGCAGAAGAAAACTATGTTGGAACTAGACAAAACTCTCAGAGTTCCCACTGTGTGTGTGTGTGTGTGTGTGTGTGTGTGTGTGTGTACGTGTAAGTACCTGTACACGTGTGGTAATTACTTAATTCTTCAAAACAGATGACATCTGTTATTCCCAAGATTCATCTTTAAAATAGCAGGAAATAATAATGAAAAGAAGGTCTCCAGATAAGGTTTCTAATGATCACATCACATCCTCCTGAACAAGTCTTCTCCTCAGGAGAAACATTGCTGCAGATCTCATTTGAAATATTTGTGTGTCATGGGCTCAATTCTTCGCTCCCCACACTCCCTACACCTTTCTTCTGACACCCTAGACCCTCTGTTTTATTTTCAAATCCTCTGTGAAGAATAGGAGGATGTAAAGGCAGCGGGCCCAGCTCAGACCAAGCTTCTTTCGGTTGTGGCGTTGAAGGGAGGACCAGGTGAAGTCAGACCTCTCGTGCTCATCAAAGACGGGAGAGCACAGGCTCATGTGTGGGCAAGGGGTCCTGCGTCCCTGGGGAGGATGGAGGACACAGCGAAGGAGAGTGGAATCAGTGATCTAGCCTATCACCAGTCCCACCTATTGCCATGTCATTCCCTTCACGCACACCCGCAGTTCTCATCTGTCCTGGACCCCTCGGAAAGGGAGGCAGGCAGGAACTGAAACGTACGGCAATAGACATCATCTGCTAAATACAGAGTCTTTTCCCCAAATGCCCATATTATCGTTTAAAAAGTGAGAATGATGGAAATGAAAAGATGAAATAAAGAAGAAAGCCAAAAGGCTAAACTTATCCTTTCTATACACAGGAGGAAGTCTACCTGTACAGATGCCAGGTGTGTTCCGTGCTGCTGACGGAAATCCTGGGGAGCAGAGGTGAGGCCCTGCCTCCTGGCTCCCTAGCACGGTGAGCTCTGCTCCTCCACAGGCTCTTGATGACGTACAATCAGGGTTTGCAGGGTTTGCATATTTAAGTGGCGTGTGGATTGCTTGTCAGTTTCCCCTCACGTTTTTGAGGAATGGCTATAGGTGGAGGAAATAGAATTTGACACAGACTGTGTGGGATGCACAGCGGGTCATTGCACCTTCCAGGGCCTTGATGAGCATTGGCCGAGCTGCTCCCAGGAGTCATCCCGAGGTCTGAAATCCTCAGCCTCCTTCTGTATCCTCACATAGCTCAGATCTGTTTCCAGAATTAAGACAAGGCCCCGTTTGAAGCCAAGACAGCCCCCTTTGGACCGCCGTCGGGCAGCCGTCAGCCTCGTGGTGCTGCATAGGAAACACCCCTTCCCCACTCACTGGGGAAGGACCTCCTTCTGTTGGGATGACATGGGATGGGAAGAAAGCCTGCCATTCCCATACCTTTGGTTGTGAGGCTACTTTCTGAAAGTCAGAAGAGAAAACACAGAGGTGCTCTCAAGAGAAGAAACCCCCAAAGGTACGAATGCTCAAAATGCTCTAGAGAGTTTTGGAGGCTGTGTGAGCTATTTCAAATGCACCAATGAACTCCTTGTTTTAAAAAAATCCTACTGTGGGACTTCCTGGTGGTCCAGGGGTTAAGACTTCCCCTTCCAATCAGGACATGTGGGTTCCATCCCTGGTCGGGGAGCCAGGATCCCACTTGCCTCTTGGCCAAAAACCAAAACAGAAGCGATACTGTAACAAATTCAATAGAGACTTTAAAATGACCCACATCAAGGAAACCTTTAAAAAGAAAACCTGCTATGAAATTTCACCCTGGATTTACTTCTAAGTTGCTTAAATTTCTCAAATATACATGAGAAGGGTTGTGTCCAACATGCTTTGACATGTAACGAAGTAAATAATTAAAAAGACAGAGCAAAAAGCTGAGCCCCTTCTGGAATCACCCAGGGAGCTGTCCGTAGGTTAGAGCCAGTTCTTTAGGAATGGGGACCCAAAGGCATCAGGCTCTCACTTCCAGACTTTCTGCCTCTCCTCAGTGTAGGGCTGACCACTCTAGGGAAAGGCAAACATGCTTGTGCCGTGTTTGTAACAGGGAGTGATTTTGTGATTTTGGCTCTTCCGTTACACCTAACAGCTCATAGCCCACAGTGAGCCAAGGAAATTAAATCGACACTGTCGTGGTGGTTGTTTTCTGTTAGGCCTAAAGTAGGCAGAGCATTTTACTCAAAAGAGCTTGCTTAATTCACCAAACACTCGAGTGTTAGGGTTCCGAAACGTCAGGATAGTTCATCCCTCTCGTTGGAATTTCTTCCCCATGTTCTGGATAGGGGATGCCTGCCTCCAAGGGTAAAATATCATCTACTAAGCATGCGATTGAGCCGATGTAAGCACAGCACGTGTGTGAGAGGGTCAGGCAAACCATTTGCCCAGCGCTGGCTCTGAACAAGGAAATCAATATTCCGTAGTGTAATTCACTAGTCAGAAGTAATCGCCCTCGATCACAGTGGTGCAAGGGCAGTAAATTCATTACAGCCTGTTTGCTGCCACTTCTCTCACGAACCTTAATACCACTGTTTTACAAATACTTCAGACACCCTGGCCTCCTGATCATTTTTGCATTAATATATGTCTTTTTCACAGCCACATATAGAATCATTTTTCCAAAACGTTGGCACACTCAGAGCATCTATATTAATGCCTCATCATTCCTTGTCTTCAAAAGTATAAAAGAATAATCAATCAGGCAGAGTCCAAAGCATAGGATAATCTGAGCGCCAGGACACTGGGGATCAGACTGGAATTTGTGAACAGAAGCTTGGACTGTTTCCATTAACAGATACTGCAGTGTTGAGGCACATCCCTGAAACTTTGATGAAAAAGTCTTTCCAACTAAATAACCCAGCCCCCTGGATCACCCACAACTCTTTTAGTAGCATTTTTCTATGTATTTCTCTGTATCGCCTGTTCTTTCCCCCATTTTCTTCTTCCAGTGCAGCCCACCTTTGCAGTAAAAACCTAAGACGTAAGCTATCTGAGGAGGATCAGTTTCAAAAATCAGAAAGTGCTCTGTGTTGTCCTAAGACCCCTTTGTTTAAATTAGGGGTTCAAAGTATCACTTTGAAGAAAGAAATGTGATCAGTTTGGGCAACCCCCCGGGAGGGTGCATTAGGTGTTCAGTTCCCTGACATACGTACATATCAGCCCAGATCATTGTCAAGGGCTTGGCTGGCCTCTGAGGCTGTTCTGTGTGGTAAGTTGCACTAGTGGATCCCAGTCACTAGGTTAACAGGAAAGTTGTCTACACTCAGGCACTTTTATTCAGCCTCAGCCACCTAATGAATAACCCAGATTAGCCACATAAACAGAGCAAAGAACTCCAAGTTCCATCATTTCAAAAGTTCCTTGAGGAATGATGTCAGCAACATGGCGGATAAGACATATTTGTCTTATCTCCCCATCTTCAGGACAACAGCTCAGCATCTATCCAAGGAAAAATGTTCCTGCATGAAGTTATAGGCCTAGGGGCTTGGAGGAGATTTGCCCATTCATGCATTGCGTGTTAGGCACATAAATCTCAGTCCTGGCTGTGGGCCCTGCGGTGGTCTGTGAATTGGGCCTGGTCCCTTTCAGCTGTGTTCCAGAGGAAACTTGAGCTTTAGGATCACCCATGGGAAAGCCAAAGGGAGGTGTCACAGAGCTAGACTTTGCAGAATCAAGGGAAGGCATATAACCTGAGGAATTCTGCACCACGAGAGAGCAAAGAGCATGGGACAGTCTTATCTGCAGAAGGTCTTAGCCTCAATATGCATAGCAGGGCCAGGCATTTCTCTCCCAGAGTCACTCAGTAAAGACAGGAGGAAGTGACTGCCACTTTAAATGTGAAGTTAGCAATGCAAAGCTTCCAGGGATATGAAAATCAACACACATGACCCTCGTAAATGATCATGATAATGCTCCAGTGACCCACCTCCAAGACATGGGATCTGCAATCTTCCCAATAATTCAAATAACTGTTTTAAGGAAGCTGCTCACATTGGTTTTGACAACAATTTTTGTATATGACAGCAAAAACACAAGCAAGAAAAGCAAATGTAAATAAGTGGGATGATGTTCCAAAGCTAAAAATCTGCAAAATGTGGTCAGCACTATATATAAAATAGATATACAACAAGGACCTAGTGTATAGCACAGGAAATTATAGTCAATATTTTATAATAATCTAGAAGGGAAATCTGAAAAGGAATATATATGTATATATACATATTTTTTTCATATACATACATATAACTGGATCATACTTGAAACTCACATGACATTTAATCAACTATACTTCAATAGAAGAAAGAAATAATCAACAAAATGAAAATGTAGCTTACAGAATAGGAGAAAAAATTGCAAGCCATGTATCTGATAAGGCTTTAAAATATATTAGCAATATATACAATTCAATTGCAGACAAAAATTACCTGATTTTTTAAAATGAGAAGAGGAACCAAATAGACATTTTTACAAAGAAGACATACAAATGGCCAACGTGCACATGCAAATATGCTCAGTATAATTAATAACCTGGGGAATGCAAATGAACCCCATGCTGAGAATCACCTCACACATGTTAGGATGGGTGTTATCAAAAGATAAGAGAACAAGTGTGGGCGAGGATGTGGGGAGAGGAAACCCTTGTGATCTGTTGGGAGGAATATAAACTGGTACAGTCACATTGAAATAACAATGTGGGGTTCCTCAAAAATTGGAATGTAACTACCATCAGTTCAGTTCAGTTCAGTTCAGTTGCTCAGTCGTGTCCGACTCTTTGAGACCCCATGAATCGTAGCACGCCAGGACTCCCTGTCCATCACCAGCTCCTGGAGTTCACTCAGACTCACGTCCATCGAGTCAGTGATGCCATCCAGCCATCTCATCCTCTGTCGTCTGCTTCTCCTCCTGCCCCCAATCCCTCCCATCATCAGAGTCTTTTCCAGGGAGTCAACTCTTCGCATGAGGTGGCCAAAGTACTGGAGTTTCAGCTTCAGCATCATTCCTTCCAAAGAATACCGAGGGCTGATCTCCTTCAGAATGGACTGGTTGGATCTCCTTGCAGTCCTGTAATAGCTCTTGTCGGCATGCATCCAGAGGAACGAAATCAGGGTGTTGAAGACATGTCTGCACCAGTGTGGTCATCACAGTGTTACTCACAATAGCCAAGACATGGAAACAACCGCAGTGTTCCTCTATGGCTGAATGGATAAAAAATGCTGTGATAATGCATATTGTATATATATCATATATGTGCTGTGCTTAGTTACCCAGTCATGTCTGACTCTCTGCGACCCCATGGATGGACTGTAGCCCACCAGGCCCCTCTGTCCATTGGATTCTCCAGGGCAAGAATACTGGAGTGGGTTGTCATGCCCTCCTCCAGAGGATCTTCCCAGCCCAGGGATCAAACCCAGGTCTCCTGCACTGAAGGAGGATTCTTTACTATCTGAGCCAATCAGGGAAGTCCATATCATATATATATATATAATGTATACTATATAGTGTGTTTGTATATATATGTGTGTGTATATATATTTATATACAATTCACCACTTGAAATAAGAAAAGCCAGTCATCTGCGATATTATTGGGCCTTGAGGGCATCGTGCTAAGCCACGGGACTTCCCTGCTGGTCCAGCGGTTAAGACTCTGAGGTCGCGATGCAGGGACCCAGGTTCAGTCCCCGGTCAGGAGCTAGATCCCACATGCCACAGCTAAGGATCCTGCCTAAGGCCCAGCACCGTCAAATTAAGTAAATAAATAAATATGAAAAAATATGTTAAGTGAAATAAGTCAGCAGAGAAAGACAAATACTGTACAATAGCACCGAAATGTGGAATCTAACGAAGCCTAAACAAACGGAGAGTAAAACGGTGGTTCCCAGGTGCCAGTGGGCGAGATAAAGGGGATGTCGATCAAAGGTACAGGCTCCCAGTGTGGGGAGGATGGATACATGAATATGTACAGCCGAGTCCCTTAGCTGTTCCCTTGAAACTATCATGACATTGTAAGATAATATAATGAGCAAGTTTGGGGAATTTAATACACAGTGTGGTGTAAGTAACAATACCGTCTTTTATACTTGATTCTTCATCAGAGTCTTATGCTTGAAAGTTGGAAATTGTGTGACCTGACGGAGGTGCTAACTAACCTCACTGTGGTCCTCATTTGGTAATAGATAAGTGTAACCCATTATCACAGTGTAATCCTTAAATTTACACATTGCTATTTGTCATTTATAGCTCAATAAAGCTGGAGACTGGGACTTCCCTGGTGGTCCAGTGGTTAAGATTTCACCTTCCAGTGCAGGGCGTGAAGGTTTAATCCGTGGTCGGGGAGCTAAGGTCATATATGCCCTGTGGCTGAAAAACCAAAACATAAACAGAAGCAATATTGTAACAAATTCAATAAAGACTTTTAAAAAATGGTCCACATTTTTTAAAAAAGCTATCTTTGCCTTGGAGCAGAAATCAGCAAACAAACAAACAAAATTAAATTAAATTAAATTAAAAAAAAAACAAAAACTGGGCGTGTTCCTTAAGGGAACGAGAAAGTCATATTAAACTCCAGATGCCCAGTCGCTCTGTGCTTCCTGGTGCGAGAGACAACCATCACAAGCTCAGTGAAAGTTTCCACTTCAACCCTCACATCACACGAGAACTTATGAATTCCTTTCAGAACTTTAGGTCTCTGCAGAGAGTTGAAAGAGGAATTCAGTAGACGGTTGTTTTTCTCACTGAATCTAAGTTTATGTAACGACTTCTTTCAGTCCCATAGTTTTCCTTATGTTTCTGAATCATGTTATCTTCTTTCTGGTGCACGTGTTCCTGAAAGTAAACCAGACCTCTCTGGAAATCAACGCACTGCCTCACTGTTTATTCAGGACCTAACATGTTCCTGACGCTGTGCTAGGTGTTGGGGATGGAGTGAAGTGCAGCCGAAGCCATTCCTGCTCCGGAGATGTTTCCAGTCTGGTGTGTGAGAGAGTCAGTAATGACATTCTTATACACATACACACACAACACCCCACAACCCACAGTAGCTTTCAATTCATTTTGTGGATTCGGACAACCCACCCTTGGGGCACTTCTCTGACTCTGATTTTCAGATCCCTGTGTTCAGGCATAAGGACGCACAAGGTCACTAGAGCTGAAGCCAGGATGGTAACCCAGGGGCCTGACGCTGGAACCTGCACCTTCCGTCTCTCAGCTGTCCGGGCTTCCATGAATACCACTTGAATTCAGTGCTGAGCTTCACGCTGAACTCTGTGAAGATGTGTCTTGCACTGAGTGGCATGTCACAGTTTAGCTGGCATCTTTTCCTTTCTTGTGGTACATAAACTGACAAATGAGTAGATGGGCACAGGAGGACCAGCATCTCTGCTCTAGTCCTCGCCCCCAAGAGAGCAGCACACACACGCAGCACACTGAGTACTGAGATCTATACAGCTATTTTTATTACCGTCATTTGGACTTCCCAGGTGGCATCAGTGGTAAAGAACCTGCCTGCCGATGCAGGAGATGTGAGGGACACAGGTTTGATTCCTGGGTCTGGAAGATCCCCTGGAGGAGGGCATGACAACTCACTCCAGTATTCTTGCTTGGAGAATCCCATGGACAGATGGAGCCAGGTTGGGTACAGACCATGGAGTTGCAAAAATTTGGATACAATTTGACATGCAAGCATTTACATAATTAATTATACGTTAATTTATTTAACAAAAAGAACTTAAGGGCAAGTTATATTAGAGTACCCCTCTTGGTTTAGCATTTCTTGATGACTATTAAGAATTTTTATACTCAAATATTTCTTCCAAAATGCTATCGTGAGATTTTTTTAAGGCATTAAACTGATACTATTTTCCATCTTTCTAGATGGTTTAAACTAGATGGCCTTAATTTAAGCCACCATGATTATTATTCTCTGTGAGTCACACCTTTAAACACAGCCTGATGTTTTCTTGTGTTAAAAGAAAATGAAATCCCCACCAAGTACAGGTAACACTCTCGTTTCTATTTGTTCGTCTGTATTTTATTCATTATTTTAAGTGGCTGATTTGGACTGGACATTTAGGGGTTTGCAGCATACTAGGAATAACTGCCTGGAAAATCTTGCACTAGTCACAGTATTGAAAATAAAAATCATTTATTCTTTGCAGTTTACAAAGTCCTTTCACATACTCTATCTTATCAAATCTTATTTAAAGCTCTCCATCACTATGAAAGGAAAGACCGGCCTTTCACACTCTGCACCTTCATTGCTTGCATCTCTCTCAGACCACCCCTTGGGCTCTGAAATGCCTGCTTTGGACCCAAAGACATGAATTAGCCACAGAGATACCAAGGGTCTCAACAAACGGGGAATTGCCTTCTTAGGTGGGAATGAGCCCTTGATTGCAGACAAGAACCACTAACACGTGTTCCATGACCCTACCTACAAACACCAGTTCAGTGCAGTCACTCAGTCATGTCTGACTCTTTGTTACCCCATGGACTGCAGTACACCAGGCCTCCCTGTCCATTGCCAACTCCCAGAGTTTACTCAAACTGATGTCCATTGAGTCAGTGATGCCATCTAATCATCTCATCCTCTGTCATCCCCTTCTCCTTCTGCCCTCAATCTTTCCCAGCATCAGGGTCTTTTCAAATGAGTCAGCTCTTTGCATCAGGTGGCCAAAGTATTGTAGTTTCAGCTTCAACATCAGTTTCCTTTAGGATGGACTGGTTGGATCTCCTTATAGTCCAAGGGACTCTCAAGAGTCTTCTCCAATGCCACAGTTCGAAAGCATCAATTCTTTGGCACTCAGCTTTCTTGATAGTTCAACTCTCACATCCATACATGACTATTGCAAAAACCATAGCCTTGACTAGACTGACCTTTTTGGCAAAGTAATGTCTCTGCTTTTTAATATGTTATCTAGGTTGGTCATAACTTTTCTTCCAAGGGGTAAGCATCTTTTAATTTCATGGCTGCAGTCACCATCTGCAGTGATTTTGGAGCCCCCAAAATAAAGTCAGCCACTGTTTCCACTGTTTCCCCATCTATTTGCTATGAAGTGATGGGACCAGATGTCGTGATCTTTGTTTTCTGAATGCTGAGCTTTAAGCCAACTTTTTCACTCTCCTCTTTTACTTTCATCAAGAGGCTCTTTAGTTCTTCTTCGCTTTCTGCCATAAGGGTGGTGTCATCTGCATATCTGAGGTTATTGATATTTCTCCCAGCAATCTTGATTCCAGCTTGTGCTTCATCCAGCCCAGTGTTTCTCATGATGTACTCTGCATACAAGTTAAATAAGCAGGGTGTCAATATACAGCATTGATGTACTCTTTTTCCTATTTGGAACCAGTCTGTTGTCCATGTCCAGTTCTAACTGTTGCTTCCTAATGAAGACCAGGGGCTTAGAGAAGATCCACAGGGCAGAGCCTGAGTGACAGGGGCCCTGAGCCAGGGACATCTGTGACCAGCTCTCTCCATGTACCCTCGGATGTCACACACAGACACGTGTTCTCTGTGTACTAGGACACACTGAGGTTGGGAACACTGTATACTTCAGAGCAGATTAGACCTTCCATCTGGGCCCTAGAAATCCAGGCCCACTTCCTGACCAAGTCTGTGGTGTCCTCACCTCTATGCAAGAAATGTGCAATTGAGCCGTGGGTGGAGCACACTGCCTGCATGGTTTCTGCTAGGCCCTGTGTTTTTCTGCAACACAGATGCTAAAACAATCTCACCATCCAAGTCCACATGTGGCCCTGTTCTTGGAGATTCCAGGCCAACCCAGGTGCAGTAAAAGCTTCAGGCTTTGGAAAATTCCTTTAAATAACCTCAGGATATCTGGGAACTAAAGCTCAGAGCAAGACGATTCTGCCAATCCTCACTCTTCCTGCTCCCCATCTTTCAGGGACCCAAGAAGACTTTCTCAGACATCCCCCTCTGCTAAGATGAATTGAGAACTAGCGCTGGTGTGGCCAGAACACATCCTCTGTGGCGAAGCAGGCTCTGCTGATCCAGAGCAGGTGTCTAAGCCCCGTGGATATGATGTGGGGACCAGCCCTTTATGTTAAACAGGATTAGCAACCCAGCCATTAACAGAGCTATAATGCCAGAGGCTCTAAGACCCTCCAGGAGCCCAGGACCTCTGGGAGATTTTACCTTCCATTCCACTTAAATCCAAGCGGCTTTAACCCCGCCGGCAGCTCCGGAGTTACTGCAGAGGCTTAGGGAGAGGCTATTATGAAAAGCCAAGGTTGTTGCTAAGCAAAGGGAGTCTGGTGGAGGCAACTGACAGCGTCAAAGCAACACCTGGTTAAACTGAACTTGACAGGAGAGCTCCTCTCTGCTCTGAGCTGCTTTTGTGAGTGTTAGAGTTCCATCCGCCTAATACTAAAAAGGCAATAAGCACAGAGAAGCTTGGTTCCTCTAGACACGTGTGTCCCCTACAGCATGGACACAGTGAGATATATGACAAACTGGGGGTCATCCTTGGGAGTCAGGGTATGGGAGGCCCGCAGCCCATGCTCACCATTACAGGCTGTCCTGGGTTGAGCAGAGGTGGGCTGCACAAAGAGGGCAGACCCTGCACCATAACATCCTCTGTCAGCCTCATCCAGAGAAAGGAAAGTACAGGACAAATGGCCTCCACTTGGTAGGTGAGAGGGCAAGGCCCCAGGCATCTAGGGTGTAGGTGATTTTGCATCTGGGGAGCCTGGACCAGTTGGTCAGCAGGCCTTGCTTTCCCCTAGGATCTGCACTGTGGTCTCAGGAGATCTGGGAGTCTGCTCATGGTCCTGATCTCAAGGTAGTCTCCTCATTACAGCATTGATGCACAGCAGAGATTTAATTTAAAGATAATGTAGTTCAAAAGGACACATGTACCCCAATGCTCATTGCACCATTACTTACAATAGCCAAGTCATGGAAGCAAACTAGATGTCCATCAATGGTCCATCAATGTCTATTAATAAATATAGAAGATGTGGTACATAGACACAATGGAATATCACTCAGGCATAAAAATAACAAAACAATGTCATTTGCAGCAACATGGATGGGCCTAGAGATGATCATACTAGGGGAAGTAGGCCAGACAGAGAAAGACAAATAACATATGATATTGCTTATATGTGAAATCTAAAAATATGCAAATAAGCTTACTTACAAAGCAAAAACGGAGTCACAAACTTAGAGAAGAAACTTATAGTTACTAGGGAGGAACAGCGAGGGGTGAGGGATAGGTGGGGAGTTGGGGATGGACATGTATGCAATACTATATAGTAAAATAGATACCCACCAGGGCCCTACTGTATAGCACAGGGAAGATGTATAGTGCATGTGTATGCAAAACTGAATCACTTAGCTGTGCACCAGAAATTCACACAACATTGTAATCAACTATACGCCCATCTTAAATAAAGATGCAAAAGAATAAAAGATAGCAGAGTGTCAGGATAACCCAAATGGTGTTGCACAGATTCTAACGAGGGTGGGTATTTAAAGGAAACTGGGGAGAGGGTGGTTGGAAGGGCCCGGGCATTCCATTAAGTCAGGGCAGGAAGACAGGATTTGGACAACAAGAATATAAGGCCTTCCAGCAGGGAACCCACACGTGGGAAACTCCAAGGTGAAAATGAACAGCACAGTTAGATCTTTCTGGAGTGAGAAGAGACAAGAGATGGCTGAGACCCGAGCATTGCTCAGTTTTTTCCTTCCCTGAATGCACTTCCGCAAAGGCGACAGAGAGAAGATGAGGACGAATGCACTCAGCTTACTGCGGCGAAACTTTGACTGCAAACGCAGCTGTGACCTCGGCCCTGGAGCTGGGCCAGCTGTCCTGTGGGTCACGGGCCGACTGGCTGCTGCGTAAAGGCCCCCTACCCTGACTGCTGGAGGTGCTGGTTCTTGCTTTCTTCCTTTGGCAGAACTTGCCTCTCTTCTGATTAGAGTAGTAAGTTTTAATGGGATGAAAATACAATGGAAACTAACAGAAAATAGGAAACAGAGTGTGCCATTCTAAGACACTGTGCTTTAATCAGATCCTGGTGCCCCAGGAAACGAATGCATTCTATCTGCTGCTGTCCAGGGACACAGAAAAGCCTCCAGGCAACAGGACCTGGTCTGGGCCACCCTGCTCTGCCAGGCATTGGGTGCTTAGCTTGAGTATCTTCCTTCTGTCCCGCTGAACCAAGCTCCTTCCTTCTCTCCCATGCTCTGCACCCAGAAGGCTGGCCTTGATTGCTGGCCTCAGTGATGAGCCCTGCTGCCTAGCTCTAGGCTAGAGGTGGCTCCTGGGGCCACCTGGAGGAATCCAGAAGGGAGAGGAGGGAGTGATCGGGGTTTTCATTCCTGGGCTGCGGTTGGCACAGACTAAGTGCCTCCATGAATTCAGGCCTCCGCTCCTACCTGACAGCTGTCTCCATGGTGACAGATCTACCCAAATTCTCATAAGCACTCCAAGCCCTTGACCTTTCAGGCTGAAGGATTGCCGGAGCTTCCCACTGTCCCTGGGGCTGTGATGTCTCTCCATCCCCTGAGGCTTTTCCTTAATGCCAAACATGTGACTCTATCTGAGTTCTTATTTAATCTCTCTTCAGCTTCCCCCTTTCGGACTTGTTTCCTGCTTCTTCCCAAACTCCTGGATGATCCAGACACAGCCTGACTGTGGAGGGTCCCAGGAAGCTTCACGTAGGGTGGCTGGGGTGTCCAAGAGCAGCAGAAGCATTCAGGGGCCATGCAGCATCCAGCACAGAAGAGCGTCTGCATTTCAGCAGCTGCAGTCATCACACAGGTGCATGCTGGCTGCCATCAGCCCCGTCCTGAGCATTAACTGCTCCCGTCTCATTTTTCACATAAAGAAACCAAGACTCAGGAAGGTCAAATGAAATGGCCCATTATAATTTTCCTGTCTGCGAGGGTGTGGGGCTACAGCTCATGAATCCTTTCAGGATGGTGAATGCCACATTCTATATATAAAACCATGACATATAAAGGAAACATGTAAGAAATTCTTTCTAAAGGGTCAGAACCCTGAGTGCATTTATGTCCTTTACCTGTGATTTTTTTTTTATCACCAACTCAATGAATTTAGTTTCTCTGCTCCCTGGGAAGAGACTGTATGATAACAGAGACCTTACCTAATTCTTTGTTTTGTTACAATGTCTAACATGTTTTGGGCATTTAATGAATGTCTATTAATAGCATCTATCCACAGGGGCTCAGTGCTCAATGTGATCGCTTGCTGCTTCATATGTGGACGTATAATACAAAATAAGAGGGTCACTTTCTTCCGGGTGAAATCGTGGGTCAGCCTTCGAGAGAACTCTCAGAGGCTGTGTCACCCAGCTCTCCACTCCGGGCAGTGCTAGGCTCCAGCTGTGGCCATCATGTGTTGCTCACGGACACCCCTGCATAGGTGCCTGGAGGGCCCGTCCCAGGGGCTACCAGGCTGGCAGCACCTCCTCGTGTCCAGTCTAACCCCTTACCCTCTCTCTGCACACAGTGGGCAGAGAGAACCAGTCACAGCTGGGCAGGAGGAGGTGGGTGGGAAATGGAAACGTACTCAATGGAGAATGACGGTCAAGGGCTGGGAGGCTGAGTGCTCACTCCTCTCAAGTAGAAAGCAGAAGGATGACACCTTTTGAGGGCGGTCCTGTGTGCCTTCCTCCCCAACGCAGGAACAGACGCTGAGCCTCCGTTGTGTTTCAGGCAGTGTATTAAGTGCTAAGGATACAGGAGTAAGTATAAACATAAAAAGACAACATAGAGATGAATTCCAACCATGAGGAGACTTCTGTTTAAAAGGGATGAAAACTAGGGACTTCCTTAGCAGCCCGGTGGTTAAGAATCCAGCCTTCCACTGCAGGGGGCCCAGGTTCGATCCCTGGTCAGGGAAATTCCCGCATGACACACGGCATGGCTTTAAAAAAAAAAGATGAAAACTAGAAAACAGTCCCATGATTAGTGGCTAATTCCTTCCCGTATTCTGAAAGCACCCATTGTTTCAGGAGCCTGGGATATGAGCAAGAGAGCTTTGGATGTTTGCTTTCTGGCAGTGAACTAGAGTTAACCACTAGCTCTAAAAAAAAAAAAAAGAAAAAGTCGCATGCTTATTTAAATACCCTAGTACCCACGGCATCAGGTTCTGATAAGATTAGATGAGTCACTATAGAAGAGTACTTTGAAGAGTGCCTGTGTATAGAAGAAGCAATACAGAGGGTCACAAAGGAGAGGTACAGAGTGAAATGAGAGAAATCTGGGGGCCTAACCTGCTCCTGGGGATCAGAAAAGGCCTCCTGGAGCAAACGTCATGTAAGCTTGGGTCGGGGTTAGGCTGGGAGAGTGCCCCCAAGAAGAGAAATCAGTGTCGAGCAGACACCGTGGAGCAAAGAGCTTGGGACAGGCTGGTTGGGGCGCATGCAGGTGAGAAGAAGGGGACGACGAGCGAGGAAGCTGCCTCTACCCTCAGGGAGCAGACCAAGCACAGCCTTGCCAGCTGGGCGGGCGGTGGGCCAGAGTCCAGCCCCGACAGCAGGGTCCAGCCAGTCTCCCTGGAGCGCTCCCTTCCCTCTGCCTTCTCTATGTTCAACTCATGGAGAACGAGGTCCCAGAGGCCCAGAGAACTGAAAGACCTCACAGTGGAGAATCCAGGACTGTCATTATTTCTGTGATGCTAGATGGGAGGGCTTCATACTGCGGGGACTGGCATGACCTCTCAGGGACTCACCAAGCACTTCTTGGGTGTCTAAGGGAGACCACCCAATATTTCTCAGGGTACATTTCTGAATTGACCCCAAGTAGCTGACGCTACCTCAACCAAGAAGGAAAAAATGAACATGTACATTTCATTTCAATGGTAGACCTCTTCCAAAAGCTTTTAGGATAACCCTGATCCAGGAAACTCGTTTCAGGAGAGTGCACTAGGTAAGGACCTGCACCTTTAGCCCTGGTGGAGTAACAGATTTATTCTTCCACCTTATGATCTGGGCCACAAACTGAATACAGGAGCCCAGATTTCACTCCCTGCAAGACAAAACCAAGGCAGCAGGGAACAGCCATCCTTAGAGAAAGGAAACAAAAGAATTCAGGCAACAGTCGCCCCAGATCACTGCTCAGAAAGAGTTCCCAGGCTTCAGTGTAGAGAGCAGAGACCAGCATGGGGCTGGCAGTCTCCTGACACAGCTGGAATTCATAGGCAGAGCATCGAGAGAAGAAAGCAGCCAGGCCCCCTGAGGGGTCTTCAACTGAGGAAGTATGTGCTTGGCACACCCAAAGCCCGGGAAATCTGGCATGGATTAGGCAGAGAAAATGACCACACAGCGCCCAGGGATGGGGAGCCTCCAGGCCTACTGGACAGCATAGAAAATCCTCCTAACACAGAGCTGCCTGGAAAAAAATAAGTGCCTGCTGCTTAACACCCAAAGCATGTACATCCTGCTTCTGGATCCACCAACGTGGGTGCTCCTGGTCCAGTTCAGAGGCAGACAGCATTCGAGCAGTCCTGAACCCAGAAGGAGACATGCCTCAGCCATGTCTGCCGTTGGTGTCCAGAGCTGCCGTGGACATGGGCACCCCTCTGAGCTCAGAGAGGATAGACACTGGGGGCCGTGCCTTTTCACCACGTTGTCCTGGAAGTCACACATCACATCCACTCTCATTGTTGCGAGGAAGTTGTCACGTGGGCCACTCAACATCAGGGACGACTCTGCTCAAAAGGAATTCTCTTCTCGTCATCAAGGAGTCTTGCCTCCCTAGACGCAGAGGCAAGTCTCAGGGGTGTGAGTGGTTTCAGTGACTGAGTCCAGAGAGAAGGCTGAGGGGTAACTGGCGGGAACTGATATGCTTGTCATCTAAAGCTCAAATCCTGCTGTGTGTTTGCTAAGTCACTTCAGTCATGTACTACTCGTTGTGACTGTATGCACTGTAGCCCATCAGGCTCCTCTATTCAGGCAAGAATACTGAAGCAGGTTGCCATTTCCTCCTCCAGGGGATCTTTCCCTACCCAGAGACTGAACCTGCGGCTCCTACAGCTCCTGCATGGACAGGCAGATTCTTAACCACTGAGCCACCTGGGAAACTCCCAAAACACCAAAATCAAAAGCTCAAATCAGGACTCTGTAAAAGGACCTCCCACAAAAAGCGTATCACCTCCCTGGCTGAGTGCCCAGCATCCCATGAAAAACTACCATTTTTGTCATCAGATGTAAATCGGGCTCCCGAACTCTGTGACATCTCAGGTGCAGATTTGCTCTTGAGATGGTCACTATCACTCCATCACTGACCGGTCCTGGAGGAAGTAAGCGACAAATTTGTTTTAAGCAAAGTCCTCAAAATGAAAGATGCAGCGTTTTCCTCTTCATCCCCTGTTCAGGGGATGATGTGTTCATGTCTTCAGCATTGAGGAGTCACAGTTTGGGGGAAATGAGTGTCTACCCCTTCTCTGACTCTTCCCCCTCCTTGCCTCTGTGCTTCTGTCTGGCTGCAGCCTTTTGGGGGTATCAGGGGTCAGAATGCCAGGGATCCTCCTGATAACACATAAACCATGTCAAGACAGCTTCCCTGCTAGGGTTGCCTCTCTAGAACTTTTCCAGGCTATGGATCAAAATCATAGAAATGGTAAAAGAAAAACCATTTTCAGCCTCACAAACATTTTCCCCAGTAGTCTTTAATTCTACTCAAGTAGGTCAAAGTCTGGTTTCAGCCATTAAAAGACAAAAGGCTAAAATAATAGTCTTTTATGTCTAGAGAGAGGTGAGTATGAACCCTGATCCTGGCTCACCGCATGGGGGCTGCCCCATTGCCAGCCCCCAGTGTTTATTTGCATGATAGAAGAACTGACCCTGAATATTCAGTGACAATCTAGATGGGAAAAGAATTTTAAAAAGAATAGATATGTATATATGTCTATCCGAATCACTTTGCTATGTTTCTGAAACTAACACGACATTGCAAATCAACTATACTCCAATATAAAAGAGAAATTAAAAGAAAAAAAAGCAAACAGGCCCCCGGAAGAACTTTGTGTCCTCAGTCCTGGGCAGCAGGTGGCACACAGGGAATGGGGCCCTGGCCTGTGGGTGAAACACCGCATTCGTCCCGGAAGATGCTGTGGGTTCTCCAGGGTTTGTCACTCCCCAGAGAGTCAAAGTTTGAAACCGGAATTGGCTGTCTCACAGTGGGTGGCCGGAGGCGGTGCAGTGCCCAGCAGGCAGCCTTGGTGAGAGCGTGAGCAGAGAGAGAAAAGGAGCCTCCCAGGAGAGCTGGGTGGTGGGGAGGGTGAGGGAGGTGGGAGTGAGGTCCGGCAGTCACTCAGGGGTGGACGGGCCAGCAGAGTTCCTGCGGCAGAATTCACAGCACGTGAGGGGGAAGCCTGCGTCAGCTGGGTTATGCTGTTGGTGATCTCAGGCAGGACTTGGAGGAGTCTGGTACAGCGTCCACTGGCATCCCCACAGACTGCTGTTTTTAGACTAGAGTCAGAAATACTCCTTTTCCACAACCACCACACTGCCCAGAGGCTGGACAGAGCGCAGGTCAGCAGCCAGGCCCTGCGGTCTCAGACGACAGGAGAAGATCTGTGGTTGGGTCCACTTTGATGATGGGATCAGTGCCCCGAGGAGAGGCGTGCTGTTAGGAATGGGATACCTCAAATAGGGAACAGAATCTAAGTGATTTTTTATGAATTTTCTAAAGCAGTAACATATTTGAAAATGTCTCAAAGCATCCAAGGAGGAGAATCCGTGGAGGTGTGTGTAAGGCACTGTGTGCACACTTCATTTCAAAAACCACAGACGACAGAGCTCCACCCAGAAGGGAGTCTTCTGAGGAAGATTATGCCTCGTGAGCCTGCATCACTGGGCACCTGGCACAATACGAAAGTCATGGTGATTGTTTACAACATCATCCCTCTCGGACAGGGCCTCAGGAAGTTTGTCTCTCCAGGAGGCTGGTGCTTGAGGAGGTTTCCATGGAGGCTGTGTCTGTGAGGTGGACTGAGGACTTGAGCAAATCTGCAGAATCAAAACACAATAAGCTGACTCTGCAGAATCAAAACACCAGTCGAAAACGGCCATCATCATAAAATCCACCAAGCATAAACACTGGAGAGGGTATGGGGGAGGGGAACCCTCCTACATGTTGTAGGGAATGTAAGCTGGTATAGCCACTAAAGAAAAATATGGGGGGATACTTTAAAAACTAAAAATAAAGCTTCTGTATGATCCAGCAAGCCCAGTTCTGGGCATATATCTGGAGAAAATTATAATTGAAAAATATACATGGACACCTATGTTCATAGCAGGGCTATTTATAATAGACTGGACATGGAAATAATCTAAATGTCCATTGGCAGATGAATGGATAAAGATGTGCTACATATCATGGAATATTACTCAGCCATAAAAAAGAATGAAACTATGCCATTTGCAGTAACATGCATGGACCTGGAGGTTATCATACTAAGTGAAGTAAGTCAGACAGAGACAGACAAATGCCAAACAATACCACTTACATTCGGAGTCTAAAATAAGTAAACTTATCTACGCAACAGAAACGGACC
Source organism: Nanger dama (assembly GCA_917880005.1). NCBI lineage: Eukaryota > Metazoa > Chordata > Mammalia > Artiodactyla > Bovidae > Nanger > Nanger dama. The sequence goes on from CAKJTW010000076.1 coordinate 4,246,186, forward strand.
CACAGACATGAAGAATAGACTGTTGGTTGCCAAGGGGCAGAGAGGGGTGCGGGAGGGATGGACTGAGAGTTTGGGGTTGAAAAATGCAAACTTTTATGAGTATGGGATAGACGGACAAGATCCTACTTTATAGCACACAGAACTATATTCAATGTCCTGTGATAAACCATAATGCAAAATAACCTAAAAAATTATACATATGTATAACTGAATCATTTTACTGTAAAGTAGAAATTAACACAGCATCGTAAATCAATTATACTTCAACTTAAAAAATAAGAGTGTCTGCAGGAGCGTTCAGGACGAGGTACCTCAACAGGACATGGTTCAGACATGCTCAGAACCCATCACACCAATCGCGCAGGGCCCACACTAACGGGGGCAGGTGATAGCAAGGCTGCTCTTTCCCCTGGGGACCCTGTGTAGCCTGGAGGAGAGGTAAGAGAAAGGGAAGAGCTCTCCACTAGGGGACGTGTCTGGAGTTTCTCTTCTGTGTTGCAGGCAAGTGGCTCCCAACAGTCTGTACTAATTAGCCCTGTCACAGTTGGTTTTGAGGCATGTCACAAGCAATTTGTGGATAATAATAAAGGAGCAAATTTTTCCAATGATTCCTTTCTTTATAAATTAGATTAATGTGTTAAGACTTCTTTGGTTGTAATAGAGAGAGAGCCAAATTGAATTAGTTTGGGCAAGAAGAACTTATTACAAGCTCTGTGTCATGCCAAGAGCAAGGCTGCAGCTGACTGTGACCAGAAACCCTGTGTCCTTAGGGTGCTCCTCTCACCTTTCACACCTACTTTTCTCTGCACATTGGATTTATTTTCTCAGCAGTACAAGCATCTCAACATGGCAAGAGGTGCAGTGTAAACAGTTCACAAGCCTCACGTTGCACATGTTACCAGTCCAGCATCCTAAATCTCTGTTCCAAGTTTCAGTTGGAACATTTCTAAAGGTGTGAAGTCAATTCACTGGAAAAGACCCTGATGCTGGGAAAGACTGAGGGCAGGAGGAGAAGGGGGTGGGCAGAGGATGAGATGGTTAGATAGCATCACCAATTCAATGGACAGTGAATTTGAGCAAACTCGGAGATGCTGGAGATCAGGAGAGCCTGGTGTGCAGCAGTCCATGGGGGTCTCAAAAAGTCGGACAGGACTGAGTGACTGAGCAATGACAAAGGGATGGAGAATTCCTGGGTGTGTCTTTGGTGATGCAGCCACTGCCCAAACAAGGTATATCACGTTCCTGGTCACCTGACTCCAATCCAGGTCCCCACCTCCCAGATAAACTCTATAACCCTGACATAACTCTGACCCCATTTTCCATGTCTCTCCAAAATCCTTTACATTCTGGTCCAGAACTCACAGTCTGCTAGGAGAGATCGCCTGAATCCTGATTTCCTTCTCTAAAAGTGACTCTCATGAGCTACTCTGGAAGATACTAGCTCTTCAGTTCATTTCTCAAGTGGAGGCTGAATCTTCTCATTCCCTGTCTTCCCCAAATCCCCTTGCTCTCTGTTGCTTTGACAAAACCACTTCTCAGATTCACCCTCTTCCTCCAAGACATCTACTTTTGTTTTATCGATTATGCCAAAGCCATTGACTGTGTAGATCACAACAAACTGTGGAAAATTCTTCAAGAGATGGGAATACCAGACCACCTTATCTGCCTCCTGAGAAACCTGTATGCGGGTCAAGAAGCAACAGTTAGAACCAAACATGAAACAGTAGACTGGTTCCAAATTGGGAAAGGAGTACCTCAAGGCCATATATTGTCACCCTGCTTATTTAACTTATATGCAAGGTATATAAGCCTGTCATGCGAAATGCCAGGCTAGATGAAGTACAAGCTGGAATTAAGATTGCCAGGAAAAATATCAATAACCTCAGATACACAGATGACACCACCCTTATGGCAGAAAGTGAAGAATTAAAAACCTCCTGATGAAAGAGAAAGAAGAGAGTGAAAAAGGTAGCTTAAAACTCAGCATTCAAACAACTAATATCACGGCATACAGTCCCATCACATCATGGCAAATAGATGGGGAAACAATGGATACTAATAGACTTCTCTTTCTTGGGCTCCAAAATCACTGTAGATGGTGACTGCAACCATGAAATTAAAAGACTTGGAAGAAAAGTTATGACCAACCTAGACAGTATATTAAAAACAGAGATATTACCTTGCCAACAAAGGTCCATCTAGTTAAAGCTATGGTTTTGTCCAGTAGTCATGTATGTATGTGACAGCTGGACTATAAAGAAAGCCGAGTGCCAAAGAATTGATGCTTTTGAATTGTGATGTTGGAGTAGACTCTTGAGAGTCCCTTGGACTGCAATGAGATCCAACCAATCAATCCTAAAGGAAATCAGCCCTGAATATTCATTGGAAGGAATGAAGCTGAAGCCAAAACTCCAATACTTTGGCCATCTGATGCAAATAGCTGATCCATGTGAAAAAAAAACCCTGATGCTGGGAAAGATTGAAGGTGGGAAGAGAAGGGGATGACAGAGGATGAGATGGTTGGATGGCATCACTGACTTGATAGACGTTAGTTTGAGCAAGCTCCAGTAGTTGATGACGGACAGGAGGCCTGCCTGGTGTGCTGCTGTTCATGGGGTAGCAAAGAGTTGGACATGACTGAGCAACTGAACTGAACTGAACTGAATTGGGATTCAGGTGAATAAGTCATATCTACCCCAATCTGCTCTATTCACCTCATCACTGACCTCCCAATCATTTCCCCTTGTTCATTCAAATCTGAGCACTTGCTTTGTTACCATCATCTTCTCTACTCTGTCTTCCCTTTCTGTGAGGACAATTCATCCCAAATCTTGCTGTTATATTTACATTATATTTGGGCCAGTGGGAACCCAAGGGGCTGCAGAGAACAAGGGAAGAAAAATGTAATTTTAAAAGTGGAGCCTCAGCTTTGGCTTGAATTATGCATGATGGAGCTAGATGGTTCTGGGAAGGGTGTCGGGGTAAGAGCAGTGTGGAACCAGAAACAGCCTCATTCATGTCAAAGAGAAGACATGATTTCTACTGGGCAGGATGGAGGGGAGTGGAAAGTGAGGAGGGCTGAGGGAGCAGACCAGGAGGAAGCTTTGGAGGGCTATCTCTGCAGCCTGGAAGGAGGCCCATCTTTCTCCTGTTTTTACAATAAAGGAGAGTTGAGTGGTCTGGCACCTGTGAACGTGCTGGTGACAGCATTTTGCACTTTGTTCCTGATAATACACTTCTTAGGCTCTCCCTTCCAATGAAGATTTCTGAGATGCTAACATTCTCTCCATCTTTCTATCTCCTTTATTGAACACATAGTAGGGGCTCTGTGTTCGCTGAAAGAAACAGTAAACCTTGTGAGATCCCTGAGCATTTCCTGTTCATACAATTATTTCAGAGAAAAATAGAATGAAAAGTGCATTCCAAGTTTTGAATAGTAGCCTTAGAGACAAGTTTTTGGAAACTCAGCCAATCCACAGCCCACGCTCCACAGAGATGACATTTTTGTGACTTTGACAGTTTTTCAAACTTGCCCCGGAGAAGCGTGATTAGGCAAGTTGTGTCCAGGAGTTTGGGAACACAACCAGTACTTTATATGGCTTTATTGCTTTACAGTCTGCAAGCTGGTTTTCAGGAACATTATTTTATTAAATCCTCTCCATCAAGCGTGAGAGAGTGAGAGGGAGGTCTTATCATCCTTGCAAGAAAGTAAGGCAAAGAGTTGAAGCCACTTGGCCAAGGTCATACAACCAGTAAGTGACAGAGCCTGGACTTAAACTGGGATATTTGAACTAACTGACTCTTGACTGAACTTGAACTGGTTCCAAGTAGGGGATCTTTCTGTTTCTTTGCACTGACCCTGGATCACAGTAAGAATGCCTGACATTGGAGAGACTGTGGGTTACCAGTGAGGCGTCCTATGACATCTCTTAAAAAAAAATCCCGAGGTAAAAGTCATCTGTGCTAATAAGTGTGTGAATTGCCTACAAACCCTGGGAATACTTTCATCCTTTCACTGCTATGCCATTGGTCAGATCCTGGTATTATGTCTGGCCTGAATCTCAGTCTTTCAAGAGAGATGTACAGAAATGTAAAAGGGTTCAGTCTATTCTATCTAATATATGAAAGAATATTATAGGAGGATTATGGTCACCGTTGGCACACAGGGAGGGTATAGCCTCACAGGAAATTAGCAACTTGCTGCAACATAAATATAGGTTAGACCCAAGGGGGAAAAAAATTCCTGACTGTGAGGGCTGTGAGATGCAGAGAATGTCTTCAAAGCAGGATATGAATTCTCTATCACTGCAGATTTTTAAGAATAGGAGAAATTCTTTTCAGAGTATGTTGGAAAGCTGGGAGCTGAGGAATATATATAATCAGCTCTGGTTTTCCTCCTGAGGGGGCGGGGGTGGCAGGATGTGGCAACAGTATCCTTGGGGCTTACCCTGAACTTTTGCTTTTATTCATTTTACTGTGTAGCTTGCTAACTACAAGTAGATGCGTTTTCCTCTGTTTATTGTATTAAACATGGGAAGCATGATCTAGGTATCCATTCCCAAGAAATATCTGCTGTCTGAAAAGTCCAGCCTGCTGGTGATAGCAGAGGTGAAAACAGAAAAGAGAAAGACATGAAACCATCTGTCTTTCTCCTATCTTGTCCTCAGCAACCTCATGTTAGAAGCATCGTGCGACTCTCCTAAAAATAATCTTGGTGATTCTTTTCACTCTTTATCAATTGCCTTGTTCTGCATGCTTCCCTAGACCCAAAGTAATTATATGTGACTGTCTTTTTGTTTAAAATATGTACTTATATGTTTGGAGGCATGTATTTTTAGAGGCCTTTAATGATTTTCTTCTTACATCATTGCACACTATTTTTAGGGTGCGTGGGAGAAGCTTCAAATATAACAGGATTCTGCCCCTCCCTGCATCCACCTCATCTTGAGATACATGAATCTGAGCGATCCTCCCTGTTGATTCTGGGCTTGGCAGATGCCAGCAGTCCATCCTGTATCGCCAAGCCCCCGGCCAGCTCACCTCTGACCTCAGTCTCATAGGAGTCCACAGAGATTAACAAAGACTAAACCTATAGCCGAAGAACCATCAGTTGATCTACAGAACTCTGACTTATACAAGTGGTTGGTTGAAAACATTTTGCTTTTTGGATGGCATGTTACCCAATTCAAGATAACTAGAGTCCATAAACATAAATGGCAGGATTTGTTTCTAATCACTTCCATTTTAGGTTTGGCTTATTTCTGGGGGAAAGCAAATACAAAAACTAAATACACATACAAAAACTAATGCATCAAACCCCAATATTTTAACACTGTGTTTGCTTCAGGTCATTTATAATACAGAGAGGATTACAAACTCATTCTCCTTTTTACTTCCTTTTGGCAATTATTTTCATCAATTTGGTATGAGTTTGTGCAAGCTTTTCCAATTGTACTCTACATATGTGAGCATGTATTTTATCTAGATAAGAAAGTTTTCTTTAGTCAACGAGGCTAAACATATTTTAAATTATATATAGAATCCCTTCATTTATGTAAACCAGAATTAATTTTTCCACCGCCTGCTAATAGACAATTGTGGTTGCTTCCCACATTAGAAACTGTATGTCTGTACTTATTTCCTTGTGCACATATGAGGGTATTAGCTAGAATCAGTTATTATTTAATAACTGTTTAATGTGCATCTTCTCATTTTACATAAAACTTCCAACTTTCTAAAATAGCAATGATAATTTAAATTTGTATTAGCAATGCATGAGCTTCAATTTCCTCACCTGAAACAAATACTCAAAATTTTTTTTCAGCCACGAGTGAGGTTAAGGAGTAAAGCAAATATTTTAAAACATTAGAAAATTAAATAAAGGGAACTGTGTACAAAAGATTTAAGTATAATATGTGTTAATATATTTTAATAAGATAGATGAAAACAGTATCTTGTTTTATTTGCATTTTCTTGATTACTGATAAAATATAGCTTTTCTTTATGTTTCTTAGTCATGCAGACTCTTTTCCATGAATTTCCTGCTTGAATTGTTTGCACATTTTCCTATTGTGTTTATCATTTTCTTACTGTTTTTTTTTAAGTTCTTTAAATGGATGTTTACCTTTTTTAAAATAAATGTTACAATTATTTCATCCAGTTGGTTTTTGTGTTTTACTTTGTTCTAGTATCTTAGCCATACAGAAAATTCCATTGTGGTGTAAATTAATGTAATCCATCTTTTCATTTATCATGTGGACTTTTTGTTTCACCCTTTGTTTAAAAATTACTTCCTCATTCAAGTTCATATATTTACATATATGCTTTTTAAATAATTCTGTAGTTTGCGTTAAATCCATGTGGAACTGAGTTTTGGGGCAATGAGGAAGAGATCATACATTATTGAAAGAAAAGGAAATTTCCTTTAAGGAATTAAGCACTTAAGGATTTATGCATTTTAACCCTTTCTGCTCTCCATGTTGATTTTTAAAAGTGTCTGAATTAAACTATCAGACTTTTTAAATGCTTGGCTCTGGTTCTGGTTTTTCTATTCCATTCTTATTTTCCCCCTTCTTTGATCTATTCTTAAACCCACATTCATTTAATTATTGTAACTTTAAAATGAATGTTGACAAATGGTAATACATGTCTCGCTTCTTTGTTCTTACTTTATAGGACCATCTTGGTTACTCTTATTTATTCATTATTTTATTTTAGACCTGATGGTTTAAATTTCACAAAAAGTCCTTTGAGATTATGATTAGAATTTTGTTGCATTTAAAGATCAAATTGGAATAATTTTATGTTTATAATATTGAATTTTTATATCAGAATAATGAGTGCCTCTCCATCTATTGAAGTCTTCTTTGATGCTCTTCATGAGTTTTGTATTTCTTTTCATAAGAGTTCAGCACATCTTTGGCCAGGGTGTTTCAAAGGACCTTTTATAGGTTTTGTTGCTATTGTAAAAATAAGGATTTTTTTACCCTGTTACACCTTCTCTCCCATGATTCTTCGCAAAGAAGGATATTCTTTAAAATACTCAGATTATATCCTACAACTCTGCTGTACTTTTTATGTCTATAAGTTATTTTACATTTCTATTCATGCAATTATTACATCTCAAATAAACCGAAAAGGATAGCTACTCTTCCTTTCCAATTCTTAAATATCTTTTAATTCTCTTCCTTGTCTTATTTTTGTTTGGTAGTTTTGTTTTGGTATTTCCAGTAAAAGGCTTAACACTTACTTATATCCCAAGTGTTCACTGAGGACTTGCTACATGACGGACCTTGTGGTGCACAGTATACAAAACATAAAATCATTTTCCTCATGTAGGCCCCATTCTAACAAGAGACAAAAATATATGTATATCTTATGTGTAACAGTTCAGTTCAGTTCAGTCACTCAGTTGTGTCCGACTCTTTGCAACCCCATGAACTGCAGCATATTAGGCCTCCCTGTCCATCACCAACTCTCAGAGTTCACTCAAACTCACATCCATCAAGTTAGTGATGCCATCCAGCCGTCTCATCCTCGGTCATCCCCTTCTCCTCCTGCCCCCAATCCCTCCCAGCATCAGAGTCTTTTCCAATGAGTCAACTCTTCACATGAGATGGCCAAAGTAATGGAGCTTCACCTTTAGCATCATTCCCTCCAAAGAAATCCCAGGGCTGATCTCCTTCAGAATGGACTGGTTGGATCTCCTCTCAAGAGTCTTCTCCAGCACCACAGTTCAAAAGCATCAATTCTTCAGTGCTCAGCCTTCTTCACAGTCCAACTCTCACATCCATACATGACCACAGGGAAAACCATAGCCTCGACTAGATGGACCTTTGTTGGCAAAGCAATGTTTCTGCTTTTGAATATGTATAGTGTTAAGCAATTATAAGTGCTGTAAGAAAAATGTAAGGCAATGTTGGACTTCCCAAGTGGTGTTAGTGGTAAAGAGCCTGCCTGCTCATGCATGAGACCTGAGAGAACCGACGGGAGGGTTGATTCCTGAGTCAGGAAGCTCCTCTGGAAGAGGGCACAACTACAGCAACTTAGCACGCACTCACGCAAAGCAGGAGTACAGAGCGTAGGCTCAGAGGGTTATTGTTGTTGTTTAGTCGCTAAGTCATGTCAGACTCTTTTGCAACACCAGGGATTATAAGGCACCAGTCTCCTATGTCTGTGAGAGATTTCCCAGGCAAGAATACTGGAGTAGGTTGGCTTTCCTACTCCAGAGGATCTTCCTGGCCTAGGGATAGAACCCATGTCTTTTGTGTTGGCAAGTGGGTTCTTTAACACTGAGACAGCAGGGAAGCTCAGGCTCAGAGGATACTGGCTATAATTTTAGGTAGAATTTAAGAGATGGGAATCCAGACCACCTGACCTGCTTCCTGAGAAATCTGTATGCAGGTTATAACACTTAGAAGAACAGGTAGAACTGGACATGAAACAACAGACTGGTTCCAAATTGGGAAAGGAGTACATCAAGGCTGTATATTGTCACCCTGCTTATTTAACTTATATGCAGAGTACATCATGAAAAATGCTGGACTGGATGAAACACAAGCTGGGATCAAGATTGCTAGGAGAAATATCAATAACCTCAGATATGCAGATGACACCACCCTTATGCCAGAAAGTGAAGAAGAACTAAAGAGCCTCTTGATGAAAGTGAAAGAGGAGAGTGAAAAGTTGGCTTTAAATTCAACATTCAGAAAACTAAGATCATGGCATCGGGTCCCATCACATCATGGCAAAGAGATGGGGAAAGAGTGGAAACAGTAGCAGACTTTATTTTCAGTTCAGTTCAGTTCAGTCACTCAGTCGTGTCTGACTCTTTGTGACCCCATGAATCGCAGCACGCCAGGCCTCCCTGTCCATCACCATCTCCCGGAGTTCACGCAGACTCACATCCATTGAGTCAGTGATGCCATCCAGCCATCTCATCCTCGGTCGTCCCCTTCTCCTCCTGCCCCCAATCCCTCCCAGCATCAGAGTCTTTTCCAACTGAGTCAACTCTTCTCATGAGGTGGCCAAACTATTGGAGTTTCAGCTGCAGCATCATTCCTTCCAAAGAAATCCCAGGGCTGATCTCCTTCAGAATGGACTGGTTGGATCTCCTTGCAGTCCAAGGGACTCTCAAGAGTCTTCTCCAACGTCTTCGCCACAGCTCAAAAGAATCAGTTCTTCAGACCTTAGTTGGCAAAGTAATGTCTCTGCTTTTGAATATACTGTCTAGGTTGGTCATAAATATGCTAGGACAGCATATTTAAAAGTAGAGCTATTACTTTGCCAACAAAGGTGCATCTAGTCAAGGCTATGGTTTTTGCAGTAGTCATGTATGGATGTGAGAGTTGGACTATAAAGAATGCTGAGTGCTGAAGAATTGATTCTTTCGAGCTGTGGTGTTGGAGAAGACTCTTGAGAGTCCCTTGGACAGCAAGGAGATCCAACTAGTCCATCCTAAAGGAAATCAGTCTTGAATATTCATTGGAAGGTCTGATGCTGAAGCTGAAATCCCAATAGTTTGGCCACCTGATGTGAAGAATGGACTCATTTGAAAAGACCCTTCTGCTGGGAAAGATTGAGGGAAAGAGGAGAAAGGAATGACAGAGGATGAGATGGTTGGATGACATCACCAACTCAAAAGACATGCGTTTGAGTAAACTCCAGAAGTTAGTGATGGACAGGGAGGCCTGGTATGCTGCAGTCCATGGAGTCACAAAGAGTCAGTCAACTGAACTGACTGAACTGAACTGAACTGATCAAGATGGGCCTTAATGAAGTGATATTTGAGGAATGATGTGAAAGAGGTGAAATGGTTCACCTTGCAGCTATCTGTTTGGATGTTCAGGCCACTTTAGATGACTGCTTGCTTGCTGTCTGTCTATCCCACCCCCATATTTCTGCTTCACCTACAGCCCTCTCACAGACTGACCTTCATCCTTAGGAGCAGAACCTAGTAGTGAAAACCTACATCCTCCCCTGCAGCCCCAGCTGGTGGTTGTTCCAATCTCTAGGTCAGGATGACTCTCCTTAACTTAACAAGCACCTCCTCTCCTTAGCCCAAGGGGCTAGGAGGGCCAGGCTCTTCTGGTTTCCCTGTTAACCAATGGGCCAATCAGATGTCATGCATGATGCTAAGTCACTTCAGCTGTGTTTGACTCTTTGCGACCCCATGGACTATAGCCCGCCAGGCTACTCTGTTCATGAGATTCTCTGGGCAAGAATACTGGGAAATGGGTTGCCATTTCCTTCTCCAGGAGATCTTCCTGACCCAAGGATCGAACCCGTGTCTCTTTGCTTCCTGCATTGGCAAGTAGGTTCTTTACCACTATTACCACCTGGGAAGCCCAGCAGAGCTGCAGGATATGATGATGTCAATTCCTCCTATAACCGGTACTTGTCCCCTTGCTCCCACCATTTTCCCGGGAGCAAAGACTGCTGCTATCTTGTTCTGCTCACCATCCATAGTAGAGTGTCACTCCAGAACCTTTTGCTCTAGACATTAAGATTGCCCATCTATTTATTAAACCATTGCTGTCATCCACTCCTGGCTGTATCTTCTGTCTAAGGCATGGCTAAGTATAGGGCTTGCAGGGCTGTGGGGAGCAGCCAAACATTGCGGAACACCAACACTGGAGAATGAACCCTCCAGAAGAGAGAAATCCTCAGACAAGGTTCAAGGCAGTGGAGAAGAGGAGAAATGAGCAGTGAACGACTCCTGGGTATTCTTCTGAACTGGACTTGATGTGTGAAAGAAAGGAAGCCTTCATCAAAGATTCTTATGTTTGTGGCCTAAGCAATCAGAAAGAGGCTTGTTCTCTCAATGGAAATAGGAAAGTCGAGGGTTAAACAGATTAAGGGAGGGAAGATGAACCCTCTAAATCCAGACATGGTGCTGGGCTGCACCCCACAGGCAGTCCAGATTCAAGACAGTACAGCCCAGTGTCAGCAACAGAGACATCGATAGTTTAATGGATGGGGAGCTCACACATCACAAACAAGGTCTTGGAGTAACACCCCACCCAGTGCAGTGGGGGGCAGGCCACAGTCCTCCTTGGGGGGTGGTGGGGGAGATTATCAGTTAGAGGGGAACTGACATCAGGTGAGGCTCATTAGTTACCAGGAAACCAGCAGAGGGGCATGCCCTGCATAGCCCCTTTGGCAAGAACAATCCACCAGCTGGGGCCTGGGGCAATAGGAAGGTAAATCAGAGAACAGGGTGGACGTGAAGCAGGCATACGTGTACAGAGAGCGAGAGAGCAGCCACCTGACAGGGCCTGACTACAAACCTGGAAAGCTTGAGCTGTGGATGAGAAATCCAAGAAAAGCCCTGGAATCGCAAACTGACATTCAAAGTTGGTAAGAGAGGTCTGGCTGGAGATAAAAATTGAGAGACACTGGCAAATAGAAAGTATTTCAAGTCAGGATATTAAGTCTTTAAAGTCACGAGATGGTTGGAAGGCATCATTGACTCAGTGGACATGAGTTTGAGCAAACTTTGGGAGATAGAGAAGGACAGGGAAGCCTGGTATGCTGCAGCCCATGGGGGTCTCAAAGAGGAGGACATGACTTATGAACAGCAACAAAAGTCATGAGATTAGATGAAAACATTTAGACTGAGAACTAAGCCCTGGGACACTCTAAAAATAAGAGACTGCAGTGATGAGGAACCAGGAACGGTGAAGGAGAAAGGCCTGCCAGTCAGGAGGAAAACGAGGATTCTGACATCCTAGGAAGTAAATGGAGGTTGTGGGACCGGAGGAGAGTGAAGACAGGTGTCGAAAGCTATAGAAGGGTCAGCAGAGATGGAGGTCAGAAGTGACCACTGAACGTAGACCTAGATGAGTTCCTGTGCCATCGAGCATGCGGACAAAACCCTCTCTGGGGGACTTGAAGACAGGATGGAGAGAGTCATCTGACACAGGGAAGGGAGCTCAGTCTTCAGAGTTTTACTGGAAAGGAGAGCCGACAACTGAAGCTGCAGCTACAAGAGAAACAAAAGATGCAGAGCATAGAGAAACTGCATTTACTGTGGATGAGAAGCGTCCAACAGCAAGGGGAAAGATGCAGAAGACAACGCTGGAGGTTTTAGAAGGGACGTCCTTGAGTGCGGAAAAGTGAACACGAGCGTGAGGATAAGGCAGCAGAGAGGGATTCAGATAGAGCTAATAAGGCATTTCTAAGCAAGTCATGGACATGCCCTGCATTCCATTCTGCTCAGAGCTTGTGTGAATCATAACTGAACATTAAGTTGCATCGTATTATTCTCTGGGACCTATTTCAATGATCGTAGCACGTTCCCTCTTCTATAAAGTGGTATGTTAGAAGCTTATCTCATGTTGAACATCTTTGTATACGTGGGATAAATACTACTTAGTCATGATGTATTTTTATGCAATATTATCCTCACTATTTCATGAATATTGCTTCTGTGTTTATAAGTCACACAAGATCATCATTTTTGGTATCATCATTGTTCAGTTTGGGTCAGTTTTATACTAATGCTTGCAATGAGTTGAGTAGTTTTACCTTTTAAAAACAGTTTTGTAAGTCAGGAATTATCTGTTTCTCTTTCCTGAGAATTTGGTGACATCTATAAAACTATACTGATACTTTTCTAGGGAGAAGATTTAGACTAAGGATTTAATTCCTCCATAATTATTAGAATATTCAGATTTTTCTACTTCTTCTACAGTCAGTTTTTGATTTATATATATATTGAATTGTAGGAACAAAATTATTCACAATATTGTTTTAAATATACCTGTAATTATGTTCATTTCCCATCTTCATTGCATAGAATGTTTTAAAAATTAATTTCATCATGATCATTCACTTTTAGTTACACAGATATATGCAGTAGAAAAGTAACTCACTTTTCTAATTCTAAGATAGTATATGTGCTTGAGTTTTATTGTAAAGATATCTTTGGAGGCTTACTGAGAGGGCATACGTGTCAAGGTTTATAAGTAAATTTACTTTCTAGAACAAATACGAAATGAATAAACACAATTTCCCACAACAATATTAACATACATTGCACCAATCATAACCTTGGACCTTAGAGTTATATTTTATAAGACACATGTAAACCATTTCGGTTAGAACCTCTCGGGAGAATTTCTTGCAAATAAACTAGCTAAGAAAGCAATATTATTGCAAAAGTACAGGTGAAAAATAGATATAATCTTAAAAAAAACAACTTTTTGCCATCTGGCTAAAAAACACTTGTATCTACAAACACTCTACTTAAAATTTCTCATTATTTATAATTAAAGGAGTAGCCTATGATTTATTCTAATTTTAACCAAGACTGAATCAATGTATTAGGGACTTATAATTTTCTATTCCCACTTCTCTCTTTCTTGAAGTTTTGCCATACATTTTCTATTGTGTTATTTTAATTTATAGAATTAGCTTTTGGCTTTGTTAAAAATTCCTAAAGACCCATTTAGTTTATTTCTGTGTCAATCATCTTTATTTTTATTTTTATTATTTCCTTCATTCATTACATAGTTTATTTTTCATGGTTTAGATTTGTGATTGAATGCATAATTCATTAATGAATAACTCAAGTTTCAGATTTTCTTCTTTTTCATTTTGTACATTTAATGCTATAAAATTTCCCCCAATTCTTACTTTAGACACAACCTGCAATTTGGATGTATAGAGATTTCTTTGTTGTTCCTCTCTAGATATTTTATAAGCCTATTAAGATTTCTTTACTTCATGAGTTACTTAGCAATATGTTTTTAAGTTGCCACGAACATGGGTAGAGGTCATTGAAATTGTGTTTTTGTTGCTAATATTGCACTGAGATCAAGGAACTCAGTTTGCGTGTTTTCTTCTGAATTTCTGATAAGTGTGCAAATATAGATATAAAGCTTCATGACAATGAGAGCCTGCTGTAACATAATTTCAGCTCTAAAAATTTAGCTGTTGCCCCTGACTTCAACCTAGATGATTTCTGGCAGCTGTCTTGTCTTTGAGGTGTGGAACTGTGAATGTAGAATTCCAGAGAAAGTCTTCATGTATTTTCTGTGGCTAAAGTCAGTTTAAATAGTTTTTGTTGTACTCTTGTTTTGTTTATTTTAATTTCCAAACATCTACAAACTAATACTTTTATAAACTACAGAGCCAAAAGCTTAGCTGTCGTGGAAGTATCAAAATGATATATGAAAGTGTTCAGCTGCTCCTACTTTCTATACTTATTAAGTTATCCTTTGTTGCTGATGTTCAGTTACATAGTCATGTCTGACTCTTTGCGACCCCATGGACTGTAGTCCTCCAAGCTCCTCTGTCCACGGGATTTCCCAGGTAAGGATACTGGAATGGGTTGCCATTTCCTTCCCCAGGGGATCTAATCTATTCTGCATTCAGCAACCAGGAATATTACTTTTAAAATACACAAATCAGATCCTGTTATTCCTAGTTCACAAACTTCCAGTGATTTTTCCAACTCATTTAGGAGAAAAAGATTATTTACTTATCATGGATCAGCAGGACTTGGAGTATCAAATTTTGAGTAGCATGGCTCTAAATGCCTTAATCAGACATATATACCTATATGTGAATATGTATAAAATATATGTGTTTTATTTATTTACATCTATATCTGTGTCTATGTATAGACATAGACAAGCACATGTACCAACTGTGCAATGAGAAATGTTTTGTAAAAGTTATAGAAATTCAAAATCATGGCACATTTGTGCTGCAGTCTGAGATATACTGTATCTTTGCAAAGTGCAACTGGCTGCGCTCTGCACCTCCTTCAAGTAAGCTAGAGGCATAGCCCTCGGTTGTCCGTTTAGGATTTCTGAGGTAAAATATGCATCGTTTGGGATTATTGCCTCCGATAACTTATTGAGCCATCCAGAGACTTCCATACAAGGGTTTTCTGTAGGTTCAGACTGCGCACCATGCTGCTTAGCCTCCTGGACAATATAATTCAGGAAACAGAGGAACCAGGGTGGGTGAGGAAGCAGGTGACATTTTTGTTGAACTCTAATAGAAGTCACAGAGAAGATGTCTATGATTTACCTATCAGGGAACCACTTTCCACTTGAAAAATAGCTTCTAGTGAGAGACTGGAGTGTAGCAGAGCCTGAGCTCCTGAGCACAGAAAACCAAAGAATTGTAACCTGCAAAATGGCCAAGGAGCAAAGGGCAGAGCCTAAACACAGAAGCACGTCGGAAGCTCTGAATTACAGGCACCTTCTCAGACTCCACAAACGTAATCTAATGTTAAGGGGCAGGAAAGTGCATTCTGCACACTCTGAGGTCAAAGAAGGTCTGTGACCAAGTCAGACATCAATGGTGGGACTTCCCTTGTGGTCCAGTGGCTAAGACTCCATGCTCCCAAGGCAGGGGGCCTGGGTTCAATCTCTGGTCAGGGATTTAGGTCCCACATGCCACAACTAAGACCCAGCACAACCAAATAAATAAATACTTTTAAAAAAATCAATACAATTGATACATAAACACCTCCTCTGGAGGGAGGGAGGAGAGTGAATATGTTTGAACAATAACATAATCTACTGTACCTACTAAATTATCAAGTTGGGCAGGCTGATCAGAAGTCCATCAGGTAACAGAAGTGATACCTTTGAGACCAGGCTCAAACAGACCCAAGAAGCCCAAATTGGTTATCTGCACAGGTGTCAGCTGCATTTGATATCCTGTCTCTGTTCCCTCAACCCGTCCTTACCACCCCATTGTCACCTGAGAAGTGTCCTATGACCATCTGACCCCAGAGAAAAGGACTGACCAGATTCCCAGATGTATCAGTACAAAATATTGGCAGTAACGTGAAATGAAGTACAGCCTCATTGTCTGGACACAAGTAAAAGCTTGTTCCAGTGTTCAGATGAGAACAGGAAGCATTCTGGATCCTGCATTGGCTCATTATTTGTCATACTCTCCTATCAACATAAATTCCATTAGCAGTCATTTAAAAACAAATCCTAGACCCAAACATTTCCCGTGCTTTCTACCAATAGCATCTGAGAGAAGCCACCCAAACGTCCAGCCAGGATGATGGCGAAAGTCTTCCAAAGGCCTCCCTTCCTTCTCTTTCTTCTAATCTACTCTGCACACAGCAACCGGGAATATTAATTACTTTAAAAACACACAAGTCAGATCCTATTATTCCTAGTTCACAAAACTCTAGTGATTTCCCCCAACTCATTTAGGGGGAAAAGATTATTTATTTACTTATTTATTTAATCAAACTCACAAGGTCCTGCATGACCAGGCTTCTGGGTGCCTCTCTGATTTCATCTGCCAAGTCCCCTCCATCCTTATTCAGATCTAGCCTGATGTCACTCAACGTCTTCAACATCCAACCACAACCTGACCTCAGGACCTTTACCTCTGCCCCTTTAGCTCTTCTCTAGACTTGTATAGCTTGTTCCTTCACAGCTTTCAAATCTATGCTGATATCTAAAGGTCTGTCTCCACTGGCCTAGTTTATATTTTTTCACACCACCTATCACTGGCTGCAACTTATTCCATGTTTACTTTAATATGTTTTCTTTCCCATGAGAAAAACGTGGTCCACAAAGACTAAAACAATGTTACTCATCTTTGCATCCCAGCTTGTTGCTGGTATTTAATAAACATTTGTTGAAGGAATAGATGAGCCAATGAAATGACTTAAGTGCCTTTTACCATAATATATATGCTTCTCAGGTGGTGCGGTGGTAAAGAATCCATCTGCCAATGCAGTGGGTTAGATTCCTGGGTCGAGAAGATGCCCTGGAGGAGGAAATGGCAACCCACTCCACTGTTATTGCTTGGAGAATCCCATGGATAGAGGAGCCTGGTGGGCTACAGTCCATGGGGTCTCAAAGAGTAGGATACTGTTGCCAGCCAAAATCTTGGCCTTCTCCACCCACCAAATGAAAAATACAGAGCCAGAGTTTGGAGGAAATAGAAAGGTGGCTTTTATTCTCAGCTGGCAAAGAGGGGAATACAGTAGGCTCATGCGTTAAGAACTGTGCTCCCTCCATGAGGAGTCTAGGGGCTTATATGTAGGCAAGGGCTCACAGTCTGGAGTCAGTGATGAGGAACAGAAGGTAATAGGATCTTGATTTCTTCCTCTTTCATAGTCATAAACTGGCGTCTGTAATCCAGTAACTGGGTCTGGCAGTTCTGTGGCTCTGCAGCCTTCTTTCTGATATGTAACCAGGGGAAGGGGGTTTTAAGGGCAAACACTAGATGGTGGTGGTGGTTTAGTCACTCAGTTGTGTCCGACTCTTGCAACCCCATGGACAGTAGGCTGCCAGGTTCCTCTGTCCATGGGATTCTCCAGGCAAGAATACTGGAGTGGGTAGCCACTTCCTTCTCCAGGAGATATTCCCAACCCAGGAACCGAACTCAGGTCTCCTGCATTGCAGGCAGATTCTATACCAACTGAGCTACAAGGGAAGCCCTCGGAACCCCCAGACACTAGATAGGGAATGTATTTAGCATAGAGTCAGAGGAAAATAGGTGTGAAGTATAGTTCCTGCAGAGTTAGAGGGCAGAGAAGCAACCTTAGTTACAGACATTCAGAGTTAGGAGCAATTAAAGTGAAAGACTAGGAATGATCAGACCTGCTCCTTGTTCTCTTTATCTTCTTTGTTCTCAGGAAAGGGAAACAGAAAAACGCATTCCTCTTTTTACGTTTTCACTGTGACAACATGACTGAGGGACTGGGCACACACACACACCATAGTATATATAGGCAAATCTTTATTTATTTGCTTAAGCCTCTTATTCTTTGTTGAGTGTGTTTTTAGCTGCCACACACACACACACACATTAGTCTTCCTGCTTTAGGGATTTCACATTTCTCAGAGTTGGAATTTTCAGTTTAAATGCTGCGATATTGGATTTCTATACATATTGTAGCACCTTGGATCATGAACTCAGACATGTCTTCTGTGAGTGTTCATGTGTTCTGGGGATCACAGAAGCATCCAGAAAGCTCGGTTTCCTAGTTGCCTCTGTTAAATTGTTACTAACCATGCAGGTTCCTAACCGGTTTTATTCAATACAAAAATTTGGGTCTCCATCCATCTGCAGTGCAGAATAGTGTCTCTTGAGTTCTGGTTGGTCCCCTATTCTTTTTTTTTTTTTTTTGCCCCAGGGGTGCAGCTAGAGTTATTACTTCCTGGCTTCCTTCAGGCCAGAAAGTGAAGATTTTTTTCTAAGCATTTCTAACATTTCCCAGGCTCCTGGCTTTTTCAGCTGCTCCCCTGCCCCACCCCAGAGAGGTCTGAGGCTCCTCAGGTGTCCATCCTGCCCATTTTCCTTCACGTGTCCTGTGGTCTCACAGCCTGGCTTTCTTCCACGTGTTCCGTCTTTCCTCTGGAAACTGGAGTTAGTCCCTTTTTTATTTCCAAGCTTGGCTACATGTTTGATTTCTTTAAAAACATCTATTTTGGGACATCTCTGGTGGCCCAAAGGTTAAGATCTTGTGCTTCCACTGCAGGGAGCACCTGCTTCATCCCTGGTTGGGAACTAAGATCCTCCAACATGCAACACAGCATGGCCAAAATAAAATAGAATAAAACAAAAAGATGACTTGTGCAAATCTGCTATATAGCCCAGGGAGCTTGGCTCGGTGCTCTGTGATGACCTAGAGGGGTGAGACGGTTGGTGGGAGTCGGGGAGGGAGGTTCCAGAGGGAGGGGATGTATGCATACTTATAGCTGAGTCATATTGTTGTACAGCAGGAACTAACACGACATTGTAAAGCAATTATCCACCAATTAAAAACAAATTTAAAAATAAAAAAAACTAAAATCAGAAAAAAATGAAAGGATGAGTAAGATCTACAGGTACTGATGCCCATGGTCTAATGTAAAATGGAAACAAAAGAAAAAGCAGGCTATAGATATTGTCGGGTATGATACCATTTTCTAAAAATGGATAAAATAAATAAAATAACGTATTTTATGTAATGTTTTGTTTGAGGCAGAAGGTGACTTCCCATCATAGTTCAGCACTTAGTCTAGTCTTAGACATATCTAAGGTTGTCTACACACACCTGGGAAGACATCACATGCTTAGAAGTTCAGAGGGCTGGTAGTGGTGGTGATTGTCCCTATGACGTAACACATGGAGTTGCAATGAGCCTCTAAAGAGGCAGTCTATATTCAATACCCTGTAATAAACTACCATGGAAAAGAAAAATAAATAAATTAATTAAAAGGCAATTAGTATTGGGAAGCACTTCCAAGTGTCTGAAAAAGAGGTCATAGATGCTGGATTGATTTCCTGTGTTTGCTAGAATAAATTATCGCAGAACTGACCATTTAAAGCAACACAGAGCTGCTCTCTTACAATTAAAGAGGCCAGAAGTCAGGCATCAGTATCCCAGGGCGGAAATCAAGGTGTTGGCATGACCAGATTTGTAGGGGAAGACGCATTCCTGGCTCCTTCCAGCCTCTGGTGGGGGTCAGTGTTCCTTGGCTTGCAGCTGCACCATGCCAATCTTTGAAGCTGAGATCTTCGAGTCTCTCTCTGCTCTGTCTTTACATGACCTTCTCTCCATACATCAAATATTCTTCTACCTCTTTCTGGTAAGAATCCACATTATGGCATTTAGTGTCCACTAGATAATCCAGGATAATCTTCCCATCTGGAGGTTTTGAACTGGAAGACTCACCTTGTTTTGTTTTTTGTTTCTGTACAAGGATAGATTATGGATTTCAAGACAAAGGTCTGGATAGTCAAAGTTATGGTTTTTCCAGTAGTCATGTACGGATGTGAGATTTGGAATATAAAGAAGGCTGAGAGCCAAAGAATTGAAGCTTTCAATTTATGGTGCTGGAGAAGACTCTTGAGAGTCCCTTGGACAGCAAAGAAAATCAGCCCTGAACATTTATTGGAAGAACTGATGCGGAAACTGAAACTCTAATACTTTGGCCACCTGATGTGAAGAGCTGATTCATTAGAAAAGACCTTGATGCTGGGAAAGACTGAGGGCAGGAGGAGAAGGGGGTGACAGAAGACGGGATGGTTGGATGGCATCACCGACTCAACGGACATGAGTTTGAGCAAACTCGGGGAAATAGTGAAGGACAGGGAAGCCTGGCATGCTGCACTCCATGGGATTGCAAAGAGTTGGACATGACTTAGCAACAGAACAACAACAAAAGGATTGCATGAATTGGAGGGTGGGTTCATGACTGAACCACAGCGACAATCATGTGTTTGCTTTAGGGGACCACTCTTCCATCTACTACAGGTGGTGATGAAAACTATGAACAAGAAAATTGTCTCTTTTCTCCCAGCATACTAAAGGAACCATTTCAGAGGGAGAAGCAGAAATGATAGACAGCATGTTAGCTAAGACCAGGAGAACTGATTTGCAGAGAGGAAGTGGGAAATGAGATGAACCCAGTCACAGCTAAGAACGCGCATCAGAGAGGAGATAGTTTCGAGCTGATTCTGTTCTGCTGGGAACCCTAGGGAGATGCTTGAGGACAAGGAAGATGTAGAGCTGCCATAGATACCCACCGATCCTCCATGGCTCAGCTGATTTTTAGGCAACAGGAGTTACTATATAATTTCAACAGTGCACTTGTCTGTGAATGTGTGTGTGCTTAGTTGCTCAGTCATGTCTGACTCTTTGCGATCCTATGGACTGTAGCCTGACAGGCTCCTCTGTCCATGGGGCTCTCCAGGAAAGAATACTGGAGTGGGCTGTCATGCCCTTTTCCAGGGGATCTTCCCAACCCAGGGATCAAACCCAGGTCTTCTGCTTTGCAGGTGTATTCTTTACTGTCTCAGCCACCAGGGAAGAATGGCTGATGGAATAAAACCATAAACGTGCTATGTCATACTCTCCACCAAATTCCAAGAACATAGCATGAAAAAATTATGAGGGATGGGATCAGAGAGATCAATACATTCAGTTCACCAGGGTCGACTGAAGGGCAGTAAAAATCCCTCAAAATAAATTAAAGCATGTTCTACGGCAAAAGTATGTTTTCAAAATTTGGGGAGGGGAAGAGGGAAGACCCAGGCATACAGGGGTCATGTCAAAAGAGGGGTGGGGTTACACAAAGTTCAATAAACTAAGAAGCTCATCTGGGTCAGAAAAAAAGAAAATATTAGAGCTCACGCAAGTCAAGCTAGAGACTGAGTGCTATTTCTCTACAAAATTAAGCAGAACAGGAGTGTCCCTTGAAGGCAAAGTTCGGAGAGAAGACAGAAATTTTCCACACGTGCATCAAGGCTTCTTGAGATTCAACAGAAAGACTTGGTAAGTTTCTTCTCAGACTTGAGGATCCAAGTATTTGATCAGGGAAAGGGTGATAGAAAATCCCACACTGCCAATGCAACCGGATCTGAAAATACATTCTACCTCTTACAGGTTCGCAAGTCTAGCAGAGCTTCTCTTTTTTAAAACACAAATAAACCCAGAAAGAAAAAAACACGGAGATCATTATAGACCTTGGTGTGAATATCTTCTGTAAATGAACGCCTTGCCTTTTTGTGTTTCAGTCTCAGGAAAGACATTAAAAATATGTGTGTGTGTGTGTCTAATTATTTCAGTTTTGATTGCTCTTCACTGTTGCTCGGACTTCCCCTCTAGCTGTTGCAAGCAGGCTTCTCAATGCAGTGGTTTCTGCTGTTGCAGAGCAGGGTCTCTGGAGCTCAGGTTCAGTAGCTGTGGCTCATGGGCTTGGTTCTTGGGTGACATGTGGGATCTTCCACCGACTAGGATAAACCCATGTCTCCTGCATTGGCAGGCGGATTCTTTCTCACCCAGCCATCAGGGAAGCCCTATTTTATTTTATTTTATTTATTTTTTTTTTTTGAGGAATTGAGAAGAAAAGTGGATGCAGGGGAAACTTGGGGCACCTTCAAAGGGGGAACCCCAAGGAGACATCTGGGCCGTGAGCTGTGGTCAGCCTGGAGGCAAGGGAGGGAAGCTCCCAGACATTTGTTTTCACTCCTGTGTGGAGAATGTTGCCATTCGTCATCTCTCCTTTACGTTTCCTCCCTGCCCCCGTGGGTGGTGGGGCTGCCTCCCTCACGGATGTAAGGGACACCATCAGGGTGACAGGGTTTGGAGCCAGAGGGGCAGAAAGTCCAGCCCTGGCTTCTCTGTCTTACTTCTAAGTCAGGAGCTTTCTAGTTCTGGGGGTTGGGATGTGGCCACGTGTCGCTTCCCTGCATCTGGGCTGCCTCAGGGCCAGGGAGGGGTCCTCATACTTCCCTCCTGCTCCGCTGCTGCTTCTGGTGGGCTGGGTCCCTCCCTTGGTGTCCCAGCACTGATGCCCCACGTTCCTCAGCCCCTGGGCATCCTGAGAGCAGGAACTAGGTCTTACTTAGGTGCCCTGCCAGGTGCCTAGCACCAGGCTCGCTACACATAAAAAATGGCCCAGAATCGGGTACCCAGTGGGGGCACAGTCCTGGCAGGCCGTGGACCTGGGAACACTCAGCAGCATCCTCTGGGCTCTGGCACTGTGCCAGGCGCTCACACAAAATCTGTGTTTGTTAATCCTCAAAGCGCCCTGTGCCAAGTCTGTGACTCGATTCCACAGAGAAGGAAACCAAGGCTCAGAGAGGTAAACCGGCTTGTCCCAGATGACCCAGCCCTGGAGGGTGTTAGGGCTGGAGCTCTGCCTGTGGTGCTCCCCTCACCCCAGGCTGGAGGCCCGAGGAGGTGACCACAGGGGTTTCGCAGCACCAACAGCACCTTTATATGGAGGCACTTAAGGGAAAAGATGACAGAAAGACCTGAGGGTTCTGCAGAAAGCATCCTGTTCCATGAGCAGGTACAGGGCTGGCTGACCAGCATGCTGGGGGTGGGGGGCTGGGGGTGATCAGAGGAGCAGGGACCCTGAAGGAGGAAGGGGCCTGCAGACTTGCAGCCTGCAATGCAGTCTCTGCTCCCTGCGAAGTGGGTGAATCCTCTGCCCAGCAGCTGCGGAGCAGACGTGTCGCCAGCGCCCCCTGTGCACACAGGGAGAACTGGAACCGCTGCGGGGGTGGCCCTGCAGCCGCTGAACCCTGAGCATGGCGCACGCCTGGCTTCCAGGCCAAAAACTGGCAAATGCTCCTTCAGTCCCAGGAACAAATGACTAAGCAGGTCTCCAGGCCCAGCGGAGCGAGGCCAGCCCTTCTGTCTCTCCTGTCACAGTGGAGCCTCTGGCCCTGGGCCCGATTTTGGGTCTCCAGGCTCCTCCCAGGTGTGCAGGGCAGGGATGAGCTGGGGCATCCTCCAGAGGACAACAGGGCTTTACAGTGAGTTGTACCGCCCAGCTCTCTGCGAGGGGGCAGGTCTCAGGGGGAGGGGAGTGTGCTCTGGGCTGTCCGCAGGGCTGCCTTCTTTCATTGAGCAGTTTTTTTCCTCTGGATTTCAGTTTCTCCTCCTGCAAAGCCAGCATTGGATCATACTGGGGCTGACATAGGGTCAGGTATTGTTTGCCTCCTCCTGGGTCCTTTCTGGCCCTTCCCCATGGCCCCTCATTCCGTCCCTCCCCTTGAAACCAGTCATAAGGAATGTGGACGGTTTAAAAAAAAAGAAAGAAAAAAAGTGGGGTGTAGAGAGTTTATTTACATCAGAAATCACAGGACAGGGTTACTGAGGTTCCTCTGGCTGCAGGCTCAGATTGCATGGGGGAAATCCACTCCGGAGGCCAGAGTTCCTTTAATTTAATGGTCGCGTATTTACTTAGCAACTATTATGTGCCAAGTGAAGCACTGTGCTCATTCCCCCTCTTCCTCCCTGCAGCCTAAGTAACAGTCTAGAGAAGGTACGGAGTTGCATCCTAGCGGCTGTAATACAGAATTATGTCTTTGCTCTGCTTACATCTCTGTGAATATGCCTTTGCATGAAATCTAGAAGAACGACTCAGATGAACCTATGTGCAGGGCAGGAATGGAGACACGGAACAGAGAACAGATATGTGGATGCAGGAGGGAAGGGAAGGGGAGAGTGGGATGAATTGGGAGGTTGGGACTGACATGTATGCACATAGGTACAACTGATGGCTAGCAGGAAGCGGCTCTGTAGCTCAGCGGTCTGCGGCGACCTTGAGAGGTGGGACTGGAGGAGGGGCTGGGGCCGAGGGCCATGAGGGCAGGTTATGTGTAAACATGTAGCTGATTCACTTCTTCGTACAGCAGAAACTATCGCAACATCGCATAGCAATTATAGTCCAATAAAAACAATTTAATTGCCTTTGTATGAGGATAAGAATTGGAGAGAAATAGAAACTTAAGGTGGCTCAGTGGTAAAGAATCAGCCTGCCAGTACAGGAGACATGGGTTCTATCCCTGGGTTGGGAAGATCCCCTGGAGGAGGGCGTGGCAACCCACTCCAGTATTCTTGCCTGGAGACTCCAATGGACAGAGGAGCCTGGTGGGCTAGAGTTGACTTGATGGTATTTCAGAAGGTGGGAACGGGCAGCTTTTGCTGTTAAAATGTTGCCCATGGAACACACACACACAGAGCATCCCAGGGGTGTGCTGACGCAGACTCAGGGAGCCTCCACTCGGGCCCAGAGGCCCTCTGGCGACAGCAGCTGGAAAGTCCTGGCACAGATGCCAGGTCAACATCAGCATTAAAGCAGGATGTTCACACACCCAGGGAAGCAGCTCCAGAATTAAAAAAAAAATTAATAGATTCATTCATTCCGTCAGTCAGTCAGTCATTCACGGCTGAGGATACAGATAATTAATACACACTTCGTGCCCCGCAGGAAAACACAAGGAGAACAAACGGGAAAATGTCAAGAAATGTTCTTTATCAGGTGAACACAAGCCCGAGAGAAGTGTTTTCTTAATTAGCAATTAATGATACATTCCCATCTTCGCCGCTCACTGTTTATAAGCAATCTGTCAGTTATGAGTACTATTATTGTTATTATTGACATTATTATTTACCTTGACATTATTATTTACGGAGCTTTCTGGGAGAAACGGCAGGGGAGGAAAGAGAGGCAGGAGGAGTACAGTTTAAATGGACTAGGAGTGTCTATCAGTTGGAAAACAAAGCTCTTAAAGAAGTTTGTGAAAACTTGAAAAGAATCTTTAACATACCAATTAACCCTGAACTCACCCAGGACATCTACAGTTGCCCCCAGCCCCTCCCATCCCCAGAGCACCTAAATAAGGGTGGAAAGTGCTCTTTGACCTCTTTCTCCAGGACTGCAGAGACTGCATGCTGGTCCCCTCTGTACCCTGGGGTGCAGTGACCCGTCGCACAGAGGGGTGGCTGGGGATCACAGCAGAGTGGGCAGTGCCCCCTTTCTACCTCTGGTTAAGCCAGTGGGCAGCCTGGGAGGAGACAGACCCCAACCCTTCTGTGCATTACTGACCCCTGACATTGCAGGGAAGTTCAGGGCAGGAGTGGACCCCACTGGGCAGAGGAGGGTCTGCTGACCCTTGCCGAGGGGGTCGGCTCCTTGCTGGCCAGCATCCTCTGCTTTACTGACAGGGCGGGTAGGGTGGATCTTCCAGGACTAGGCAGAGCTTAGCTGAACTCTTGAATTCCTGGCTTGCTCCATGCTTGCCTTCCTACTGGCTGATGAATGAATTGGATTATCGAAAAACAAACAAACAAACAAAAAAATGGACACAACCCCAAACTTTACTCCATGACCATCATTACCATCAAAATGTTTCCCCCTCCAAAGCACTGTAGGCTTCTGCACATATGAATAAAACAACCTCCTTTGCCCTCTCCTCCTCCCAGCCCCCACACTTCATATAACATTAGGCCTCCAAGAAGAAAAAAAGGATGTTGCCTAAGAAAGCCTGTGCATTTTTGTTTACGTGGACCTTTCAAATCAAGCTGTCATCTTTAATATTCTTATCCCAAGCGTCATCCAAAAGCAAAATTCCTGTAACCAAAGCCCATGAGGAAATTTAGTACAGAAGAATTTCACAGGGATCAGACTTTTCTCCCTTTCAAGAAGGTATTGAAGCTAAAATACAACAAACAACACAGCCTCTGCAGGAGAAAGTGCATCAGAGAAGCCCTTGCTTGTTTCTATACATTTCATTTTTAAAAATTGCTTTATTTTAAACTAGAGAACTGGAGGCTAATTCCTTTACAATATTGTGTTGGTTGATGCCATACATCAACATGAATCAGCCATAGGTATACACACACATGTCCCCTCCCTCCCATTTCATTTTTTGATCAACTTATCTGCCCATGAAAACCTAGCCTAGGGAATGGACATAAGTCCCAGTCTGGGGCTGCAAAGGGTTAATGTTTTTTTCTTCTTGTGTGGAGCTCTGAAGATGTGAGAAGAGCCCTGGTCAATAGACAGATATATTGACTTGTTATTATTTAAAGTTGTTTAACCAGGTAGAGATAAACGAAAGCTTTCAGCAGCTGAACTATCACACAAATCACAATTAAGGTGGCGTATGTGTTTGGGAGACGTAAAATCAATTCCCGTGAAGATAATGTTTTAGTCTCTATTTGAACTTGAAAACAGAAGTAAATTTTCAACAGCAACAGCTGGGCTTGTTCCATCCAGGAGGCTCTCTATTAACTGTGCAAGAAGGGCCTTTATTACCTCTTCTAATGGTTTTCCTCTATGGTTTTGTCTTCATCAAAAAAGCCAAATTGATTGCAGTGGTGCTGTTTACTGATGCACCGGTTGGGGTGGGGTGGTGGCAGCTGTGTGTCCCCAGCCCCTGTGTGGACGTCTCTCTCCTTATGGTGAGCCTCTTGTTGTTGGGGAGGCCAGGATGATGGAGCCCTGGGGGCTGCTGGGGGGGCTGGGTCAGGAGTTTGGGGGGGGTTGGTCTCAGCCTGTGCAGGAAACGGAGGCATCTTTTGATCTAAAGTAACCCCTGGGATTGGATCACCTGCAAAGATTCCCCCAGAGGGATGCGACCTCTGAGTCCCACCATTGACATGTCAATCATGAGAATGTGTGTGTGTGTGTGTGTGTGTGTGTGTGTGTGAGAGAGAGAGAGAGAGAGAGAGAGAGAGGTCATGTTAATTCTATCTACTCCCTGGAGGACAGGGACCACATTTAATGTCACTGGATCCTTTATTGGACTTAGAGTGTTTCTGGCGCATCATCTGTGATGACAAAGGGGGCAGTGGATGTGGGGAGCCCACAGACGCAAAGGCCTGGATCTAATCCACTCCCCGTCACATTACCCTTCTAAGCCTTCCTCATAGTCCGTCATGGGCATAGAGGCTGGTTACCTTTTCACACCTCTTGCGTTTCCCCAGTGAACAAGGACAGGAAGCTGTAGGGTTAGCTAGTGCAAGCAAGGGTGGGGCACAGGGCCCCCCTTTGGGGGTCACAAGACTCGCCTACAAGTAAAAGAATATACAGTGAGGAAGTTTGGTCTCCACCAGGAAGCAAGGAGGGAAGAAGATACCTTGGTTCTAGAATGAGAACAGAGCTGGTCAGGACAAGAAGATGGCCAGTGATGGACTAGAGGCCAGGAGCACGGCCCCGTTTTCATCTCATCTGGGTGCTACCAGCTGTGAGAACTGGGGCTCACCACAGGCTCTGGGTTGTAGGGGCTTTGTCTGAAAAATGTGAACTGTGAGAGCCAGGCTTGAAACATGAACACTTGTAAAAATGCAAGATTAGTATTCCTGCCAAAGGGAAACAGACAGACAAGCAAACAAAACAAAACAGGCAAAAGAAGAAAGGTGAAAAGAGGTGATTTGTCCTGTTCAGACCTATTCTCTTTTAGACAATGGAGTGAGTAGGCAAGTCCTATGACAAATCGCACGTCTCAACGTCTTTTGCTTCTGGGTTTCTTTCTAACCCCTGACCTCGTGCATCAACGTTGGGGACCGAAACGTGGACCTCACACCAGTTTCACCCTACTGGTGTTTACCACCCCCCCTTCCAGTGCATCTCTATACAGCCTCTGCTCAAGGGCTGTTTAGATCCAGGCTCCTCAACTCAAAAGCCAAGGAGTCATGTAGGCACCAGTTACTGAGGTTTTCAATGCACCAGGCACTGTGGGAGGTGCTGGGGAAACAGAAGCTCTGTGACAGACAGAGGAGCCAGTGGGGGAAGAGAGATATTCTCATAACAGAGGCACTTATATTTATGTCAAGTCAGTGGTTCCTAATTGCCTAAATGGAGTCACATTTGGCTGAATAGTGTCTGTATCTCCATCGTCCATAATCTGTTGTCCTAGGCAGTGATTTTTGGTGATCTCTCTCTTTTGCATTCAAAGGCAAACCTTTCCCTCCTATTGCATGATCCTCTCCTGTGTACTGGGAGCCTGGAATTAATGCTTTCCTCCCTTCCTTTCTTTGCAGGATCAACAATTCCCCCTGTGTATTGCTTCTCAGAGGCTATCAGACTTGTGGCTGGTTTCGGGTCAGGCACTCATGAGCCACCTCTCCCTGGGGCTTGCTCTTGATGGCAAAATGGAAAGGGCAACCTGCAGAGCAGAGGCATCTTCTAGACTCAACCGCTGGAGCCAAGAGAGCCTCCTGGGACTCGGTGCCATTTTCTCTCAATACGCGTCACCCCACCTTCTCTTCTGGAAGCTCACAGAGAAGGTGGATGTCCACAGAACTTCAGTGACTGCTCTTGGTTCATTCAACGAAGCCCTGAGAATAGGGGGCCGTGGACCCTGAACCAGGAGGAGCATGGGGTGTGGAGCCAGAGGGACCCAGGGTGGAGGTGGTTCCAACCCTGCTGACTTCTAGCCCCATGGAGATCCCTAGCACCTACCTCTGGTCTCCAGGGGGACAGTGCATCGTGCTTGAGGTGGTTTGAATACTATGTGAATCTGGCATGGGAGAGCTCCTAGCTCTGCTAGGTCCACGCGTGAGTTCAATAAACGTTAAGTATCATCTCCCTCAGGCCCTTGTTCTCCCTCCATCCTGCCTGACTCCTCACTGTACACACATTGCAGTTGTCATAACACAGTTGTGCAAGGCACACTGGGCCGGCCACAGTGTCTCTTTCTCCTGAGCATGTCACCGTGATTGTGTATCATACTCTCAAGACAGAATTCGTCACCCTGGGCACATCTCCGTCACATCTTACTCTATTCCTCAGCAATTTCCAGCTTTTAAGGTAAGAGCTTTGAGAAAGAGAGGGGCAGGTTGAAGAGCGATGAAACTGCCCATGACCAGAGAGTGCAGGGAAGAGTCGGGCAGGGACAATGGAGCTTCTGCCTCTACAGTAAGGATTGACATCAAAGCGGGCAATTCAAACAGCAGACTGACTCTGCTACCAGAGCACCGCTGCATGAAGTGGAAGACGGCAGACGGGAGCAGTCTAGATAGGGTTGTCCATGCGGCCCTGAGATGGAGGCTCCGGCTTCATCAAGAGAAGAACCAGGGCCTTTGTATCTGAGGACCTCCAAGGAGTCCCTTTACAGTCCTAGCCGACTCCATCACGCAGCCACTGCTTCTCTAATAAGCTGATTCCCCGAGACCTTCACCAAGGAAGAGACAGAAACAGCAGTGATTTGGTCTTGTAACCAGAGCAACCGTCCTTGCAAGCTTGCCTTGCAGGGAATGAGGCCAAGAGTGAAAAAGGAAGCAGGCTCCATGGGTAGAGCCCAGCTTGAAGTCCTCCTCAGCCAACCCAGAACGCATCTCCCACCCTGTAGGGTCCAAGCACCAGGGGAGCCAGGGAACTCCTCTGTGCTTTTGAAGTCAGTTTGCTTATCCGCCCAGGACCACATGGAAGCAGAAGGGAGAGGAGAGGAGGAAGTGGTGTCATTTAACATTCAGGGGCTGGATGCTTTGCCTGGCGCTCTACATGTTTTACTTCCTGCAACCCTAAGGACAGCTCTGAGAAGATGATATTTAAGCAGAGCCATTCTTCCTGCGATGACTTCAAGACCACCATGTGGTGGTTGCAGAAGGGACAAGACAGAGCTGAGGGTGAAGGAAAGAGACTCACTGCATGGCCACCTCCCTGTTCAGAGCATCCAGTCAGGTAGCTTGCCCGTTCCTCCCATGGCGTCGGCCCTTGTCCGCCTCGCAGCAGTGCCATGACAATTATAGACACGACTTTGCAGACAAGGAAACTGAGGCTGTAAGAGATGTTGCTGTCAGCTCACAGGCACACAACTCATCAATGGCAGAATCCGGATTTCAACTCAGCTTTCCCTGGTGTGCAGCTTCCACCCCCTCGCCTCTGAGCAGCACATACGGGCGGGCTCAGGCTCACATGGCTAAGTGCTTACACGCACTGATAAGGCCTCCTAGACAACTCATGGCATGGAGATGCAGTGGGCACGATGCCTCCTGCTGAGATGCAACCTTCCCAGCGGGTCTCTCTGGGATCATTGGGGGAAAATGAAAAGAGCAAGAAGAGTCATTCAAGTGGAATGTATGCCTCTTAAAGTCGCTCAGTGATGAGGTCTGGAAGCTTACAGACCTTTCTGACATTTGCTCACGAGCAAATGAGCATCAAACAATGTGGTAAACAGACAGAGAGGACTCACCTGTCTCTAACATCGAACAGCGTGGGAAATAGACAGGGCTTGCCTGACTCTAACACAGATAACAGATGAATCCTGGTGCTTGGTCATCCCTCCCACCCCATCACCCACTGAACTGAGGTTGGGCTTCTTGCACTACACATGAAAAGTGCCAGATCCTATCTAAGTGGGGGTAGCTGTGCCGGTTTGCCTTCTTCCTGCTTAACTCCTCTGGTACTTCCTGACTCTCCTCTTCCATCAGAGCAAGCGATGAAGGCAACACCTTTGTCTAACAAAATCAAGATGCAGAGTGAGTAGAGGATGCTGAATGAATCGCAGATGATCAAGGAGCTAGAGTTCTTATGGAATGAAAGTGGGAAGCAGAGAAGGAAATCAAGGTCCCTTGTAGATGATGATGATATAATTAGATGACTCAGGAAGACGCTGATGGTGCCTAAACCTCTCCACCTGGAAGTTCTAAGGATATTTGAAAATGAATACATCAAAAATTGCATGAGACTTCATCATCCTCCTGCTTTGAGGATCTTAGAATTGTACCATCTCCTACCCAGTTGGCCGACTTAGAGACCTGGAATATTCCTTGTATTTCACATTCTCCATCACCCCAGGCATCTGGTCTTTCTTGTTTGATTTCTCTTCTAAAACTCTCACCCCGGCTTGCTTATTGTTCCTTATCATTCCTCACCTGAATGATTTTAACCCTAACATGTTACTTTTTTGCCCATTAATCTGCTTTCCTGCCATGGTGATCTTAAATTGCAAATATGTTTTAGCCACCCTACTGATTAGCTCCTTCTACACTTCCCCTCTTTTAGGACAAGTCCAAGCATCACAACATTTCTGGAGA
The DNA here is from genome assembly GCA_917880005.1 of Nanger dama. Classification (NCBI taxonomy): domain Eukaryota; kingdom Metazoa; phylum Chordata; class Mammalia; order Artiodactyla; family Bovidae; genus Nanger; species Nanger dama. The sequence continues at coordinate 4,277,450 of CAKJTW010000076.1, forward strand.
TATAAGGACCTTGTCGCTGCTTGCCCCTCCCACCCCATCTCCTGCCATGCAGCCCCTGCCCTCACCCCTCTTGGGATAATCTGCACTTCCAGGTTCCTGACTGTGCTCTGATTCTCACACTGGACAGGCTCCTCAAGGAAGAATTTCTCCCATTCCTTAGCTGTTTGCCTCCCTTTCCCCAGCTAAGCCCTTTTGCCTCTGTAAGCCCCAGCTCAGGCCTCTCCTCTGCTGCAAGTGAGCCCTGAGCCCTGCCATCTGGCTGCCTGCCCTTGCCCTGGGCTCCTGTACCCTTGACACTACCTGCTGTGTCTTGATGCAGTTCTAAATCCCCTTCTGGACCAGGGTTTCCTGGACAGTCCCTCCATCCCTCACGCTTGCGTCCTCATCATTTGTCACATATTAGCTATTGATACAAGCTTATTAGACTGAAATGAACTTCCACTCTCTCTACTTCTTCAACATTCCTAGAGGTTCTACAAAAATTCTTCCCACTTTCCAAGCTTGCGTCCTTGAATTATCCAATACTCAGAGATGCCTTCCTTCCTTTTAAGCTTCAATAAATAAATAAATCATAAAATATTTTCCCCCAGTTTTTTTTGAAAGAAATAAACAGAGTCGAGATTCTATCTTATGCAGCAGTCCTCAACTTTTTTGACACCGGGGACCAGTTTTGTGAAATATTTTTTTCCACAGACAGTGGGGTTGGGGGATTGTTTCAGAATGATTCAAGCACAGTACATTTATTGTGTTTATTATTTCTATTATTATCACATCAGCACCACCTCGGATCATCAGGTATTACATCCCAGAGGTTGGGGTCCCCTAAATAGAGGATCAGGTACATGAGGACAGTGAGGGAAACCTGAGGGAAGGATAGAAAAAAACTCACGTTTATTTTGTAACTAATAAATAACAGGTACCATGTTGCATATCTTTTCTTATTCATACCTAATAATTCTCACAGTCTGTCTTCTGAGCAGGAATTATTACCACTGTATTAATGAAGATGAGACTAAACAGTTATCGCTTGATGTCTCTGAAGAGAAAGGCCTTGGAGAACTTAAATAGAAGGAAATATGCCTCACAGGACATGAAAAGTGAAAGAAACCTGGTGGAAGTATTAGTTGCTCAGTCGTGTCTGACTCTTTGCAACCCCACGGACTGTAGCCCTCCAGGCTCCTTTGTCCATGGGATTCTCCAGGCAAGAAGACTGGAGTGGGTTGCCATTTCCTTCTCCAGGGGTTCTTCCCAACCCAGAGATTGAACCTGGGTCTCCTGCATTGCAGGCAGATTCTTTCCCAACTGAGCCATCAGGGAAGCCCCTTATAGGCCATAACAAATGGAAGACAGGTAAGAACTGTAAATATTCTTATTCTGAAATAAGAAATGCTGTTAAACATGTAAATGCAAGTGAGCCATGTCTTTATCCTCAATCCTTTTAGGAAGAGCCTATCTGGAGAAACTCAGTTTTTAGAGGAAACCATCCAGAAAGACTAAACTTTCTGCTGCTCACCCTTTGCCTCTTAGTTTTGCCCGGCTCCTCAGTCTCTGCTTCCACTTCCCCTCATCAGAAAGGTCAATGGAGATTTGACATCTTATGAAAGATGCTCCATAACCCCTCTCTCCCCAAAATCATTGTATTCCAACCAGATTTGATGTTCTCTAGATGGCATATGACTGGAGAAGGGAATGGCAAACCACTTCAGTTTTCTTGCCTTGAGAACCCCCATGAACAGTATGAAAAAGCAAAAGATAGGACACTGAAGATTGAACTCCCCAGGTTGATAGGTGCCCAATATGCCATTGGAGATTAGCAGAGAAATAACTCCAGAAAGAATGAAGAGACAGAGACAAAGCAAAAACAACACCCAATGGTTTGTTGTGACTGGTGATGGAAGTAAAGTCTGATGCTGTAAAGAGCAATATTGCATAGGAACCTGGAATGTTAGGTCCATGAATCAAGGCAAATTGGAAGTGGTCAAATAGGAGATGGCAAAAGCGAACATAGACATTTTAGGAATCAGCAAACTAAAATGGACTAGAACGGGTGAACTGAACTCAGATGACCATTATATCTACTACTGTGGGCAAGAATCCCTCAGAAGAAATGGAGTAGCCAACACAATCAACAAAAAGAGTCTGAAATACAGTACTTGGATACAATCTCAGAAATGACAGAATGATCTTTGTTCATTTCCAAGGCAAACCATTCAATATCACAGTAATGTCCTGACAAGTAATGCTGAAGAAGCTGAAATTGAATGGTTCTATGAAGACCTACAAGAGCTTCTAGAACTAACACCCCAAAAGATGTCCTTTTCATTACTGGGGACTGAAATGCAAAAGTAGGGAAGTCAAGAAATACCTGGAGTAACAGGCAAATTTGGCCTTGGAGTACAGAGTGAAACAGGGCACAGGCTAATAGAACTTTGCCAAGAGAATGCACTGTTCATAGCAAACACCCTCTTCCAACAACACAAGAGAAGACTCTACACATAGATGTCACCAGATGGTCAATACTGAAATCAAATTGATTATATACTTTGCAGCCAAAGATGGAGAAACTCTATACAGTCAGCAAAAACAAGACCAAGAGCTGACTGTGGCTCAGATCATGAGCTCCTTATTGCCAAATTCAGACTTAAATTGAAGAAAGTGGGGAAAACCACTAGATCCTTCAGGTATGACCTAATCAAATCCTTTACAATTAGACAATGGAAGTGACATAGATTCAAGGGATTAGATCCGATAGACAGAGCACCTGAAGAACTATGGATGGAGGTTTGTGACATTGTACAGGAGGTAGTGATCAAGACCATCCCCAAGAAAAAGAAATGCAAAAAGGCAAAATGGCTGTCTGAGGAGGCCTTACAAACGGCTGTGAAAAGATGAGAAGCAAAAGGCAAAGGAGAAAAGGAAAGATACACCCATCTGAATGCAGAGTTCCAAAGAATAGCAAGGAGAGATAAGAAAGACTTCCTCAACAATCAATGGAAAGGAATAGAGGAAAACAATAGAATGGGAAAGACTAGAGATCTCTTCAAGAAAATTAGAGATACCAAGGGAACATTTCATGCAAAGATGGGCACAATAAAGGACAGAAATGGTCTGGACCTAACAGAAGCAGAAGATATTAAGAAGAGGTGGCAAGAATACATGGAAGAACTATCCAAAAAATCTTCACAACCCAGATACTCATGATGGTGTGATAACTCACCTGGATTCAGACATCCTGGAATGCAAAGTCAAGAAGGCCTTAGGAAGAATCACTATGGACAAAGCTAGTGGAGGTGATGGAACACCAGCTGAACTATTTAAAGTCATAAAAGATAATGCTGTGAAAGTGCTGCACTCAATATGCCAGCACATTTGGAAAACTCAGCAGTGGCCACACGTCTGGAAAAGGTCAGTTTTCATTCCAGTCCCAAAGAAAGGCAGTGCCAAAGAATGCTCAAACTACTGCACAATTGCACTGATTTCACATGTTAGCAAAGTAATGCTCAAAATTCTACAAGCCAGGCTTCAATAGTACATGAACTATGAACTTCCAGGTTCACTCTGGATTTAGAAAAGGCAGAGGAACCAGAGATCAAATTGCCAGCATCTGTTGCATGATAGAGAAAGTGAGAGAGTTCCAGGAAAACATCTATTTCTGCTTTATTGGCTATGCCAAAGCTTTTGACTGGATCACAACAAACTGTGGAAAATTCTTAAAGAGAGGGGAATATCAGACCACCTGACCTTCCTCCTGAGAAATCTGTATGCAGGTTAAGAAGCAACAGATAGAACTGGACATGAAACAACAGACTGGTTCCAAATTGGGAAAGGAGTACGTCAAGGCTGTATATTGTCTCTCTGCTTATTTAACTTACATGCAGAGTACATCAAGAGAAATGCTGAACTGGATGAAGCATAAGCTGGAATCAAGATTGCCGGAACCTCAGATATGCATATGACTCCACTCTTATGGCAGAAAGTGAAGAACTAAAGAGCCTCTTGATGAAAGTGAAAGAAGAGCGTGAAAAAGTTGGCTTAAAACTCAACATTCAGAAAACTAAAATCATGGCCTCAGGTCCCGTCACTTCATGGCAAATAGATGGGGAAACAGTGATAGACTTTATTTTTCTGGGCTCCAGAATCACTGCAGATGGTGACTGAAACCATGAATTAAAAGATGCTTGCTCCTTGGAAGAAAATTTATGACCATCCTAGATAATATATTCAAAAGCAGAGACATTACTTTATCAACAAAGGTCTATTTAGTCAAAGCTATGGTTTTTCCAGGAGTCAGGGATGTGAGAGTTGGACTGTAAAGAAAGCCGAGTGCTAAAGAATTGATGCTTTTGAACTGTGCTGTTGGAGAAGACTCTTGAGAGTCCCTTAGACAGCAAGGCAATCCAACCAGTCTATCCTAAAGGAAATCAGTCCTGAATATTCATTGGAAGGACTGATGCTTAAGCTGAAACTCCAATACTTTGGCCATCTGATGGGAAGAATTGACTCTTTGGAAAGACCCTGATGCTGGGAAAGCTTGAAAGCAGGAGGAGAAGGGGACGACAGAGGATGAGATGGTTGGATGGCGACACCAACTCAATGGACATGAGTCTGAGTAAACTCCAAGAGTTGGTGATGGACAGGGAAGCCTGGAGTGCTACAGTCCATGGAGTTGCAGAGTCGGACGTGACTCAGTGACTGAACTGAACTGAATTGAACTGAGATGGTATGTGCACTTCTGCAGGAGATCTGAGTCAGCTTTATCCCAAAATACGTACTGTGGTCCTTTGGACATTGACAGTTTTAGCGCCTTTCATGGTCTCATTTGTCAGATAGCATTTATTCACTCTGCCAGTCAATACTTGGACACTGACTGGGCCGTGTTCCTGGTGGCCCATTTGTGTCATGATACATCTGTTCACTACATCCTCTGCCTCAATCTGCTGTATGCATCCCTGGGGCAGGGGCAGGGGAAGAAGCCTCCTAATTATCTCCCAGTATTCGCTCCCTCTGCTGCCACCTTCTCATAGCTCCACCCTAAGTGTTGTAATTTGACCATGTATTTCTTCTCTGTATGCAGCCATTTTCACATCTTAGATGTGAGCTCCTCAAGGGGGTTCATCTACAAATTGAGTGCATGGATGAATAAATGAATACATGGGGGAAAAAATCTCTTAAGGGGGAAAAAAAAGTTTCCTAATGGACAGGGGAACATGCGAAAGGAAGGTAGCATCATCTGTAGCCCGAGGCTTTCAAACCTGGTGATAGGATTTGATGCCATTCAGTCCTACACCCTCGTCTTCACCAAAGTAGGCGACTTATTCAACAGAAAAGCAAACCAAAGAGAAGGCACAGTTGTCTGTTGAGGTCTCTCCTATTTCCTTTGTCATTTCTTATCTTTATGGCTTGAGTGCCTTCATAGTGTCAGAAAGTTAAATATAGACATCTGTTCCTCTGGGTGTTTCCACTGAAGGCCCAGTTCTCCACCCTCTGCTGACTGTCATACATCCAGATGGAAGGAAATATGATGGCCTTAACAAATATCCAAAAGCAAGTGTCCTTGCCCTCGGGGGTCTAATGTCTGATGATCTGAGGTGGAGCTGATGTAGTAATACAAGAAACAAAGTGCACACTAAATCAGATATACTTGAATTATCCCGAAACTATCGCCAACCACCCCCCACCCAAGCCCTGATCCCCGGAAAAACTGTCTTCTATGAAATGGGCCCCTGGTGCAAAAAAGTTTGGAGTCTGCTGTCCTAAAGCATTTTTTTTTAATGTGTTTATGCTTTTAATAGGGTGCATTGTGGAAGAAGATAATAAAAATGCATCCTATTGTTTAGCTGCTATGTTTAGGAATTAGCAGATAAAGCATCCTGCTCAGAATGGAAAGATAACAGCAAAAATTGCTGTTACCTGGAAGTGGGTTGGTAAATAGGATTATCTGCCAAAGGCTAGTTGGAGGATGCTTACTGGCTAGATTGACAGGTGAAGAATGGCTGGACGGTTTAAATAAATAGATGGGGGACAGTCATATTAGGGAGGTGCATGACTGAATAGAGGGAATAAGGGTTAGATAAATGGAGAAGTAATGTGTGAATGAATAGGTGAGTGGTTAGCTGATGGAGAAATAAATTGGTACGTCAATGATTGATGGTGCTGAGTGGCCGGATGAAGAGAAAGACCGATAAATGTCTGTGCCAGCAGGCGAGCAGATGGATGGGTAAATGTTGTGGGATGAGCAGGAGCAGGAGGGGGTCAGGCGTGGGTGGGAAGACGCTGATTAAAAGGAAGAAGTAAAAGGAGAGGGTGAGCGGGAGCACTCAAGGCATTAAGACGTCAGAACTGGAAATCTGTTTCCTCGACAAGTCAGGATTTTACAATGAATCTGAGAAAATTGGAAACTCTCCATCACTTGGCGCCCACCATGTCCTTGGTGGTTTAATTTACAAAGAACATGATCTAGTCCATCAAGTTATCTGTGTTCCATCCCCTGTGGGGAACAAAGAGTCTTGAAAGCCAGGGATTAGCCCTTGTCTGTCCAGGAAGCCATGAGAAACAAGCCTCATCATTCCAGCATCCAGACTTGACCAGGCTTGGCAGAGAGTCTGTAAAATCAAAAGAAGACTCTTCTGCCACCTCCTGCTGCATGACCACATCCTTATCGGCCACTGACCTGCACTTTATTGGGGAGTCAGTCTTGAGGAGTCCAATGGTTGAAAGAGACACAACAATTTTGCAGGCAACTTTGATAGAACACACTGAGAGGGGGTAAATTTACTGATGGTGCAGCTGGGAAATACAGACATATAAAGCAAAACCTCAAGTCCAAGATCACACTTTTGGTCAACAGCAGAGCTTGGAAGGGTTTGTTCATACATAAATGGCAGGTGGGAAGCTAAGTTGTAAGAAAGAGGTCAATACCCATTCCTTTGGAAGATGGATATGTGACAAGATGGTGGGAGATTTATTGAAAGAGAAAGATGTTTTAGGAAAGACAGTTGGAGGAACGGACTTGCTCTCCAGGTCTCTTCCTCATCCGTTACCCTGTGGATGCTACAGTAAACCACCAGTACTGCCAATGTACTTTAAAGAATAAGTGCGTTGTGAAGGAGATCCAAAACAGAGTATAGATATGTATACATATAGCTGATTTTCTTTGCTGTACAGCAGAAGCTAATACAGCATTGTAAAGCAACTATACTCTAATAAAAATTAATTAAAAAAGAAGAGTAAGTGCACATCACAGTCACCATATTTCCTCATACTTACTCTTGTCAAAGTGGTGCTTGGTCCAATGGACTCAAGCTGCAGGAACTGTTAAGGAGTACTCAAACTGAATGATACCTGGTCATTCATCTTCTGAAACTTCTCTTCTGATTTCACTGTAGCCTAAGCCAATAAATTAGACTTTGAGGCTACAGCTACATTTTATATTATTTGCATTTTGTATGATTTGTAAATGGCATAGATTTAAGATACAGAATTATAACATGAAACTGCTTATCATAATATTCTGTGTGCATGTGGGCGTATACAGGCATGAAAGAGAGGGAAAGAGAGAGAGAGAGATGACACTCAGTTTTCTGATTGCATCTTCTTCCCAAAGCCTAACACACACACACACACACACACACACACACACAGGCGAAGCATACCCTACTTAGATTTTCCCCATTCCTGGATACTCAATGCGGTGTCCTAATAAACAGCCCCCCAAAAGTTACAAATTACTTTGAACTTTATTGATACACTGCACAATCACAACCATCTCATGTTCATCCTGAATTAGAAAAGGTTACAACTACAATGTAACATGCACAAAATTCAGGTAGTATTTTCACCCTTAATACAATTATTGACAGAAATCAAGTCTTCATTGATTTTTGAAGGAAAAAAATTAAGAAAGAAAATAGAACGGGAGGAAAAAAAACCTCTAGAAGGCTGACAAAGTTATACTCTTGAATCATGTGATAAAATTTTAAAGCATTTGAACACAGATCTGTTTTCAGGATAATTGTGAGAACGGGCACACCCATTGTCTGACACAGCTAGGACGGCACCATTGATAATTCATAAGTTTTTTTAATCTAGAGGACTCTGAACTTGACGGATACATTTTCATACACCCACACGTTCCTCACAATTGCACTTTACATGTCACAAAAGATTCTGAATGATTAAAAATGCTCCCTTTAACTAACACAAAGGCAGCTAGGATTACTTATCATTGCTATGATTGATATCATTTTAAATTGGCCAATAGTGTAGAATGTGCCCCCCCAAAGAAAAAAGAGTAGAAGGTTCATCATCTTTCTTTCCACAGTCAGCATCATGGAACAACAAAAACAACCCTGTGCTTTAAAAGGACACCGTGGAAAGAACCAAAATGGAATGTCTTTTTAAAACACAGGAAATTAGACTTCACTGGCTACTTGCAGGCTGAAGACAATTGTGTCTAATTGAGTCCACTCCACAGCTCTGTGGACCGCGGTATTCTGCACCTGAAGGCTAAATTGCTTGGTTCAGCTCTATCTTCTCGCCGCATCTTTTAATTGCATATCTATCTCTTCCTTCTTTCATTTACTTCTCTTCTCTCAAGAAATGAGGGAAATGAGACCAGCATTTTTATTTGTTGGGTGTTAGTGATCATTAGGCGTTCTCATCACATGGTGTTTTTCTGAGAACGTTGCCTTCATAGCTACACACCTGTGAAGTTTTCCTGAAATTGCTCCAACTTACTCGTCTTAAAATAAAAAGACAGGAAGCTTGGGCAAGTAGGACATCAGGCAATCGGGTGTAAGTTTCTAGGAATAGGGCTCATGCAAAATGAATGTGAATGATCCTCATTTTTGGAGAAAAAGAAAAAAAAATATTGCCAGTGGGAAACATTCTACATCACTTCCCCTACTTCCTCTAATTCCAAAGAGATTAAACAATTTTTTTAAATTGTTTGGGGGTTTTTGGTGGGGGAAGAAGGGCTGGTTCCAGGTATCACAAAGCCAGTTTTTCTCTGGTGAGGACTCAGGGTCAAATTGGGAAAGGTGACATGGCTCCATTCCTCACCCCACTCCTCCGTCCTACTGATGACATCCATACACTACTAGGGAGGAGAAACCTTCCCTTGGCACTGGAGGTACACAGCAGTCTCCAGCCACTCCTGATGCTGTGTGATTGATGAGCTCGCCTGGAGATGGACTGCCCACCTCGACGTTCTCTGCTCTTCTCCCGAGCATTTTCCCAGCAGAATTAGAGCTTGATGACCCCTCCACATAGAGAGCAAGTTGCTGGATTGATTCAGGAACAGATCCTTGAACTCAGCCTCGCTCTAGACTTTCCCCAAGTCCCACAGTGTACCTCCCACCCAGGTTTTGAGAACGAACAGTCCAACCTATGAAATGCATTTCTACCTTGAGGCATGGGTTTCAGAGGAAAGAGCTCCTGTCCTCTTTCTGATACAAAACCTCACCTTTCCTTCTGTTCAGCTGAACACAGCTAAACATAATTTATCTGCATAAAACAGGAGCATGTTTTAACAACCACTTGCCTGGATGGCCTCCTTCCTGCAGATAAAACAAATAAACAAAAAAACTAAACGCACTTGCTTCAACTTGCAGAAGACGGTATCAGGCACTTGACATGAAGCTACTGAAAAACAGCCTGGCCAGGACCTCAGCACTAGCACGTGCACTGGCTTCACTTTGGTGGAAATACATATTTTGGAGAGAGTCAGGGTTTCAGGGTGCCTATCATACATTGTCGAGTTCTTCACACCTGATTTCTTGATAAGCCTTACTGGGTTTCCTTCTCATGTGCAGAACCCGCGAAAAGCCACAGGTTCTCAGAGACTCGATAGTTATTTTTTTCCTCCTCTACCCCAAGCCCCACCCCGCCATTGCCACCTTATAAAAAATCTCTCCAGCAGGCCTTATCCATCTGTCCTCCATATGAGAAAAGGACACGGACGTTGTCTCTAGGGCACTTGCTAGTCTATATGCTCCGAGATCTTGAGTAACAGCTCCCGTTTTGTGGAGCCATCCCCAACAAGGGAACCGGACTGTGTCTGTTGTGCAGAAGGGTTTTCCTTGGGTCTTGCTTATTTCATTGTCTTTATCCCAGCCAGGTGAGGAGTGACTCTAGGACCCTTTCCTTCTGGAACAGGGCTGGAGTCTGTAACTCCCAGACATGCTTCCTGGTATCCGCTGTACGAGGCAGCATGGAGCTCTATAGTGGCTCTGAACCCAGGCTGTTTGCATTTGGAAAGTTCAGGGATTCTCCTGGCTGAAGAAGGATGGATGCCTTCCTTTCGATCAAGTCTTGGAGGGAAGAACATGCCCAGCTCGTCCATTTCAAGCACCCTGTTCTCCAAGACCATCCGGTCCCCACAGCGTCCACACTTCTACTCCTAAGGAGCAAGTGTGTTATCAGCAGAGCACTTGATGTGACACGTTACAGGCTCATTCAGTGTCTGACACCGGCCTGGCCGCAGGTGCTCAGCACGGTGACAGGTCTGAAACACTGATGTCCGACCTTTAATTCCGACTCCGTGCCTGCTCACGATTGTCCCTGGAACTTGGAATCCACATACTGCTTTTGGCACATCATTCATGGTCTGCAAATCTGGCTCCTGGCAGTTCCCTGGGAAATGCAGATGTCTGTTTACAGCTGGCAAGTGTAATATTAATTTCACTCACACCAGCTCTAACTCTATGAAAGTGCCGAGCTTTTCATATGCCAAGACAACCCAAACACGCACGTGCACACGTGAGTGTGTTTCTCCACCGTATACATCACGTTCATGTGTCATAACAGAGAAAAACAAAGAGGCCACATTTCAGAGGAAGAAGACCCATGGAGCACGGCGGGAAGGGAACCCTGGAGCTGATATTTCTCATGCTTTAGATAGTGGAGCTAAAGAGTATTTCATTGGGCCCGGGTCTTTGATCCAGTCATTGCTGGCTCTCTTCATTCTCAGCAGGTCACTCCCTGCAGTGCAGGTCAAGGGCACAGCCCTGCAGGTGTCTGATGCCATTCTTCTACATCCCAGTCACTCTCGCTGGCTGAGTCCTTCTTGTCCCGGGAGATAAAGCAGAAGGATAGGGTCAGCTCTTTTCTGTGTTCTGGAAAGATCTGCTCTGAACATGGAGAGCTGAGGGCATTATCCCCCAAAGCTCCTGGAGAAGCAGCCTGTATCCAAGGAAGATGCATGTTACTCTCCTCGTCTGTTTGCAGTGTTGTGTTAATCAAGAGCTTGGAAATTAAGTCAGTTTGCTCAAGTGCCCTCAGCTCAGAAGAGCTTCCAGAAACAAATAGCAGAGTTGTCAACACACCCGCCGCGTAATTGGCTTCCATCGGCTCTTTACTGGATAGTTTTCAAACAGATGAAACCAAAACTGGAGCAGAAAGGGGGGCAACAGCAGAGGTCGCCCCACTCAGATGGACGGCTGTCTTCACATCCAAGAGACAGAAGTGCGTTTTCCTTTCTGTTAAGGACAGTCTCGTAGATTCCTGACATGCGCTTTCCTGAAAGGCTGAGAGAAGCATGAAGATTGGCACCTTGGTCCTTCAAGTGAGAAAGATAAAACACGATGCTCATCAAGGTTTTGCCAAGGCCGGTCTGCTTCCCAAGAAGCTGTTTCTGGAAACACAGTCTCTTCTGGGAAGAGTGACGGACTGATCCTTCACTTGCTATTTCAGTCCATCTGTTGCCAGCACCTGCTTGGGGTAGATGGACGGGCACATTCCAGACAGCCCGTGACATACTGCTTTTCTATGTTGTCAGCCCATGAGATCACTGGCTTTCACATGAGAAGCTGATGGTTAATTCTGGAGATGCCAATGTCTGCAGAAGGTAGGGGAGACATGAATCCAGTGGAACGGACACACTGTGACTAGAGGTGAATATAGTGATGGATTGATAGTGCGTAGTGGAGAGCGAAATAGAAAGATGTGTTGGGTAATTACACTGATAGATTGATATATAAAGGAAGTAGATTGCCAGAGAGGAAAATGGGTGGGGAGATAATTGGATGGAGTGATCAATCAGATGGTTGAGTAGATGGGTAATGGTGTATTACTTTGATAGTGAGCTTGATAAAACCTAAATAATCAGCCACTTATGGATCACTTTTTAAGAACTGTGGATAGTATTTTTCAGGAAGAAACACTCTCCTCAAGATTCTTCCCCCATTTTTGGTTACATGACTTCTCAATGTTCAGGTTTGGGTTATATGCCTACCCCCAAACTTTGAATCCTTATAGCTGGTAGAGAAAGCAAATAGGGCAGAATGGCTAGGAAAGATGGCAATGTTTCATATATATATATATATATATATATATATATATATATATAGAGAGAGAGAGAGAGAGAGAGAGAGAGAGAGATGAGACAGAGACAGTCAGAGAGAGAGATAGAGAGGAAGAGAGAGAGAACTTCCCAGAAAGAAAGGATGTGAACCCTCATGTAGTTAGATCATAATAAGCATGGAGAGAGGGATCTGTACATTATAGTCAGGAAAATGGTCCACAGCTTAAAAGACACCAGCAATAGGACACTTGGATATAATTCTTGCTGTGCACTACATTAAAGTCAAGTTGTGTCTTCAGGGTGTTTATCACGAGGCACAATTTTTGCCCAAATGGAACTTACGGTTTGGTGTGGGAGGGTGGTTGGTTGGTGGTGACGATGCCAGGGGGAGCAGAGGGAAGGGAAGGGAAGGTGGAGAATGGGTTCCATTTTTGGACACACCACCTATGAGTGATTATCCTACATGTGGTAGAACCCTGCCCACCCCTCCCCCAAACCCCACTCATTCAAACTAGAAAGAAAAATCAAATCAACAAAGAAAAGAGTCCCAAAAAAAAAAAAAATACTGAGAAGAACAGAAACAAAGAGAAGCTCAAACTGTTTGGCCCTCCGCAGTGCAGGTAAAGTCTGTGATATGGAGAAGCAGGCGTTGCTCAGAAGACCTATGGTTTCTTATCAAAACTTGATGAAGAAGTGGGCAAAGAGGGTCCCTGATAGCCAGAGGCAAGCGAGCGCTCTAGAGGCCGAGTTTACACCATCAATGACGGCTCCAGGCCCTGTGCAAGGGAAAGAGAGACAGGCTCGTTAGTGTTAGCACACACCCAGAAGGCAGCTTCCTCAGCCCCTCCAAGCACTGTGCAGACATGCTTCTCTGTGAACAGCCTCCAACCGGCCCCTGACCCTTCCACGTGCCCATAAACAGAGAGACTCAAAGGGGCTCTTCCTTGGGATACCTGGACCCTGCAGTCTGCTCTCAGGGACCAGGGTTAAAGCACCCACAGAGAGGTAGAGGGAAGGCAGGGTTAGACCTGTGGGCTGACAGGCCAGGGCAGGCCCTTGGAGGTGGTGTGCAGGACAGGCAGGGGTGGGAGGGGAAGCAGAGGAATGGGGAGAGGAGAGTCAGGATGGAGGGGAGAGGCGGGAGGAGGGAGAGGGAGGAAGGCTTTCATGAGACCCAGGAGTCTAGGTGTTGCCATGGCTAACTTCGTCTGGAGTGACTGTGATGTTGTGGAGCAGCTGGGGAAGATGAATAACTACACCCTATCATTTTAAAGACTAGGGTGGGGGTTAAGTCAGCAGTCAACCCCATGTCACCAGAGGGGACTGAGAGGACCCCGCCTTCTCAGACCTAGCGGCCACTGTCCTCTGCCTGGTGGGCTTTCCCTCGAGCGTCCTTCTTTCCTCTCCCTTCTCTCTGGCCCTCTGACACAGTCCTCCTGAATCCCTCATATTCCACATGAGATGAGAGCACGGAATCACAAATGCTGTTCCTTCCCTTTATCTACATCTTCCTCCAGAAGACAGACTGAGGGCACTGGGGTTGTCCTTGCCCATCCTGAGGACCCAGGGCGGAAGGATAAGTGTCCGGCCCTGCCCCCTTACCCACCCATCACCTTTGCTGGGCAGCATAAGAATCTAGGGTCATAAGCAAGAGCAGTGGCCTGTGAACAGAGAGGATTCCAGGGGTAAGCGAGGCTATGTTTTAGTCAATGGATTGAAAGTCCTCAAGAGGCAACCCTGCAGGGCCAGTGACAAAGGGCAGGAGCAGCGGGAAGACGGGCAGGGCATCACTGGCACCTTTGATGGCAATGCGGCTCCTTGAAATGAACTTCACTCCCGACAAAAGGGTTGGTGGAGCTGGGTCTCCTCTGACAGCACCCAGGTCCCGCAGCTTCCTGGTCAGTCTCATGGCTTGTGGATCCAGGCCTCGTTGGGCCGACAGCTGATGCTGACCTTTAGCTGGGGGACGCATGGGTCTCTCGCTTCAGCGTCCAGCATCCACCTGTTCCCACCCCAGGGTTCTCAGCAAGATACCTTCTATTTCTCCAGTGCATAACACAATTCTCTTATTTACTAAGAATTCATATTTACTTGAGCGCCTGAGAGTTCTGCTCACAGTTTTCTGTACTTTGGTTATAGAGTATTCACAGAACAGGACAGAGTCCAGGCCTTAGCCCATTGCTGCGGTCCCCATAACAGCTTCATGAACATTTATAGAAAGTGGCCTGACTCTGCGGTCCCCATTAGTTGAGGCATATATCCTAAGGAATTGTCCTGGCTTGGAGAATGCACTGAGTTGGAAAAGGCCCAGTTTGAAGCCCAAGGTAATTCTCTATATTGTCTTCTGCAAAAGATGAGTGATTGAGATTTTCAAGTGAGTTTAAAAGGAAATGGATGATGCAGAACCATATGATTCTTTAAAGAATATTTAAAATATAAAGTCTATATATAATGTGTATTAACTAGTTTTTGATACATATGTGTGCGTGTGTTTTGCTAATTTATTACACTGATGTCAACTTAAAAAACTGTTGAATGGGCTCCATGCTAGATAGACAGGGGTCTTTACAACAGGAATCACTTTCTTCCAAGTTCTACCAGCGGGCTTAGCCTTTTGGGGGAATGTCACACAACCAACGTAAGGTTGGATGTAGATGAGATAAATAGGAGAGGAGATGTGTTTATGAAGCCAGGGCATTAAAGTGTGGGAAAGAAGAAAGAGTCATCAGGGTAGCAGGCGGCAATGGCACTAAGGTGTTCATGCTGATCAGGCAGGTGGGGTGCAGCCACTGTTCACGCCAGCCAAGTGCTCCAAGGAGTAGAATCCCCGCAGGCATCGAGCCTGCTCAGCCTGCCGAGGGGAATGGTCATAACGCATACTAATAATATATGGTGCTTTCTGTGTGCCAAGTTGTGACTCTAAATGCTGAACCTCCATTAACCCATTTTATCTTCAGGAAACCCTATGGCACGCCCACATTTTGGATGGGGAACCGATGAGCTGCGTAGTTAAGTGCCCTGCCTATGGCCACACAAGACAATACACCCAGAGCTGGATTGGAGCTGAGTCACTCTGTCTACAGGGCTGGTGCCCTTGATGACCATAACTCCACCTATTCTCCGTGGAAAATTGTCCCTTGCACATGTTTTTCAGAGACTGTGGCATCGCGCTTTAATGGCCTCTGAATCGACTCAATTTTTCCAGACACTGGGAAGTAATCATGCATGCATGTGTGCTAAGTCACTTCAGTCGTGTCCCACTCTTTGAAACTCTATCAGCTGAAGCCTGCCAGGCTCCATCTGTCCATGGGATTCTCCAGGCAAGAATACTGGGCTTGGGTTGCCATGCCTTCCTCCAGAAGTAATCATGGACCAATTTACTAAACGGCTGCAACCCACAACTTCTTCTGTCTTAAAGCATAGCAAAGTATTTGCATAACCAGGTGAGTGGTTTTAGCATACAGAAAACCTATGAGAGAGATTCCTTGCTGAGAGACAGCCTCTCTGTGGCCACGATCCTTCCACCAGCAGAGTGAGAGAAGATTGGGAAGGGTGACCTCTGAGCTCTTCTCCCTTAGCGTCTGGAGTTACAGGATGGCTGAACACTCTGTATCTGGTCCCAGAAGGGACGGCTGGGTGAGGGGGCAGTCAGAAGGCCTTTTATAGTAAGTATAAGACCATCACCATGCAGCTTTCTGCATGCCAGCATGCCATCTCCTGAGAGAGTCAAAGGGCACCAAATGTTCCTAGACTCTGACGTTTCCCTATTTTGGCCTCATTCTCTATGCTGCTGCAGAAAGTTTTCTTCTTTAGTGGGTGTGATAAGCCCTGCACTAAGCATCAGACAACGTGGCAATTTAGAAGTGTCTATGGCCCATCAGTGTATGAGATAGGGCCAAGCTGCTCTGGCCAAGGAGTTCACCAAACCTACTAGGATAGAGATTAAACTAGCCTTGCTTTCTTCCTGTGGATCCTGGACACATTTGAGATTTGGCAGTTGGGACAAATGCCAGTGCAGTGAGGGGCCACAGGAAGCCTCCTGGGCTTTGTTCAAAGATGAGAGAGAGGAGCTCAAGTGCACGTACCACACTGCAGGTTGGCGGGATGTAAGACAGAGGCCTTTAGCAGTGAATGGACTCATTAGTGCAGCTTCAAAGTAACCCTGATTCTATTGGAAATGAAGGAGTGGGGAGAATCTGGGTTGGGTATCTCCCATAGGTTTTTTTTTTTTTAATTTCACATCGAAAAAGTCAGCTTCCTGAAAGACTTATTATTATTTTTTTTTACTTTACAATATTGTATTGGTTTTGCCATACATCAACATTGGAAGATAATTACTTTATAATACTGTGTTGGTTTCTGCTGTAAAAAAAAATGTGAATCAGCCATAAATAAATATATATCCCTTACCTCTTGAGCCTCCCTTTACCCACCATCCCACCCCTCTAGGTCATCACAGGGCACTGGGCTGGGCTCCCTCTGCTTTACAGCAACTTCCCATCAGATATCTATTTTACGTAAGATACTATATATGTTTCAATGCTAGTCTCAATTTGTCCCACCCTCTCTCCTCCAGGTTCTCTGTATCTGAAGGTCACTGACCTGATTATGTAAATGCTTCTTTTGCTTTAACACAGAAGCAGTGGTGAATGGGTGCTGTTCAGCAAATTGGCATGACCCCCTTGATTACTTCTATGCCTCTGCCGTACCTTGGCCTCACTGCTTTGTCCCTGCAGCCTTAAACCTTTTGGGGTCAAAGTCACTGGACCCTAGAAAAGTGCAACTAACGGTTGGGACTTGGCTTCAGACCAACTTGGGTTTAAATCCTGACTCTGTGGCTTGCCAGCTCTGTGATCTCAAAGTGCTTTCAGTTTCTCCTTGAAAACAGGGCATAATGCAGTTTTCAGATAAAGAAATGGAGGGGTCAGGATGGCATCTGGTAGAAAGTAGACAGGTGATCATGGGAAGGACTGCTCTCATGGGTCCACACCCCCTACCTTCCACTGCCTAGTTGTGGCCGTTCATGCTAAGTTGTTTTAATTGTGTCTGAGTCTGTGACCCCATGAACTGTAGCCCGCCAGAGTCCTCTGTCCTTGGGATTCTCCAGGCAAGAATCCTGGAATGGGTTGCCATTTCCTCCTCCAGGGGCTTTTCTCAACCCAGGCATCTCCTGAAGCTCCTGCACTGCAGGCAGGTTCTTTATCATTTAGCCACCAGGGAAGCCCCTAGTTGAGGCTGTTAGCTTATTTAGTAGATCTTTTCCAAATACATTGGTGCTGAGCTGGGTTTTGGGAGGTGAGAGTGAAGAGGTGAGACGGGTGACAGAGGTCATTGGCTGGGAGGACCTAGGAGGTGTGGGGCACTGAACAGGGAGATGAGAGCGGGCCAAAGCCAAGTTCTGGGGCAAGTTTGAGGAGAAACAGACCCTACGCTGGCCTCAGAAGCCACGCCATCCACCCAAGAACTGTGTGCTACTTCTGCGGAGCGCCAGCTTCCAAACAGCAGGAGGGGAACAGCCTCTGCCCGCACACAGCCTGCTGCTGCTGCTGCTGAGTCGCTTCAGTCGTGTCCGACTCTTTGCGACCCCATAGACGGCAGCCCACGAGGGTCCCCGTCCCTGGGATTCTCCAGGCAAGAACACTGGAGTGGGTTGCCATTTCCTTCTCCACACAGCCTAGCCCCCTCTAGTTTTTGGTTGTTGTTAACGTGTGGTGTGTGTGTGTGTGTGTGTGTGTGTGTGTGTGTGTGTGTGTGTGTGAGATGTGGGATCTTAGTTCCCTGACCAGGGACTGAACTCATGCCCCCTGCAGTGGATCTGCCAGGGAAGACTCCCTACTCTTCATTAGGATCTCAAACTCCTCTGCCTTCACCTAAATCAAGAAACAAACATGCTTTAATCCCTCACAGATTCTAAGAACGCCCTTTGAAACAAAACAGCCCGACCTCCCTTTCATCTCAGGAACGCCTTGCCTTTTGAATTGTCTAAGGGGACTAAATTTAGGAGTCAGGGAGAATAGAAATTGAATTCTTGCTCTGCTATTTACTAGCAGGATAACTTTTGTTTTTAAATTAAAAAAAAAGGAATATAATTGCTCTGCAATGTTGTGTTAATTTCTGCTGTCCAGTGAAATAAATCAGCTATAAGTAAACATATATCCCCTCCCTCCTGGACCTTCCACCCACACCCCCTTCCACCCCTTTAGGTCACCACAGGGCACCAAACTGAGCTCTCATGTGCAAGCTCTCCAGCAGGAAGTAGCACAATGACTTGGACAAAATGGTTAGCATCTCTGAAGCAGTGATTTTCACGTATAAACTCTGTGGGGAGGTGCTTTTCTCGTCTGTGCAAGGATGCTCTGAGGATGAGTTCAGATGACATATAAAATCGCTGAGACTAAGTAAAGGATGAATAACTACTGGGTTAATCAGAACTAGGACCATAGCAGCTAGTTTCTGAAGGAGCATCTTTGGTGGGGCTCATGCTTGAAATAAAGACATCCTGTGTACACTGGATTCTCAGAGATAATTGCCAAGCAAACGTGACTCTGGCTTAGCAAGCAAGCGACTGGTCTCTCCTGACAAGACCAGACGTGGCTCCAACCACAGGTGAAGGCTTCTCAGGGAAGGCCAGCTACTCTGAGGAGGTATAATTAGAAGCCCAGCTCTTTATCTGGGAAATCCCCACATTCAAGAAATCTTTACATAGTTTTTCAGGGATAAACTAAAAGTGAGAACGTGTTACTATGCCCTTTCCCCTCATTTCACCCTCCTCATCACTAAAAATGTATTCCTTCCTTCATTCCTGCTGTTGAGCACCTTTGAAAATAAACGTTCACTGCTGCTGCTGCTGCTAAGTCGCTTCAGTCGTGTCCGACTCTGTGCGACCCCATAGACGGCAGCCCACCAGGCTCCCCAGTCGCTGGGATTCTCCAGGCAAGAACACTGGAGTGGGTTGCCATTTCCTTCTCCAATGCATGAAAGTGAAAAGTGAAAGTGAAGTTGTTCAGCCATGTCCGACTCTTCGCGACCCCATGGACTGCAGCCCACCAGGCTCCTCCGTCCATGGGATTCTCCAGGCAAGAGTACTGGAGTGGGGTGCCATTGCCTTCTTCATAAATGCTCACACAAAGACACAAAATCAACCATGAATGATATAACAATGACAATTGAATACCTTGGGGACATATGCAGACAAAAGTGAGCTAATCCCCAGCATACAAAAGAGAGCAAGAGACAAATGACCGAGAGATAAATTCCAGAAATGATAAACATCAGAAAGGTCAATCATCTTTCCGTGTTGTCTGCACTGGAGGTAAGGTTTTTATGGCCATGTGTGAGGCCCAGCAGTGGTGAGACAAGTAAATAAAGAAAGAGGCAAACAAACAAATGAATAAAACAGAGTTCACGTGGAGAGGCTACTTACTTTGTTGAATTAAATATACTATACCTTATAGATTTTTAAAAAGCAAAATTTGTCGAGGACTTAGCATAGACTTAACCTGCAAATCCAGTTCTCTGGAAAACAAGAGTGGCTGACCTCAGGGGCAGGCTGATCACACTCTGGAAGAACAGGGGTTGAAAATCAAAGTAACCAGACTCAGCACAAAGCTCCCAGCAAACTACATAAGCTTATGGATGAGATCCTGCTGTGCAAAAGATTTTGAAGCTTAAAAATTGAAGGGCCCAGATACATTTTTTAAAAGTATCTTTGATATTTCTTATTTTGATATTAATTTCTCATTTAAATTCTTTCTTCTATGCAATCATCCTCTTTGTTTTTTTAGTCTTCTAACTTTATTGAGGCTTTCAATGGCTAAGGCAAGATCTCTCTTGGTAAATGCCACATTTCTCTTGAAAATACAAGGGTTATTTTCAAATGTCTTCTGATACTGATTTCTAGCATAATTCCACAGTGATAAGAGAACAGACTCTGTATGACTTCAGTACCTTTAGACCACGAAAATATTTCACCTTCTTTGATGCCCCTGGATATGTTCCAGTGTCTCCTAGTTTATAGTCTATGGGAACTTGAATAGAATTTGTATCTTACTGTTATGTGAAAACTATATAAATCTTAATTATGTTGAATTGTTTCACAGTGCTTTTCAGGTCTACTATATCCTTTTACTTCTTTGTATATTCATTAATGAATTTTAAAGAGTTTGATATTGAAACTCCAACTAAAAGCCTTATTTACTTAAAAACTGTAATATATAGTGGAACTATGTGTACTTTTTCTGTATTCTCCAGGTCTCCTGTAAATGCGTTATCATACTTTCATAATTTAAAAATAAAGAGAAAAACTGGAGGGTCCATTACAAGTGGGAAAGGTATTGAAACGGCTCCCTTTTTCTTCCTGTGATTGCAATGAAAACTGGGCACAGTTCTTCAGCAAGAAATTCGATAGCAAGGTGTAGCTGTAATCCTATTAAACTAGCAGGAGGTAGTATGGTCATTACCTTAAGAGGAAAAAAAAAAAAAAACCATGGGCGAGTTGAACATGGAAATAGCACAGTGAGATCAAGGAAGCATTTGAAATCTAAGAGGATACACTTTTGTTCTGAAATTTAGATGAGTTTTATGAGTGTGAGTGTGAACTATGTGACCTTCCTAATGAGGAACCAAAAGGATAATGATGTTCTTGGTGATTAAAAGAGGAGCAAGGAAATCTAATTAGACGATGCATGTGTTACTCTTGTTGGGGAAACGTAAACCTCTTTTCAGCAGGGCTGGCTGATGAAGGCGCATCACTTGCTATCAAAAGGAGCTGTTCCTCCATTGTTTTTAATTACAGCAGAAACAGGGCCTGGTATTGTTCTGCAAGGATGATGAACCAGGTTTCACGCTCTAGGAAGGTGTAGGCATAAAGAGGCGAAAATGGCAGCCACTCCCACAAAGCCCAAGGCCTAGGAAGTTCATAGCAGAAGTTAATTCAGACCCATCAACTCATCACAGCCCTGAAAGAGGCAAGGCTCCGGTCTGTGCCGAACCAGAAGCTCCAGCGTGTGCTGACATCAGCATAGCCAGGCACTCTGTGTTAAAGTCTAAATGCTCTGGCTGACGGCCAGACGTCAGATTCAGACAGAGGGGAGCAAGGTGCGAGGGAGTGACAAGGAGCCTCATCAGGAATGAAATGTGAAATGTCTGCATATTTTTCCCTAATATGTTGACATTTTGCAGGTTGGGGAAAATACAAATGATGCTGCTGCTTCCACCCGCCAGAAGCATTGGTGTCTCTCTCTGACTCATTCCCTCCCACCTGGATTGCAATAGTGGATTTGGAAAATAAAAATCATACAAGTTATCAGCAAGAAATGGACAAGCATGGATGTCTCCACAAGAAGAAACCACTTGACGAGCACCGTTTTCAACAGTTTGCCAGGATGTCTCCCTTACACTGCCTTACATTCCCTCCTCTACAAGGAAGGCCCGGTTGGAAGGGACCTTAAATTTCAAATTAGAACTGGGACATACGGGGGGTGCTGGAATGCAAGGGACAGTGTGAGAGCGATGTGTTGATTTGGCTTCCTCATGGGGCGGTGGGGGGAAACTATGAGACCATTAGAGTATTTGTCCCCGCTTTGGTTAGTGAACACTTTCACCCTGTATGGAGGCTGTTATAGACTCCCTGTTGACTGGAAAATATATTTATTAATCCACTCACGATTAATAAATTACTGGACAATAACTATTACAAGGTTCAGGGCTATATCCTTCAGTGTAGCAACAAATACAAGCTTAAAGGTAAGCGATCGAGAAAATCTAAACGATGGGTGAAAGATTCTTCAGTGGGACTCAGACATGCTTGGTAGATAGGGTACCATTAAGGAGAAGCTTCAAAGGTAAGTGTAATTTAGGCAGAGAAGAGACAAATGCTTCCCTCTGTGACCCTAGAACACACTGGAAGAGACCGGGTACTACAGGTTAGAAAGAAGCATGGGATTAAGGCCAGACACACTTGGGTGCAGAACCAGATGCTAAGGCATCCTTCCATGGTGGACTTTCTATCTGAGGCAGGAAGGAATTCAGTCACAGAGCTCAGATCCTCTGAGCTCCAGGCATAGCTTCCTCAGAGGGTTCTGAGTTGTCTAAAGCCACATCTGGCCAACACCTACCAGCCAGTAGCTTCTTCAATCTTCTGATGTAGCATTTATGTTCTATATTCTATTGTAAATGCCTGTTTACTTTCTTGTAAAAGGTTGGGAAGTGTGTTCCTCTCCATATCTCAATCTGAATCTAATTCCTGGTGCATACTAGGCTCTAAGCAAGCATTTGCTGATGGATGGAAGCTGGAATGTGCTGGGATCCAGGCTCCCAGGCAGCAGAGGGGGTTATCTAGAGTGGTGGGTGCAGAGAAAGCCACAGGGAAAGTGAGGACACGATGGAGGTTGATCTCAGAGCAAGGCTGATCTCAGGCTTTTCTGGGAGGTAGGTTTCAGCAGGGGGTGAACAGGTTGACTCTGAGTTTGGGAAGGGTCACTGGGCCCCAAAGTGGCAGATTGCAGAGATTACCAAGGACAAGGGACCCAGACACCATAAGAGAAGCTCACGACTAGACACCGCACCTGCTCCGGGATGAGTGAGGTGAGGGGCAGAGGCAGTGGGAGGGGTGGTGCTGGAGCCTGCTTTCCTGGACCTGTGGGCTGACAGGCGTAGGGAGTGGGGGAAGGGAAAGGTCAGGATGACCACAGAGATTGTAGTGAGGGGTGTGTGTGAAGATAAGGTGTACATTTCGGGGGAGGAGGAGGTGCCAAGGAGAGAAAGATGGAGCTAGCCCTGACAGGCGGCAGAGTGGCCTGTGATTCAGAACTGGGGAGAGCATTAGGGACATAGACGGGAAGCCCCCAGACAGCTGCCCAGAGACTGGCCAGCTCCTGGGGGCCCGGCCTCCCAGGGAGACCTGCGCACGGAGCATATCTTCAGGGCTGTCCTTGCAGACTTTCATTCAGTGGCTCTGGGACCAGGCCCACGGACCTGCATTTCTCAAGCACCCGAAGTGAGGTGTGAAGGCTAAGATAGGGCTCCCTTCAAAGACGCCCGAGGACACAGAAGACCCTGCCCTCTTGCGGTAATGCCTTCCCTGTGCAGACAGCGGAGGGGCTAGACGCTGGCTGAGACGGAGAGGGAGGAAGAGGGCCACGTAGCTGCATCACAGAAGATGGAAGCAGGGGCTGGGGGCAGGAGGTCTGGGGCAGAGGGGAGTCTGGGTGTTCGGGCGGAAATGGGCCGTGAGGCTGATGTCTGACTGTCCGGACTGGAGGTGAAGGCAGAGGAGATGCTGGGTCCTCGATTCCTGTGCCCAGCCCTCAGGTTGCACCTGGAGCCACCTGGGGAAGGTGAGGTTGTTGGGAGCCTTTATGGAGGAGGGGGTTGGAGGGGGGCAGGCTGTGGCCAGCTTTCCAGGGGCTGCTCTAGGTGAGGCTGGCCAGGGTGCAGGAGGAGAAAAGCTGTCCTGCTGCCTCGAGTTGAGGAAAATCTGGTCGGAAGAGCCAGCCTAACGTGTATATTTATTCTGGAGGAATGCCATTAGCAAAAGAAAATAGAGATTCTGTCTTCATGGCTTCCGGGGGCAGAGGAGGTAGACTGTCTTCCAGGCTGCTCCGAGGGACTGAGACTTTGCCCGAGGGAAAAATTCTGAGCCCAGATGCTGCCTTCACTGGAATACTTTGCCATTCTCTTATGCAAGGAAAAGATTCGGAGCAGTGGTCACTAGTCCTGGTACTTAGCTCAGAGCTCCTTGTTTGTGTCACTGCAATTTCACAGATGAATCTGCTCTCCTCTCTGCACCATCCCCTCCTTTCTGGCTTTGTTTGCTTCCCGGTCCCTCTCCCCCGCCAGTTCCAATCCAGACGTTCACACGGCTCATTGCGTGCCTCACAGTCTCTGCAGTGCCGGATGTAATCAAGTTCAAATCTTCCCTCCTTGCACCCTAAGGATGGGGGAGGGGCGTCCTTGCCCAACACCCAGTGGAGGCAGAATGGGCTGGCAAGTCCGAGAAAGTGAGCGGCTTCCTTGAGGGTCGGAGGTGTGCCCAGCACACCGAGTCTAGCCACCCTGGCTGCATGCGGTCCTGGCAAGGCTCTAGGATGTCAGGGCCGGGTGGCCTTTGGAGGCCTCATCCACCCCAAGAAGCTTATGGATACTTTCAGCAAATTGCTTTCAGAACAGCTGCCACCATCCCCAAGGTTATGGACGTCAGGCTTTGGAGATCTGCTTCTGACTCTAGTTTCCTTTTGTTTTTTCAGAATAGAGACTTAGAAAGCAAGAAGGAAGCCTGGAGTGTGTTTTGTTCTGTTCTTACATTTCACAGGCAACCATGGAACAGAGGGCATCATGGTGTGTGCCAGGGTCAGGCTTGGTACCCAGTTTCCCCATCCATCTCTATGTCAGTCTCTTCTTTACCTTCTGCCATCCCTCTAGCCTTGACAGTGGCCCTGGGGCTGAGCGGGGCCACTGTCAGGCTGAGTGGATGATCTCAAATGCCGCTTTGAGCTGGCATGCTGCTGGTGACCTGTCCTGTCTGTGTGGCTTCTGGAGGACCAGCAACTGGTGTTGAGTGAGAAAGAAACATCCCACAGCAACACCAACCACTAATTTATCTCTGAGCATCACCCACCTACCTGGCTTGTTGCTCCTTTTTCCTAAGCACTTCCTGTCTCAGCCCACTACCTCCATAGCCTGTGTCCTCTGCCTTCGTTTGAGATTGCTTTCATCTTGTTTTCCTGCGTTCTGTAAGTGTAGGCAGAAACTATATGAAAGATGTTTGTGTGAAAGGTCTGTTATGAGTGTGTGTTGTGATGGATTCACACATCACTTCAGGGCCCAAAGAGTCCCCACAAACCCAGCTCACAGTCCTTGAGGGCAGACACCAATGCACGCTTGGGGATGCGGCATGTCTGTGTGTGGGTTTGGGGGTGTGAGCAGATGGCGTGTAAACGCTCAAATGGTCCTTTAAAAGAATGTGTTCAGATTACATAGAAGATGGGAGATGGAAATGGAAGATGAGTTCAGACAGGCTCACTGCTGACCTGGGCTTCGTGTGGCTGGCCGCCCTGGGGTATGAAGCCATGTCTTTCCCATGAGCTAAACTGTGTCCCCAAGTTCACATGTTGGAGCCCTGACTCCTGATGTGTATTTGCAGACAGAGCCTTTAAGGAAGCGTTTAAGGTCAAGTGAGGTTATAATGGGCTTCCCAAGTGGTGCTTGTGGTAAAGAATCTGTCTGCCAGTGGAAGAGATGTAAGAAATGTGAGTTCAACCCCTGGGTTGGGAAGATCCCCTAGAGGAGGGCATGGCAACCCAGTCCTTGGGAAATCCCAAAGACGCAGGAGTCTGGCAGGCTGCAGTTCATGGGATCGCAAAGAGTCGGACAGGACTGAAGTGACTTCGCATGAAGTTATAATGGTAGGGCCCCATATCACAGGATTCGTGTTCAAATGATAAGACACCCCAGGGAGCCCTCCCTCCCCATCTCTGGCCATCTCCATATCCCGCCCCACCATGCTCAGAGGAAAGGACATATGAGAACTGAAGCTGCCATCTCCAGGAAGAGAGCACCCCCATCAAGTACAGCCAACACAGACCTTCCTGGCTAACCTTGGTCTTCTGGCCTCCAGAACTGTGAGAAAATCCATTTCTGCTGTCCCAGCCTACACTCTTTCATTATAGCAGCCCTGGTAGGTGAATATATCCTTCATCTGCTGTCCTCAGCTGGGACACACCTCCCTCCCAAGTTCAAAGTACAGAGGGGCACAAACACCCGGGCCTCTAGTGATCAGTCCTGGGTGCTTCCTGTCGGCCACAACCCCACAGGCAATCCCACCAGCTCATGGGGTCATGGCAGGGTCAGTGCAGGGCAGCAGCCCGACCTCATCTTTTACCAACCTCATCAGGTTTATAAAGACCAAGGCATGGACATTCACAGACACCGAGGTGTGGGCAGAGCCACTGGCTGTGAAAGTGGCAGGCCCAGAGCTGGGAGAGAAGCAGGTCAGAGCTGACTCCTGGTCTGGACGATTCAAGTCACCATTTCCTCAGTGGCTGAGATTGGTCCTTTATAAGGAGGGCTGTGTGGAGGCTTCCCCTCAGCCTGGGAGTGTGAGTGTATGTATGTGTGTGTGTGTGTTTGTGTGCCCTCATTTCATGTCCTCTGGTAAACCTTCCAGCACTGAGGAGGGGTCTGGTCTGGGTCTCATCAATACCTCCTCACTAGCTACATACACCTCAGTGTCACTTAGCCCCTGGGGTCCTCCTCTTACCCATCTTTAAAATGGGCTAATAACCTATCTTGCACAAAACTAGCATGATGAGTGGAAACCAACTGATATTTGGTAAGCGGTAGGTATTATGATTGCGATTCATGGGGTCGCAAAGAGTCAGGCACGACTGAGCGACTGAACTGAACTGAACTGATGATGATTATTATGAATATGACCCAAGTACTCATATCTTAAAGTGAAGTTTTCAGAATTAAGTCATTAGCCTTTTTTGCTTTGGGCTGAAGGAATTATTCTGGGGGACAGAGAGGCCTGGCCTGCTTTAGTCCATGGGGTCACAGGGAGTCAGGCATGACTTAGTGACTAAACAACATTAGGGTGACTTCCCCAGGAAGACAATCATCTGATAAGCCATTTGGTGTCTGGGCTGGGTTCCCCTAGTGCCATGTACAAACAGAATACACATCCCTGTTAAAAGCCACCAAATGGAAGTTTATCGTTTTGGAGAGAGCCCTTCTCCAGAAACGGATGACGATATTTCATATGTATGTCTGTAAAAGCCATCATGGGCTTCCCTGGTAAAGAATCCACCTGCAACCCAGGAGACACAGGTTCAAGCCCTGGGGTGGGAAGATATCCTGGAGAAGGAAATGGCAACCCAGTCTAGTATTCTTGCCTGGGAAATCCCATGGACAGAGGAATCTGGAGGGCTTGAGTCCACGGGGTCACAAAGAGTCGGACACAGCTTAGTGACCAAACAAAACAAGAAAAGCCATCCTATTCTGCACGTTTGTTGCCTAAGCTATGCAGGCCAGCCCCCTGAAGGCTATCCAGTAAGGAGGAAACGCAGGGAGGAGGAGCAGGCAAGCCTATCTTGGAAGGAGGCTTAACATCAAAAGCATAGGCATTCAGGCAGGCAGAGGAGTGAAGGAGCATGCGGTACCCACCTGCCACTGCTGATGAGGGGCTTATTTCTAAGACACACACAGCACAATGCACACACAATGCAGAGAGAAAACAAGAGACATAGATCACACATTTCAGATGGTTGGTGGACAAAGTTTAGTTCATGTCAACGCTGAGAGCTGTTCGGGCTCTGAGGTCCATACGAACAATGAACACCTTTCCTGCCTATTTACGAGACAGTTCCCTCTCGCCAAATCTCAGCAAATAAACACGCACATAAACACATGGACCGTCACAACAAGCTGGGCCTGGCTGGTGGGGTGAAATGTAGCACGGGGAGATGGACACGGCAGTGTGAGAATGGAGGGAAGGCGGGATGAGGGCTCCTGAGGGGCCAGTTGGGGCTCTGGGGCCCCCTAGCCCCCTATAGGAGGGGGAGACCCTCAGAGAAGGGATGGATGTCCCAGATGATGTCCCGATGAGGACCAGCCTCTTTCTCTGTTCATTCCGATGAATGAGAATATGAGATGCAGTCAATATGACGGTCAGGATGGCAGAGTTGCCCTGGTTTACAACTGCAACTAGAACCCCTAGAATCATACACTCTTCCTGTAGGGCATCTTAACATTATATCTAATTTAATCCTCAGACCAATCGTGGTACAACTGAACTCTTCCATGGTTCCATCTTGTTTAAGGCAACCACTGTGCAACGTGGTTCAGAATTTGGTTCACTCCTTTTGGAAGGTGCAAAGCTCGCCTCTTGATAGACCAGGAGCTGTCGGCTGCCTTGTCAACACTGCAACATCACAGACTAAGAGAATGACCAGGTGGGGTGGTGGGGCTGCGTTCACATCTAAGGTGGAGGGGGGAGCGGTATGGATGGACACAGGCCAGCGGATCTCGCCTTCCTCCCCCCGCCCATCCAAGCCCCACGTCCAGGCTCCCTGCACTCACCATACAGTGTGATGCTGGCATTGGTGATCCCAAGCTTGTTCGTGGCCACACAAGTATAGTTCCCATAATCCTTCTCTGAGACGTTGAAGAAGGTCAGCGTGGATATGTGGCCTTTGTTCTCGATCCTCATGCCGTCCAAGCCAGGGGCCAGCCTGCAAAAGAAGAGGAGGTACTGGGGGTCCGGTTCCACTCATGGAGTGAGGGGGCAGGCAAGAGGGGCGGGGGATTCACCCACATTGACACACAGCTCTCCTCCACACGAAGCCCTTCCCTCCAACTAACCCAGCCCCCTCTCTCTCAAGCCGTAAGCACCATAGTCTCCATCAGGGGTGGAAAGGGAAGGTGCCCATGCTCCCAGGCTGCATTCTGGGGCTCCTAGTCCTTCAAGATGGCCCCGTCTACAGCTAATCTCAGATTCTGAAACAAAGTCGATCTATACTGCCCACTTCCTAACTTCCTCTGCTTTTTGCTGCTGGTTCTAATAGGAGGCTCTGCTATAGTGGAGACTGTCATCGGTTTGGCTTTGCCATATCTTCCCCCTGGACTCCATCACCCTCCTTCTGCATGGGGCACCACCCATCAGCTCTGCTTCAGACATGCCCCGTTTCTGCTTTCAAGGTACCTGGTATCTTCCTTGAACCACTGGAACTCAGCCATGGGCACTGCCGAGGCTTCACAGCTCAAGATGCCCTTCTGGCCAACGGAGACCCCTGTGTTCTTGGCTTTGGAGATATAGGGGGGTCTGTGGGGGGGATGCGGAGCAAGGCCATAAGACAGATGAGAGGCAGCACAGTTGACAGTCACCTGCTGTATACACCCCCTCCTCCAACTAAACAACGATCTATCTTAGGGAAAGGACTTCTTGCCTGAAGATACTGCATTTACCCTGGCATCTTCTTCAAGCTTTCAAATGAACCCAGAGTTAACAATTCTCCCCATTAGCTAAAAGCTCTGACAGTCACAGGAAGGCCCCATGGCCCTGGAGATGGTGATGAGCACAGAGATCTGACACAGTGTTTTCCTGTTGGAAACAGCTTGGGTATATTAAGAAAATGGCCTTGCCATTGCTTCTCTGTCCCCATACCCTCTTGCTCCCTGGGACTCCCCCGACAGTAGGTCCACTCACAGTTGACAGTGATCTTTACTTTCCGCACGTCAGGGGCAGCAACATCATTCAAGGCGCTGCACTCATACTCCCCGGACTGGTCACGTTTGATGTCAGAGATTTCCAGGTATTCGTCCTCACTCACAAAGCCCTGGCCTTCTGGGAGGCAGGAAACAGACAGAGACAATCAAGAACCTATGAAAGTGGGGACATAACTACGTTTCCATCTAGAATTTAGAGGAGAAGGAATGCAAAAATCCATAAAATAGGATTTGAACCTCGACTTGAAGATTCTAGACATCTGTTGGCCCCAAAGTATTTGAAGAAATTCTCTGACTGAATCTTGGGTCAGTACGTTTGGGTCCAAGTCACTTTAACTTTTCAGATCATTTGTTAAGAAGGGCATATCATTCATTTTTTAATATGATTATTACGAGGATTAACTAAGAGAGTACATGTGAAATACTGTAGCACTTTAATAAGCTTTGGTATTTTGAAAGAGAATTGCCATGGTCAGCAACATAAATTTTTAAATGTGGGAATAATCTTAGGATATGTGGTTATGGACATCTTCCTTTTTCACTACATTTTCACCATGTACTATATGCCTTTGTACACAGAATACAGAGTACTAAGACTTGTAGAATGAGTAAATAACCACTTAACATTTTGGTACAAACAGACGCAGAAGAGTTGGTTGGTTTCCAACATCCTGGGGAAGACACAATGGAGAATGAATGAATGAGGAAACCCTCCTTGATTGCTATGTAGTAGGTATTCAATAAACATTTGCCACCATAAAATAACTGAGAGCCCCAAATGAGAGAGCTCTGCTTACTCGAACTTAGGGTGAGAATATTTAATAATTTTAATACCCAGATGTGTGGGACATTCTGGAGGCTTTGCTGGTATGTGTGCTGAGTTGCTTCACTTTTGTCCAGTTCTGTGAAAACCTACGAGCTGTAGCCCCCCAGGCTCCTCTCTCCATGGGATTCTTTGGGCAAAAATACTGGAGTGGGTTGCCATGCCCTCCTCCAGAGGTTCTTTCCAGCCCAGGGAACCAACCTGCATCTCTTATTTCTAGACATTTGTGAAACTTGCAATTCATGATCCCAAATATTCTGGGGCTGAGAAACTGACATTGCTTGCAGCCACCAGGACACACTCTTGCAACGATCTGCCTCTGTCTCATCCCTCATTCCACTTCCAGTGGCTCAGTGCAAAGAGGACAGACTTTCTGTTGTCCTGTATCTGCCAAAGCATCAGGCTCCTTTAAAAATCCTGTCCCCCAAGGGCCAAGGAGAAAGTACATCCATTTGCATTTTTATAAGCCTGATACCTGATTCCTTCCTGTGCTCTGGGCATGAGAGCAGAATTCGTTTTCAAGACAATAAAAATGTGTTGTAAATTTTCTCCAAACCCATAGAAGCATATCTAATCCAATGGTGGCTCAATCAACCAAGTCTGGGCCCACAGTGGGTTTGGGACAGGAAGCGGATGTTGAAGTTGGGGGAGTTGAGGGGCAGACCCCAGGCAGGTGCTTTGGAATGCTGATTCTGCTGACACAGAAGCCTTGGGACATTCCTACCACCTACCCCTTTCCCAGGACACTGACTTTCGTCAGCTCTTCTGGACTTTCTTGCCACCACGCCCTCCTTAGTTCAGCATGCCCACCTGTCTTTAGTGTCTGGATCCTGCTTGCCAAGACCAAAGGCAGAAAGTGTGGCTTCAGGCAAACATACATAGTATGTTTGTAAACAAACTATGTTGTAAACAAACATAGTCTCTCCAAGTGAGCACCGCCTTGGGAGGCCAATCTCACCTATTTTGTGAAGGAAATTCTGCCTCATTGGCCAGCAGGAGCAATTACTGGCCAGGGCAGCCTCCTGGGATTTGGGCCTGTGGATATGACCCCAGGACAAGCCCACAGGGAGAGTTTTAGGATGTTGGGGAATCTGGTCGAATCCATGAGAGGAGTGACTGGAAGCGGAGGTGAAGGGAAAGTAGGGTTCGGAGCAAGCCCACACTTCGCAGCCTGAGATCTGAGTGTCAGTTCAGAATGGTATTACTGGGCTAAGTCTGGTCCCAGGCACTGGACAAGAACTTTGAAAACTGTGAGGGAGATGCGCCAGGGCAGTTGCTGCTCGTCCCTGGGGTGGGGTCCTGTTTGCTGGGACCTCGGGGTGGTGAGGCTGGTCATGGCCCTCCACCCCACAGACATTTAATCATCCAGACTGGCACATATCTAACTCCTCAGGGTCATTAGAGGGATGTCAACATTCTCTCACCCTCGTCTCCTTATTTCTCTTAGACTTAACAGCATCTCAGTATCAAAGGGGATTCTGAAACCACTTATTTCAAGATGTGTAATAAAGATACTTCCCAGGTGGCGCTAGTGGTAAGGAACCCACCTGCCAATGCAGGAGACCCACATTTGCCATCCCTGGGTCGAAAAGATCCCCTGGAGAAGGAAATGGCAACCCACTCCAGTATTCTTGCCTGGAAATCCCATGGAGAGAGGAGCCTGATGGGCTATAGTCCATGGGGTCTCAAAGAGTTGGATGTGACTAAACAACAACAAAGATAAAAATTGCCTCGCTCATTAAAATGATGCTGGTTGACCAACCTAAGTGTTTCTAAGGAAAAAAAACAACAGTGAAATCATACAGAAATAATGACTTTCCAGACTCAGTGTGCCATTTCTGCGGTGAATAAATATAGCAGGATGGAGAGGATGGCTTTCTCCTATGAAGACTCCATCATTCTTTCAAACTGTACCGCAGTGTGTTTGCCACGAGTAATTAACCCCCTCTACTTAACCAAGGAGACGAGTTACTTGCAGTGGGCCTGGTAGGAACCTCTGGTGGGGTCACTGACCCACCTTTCTTGGAGAGAATGAGTTAGACCCACAGCAGGCTGCCCAGTTTACACCAGACAGATGGCTTAACTCCCCTGATGAGGCAGATCTGTGTCAGCACAGGGGGAGGGAGCCCTTTGGGGATGACAGGGGTCTTCGCACTGGGACCCCAAGTGAGTGTCTTCTACCAGAGCGAGGGGACAGACCCGGGTCCTCCGCGGGGGAGACTGCTGGGCAACAAGACCATTCCCTGGAACGAGGGGATTTATCTCCACTCTCTGTTCTGTCTTCATGGACTGTTCTGTGACAGCAAATAAGGGAGAAAGTAAGAGTGTTTTGCACAAATTGAGGGTCGTTACGATAATACTACCTCATTAAGTGAGAAAATGAATTTCGTCAAGTTTGTTCTGTAAAGTAAGTGGTTCTCGGGTTTTAATTGGCACATAAATTCCTCTGCGATTTTATGTATTACATATAGATTCTGATGCAGTAGGTGCAGGGTGGGGCTTGGTTTCCGCATTTCTACCTTAAAGCAAAACTGTGGGGGAGACGTGAAACTTGTTTTCATGCGTTTTCTCAGAAAACAGTCTAGTCTTGCTGCCTATCTTCTCTGTAAAGTCTCTTTCGACTATGTCTTCAGAGTTTTCCCGTGGTACCCAGAGCCTCCTGCCTGCACCCCGTCTGCCCCGTTTCTAGGTGTCTCAGGATTCGCGTGCTGTTGGTCTCCTGTCCCTATTCTCCATGCGCTGTTCCCAGCCCTGGCTCTCTTGTGCACCTGGGCCCGTGAAAGGGTTGGCTGGTCAGTGACATTTACTGCCTACCCCTTGAGTTGAGATCCTTGTGGAGCTCGCATCTCAAAAGGCACCCTTTCTTTGGAGCTGCAATTGCTGGCAGGTCAACACTGAGGATCTGGACCCTTGAAACTACCTTTCCCACTGTGTCCTTGTGATCTTAATGCAAAACACATGCACCCTTGAACACCACTTTTGCTAAGAAAAGGAAGAAGATGTTGACATTCATCCCCACCTCAAGCCCAAGGGAGGGGGTGGAGATGCTGTTTCCTTAACTGCTTTGAATACTGGGTGAGATTTGCAAAGCAGAACAAATCTAGGTTGCTAAATGCCTGGAGACCTGGCAAACTGCAGTGTGGAATGCTTTCCCTGCCCTCTGCAATTCTGGTTGTGACATAAAATCCTGATTCCACGCTGCAGAGAAAAGGGCAGGAGGCTACGAATGCTTGAATCCCCTTTGCTAGCTGCCAGTAAGGCAGATTGCTGACTGGGGGACAGAGGGAGGGAGACAGGCAGGGGGAATGCATGAGTGGGGACAGGAAAGGAGGGAGGAGGAGGAGGAGGAGGAGGAGGAGGAAGGAGTCACTGATGTAAGGAAGGGAATAGAGATAGACGGGGTCAGGCGAGAAGCCCAGGCTGCAGGCAGGATGCTCTGGGTACCAAGGGAAAGGTTGTAAAGACACAGTCAGAGAGATTTAAATGAACAGATAGGCTACAGGACAACAGCATTTTTTTCTGACGATATGAAAATTGGAGTTTCACATCCGCCCCACAGTTTCGCTTTCTGGTAAGAGGTCCTGAAATAAGCCAGTAACCCAGAGGCATCTCATCCTGCCCTATGCATTGGGACAGCCAAATATAACATGATTGGAAGTCAAAGGAAGTGGGCTTCGCATCACTGGCAGAAATATATTAAAAATGCGGGTTATTTCTTTCCACGGAGGAGCACTTCGAAGCAGATAAGTCCAGCTCACTGTATTAGGAAGATTAAAATCTGCAGGGATACAAATGGGGCCATTTATCAGGGGATGGAGGGGGTTCTTGGACCCGGACCCTGCAGACACAAGGCACATGGCTGGGGAGGGGCTGAGTTGGCCCCACGGTTCCATGGGCACAAGGCAGCCTCTTGTGCAGAAATATACATTCTGACATAATAGCCTTGGAGCACAAGGGACTTGTAACCCCCAGCAGCAGGGTCTGCACCATCTCAGAAACGGAGGCACGGGGAGCAGACACACCCCAAGAAGAAAGGTCCCTGGTCTGGCCTTCTGTTCCTAATGTCACCTCCTGCAGCTATTTAACTCATCCTTATGATGAGCAAAGTGATAGGTAAGAAGCCAAGAGGTGGAGAGGATATTGAAGGCAAGGTCCTTGACCTTGGGGAGTCCACAGCTGATGAGCTGAGAACTGGAATACTTTATATGTTTTCTTTTCAGTTTCAATTTTTCCATTCTTAATTGTTTTGGACTCTCAAGTCAGGGATGGTGGGTCAGGAAGACTTATTAGAGATGGAAGAAGAAAGCCGGGTGTTCAGGGATGAAAAGCTCAAAGAGAAAAGTCAGTGTAAAATCTAGGAGCTTCCTGACCCACTTCTCTTTCTCCCTCCACATCCCATCCTTCCAAGCCTGCTGTTTTGCAGCCGTCGCTCTTGGCCCAATTTCCCCTTCTTCTTCCCCAGCCAAGTCCTTAGAATTATAGAGCTGGAAGTACCAGGAAGGGTCAGAGATTTCAGCCTTCCACTCTTTTGATGATGGTCCCTGACAGAATATCTTTCCCTCCACGTGAACGTCCCCCAGGGACGATTCCAGGGGGCGGCCTGTTCCTTTGCCAGACTATTCACTTCATTCAAGAAATCGTCCTCATTTGGAGGCAAAATGCTGCCCGGCTTCTCCCTTTGAAATGATGAAAAGCCACCAGCAAGGGGCCCCGGCCCCTCCACCCCTCCTTGTCAGCCACAGGAAGCGGCTGTTCTATCTGGGGAAGATGTTTTGGGGGTAAACGCCAGCACCTGTCACAGCTCTTGCCAGGAGACCTGTCAGCAGGCGACTCCTGTGTGGCACGCGCCTGGGGGAGGGTCCCTGGAGGAAGAGAGCAGGAGAGGGTGACGATGGTGGTTAGGAGGCGCTGGCCCAGGGAGGCGCGGGCTTCGGGAAGGAATGGCCAAGAAAGGAGAACGCAGATGGGCAAGAAAGCAAGGGGAGGGGAGCTGAGGCAGGAAGCAAGGTGGTGGGAGGGGGCACCCCGAGGGCACTGGACTCACGAGGCAGGGCTTCCGGAGAAGCCAGTAGTTAGTTTCCTGTCTCCCCAGCAAGAGGGGCTATTACAGACGATTCCTAATGTCACCGACCTTGGAAACGTGGAGTCAAATGCCCCGACGACCCTATGCGTGCTGCTCATCAGCTAGGCTCCCACCAGGCTTTCTGATTGACCCTGGAGAATGAACAGTCCCTTGCCCACTCATCAAGGCTGGGTAGCCATGCAAGTGATCAAAGAGCTAATCCTACTCCTATGAGGAGTGCTCCATGCTTAGGAAAAAATGTAGGTTGATGGGCAGGCTGTATATTTGCTGGAAACCCTGCCCTCGGGGTCTGGAGCCAGGTCACCTCAATGGGGGTGGGGGGGCGGGGAGGCAGTGTCTGGAGCCCCACCCCTGCTTCAGTCTCTGGGAGTGCTTGGGACAAGGCAGATACTGTCAGGGGGTGCACGTGGGGACGTGTGCCCAAAACACTCGTCCCTCTCTCTCCAGGATTCTGGTTTATAGAACAGAATCACAGAAAATGAACCCTGAGCAGGTGAAAACACCAACTTTGTGGCTGTCAAGCTGGCCTACAATCTGGGCTCAGCATGCAAGACTAATGTGGGTCTTGTCTGTCTCCCTATGAACTCGAGACAACTGGACTTGTACAGTGCAAGGACTCAAGTTGAGTAAGGGCTGACTGCGGGCCCCAAACTGGACCTGCGAGAAGGGCTGCCTTGAAATAAAGAGTCTGGGTTAGGAGGACTCCTTAGACTCAAGCAGAGTAGATCAGAAGGTGATGAAAACCAGGAGTGCAGCCCTCACTGGGAGGTGATGGTCTTATCCCTATTTAGCTGTTGAAGCAAATAACCTCACAGTTACCCCAGCCCCCCATCTTCCATGGGGGAGAAAGAGTTATCCCGTGGGAGAGGAGATGGAGGAGCCTCCTTCTGGAAATCCACAGACTGGGAAGAGAGTCTCTCCTTCCTTCCTAGGGATCTCCTGGTGTCCTTCTCCATCACACACTTCCTAACACAAAAGCCTCCTTCTTTTGAAGGATGGAAACCTTAGAACACACTTGAGTTGGGAACCAGGGTAAGTTCAGTAGTTGAGAACTTCAGCATTTACTCCCCACCTGGTGTCATCCACTCTCAGTTGCAGACACACAGGGAGGAAAGAACAGCCTGACTTCTGTGACCTCCTTGTGTGACTGGTCAGGCTGAACTCTGATCACTCTGCACATGATGACTAGGAGTTTGAACCCCTGAATTTGCCCTCCCCCAACTCTCTCCTCACTAGATCTGCTCTCTCTGCTCATCTCCTCTGCACACTTCCAGCCTTCCCCACCCCTGACGTCTCCCTATGACACTGCAGGCACCCAGCAACCCTGGGCTCCCCTCTGTCTTCCAACCAAGAAGTGTGGATGGAGGCCCCAGGCAGCCTTGACTCCCAACTTTCAGCTTCATCCCTTCCCCACACTGGACTTAAACAAAAGTGTGATGAGCCCACAGCCCAAGACGTGTGCTTGGCTTGGGTTTACTGATGCTCTCTTTCTGAGATGCGTTCACTAGCTGTAGGAAGAATCAGGAATCATCAGAGAGTTTTGGAAACTAGATGACACTGTTGGCCCAGAGGGAAGGGGCTGCAAAGAGTGATGCAGAAACAGCCAGGCTACCCTTGAGGATGTGACCCAGTCCCCTTAAATGAGAGTTTGGATGGTGGGCCAGGGCGATAAGAGAGACAGACAGATAGACAGAGACCCAGAAAAGGAGGATGCAGGAGGCAGGAAGCTGGGATTTCACACACAGGCAGATAAATGGCTGAGGACAGAAGCTTGAATCCATTTCCAGAACAGGTTGCCTGATCTGGATTCAAATGTAGCTAATATTTATACATTTAAAAGTGTCTAAATATAAATATACATAAATAGTTCAGACTAAAACATAGAGGTTGAAGGAAAAAAAATCATTATCACACTTTCAAAAGCAGAGCTTAAACAGCTACATTACTGATAAAATGTTAAAGACACTTGGAAAGTTTTATTTATTCCATGTTTTCCTCTTGTATTACTATTATTTGCACTCTGAACCAACAGGGTTATCTCAGTGTTAACAACTACCAAGTGAAATGAACTCTGTGTTTAATCTAAATAAACTACTGTTAAAAAAAAAAAAAAAGCTGATGAAGGCACTGATGAACTATTGCTTCTTTCATTTATATATGTTTTCAGAAAGCTGAACCTGACCTTGCATTAGCCTAAGCAGGCACCTCCAGTAACTCAGACCCCGTTTCTCAAAGAATACCATATTTTGCAGAAATGGCAAGGCGCAGGGCCAGTACAACCAGTGAGATTCCTGAGGGTACTTTGGCAAACTGACGTTTTGAGCTCAGAGCAGACCTCTCGGGTCGGAATCCATGGGGGACAGGTAGCATCCAACATCTTCAAATGATTTCTTTTTGCTTTTCCATCACGGTTTATGACAGGATATTGAATGCAGTTCCCGGTGCTGTTGTTTATCCATCCTGTAGACAATAGCTTGCATCTGTTGATCCTAAACTCCCTCTCTGCCCCTCCGCTGCTCCCCACCCCTTGGAAAGTCTTTCTTTTTTAAGTTTTAATTTTACTGATTTATTTTTTAAAGTTTTGGCTGTGTCTTCGTTGCTGTGCTTGGGCTCTCTCTAGTTGCCGTGAGTGGGGAGCTCCTCTCTGGTTGTGATGCCTGGCTTCTCATTACAGAGGCTTCTCTTGAGGTGGTGCACAGGCTCCAGGGTGCATGGGCTCAGTAGTACTGGTCCACAGTCTCTTAGTTGCCCGCACCCCCCCGCCCACACCGGCACGTGGGATCTTCCCAGATCAGTGATCGAACCAGTATCCTCTGCATTGCAAGGTGGATTCTTAACCACTGGACCACCATGGAAGCCAGAAATTGTTTCTGATAATAGAGCAACATCATAGCAAATGCTTTACTGATCTCTGGTTTTGTGGCGGGACTCAAAACTTTCCTTCTACCCCACCTGCCACACTCAGTTCCCTGGGGACTGGTGTGTGTGTGTGTGTGTGTGTGTGTGTGTGTGTAGTAATGCTTTATAGGTGGGTAATCATACTGTTAGGCTTGCCTGGACAGTTAACACTGTTTTCCACTGTAATTACAGACTGCTGTCTTCGGCTCTCAACACCATGCTGGTCTGGATGATAACCCCCGTGGCCCCTGCCCTCTGGCCCACAGAACGGCCTGCGCCTGGTCCCAGTACCAGGGCCGTTGCAAGTGCCCGACTCTGGGCTGTTCTGACACTCACACCTTTATACCCGGCGAGAGGCAGTGACTGGGCTGTCAGACCCTGTGGGACCAGGATGCAGAGTATTCGCCTGGACTCTACAATCCTGAAACTCCTGGCGCACCAGCTCGGTCTCCTCTTGGAGAACCCGGTGAGGAGCCAAGTGAGGCTCAGCCCTGCATTCCCCGGGGAGACACCTAGCTGGCGCTCAGGGCCGTAAGTCCTGGAGGGTCAGAAGCCAGACCTGGGCCTTCTGGTGTAGAAATGCGGTGGCTGCCCTTTCCCAGCTCCCTGGAGGAGGAGCACAGCCTGGTTTCTGCAGGTGAAGCTCCAGTGCAGCCTAATTCCTCCTGCTTCCTTTCTTTCTTTTCTCTTTCCTTCTCGCCTTTATTCTCTCTTCCTATGGTAGTTCCCAAGGGCGGGGCTGCATGGCAGTGGTGCTAATGATCACCTTCATTAATATTTCTGAAATATTTTGATACGCTCCTGGGCAAAATACCCACGAAGCCAAGCAGCACTAGGCAGGCAGGTCACGCTGGAGCTGGCGGCCGCTTTGTGGAGCGTGGACCCAGCTCTGAAGCATCATAGGGAGATAGTGCGGCTCAGGTGCTCATCTGTGACCGGGCTGAGAGGGGAGGGAGAGGTGCTCAGCTGGCAAGTCCTCTGCTCAGGGTACGGGGGCGCTTCCTGCAGGGTGGGGGCCCTTGGAAACTTTTTGCCAAGGACTCTACGTATCCACACACTGGGAGCTATTTCTAGGCAAGTGGGTCTCCCGCCCACCATCTGTGCTGGACTCTGATCAAGCTGTCCCCTCATGAAAGGCATCTATCTCCCTGGCTCCCCTTTTTAGCCTCATCACTGTAGAAGGAACATTCCATGGGACCTTCTGTGATTCTGGGCCAGTCATAGCAATCAGGATATAAGACCACTGAACTGGACTTCAAAAGACCTGGGTCTACCATCAGGGTCACCACTAACATGCTATGATTTGGGCTAAATGTTTTTACCATTCCAAGTCCCAAGATTTTTTTTTTTTTCTATCAAATAAAAATTGCACCAGAGGACTTCTAAGGTCATTTGCAAGTTTCATAACTTAGTAATATGGTCGTTGTGGAACCCTAAATAATTCTTTGAGTTCTGGAAACTGCTGACCATGTGTCGATGGGCAGAGCTCCCACCCAGAAGCACAGGGCCACTGGCCTCTAAAGAAACATCAGAAAGTCCCTGCATCCCAGCCTGTGCACTGGGGAACTGGCCCAGCCACCAGCACTGGGCCTGGGGTCTCGATGACGCAGACCTCAGAACAGAAACAACCTGTGACTTCAAGGTGGCCTCATCTGTCACCATGCAGACATCTGTTCCCAGCTGCTCCACGATGAGGGAGAGAGGAGCTGACAATTATGAAGGACTGTGTGTGTCCAGGGGTAATGTCTTGTATTAATGGAGGAAATTAATTATTTCTTTTCCCTTCCCAGTCTCCCATGCACGCCGATTTTGACAAGTAGCAGTTCTTTTCTCCCTCCCCTCGATGGGCAGATTGGAATAATGTCTTACAGATATAACTAATCATCCACTGAGATGACTCGGGGCCCATTTTCCCAGGTCTGAGGTTCACTTCAAATGCAGGACCACAGCGCTCTCTGCTTTCTGTCCTCCTGCCTTCCTGGCAAACACCCCTCCTTCGCTACGTGGCTCACCTCCTAATCTTTCCCGACCAGACAGCAGATGCTGGACAACAGGCAAGGGGCCAGCAGCAAGGAGGCCCCATACTCTTCGGGACCACAGCCCTCCCCTGCCCCGTGCCTGCACAGCCAGGACCTGTGAGGGCCACATGGGAGATAAAGGCAGGGAAGATGGTCAGGGTGACTGGGTTCCATGGGCAGGCTTGGACCAAAGGATGTTAGACAGAAAGAGAGGCTGGGAGGGCATCTTGTGTGCCCCTCCAAGAAGGACAGGGCCTGGAACCTCAGGGGAACAGGTAGCTGTACACATGCTGCCTATAGTTTCCCAGGACCCTCCAAGACCACGCAGAGAGGGCGACTCTTAAGAATCGGTCAGGATGCAGTGCCCTGACTTACTCACATGCAGCATTACAGGCTCTTTCAGTTACAAAATATTGTGCCCCGAGGTAAGTCCTGGAAGTGATGTAAATAACGGAGTGCTAGGGCTTCCCTGACGTCTCAGTGGGTAAAGAATCTGCCTGCAGTGCCGGAGACACAGGAGATGTGTGTTCGATCCCTGGGTTGGGAAGATCCCCTGGAGGAGGAAATGACAACCCATTCCAGCAGTCTTGGCTGGGAAATCCCATCGACGCAGGATTCTGGTGGGCTACAGTCCACAGCATTATACAGAATCAGACATGACTGAGCACGCACAAGCACAGGGCATGCTATGTACCTGATTCTGTGTATTACACACACATGAACACACAGATGTGTGTATGATGTGTATCCATAACAGCAGAGAAACATTCAATAGGGAAAATGAAACCTGGAGCTGTTAGAACTCTGACCCCTGTTCCCATGTGCGGGTTTCCCCCTACACTGAGCAACTCCGTGTCCTGCAGGTCAGCCTTATTCTGGTGCTCTCCTGGAGAGCA
Source organism: Nanger dama (assembly GCA_917880005.1). Classification (NCBI taxonomy): domain Eukaryota; kingdom Metazoa; phylum Chordata; class Mammalia; order Artiodactyla; family Bovidae; genus Nanger; species Nanger dama. Next base: position 4,318,692 of record CAKJTW010000076.1, read on the forward strand.
CTGGAGTTCCTGGTGCTCGCCTGGCCTTCCTGCAGGTCGTCCCGCCCACCCACCCAGCTTCAGATGCCAAATGCAGGTCCAGGCTGTCACCTGTGCTCCTGGCCCACGGGCTCCTGGTCAGAGCACGCCACGTCCCTCTCCTTCCATGTGTGTTAGTCATTCAGTTCTGTCTGACTCTTCGTGACCCCATGGACTGTAGCCCACCAGGCTCCTCTGTCCATGGGATTCTCCAGGCAGGAATACTGGAGTGGGCTGCCATTGTTTTCTCCAGGGGATCTTCCAGACCCAGGGATTGGACCCAGGTCTCCTGCATTGCAGCTAGATTCTTTTGCTGTCTTGGGGTTTGATTAATTTGCAGACCAGCTCACAGAACTCAAGGAAGCATTTTACTTACTAGATCAGGAGTTTACTATGAACGGATATAATTCAGAAGCAGCCAGTTGGGACCCACAGAGAGCAAGGTGCAGAGGAAGTGGCCAGAGCCCAGTGTCCTCTGAGCTTCCACCCTCTCTGAATCATTGCCATTTGTTCAACAACCTGGAAACTCTTGAACCTCGTTTTGGGGGGCGGTTTATGGAGGTTATTATTACCAAATTCAGACTCAAACTGAAGAAAGTAGGGAAAACCGCTAGACCATTCAGGAATGACCTAAATCAAATCCCTTATGATTATACAGTGGAAGTGAGAAATAGATTTAAGGGCCTAGATCTTATAGATAGAGTGCCTGATGAACTATGGAATGAGGTTCATGACATTGTACAGGAGACAGGGATCAAGACCATTCCCATGGAAAAGAAATGCAAAAAGCAAAATGGCTGTCTGGCGAGGCCTTACAAATAGCTGTGAAAAGAAGAGAGGCGAAAAGCAAAGGAGAAAAGGAAAGATATATCTTTATATATATATATAGATATATATAAGATATATATATCTCTCTGTATCTGAATGCAGAGTTCCAGAGAATAGCAAGAAGAGATAAGAAAGTCTTCTTCAGCCATCAATGCAAAGAAATAGAGGAAAAAAACAGAATGGGAAAGACCAGAGATCTCTTCAAGAAAACTAGACATACCAAGGGAACATTTCATGCAAATATGGGCTTGATAAAGGACAGAAATGGTATGGACCTAACAGAAGCAGAAGATATTAAGAAGAGGTGGCAAGAATACACAGAAGAACTGTACAAAAAAGATCTTCACGACCCAGATAATCATGATGATGTGATCACTCATCTAGAGCCAGAATCCTGGAATGTGAAGTCAAGTGGGCCTTGGAAAGCATCGCTACGAACAAAGCTAGTGGAGGTGATGGAATTCCAGTTGAGCTATTTCAAATCCTGAAAGATGATGCTGTGAAAGTGCTGCACTCAATATGCCAGCAAATTTGGAAGACTCAGCAGTGACCACAAGACTGGAAAAGGTCAGTTTTCATTCTAATTCTAAAGAAAAGCAATGCCAAAGAATGCTCAAACTACCACACAATTGCACTCATCTCACATGCTAGTAAAGTAATGCTCAAAATTCTCCAAGCCAGGCTTCAGCAATACATGAACCGTGAACTTCCTGATGTTCAAGCTGGTTTTAGAAAAGGCAGAGGAACCAGAGATCAAATTGCCAACGTCTGCTGGATCATGGAAAAAGCAAGAGAGTTCCAGAAAAGCATCTATTTCTGCTTTAATTGACTATGCCAAAGCCTTTGACTGTGTGGATCACAATAAACTGTAGAAAATTCTGAAAGAGACGGGAATACCAGACCACCTGATCTGCTTCTTGAGAAACCCATATGCAAGTCAGGAAGCAGCAATTAGAACTGTACATAGAACAACAGACTGGTTTCAAATAGGAAAAGGAGTACATCAAGGCTGTATATTGTCACCCTGCTTATTTAACTTCTATGCAGAGTACATCATGAGAAACGCTGGACTGGAAGAAACACAAGCTGGAATCAAGATTTCCAGGAGAAATATCAATAACCTCAGATGTGCAGATGATACCACCCTTGTGGCAGAAAGTGAAGAGGAATTAAAAAGCCTCTTGATGAAAGTGAAAGTGGAGAGTGAAAAAGTTGGCTTAAAGCTCAACATTCAGAAAACGAAGATCATGGCATCTGGTCCCATCACTTCATGGGAAATAGATGGGGAAACAGTGGAAACAGTGCCAGACTTTATTTTGGGGGGCTCCAAAATCACTGCAGATGGTGACTGCAGCCATGAAATTAAAAGATGCTTACTCCTTGGGAGAAAAGTTATGATCAACCTAGATAGCATATTCAAAAGCAGAGACATTACTTTGCCGACTAAGGTCCGTCTAGTCCAGGCTATGGTTTTTCCAGTAGTCATGTATGGATGTGAGAGTTGGACTGTGAAGAAGGCTGAGCGCCAAAGATTTGATGCTTTTGAACTGTGGTGTTGGAGAAGACTCTTGAGAGTCCCTTGGACTGCAAGGAGATCCAACCAGTCCATTCTAAAGGAGATCAGCCCTGGGATTTCTTTGGAAGGAATGATGCTAAAGCTGAAACTCCAGTACTTTGGCCACCTCATGAGAAGAGTTGACTCATTGGAAAAGACTCTGATGCTGGGAGGGATTGGGGGCAGGAGGAGAAGGGGACGACAGAGGATGAGATGGCTGAATGGCATCACTGACTCAATGGACGTGAGTTTGAGTGAACTCCGGGAGTTTGTGATGGACAAGGAGGCCTGGCGTGCTGTGATTCATGGGGTTGCAAAGAGTGGGACACAACTGAGCGACTGAACTGAACTGATGGAGGTTTCATGGCATACGCATGGTTTAAATCTTAGCCACTCATGACTGAACTCAAACTCCAGTCCCCACCCCTCCCAGGAGATGATGGTTGGAAGAAATTGAAAGTTTCAACCACCTAATCATAGGACCCAGCTTCCCTGGTAACCAGCATCCATCCTTAGGGGCCATCCAACAATCACCTCATCAACATAACATAAGACACCTTTCCTCTCCTCTCAGGAAATTCCAAGGGCTGGAGGAATTCTGTGCTAGGAGCTGGACAAAAGCCAAATAGATATTTCTTATCATAAATCACAGTGTCATAGCCATTCTTTGCAAACTTCCCTCATTAGTTATGAAATAGCATTACACCATGTCCACAAGTGATCTCTAACTCTCCATGTTCATCTGAGTGAGTTACTGACTTAAAACCTCCTTGGGCTTCCTTCTTTATCACCAGTGAAAATTAGGGATTATATTAGATAATTTCTGAAAAGCATGAGCTCTAATATTTTATCATCAGTAGCTGAGTTGGTTGAAAAATGTTTCTTTCAACCATTGATTCAAACCATGTGTGTGTGTGTGTGCACATACTAAGAAAAATATAACAAAATAAGAAATACATCTCACCTTCAGTCTCATGAGAAATCTCAAAGAAATAAACAAGCCCAAAGAGCCTTGAGCTTAGAAAATCAGAGGCCAATTCATCTTCAGAAGAAAACAAGTGATATTTACATTATTAAATCACAATTACAAAGCCAATCAGCTGCAGAAGAGGAGAGACCGTTTCCATCAATTATTTCTGAACTGAACATAATTTTCCCATCACCTGCAGATTGTAAATGGGAGCGCCAGCTCATCCCAGAACTCTTCCATCAGAGAAGTTATTAATTTGGTAATAACTTTGTTGAATTAGCAAGGACACCGATGAGATGGGGGAAGCAGGACACAGGGAGCCCGCAGGTGGCAGCCAGGTTAATTCCTGAGACAGGAGGAGTCTGCGTTTGGCTCCTGTCCCTGCTTCTTCGGTGCTGAAGAAAGCATTCAGCTCTGGGGTTTTCATTCCAGGGAGTCAGTGGGTAAACAGGTAACACTAAGTCAACACTGCATCCTTTGCTGGCTGCAGGACGGCTCTGATGTCTGCCAGCTAGGAGGGTGCCCGGTGTTGGGGGAGCTCCTCTGTCTGTTGGCTTTGTTTGGGTGCCCCCCTCCCCCTCATCCCTGTAAGAATGGGGGCTTCAGTCTTGGTGGGAAGTGCTGACTGTCTCATCAGGACTGCTTGTGGACTGAGAAGGGTGAGAAGACATGGACAGCTCTCTTATCTCCTTTGATGTGCTGGGGTGGCCACATGGGTCTCAGTAGAGAGCTCTGTGGGCTTGATATCTGAGTAGTTTCTCTGTGTTCCATCTTTCTCTCTCACCCCCTTGTTAAACCTCTAGCCCCATGGGATTTTTCTGCCAGACCCAACAAGCTTCAACCCTGCCCCCCACTGCCCACCACCGCCTAACTGGCCATGGGTCCAGACCCTGCTTTGTAACATGACAGGCAGTCTGCTAAGAAACCAGGGTGTGCTTTGTTCTGGAAGCTGCAGAGAGCTGGAGGGACCGAGGGGGTCTTCTCTCCCCTATCCTGGAAGCCAAGCTCTGTGAGTCTCGGTGGTTTGAGCTTCTCACCTCAGGACTTGTTAATGACTTTTGTGTCCTGGGGTCTAAAAGGGTTGGTTGCTAGGCACCCAGAAGATGATTACCATGCAGGCTTTTGTTTTAAAGAAACAGGAAAACTGCCCAGCTCCTGGAGGGGGAAGTGGGCCAGCCTGGGGGTGGGATGGATGGAGGCATCTCCCACCAGTGCATTTCCCACGCTGGAGCCTGTGAGTGACAGCCCCGCAGACAGGTGACAACGGAACTGGGTCCAGAAGCGAAGATGCCCTTATCCTCCACCCTTTGCTCCTGCATTCAGAGGGGTGTCTTGCTCCCACCCCTGAGGACTGAGATCCAGAGACCATGTTCTAAGGCTTCAGGATCTTCGAGAGAGAAAAACAGCTCCCCAAACACGACTCAGATTGACTTTCTCATCAGCCAGGCTGGTAGGGGCTCCACAAATGAACTATAAATGCAACAGCGATTCTTTTAACTGAGTCTTGTGAAATGGAAATGACATGGCTTTTCCGCACGCTCTATTCCACCTTCCCCCGAGTAACTGGTGTATCCTTTGGGGCTCAACTTAACTGTTCCACTTTAGGGAAGCAGTAACACCGGATGTTTCATTTTCAACCTTGCAGACACAGCACCTCTTCTTTGTCCTGCTTTCTCCTGGGCTATCTGGCACACATGGGCTACAAAAGCCTTCTGCTTGGGGTACCAGGGGGAGGGAAGGAGCTCAGATGTGTGTTCGTTCCCAGAAGGCCACCTGCCAGCTGGTCACTTGGGTAAAGGACAAGCTCCTCTCAAGCCGGTTCTCACCCACAAATCTTCCCTCCTGAGCAGGGAGATCCCTCCTCACCTGTTGACTGGGAATGAGGAGATGGAAGGGGTTGGGGGAACAGCCCTACTGTTTCAGCCTTGGGTACATCACTACTTGTGTGGCTCTTCACACCCTCTCCACACCTCATAAATAATCCTCTTGTAACCTGCCTGTGCATGTGTGTGTGCTAAGTCACTTCAGCCATGTCTGACTGTAATCCTATGGTCTGTAGCCCACCAGGCTCTTCTGTTCATGGGGATTCTCCAGGCAGGAGTGAGTTGCCATGCCCTCCTCCAGGGGATCTTCCCGATCTACGGATTGAACCTGGGTTTCTTATGTCTCCTGGATTGGCAGGGGGAGTTCTTTATCACTAGCACTACCTGGGAAGCCCTATTAACCTGCCTACAATTGTTCAAGGTCAATGGTGCCATCTGTTTCCTGGGAGACCCCGACTCCTTGATCCTGAGGTCTGAGATGCCCCAGCTCTAGGCTTCAGTAGGACCTGTTTTCATCATTATATTTATCACTTGAGTGCAACCTGGTAATTTTTATCCCAAAGGGCTCACTTCGCAACCTCTGAGGACCATTCTGGTTGTCAGAAGTGGGGCTTGGGAAGGGGTTGCTATTAACGTCTAGAAACCAAAGTTCAGGGATGTGTCTAAAGGTCTCATGATGTGTCTCCAACAACAGAGAAATGTGTCTCGGGATGTCAAGTTGCCCATGCGAAAACCCTGCATCAGAATGCAAACGCCTGTTCTGTCACCGGCGTGCCCACTCAGAGGAAGCTCAGTGAATGCCAAGACTGTCCACAGTGTCTCCAACAGCACCCCCCTGCCCGCTGCAAGTCCTGGCAGGTGGCGGGGGCTCACAGAGAGCTGCTGGGAAAACATGTGCATGAAAGAAGGGAATTCGCCGGTGAGACCCAGTCCTAGTTTCCCATCTCACTTTCCATTTCTCGGGATAAGACTGATTATTCACTGATTTCTTCACACCTAAACACAAACCCATCAAGAGATAGATGCATGCCATCTAAACTGCTACTCCGTTGGAACGGGAAAGGCTGCACTGCAGTTTAGCTGGGGGCGGTGGTACAAAGAGATGCCCTGGGGTGTAGCCAGGCCATGATGGACACTGAGCTCCAGATGACCCCACTTCAACAGGCAGATCTGGAACAGCATGGTCGATGGGGAGACTGGAGGATTCAGGGAAGTTTAAGCTATTTTATCCCAGTTTCTCTGGGGAAAATTACTGGTTTGTCACTTGGTTAGTGAATTCTGGCTCCAGAGGAGAAATCCGCTCACTTAAATCACTCTTTAATCGCTTAAATTTACTCACTTAAGTCAGGAGCCACAGTTATTTCCATGTTTCGCTTTCTCATCAAGCTTCTCATGGTCACATGAGTAGCCAGAAAAGACACTCCCTGTGCACAAAGCACATGATGAAGCGTAGTTTTCAGCATTTTAGGGGGAAGCCAAGACTCTGGGCTGGCCAGGAGACCCCTCAGTGGACCTGTCAGCTGGACTCCTCCTCCACCCGCTGGGTCACCCTGGGCTTCTTTGTGTGGTCTCTGGTTTTACACTCCATGTGACTACAGAGTCACTTGCCACCTGTGCTTTTATTAACAGACCCAGCTTCTTCCAGGCCCTAACCTGCTCTTGGGGGAATAAGGTTCAAGTAACTCACTCAGTGTTTGCTCACAGTCCTTGGCAAGGTCAGTGACAGGAGAAGGCATCCCAGAAATCTGATCACGAGCATCTGATTCAGGAGGCTGAGGACCAGCGCTCAGTGAGCTGGGGCCATCTTCCCAAGGCCAGGCTTCAGTGGGCTGATAGCCGATCAGCAGCCACCAGGCATCTCATCATCCCGCTGAGCAGTCCCTCTATGTTGGTGATGCTCCACCGCCTCTTCCGGGACTGCTCACAGTGACAGCCCCTCGGAGAGGCTCTGGGCAGAGCGGGGGTGAGGGGACAGAGCTCAGAGAGCAGGGCGCCAGCGCCCAGGGCTTCTCAGGGATGTGGCAGCCTTGACCTTGGGGCAGAAGGGTGTCTGTGTTTCCTCATAACTGAGTCTATGGGCCTGTTGCAGGGAGGCCAGTGGGCTGCCTTCACATCCAATCAGGCTGCTCTATGGGAAACCCACACCAGCACAGAAATTGCTTCTTGACTGCAGGGACGTATAATATCTGCACACAGCCGGCATGCACACCACCTAGGAATGATGTGATTTCCAGTCTAAAATGTCAATTTATTTTATTTTTTTCCAATAAGGGTATAATAATCATGCCCCAACCCGGACTGAATAAACATGTCAGGGGCAGTGCGGGATACCAGCTGCTTCACTCTCTTCCTGGGAGACTCTTGTAATTTTACAGAGTGTGATGCACTTATAATAGAAAGTATTACATAAACGTGGATATATTATAGGTCAAACCCTTCTCCTAAAACATAACTGGGTATTCTTAAACAGCCTGATCTACTTGTATGCTCCTGGAACCAGTTCTGAAAAAGAGTTCTGCTGGGCTTCCTCATTTCCTTTCTACTTTTATTTTAAATTCCCAGGACCAAAACATCCCTTTATGCCACAAAGAATCACGTGCATCAGGTGGGTGCCTTGGAAATGCAGGAAAATGAGGCTGGAGGATCCAGCAACCCCCAAGGGTCGTCTAACCAAGAGTCACCTTGTGCCCAGAGGGAAGTCCCCATTATGAAGGGTGTTCCCACCTCCGGTGGTATCCTTTGAATAACTGATGTCACTCTCCATGATAGACCTCTATCAGATGCTTGGCAGAGGGAGTTAGCAGAAAAGGTGTCTACCAGAGGGGAAGTGACTTCATCTCTGCATCACTCAGGGTCAGAGGGCTGGGAACTGACATTGTTGATAGCATATTTCATTCTGGCCCCAAAGGAATCTTTACCCCTTCTGCTTGTGGCTCCAATCTTTAGTTACTGTCAACTACAAATTGGTACTTGCCATGGGTACTTGCCATCCACCTCTACAGGGATTAAGTCAGGTTCTGCTGTAGCTGCTGATCTTCAACACCTTCTGAAAGGAGTTCAGCATGGATAGCAGAAATGAGGCACTTTATACTCAGGGTTGGAAACTGGCAGGACAGGTCTTCAGATAGACATTTTCAGGAGCGGATTTTATGAGTCCAACTCTTGTATCGCCTCATGTCTAGAGCAGCAGTAAAATCCTTCATGGTGATGCTTGCTCCTCGTAACCAAAAGTAACATTCTGCAAAAATATGTGCCTCACCAAAATCACATATATACCTACCTTTCCCTGTTGCCTCTCTGGAGCAGTTTCTCAGAGCTACCTGAGGTGCTATCTCCTGGGCTACAGTCCTCATTTTGCCCCCAAATAAACTTAACTCACAACTCTTGTTATGCATTTTTCTAAAGTCAACACATCCACACAGACACTTGCTCTCCTAGGAAGAAAAGCTACGACAAACCTAGACATTAAAAATCAGTATTTAAACCCAGTATTAAAAATCAGAGACATCACTTTTCTGACAAAGGTCCAAATAGTCAAAGCTATGTTTTTTCCAGTAGTCACGTAAGGATGTGAAAGTTGGACCATAAAGGAGTCTGAGCATTGAAGAACAGATGCTTTCAAACTGCAGTACTAGAGAAGACTTTTGAAGAGTCTGTTGAACTGCAAGGAGATCAAACCAGTCAGTTCTAAAGGAAATCAACCCTGAATATTCATTGGAAGGACTGATGGTGAAACTGAAACTCCAATACTTCTACCACTTGATGTGAAGAGTTGACTATTGGAAAAGACCCTGATGCTGGGAAAGATTGAGGGGAGGAGGAGAAGGGGGCAATGGAGGATGAGATGGTTGGATGGCATCATCAACTCAATGGACATGAATTTAAAGGACAGAGAAGCCTGGCATGCTCCAGTCCATGGGGTCGCAAAGAGTCGGATGTGATCGAGTAACTGAACAATGAAGATTCACTAGGTAATAAAAACTGTGCTGCTCTTCTGGGGAGGCTCTGAGAATGTGCATAGGATCCCAGGATGCAGTCCGGAGTCAGAGGGTCAAGGTCACAGCCATTCCTTCCTTTGTTTCCTCCCTCCACTCATCAGCCCTCACAGAGGCACCTATAGATGCTCCCAGGAAAGCCTAGGCTTTTATGAACTGCAGCTAGGGATAAACAGTCTTCCATTGTGAAGCAGAACAGAGCACAATGGAGAAATAGTCCATACAAAATAGACAATATTAAATAACAATGAATGATTTTAAGGAGCAAGTCAAACAAAAGAAAAGATGTCCAAGGCTGTGTGAATTAAATGACTAAGAATTCTAATCACTGCTGAAGGAATTTTAAAGCAGGAGAGGTCACCCCAGGCTGGAATCTTTTAAAGTTTATTTTTAGTCAATTATTTTAGGGTTTGTGGATTTTAATTGGAAGAAAATTCTGTACAGTCTGGGCTAATGTCCTCATGTCTCTTCTGGTTCATGTCCAACTGCACTGTCGTCAGCAGTAAAAGGAAAGCACAGAGCAGACTGAGGGGCTTCCCAGTGACCCCATAGCCACTTGCCCCTCCATTTGCCCAACACAGGATAAATGGTTCTACCCGGGATTCATGCAGAGGCTGGTGAGGGCAGAGGCCAAGAGTACCCTGCCAAGAAGCAACGCCATGCAGCCCGGCATCAGGGGTGGAGCAGAGAGCAACACTGTCCATGCACAGTGCTTTGAGCTTGTCAGGGGTAAGTTATCAAGTAAACGTGTGCTATTGTTGCTGTACTGCCCAACACACACCACTTAAAACGACTCAGCCACTTAAACAATACCTTCTATAATGCTGCTTTTACAATTCTATGGTTCTAGGAAAAGGTTTTATTCAAGACTGGTTGTCCGGCAGTAAAGGAATACAGACATAAAAGACAATCTAAGTTGGAATCTTGGCATCACAAAGACAATTACAATGAAGAGTAACGTAGGTGACTTAAGGGGAGAAGCCAAGGAGGTGCATGGAACCAGGAGGAGCTGAGGCTGAACCAGGAGGAATTAGCTTGGCCTGTAAGTTTGGGAAGGGCATCCTGGGCTTGTTTGGGGGTGCAGAGACCAGACGGAGTCAGCATGCTCCACAAAACACAGGAGCAGAGACAAAGCTGGGAATGGGTGGGCCGGATGGTAACAGCCCTGAACACCTTCCAAATGAACGGTCACCTTCGAAAGGCAACAAGGACGACAACAAGAGATGTAAGACACATATCCTGACCTTAGGAAGCTTACACTGGAGTCGTTGAGTAGGGCTGCGTTCACTCACACACCCTTCTTCAAAAGGAATTAAACATAAAAGGATGCGTTCCTTCTGTAGATATTTACTGAATGCCTGCTGTTTTTCAGGACTGATTAATGACTGATCACAATGCATTGAGTGATAGAAGTCCTGTGGTCTAGTGGAGGGACAGATCATAAACAGACAACCCATAAATAATATATATAACATCAGAGAACAATAAGGGCTATAAAGAAATGTCAAAACAACAACAACAACGATGATGATGATAGCAACTAAAATGTATGATGTAGTTACAGAGTGGCATGCACTTGCCATGAATTTCCCTGTTTCGTGTTCTATGGTGAAGGCCATGCATGCTGGATCAGAGTCCCCTTGCTCTGAGACACTCATTCACCCAGATGTCTGGAGTGCTGTGTGCTGAGTCCCCCAGGGAACTGAGTGATGGGCTGCCCCATGCGATGTTAGGTCCCATCCCAGGGCAGCATGCTCTCGATGCCACCGGGGCTGGGCCCTAGCCTCCACTCAGGACAGCTTCTTAGCAGCCAGAGCCCCCTGGAGGATGAGCCCAGGCACATGTGATAGGAGCTGTTCAGCTCAAGGTCTCAGCCTCCCGGACCCGTTCCTCACCTCCTTCCAGTGATGTTTCCAAGAAATCTCTATCCAGAGCTAAAGCCTCCATCCCAGACATTGCTGACTAGAGGAGGCAACCTGAGATACTGCTGTGATAATTCAAGAGACTGAGGCTCTGACCAGGAAGAAATGAAGCTCTTACCCCATAGTTTATTCCTCCTAAGGAGGAAGGGAAATAAGTCCTGCTGCTGCTCAGAGCATATGGTGGTACCCAGGATGTGTCTGGGAGGGGACTTATCTGGCCAGACCAGATAAGTTTCTTTGGTTCTCAAAGAAACATCCCAAACATCTCAAGACATGCGTTCTTTTACTCAACAAATATGGACAAAATCCTTTTTTTTTTTTTTTTTGAAGCAGAGCTGATTTATAGTGGTTTAATTATATGTATAGTTAATGGCTTTATTACAGGCTTTATTACAGATATATTTTTTTTTCTTGGATTATTTTCCAGTATAGCTTATTATAAATATTGGCTATAGCTCCCTGTGCTATTCAGTGGGATCTTGCTGTTTATCCGACCACCTCCTCTGTGCCAGGCACAGTTCTACGTTTGGGACACCACAGAACAGACACGTAAGAGCTTGAATTCCAGTGAGAAGGGCCAGTCAACACACTGATGAGCCAGTCCTGCAGGGAAAACTAGCCAAGTGACCTGAGGAGGCTGGGGCTGTTCTGTCCTGGGTGGGCAGAGAAGCCTCTTTGATATAGCAGTCATAAGCAGAGCTCTGAAGGGAGTGAAGCAATGAGACAGGAAGATGTGAGGGTAGAGGAAAGAAAGGAAATTGAGCAGAAAAGAGACGGGTGACATACCATCTTAGCATGCATGACCCAGGATCAGCTCAGGAACCCACTCAGACCTGACTTATGCTCATGTCAGACAAATGGCATAAATCTGGTTATACTCTGATCTCCAGGCTAATTGTAGAATAACACACTCCAGCCAGACGGCTAAAAGATATGGATTGTAATCTAGACTTGCCGTAATTAATTATGCTTTAGTTTTCCCTGCAGCAAGATGGTGATGCCAATTCCTTATCAGCTTACCTTGCATGATTGTTGTCAGGCTCTGAGGAGTCAATGCTATATAAGAAGTAAGAGCTAATTCATCACCATAATACAAACTTCTTGGTGTCGGGACTCATTGATACTTAAAAGATTACTGAGGACCACAAAGAACTTGCTTTACTGTATTATACCTATCAATATCAATATTTACCAGACTAGAAATTATTACAGCTGAAAAATTAATTACTTCTTTAAAATAACAATCATAAACTCATTACACTTTAACATAGATAACCTATTCCTATGAAAACGGTTATCTTCTTAAATAAAAGTCAGTGAGAAGAATTTTACATTTTGGCAAATAGCTTTAATATTTCACTAAGCAGGCACAGTTAGATCCCCTCACATATCTGCTTCTGTTATAATAGGTTGTTGTGTTTGAAGTGTGAGAAGAAAATGCCATACAGAGATACAGTCACAAAAGAAAGTATCTAGTAGCCTTTTCAGATAGCTGCAAGTATTTTTCCTTGGTATACACCAGCATTTAACAAGCGGTACTTTGTTAAAGCTTAATTTCACTGTGAAATCTGAACCCCCTGGATCAAGGAACATTTTGTATTCTGTTACTCTAAATTCCTCTGTCCTGTCTTCTGCCTTTGACTGGCGCTTTTATCCATGCATCATTTGGGAACATTGTGTGTTGATTATTTAGAAAACTTTCATCCACTGATTGGTGTGTGCTTCCAAATTCTAACATACTTCATTATGTAAGTTTAAAAGACACAGGGCTGTGAATATCACTGTCAATCTCATTAAGAAAACCTTGGGCATTGGGAACCCACTAAGGTCATAAAGTAAATACAAATTTCCCAAATTCGGGAAAACTCAAACTGTATGTTTTGTAACAAGAGCTGTCAGCTGTTCCCCGAGTGCTGGGTTTGCATTATTCATTTTCAAGGAAATACCTGCTGAATAACAATGTCTGGGTGACTGCAGGGCATCTTCAATTGTTCTTTCCAGGAAGAATGTTGTTTTCCAGACAAAGAAGGGGCTACTTTAGCTTGTAACTCAGATTGTCTAACAAGTGATTTTTCCTTGAGAAAGAGCTGTGCTTTGAGCTTTAGGTGGACCTCTTTCATTTCACAGAGTAGTGAAAAGGCAGGTATTCAGTGTTGAGATGTAATACAATCAAATTTTGATGCCTCCTTTCACTAAGCTGGCTTTTTAGTCTTTTCTTTTTTTTTTGACTGTGAGTGTGTAGTGATGAGGGGTACAGTGAAGATGAGCAGATGTCAGTGATGCTTAACTGATGACTAGTAAGATTCAGCAGTACACCCACCATGACCTGGGTACTGTTAGGACAAATGCCAATACTTGGAAAAAGCAAATCATGTCTTAGTAACACTATGAGAACAGCTTTGTCTTCACAACCTCTCTGAAAGGGTCTTGGGGAATCAATGGATCACATTTTGAGTGTGATTGTATAATAAAACACTTAGATGTGATGAAGGGGTCAGGGCAGAGTCTGCAGGAGGAAGGCATATGGTGAGTAAAGATAAATGAATTCCAGCAGCAAAAATTGATGACTGGTAACCTGACAGCAAGGAGGAATCAGGAAATACTATAAAAGGTAGACACAGGAACTCAAAAGCTTAGCGTCTGGGGGCTATTTTTCACAGGAGCAAATAGCCATGCACTTCAATAGCTCTGGAGGGTATCTCTGACACTCAGCCTTGCTCAATAAACACTATTCATAACGATGACCTTGAGTCATTAAAACAAGATTAAACAATATCAGCTCTACTACATTTAAGAAGCCAAGGAAAGGTTCCTCTTTAACAGAGTCTCTTGGCAATATTTCCATAGCAGTGCCTGAAATTAAAAAATTGCTTTGGGGCTTTATTTAGATGTCGACTTGTGAGGACCAGCTCATTTCCGATGATGGATAAACAAAGTGTCTCAGTAATTAAATAAAAGACCATGAAATTAGGTAGGATTACTTATCCCACTTTATAGATGGGCAGTAGGCCTGAGTGAGATTAATGAGGGATGTGAGGATGCTGAGTGAACTCAAGGAGAAGCAGAGCACGAGTCAGATCTCCAGCCCCACGCATCTGCCATTTCACAGACCCCTCTCCTGAGGCTGCTCAGAGGACTGTCCACCACCACTTGTGAAATTAAAAAAACTCAGCATCTCTGAGAACTTTCAGCCCTGCCCAGGAGAGCTTGGGAAGCTGAGTGTTCGGGGACCTTGAGTATGATCTCTGCCCATCAGTCATGCTGAGCGGGGAGCTAGCGGCACTGAAGGAGAGACGGTGATTTATTACATCTAAATAATGCAGCTGGGTTTGCTTCCTGGCCAGAGCCTCCTTGTTAGATGCCCTGAGAGCAGATTCCTCTGCCATGAGAAACAGAAAAACACAGATTCAATTACACTGCCTCCTAAGCTCTCTGGAAGAGAAGAAGGAAAAGGCATTCAACAATCAAGACGAAATATCTTAATCCTCTTGGTCCATCTCTTAGGAAAACATGTAATTCATGGCATCAGAGTGCATTTCTATGGCGAGAGGGTAGCTGGTGACCAGGCCTGGATAATTAGACTTTGCTGGAAATCAGTGCTTGAGCTGGCAGCTGGAAATTACCTCTGAAGGTCAGTCACACAGCAGGAGGGACTGGGGTAGCAAAGACGGCAGAATTTCCAGATCTCCAGCAAAGAGGGCTCATAGTCTCAGCAAGACCACAGACACTGTTCTTAGCACCTCTTGCAATGATTGTCCAGTTGGATGAGTGTAAGAAGTGATAAAAGAAATGCCGTCGTGGCTCAGGTGGTAAAGAATCTGCCTGCAATGTAGGAGACCCAGGTTCAATCCCTGGGTTGGGAAGATCCCCTGGAGAGCAAAATGACAACCCACTCCAGTATTCTTGCCTGGAGAATCCCATGGACAGAGGAGCCTGATGGGCTAGAGTCCATGGTGTTGCAAAGAGTCGGACATGACTGAGCAACTAACACTTTCACTTTTCACTCATACCAAGTATCTGGATTAATCAAGTTAAAAAAATATCCACTCATCCAGTACTTGGAGACATTTGACTTGAATTACATCGTCAACTTCCTCTTTGTAGCTTCCGTGTAAATATCATCTGGGATTCATACTTTGTGGATCTCACTGCATCTTCGACTCACTTCAATTCACTCACTTGCCTTCCTGTTTCGTCCCCTCACTACCATCACTTTCCCCAACACTATCACTGGGCACAAAAAGGACACCTTATGGCCGCTCTCCAGAGAAGGCGATGGCACCCCACTCCAGTGTTCTTGCCTGGAGAATCCCAGGAACGGGGGGAGCCTGGTGGGCTCCGTCTATGGGGTTGCACAGAGTCGGACACGACTGAAGCAACTTAGCAGCAGCAGGAGCATGGTCACTCTCACACAAAAGCACTTACTTCTTTTATCTCTAAGGCTGATGCCAGGACAGCAAACTCTCCAGGAAATTCTAAGTTCTTGCTCTGAAAGTGTTATCCTTGACCAGCGGCACCGGCATTACTAGGAAGCAGCTGACTCGGAAGGCCCCATCCAGCTGCACTGAACAGCAGCTGAAGTTAAAACCCCAGCAGGCCCTCAGGCACCTTTGAGAAGCCCTGCTCTAGTGCACTTCAATGCTTGAGGGCATCTGGGTTTAAGTCTGCTCTGCCACGTGGTGGAAAAACTCCTGGGCCATTCAACGACTGAGAACATCATCCATTTCCTCCTTTTGTGATTCAACCTAATAATGCATTTTTGGTGTAGTCACACATATTCAAGTATGTGTCTATGCATTGATCTTTTATGTAACTAGGATAATAATATGCTTATGATTCTGCAACTTTTTCATGAGCTACTTTTCCATATCTGTATGCCCCTACCTTATTCTTTTTATTGGCTGCACAGAAAGATATACCAGAATTTCTTTACATGTTCCTCTCTTTTTTTGACACATAGGATCCTAGTTCCCCAACTAGGGATCAAACCTGTGCCCCTTGCATTGGAATCAGAGTCTTAACCGCTGGACTACTAGGGAACTCCTATACATTCTCCCCTCTTAATGGGCATTTACGTTAGTTGTTTCTGCTTTTTCTCAGTTAACAATGTTGCCGTGAAGATTCCTCTCCACCTCTGTAAGAATTTATTTAGACAGGATTCTTAGAAATTCTCAATTAAAATTTGATCATGCTCCCACTCTTGTCCCTAGTGGCTTACCAGCTTTCAACCTCACCTTGGGTCATGAGGATGCCTACCTCTCTGGTTCTCACCAAAATGAAATTTATTTACCTCCATACATGTTGCCAATTCCATTGCTTTAAAATATCTCCTGCCATAATTTATAAAATTTGACTTCTATGGGAATTAATGATTATTATAATATTTATTATCTATTTATGTTGTTCAACATTTTCTCTATATTCATTTTTTTCTATTGGATTCTCTTTTTTTTTTCTTTTGTCAGATTTATAAGAAATGTATGTATATTCTGTGCCTGGTTGACTTTTTCTTATAGACATTGAGGATATTTTATTCAAGATTGCTATTTATATTTTAATTTCATTTCACAGTCTGTCTTTCATTGTAATACTTTTTCAAATCACCAAATCTGTCAACCTTGTCCTTTATAACTTCTGTACTTGAGTCTTGCTTAGGAAGTTATTCCCATATTCAAGGTCATAAAAATATCTTATATATTGTTTAATTTTTTTTCATTTTCATGTTTAACTCCTTTTGGAAATCATTCTGAATTCTTCCAAACACTTTATTTAATAAGACAAAATCTTTTTTTTTGTCACTAACCTACGCATGTCTTTAACAGTGAAAAACTAAGGTTGACTACAGACTAATTTTGAATATCTGGGTCACTGTTTCCTATTTTGGACTTTTTTGTGAATTCAAAATAATTTTGTCTTGGCCTCTCCCAATACACACTCATCTAGAGAGAGAAACTCTGATTATCCCAAGATGCCCCCTTCCTTCTCATTGAGGACTGCCTTCCCAGACTCAAGAGAAGATACTTCACAAACAGGTTACAGGAGCAGAGGGCAGTGTCACAGGGAAAGTCCCAGTGACTCGACAGGACAAAACAAAACCTTCATCCAGCCTGGTCAACTCCTGTTGGAATAACAATTGAATTTTCACGGCAACAAATGGAAAAGACCAATTGATGGCTTGAACTGAATCGGCTATGCGGGAACCATTGGCCTTGGCAGACAAGATCTTATTTGTACTAGGTGTCTCTGAGCTGGTGTAGGAAGTGCTTCCTACAGCAGAATCCCTGGGGTTCACTGAGATGGAGATAAAGATGAATCCTTTCCCAGCTCAGAGAGCAAGACCCCAGTGAGCAGCAGGGTGGGCCCCTCGGGCCTGTACCATTAATATGCAGCAGATACCTATTTGGCTCTTCTGGATCCAGGACTGAACACAAGAAACTGAGGCAGGTCATCTTAATTATGCAGGCACCTGTGTGTATTTGTATAGAGGCGCATTATAATGCTGTGGCTTCCAACTTGAAGAAAGGGAGGAAAGCAAAAGGTCAACTAATATCTTCTCCTTTGTGGAGGGGGTGGGGGGCCCCACCGAACAACAAAAAGGAGATAAGCCTGTTGTAGGCTGAGAGGTGTGAAACTAAAGGATAATAAAATCCAGCCGACGCAGTTTAAAGACTGCTCATTAACTGGCCTGAGATACTGCACCCACTGTCGCTAGTGGCTGGAGATTATTCCTCAGCCTGCCACTGGCTGATAACAGACTCGTTCCAGGGCCTAAAGGCTCATTGTTCTGCAGGCAGAAATGGTGCCTCAGACGGAAGCCTAGTGGCTCCAGCCAGCCATGCCACTTGCTGGGGCCTTTCCTCTGCCTTCTCTGGGCTTAGGAAGAAAGTCAAGTCTGTATCACCTGTGAGCTGCTCTGGGACTTTTCCCAACCTCCCCTCTCACATGCCTATGACCTAATTTGGATCAGGGTAATTCTTGAAAATAAAATGCTGAAGTTTTCTTTTCCTTGAGAACAATGTCACATCTGTCAACTTAAAAGACTTGCTCACAGCACAAATCGTCTATACAACTCATTGGGCCCCTTCATTATGTTCCATCTTGTTTTATTATTTAAAGGCTTGGTGGGAGCTAAGTGTTTATAGATACATCACATATTGGCACTGGAAGAGGATCTGGAGATGCGGTTTAATGCTCTCATTCAATAGGCTGGTGCTCTGCAGCCCAGAAAGAGAAGAGTGCGCTCATCTGAGAAGACCGTGGGGGCAATGAAGCCCCTCCCCTGTTCCCAGGGCAACACTGTGAGAAAGGGGTTTCTAGGTCAGGTGGAAAGGGAAGCAAATGCCACAAAAATCATGGCGATCAGGGACTCTCCTAAGTCTTACTTTTTCTTTTTTTAAATGTGTGATCTTTACTTTCAGCCTGCAAACTCTTAGTTGCAGCGTATAGGGTCTAGTTGGCTGACCAGAGATTGAACCTGGTTCCCCTGCATTGGGGTCTTAGCCACTTGGACCACCAGGGAAGTCCCTCTCAAATCTTACTACTAATGTTCTATGGAACAAAATGGAAGTCAAGGATTCTAAACTCAGAGCTCAGATCCTACCAGTGTTGCTCAACCTGCTTCTAAAGGCAGCTGTGTTGATGATTTCAGAACGAGGTACCTGGCCTCAAGGTGTTCGCCAAGGTTAAGGCAGTGCTCTGCTGTGTGACCTCCATGCTTGCAGACTTCTATCGTCCCTCATCTCATCACCTCTTGGTCCAAGGGAAGAAGTGCTCCATCATCTGGACAAAACTCATCTCCATCTGACCTGGTCTCCTCACACCCTCGTTGCTGGGACTCTGTTTATCCCATCAGTCCCCTTTACTCTCTGGATTGTTCTGGCTTTTGTTCTTCAACCTACAATGATGCCCAATGCTTTCCTTTCATTAGAAACAACTCCTGAAACTGTAAACCCCCTTGAGCCAAAGTACACACCTCTCCGTCCCCTGCATTCATACTAATTGTAAAAGATGTACATTTCTGCCTGTGCTTTCCTTGCTTCTGTTCCACCTTTGCAGCAAGCATCTGACCTGCTCACCCCACTTAAACTGCCTGGGCCAAGGTGACCAGCAGACACCATACGAATGCAATGGACTCTTTTCAGTCTTGCTTCACTTGACCGCTCCACGGAAAGGTCCAGGACATACAGACCAATCCATTATATTGTAATTAATACTACTAGTAATATTAGTATTAAAATCCATTATTTTTGATACTGTCTTTTCTCTTGGGATCGACCTCATTACTTTCTCCTGGTTCTTCCACTTCCTAAATTCTCATTCCTCTTAGTCTTCTAAACAGATTTCTTTTCCTCCACTCCTTTCCTCAGGGTGGGTACTGACTCTGTCCTCAACCCTGTCTCCTGCCCCATGAAATCCTCTTGTTTCAACTACCACCTACTATACATATAGGTAAGAGTAAGGCAGACCTGACCACAAGATAGCCTTACATTTCTCAAATAAGGAGAATCAAAACAGAATTTTGAAAAATTTTAGGGATGAAGATAAAATAATAACCAATGCTTGTATATCATACTAAATTATTTAACTTAAATGAACATATGCATTTAAAATAACACTATACAAAAACCTTGGGCTTCCCTGATAGCTCTGCTGGTAAAGAAACCACCTGCAATGCAGGAGACCCTGGTTCGATTCCTGAGTCGGGGAAGATCCCCTGGAGAACGGATAAGCTACCACTCCAGTATTCTTGGGCTTCTCTGTGGCTCAGCTGGTAAAAAAATCCACCTGCAATGCGGGAGACCTGGGTTTGATCCCTGGGTAGGGAAGATGCCCTGGAGAGGGGAAAGCTACCCGCTCCAGTATTCTGGCCTGAAGAATTCCATAGACTGTATAGTCTATGGGGTCACATAGAGTTGGACATGACTGAGTGACTTTCACTTTCATACATAAACCAGTATATTAATTTAGAAATGTTGTTTTTCCCCCACTGGGGGTCAATTAAACTCTTCCTATGGATCGTGACATCAGGCTCTTAGATTTCCTGGAGGAATTCACGTTTCATCCAACACAGCTTTCAAAGCCCAGTATCTTCATACCAGTGTTTGTACCAGCACGCATTCTGCTTTTCTGAATCACCTTATGAGGCCATCCATGGAAATTAAGCTCTGAATCACCAGTATCTCTTTGCGTAGAAGTTGGCTGTTTAGTTTTCCACAGAGTTGCATATATGTCTGATTTCCACTTACTATGTTGCTTTTTAAAATGATTTCTAAAAACCTGTTTACATCAGGTCATAGCCACAAAAATTATGTAAATCAGTGTTTAAAATCTTTAACCATGCTTTAATCGATTCTTTCTGACCATCTCCTAATTATTCCAAAATATCAGTGACGGAGGTAGTTTCGGTTAATGTGTCCACCCAAACATGACTTCATTGTTCTAAATAAATAAGTAATTGAGAGAACACTTTGGATTGTGGAAGACTCTATAAGGATTGCAAGGTAAATTTGCTCTACCTTTGCCTGGGGACTAATTTTAAAGGACGTCTCACACTGAATTAGATCATTTATGGTACATGCAAATGGCTCTCAAAACTATATATACCTTCAAGAACTCTCTGACACTCCAGAGTCATGAGTCTGATTGCATACCGAGCCAGTCACATCCAGATACCACCAACACCCCAAACTGGAGATATCTGGAATTACACTCATTACTTCACTTTCAATTAACATGTCCTCTATAGCTTATTGAAAGCAACCACTACCAATCTCAGTTAGACAGTCAGAGCTCTGCAGATATTCTGAAGCTACTGCACTTGTCTTACTGGCATTTATTCTTAAATTTTATTTATTTGTTTTTATTTGGCTGTACGAGCTCTCACTTGCAGCATGTGGGATTTTTAGTTGTGGCATCTTTAGTTGAACTCTTAGCTGCAGAATGTGGGATCTAGTTCCCCAAACAGGGATCGAACCTGGACCCCCTGCACTGAGAGTACGAAGTCTCAGCCACTGGCTGGATCACCAGGGAGGTCCCTGGCATGCTTTTTTGAACAAACCTCTAGGATGTACCTACCCTGTTCTGAGTGTAAGTGCTAGGGAGGCATCAATCAAGCAGAGACGTGTATAGTCTAGCAGGGGAAGTGAGAAACAAAGAGAAGATGCCAAGGAAAAAATGTGGAAAAATGAGAAGAAAATATATGATGATGAAAGTGAAACAAGGTGATATATTAGAGAATGAGTAGGTTCTGCTCTAGATTAGAAGGCCAGAGATGTTGACCCGTAACACCAAGGATAGGGGCTAAGCATGTTCAGATATGGAGGAAGGACACTGCAGGCAGACGCAGCCCATGTTCAGAGGCCCTGGTATGGGGATGAGCAAGACAAAGACTAGGAAGGAGGCTTCAAAACTGGAGCAGAGTCAGTGAAGGCCAGGGAGTATGGGTGTGTGTGTATGTGTGTGTGTGTATGTGTGTGTGGTGGGGCAGTGGCTATGAGGTGAGGGTAGATAAGTAGTTAAGGATGCAGTTATAGAGGTGAAGCTTGGATTTTACGCTAAGTGCTAAATCTTGTGACATTTCAGGATTCTGAACATTTTGGCCTCTTTACACTTGGCGTCTATTGCAACATGTGGTTTTGTGTGACTCTTTGTTTACATTCTGTTTGCTGTTCTTTTTTCCTTTACTAGAATATTCCTCCATGGCTTAGCTGTTAAAGAATCTGCCTGAAATACAGAGATGGGTTCCATCCCTGGGTCAGGAAGATTCCCCAGAGGAAGAAATGGCAACCCTCTCCAGTATTCTTGCCTGAAGAATCGCGTGGACAGAGGAGCCTGGCAGGCTACAGTCAGTCCATGGGGGTCATAAAGAGTCAGACACGACTGAACACATCAAGTCTTTTTACATTCAGTTTGCAGTTCTTTTTTCCTTTACTAGAATATAAGTTCTCTGAAGGCAGAAGAGTATATTATTTGTCTCTGTATCCCCAGGGCCTCATATGTAGTAGGTACTCCACACAAAAAATCTGTTAAATGTATAAATAGTTCTACTTCATATCTGCCTATCTAGTAGATATCTATCTAGTAGCTAGTTGAGGGTTAACACGATTCATTCCTGGCAGCCCGATCCATCCTCGGAACAGCTACAGCAGGCTCATTACCAAGGACAATGCTTTGTAATGAAGTCTTCTTGCATATCTCTGGTAATAATCATCATAGAGGGAGAAAATGAGCATCTCTGGGTAATATTTATATTTCCTAGCAGCAGAGACATTCTCCTCTGTAATACTGCCTGTAAAAGCAGCGAGGAAGCCAAGAGGATACAAGTTCTCCATGGCAACTCGGTCACAGCAGCATGCAGCCTGTGCCAGGGCTTCAGATAAATGGAGTAAGTGGAGGTGAGCTTCCAGCTGCAGGATGAGCCTTGCAGTGGGGCCTGCAGCGAAGCCTCTCTCCCCACTGGGACCGAGAAGCCGCAGAGCCAGGGCCCCGTACATCATTGCTGCAGGGGTTCAGTGGTGGCCTGGCCCCACAGCATCCCTCTCGCTACCTTCAAGGGCTGCCCTGAGAGCTCAGTCTCAGCAAACCAACAGGCCACCAGTCCATCAGCTGCTCCAACACCCATTAAAATAGACCTCTTACGTTCAGAACATTAACCCAATAAGACTTTACCCAAGACCACCAGGGAGTTCTCTCCACGTTTCCTTAGGCTCTCAGGTCATTTCTCTCACTGTGATTCAGAGCCCACTGTCTTCCCTTGGCCTGGAAGGGGAACCTGATGTGGCACCTCGTTAGAAGAACAGCTGCTGAATGCAAGGTGATGAGAACCTCCCATCGCACTATCAACTTCCCACAAGAACAAGAGGTGCCAAGCAACAGACCACCAGGGAAGGGCCTTTGGCAAAGCCATCCTCAGGGCTCTCAGCTAATACAAAAGTGAAAAGTCCAAGTGTTTAGTCATGCAGTTGAGTCCAACTCTTTGCAACCCATGGACTGTAGCCCGCCAGGTTCCTCTGTTCATGGGGTTCTCCAGGCAAATATACTGGAGTGGGTTGCCATTTCCTTCTCCAGGGGATCTTCCTGACCCAGGGACTGAACTAGGGTCTCCTGCACTGCAGGCATATTCTTTACCACCCGAGCCTTCAGGGAAACCCCAAGCTAACACAGCTACTACGAGGCATTTGTAAAAATCCACACAAAGGGGGAAATCAACGGAAGGTCAGGAAGGAGCCCTGGGGAAACTTTGGATGGCAGCCCTCTCCTCAGGGCTCTCTCTTTTGGGAGAACCCCACCCTGTGAGGGGAGACATCCTCATGGACCCACACAGATTAAAGAGTCATCACTAAAGGGACCTCAGGTAGGCCAATGGCCCCAGGCCTCCCTATCGGGGCTGCTGAAGACTTGAGACTTGATGGTGCTCAGTGCTAAATAAAGACACTGACAGGGAGACTGCATATTGAGGAGGAGGCGCTTCCTCCCTCTAGGAGCACTAGAATGTGTTCTGAATCATGCAGTCAAGGAGAGAGTAAACTAAGAGGAAGTGGATTTATTCATGAAGGAGAGGACAATCCCAAAGGAGAGACAAGGTCCAACAACAATTGGGTTTCAGTGTCCCCATGGCCCGGGCGCTTCGGCCCCAGCTGCACTCGGTAGTGAGACCTGTACCCTCTGACTCTGTCCAGCCCGGCCCCATCCTGTCCTGTACATGCAGGACCTCAGCCCCCACGGGTGGGCAGAAACTGGAAGTCTTCTGCAGTGACCACAAACTGGCTGGAACCTCTGGCCTCCCTTCTAAGCTTGCTGTTGGTGTCCTCCATTCCGAGGATGCTCTTCTGTCTCAAACTTCATGTTCTCACCAAGGTGGAGCACCACTCTGAACCTCAGCAGGTTTTACTAGGACCAGGACACCTTACTGGATCCTGTGGCTCTCCTCCAAAGCCCTCAGTTGTGGTCCCTGCAGGTGAAGGGAATAGCTGTTCCCAGAACCTCCGCTCTGGCCAACCTGGTCAAAGAACGTGTGCCACCCTGAGTGGCATTTCTTCTGAGTCCTGGCATCAGTCTGTCGTGGCCCATGGTGGTCTGTTGAGGCCCCTCCCTCACTGTGGCTAGAGGCACTGCCTCGCTCTCCATGCTGCTGGTTTATTTTACGAATACTGGACCACTGGGGTGCTTATTCCCTTCTGCTCACCTATCCCTGGGGTCCCTTCCTGAGTCCCAGCAGAGCCCATGGGATAAGAATACAGGGTGGGTTTTGGTGGGGTCTGTGAGAGAGTTCAGGAGGTTTTTGTCGTTGCTCAGTCACTCAGTCGTGTCCTACTCTCTGTGATCCCGTGGACTGCAGCATGCCAGGCCTCCCTGTCCTTCAAGAGGTCTTAGGGCTGCCCTAAATCCCAGAGATGTAATATGTGTGTTTCTCCTGTTTCCTATTGTATTTTATCAATTCTATGTTGGAGAAGACTCCTGAGAGTCCCTTGGACTGCAAGGAGATACAACCAGTCCATTCTGAAGGAGATCAGCCCTGGGATTTCTTTGGAAGGAATGATGCTGAAGCTGAAACTCAAGTACTTTGGCCACCTCATGCAAAGTGTTGACTCATTGGAAAAGACTCTGATGCTGGGAGGGATTGGGGGCAGGAGGAGAAGGGGACGACAGAGGATGAGATGGCTGGATGGCATCACTGACTCGATGGGTATGAGTCTGAGTGAACTCCGGGAGTTGGTGATGGACAGGGAGGCCTGGTATGCTGCGATTCATGGGGTCGCAAAGAGTCAGACACGACTGAGCGACTGAACTGAACTGAAGTGGGTCATTGAGTTTATAGAAACAAAGTTCTTGTAAGACTTCATTTTTTAGACATGAAACTCTAAAGAGCAAATTAGAGAAACGTATTAACTTCCTATGATGGACTGAATTGTGTTCCTTTCCCAAATTTATATGTTACCCCAGAATGTGACTGCATTTAGAGATGGGGCCCTTAAAAGGTGATTACGGTAACAGGAGTCCTCTAGTGGGGCCCTAACCCAGACTGAATGGTGCCCTTATAAGAGGAGATCAGGACACACTAAGAGACACCAGGAATCCAAGTGAACAGAGAAAAGACCAAGTGAAGAAGCAGCAAGAGGGTGGCCATCTGCAAGACAAGGAGAGAGACCTCGAAGGAAACCAGCCCTGCATGCACCTTCATCTTGGACTTCTACCCTTCAGAACTGTGAGAAAATAGATGTCTGCGGTGGAAGCACCAAGCCTGTAGTACATCGTCATGGCAGCCTCAGCACCTCCCTTCCAGCACAGGAAAGAGTACCCTGCAGTGGCGTCTCTGTTACGCGGATGCTGAACTCATGTGATGTCTTTCTATCTCACGCACAGATACCAACACTCATTCCAACATGCATTGCAAGTATCCAGATGGATACACAGATCTCTGGTGACCTTCAACACAGGAAACAGGCTCAAGTCTGGAAAAAGCCCATCAGAATGAGGAGCACACTTGTTTCTGGAGTGTGTTCCTGTTTTTATTCTTAGGGGCCGGTTGTGGTGGGTGGAATGCAAAAAGACAGGAAGCATGGGCTGGTGAATTCAAGCAATCACTGGCTTTAGGAAAGAGGATTCTATTTTTTTTTCTTTTAATTGTGAATTCTCTTCAGATGCATAGAGTAATTAACTTGAAAAAGTTTTGATTTACAAATGAGGACTCCCTGAAAACATTTCTAAAATGCAAATACTGTAGCAAATGAAGTATACATTTATATCTGAGGTGACACAAAATGACTTGCTGAGATGTCATTTTGTTCATTTTTAAATGTATGGAGGACTTTTAAGTAGAAAAAAAAATAATGGCAGATTTTAAAAGTTTCAGTTCAGTTCAGTTCAGTTGCTCAGTCGTGTCCGACTCTTTGTGACCCCATGAATTGCAGCATGCCAGGCCTCCCTGTCCATCACCAACTCCCGGAGTTCACTCAGACTCGCGTCCATCAAGTCCGTGATGCCATCCAGCCATCTCATCCTCGGTCGTCCCCTTCTCCTCCTGCCCCCAATCCCTCCCAGCATCAGAGTCTTTTCCAATGAGTCAGCTCTTTGCATGAGGTGGCCAAAGTACTGGAGTTTCAGCTTTAGCATCATTCCTTCCAAAGAAATCCCAGGGTTGATCTCCTTGAGAATGGTAGGCAGCTCAAAATCCAGCAGGTAGAGAGAGAACACTAACATACACTAGAACACTGCCCCAGCAACAGCATTACTGGCCACATATCCTGTTGCAAAGTATAATCCAAAAAGACACATGCAGCCCAGTGTTCAGTGCAGCTCTGTCCACAATAGCCAGGACAGGGAAGCTACCTAGATGTCCATCAGCAGAAGAATGAGTAAAGAAGATGTGGTCCATATATACAGCAGAACATTACTCGGCCATAAAAAGCAAGGAAACTGGGTCACTTGGAGAGATGTGGATGGGCTTAGAGATTGTCATAGAGTGAAGTGAGTCAGAAAGAGAAAAACAAACAGCATACATTAAAGCTTATATGTGGAATCTAGAAAAATGGTATAGATGATCTTATTTGCAAAGCAGAAATAGAGACACAGATGTAGAGAACAAACATATGGACACCAAGTGGTGAAAGGGCGAGTGAGATGAACTGAGTGACTGGGGTTGACATGTATACACTACTATGTATAAATTAGATAACTAGAGAATCTACTGTAGGGCACAGGAAATTCTACTCAAGGTTCTGTGGTGACCGAAATGGAAAGGAAACCCCAAAAGAGGGAGGTGTATGTACTGCATACGGCTGACTCACTTTGCTGTACAGCAGAAAGTGCCACAACTTGGTAAAGCAACTATATCCCAATTAAAAAAAAAAAAGCAACATTGCCTATACAAAAGTGAAAGTCAAGGCACGAGCAGTGACACACTCGGGTGCAAGAACTTTAGCTGGAGTCACACAGATCTCGGAGCAAACACCATCTTCTGAGTCTAAACTGTGTTCTTCCGTAAGTTACTTGAATTTCGAATTCTCAACTTTCAACCTGTGAAATGGGTTCATCATACTATTTCTAACTGTATGTTAAGGAATGATTAAATGAGATAATACAAATGAGAGTACACAGCTCTGAGTATCAGGGACCTAGTAAGCGCTCTGTCCTTGTGGATCGAGGTGATGGTGGGAAGAAGAGAAAAATGAGGAGGGGGAAGAGGCACAGTGGAAGCTGCACAAATTCTGCCTGGACACTTGTTCCCCAAAGAGGCATTTGGGTCAAGGACTTCGTTGGTCCCAGTTGAGAATCTAACAGCAACACTGAGGGAATAAAGTGCTTAAGAAACCCAGTGGATAATTATTCATCAGCTGTAAACTGATGAGTGGTCTCTGGTTATGCTGATCCTTCTCTTCTCAGTTTAATGACTTGTTAAATAATATAATTGATGACTGTTGCCTTTCTCATCAAAATGATACTGGCAGAGCCCAGGAAAGCTATTAATTTTACTTGTGTTTAGTCCTCGATTTCTGTGATGAATTGGTGCTGCTCCTGATGCCGAGGGGACCCTTTAAGAGGGAAGTAAGTCAGAAAGAGAAAGACAAATATCGTATATTAACACATATATGTGGAACCTAGATAGATTATACTGATGAACCTACGTGCAGGGCAGCAGAGGAGACGCAGACATAGGGAGCAGACTTGTGGACACAGGAGGGGAAGGAGGGGGGGATGAATTGAGAGAGTAGTATGGAAACATATACACTACCGTATTTAAAATTAGACAGTGGGAAATTGTCATATGACTCAGAGAGCTCAAATCGAGTGCTCTGTGACAACCTCGAGGGCTGGGATGGGGTGGGAGGTGGGGTGGGAGGTTCAAAAGGAGAGAACATACATATACCTATGGCCAGTTCATGTTGATGTTATGGCAGAAACCAACACAATATTGTAAAGCAATTATCCTCCAATTGAAAAAAATTATTTTAAAAAATGACATTAAAAAAACCATCTAAGGCCAGTATCTACCAACGAATGAGCAAAATGCCATGCTGAAATAAAGAAAGTAGAATTGGGGCTAAATAATAAAGTCAGGCTTCCCTCATGGCTCAGCTGGTAGAGAATCCACCTGCATTGCAGGACACCTAGGTTTGATCCCTGGGTTGGGAAGACCTCCTGGAGAAGGGAAAGGCTACCCACTCTAGTATTCTAGCCTGGAGAATTCCATGGACCATATAGTCCATGGGGTCACAAAGTGTCAGACATGACTGAGCAACTTTCACTTTCACTTTCAACAAGAGTCAGTGTTCTTGAGTCTGGAACATCCCCAGGAGAAGTAAATGTATGGCAACCCTCTCCAGTATTTTTGCCTGGAGAATTCCATGGACAGAGAGGCCTGGTGGGTTACAGTCCATAGGGTTGCAAAGAGCTGGACACGACTGAAGTGACTGACCACGTGCACATGCACAAGAGTCAATGATAAACCTAATTTATAAAACAAAAGGGCAACTCGTCAGCTACCCAGGTATCAGAAACATGTTCTTTCATAGGAAGATACGTAGAAGCACATGGAAAACACATACATGGAATTGGCTTCCAGTGCTGAAGAACTTATGCTTTTGAACTGCAGTGTTGGAGAAGACTCTTAAGAGTCCCTTGGACTGCAAGGAGATCAAACCAGTCAATCCTAAAGGAAATCAGTCCTGAATATTCATTGGAAGGTGAAACTCCACCTCTAAAGCTGAAACTCCAATTCTCTGGCCACCTGATGCGAAGAACTGACTCATTGGAAAAGACCCTGATGCTGAGAAAGACTGAGGGCGGGAGGAGAAGGGGATGACAGAGGATGAGATGGTTGGATGGCATCACCAACTCGATGGACATGAATTTGAACAAGTTCTGGGAGTTGGTGATAGACAGGGAAGCCTGGTGTGCTGCATTTCATGGGGTCACAAAGAATTGGACACAACTGAGCAATTGAACTTAACTCATGGTCCTTCATGAGAGTTCTCCAAGTTGATCCACCTCTAAGTATCTGGAGATTGACCACTTTCATTCTAAAAGATTGGAATGAACACTGCCCCTTGAGGTAAGACAGATGGGCCCCTTGCACCTTCTGTCCTTTCCATGGGCAAGTGCTCATGCGACTTCATGCCTGGGATGTGTTGACAGAGCTAACAAAGCTTCCCTGTGAGGAAAGGGTGCCAATTACTTTGTTTCCATGTTTGTACTGAGGTTTAATTTACATACAATCAAATGCACAGATTTTAAGTATTTTGTTTGATGAGTTTTGACAACTGTAAGCAGTCATGTAACTACCACTCCAATCAAGAAACAGCCTGTTCCCTTCACCCCAAACATTCCTCCAGGGCCCCCTAGTCAATTTCTCGCCCCGCTTTTAGACCCACCCCTTAACCCAAGGTGAACACCGCCTTGATTTCTGTCACTATGAATTTGTTTAGGGCTTCCTGGGGACTCAGGCGGTAGAGAATCTGACTGCAGTGCAGGAGACTTGGATTTGATTTCTGGGTTAGAAAGATCTCCTGGAGAAGGGGATGGCTACCTGCTCCAGTATTTTTGCCTGGAGAATTCCACAGAGGGAAGAACCTGGCAGGCTACAGCCCATGGGATCACAAAGACTCAGACATGACTGAGCGACTAACTCCAACTATGAATTTGTGTAGACTGAAAATTTTTTAAATTAATGGGATCAGATAGTATCCAATCTTTCTCATGCAGCTTCATTTGCATTGTTTAGTCGCTCAGTCATGTCGGATTCTGTGTGACCCCATGGACTGCAGCACGCCAGGCTTCCCTGTCCTCCACCATCTCTCAGAGCTTGCTCAAGCTCATGTCCATTGAGTTGGTGATGCCATCCAACCATCTCATCTTCTGCCACCCCTTCTCCTCTTGCCCTCAATCTTTCCCAGCATCACAGTCTTTTCCAATGAGTTGGCTTCTCCCATCAGGTGGCCAAAGTATTGGAGCTTCAACATCAGTCCTTCCAGTAAATATTCAGGACTGATTTTCCTTTAGGATGGACTGGTCTGATCTCCTTTCAGTCCAAGGGACTCTCAAGAGTCTTCTCCAACACCACAGTTCAAAAGAATCAATTCTTCAGCGCTCAACCTTCTTTACAGTTCACCTCTCACATCCATGCTGCTGCTGCTGTTGCTAAGTCGCTTCAGTCGTGTCCAACTCTGTGCGAGATGGACATGAGTTTGAACCCTAACCCTAACCTTAACCCTAGTTTTACTCAGCCCTCTTGAATGAATGGAGAAGGCAACAGCAACCCACTCCAGTACTCTTGCCTGGACAGTCCCATGGACGGAGGAGCCTGGTGGGCTGCACTCCATGGGGTCTCTAAGAGTCAGACACGACTGAGCAACTTCACTTTCACTTTTCACTTTTATGCATTGGAGAAGGAAATGGCAACCCACTCCAGTGTTCTTGCCTGGAGAATCCCAGGGACGGGGGGAGCCTCATGGGCTGCCGTCTATGGGGTCACACAGAGTCAGACATGACTGAAGTGACTTAGCAGCAGCTTGAATGAATACCTAGGAGTGAAACTGCTCTGTCATAGTATAGTACTGAGCTTCATACAAAATCCCCAGTTATTTCAAGCATTTTCTCTATTTGCTCCTCCTAGCAATGACTCAGCATACAAGGTTCCAGTTGCTCTGCATCCTCATCAACACTTGGTATTGTCATCTTATTTATTTTAGCCTCTGCAGTGTGTGTCAAGGATGCCCACTGTTTTTTATTTTTATTTTTGATGTGGACCATTTTTAAAGTCTTTATTGAATTTGTTATAATATTACTTCTGTTTTAGGTTTTATTTATTTATTTATTTTTACTGCAAGGCATGTGGATTCTAGCTCCTCAACCAGGGATTGAACCCTACACCCTACCCTGGAAGATGACATCTTAATCACTGGATGGCCAAGGAAGTCCCTCCAGTTCTTTTAATACTAATAAAAGCCTGGTCCTCAAATCCTTATCAGGCAGTGGAAGAGACTATCCTCTAGTATTAATACTATATCCTTGCCTGGGTAACCCCAAGCTGTAATATTCTAGGAAGGGCTTCCTGAATCATCTGCTAATCCATAGTCCTTCCTCAACAGTAATACAGATATGTTACTAAGGTTTTGATGAATTAAGAGAAGAGCAAAGAGGCCTTAGACATAAAATTCACTGGTTAAAAAAATCATTCTGAATTTTAGAACAGGTTTTCAAAACTGCATTTTTATAGTCTATTAGAGAATGATTCCATGCCAAAATAAGTTTGAAAAATTCTGTGTATTATTTCTCTTCCTTGGTGCTTACAAGGCACATTAGCCTATTAAAAATCTCAGCAAATCCTGCAGTAGTGAACATATTTACTTCTGTTCAAACCATTGCTTACAAATTTGTCAGGGTATCATTTTTTAAATATATATGTATATCATCTATCAATATTCTTCCCACAAAACATATTTTGGTATAAACAGTAATGGCAAGCTTGAAGTCAGATTTCTTGGTTTTAGTTTATCGAAGTTTAACCAAGGGGAGCCTGTGGGAAAAAAAAAATCGTAGCTTGCAATTCGGGCGACAACTTGTTTGTATTTCTCTTATTTACCACAAGCCCACTGGCCAGAGGCCAAGTCTATCTAATTCAATGCTTATTGAATCCCACTGCACACGATGGGTACTCCGTAAACATTAATTATTAGTGGGAGTTGAATAAGTGAAAACGGCAATAACGATCACAATAATGCTGTATTTTCAACTTTGCCATAAACCAGAACATCTGAGAGGAATCTTGAGACAGCCTGTGAAACCCAAACACAGCTGGGCTCTCTTGTCTCCACTGGGGATGTTTCACCATGAAATGAGTCACAGTTGCTACACAGAGGAAAGCAGGTTGTCTTGGGTCACCGAGAGACGGCTGCTCAGTCTTAGAGATGAGTCCCACCGCGGGGATCTCCTGCAGCCTGGCCGTGATGGCCAACTTCACGGCTGCTCGTAGGAGGCCCCATGGCACAACTGCCCGTGACCCACAGGTCCTCCGTGATGAGGTGCTGCTGGACCTGGAGGTCCTGACCTGCTGCCGCCTCGCACACATCGCAGGGCACCCCCTTCCCTTCATCCCCTTGTTCCTGTAGCCACTGAACCAGGCTTCCTCCAGAACCTATAGGCCATCAGGCCCTGGATCACAAAGAACTAGGCAGCTGAGATGACAGACGTGGCTCCAGTCTCCACAGGGCTTTCCCGCACGCACTCGCTCAATCCTCTTTTCTCATAATGCCTCCCCATGCAGACTCCTTCCCTCTCCTTGGCTTCCTCTACTTTCCCCTCAGGACCCAGTTTTGTGTTGATTCCTTCCAGGAGACATCCCCTGATCCCATGAGCTTGCTTGATAGAGACATGGAAAATTTTCTGGGTTGGAAGAGATCTCAGAAATCTCCCAGTTCAGTGTGGCGCTAGTGGTAGAGATCCTGCCTGCCAGTGCAGGAGACGTAAGAGATGTGGGTTTGATCCCTGGGTCAGGAAGATCTCCTGCAGAAGAAAATGGCAGTCCACTCCAGCATTCCTGCCTAGAGAATCCCATGGACAGAGGAACCTGGAGGGCTACAGTCTATGGGGTCACACGGATTTGGACATGACTGAAGCAACTTAGTACAGCAAGGCCTTATACCCAGGGACACCCGGATCAGAGACATTAAGGAGTGGCCTGGGCTCGTCACCAGGAATGGCCGCACTTCTTGTCTAAATAGACAGTAACGTGCATTCCCATTTTCCTAATCCGCTCTTTAGCTCTGCCTTCTCACTAAGATGACTGCTATGCTTGAACAGTCCTATCCATGTTGGTATGTTTATTTCACTCTGTTGTCTCTTCAGTGCTTCCAGGATAAAATTGAGGGTAGGGACTTTGTTTTGTGTTGATCTGTCTCTAGTGCCCAGAACAGTCCCTGACACACAGTTGTTGCTGAGTAGTGGTACGGAATGAAGGGATGAAGGATGCTGTCTGGTACTGGCATCGTACTTGGCAGACAGAAACAGGCACTCTCTATCCTAGCTGCTCAAGAAATAGTAGCTGGATGATGGACAGATTGAATGTAATCCAGGAAAGAATGGGACATCCTGTTCTCAGGACCTTATTTGAGAACAAATGCTAAGCTGTCATGTTTGGATGACCATCTTTCCCTCTGAGGTTATCATGAGTCTGGTTGTGGGGTCTTGTATGAAACTGGGCAGATAAGACGCTGGACCATGCTGGGAATGACATTTTCTGTGGAACCATGGGGGTGATGGCAGGACCTGCCCTCTGGTAGGATGGGCACAAGACAGAACTGGGACAAGGGAGCCAATCTCTCTCCCCACCAAGACCGCCACGGAGATGAGGCTTTTCCCTATGGTCAAACATGAGGAAATGTTCACGTCTCCTCGAAGGAGAGTAAAGTGACTTTACGTGATGTAAAGTCTATACAGAATGTCCAGGGTGCAAGGTCAGTATCCTAGAAGCATCCCAATGCTTCCTTCTGTTACTTTCCCCTCTCTAACTTTTAAAGCCAAATGCCTTCCCCTTTCACCTCTGCTCCCCTGTCCATGTCCCTCTATAGCTTCCATGTTTTCCTTTCCCTTCTCTTGTCTGCCTTGCTGCTACCCTTTCCCTCTCCTTCCTGATTTCCCATTTCTTTGCTCAAAAAAACCCCTAAAAAGTAAAAGGGGAGAAAAGATATACACAGTATCCCACTGAGAGAGAACTGAAGAAAAAGAATTGCCAGTGTAGAAGAGGCTTTCCTTTCTGTTGCAATGCCGGCCGGTAGCAAATCTCTAAAAGAAACACTAACATTAATAATACATCGTTTGCTTTGTTGGAATCAATTTTACCCTGATCCAAAGGGGGCTTGGAATGCAAGGCACAGGCACTTGTTTATCCCGTGCTTCACAAATAGCGGGATGATGTTCCCGCCTGGCTCCTGTGAGCCTCTTTTTCTCATCTGTTTTGTTTTTCCGGGTGCAAAACACTTTCAGCTGGTTGTGGAAGCACTGGCAACCTCAGCTTCAGCCTCCTGCTAGCGGGTCCCAGCTGCAACCAGCTGTGCTCCCTGTAGGAGCCCTCCTAGCCTGGTGAGGCTTCGGGATGCTGGCCAGGCATCCTGTCCCGACTCGCCACCCGCTTCACCTCCATTGCTCACTACGGCCACCTCGGACCTTAGAAGTGCTGGTACCTGTTGCCAGCTGTCTTTCAGATCCAAGAAGATGCTCTCATTCAGAGCTCTGTGGACGTGAGAAGGAAACTGAGTTGATGCGTGCTGGGTCTGTCTTTCCATCCAGGCACAAATTCTGCACACACCCATGAGCTGCTACTTACAGTAAAACTGCAACAATTATGTCTTTAAAATAGATATTTTTTTCTCCTGTTTTCAGTAGCATTCACATTGCAAAACTATGAAATAAACTTTATTTCTTTACACAGAGTGACTTCCAGTTAAAACCAATTTTAGCGTATTTCTTTTTCTCTTTTTGACAGCAGAAGAAAAACAAATTTTTTTCTCCCCTCACTCCCCATGTTCTTTCCCTTCCTGTCTCCTTCTGGATCAATGTCAGTGAAACCCTAATAATTCTCAAAGAAGCTGGTTCCTCATGAAGAGGAGAAAAAGCTCAACATCTCTAGTCTTCAGCCAGCAGAGGGGAAGACAAACACTAGCATTTCCATTTTAGAAGAAATTTATGCTTTTTCTGGTAAGGAATTTAAATCCATTGTAATCAATGTGACCATTCTATGCAAGGGTCCCAGCCAAAGACCAAACCATCTCCTTTTTTACGAAAACATTTGTTGCAGAAAAAGCCTTCCTCTTTGCTAGACAAGCACAAGACCCTGAGGTGACCCGTGGGGACAGAACTCGACACCCTAATCTTTCTAAGGCCCTTGGGTATTTTCCTTTAGGAGAAACAAGAAGAAGCTCTTAATTGGCTTAGACTCAATGTCAGATAATCCATGCTGTGAAGATGGAACTCAGACTCTACAGGGAACACATTTCTACTGAAAAGAACTTTCTCTCTCAAGCTCAGTGATTGTGGGCACCTTTTTTGGTTTGTTTTCTCATAGAAAGGACTTCTCTGCTGTCCTACACCACTGCCACCTCCCTGGAGTCTCCTTTGTAGCTTATACGGATAATCAATTTGCATTTAGTTGACTCCAATCCACTCAGCTTCTTCCATATTTTCCATTCTATTCCACTTTTCTCAGCAAACCTGAGCTGAGCATACATCCACCAGGACAGGCCTCTGACTTTTAGGGGCTCTCAATGCGGCAGAGTGACGGAGCAATAACATTGATGTGGATGACAGTCACAGGTGATGACAAGATCAACCAGAATATGAATGTTTTAAAAGAAATGTGCAAAACATACTCCAGGGATTGAGAGGAAGAAGCTGAAACAGCTGTGGGTAGGCTGTGCGAGGAATCAGAATACAGATATTTGCTCAGAAATCAAACCTATAAACATGAAGCTTTAATCCAAGAGTGCATCTAACTAGCTTATGTTTATCAACCCCTTTCTGGACGGCTCAGGGGGAGTTGTACCTCACACACTCACACTTTGCAAGGATATACTCACAGTCAGTTCAGTTCAGTGCAGTTCAGTCACTCAGTCAAGTCCAACTCTTTGCAACCCCATGATTCACATCATACCAGGCCTCCCCGTCCATCACCAACTCTCGGAGTTCACCCAGACTCACGTCCACTGAGTCAGTGATGCCATCCAGCCATCTCATCCTCTGTCGTCCCCTTCTCTCCCTACCCCCAATCCCTCCCAGCATCAGAGTCTTTTCCAATGAGTCAACTCTTCGGTGGCCAAAGTACTGGAGCTTCAGCTTCATCATCATTCCCTCCAAAGTAATCCCAGGGCTGATCTCCTTCAGAATGGACTGGTTGGATCTCTTTGCAGTCCAAGGGACTCTCAAGAGTCTTCTCCAACACCACAGTTCAAAAGCATCAATTCTTCAGCACTCAGCCTTCTTCACAGTCCAACTCTCACATCCATACATGACCACAGGAAAAACCATAGCTTGACTAGATGGACCTTTGTTGGCAAAGTAATGCCTCTGCTTTTGAATATGCTATCTAGGTTGGTCATAACTTTTCTTCCAAGGAATAAGCGTCTTTTAATTTCATGGCTCTAGTCACCATCTGCAGTGATTTTGGAGTCCCCCAAAATAAAGTCTGACACTGTTTCCACTGTTTCCTCATCTATTTCCCATGAAGTGATGGGACCAGATGCCATGATCTTTGTTTCACAAGGCATTATGAAATCTGCAGTGGCGTATATGGGATGATTATTAGATACACTGGTTGGAAGTAAGTGTTATAAGAAATCATTTAAGCTGAGTGACACTAATCGTATGTATCTCCTTTGTTGCGTCTCAGTTTTGTGCTGGGTGGGCTTCCCAGATGGCTCAGTGGTAAAGAATCCATTGGCCAGTGCAGTAGACACGGGAAATATGGGTTCTATCCTTGCGTTGGGAAGATCCCCTGGAGAAAAAATGGCAACCTGCTCCTCTGTCCTTGCCTGGGAAATACCATGGACAGGAGCCTGATGGGCTATAGTCCATGGAGTCAAAAAGACTCGGACA
Organism: Nanger dama; assembly: GCA_917880005.1. Classification (NCBI taxonomy): domain Eukaryota; kingdom Metazoa; phylum Chordata; class Mammalia; order Artiodactyla; family Bovidae; genus Nanger; species Nanger dama. Next base: position 4,355,384 of record CAKJTW010000076.1, read on the forward strand.
TGACTGAGTGACTGAGCATGCAAACTGTGACAGTCACAGGAGGTAGAGCCAGGAAGACTTGAAGACAGGCCAGTTCCTGAGGAAGAATGTCTTTTTAATGGAGGTGTGCCTGAGTGCCCTCCCTGTCCGAGCCCTGAGGCAGTGCCCTGTAGGGCTTCTGTGTGGATGAAGAGGAGGCCAGCCTCCTCTTTCCTCTGAGCCGTACGAGGGCAAGTGAACCAAGAGATGTGGAAGGGCTTCAAGGGAAGGTTTACTATAATCAGTTCTGGAAGCATTTCAGAACACCATAGGCAGGGCACATCATCTCTAAATGAGTTTTTATTTACAGCAATACTTCTGAGAAGTATCCAAATGGTGGTAAATATGTATTTTTATCTTCTGAAAATTCTTTCTGATTCTTCTTATTGGGAATAATTTGGCTTCTCCTGAGGCCCCTATTTTCCTCTTGAGATATGCAGAAAGTCAGTGGAGACACAGAAGTTTGGCTGGGAAACAGAATCTGGCCAATTGGAGACTGTCTGTTGTCAACGTGGGCCAAGTAGTCCACAGATCAGATTCTAAGAGTCTTACATCACTTAACTATGAGTTCAGAACCTGAAGATAACATCAGTAAAAGAACTGCAGGCTTTGCTACCTTCAGGATTGGTTCCTTTAGGAAACCAAGTAAAACCAAGAGTGTAGTTTAAAGCTCTACATTTCTAAGACCAAGAAAGTCTCAGTATAAAGTCATACAATGTTACCATGATGTCTCAGATGAGGATAGGAAATTAAAGTATTTGCTACAGGAAAAAGCAAAGAGATGATCTCCAGCTAGGTTAGACATTACCTCACAGAGGCTTCCCGAATGATAACAAGATATCCGCCGTTCCCTCAGTGGTTTCTGTCTGCTGATATCATGGATACCTTGGTTCATGGAGGCTTAGCAATGAGGCTGTGTGTGGGCTTCCTCACCCTGCAATGAAACCCCTTCTTACAAACCTTGCACCAGGAAAGCAATCACTGGCCAGTGGGCCAGGGAGGTGCTTTCCCCTTGAACAAAATGACAAGATCCCCAGGGGAAAATATCCTTCCTCTTTGTCCCCCCTTTCTCTTTTTCTTATCTTGAATGCTGGCACGGTGGCTGGAAGGGTAGTGGCCCTCCTGCAGCACTAAGGTAAGAAGCCACTAGAAGGGGTGTGCAGTTGCCTACCTCAGGGATAGAAAAAGTATTTTTATTTCAATAGCTCCATTTCAAATCAAAAGAAAAAAATTGACAGCATTACTTCAACATCTTAAATTGACTTTACATTACATAGAGGTTCAAGGAGAAATAAACTAGCAGATTCTGTACCCGGAGTAAACAATATAACTGCAATCCTAGACATCAAGAACAACCCCCATCAGCTTAGATTCCTTCTCTTGAATGTCACAGCCCTGGTTACATCCATAGGTGTCTGTATTTTTCCATCTCATCATAAATGGACTCTTACCGTGCATTCATTGTGTTCAAAGAACCACCAATCAGGACATGGATTTTTGCCACACAGCTTTAGGTTCACAATTTGTCTATTCAATTTAAGACAAAAGAATTAGATGATTTTTACCCAATAGAGAGTCTGTCAACAATGTCTAAGGATGCTGCACTTGTCCAGATTACTTGACTGTATTCATGCTCCAAATAGGAGGCTTGAATTTTCATTTTCAGTACTTTGGGAGGGAATCTGAAGAGGGTCCTGATGTTTTAAAGTGATGTGGTACCAAGACGCAGGGCATTATTTTATTGGTAATGTGACACCCTCCAGATTTGAAAAAGGGGTGGAAATTCACATTTTGAGAAAAATTAGTTGTTCCAAATCTTAGAAAAAATAAAAGCCAGCAGAGATGGGTACGTGCTACACAAACAAATTTAAATTCAAGTGTGAGGACAATTCTGATGGAGATACCACTGTGGTCCCTATGGCGTCTTAAGCAAAAGCCGTGCTTCCAGAATTCTATGAGTCGGCTTCCCTCGTGGGGGCAGTAGTTCTTGAAGCTCAGCCGGGGACTTAGAACAGAAGGGTCAGGAAAGGGAAGGACAAAGAACAGATCTAGAGGAGGCTGCCATGGGCCAATAGTGGGGATGGGTTGTGCCCAGGTGTGAGGGGATGCAGACAAGGCATTGCTGCTGAAGATGGTAATCCTGGCTCCACTGAGGAAGCTGAGATGGGGGGCTTGTCTGGGGGCCGGGCATATTGCCTAGGTACCGTGCCATAGTCATCCTTAAGCCTGGCACAATATGATGACTGCCTCCCAGAACAAAAGTCCACCCGTTGTCCAGGGAGGGATGACCCAATTCAAGCTGTAAACCAGTCATCTCACACAGGTGAGCTGAAGACAGGCGGTGGGGGAGGGGGCGGGGAGGGGGGAACGTCAAGTGAGGCAGAATCGGTCCAGGTGTAAAAGTTCAGCCTGGAGCTTGGTATGTCTCTGGTGGCCCAGTGGTTAAGAATCTGCCTGCTGACACAGAGCACATGGGTTCTGTTCCTAGTCCCAGAAGATCCCATGAGCTGTGGGCCAACTACGCCCAAGAGCCACAGCTCCTGAAGCCCACACACCTAGAGCCTGTGCCTGCAACAAGAGGAACCAGCACAGTGGAAAGCCCTTGCACTGCAGAGAAGACCCAGCACGGCCAAACATAAGTAAAGAAATAAAACAAAATAAAAACCAAAACCTGGACCTTGAATTCTTGGGTCGGTCTGAATCCTGTCGGGTCACTCACTTCCCAGGTGATCTCGGGCCCCAACCCAACAATCGCTACCTTAGCATCCTTAGCTGAAGCACTGGATGCAAACGATAGCTATGCTATAGAGCTGTCCTGAGGATAAAGTGGGCTGGTATTCTCAAGGACAGGCTGGCACGCTGGGTGAGCTGAATCCGTGTAACCTTTTCTTTTAACTGTAGGCAGTTAGTAGCAAGGTACACTCTGTCAGTGGGTAGCAAACCTATTAAAACCCTAAATCAGCATTCACAGACAGTATTCTACTTCCTGGGAAGCAGAATCGAAAGAATAAAACAGGATCTTAGATGGAGGGACCAAAAGAGCCAAAGTGAAAGTGAGGGCCGCTCAGTTGTGTCTGACTCTTTGCCACCCCATGGACTGTTGCCCACCAGGCTCCTCTGTCCATGGAACTAATTCTCCAGGCCAAAATACTGGAGTGGTATCTGTTCTCTTCTCCCAGGGATCTTCCCAACCCAGGGATCAATCCCAGGTCTCTTGCATTGCAGGCAGATTCTTCTGAGCCATCTGGGAAGGAAGAGCCAAAGCGCAAGTCTATTGATCCTGTCTTGTCATAAAGCCACAGTTGGAAAGCATCGAGGATGGAGGTATTAAGCAGTGAGATGCAGATCTGGAGTCCCTTAATTACCTCACACATCACATCAAGATCGAGTCATGATGCTGATGCTGCTGTAACGGGAAAGTCGAGGTGGTGTGGGAGTTTAGGGAAATTGTTTCCTCATTAGACACCACCTACAAAGGAGAGTCCTGATCTGGTCCTATGACACCCTCACCTCACCCCCCACCTGAGATTGTCCAACTCCTCTAAAAGCTGGTATTTGCAATTTTGTCTGATTGTGTTTTAAATGCATAATCTTCAGCACCATCTCCTGCAAAATCTGATTTGATAGGCCTGGGATGTGGCTGGTCATGGGTAATTGGACAAGAGTCTGAAAAATTCTGATGATCAAGCAATTTGGAAAAAAACAACATCAGGAGGAGAGGTGACCCTCCCTTAGACACGAATCCAGAGAGCTGCTTCCCAAACCAACCTTCACCCTTCAAGGCCTTCGAAGATGTTGACCACATGTGCCTTTAGTCTCACTGCCCAGTCCCTTCGCAAACTGTAGATTGATGTGGAATCCTGCCCACAAGTGTGGGCCCTTGTGCCAAGGTCACAGAAGCAGAGCCCAGAGCCAAGGTCACCTCTGAAGCTGACTGAGTCCCCTTGTAACCATTGCCAAAAGCCCCCAGTCATCACCAGCAGGCTTCCTGACTCCTTGCTATGCAAAATCACCATGACACTACTCACCCTATAGAACCCTAACAGATCACCTAATGCCCACCTTCAAGCAGGAATTTTGTCTGAGGCTATAAAAATTGGCCACTAACCCACAAAAACAGTAGCTTCTCCCTGGTCTGTCCAGAGGTTGGCCCACCGTACTCACAGGGCCCACATTATCTCTGCTCTTTGTACTTAACAAATTCATTCTTTCCTGCAATACTCTGTGTCTGGAAATCCTTTTCCAACATGCGTTCAGACTGCCATGACAGTTTTTATTTTATGTATTAACTGATTTTTATTTAAACTTTTAATTTTATATTGGAATATAGCTGTTGTTTGTGATAGCTTCAGGTGCATAGCCAAGGGACTCAGCCACACAAACACATGCATCCCCTCTCCCTCAAACTCTCCTCCCATCCAGGCTGCCACATGACCCTCAGCAGAGTTCCATGTGGTTTTTTTATCAACTGGATTTTAACTCCTGGGGCCACAGTGTGGCAGCCTGTGCTTCAGCAACATAAAGTCTTCCTTGCTCTCCCTGTAGGGGACTATCACCTGCCAAACAGTCGAGGTTCAGTCCAATCCCCAGGATCTTTTGGTCCGTATCTCCCCGAGCAGCTGGACACAGGCAGAGGGACAGTGTCGTGTGCTTGGGGGAGGGTGTGACTGACTCCAGCAGAAATGATCTCAGTGTCACACGGCTGCACTGGCTCCTATCACGAGCCATGCTTTTCATGTGGACCTTTATCCATGCCGTTTCCCCGTAAACACTGTGCTTCTAGAAAGAGGCCACCCATTTACAGGAACAGAGTGGGCAAAGGCATCTACTGGGTGGATGCCTTTAACAAACTCCTTGTGAATTATGCTTGCCTGGTCTTTGTGTTGAGGGGTTAGGAGGGAGAAGATGCTCATTTCATCTTTGGTTATATCCTGAAGATACAGGAGTGATTTCAGGAAATCTGTTTCTGAGTCCTAGGGAAGGAAAACAAAGAAATCTCGGAGAGGGGATGTGGATTGTTAAACGAGACCACAGAGGAGAGGACAGTATTTAAACCAGACCCAACCGATTTGCCTTTTTATAATAACCACTCTGTGGTGATATAAGATAGACACTCTTTGTGGAACTAGGCCAGCGATCTGTTACCCTGACCTCCTGCATTTCCTGGCCGATACCCAGTTGTTCGAACTGCTTTGAATCACTTGCTCCATCTCCATCTGCCACAGGCTCCTGTCCACCCGTCCTGTGGTCTTTCTATTCTTACACTTTCTCTTCTTGTTGGTAACTTTCCATTTTTCAGCCCCTCCCTTCCTCACCCTGCCCTCTTTACAATCCAGTTGCCTCATCCTGCCACTCCCTTTGTGCCTCTTCTTCTGCTGGGTTTCGCCATCACTAGCCCCCTGCGTCTGCATCCGTTAAGTGTCCCTTTTCCCTCCGGCCCCAACCTCCTCTTGCCTCTGTAAGCTCCAGCTCTCCCTGATACCCTCGTGGGTGCTCTCCTCAGAACACAGAGGGCTGACAGAATGGGGACACTGAGTGCAGCGACAATGATGTCAGCAGCTCAGGGGAGAAAAATGAACAGGGGAAAAAAGGGAAAAAAAAATGAACAGGGGAAAAAGGGAAAAAAAAACCCCACAGGTTTTAATTAGATATCCATGCCACTGACTCACACTTAATATGCAAATTTTTAGCCCTTTCATTGTTAAGTGAAATGAGAGTTTTATTTAAATGTAAAAATGGCTGGGAGATGAGGAAGGGTAATTAAGTAGCACAGAAACCAGAAGAAACGTAAGCCTATGCTTCGTGACGCCTGTAATAACACAGGAAAGCAAAAGGATCCGGCTTTATGTAGGGAGTGAGGACCCATAGCTTCATACAGCTCCACTGATGCTGCTGCTGGCGACGATGATCCATTTGTACCTGTGTGGCGTGGACTCTGGTTCAGAGGTCAGATCATATTTGACCGTCATAGCAATGGTTCTAAGGAATGGAGGGGGCTGGTTAATTGGCTCCATTGTACAGTTGAGAACTAGAGGCTCAGAAGTTGTAATGGCTTATTCAAGATCTAGTTGGTAAGTGGAATCACCTGGGGACATTTCTCCTACTCTGCATGGCCAGAATTGGGATCTCAGCACTAATGAAAAAGGCTGGATTACAGAGACGAGGTAAAGAACCTGAGCTATAAAAAGTAATGTTTGTACCTCCATTTGTGGATGACATTTAATTGTAACTTTGGGGAATAAGCCTGGTGGCAGGAAAATTGCTACCCTACCTCAAAGGTTCTTCTCTGTGTTATTATTAGTGCATTGAACCACTGTAGTACTTGGAAAACTATAATCCGAAGCATTCATGGTGGTGGTAATTACCATTACTTCTCCTGCGAGGATGCATTGATCATATATGCATTGTCAGGAAATGTGCATTTCACTGTCTCCTCTACTGCATACAATGCTTTAATTATAAGAACACAAATTTATTAGCAAATAGAATCAAACAATGCATTCAACAGATAAAATGTTCCTGAAATTAATTCCAAGAATAAAAGGTGTGCCAATATTATGTGTGAAGTTATAGAAATCCTTGAAAGAATAAATAACAATTGTGCATTTGTATATGATCTCTCAATAAGTGAGCTCTCTCTGCAAATTGAAAGGAGCATCACACTTAATGGAAAACCTAGAGGCGATTGCATGAAAGCAGAAATAAAACATGGGCTTCCTGTTATAACTGTCAAAAATTTCTAACCAATGCAATGAGACAGGAAAATAAAATTTAAAACTACATAAAAATAAGACAAACCATCTTTACCTAAAACTGATAAGATTTTCTTAGTAAGCAAAGGTAATCCATACTTTATTTGAAAAAACTGAAGGATATACAGATGTGTTGGATATTTTTTTTTAGCAACCAAGCATGCTAAAGATGAAAAGGTATCTTTTATGTACCCTTGTTAAGGACAAGGAGAGATATCTGGTTCAAAACTGTCTTTGTTTTTAATTTAGAAAAAAAATGTACCAAAGTAGAAGACTCAAATGTATCTCTCTTCACTTCTTACTAAAATAGATTATAAAAGTTTAGAAAAAATAATGATATATTTTTAGGAAAGCTAAGATTGAGGAACAATTTATTTCTTAAAATTAACTAGAAGTTGATGCTACTTATAAGGAAAGTTGAACTGGATTGAATAAATAGAGATATTTTCCAATCATGACAAAGCTTATCCTTATGAAACAAGATTACAAAGGAGGAAAGAAAAAAGTATACATCACCTTTACTATCTGTCTCCTTAGATAACAAGGCTTCAACCAAGGGAGGACTGAGCAGCCATTACTAATATGGCTAAATGAAAAGATGCACTAGTTAGTTATCCACTGCTTAGTAACAAGTTACCTTAAAACTCAGTGGCTTAAAACAGTAAGTATTTATAATCTCATACCATTTTTCTTGAGAGTCCCTTGGACTGCAAGGAGATCCAAACAGTCCATCCTAAAGGAGATTAGTCCTGGGTGTTCATTGGAAGGACTGATGTTGAAGGTGAAACTCCAATAACTTTGGCCACCTGATACGAAGAGCTGACTCACTGAAAAGACCATGATGCTGGGAAAGATTGAGGGCAGGAGGAGAAAGGGACGGCAGAGGATGAGATGGTTGGATGGCATCAATGACTCAATGGGACATGGGTTTGGGTGAACTCTGGGAGTTGGTGATGGACAGAGAAGCCTGGCATGCTGCGATTCATGGATCGCAAAGAGTCAGACACAACTGAGCGACTGAACTGAACTGAACCAAACCATTTTTCTAAGTCAGGAATTTAAGAATCACTTAACTAGATGGTTCCGACTCAGCGTTTTTCATGAGGCTGATGTCAGGGCATCACTTGAGGATAAATCACTTGCAGGCTCGAGTGGGGCAGGAGGATCTGCTCCCAAGGTGACTCGGTTATGTGTCTGGCAAGTCAGTACTTGAGGAGGCAGGACCTGACCCCATGCCTTCAAGTTATGGCCGCCTGCATTCCCTCAGAATCAGCTGTCCGAGAGAGAGGCGAGAAACAGAGCAAAGGTGTCCGGATGACTCAGCCTTGTGGGTCACATGCTGCCTCTCAGGTGTATGCTGCGGTCACAAAGCCAGTGTCTGTGCAATGTGGACACGAACATTAGGAGGAGAGCACTGGGCCTCTAGGAGGCTAGCTACCACACTGGATTATCTAGGAGCACAGTGGACTTGCAACACCAGCACAGCTTCAAAGCCGATCAGCAGATACCTATTCCTGGACCCTCATTTATGCAGCTTCATCCATCATAACTGTGTATCGGAAATTCCAGAGGACGCTGGAAAAAGCTCCATTTCAATAAAGCAGACATGTGACAGGGAGAAGCCAGTGAGATGCTGGGAAACGAACCAAGAGCTTGACACCGCCATACATATTTCAGGAATAGAACTAAAAGGGCATCAAAACAGTATCCAGAGGCAGAGAGTCAGGGCAAGGAGGTGTCCGCTTAGCACAAGACTGTACCATTTTTCTTCCTCTATGTATGGATGTATGTGAGTGTTCAGTCCTATCCAACTCTCTGCAACCCTATGGACTGTTGTAGCCCACCAGGCTCCTCTGTCCATGGGATTTTCCAGGCAAGGATATCGGAATGGGTTGCCATTTCCTATGTACCCTTTATTCACTCTCCACCAGTGGAAGATTACCATTTTTGTGAGAGTACATACTGAAAGAATGTTACAGAAAAAAAGAAAAAGAAATTTATAACAATTTCAGGAACAGTGTACTTTAAAAATTGCTTCCATTGTACAACATTGTGTATGCACTTCATGCTACTGAAGTATACACTTAAAATGACTAAAATATAAGATTTATGCTATGTATATTTTATCAAAATTAAAACAAAATTGATTCCCAGGACCCTAGTAAAAATTTTAAAAACTGTCTAGCAACCTCAAAAGATGGCCTCATAAAAGGACTTACGGAGGCAAAGCTGAAAAATAATGCTATAAGGTCTGAGAAGGAAAGTTAACAAGATGAATTCAGAAGTCCAAGAAGGTAGATAAGGAAAATGAGCAAGGAGGCTTAAAACAACAATGAAATTTAAAATATATATTGGGCTTAGAACACACGAGATGTGAAACTTCAGAAAACCAAATCAATGAAATCAAGTCCAAAGCTGAGAAGCTCTCCCAGGATATATTAAAAAAGACAAATAGAAGAATTTAATGAGAAAGAGGGAACCAAAAAAAAAGAGGATGGGTATGAAGAAAGGAAGTAGAGAGTCAACTTGGGTATAATTAGTGTTCCTCAGAACAAACTGCATAGAACCAACAATCGAGTTTTCAGTTAATACTCAGTTCCTCGTGCCTGATCAAGGGAGCCCTAGAAGTCCCTGGTGGCTCAGATGGTAAAGAATCTACCTGCAATGCAGGAGACCCCGGTTCAATCCACGAGTTGAGATATCCCCTGACCCAGGAAATGACAACCCACTCCAGTATTCTTACCTGGAGAATTCCACAGATGGAGAGCCTAGAGGGCTACCATCGATGCGGTTGCAAAGAGTTGGACACAGCCGAGTGACTAACACTCTCACTTTTCACACAAGAGGAGGAACTGAGCACAAGACCCATGTCCACATCTCAGGAAACAGGTTTAAGCCCAAAGATAAAGACAGGAATGTGTTCATACCTTGAAGCAGCAAATGAATTAGCCAAAAATTCCAAGACTTGGAAAAGGTCTCGGTGTTCTGCCTTCCAAAGGCCAAATATTGATCTAAGGAGATAGTCATACAGAATTTTGAGGATAAAGATGGTGACCTTTGGGTTTCATACTCAGGAAAGATGCCAAATCACACTTGATGGCAACAAAAAGGTCTTCCTAGATGTCTGCTCCTTGAAGGATGCTGTGCATGCTTCTTACTGTATTTCCAGCACCTACTACAGCTGCTGTTGCAAAACAGATTTTCAATAAATATTTATCACATGAAAGAAGAAATATATCAACAATCGGAAAAGACAGCATTCACACATCTTTCGGGTGTGCTTGTTAAAATGTATTCTAAACAACTTTGAGAGGAAACAATGGGACAGATTGACAAATGGTTCCTACAAGGGATTCATGAAAGGAGTAGTGAGAACTGGATTTTAAAGAGACGAGGCTGCAATAAATCAGACAATTAAGCTAAGCGAGAGTACAAATGTCACAATATACATAGTCTTGGATCATAAGTTCAAAATGTGACTTTGATAAAGCCTCAGAGTGTTGAGGCAGGATGAGGTTGGTCTGGGGTGGGGGGCACGGCTCCTGCAATTCTTGTCTCAAATAGGAGCACAAGAGAAAGCATTTTGCTTGGCCTGAATAATTAGAGTCACACAGGTTAAAAACATTTCTGGGAAACCTACATGTAAGTACCAGGATGAATAGAAGCATGATATATTCATTTCACAAAAACTATAGAGGATAAAAGGAGAAAAATGTATTTCAAAGAGCACAGAGTATAAAACACAGAGACTACGAGACAGAACAAAAAGCAGAAAACAAAAAGATGACAAGGAACAAACACATCAGTTCTAATAATACCTGCAAGTGGGTTAAACTCCTATTAAGAAGAAAGGCTCAGAGTGGATTAAAAAAGAAGAAAGCACAATACATTTCAGTTCTGTCTATAAAAGATATACCTAATCAGAATAATACAGATGTTTTTTCTAAAGATGAGCAAATGATGTTTAATATTAAAAATCAAAGCAATAAATATAATATTAATGTCAGATAATGTTGAATGAAAGATTAAAAACATTAAATTCTGAAAAAGGGTCACTTATATAAAGGGAACAACTCATAGGGAAGCTTTAATTATTTTTAAACCTCATGAATGAAATATACAAAGCAAAAAATTTTGGAAATGCACAAAAAATAATATTAAAATCTGGTAGTATTCACTTTTAGTATTTGAAATAGGTCAGCTGAAATTCCATCACTTCCACTGGCTTTGTTTGTAGTGATGCTTTCTAAGGCCCACTTGACTTCAGATTCCAGGATGTCTGCCTCTAGGTGAGTGATCACACCATCGCGGTTATCTGAGTCATTAAGATACTTTTGTATCATTCTTCTGTGTATTCTTGCCACCTTTTCTTAATATCTTCTGCTTCTGTTGGAGAAGGCAATGGCAACCCACTCCAGTACTCTTGTCTGGAAAATCCCATGGATGGAGGAGCCTGGTAGGCTGCAGTCCATGGGGTCGCGAAGAGTCGGACACGGCTAAGCGACTTCACTTTCATTTTTCACTTTCATGCATTGGAGAAGAAAATGGCAACCCACTCCAGTGTTCTTGCCTGGAGAATCCCAGGGACGGGGGAGCCTGGTGGGCTGCCATCTATGGGGTCGCACAGAGTCGGACACGACTGAAGCGACTTAGCAGCAGCAGCAGCAGCTTCTGTTAGGTCCATACCATTTCTGTCCTTTATTGTACTTACCTTTGCATGAATTATTTCCTTGGTACCTCTGACTTTCTTGAAGAGATCGCCAGTCTTTCCCATACTGTTGTTTTCCTCTAATTCTTTGAACTGATCACTCAGGAAGGCTCTCTTATCACTTCTTGCTATTCTTTTGAACTCTGCAATCAGATAGGTATATTTTTCCTTTTCTCCTTTGCCTTTAGCTTCTCTTCTTTCCTCAGCTATTTGCATGGCCTCCTCAGGCAACTATTTTGCCCTTTTGCACTTGTTTTTCTTGGGGAATTTCTAGAGCACTGCCTCCTGTATAATGTCATGAACCTCTATCCATATTTCTTCAGGCACTCTGTCTATCAGATCTAGTCCCTTTAATCTATTTGTCACTTTCACAGTATAATCATAAGGTATTTCATTTATGTCATACCTGAATGTTTTCCCTATGTTCTTCAATTTTAGTCTGAATTTAGCAGTAAGGAGTTCATGATCTGAGCCACAGTCAGCTCCCAGTCTTGTTTTTGCTGACTGTATAGAGCTTCTCCATCTTTGGCTGCAAAGAACATAATCAATCTGATTTCTGTGTTGACCATCTAAAGATGTCCAATGATGCTGTTAAAGTGAGATGTTCAATGTGCCAGCAAATTGGAAAAATTCAGCAGTGGCCACAGGACTGGAAAAAGTCAGTTTTCATTCCAATCCCAAAGAAAGGCAATGCCAGTGAATGTTCAAACTACCACACAATTGCACTCATCTCACACACTAGCAAAATAATTCTCAAAATTCTATAAGTGAGGCTTTAACAGTACCTGAACCGTGAACTTCCAGATGTTCAAGCTGGATTTAGAAAAGGCAGAGGAACTAGAGATCAAATTGCCAACATCTGTTGGATCATGGAAAAAGCAAGAGAGTTCCAGAAAAACATCTACTTCTGATTTATTGACTATGTCAAAGCCTTGGACTGTGGGGATCACAACAAACTGTAGAAAATTCTTAAAGAGATGGGAATACCAGATTACCTTACATGCCTCCTGAGAAATCTGCGTGTGGGTCAAGAAGCAACAGGTAGAGCCGGACATGGAACAATGGACTGGTTCCAAATTGAGAAAGGAGTTAGCTTACTTAACTTATGTGTAGAGTACATCTTGCGAAATGCCAGACTGGATGAAGTACAAGCTGGAATCAAGATTGTCAGGAGAAATATCAATCACCTCAGATATGCAGATGACACCACCCTTATGGCAGAAAATGAAGAGGAACTAAGGAGCTGCTTGATGAAAGTGAAAGAGGAGAGTGAAAAAGCTGGCTTAAAACTCAACATTCAGAAAACTAAGATCATGGCATCTGGTCCCATCACTTCATGACAGATAGACGGGGAAACACTGGAAACAGTGAGAGACTTTATGTTTGGGGGCTCCAAAATCACTGCAGTTAGTGACAGCAGCCAGGAAATTAAAAGACACTTGCTCCTTAGAAGAAAAGGTATGACTGACCTAGACAGCATATTAAAAGCACAGACATTACTTTGCTGACAAAGGTCCATCTAGTCAAAGCTATGGTTTTTCCAGTAGTCATGTATGGATGTAAGAGTTGGACTACAAAGAAAGCTGAGCATCAAAGAATTGATGCTTTGAGTTGTGGTGTTGGAGAAGACTCTTAAATGTCCCTTGGACTGCAAGGAGATCCAACCAGTCAATCCTAAAAAAAAAATCAGTCCTGAATATTCATTGGAAGAACTGATGCTGAAGCCGAGACTCCAATACTTTGGCCACCTGATGCGAAGAACTGACTCATTGGAAAAGACCCTGATGCTGTGAAAGATTGAAGGCAAGAGGAGAAGGGGATGGCAGAGGATGAGATGGTTGGATGGCATCACCGACTCGATGGACATGAGTTTGCGTATGCTCTGAGAGTTGATGATGGACAGGGAGGCCTGGTGTGCTGCAGTTCATGGGGTCGCAAAGAGTCAGACAGGACTGAGGAACTGAACTGAACTGAACTGAACTGATTATTCACTTTTGGTTTTATAAACTTTGAGGAAGCCAACAATTCAGTATGATTATACACACACTAAATAATAAAATTATCTCTGTGTATTCATATACATCTATAGTATATGATATTAATGGAATAATTTTTATATAGTGCTGATAATAATGGGAATTACTATTTTCCAAAGACTGGAAAAGCATTTGGAAATTTCTTGTAAAGTTAAGTGTAAGCTTATATGACTTATCAATTCTACTCTTAAGTATTTACCCAAGAGAATCAAAAATACATGTCCATGAGAAGACCAGGTACATAACAGCTTTATCCATAATAGTCAAAAAGTAGAAACAATCATTGTGCGTTAACTGGCAAATAAGCAAGTATATTCATATAATGGAACACCACTTAGCAACAACAAAACTTATACAAAAACATGAATGAGACACAAAAGCTGAGGAAAGAAGACTGAAATAAAAATACATGGTCTCAGATTGTATACATTTTGGATATTTTTCTAGAATATAAATATGTTGCAAGTTATCTGTGCTTATGAAACTCTAGAGAAAAGTCTAGTACATAGCAGCTGAAAGAAGGTCAGTATTTGCCTCAAGGTGGAGTGGAGATAAGATTTGGGTATAAAAATAAGGGGACTTTTTGAAATGAAGGGAACATGCTGTATCTTAATTAAGGTGGTGGTTATAGGCATGTATATATTTGTCAAAACTCACTAGTTATGGCTGGAGGAGGAAATGGCAACCCACTCCAATGTTCTTGCCTGGAGAATCCCATGGACAGAGGAGCCTGGTGGGCTACAGCCCATGGGACCAGAGTCAGACACGACTGAGTGACTGAGCACATATACGCCAGTTATGGAGGGATCTGGAGGGTATTATGCTAAATGAAACAGGTCAAACCAAGACAAATGCTGTATGATCTTACTTATGTGGAGAATCTAAAATATTTAAAAAAAAAAAAAAAAAACCTCATAGAAAGTTATCAGATTTGTGGTTACCAGAGGTGGGGGGGTGGGTGGTGGAAGATTGGATGAAGATGGTCAAACGGTGCAAACTTCCAGTAATAAGATAAGTAAGTTCTGAGGAAGGAGTGTGCAGCTTGGTGACTATAGCTAACACTGCTGTATGGTATGTTTGAAAGTTGCTAAGAGAGTAGATCGTAAAGGTTCCCTTTATGAGAAAAACCATCTAGGTAAATGAGGGGATGAGTGTTAAGTAAATCTACTGTTGTGATCTATGCATGCCCTTCTGCTGTATACCTTGACATTATTCAGTGTTTATGTTAATTATAGCTCAATAAATTTGGGAGAAAAAAACCCTCACTGGTCCACACTGCAAATGCTTGCATTTTATTTTATGTAAGTTATGAAAACACAGATGTTGACTTTTTAAAAAGACCATGTCCTTACCTTCTATCCACTGTCTATTCCGCAGCTTATGATTTGCCTTCTGTACCCTACATAAACCTCATCTGACATCAGTGTCGTGTGGACAGAAATACACACATACATATATAACGAAGTATAGATGTTGTCTTGGTTCTGAGACTTTGTGTTGATCAGGATAATGAGTAGAGCTGCAGACTCAGGAGTTAGCCAGCTAGGTCAGTTTACTTTAGAAAGTTAAGCTACCATTGGACCAAGAGTAGATATATAGATTAGGTAAGAAAGCAGAGATCTGATGGCCTAGAGCAGTGATCCTCAACATTCCTGGCACCAGGGGCCGATTTCATGGAAGATAATTTGTCCATGGACCAGAGGTGGGGGAAATGGTTTCAGGATAATTCAAATGCATTACATTTATTATGAACTTAACTTCTATTGTTTTTACATCAGTTCCACCTCAGATTGTTAGTCATTAGACCCTGGAGGTTCAGGACCCCTGATCTAAGGTTTTCATTAGATACAGAGAAAAGACAGGCAAAAACATCATTCAACTATTTTACTAGCTGTTATATAACACTCGTTGGGACCACTTTGAAAGATTTTGGTAAAGAGTTAGCTTGTCTTAAAATATGTTTATTCTCTTCTTGTGACCAAACTTGATTCCTTGTAATGCAAAGTTATAGTTCGGCCAGCTACAGGTGGTCCTAAATTTTATTCAGGTTACAAAAATTTCACTTGCTAAGCCCCAGCAACACTAGGCTGCTTATACATTCCCAATTACACCATGTAAATTCTTCAGTCGCTCAGTCGTGTCCAGTTCTTTGTGACTCCATGGACTGCAGCAAGCCAGGCTTCCCTATCCTTCAGCATCTCCCTGAGTTTGCTCAAACTTATGTCCATTGAGTTGCTGATGCCATCCAACCATCTCATCCTCTGTCATCCCTTTTCCTCCTGCGTTCGATCATTCTCAGCATCAGGGTTTTTCCAGTGAGTCAGTTATTCACATCAGGTGGCCAAAATATAGGAGTTTCAGCTTCAGCATCAGTGCTTCCAATGAATATTCAGGACTGAGTTCCTTTAGGATGGACTGGTTTGATCTCCTTGCAGTCCAAGGGACTCTCAAGAGTCTTCTCCAACACCACGGTTCAAAAGCATCAATTCTTTGATGCTCAGCTTTCTTTATAGTCCAACTCTCACATCCATACATGACTACTGGAAAAACCATAGCTTTGACTAGATGGACCTTTGTCACCAAAGTAATGTCTGCTTTTTAATATGCTGTCTAGGTTGGTCATGTAAGTTCTTATTTCTACATTTTTCCTTTTAATTTTCCTGTCTTCACCACCTGGGATATTCTTCTCCACCTCACTCATATTGTTCCCTTTCCTTTGACTAAACTCTGACCGATTTTTGAGTCATGTTAGTAGTCACCTCTTCAGGAGGCCATCCCTGATCCCCACATATTTCCCAGTTGGATGAAAGGATCCTGTTCTGTGAACACACATGTATCATATTGTGCTGTAACAATATATTACTATGCTTGAGTCTTTCACTAAATGGAGCTCCTTGAGGCAAAGTATCCTGCCATTTATCTTTCTAACCCCATCATCACAGAGTACCTGACACATAAGATCCTCTCACTAATTCTTTCTTGAGTAATTGAACAAGTGCATAAATAAATAAATAATTGAAAGAATGTTGTTTCCAGTGGCCACCTGTTTAACCAGTCCAGGTTCCCTCTATAAAATGCATAGGTTACTCGCTGTCTTAATTTATTTTTCAGTCCACATTTAGACAGAAAATCTTTGTGAAGACCATAGGGGATTAAATCAACCTGGCAAGTCACTACATTTAAGGGATGATTTTGGTGATGACAGGGGTGACGATGATGGTGAGGTCGTTGCAGTGTTTTACAGGATCAAATGTGTAGTCAAAGCATGGAAACAATGAGAAGTCAAGAGGGTCCTGAACAAAGCCTCGGCAGCTACTGCTTCATGCAGGATGTCCAGAGACACAAAGCTGGAAGGATCCAAATGGAAAAGGTGTGGGGAGGGGCTTAAATTAGGAGTTTGGGATTAACATAGACACACTACCTACATATAAAAGCCTACATACAAAATGGGCTTCCCAGGTGGCACAAGTGGTAAAGAATAGGCCTGCCAATGCAGGAGACCTAAAGGGTGCAGGTCTGACCCCTGGGTTGGGAATATCCCCTGGAGGAGGGCATAGAAACCCTCTCCAGCATTCTTGCCTGGAGAGTCGCCTGGACAGAGGAGCCTGGTGGGCTACAGTCCATAGGGTTGCAAAGAGTCGGACATGACTGAAGCTACCTAGCATGCACACATATATAAAATAGACAGCCAAGAAGGACCTACTCTACAGCACAGGGAATTCTACTCTGTACTCTGTAATTATCTATATGGGAAAATAATCTGAAGAATAATGATATATGTATATATATGCCCTGTTAAATTGCTTCAGTTGTGTCCAACTCTTTGCAACCCCATGGACTGTAGCCCCCAGGCTCCTCTGTCCATGGATTCCCCAGGCAAGAATACTGGAGTGGGTGGCCGTGCCCTTCTCCAGGGGATCTTCCGTACCCAGGGATCGAACCCATGTCTCCTGCGGCTCCTGCATTGTAGGCAGATTCTTTACCGCAAAGCCACCAAGAAAACGTGTGTGTGTGTGTGTGTGTGTGTGTGTGTGTGTGTGCGCGCGTGCATGTGTGTGCGTATTCAGTTTGCTGAATACCTGCAACTTTAAGGGGGGAAAAAAAGATGCATAAATAGATCTTGAGTGAAGGCAGGTGAGATGTGATTGCAATCTGCTGCAACAATGCCATGAGATACGGACTTGCAGGCGGGCCAGTCAGATGCCTCAGCACAAAGGTATCTCCTGGTCCCTTTTGGAATCCTGCTGGGAACTAAACCACCTGGGCTCCCAGGAGTACACCTCCAGTTGGAGGTGGCTCCTGAAGTTCCAGGTCCACCTCACCTTAGTTGCTGTCAGACATGCTGGAAACATTGGGAGATTCTTAAACTACAGCTCAAAGTATAAGGCCATGCCTTTGCTCCAGCCCCCTTCTGGCCCCTGGGGACAGGAAGTGCTGAGGGAAAGATACTCAGAGGGCTGTGGGCAGCCTGGAGCAGAGGCAGGAGTAAAAAGACTGAGAGGGGTTCTGGGGGGGGAGAAGGAATGGCAAGGTGTGCAGCCTGGTCCTGGAGGAGGAACCTCCAGATAACCTGTGGACTGATATCCGGGGGCCCCCTGGAGCCAGTGATGCTCTGAAAATAAGGCTCCTTCCTTCATTAGCAGTGCTGAGAGCATCCTTGCTGCCCACAAGGGAGACAAAGCCTTTCACTGCAGATGTGATTACTGCATCCGGTTCCACGCGTGCAGGGACACATAGGCAGGGGCTCAGTGGAGCAGGAGGAGGCCCGAGGGGAGTCTTGAGCAGAAAGCATTTCTGGCTGGCTGTCGTGTGGAGAGGGTGGGTAAGCTGAGCAGAAGGAAGGTGGGGAGGAAGAGAATTCTGGAAGGAGAGGACGGGCATTCTGATTACATCAGTTACTTCACTAAATGTTGCTCTTAAGAAGCAAAATCATCCAGAGAAACATTAAAAGAAATCATTTGTAGCACCCCCAGGGAGTGACTCACCAGTAAGTGATTCTGGAATGGGGAAACTGTTGATAAAATAAGGAAAGGGAAAAACAAAATGAAAAGACAGGAAGGGCTTCAGTGCCCCCTCTTCTCACTAATGAGGCTTTGCAGGCTTCCAGAAGTGGGGTGGGGCCCTTGGGCTTTGCTTCAAGGTGGTCCAGGGGAGATCAGATTCCTGCACCTCCTCACAGCTGCTTTAGTTCCTGTGTGCAGGAGTTATTCACAGCCTCCAGCTGGGAAGCCCAGATTCAAAGCAGCAACTCTTTTCGCTTCAAGATTTCACTTCCCCTTGGTCCCCTCTCAGGTCCAGTGGGGTTCCCTCTCAGAGGCTGGGCCATTCGAAGACTGGAGGGCCTCTCTCCAATTAAATCCTCCACTTTATATCATAATGTGACTTCCTGTCTCCTCCATCCCTCCCTCCTCTGCCTCTCGTAGGAAGAGAAGCAGTAATCAAGCAGTCACTATCTTGAAGGGCTTCCGTCATAGCTCAGTTGGTAAAGAATCTGCCTGCAGTGCAGGAGACCCTGGTTCGATTCCCTGAGTTGGGAAGATGCCCTGGAGAAGGGATAGGCTACCCATTCCAGCATTCTTGGGCTTTTCTGTGGCTTGGCTGGTAAAGAATCCACCTGCAATGTGGGAGACCTGGGTTTGATCCCTGGGTTGAGAAGATTTCCCTGGAAAAGGGAAAGGCTACTCACTCCAGCAGTCTGCCCAGGAGAATTTTATGGACTGTATAGTCCACGGGTTGCAAAGAGTCAGACAGGAGTGAGGGATTTTCACCTTCACTCACTTTCACTATCTTGAAGAAGGCAAGAATGTCCCCCACCTTTGCCATCTTTTCTAGAGTCACACCTTGGCCTCTTCCCTGAGGAGGTAAGACCTAGCACTGGGGAAGACGACGAAGGCCAGTGCTCTGAGGAAGAAGACCGGATGGAGACGCTGGCAGGGATGGGAGCCCCAAATTGCAGCATCTCACAGATTCATGAGCATAAGATGCTAAATTCACTTGTACGATATGTCCAAATTGAGCAGTATGTGCTAAAGAGAGTCATCCCCACTCTTTGAATGCACCCCATTTATAAAGCTACTGAGCTTTCCAGCAAAAGTCAGAGGTTCTCCACAAAGACAGGGTTGGTCAGGAGATGAGGACCACCTTCCACATCGTGGGTCACCACCCTCTGGAGACCCAGTCTGGCAGGAGCCTCACTCTTGGGTAAAACTATGGCATAAAGAAACCTCAGCAGTAACACTACCTGGTCTCTGGCATGGCGGGCAGTTTTAGAGAAGGATGGACTAGGGGAGACGGTGAGGAAAAGAGAGAAAAGCACTTTGGGATAAGACTGGAAGTGCCCCCAACCTTCTAATGCAGATCAGACTTGAGTGTCTGTGAAACCAAGCAGGACCCTGTGGGGCTCCAGGCCATAAAAGCCTTTCTGGGTCCCCTATTCTTGATTATAGAAAATAGGCTTCATTCAGCCTCTGTGACTTTCCCCGAGTTCCAATAGGCAGATTCAAACTGGCTAATAGAGAAGGGTGGGGATATATGCAGTGATAGGGAAGGAGCAGTCAAGGAACAATAGCGAGCCTTGGGGGCAGGGTCCTGCTTCCCTCTCAAGGGATACACAGAAAAATTATTTTTGAGCTGTTTTGCAGATACTGAAAGCCCCTCCAGGTAGGAGCAGTTAACTGTGTGCCCACATGCACTAGACCTCAAATGCATTGGGACAGGAAGGTTGATGATGCTGACTCCGAGTTTCCTCCCCACCACCCAATCAGAAGAATGTCCATGAGCTGATCACACCCTCCTCTTTGCACCATTACTATAAAACTCCGCACTACCGCCTCCAGGTTGAGACACAGTTTTGAGGGCATCAGCCCACTGTAGTCCCCTTTGCTTGGCAAAGCAATGAGGCTATCCTTTCCCAATGAACCTGAAACTCTGTCTCTGAGATTTAATTTGGTGTTGAGGTTCAGAGGCTGCATTTAGCTTCACCTTCCCTACCCAGCCTTCACTTCACGCACCAAACTCCCCCTTTACCACCCAGACGTTGCTTCCCTAACATCTGGAGGCTAGTCTTAGAGAACCTCTACTACCCCTACCTGTCCCCTCATTTCCTCTGGCTTCTATAAGACAGGCACAGGATTGATGGGTAAGCATTCAGTCATTCATAGGAGGCCTCTAATCACAGGCATTGTGCCAGGTGCTGGGAGCATCAAAAGTGTTTAAACTCCTTACCTGTTCTCTTCTGTGTGGGGAGGGGAGAGCCATCTTCTCTGGGAATGGAGTTCACTGTCTCAAGGAAAAGTCAGTTATCCAGTGAGTCAGTTGATTAAGATAAACCACACCTTTGATCCCAGAGCAGCCAGAGAGCTGAGCAAGTATGGAGGCTAGTGGGTGCCGCTCTTTCATCCTCAGTGGCAAGCCTGCTCCACAGCCCATGGGATCACCTGGATAGATGCTGGGTACATGATGTACTGAGGTGGTGATGGACCCTTGGTCATCACTGATTGCTGCAAGACTCAGAGCCAGAGTCCATATGTCTATCTCAGCCTGATTCTTACTGATTTAAGAGTGGAATCCCCTTAGCACCCCAGAGCTCCTTATCAATTTCCAGGGCCTCCCAATGCCCATGGTTCCTGGACTCATGATGGAGACAGTAGCCTTGAAATTAACTGGGAACCCCTGGCAGCCCCTTCACTGTCTGGTTTCTATAAGGAAGAGCCTTTCCCTGCTGATGAAACCCTCACCACACCACGTGGCAACATCATGTTTACAAGTCCCTCCCCACTCCCCTCTGAGCTCAGAGCAGGGACCGTACTAGGCTCAGCTGGCTCACACACTGCCTCTCCAGCACATGGTGAATTTAACCGGAACCACTTTGGCTTTAAATAGTAGAGACCCAATTGAAAACAGTTGGAGCAAGAACAGGTGATAGAGAGGAACTTTGGTCCTGGAGATACGGAGGCTTTTAGGAAGAGAGGTAAACTGCTGTGCAGAAGGGATACTAAGAGTTACAAGCACCCGTGGCTGGCCCTGAGATGCTTCCCTGTCCACCATCAAGGGTGCCCATCTAGGAAGTAGGGATGAAGCTAACTTCTCTGATGTTCCTTCAACAGCTGTCCAGATGTAGGAGCTCCGTGCCTAAATTAAAGTTCATTATCTCCAGAGGTGGCCAAGGTGCATGAGTGTGAAGCCAGGCTGGTTATTTTCTATTGAAGCCTACAATTTTTGTTCAGCAGCAAAAGTCACTGTGGACCCACCGCTGAGGCCAATTAGATCTACAGCACTTGTAAAGCCAGTCTCAATTTTATCAGTGTCCAACTGATTTCAATGGCATAATTTGATATCGCAACAGCATAGAGAACGCTTTACAACAGACGGCAGGCAGCCCTGGATGCCTTTCCAATTCTAATTTTACTTTTGAGTTAGTTGGGATTTTCACTTGCTAGATACATGTTAATATCCCTTCTTACATTATCATCTAAAGAGTATTTGGAATAGATACTTCCAAATTCCCTTTACCCTTCCTCTGTAAAACGGCATATTCCTACTGACTCCTTCCTGGTTGATAGTGGGGAAATGGAGACAAAGGTTTAGTGATCCAGCAGATTTACATAGATAATGAGTAGATCAGATATGCCATGTTCCTCGTTAAATCCTGATGCCAGAACATCTCATTTCTGCATATTCTAGTGACTTTAGAATAAAGACCAAATTCTATAAAGGACTCTGTATGATCCAGCCCCTGACTCCCCCACCCCAGCCCATGGTCTCTCCTGCTATCTACATATTCAAGATGTGGGTCTTTCAGGTGTACAGCAAAGTGATTCTGTTTCACATACATCGTTTTTGTTTTTTTTTTTCAGATTCTTTTCCCTTATAGGTTATTAAAAAATATTGAGTACTACACAGTAGGTTGGTTATCTATTTTATATATAATAGTGTGTATCTGAAGGCTTCCCTGGTGGCTCAGACAAGAAAGAATCTGCTTGCAATTCCAGAGACCCAGGTTTGATTCCTGGGTGGGGAAGATCCCCTGGAGTAGAAAATAGCAACTCACTCCATTATTTTTGCCTGAGAATCCCACGGACAGAGAGCCTGCTTGGCTACTGTCCATGGGGTCACAGAGGATCGGACATGACTGAGCAGGCATGCACACACAGAGAGTGTGTATCTGTTAATCCCAAATTCCTAATTTATACCTCTTCTCTGCTTTTCCCCTTGCTAACTATTGTAAATCAACTATACTTGAGTTAAAAGGAAAACTGAAAAAAAAAAATTACTTTGTCATAGGGGAAAAATGCACGTTATCTGTATTAGCAATTAAGTCAGGTAAAATGCAAATGAAATATTTCTGATCTTTCCCAGTCATATGAAAATAAACTTAGAATGAGTTTTCTTCTAATAAAAAAATGACTCAGAAATAAAAAGACAAGGTTCTTTCATTTCTTGAAAAGCCACACCCCCGTCACCTCAGGGCATTCACATGAGCTGTTCCCCTCACCTGGAAGGTTTCCAGTTGGCCCAGCTCTGTCACAGAACTGTATCCCCATGAGTTCACTTCAGTTCAGTTCAGTCGCTCAGTCGTGTCCAACTCTTTGCGACCCCATGAATTGCAGCACATCAGGCCTCCCTGTCCATCACCATCTCTCAGAATTCACTCAGACTCACATCCATTGAGTCCGTGATGCCATCCAGCCATCTCATCCTCGGTCGTCCCCTTCTCCTCCTGCCCCCAATCCCTCCCAGCATCAGAGTCTTTTCCAATGAGTCAACTCTTCACATGAGGTGGCCAAAGTATTGGAGTTTCAGCTTTAGCATCATTCCTTCCAAAGAAATCCCAGGGCTGATCTCCTTCAGAATGGACTGGTTGGATCTCCTTGCAGTCCAGGGGACTCTCTTAACTGCTATTCATCTTCCTTTTCTTGGCCATGAGGCATGGCTTGTGGGATCTTAGTTCACCCACCAAGCATCAAACCCCTGTCCCCAGCAGTGGAAGCATGGAGTCCTAACCACTGAACCTCCTCTTCATCTCCTATGTCTGTTTCAAGCATCACTTTCTAGCTCACACCACTCTTGTCACCCATCCTTAGAGCAATCACTACACTCAGAAATCACATATTCTTGATGATCCAGCTAATGACTACCTCCCTGACTAGCCTATAAGCGCCACGAGGGCAACAATTACATCTGCTTTACACATCATTGTTGCTATAAAGGGAACCAGATATTCTTAATGTGTCAAACAAAGGAATGAATTAATGCAAAAGAAAGAACACCATCTTACCACAGATATCGGTGGCATCTCCAATTCCAATTTTGCATTTGAGTTACTGGGGCTTTTCACTTGGTACTATGGCTAAGTCATGTCTGACTCTGCAACCCCACGGACTGCAGCACACCAAGCTTCCTTGTCCTTCACTGTTTCCTGCAGTTTGCTCAAACTCATGTTCATTGAGTCAGTGATGCCATCCAACTATCTCATCCTCTGTCACCCGCCTCCTGCCTCAGTCTTTTCCAGCATCAGGGTCTTTTCCAATGAGTCAGCTCTTTGTATCAGATGGCCAAAGTACTGGAGCTTCAGCTTCAGTATCAATCCTTCCAATGAATATTCAGGACTGATTTCCTTTAGGACTGACTGTTTGATTTTGCTGTCCAAGGGACTTTTAAGAGTCTTCTCCAGCACCACACTTTGAAAGCATCAGTTCTTCAGTGCTCAGTCTTCTTTATGAGCCAACTCTCACATCTGTACATGACTTCTGGAAAAACCACAGCTTTGACTATCTGGATCTTTCTTGGCAAAGTGATATCTGTCGTTTTTTTTCACTTGGTATAATACATGTTAATATCTATTCTTATTTTTATAATCAAAAAGTCCGAGGAAGAAGGTAAGGTTACTCCAGGGCAGCCTTATTTCTGATCTGTATTGTTGATCAACTTGGTGTTAAGAGGGTGAGAAGCATCAAGTATAGTCACACATGAAGAATCACAGCTCAAGATCTCATGATGGCTTGTGCTAAGGTAAGTTATTTCACCCGGGCCCTTATAAAGAAAAACTCTGGGGATTATTCTCTATTTCCTAGTGAGGGCTTCTCCTCAGGGAGGAAGAGACAGGGATACTCCCAAGGCATTGAGCCCACATTCCTAGTTCCCCAGGCTTCAACTCGTCACTTTGGAGCCAGGGTCAGGGTCATCAGCTACATCAGCTCCACACTGATGCTGGTTGCCCACATCCCTCTGACAGGATGCTCTGCCCTCCCCCTGCTCACACAAAAGAACTTCAGTCTCCCAAAGAAGAAATTCACAGGGATTTATGACTCAATCAACTCACCCAAAAGGAGCATAAATGGGATTAGTTTTAATATTGTTAAGTTGCAAAAATACAGGCATATGTGCGTGCCAAAGCGAAAATGTACGCAAGCAAAGGAGGAAAACATATGGGAGCCCATATGGCAAAAAGCACATGGCTAGACCTTCACACACTTCTCATTTACAACAAGAACCAAAGTTAGTGAACATAAATTTGCTTTGCAAAAATATGAGAGGAACAGCTTGTTTGCCCATAACTGTTCCACTGAGCAAGATAGGGATAACCTTGATTTCTCAACTCAGACACCTCTTTCTCACACTCCGGGGATTAATTAGGCTCTTAAACAACTTCAGATTAGAAACAAGAATTCTGGCTGCCTCGCAGAAAGACAGAGAAGTGGGTGCAGGACTGGGTGAGGCAGTGGGTCAACCAACAGGCAATCCCATCTGTGGCTGGCACTGGTACCTGGGGTGACTCAGAAAAGAAATGAGGTTGGTGGGTCTCCGTAGGTTTATCTTAATTGAAGCAGAGAAGCAATGGAGACCTACTGCAGACAATGGCAGGGAAGTGGTTTCCACTTGGAGGCTGTGTTTTTCTCAGCACAGCATTGAGTGGTGGCTAGAAACTGTCCAGATGCAAGAAGGTAGGTATGGAATTAGAGAGGAGAGTGTAAGAGCATGGGTGCCCCAGATAACAAGCAGAATTTGATACAATGCATCACTTTATATTGTACCTGTTCAATCTTTGTACAGCAGACAAAGATGGACTTGGAAAACAAGGACAATGTTCCTTTCACAGATCTCCCACTTTAGTCACCTGTGAGTCATTTGCCATTAACTTTTTCAACCCTGTTTCTCTGCCTGGGAAATATTTCTCCTCTGACCTATTTTAGAGGCTTGCTATAAACCCTCTTGAAATAATGCATGTGGAAATATTTTATAAACAGTGCTTTCTTAACGTAAGCATGTTGTTAGTAGAAACCTAGAGGTTCATCTTACTTATGATTCCTAGTTTGCATTTTTTAATTTGAAGTAATTATTGATTTAATGGCAACCCACTCCAGCATTCTTGTCTGAAAAATCGCAAGGATAGAGCAGCCTGGTGGGCTACAGTTCATGGGTTTTCAATAAGTCGGACATGACTGAGCTACTAAGCACATGTACATACAAAAGGTTGCAAAAATAGTAGAGAGAGGTCTGTGTACTCATCACCAGCTCCCCCAATGGTGGTATCTTTTCTAGTTAAAGCACGTCGTTAAGGCCAGGTGATTGATTGGGCACGACACAGTTAACCACATGATGGGGCTGAGATTTTTTTTTTTTTGCATGTACCCATATTTTATACCTTTGTGTCTAATTCTAACATTTCATCATGCATATTGTTTCATCTAACTACCCGAATAATTGAGACATGGGGCTGTCTCTTGATGGCAAAGCAACTGCTTTGAACAACTTCTTTCCCCCCTCTGCACCAACTGCTGGCCACCACTGACAGGTTATGCATCTTGACACTTTTTCCATTTAGGAAAAGTTTTAAAAGTGGAATCATACAGCATCCTACCCTTTGACAATGACTCTGTTCATTCCTATAATGTCCTCAGGTCCACCTATGATGTCAACTGACATAATAGTTCATTGACTTTTTATTGCTGAAATACATTTCAAGGTGTGGGTGTAACCAGACACCCCTTGAAGGACAAGTGAAGTGAAGTCGTTCAGTGGTGTCCAACTCTTTGCTACCCCATGGACTGTAGCCTACCATTCTCCTCTGTCCATGGGATTTTCCCGGCAAGAGTACTGGAGTGCGTTGCCATGTCCCTCTCCAGAGGATCTTCCTGACCCAGGGATTGAACCTGGATCTCCCAATTTGTAGGCAGACACTTTATCGTCTGAGCCACCAGGAAATCCTTGAAGGACATTTGGACTATTTCCAGGTTTGCCTATCTCAAATAAAACTGCTGTGTCATTCCGAATTTTCAGGTGGACCAGAGAGGCTCTGAATAACTAATAAAGGACTCATGATGTTAAAGAGTAAGGGACAAAGACAGAGGTAGGCATAATAATGCATAATAAAAAGGCACAATTATAAATATTAGCACTTTCCTTTCAGGGCTACTGGGGCAGTAAATTAGCTAAAACATGTAGAGTGTGTAACAGGGCTTGACATACAGTAAGCATGATGTTAACATAACCAGCCCTCAGGATGGCTGTAAGTTACAAGGATTCTAAGAAGAAATTTAAATTAAAACATGGCACAATGGCAATTTAGAACACTGTTGGCAACTCATGTATGTGTGTCCAGTGTAATTATAAGCCTTCCATTCATTCTCTCTTGTGGTCCTGGTGATCATCTGAGGAAGCTGGCATAAATAGCCCCATTTGCAGTCTAGGAGATTGGGGATCCTGGAGATGATATGATCTTTCTAAAGTCACTCAGGCAGTTAACTGCTTGGGCCAGATTTCAATCCCAGGTTATAAGAATCTGAAGGCTAACTCTATCTAGAAGCTGAAGCTCCAATACTTTGGCCACCTGATGCCAAGATCTGACTCACTGGAAAAGACCTCAGTGTTGGAAAAGCTTGAGGGCAGGATGAGAAGGGGGCAACAGACGATAAGATGGTTGGGTGGCATCATCAACTCATTGGACATAAGTCTGAGCAAACTCCAGGAGATAGGGAAGGACAGGAATGCCTGGCATGCTGCAGTTCATGGAGTCGCAAAGAGTCAGACATGACTGAGTGACTGAATAACAACAATCTAGATGCTAACCCTGCCAGCCACGAGGAGTTGACACCTATACATGAGGAGGAGTTGGCACTTCCTTTATTTGGAATGTGAGGGACTGGTAATTTCTTTTAAGCCTTTCGTCTCAAGGACATCCAAGATGAAAAATAAGAGTTGGAGTAGAAACATTCTGGGACCAGTGTATCTGCTAACCTCAATACCTGGCAGAGAGACTAGGAGAGAGACAGACCTGCTCAGCCAGGTCAGGACCAAGGATGAGGATTTTGCTGGAATTATACCTTACATGGAAGTCACTTGTCTAGCACTGTCATATCCAGAACAAAGCTGCACCCACCCCCCACACACCGCCCCCCCACACCAGGATATGTGTGTGCTTGCTAAGTCACTTCTTCTCCTGCTGCTGCTGCTGCTGCTAAGTCACTTCAGTCGTGTCCGACTCTGTGTGACACCGTAGACAGCAGCCCACCAGGCTCCCCCGTCTCTGGGATTCTCCAGGCAAGAACACTGGAGTGGGTTGCCATTTTCTTCTCCAATGCATCAAAGTGAAAGGTGAAAGTGAAGTCCCTCAGTTGTGTCCAACCCTCAGCGACCCCATGGACTGCAGCCTACCAGGCTCCTCCGTCCATGGGATTTTCCAGGCAAGAGTACTGGAGTGGGGGTGCCATTGCCTTCTCCAGTCATGTCTAATACTGCAATCCCATGGACTGTAGCCCTCCAGGGTCCTCTGTCCATGGGATTTTCCAGGCAAGAGTACTGGAGTAGGTTGCCATGCCCTCCTCCAGGGGATCTTCCTGACCCAGAAGTCTAATCCCCATCTCTCCTGCACTGGCAGGCAGGTTCTTTACCACTAGCGCCACCTGGGAAGCCCTAGGATATGCGTTCTTAACACTTATTCCTTATCTTATTTTACTTGCTTTCATTTTAAATTAAAGGTCTTTATTCTTTGGAAACTGTCAGACTTTATTTTGGGCTCCAAAATCACTGCAGATGGTGACTGCAGCCATGAAATTAAAAGACGCTTACTCCTTGGAAGAAAAGTTATGATCAACCTAGATAGCATATTCAAAAGCAGAGACATTACTTTGCCGACTGAGGTCCGTCTAGTCAAGGATATGGTTTTTCCTGTGGTCATGTATGGATGTGAGAGTTGGACTGTGAAGAAAGCTGAGCACCAAAGAATTGATGCTTTTGAACTGTGGTGTTGAAGAAGACTCTTGAGAGTCCCTTGGACTGCAAGGAGATCCAACCCTTCCATTCTGAAGGAGATCAGCCCTGGGATTTCTTTGGAAGGAATGATGCTGAAGCTGAAACTCCAATACTTTGGCCACCTCATGCGAAGAGTTGACTTACTGAAAAAGACTCTGACGCTGGGAGGGACTGGAGGCAGGAGGAGAAAGGGGTGATAGAGGGTGAGAAGGTTGGATGGCATCAGTGACTCGATGGATGTGAGTCTGAGTGAACTCTGGGAGTTGGTGATGGACAGGGAGGCCTGGCGTGCTGCGATTCATGGGGTTGCAAAGAGTCGGACATGACTGAGCTACTGTATGGACTGAACTGAACTGATTCTTTATTATTTATCCCTTTTACAATAAATTTGATTTTTTTACTTTTAATATTTTTAGCTTTTATGTTTTTGCTTGATTTTTAAAATATTTAGCTCTTGATTCAATATAAAATGTACAGTTGTCTAACAACATTGTAAAGCCACTATACCTCCAATAAAATTTAAAAATTAAAAATAAGATTATGTTATGTTGCAGAGACAAAGCTATTACTTATTCTTGAAAACTCAAAGTCTTTCCTCAGAGAATGCCCTCCCCCACCACGTCCTTCTTAGTCAGGACTCATCAACTTGGTTATGTGGCTTCTTTTTTCAAGGAGGAATTAAAAATACTTTATCTGTGAATTCAGAATCACACACAAGTTATCTTTACAGTTCAATTTATTATATAGTAATCACTTGGGTTTTATGTTTTCAGTTAAATTCTTAACTGAGATTACAATACTTTTAAAAAAGATTGCTACATTAATTCAGTACTTTTTCTAGTATACCAAAACGAAGTGAAAGTGAAAGTGTTAGTCACTAAGTCATGTCAGACTCCTTGCGACCCCATGGTCTATAGGCTGTCAGGCTCTTCTGTCCATGGGATTCTCCAGGTAGGAATACTGGAGTGAGCTGCATTCCCTTCTCCAGGGGATCTTCCCAAACCAGGGATCAAACCTGAGTCTCCCACATTGCAGGTGGATTCTTTACCATTGAGCCACCAGGAATACATACAAAAGTTCAAACTTCAGATTTATGGCACACAGTCTTCAAATCAACACAGACATCCCTTAAAGTTACCATATCATCCACATGTCATATTTAGAAAAATGGCAACCCACTCCAGTGTTCTTGCCTGGAGAATCCCAGGGACGGTGGAGCCTGGTGGGCTGCCGTCTATGGGGTCGTAGAGTCGGACACGACTGAAGCGACTTAGCAGTAGCATCCACAGAATAGCTCTCCTTTAAATACAGCAAAATTGACACGCCACGAAGCTCAAAGTTGTATAATCAAGCCAAGGACTCAAAGTTGTATAATCAAGCCAAGGACTCAAAGTTGTCCTATCTCTTAAAAGATTTGGCATTTCTGGACCAAAATGCACAACATGTAAAGAAGGTTAGGAACAATTCCTCCTCCTTATTACAGTTTATAAAAGAGAGACAAAGAGAAGTAGATAGAAAAAAATGCAGATTCTAAAAGGCACACATGGCTTTAGGAAGCATTGACAATTCTGATACGAGAGAAGGAAGGAGAGATAGAAGAACTATCAAAGCAGAAACAACAATTTAAATAGTATTTAGGGCCATGTTAGTCGTTATCCAGACCTCAAACAGTGAGGCACAAACAATTGATATGTACAGTGTTATTAAAGTTTTTAAAAGGAGGCCATACGACTCCCACTCTATTCAAGAAAACAGAGAAGCCCGTGATACATTTTTAAACTGCTTCCGTCAATGGCCACTCACGTTAAGGCATAAAGGAGTCAGCCTCAGTTACCTGGAAAACTCACTTCTGTGGAAGTGCTCATTCTCTTGCTCCCTGAGGTATTACTGTGTATGAGCTGATGTAGCAGCAACTCACTCACAGGTGAATAGCTGTCATCTTAAAACCTCCATGGAGAGGACATAGAAAAGAAGACTTTATTATCCCTTCCAAACATCTGGCCTTTCCAAACATGCACTGGAAATGGGACTACGTATGGAGGCCCTCCAGCGGGTTACATAGCACCCTGAAAGAAGACCCTCCTTCCAACCCCACAGCCTGGGGTTGGAACCCCTGATCCCACCATGTATCCCAAACACACTGGCCCCTTGCCTGTCCACTTTGATGACCTGTTCTGGGACCTGTCCATTTTTTTCCTGGCCTGGGATTCCAGCATGATCCTAGTTTCTAAGCTGCAGGTCACTCAGAACATATTTCCATGTGTATGAAGTCTATTAAAGAAGTGCCACATTCTCTAGTAAATCCAATAAATACCTAAAATAAATCCAAGAAGTACCTAAAATAAAAATCTAAAATACGAAAACCTAAAATTAGGAAACAAAAACCTACAAAAATACCTAAAAATCAAGTTACTTTAAAGGGGCTCCAAGGAAAGAGGCAATGATGGGAACACTGACTCCATGGGAACTGGCAAATGCCACCAGGCCTCCTTGCCTGTCCACCCTCAGCCCCAGTCAGTTTTTAACATTGACCAGCAGTATGACCTAAAACTCTGCCTTTTTCAGCTATCATTTCAGGCATAGATCGTATTCCTGTGTTTTGAGCTGAAATTTTCGTTCATTGTGTCTATGTAATTTTTTTTAAGATTTTTTTTTGATACGGAGCATGTTTTTAAAGTCATTATTGGATTTTTACAGTATTGCTTCTGTTTTACGTTTTGATGTTTTGGCCATGAGGTATGCAGGATCTTAGCTCTCTGACCAGGGATGGAACCCATGCCCTCTGCAGTGGAAGCAAAGTTTTAACCACTGGACTTCCAAGAAGTCCCTACACACATTTTATATTTCAGAGATTCTGCATACTTTCATATCCACAAATGCTTCCCATTCTCTAGGCGATCATGAATTTATTCACCTTCACCTTTTTCCTATAGTTTCTTGAGATTGGCATGTGCTTCGTTTGTCATCTTAAACCATAACCACAATTCTCAATCTTTAATCATCTGGTCATTAAAATATTCTTTTTCTAAATGGAACGTGGGTATTCATTCTTGTATATAGTACCCAAATTTAAACAATCATTTTCAAACATTGCATAAACATTTCAGAACATAGCTGTCCAGTAATCTATGTTCTCTGGTGCGATTTTGTTGGAATTTCAAAGGAAGCGCCATTACAACTTCTATTTCTTACTCTTGCTGGATGAACTAAAAATCAGTTGTTCTAAAAATGCTGTTTGATGTTTAAGTTGTATTGGCTGCTCTTCTAAACCTTTACAAACAACTTCCCAAAGCTGCCTTAATTCCAAGTGAGAAGGAGTGTCCTTCCTAAATAAATATTGGTGGTCACTTGCAGGTGCAAATTTGAAATGGGCAAATCTCTCAGGTTCTAGTGCTTTTCAAACTCAGGTGACAATGCTTTGAGTTTATATGTTGAAATGTCATTGGGAGAGGGGAGAGAATGGAAGAAAAAGAGACAGCAAAGTGAAGGCCAGAGCAAGGGGAAAGACAAAAGGGAATTTGAAAGTTGAACATGGGCTGGGAGACTTAAAGGCAAGAGAGAAAATGTAAATTTAATATTCTTTTGTTTTTGAGGCTGAATTCCAAATACTGTGTTATATAAAAGATTAAGAATGTGGATGAATCTTCCTTATTTTAAGCGGGAAACAAACTTTACCGCAAAGCCATTATAAAGAATTGCTTTCAAACATTTCCATAAAATCAAAGTGCCTTTCAAGAGATTCCTAGGCTGATAGAACTGTGTGTTTAGGACCAAATAAATGCATTCTGGGATTTCAAGCATTTATAAAGACATGTGATTTTACCAAATACGTAGAAGCTGGTCTGATGGTTAGACGTATTTTTGTATATAACATAAATCAAAATTCTCCCTGACTTACAGCAGAATTTCCACAGGGCCTGTATCTTTGGGAACACAAGCTACTGCTGTATTTATATTAAAGCTGAGCTTCCTGATATACCCCTTATGATTCTTTTAATATTCTTGTTAATATTACTTTACAATATTGACATTTTGGATTTCAATATCTGAGGTCTTTATGCAAAGGGTGTCTGGGGATTTATTATCATTATTTTTCCCTATACCAAGGCAGGTGCTGAAATATGTGTTCTCAATGCACATGGAGAACATTAGACGGTAAAATTTTGAACAACGATCCTGGTAAAAATCCACCGTCCATTTGTAAGTGCTTCTCACATAGTTAATGTTCCAAACTAGGGGGGCACTTTTGGGTCATTATTTCCTATATCTGTATGTGTTTAGTTTTTAAGTTTTATTGGGATTTAATTCACATACAACGAAATGCACTTATTTTTAGCATAGCATTGATTAGTTTTTGCTACTTTAAGCAGCAATATAACAGCTACCCTGCTCAAGATTTTCATCACCTCCCAAAATGCCCCTTGTACCCCTTTGTAGATAATTATTAAAAATCCCTACCATACATAATCATTGACTTGATTTCAGTCACTCTAGATTAATTTTTGCCTGTTTTAGAATTACATATGAATGACATCAGTGTCTAATTTTTACTTTTTTCTTTAGCATAATGCTATTGAGACCCATTCATTTTCTTACATATATCAATGATTTGTTCCTTTTAATTGCTGAGAAGCCATCTGCTGCTTAAATTTACTACAA
Source organism: Nanger dama (assembly GCA_917880005.1). Classification (NCBI taxonomy): domain Eukaryota; kingdom Metazoa; phylum Chordata; class Mammalia; order Artiodactyla; family Bovidae; genus Nanger; species Nanger dama. Next base: position 4,388,806 of record CAKJTW010000076.1, read on the forward strand.
TTTAGCTATTTTACCTGTTGAGGGTTCTGGCTTACTTCTAGTTTGAGGCTATTACAAATAAAGCTGCTATGAACATTTGTGTACAGTGCATAGCTGTGGACATAGGTTTTCATTTATCTCCGGTGAATTCCTGGAAGTGGAATTGCTGGGTCATATGCTAAGTGCATGTTTAACTTTATGGCAAGGGGCAAACAGTTTTCCATAGTGTTGATACTATTGAGAATGCAGCTCTTTAGTCTCTTTACTGTTTGCCCATTTCTGTTTCCTGTGACCTTAAAAGAACCTAATTATATTAGTGAGATCATCAGGCTGTTTAACCTAACTTGGGACCTGTGCTCTCCTGAATGTAAACCATGCCTCCTCTAATCTGCTGACTCTTTTCTGAGATAAAAAGAAGACCAACTCTCTACCTCTAAGATCCCTCTCTTAACGTCATCAAGCAATCCTGCACGCAGAGGCAAGACAACTGAAGAGAGAGCCAGCCAGTCCATACGCAATGGAGATGTAGAACCCAGACTCCCACCTTGAAGACTCACTGATTCTTCCCCCTTCTTCCCCTTAAAAACTCTCCTAGCCCATAGAACCCTCAGAGCTGGTCTCCGGACACAAGCGCACCATTTCCCCAGGTGGCTGGCTTTTCTGATTAAAGCATCTTTCGTTTCTAGTGATGCTTGACTCTCAAATTACTGGCTTTTGGAGGTGAGCAGTCAAACCTGAGTTAGGTAGCAATATCATTGCACAGTCCCAGAGTCAATATATGAGAGTTCAGTTGCTCTACAACCCCACCAACACTTGCCATGGTCTGATTTTTCAATTTCTGTCATTCTAGTATTTGTGTAGTAGAGTTCCATTATGGTTTAATTTTCATTTCTAAGACAGATACGTTTAGCATATTTTCATGGGCTTATTCCACTCATATATCTTCTTTTGTGAATTGTTTGTTTCAATGTTTTGTTCACTTCAAGGTAGGTTGTTAGCATTATAAGAATTATTCACATAGTGTAGATATAAAATCTTTGTCAGGTATGTGTACAGCAAAGGTTTTCACCTAGTCTTTGACTTGTCTTTTTGTTTACTCATTGGTACTTTTAATTTTGAAGAACCCAGTTATGAGCTGAATTTCATTCCCACCCCCACCAAAATAAAGAAATAAATAATACCTAGTCCCAATGCTTCAGAAAGTGACCTTATTTGGACATAGGGAATTTACAGAGGTAATTAAGATAATTTATTGTTCAGTAAAGAGTCGGACACTACTGAGCAAGTCATGCCCAACTCTATGCAACCCCACAGACTTTTCCTTCTCTGGGATTCTCCAAACAAGAATACTGGAGTGTGTTTCCGTTCCCTCCTCCAGGGGATCTTCCCAACCCAAGGATCAAACCCACGTCTCCTGCACTGCAGGCGGATTTTTACTTCTGATCCACCAGGAAAGCCCAATTAAGATTATATGAGGTCGTAAAAGAACATCCCCAATCCAGTATGTTTGATGTTCCTACAACAGGGGAAAATCTGACACGGGAGGTGCACACAGCAAGATGGCCATGTGACAATGACATCAGGGAGAGGCTGATGCACCTACAAGCCGGGAGATACCAACGATGCCAGAAGAGGACGAGAGGCCTGAGGAGAAGTGCAGACCGACGTCCCCTCCCAGGCCACAAAAGGGACAACCGTGCCTATGCCCTGATCACAGGCATCCCGCAGCCAGAACTACAAGGAAACACATTTCTGTTGTTTAAGCCATGAGGTCTGCAGTACTTTGTTATGGGAACCACAGAAAAATAATACAAAACACATTTATCATTTTTCTCTTACGCTTAGAGCTTTTAGTGACCTAGCAAGTCCTTGTCTAGTTCAACATTCTTTAGATTTATTCTTAGGTTTTCCTCTAGATTTATATTATTTTTATATCACACACAGGCACACTCCACACATTTTCCTTTTCACTGGGTTTCACTTCTAGATTTTCTAATGCCTGAGAGAGCACTTGTTTCTTATATAATTTATAGAATTTATCATAGTTTCTGTTAACAGGGTAAATACACCAAGTGGCTCTGTGCCCATCTCTTCAAGTTCAACTCGGAGTAAGTTTTATTTCCAAGAGGATAAGATCTGCTGTTCTTCGGGGTCCCTCCCTATTAAGTTGGAGATGACCACAGCTAAAGTCTTAATACCAATCGCCGAGTTCTCAGCACAGCAGGCGCAAGAGTACTTAACCCTCTCTATCACCTTACTACCACTGTGGGTAAACGTTCTGAAAACACTGAGAAGGAGATCCTTTCCCTCCTAGACGTACAAAAACACCAATATTTTCAGTGCACTTTCTAGCACTCTACTTCAAGAAAAGACTGACCACCCTTTGATGAGTGCATCTCCACCTTGAGATATTAGAGTCTTTGTTGTAAGTTACTCTTACGGTACCTCTGCCCTTCATAGTTGGGAAAACAAAAAGCTTCTAAGGAAGGTCATGAAAGGGCTTGGGGAAATGATTCAGTAAATGTTCTCTATAAATCCTTCAGAATTCCAGTGACAGATACATGTGGTCTCTTTGCTCTTCCATCACTGAGCTACAAATACAGCATTGTTTCCTGACTCCTCTTTAGAAGCAAGGCGTCACTGTACCACCTCTGAAAACTTCTGCCAGGAAAATGCCTTACCCTTGACTGACAGGTGTCTCCACGTCACCGTGGGCTCCGGTCTGCCGATAGCGAGACACAGCAGGGTCACGCTGCTCCCCTCGTTCACGGTGACATCCGAGGAGATGTTCATGATCTGGGGAGGGACTGGAAAGAGACAGAGGAGAAAAGACATGTATGAGAAGGATTCTTTGCAGAAAAGGAGGCATCGGCTTCACATGTATTCAAATAGCATGTTTTGACGACGGATATTATTCTCCATCAGAATTTCAGTTTACTTCAGTTTATTACGCTTGAATCAGCAAGGAATGTGACCATTAACACACGTACCTGGCACTCCTGGAGGCAGTTCTGTGTAAGGTCTGGTCATAGCAGGAGGCAGGTGTGTGTGTGAGGGTGGCGTTCCGAGGAAGCAGTGACTGAAGAGACAGGCATTACTGACGGTGGATGGAAAAGTAGAAGCAAAGGGAAAATACAAAGTGCTTTGAAGAGTTCCTGTCTACCTGCGTGCACCAGTCTTATCACACTTCCCTCTCTGATTGCCCTTCGCTTTTCCTCTTCTCTTCCTATCTGAAAACACACAGCTCATCTTTCATGGGGCATCAAAGGTCACTTCCCCCTGGCCGTTTTCCCTCGCCTCTTCCCAAATCCTGAAAAGAGAATCCCCCACCTCCCCTAGCAAAGGAGCTGGATGTGTTCTCCCTACAGTCGATTATTTTACACCTGTCTCACTCTCTTGTATCCTCAGTTTATTTTTAAAAATATATGTAAACACATTGTTAATGGGCGTGTAATTGCTTTACGATGTTGTGTTAGTTTCTGCTCTACAACAGTGTGAATCGGCTATGTGTATATTTCCCCTCCCTCTTGAGTCTCCCTTCCACCCCTCCCCCACCCCAACCCTCTAGGTCATCACAGAGCACTGAGCTGAGCTCCCGCTGCAGCAGCTTTCCACTGGCTCTCTGCTTTACACACGGTAGTGTATTTATGTCAGTCTTCATCTTCCAATTCATCCAACTCTTTCCGTCTTCACCCCCACCCCACCCATGTCTATGCCTGTCTCTTTACCTAGAGAGTGAGGTGTTGAAAGATAAGGCGGGGAATGATATCCACCTCTATTCCGCAGTGTCTGGCATAAGGCTGATGTGGGTACCTGCTTAATTCCTCTTTGAAAGAAAGTTCCAAAAACCTATTGAACAAACCTGAAAACTAAGAGGGGGTGAAGCAAAGCTTCTAATGGAGGATTTCTGATACTGAAAGCTTTCTTCTCAATTTTCTTTCAGATTCTCAAAATAAAAGAAAAGTCGGCAGAGAAAGGAGCTCCAAGCTTATATCTATGTTGATTTATTCCAACTGCCAGTTTAATTATGAATTAGCAAACAGGTAGAGTCCTAGGAGATTCCAAACCACCTGGGTCAGTGGTGGAAGAGAGTTATAGCTGATGCTTGATCCAGAAAACCCTGCAGCCTAGAGTTTTACGCTGCTGAGATCGTAGAGGTAAGTCTTTTTCAAGGAGAAGCCATAAGTAACATGGAGAACATTTGCCATCATAAGGGAAACCACGTTGCCAAATAAATAAAATGTGCCTGGCTTATAAATCTGCCACGTTTTAGATTATTTCTGCATTAGGAATTGGTCTGAAATTTCATTGCACATATTTTACGAAAACACACACTGGGAAAGAATAGTATACTTTCTAACTACATTGCACTCTCTGGAGAAAACCCTACTACTTGTTTTTTCAGTATTTTCCAGCTTGTTAAAAAATCATTCCTGGCTTAGAAATGTCAATACTTTTTCTCATTTTTATAAAGCAACAACTTCAGTGTACCTTCCAGAATATTTTCAGAATAACATCCGCTTATTTGGATGAGTTAGGCTGTCTGAAGCGCTCTTTTTCGAGACCCAAGCGTCTCACTTATTGTGAAGTGGACACAGCTGAGGCGGGAGGGTGGGGGGGCATAGCTGATCAATGGACGATGATTTCGGACATTGAAGCTGTGATGTCCAAGGATGGTTTGCTCAGTACAGTCCCCAATTCAGAGCTACTATTTCCACATGTGTTTGTCTGATAATTTAAAAGGTGCTGGGTTAGGAGATATTGGCAAAATCCTACAGATATTTGGGGGATATCTTCTTTTCCCAAGTGCATGGACAGTGCCCCCCACCTCTAGGAGGGAGCCTCCTGGAGTGGGATCCTGGATGTTGACCCCAATGTTTCACCAAGCACCAAGCACTGCCCGCTCTACCCGCTGCAGGCCCACACTGTCCTGTCACTTTCCACAAAGGAGGAAAGATAAGGACAGCGTGAAGGGGGAGGGTTGCCAGCAAGACGGGAAACACAGACAGGAAAGTGGGAGAAAGGAAATTTTTTTCTGTTTTCAATCATGGCATCATTATTAATACATAAGATGTAATAATAGGTATTAGGGCTTCCCAGGTGGCTCAGCAGTAAAGAATCCACCTGTCCTGCAGGAGATGTGGGTTTGATCCCTGGGTTGGGAAGATCCCCTAGAGAAGGAAACAGCAACCCACTTCAGTATTCTTGCCTTGAAAATCCAACGGACAGAGGAGACTGGTGGGCTGCAGTCTATGAGGTCGCAAAGAGTCAGACACGACTGAGCAACTAAACCACTAAAATACTAGGTATTGCTTAGTAACATATGATTTGTTTCAAACAGCTTACATATGCATTATCTCATGACTTTTTCACTAATTACGAGATAAACAGGACAAATATTCTCACTATTAAAAATGAAGAAATTGAGGCATGGGGAGGGGGTAAGGAAATTGCCAAAAATGATGTGGTCAATAAATGACAGAATTCCTTCCATTATATTGTGCCACCTCTTTGTTTAACCTATTAGTGCCCCCAAACACAATATTTATATTTGCATTCTCTGTTTCCTCTGCTTCGAAGGTCCTCCCGCCGCCTCTTCCCTCATGGCGATGCCCGCCATGAATGAAACACCTCCTGGTCGGTCAGCTTCTCCAGGGAAGCCCCTGCTGCGGAGTGTGGGGCGGCTCAGTCATCCTGGTCTTACCGGCCCCAAGCTAGCAAAGGGTGGCGCTCAACACTTCTCATTTTCTTTTCAATCTGAATTGAATTTGGCAACACTATTATGGCCCTCCTCTGTCTCCATCATAACTTATATATATATATATATATATAAAGGAACATTTGGAAATGACTTCAAGTGCTTCCACCTATATTGACAAGAGAGCTTTGTTCAATTTTCAAACACGTATCTGTGGCATATGAGTCTCTCTCTCTCTATCATCTATCTATCCATTGTTGGAGATTATGAATATACAGATAAACACAAAAATGTATAACAATCTCACTAGAAATGCTGAAATGACCCAAAGAAAATGGCAGGGCCCACATGAATCTAATGAAAGGATGACAGATAGCTCAGTGTGTGTCTGGCCACATCTGCAGACACTGGGGACCCTCCCTGCAGGTCTTGTGTGCACCTGGGTATCTTCTCATTGGCAGTGTTGAGTCACAATGTGTCCTCACATGACTGGGCAGATGCATCACTGCACAATAACAAGGACTTCAGACTGTGGTCATTTTAGATGGATGGATGGGTGGGTTGATAGTAGACACATAGATACAGACATATAGATACCTATACAGATACAGATGTAGATACAGACAGATAAAATATTGTCCCTCTCTGTTATATGCATACACACACACATACACCTACAGAGAAACAGACAAACACAGTTTTATCAGACTGCAATTGGTATCTTGAGGAAGGAAGGTATCTTGGGCTCAAGTTGTATTTACATGTTCTCTCTGTACTGTCAGCACGGCTGACCGCTCTTAAAGATACCCATGTGTCTTCCCCACGGCTCTTCCTCTCCAGTCTTGCTGCCACTGGCTGAGTTGAGAAGCTCATCACCTCTTCCTCAGAATATTACAATTTCCTCATTTCTCTACCCACCACTGTTTCATAGCTCAGACCGCATACAGCCACCACCTTTGCCTCTTAAATATTGCTTTTGCCTAACCCCCAACCTTTGTCCCCAGCTGAGACTATGGAGTCCAAACTTTTGCACAATATTTATCAAATCATTCCCAGCCTGAGTGTAGCCTCAGTGCCAAGCCCCCCACCCCGCCCCGACAAGGAGCCCCATGTCCTCTCTGGGGCTACAGCTTTCTCTCCTCCTGGTGCTTTTACATAGTATGCTCCTTCTGCGGGAAGACACCCGCATTTCCTAGTGCCCTAGGAGCTGCTCTTCTTCTACACTCAACTTGAATATAAGCTTCTTTATGATGCTTTCACTGCTTCTTCTGCCCTCAAGGCATTTCTGTTTATATCTTTATCATATCATTTATCTTTATCACTAAGCTCTGTCCATGGACAGAATCTGCGATATTCATCCTTGTGTTCCTATGGTATAACAACAAGCCTGACATGAAGTAGCGTCTTTCCCCCAAATGTAGTGCATTAATGTGTAGATTTTTAAGTGTGTATCTTGAACCTGCCAAGTATTCTCCACCCTAGACACTTGACATCTGCCCTTTCTCCTCCCTGAAATACTCTCTACCTGATTCTTTTTTTTCTCAGTTATAATGTGTGTTACTAACATAGATCACAGTTTCCTTTGTGAAGCATTACCATATGCATCCATGGCATCATTTTCAAAAGCTGTCCAGTCCAAACTCAAAATATTTATCCACCCTCTATTGCTGCCTTTGGTTTATTTTCAACCCAATCTGTGATGCAAACAATTTCAAACTCTGAGATAAAAAGTTTTTCTAAAGGAGAACCGTTTCTTTGTGCAAAGGTAATTGAAGACTGAACTCTGGATATACCGGCTCCAACCTAACAAAGGTGATATGACCGGTCCCACGCTACACAAAGGCTGAAACAGTGTGTGAGAGGCTGTGCACCACAGCTTAGGTTCTGGAGTTGGTAAACTTGTGTGACCTTGGCTTTAACCCCTCTGAGCCCTGGTTCTCCATCTGCCGAATGAAGATGATAGAATTGATCTCTCTTAGTATAAGAACTGAGTGTAAATGTGTATAGTATGCTAGTACAGTGTCTGGAAATAAGTAAGTGCTTAATAAATGTTAGCTGCCTTTGTTCATATTTATATATGGTTGTTAATATTATACATGCCATTTAGAATCTCATAACTAGCTTGGTGGTGGTGGTGGTTTAGTCACTAAGTCATATCTGATTCTTTGCTTCCCCTTGGACTGTAGCCCGCCAGGCTCCTCTGTTCATGGGATTTCCCAGGCAAGAATACTGGAAAGGGTTGCCATTCCCTTCTCCAGATAAATGACCTAATCTGTGCCTAACTGCTCATTCTCTCAATCTCGATTCCTTCCATTTTAAGTCAAGACATATAAATGAAGTTTGCCTTGGATAACAGGGACAATTTCATGATATATGCTTGCAGAATAAAAGGGAAATACTTGATAAGTAATTATTCATCTCTGCCTCTTCATCCGAGCTATTGAACCTAAGTGAATGCGTAGGGGAAAGTGCATGTTTCTATAAAGAAATGGCCTGGCTCTTCCATATCTATTTTCTTTCAGGGGGCATCTGCTTCTATTTCTAGAAGGAGCTTCAGCACTGCGGCTCCTGGTTTCCAGGGCAGTAATTCCACCTGTTAAAACTCTTCCTTGTTTTAAGTGTTTTAAGACTGAAGGGCACAGTCAAAACAAATGAAAAAAGTGAATCTTATAATTTGGAGTCATAGAGGCTAAAGTCTGAATGCCACTTTTTTATTGGCTACACAGGGTCTTAGTTGCAGCTTGTGGGATCTAGTTCTCTGATCAGGGATCAAACCCAAGCTTCCAGCATTGGGAAGATGGACTCTTAACCACTGGACTACCAGGGAAGTCCCTGCATACCACTTCTTTCCAACTACTTTTTGCGTGATTAAGCCCTTGAAGTATAAGCTCCCTCAACCATAAAATGGGGATAAAAATATTTGCCACACAGGAATGTGGAGAAAAGATTAGAGATAATGATTGTAAAGAGACTTAAATACTTATTATTTTTGTTTTTACATTATTATTATATTTTCATCACCCCCAGAGAATAACAAAATATTAAGAGACCAGGGAAAACGAATATAAATATGAACTGCATTCTAGTACATTTTTAAACCTCAGGGCTAGTTTATAAAAATAATAGACTTTTAAAGTCTCATTGTTTTATTCTTCAAGGATTACCTTTTATTTTGTGTTTTAACAAGGAAGATAATTTCACAAACTAGAGTTAAGACTAATTTGGGAATTACAGCAAGCATGCTAGGTTTGGTCATGCTGTATTTTCTATACTAAATAGTATGACATGGTGCAAAGAGCATTACACCAACTGTCAGGAGATGTGGACTCTAATGTTGGCTTCTCCATAGCTGTGTGATTTTTGTAAATCAGTTAATAGTTCTGGCTTAAGGTGTGTGTGTGTGAGAGAGAGATGTGTGTTTCTGTGTGCAGATGTGTGTGTATGTATGTGGTGGTGGTCTCTTTTATTTATTTGGTTAGTTTTGAGTGAAGAAGTTAGATTATGAATTCTTAGGTATATGCTAGTCTAAATTCTGAGTTGATTATCTTCTAATAACAGTGCAAGTTCAAGGTGGTTACTCTGGGGTACAAAGTGCCACTATCACCAGGAACAGTAACAAAATAGCTAGTGTTTATTTATTTGAGCCTGGTATTAAGTGCTCTTATACATCTTTTCCTTCAGTCCTCAACTTATCCTTAGTAAAGTCTTCCTATTAAAAAATCAGCATAAGGGTAGATATCTACATCAATGGAAAAGAATCACATGTCCAGAAATATACCCATACATGTATGGTCAATTGATTTTCAATAGGATGTCAACACTATTCAATGAAGGAAGAATAGGCTTTTCAACAAATCATGTTGGAGCAACTGGACAGCCACAGGAAAAACAATGAAGTTGGACTCTGACGTCACATCATATACAAAATTAACTCAAGATGCATCACATACCGATATTTAAGAACTAATTCCTAGAAGAAAGCAAAGGTGTGAATCTTTGTGATCTTGGATCAGGCATGATGTCTTAGATATGACACCAAAGGCACAAGCAACAGAAGAAAAGAAATAGGTAAACTGTACACTACTGAAATTTTAAAAACTTTTAATTGTATTCAATTTGAAGCAAAGTTTGTGCTACAAAGCACACGAGCAAGAAAGTGAAAAAACTCCCACAGAATGGGAGAAAATTTTTACAAATAATATATCTGATAAGGAATTAGTATCTAAAATACATAAAAGCACATGCAACACAACAAAAAACACAAACAACCCAATTAAAATGTAGACAAAGGGATGTGAATAGATTTTATTCAGTAAAGATACACAAATAGCCAGCATACCCATGAAAACATGTTTAGCATCATTATTCATTAAGAAAATGCAAATCAAAACCACAATGAGTTTCTGCTTCACATCCACTAAAATGGCTATAATCAAAAAGACAGATAATAACAAGCGTTGGTGAGGATGTAGAGAATTTGGAACCCTCCCGCATTGCTAGTGGAATTGTAAAATAGTGCACCGCCTGACAGTCAGGCAGTTCCTCAGAAGATTAAAGATAGAGGTAGCATGTGATTTACCAATTCAACTCCTAGGTGTATACTCAGGATGAATGAAAATACATCCATGCAACATCTTTTACACCAATGCTAACAACAGCATTATTCATGGTAGACAAAAACTGGACACAACACAGACTTTCATCCACAGCTGAATGGATCAACAAAGTATGGCACATCCATACAGTAGAATACGACACATCCATGAACAGAAGCAAAGTTCTGATGCTTTAACACATGTGAGCCTTGGAAACACTGTTACATGGAAGAAGCCAAACACAAAAGGCAACGTGTAAGTTCCCAAATGGGCCAGTCCATAGAGACAAAAACTACATTAGTTTCCAGGGGCTGGGGAGAAGGCAAATAGGGAGAGGCCACTCATGGGCCTGGGTGTCTTTCAGGGGTGATGCTCTAGAATTGGACAGTAGTGATTGGTCTGCAATCTTGTGCATATACTAAAAGTGACTGGATTCTATTCTTTAAAAGGGTGAATTTTCCAGTGAAGAATTACATTCTTATAAAGACCCTGTTTAAAACAAACAATCAAGTCTTGTCAGCTCTTGAGAAGTAGAATCAGATGTTCTTGCACTAAGGAGAGACGGCAACCTCCCAAGCAGGATTCTTCCTTTATGATAGTTCCATGCATGTGCTTCACTCTCCAGCATTCGCTGCTTGCCCACTCTCTCCCCTCCCTTTTCAAGACAGCTAGCCATGTGTGCCCCAGCCAAGTCAGCCTCTCTGCAATGCTCAAGGTACCCGTGCTCACTCACCGTCCCACACTGTTACTTGCACTGCGTTGTCTGCTGTGCGCCTCTTCTCACTCATCTGCCTGTTCAAGTCCTACTCACATCTACACAGTGATACTGAGATAGAGCACCCTCCTCCATCATCACTCTGCATCCTGAGGGTGAGTGGTGGGAGGTGCTCTATGACTTCCTGTGCATAATGATGTAATACATTCATTCTAAAATTTACACAAGTGTATAACTTGTCCTAGGATTACTTTAGCAATAGAAGAGAGGAAAAGTCCCACTCTCATGTCACCTGTAGAGCTTGGTGTCTACAGGAGAACACTAGCACTGACACATGATCATGGAAGTTAACATGTAATGGTGCTGCGGGTGTGCAAGACACCAGGAGGGCCCACGATGGGGTCCCTCCTGGCCAGCAGGTCTAGGTGAGGGTTTGTTCTGAGCAGACCTGGGCAGAAGGATCATCATATGTAAGGGTTACATAGAGACAGGAAGCAGGGGTGAGCTTGTGGGGCTGTGGATAAAGTGAAAAGAGGAAAGACACAGAAGGTGAGGCTGGACAGGCAGAGGCCAGAACTCCTGGGTTTGTGGAGGAAATGCTAAGATTTTTATCCTTTTACAAGAGAAACAGGGGAGCTTTAAAATGTGGGATGATGATGATGGTGGTGATGATGATGGTGGTGATGATGATGGTGGTTGTGGTGATGATGGTGGTGGTGATGATAATGATGGAGGTGGTGATGACGGTGATGGTGGTGGTGATGATGATGATGGAGGTGGTGATGACAGTGATGGTGGTGGTGATGATGATGGTGGTGGTGATGATAATGATGAGGTGGTGATGATGGTGATGATCTTGGTGGTGATGGTGGTGGTGCTGATGATGATGGTGATGGTGGTGATGGTGATGATGGTGGTGGTGATGATAATGATGATGGTGGTGATCATGGTGATGATGGTGGTGATGGTGGTGATATTGGTGGTGATGACGACAGTGGTGATGATGGTGGTGCTGGTGATGGTGGTGATGATGAGAATAACGATGGAGGTGGTGATCACGGTGATGGTGGTGGTGATGGTGGTGGTGGTGATGATATTGCTGGTGATGACGACAGTGGTGATGATGGTGGTGATGATGATGGTGGTGGTGGTGATGATAATGATGGAGGTGATGATCATGGTGATGGTAGTGGTGATGATGATGGTGGTGGTGATGGTGATGGGGTGATGATGATGGTGATGATAATGATGATGATGATGGTAATGATGATGGTGGTGATAGTGTGATGATAATAGTGATGATGACGGTGGTGGTGGTGATGATGGTGGTGGTGGTGATGATAACCATGGAGGTGGTGATCATGGCGATGGAGGTGGTGATGATAGTGTTGCTGATGGTGGTGGTGCTGGTGATGGTGATGATGGAGGTGGTGATTGTGGTGAGGGTGGTGGTGATGACAGTCGTGATGGTGACAGGGTGATGATAATGGTGATGACGGTGATGATGATGATGGTGGTGATGGTGATGGGGTGATAATGGTGATGATGATGGTGGTGATGATGATGGTGGTGGTGGTGATGGTAACGATGGAGGTGGTGATCATGGTGATATGGTGGTGATGGTGATGAGGTGATGATAATGGTGATGACGACGGTGGTGATGATGATGATGGTGGTGATGGTGATGGGGTGATAATGGTGATGGTGGTGATGGTTATGGTGGTGGTGGTGATAACGATGTAGGTGGTGATCATGGTGATGTGGTGGTAATGATGAATGTGGTAGGGAAGATGGTGATCGTGATGGCGGTGGTGGTAATGGTGATAATGGCGGTGATGATGGTGGTGGTGATGGTTATGGTGGTGGTGGTGATGATAATGATGGAGGTGGTGATCATGGTGATGGTGGTGGTGGTTATGGCGGTGGTGGTGATGATAACGATGGAGGTGGTGATCATGGTGATGGTGGTATTGATGATGATGGTGGTGATGGTGATGATAATGATGGAGGAGGTGATCATGGTGATGGTGATGACAATGGTGGTGGTAATGAGTGTCTGCAGGAGGACAGACTACACTGGGAAGAGGGCAGAAGTGGGAACAGGAAAGCTAGCTCAGTTGTTGCCAAGCAGGGAGGTGGTGATACCTTGGACAAGTGTGGAATAGCAGGGAAGATGGGCAGAGAGGGAGACGTGAGAGACATTTAGAGGTAGAGCAAGCAAAGTGTGGGGAGGTTGAGGATCTCTGTTCAGCGTTAAAACACTTCTCACAGTGCTCTGTTGTCGGTGTCTCACTGGGTGAGAGAGAAGAATCTTCATAAACAAGAACAGCTATTTGTTCATCTCAGCATCCCTAGCACCTCTGTGTCTGGTATCCAGTAGGTGCTCAATCCACGTGTGTTGGATTTAACTGACAGCACAGAGAGGCTCCTAGAAAACACAGCCGTTAGGATCCAGGGGGCAGCCAGGGCATTGGAACTGGGTCAGACTGCGTGTGGTCAGACCCCAATCCTTAAGAGACAGGCCCAGCTGATGCAGTTTCAGACTCTGACTGTGGGCTGAACTCCTTTGTGCTGTGGTGTGATGTGGTTTTATACTATCCTGACTAAGATTAGACCTGGGGGGCTCTGACTGCTTTTCTATTCTTGGCTCTAGTTTGATTCACGGAATGTAGGGAAGGAGAACAAATGGTTATGAATTACACATGAATGTACTCCGAGGACCAGAACATCCCCAACCCTCCAAGCTCCACTGAGGTCATTTGTGATGATTGTCTCTACTCTCTCTTACAGAGCCTATTTATAGACACAGACACACGTCTCCTATTTTTAATTTGCACAATTTAAGCAACTGACCAGGATCAGAGAACCTCCATGCTGTCAGAGTCTTTCTCTTTTGTTGGTCTTTCTGGGGCAGGAGATGCTTCCCTCTGGAGTCTTCTTTTCTCCTATCCTCTCTGACTCTCCACCTCCCCCTGAGGGTTCTGCTTGCCACACACACACTCAGAATCTCAGGGTTTAATTTACATCATACAATTTTCAAGTCAAAAATGGACCTTAGGGATCACCTAGCTCAACCTCCTCATTTTACAGCCAAGGAAACACTCGTGTCCTAGTCCCAATTCTGTCAAGCATCTGTTGTGAGGTGGCAGGCAAGTCTGAGACCTCTCTTCACCCAAGTCTCTCCCATTTCAGCACCCCCAGGCCCTGGTCTCAGACCTCTCTCCACCTCTTTACTTCTTTACTTAGTCACAATTGTCTTTTGTTACAATCCCTCCTATTCACAGCATGACCTTGAAAGAGTCACAAAATGTCTCTAACCCCTGGTTCCCAAACTGCAAAGTGGGGTGGTGATGTAGGTCGCTCACAGGGTCCTTGGGAAAAATAACTGGTAAAGGAATATTAAATGCTTTAATCATGGAGTCTGTCACATGACAAACGTCAATATCATTGGCTCTTAATTCTGCTGATAGATTTTTAATTTTTTTGCCAGCAACTCTCATTTTCTAAAGAACTTCATGAGAGTCAGGAGGCACCATACAGATAATTTCCCAAACATCACTTATTTCATTCTGGGGAAATCTTACCAGGAAGGTTTACAATTGCACATTGTAACAGTGAAGAACTAAAGGCAGAGAGAGGTTAAATAAGTTGCTGAATGTCACACAGCAACAGAGGAGAAGCTGAGATGTGCACACAGTCTCCACTGACTTCAGAACCCCAGGTCTCAGCACTGCAAAACCACAACCACAAGCAGCACCAGCCCACGGGTTCATGAACATGGCAGCCAGCTCCTGGCCTCGCAGTTCGCACATGGCATGTTGGGTTTCAGGGGACTCCTATGGAGTTTGGAGTGAAGCTGCCCTCTTCTGATGGCCTGGAACAGCAGGTAATGCCAACCACACTGAATAGGGAGCAGGACCAGATGAGGTGGTCTGGGTAATGTGCCAGCATGCCCTGATCACCGGCTGCTTCTCATTCTCGGCCTCAGGTCCCTGGGCCCCTCATTCTGCGCTCTTGGTCAGATGATAGCAGCATAGAAAGGAGTTGGAGGCGGGACCATCCCACCCAGGGTATGCCCGGCCCTGCCCTCCAGCCTCTCAGCAGAGTTGCCAATGCTCCAGTTCTGCTGGACCAAAGCCCAGCCTGGCAGGGACAGAAGGGAGGAGGACTCCCCCACCTAAGGATCAGACCACATGCATTTAGGGTTTTGTGAACCCCCTCCAACTCTTCTGTCAGCTCCTGGCCTTCCTGATATTTTTTGTTTGTTTGGCCCAACACCCTGTCAGCAGATGATCTCTGACATCACCTTTGTGTGTCCATCTTTCTCCCTGTGCCCAAAGGCCTTATGATGAATGCGGGGGTGGCAGGGGCAGGAAGGGGCATGGAAATGGGCTTCTATCATGATGTTCTCGACAGTTTGTCCAGGAGCCCACCCAACACTCAGTCTCCCAGGTCTGGAGCCTTTGGCAGGGGCCTTCCTGACCTGCTCACCTCTCGCTTGGCACCGGAGTATTTACTGGCTCCTGCCCTGCTCTATGCCGCTCATGCCCAGATGACAAGGGTGGGCATCTTGTCATTAAGGATGGACATCCCTACTGTGCTTTGTTCACTTGCACAGCAACCTCGTAGCCTCGACGGACTCACCTGAGTTTCCACCACTTCCCACACAGCCTTACCCTTGGACTGTCCTTCAGGAACCATCTGGATTCTCCCCAGCAATTCTCCTATCTGCCAACTCTGTAACTTCCTTCCTTCCCTCCCCTTTCTCCCACCCCCACCCCCCACTCCTGTACTCCGGATGGAGTCACCTGTGCCCAGCTCTGAGATAGAATTGAAGAAGAAATTCACTAGGATCAGACACAGAAACCTTGTATCTCAGGAGGAAGGTGGGACTTGGGAAAATCTTAAAGGAACAGGCCCTTACCCACAACAATGCCCATGGCAGGCTGCTGCCATGGGAAGGAAGCTGGAAGGGCCTCTCTTTCTCATTCAGCATTTATAAGGAAATGGCAAGCTCTGTATGTCCCCAACCCCTGTTTCAGTATTTTATAACATGACAAAGCTAAAACTTTGCTAAAAAGGATCTAGTTATGAACAAAGGATCTTCTCTGGTGGATCAGATGGTAAAGGATCTGCCTGCGATGTAGGAGAACTTGGTTCAATCCCTGGGTCAGGAAGAGCCCTGGGGAGGGGATGGCAACCCACTCC
Source organism: Nanger dama (assembly GCA_917880005.1). Lineage (NCBI taxonomy): Eukaryota > Metazoa > Chordata > Mammalia > Artiodactyla > Bovidae > Nanger > Nanger dama. The sequence continues at coordinate 4,405,001 of CAKJTW010000076.1, forward strand.
AGTCTTCTTGCCTGGAGAATTCCATGGACAGAAGAGCCTGGTGGGCTAGAGTCCATGGGGTGGCAAAGAGTCAGATACCACTGAGAGACTAACACTTTCAGTTTTCATGAACAAAAGAAATCATAAAAAATATATATATACTTTGAAAACTTCTATGACATGTACCTCTACTTCAGTATTCTCATTAAAGAAGATGTGGCACATATATACGATGGAATATTAGCTATAAAAGGGCACAAAACTGGGTCATTTGTAGAGATGTGGGTAGACCCAGAGTCTGTCATACAGAGTGAAGTAAGTCAGAGAGAGAAAAACAAGCATCATGTATTAATGCATATCTGCAGAATCTAGAAAGATAGTACAGACGAACCTATTTGCAAAGCAGAAATAGAGACACAGACACAGAGAACAAAGGTATGGATAGCAATGGAGGAAATGGGATGGGGGAGATTGGGATTGATATATAAATATATGCATATATATATATATATATATATATATATATATACGTTCAGTTCAGTTCAGTTCAGTTGCTCAGTCGTGTCCGACTCTTCGCGACCCCATGAATCACAGCACACCAGGCCTCCCTGTCCATCACCATCTCCTGGAGTTCACTCAGACTCACGTTCATCCAGTCTGTGATGCCATCCAGCCATCTCATCCTTTGTCGTCCCTTTCTCCTCCTGCCCCCAATCCCTCCCAGCATCAGAGTCTTTTCCAATGAGTCAACTCTTCACATGAGGTGGCCAAAGTACTGGAGTTTCAGCTTTAGCATCATTCCTTCCAAAGAAATCCCAGGGTTGATCTCCTTCAGAATGGACTGGTTGGATCTCCTTGAAGTCCAAGGGGCTCTCAAGAGTCTTCTCCAACACCACAGTTCAAAAGCATCAATTTACTATGTATAAAACAGGTAACTGATGAGAACCTACTGAATAGCACAGGGAACTTTACTCAGTGTTCTGTGGTGATCTAAGTGGGAAGGAAATCCAAAACAGTGGGGATACATGTAAACGCATAGCTGATTCACTTTGATGTTCAGCAGAATCTAAAGTGACATTATAGAGCAATCATACTCCAAAAAATTGCTTAAAATAAAAGTTTAAAGATTAAAAAATAAAAGTTTATTAACCAACGGCAAAAAAAAAGAGAGAGAGAGAGAGAGAGAGAGAGAGAAAAGTCATGTTCTTGGTTCTCTGGGATTCCACCAGGCTCCATGAGTTTTTACTGTGTCCTCTATGGATCAAGTATTGGCCACAGCATTCATTGTGCTTTGATCCATATCTCATGGACAAGCTTATGTACCCCCTTTATAAAACTCACTACTAGATCCACAAAAGACAAGATTTCTAATGTGAGAGAATATGCTTTGATCCTAAGTATGAGGAAGTCTTACTAAGAGTAGGACTGCAGTATCATTGTTATGTCAGTCTTTCTGCAAACTGCTGTCTCAATTCCAGAAAATCTGGAGAATCTGAAAATAAGGACCACTTTGCTTTCCCATTTTCTTACATTGGAGGAGGGGGAGGGGTCCGTGACTGAACATTGCTGATAAAAACATGATAACTGAGTCTCATTACAGCCAAAGACAAGTCTCATATTTTAGCATTTTTATTAAAGCTTTTTAAATTACTGAGTGTCTGGTATATTCAATACTGGGCCTAAGTGATTTATATTAGTCTATCCCTAGATACCCTATCTAATAAATAACTTGGCAATCTCCTAACCCATAAATATCCCTGGCCTCAGCAAAAAGCAATTAAAGCCCGTTAGGGAAAAAAAAAAATGTGGCTTCCCAGTACTCAGACTGCAGTGTCATTGGAGGGTCCCAGCGGAATAATTCAAGCCTTTTACCGACGGGGCCATGTCTCCTGTGCTTCCCACTCACCCACCAGGAATTTGCATTTCTGTTCCTATCAAACACGAACACACCCCAGCTCTCTTTAAATGTGTAACGTGTCATCACGATGCAGGTGTTTTATCATGGAACTAGTATTCCCAGCAACAAGTGTTCTACAATATCTGAGACAGTTTAGGCTTAAAATATTGTGTAAAACCTTTTGGGAAAGCACTAGTGCTCAAAATGTTCAAAACGCATTAAGCAGCAAGCCAGCTACCTGAAGGGTTATTAGAGACTCCCGTGTCACTCGCCCAGAAAATATTTCAGGTTAATAAGGTTCAACCAGCACGTCAGGTAAAAAGCTAAGGAAATTTATGATAGTGGCTTTAAGCTCAGTACCTTTAGCAGCAAAAGAAGGCCTCTTTTCCTGGAAAAAACAAAAACAGGAAACCCATCTCTTCCTGGCCTTCCCTGAATCTCTAGGGGTATATGAAGAAGCAAAGTCTGGGTCTTTCTTTCTTCTTACGTTAATGATTTTGCTCTGCATTCTATGCAATATACAGGCACCTGTCCAGGACAGGAAACATTCCCACACAGACATGTCTCATTTTTCTCAGGGAAATTTTCAGGAAAAATTGCCCTGAGTAGGGAAGGATGGCCCTGGTCCAGGTTTTACAGGGATTCTCCAAATTACAATCGCAGTGAGCCCATGGCAAACTCGCCATCAATTTCAGAGCATTGTGGGCTTTAAATCAAGTTAATTTGATGTCCTCTAATAATATTTTTCATCATTTTCTTAAACATTGTCTATTTTTTTGTTTGCATGTCACTTCCGAGATAATGGTCACATATGGCTTGTTGGAGGAGGGAATAACGCCTTCTCTGCTTTCACAGGAGCCTAATAACACCCTTCTCACACATCTCTCTCTAGGCACGTCCAGAAGGCATACGGATGTCAGGCAATACGAATGTCAGTACAGTTGAACTGGATCATAGAGCTGTGAAGAGGGGACATCTGGAAACTGCCTTCCCCCTTCCATTGTTTCAGGCACTGGAAGACGAGCACGCACTAAATTTCATGTCCATAGTTGGTGTTGGAAGATCTGGGTAACATTGCCAGGGATGTGATGGAGAAGATTTACTTTTGCCCTGAGTATATTTACATTGATTTTACACTCCTTGTAAGCAATAGGTTGCAACCAGTTACTCAGAGTTCCCCACAATTCTGCAAGCTACATGCTATCCCGTTTCCAAATTATTTAATGTCATGTTTTTAAAGGTGACTACACTGCCATGATTGAAACAACAGCCTACTTTGAAACACAGACAAGTGGGACTCCCACCTTTACTCTCACACTGCCCCCCACTGTCTTACGGTGTCTTCTAACTCATCTGTACTTTGTTTATCCAGCCAAGGTTTACTTGTGCGAGACAGGAAAATAAGAAAATAGATTTTCCTCATCCTTCCTAAGACAAAAAGTAGCAGAGTATATATACTGTTGCTCCATATTTATAAAAATACACGTTTAGAGCTGTACTGTATTCCTTTGAATGTGCATGTGTGATCTGACACTCAGTTCAGTTCAGTCGCTCAGTCATGTCTGACTCTTTGTGACCCTGGGAATCGCAGCACACCAGGCCTCCCTGTCCATCACCATCTCCTGGAGTTCACTCAAACTCACATCCATCGAGTCAACGATGCCATCCAGCCATCTCATCCTATGTCATCCCCTTTTCCTCCTGCCCCCAATCTCTCCCAGCATCAGAGTCTTTTCCAATGAGTCAACCCTTTGCATGAGGTGGCCAAAGTACTGGAGTTTCAGCTTTAGCATCATTCCTTCCAAAGAACACCCAGGGCCAGTCTCCTTCAGAATGGACTGGTTGGATCTCCTTGCAGTCCAAGGGACTCTCAAGAGTCTTCTCCAGCATCACAGTTCAAAACCATCGACTCAGTCGTGTCCAACTCTTTGTGCCCCATGGATTAATGGACTATCCATGGCATTTTCCAAGAAGAATACTGGAGAGGGTTGCCGTTTCCTCCTCCAGGGAATCTTCCCCACCCAGGGGTTGAACCCGGGTCTCCTCCATCTTCTGCACTGGTCGGTGGATTCTTTACCAGTGAGCCACCTGGGAGGTTCATTCCTTTATATACACACATATACTTTATTGAACTAGTATCCTATTCACAGATATGTGAGCTAAAATCTATTTCAATTTACTATCACAATGCCACTCAAACTACTGTACGTTTGTGTGTGTGACTCTATGTGTATACGCGTGTGTGTCGGTGCATTTTAGGCTTGTGAATGTGCGTGTGTGGAACAGAGTTCCAGAACAGGTAGAGGTTTAAAGTGTAAATCCTCCTATCACTTTGGTGGCTGTTGATAGATTTCTTCGTGTGGGGGTCTGACCATGGTTCACATCCACTAACAGTCTGTGAGGCTATCTGTGTCCCCAACAGTCTTGGCGGCAGTCTGTATCACTAAGCTTTTGGATTTTGCCAATAAGCAAGAGATGGCATCTCTGTGTGGTTTGATTGCATCCTTTCACTCATGTCAGGATGGTCAGCAGCATTTTCTGTGGACTTTCTCTCTGTGCCCTTTGCCTGGGCCAGCGGGACTTTGCAGGGTCCTCTGTAATGAATCATCTTTCTCTGTCCGTCAACTAGAGTTGATTCACTGTGTTAGTGAGAGCTCAGCCTCTGGAGACAGAGGGCCTGGCCTGCTTCCTGGAACTACCATTTCCTGGCTGTGTGACCTTAGGAGGTTTATTAACCTATTTGTGCCTCATGTTTTACCTATAACATAGGGACACAATGAGGACCTAAAAGTCACAGGTGTTTAAGGTTTAGGTGAGTCAATTATAGGTCCAGTGCTCAAAACAGTGCCGGCTGGGTGGTCAGCACTGCTCATTCAAAGGTCGCTCAGCCCTCACGGCTGGGGTCACATTGGTCCAGGTCATCAGTGGACAAGGATTGGGCTGGGTGGTCCTACCTACCATGGCTCAGGGAGGATGAGGCTTGATTTGGGACCAGAGGCGCCTCCTAAGAGTCAGCATGATCATTTGTCTCTGCAAACAAAGCCACCTGTGCACTGGCCCCTGTGCACCTGTCAGACAGAGGAACCTGGTGGGCTACAGTCCATGGGGCTGCAGAAACAGTAAAACAACAGCCAAACAACACCAGAGAAATGTCAGGCTGGAGACACAGCGAGATGGCAGGGGACAGGCACCGATGCGCAAGCTCACTGGGGCAGCAGGACATTCACCTGGCTCACTTTGAGCCCAAATGGATTAAATGCCTTCTTTTCTCTTTGGAAAATGCAAGAGAAGAAATGCTGACATGTCTCTAGGGCAAATGTGATCCTCAAGGGCAGGAAAGGGCAGGGTGGGTATGGTCACGCTGATCTGGACACACAAGTGTTTTCTGGGCCTCTGACTATGTGTCTGTGTATCTGATAAAACAAAGGGGATGGATCAGGGCGAGTCAGACAGTAGGTACCCAGTTGGCATCTTATGGAAAGGAAATGGAGGAAGCCAGGCCATGGTTTTGGGTAAACTAGGGTGGTGGGCAGAGACATGGCTATAGCCAGAAATTCTCAGTTAGGGCAGAGGCAGAGATTTTGTAGAATCCACAGCTGGGTTCCCAGTCCAGCAGAGACTGCATGTTACCTCTGGAGAAAATAAAACTCCCTTCCAAGCATATTAACACACCCTTCATCATATTTACTCCCTTAGAGAAAAGGTTAGTGTAACAACGTGCCACCCATTTTGTGGGAATTTTGTAATCCCTAAATTAGATCTCTCCTAATGTTTTTGAATTGGGAAACTAAAACTCCTATGCAAAAACTTTCTGACTCTGCCATCACTCCTGATGTGGACTCTGTGTTTAGATACTGAGCAGAGGAAGACCCTCCCTCATGGAGACAGAGCCCAGCTATAGGTATTGATGGCAGGAGGAGGGAGACCCAGCGGAGCCCTCAAAAGATGGATGATTAATTTCCAATGGATTTCATTTCTCCTAAGGATGTAAAAATGAGAGCTTAGACCCGGAACCTGCTGTGGTTCTTCTCAAGGTGATAAAAACTCATTACAGTTAGAGCCTGTTCTACCAAATGTGCCAGAAGCAGAAACACGGAGCATTTGGGAGGATTCAGAGCAAAGAGAGTCGGGCTTATAAATGGGCCATGTGTGTGGACAGAGACTCAGAAAGGTTATCCAGCTTCTTCTCTCTGTAACTGAGAGGATCCACCTGCCAGGCTGGCTGGGGTGGGTATAGGGGCTGGGGGCCAGGCTGCAGGTTCCTGAAGTCGGTAGGTGTGGAGATGGGAAGACAGAAGGCAGGCTGGAGAGGGAAGAGGATAGAAGCAGTCCTAGAGGAGAAACAGGTGACAAATTCCTACCCACCCCACCTCATACGCTCTCTCTCTCACAGGCATACATGAACATTTATATTCATTTACTTATTTAACCCCTGATTTCAGTGCCATTTCAAAGCTAGATAAGGCAACAAACAAGTCTTTATAATCATGTTGTTCAGTCGCTCAGTCGTGTCTGAATATTTGTGACCCCATGGACTGCAGCACACCAGGCTTCCCTGTCTATCACCAACTCCCAGAGCTTGCTCAAACTCATGTCCACTGAGTCTCATGTATCAAGTACCAATATTTACACAGTGGTAAGCATGGAGCTGGGGCTTCTCTAGTGGCTCAAAGAATCTGCTTGCCAATCCAGGAGATGCCCACCTGCCAACACAGGAGGTGCGGGTTCGATCCCTGGGACAGGAAGATCCCCTAGAGGAAGAAATGGCAACCCACTCCAGTATTCTTGCCTGGAGAATCCCATGGACGAAGGAGCTTGGCAAGCTACAGTCCGTGGGATCGCTGAGTCAGACACAAGTGAGCGACCAAACAACAAAGAGTGGAGCCAGGCGGGGAATAGACTCTCCTATCCAACTCCCTTAAAATATTTTGCAGAAAATCAAGATATCTTGAAATCTAGCAGGACCCTGTGGGACTCTTGGGCGCAAAATCTTTTCATATCCTCATTTCTTGTTTGCAGGAAGTAGGCTTCATTCAGCCTCCAGGACCTTTCCTGAGTTCCCACTGACAGGTTCAAGCACTAGTCAATCAGGGAAGGGAGAGGGATACAGAGTCAAGGTAGGAGAACTCAGGGAACAATAGAGCAGCCTTGGGGACAGGGTCCTGGATCCCCCTCAAGGGATACACAGAACAATGATCTTTGAGCTGCTTTGAAGATACTGAGACCCCCACCAGGTGGGAGAAGTTAACTGAGTGCTGCCCACAAGCAGGAAGACTCCAGGCCGATCTGAACCGAAGGTTGATGATGCTGATTCCCACTGACGTCACCAGCAGCCAATCAGAAGAATGTCCACGAGTGGATCACACCCTCTTTGAACCAGGACTATAAACCCCTCACTACCCTAGCCAGGTCAGGACACACAGTTTTGAGGGCAGGAACCTGCTGTGGCCCCTATTTCCTGGCAAAGCGTGAAGCTACTGTTTTCTACTTCACCCAAAACGCTGTCTCTGAGATTTAATTTGTTGTAGAGGTACAGAGGCCAGATTCAGCATCAGTCTCAAGGGATCTCCTGGTTTAAGAGGAATAACTAACTCCCAAAGGGCAAAGTATCCCATTAAATTAAAAGCTGAAATTGTTAACTCAAGTTTCTGGGCCCAGCACACAGTGAGGCCACTCTGAAATGTCAGTTTGGAGCAAAGAAATGTTTATTGCAAGGTCATTTAAGCCTGGAGCTCCTGAAAGGTTCTGGTAAAGCATTTTTAAAAGCCAGGTGAAGGAGGGTGGTCGAAGGGTCTGTGATCAGATCCTGCAGTTTCTCTGGTTGTCTGATGGTGAAGGAACAGGGCAGGGTCCCAGGGGTTAACTCTGTCAGTCCCTAGGCTCCAGAAGGCCTGGAATATGCGTTCATGGTCATCGAGTAGTTAACATCTTCCATTTGGTGGGAGATTTTTCACATCAACAAAACAACACAAACATTGTTACCTAGGTACTTCTGAGGGCAGCTAAAGCAGAAGATATGGGGGAAAGATCTATCCAGGGAAGTCTCCATAGGATTCTGCTTGGTTACAAAATCAGTTAGCAAGGTATTTTATCCCTTATCTGTTTTCCAAAATACATCTTTAGCCATGCCAACTTTTTATTTTATCTCTCATTCTTCAACCTCCCATCCTAATATGATGCCTGGTATAATTGGAATGAAGACATGTTAATAAATTCATGCAGATTGCATTACTACACTGAGGATGGTATCAGCCCTCTCCTCTCATGAACTTGATTATAAATCCCATACACAGCAAGTGAGCTCATATAAATACAAACTCACCTTACATGCACAGAATGGTTCCCAGGGCAGAACGAGACCTAATCCCTGATGTTAGCCTCTCTAAATCTGGACTCAGAGAGAATGATTCTGGAAGAAGGGCTGTGTTAGTTTCATCCTCTGCTGCCCAAGGGAAGGGAGAGCCCTGACTGGTTGGCTCCACCTTCCTGGTTTCTGTAGCGGAAATAATTTCTTTGAGTCAAGTGGATTATGCCAGAATAACTGGATGCTATAAAACATTTGAACAGGGCAATGATGTCCCATCTGCATGATTCTGCCACCTTCTAATTTAAATGTACTTTTCCGTTTAGACCTTATATAAGAAGGAAAAAAAAAAAAGACTCATGGAGAGATTCCTTGGGCTGGCCCAGTCTGCAGACTTGGCTCATTTTCAGATCAACAAAGTGCAATTGAGAGCTTGATTGTGAGTTTCCCTCAGAGGCCAGGCATTCTCTGTGCCCCACAAAACCAAGCTCTGAGCCCTGGGAACCCAAGGGCACACACGTCTACCTAAGAAATTGCCTTCTGCCCATGCAGCTGGTCAGATCTTGATCTCAGGATTCCCTGAGTCTGCATCCAATGAACTGTCCTGAGAAATGGAGTATTTCCCTCCAGATCAGTAAACAAGGATGTCACAGTCATCAGTGACAGCTGCCACCAAAAAGGGTGAGCCTGTGAATCTGAGGAAGCTTAGGAAGTTTGCTGACCCCAGATAGGTGAGGTGCATGTCAAAGGAATTACTTCTTGCATCTTCTCATACAAAGAAAAACACTAAATTCCTTAACTTGGGATATCTGGTTTTCTTTAATTAACAGCCATCTTTTGATGTTCAGACTACTTGCCTTTTTTGCAAACCTTCTACACAACCTGGCTCCTCCCCTCACCTCCTAAAAGCAGTTCTCGCCTGGTTTCCTGAGATGCCGTCTCCCGAACTTAAAGGCCTAAAAATTCCCACCTAATAAAACATAACCCTCAACTTTCAAGTTGTGAATAGTTTTAAGTCCACATTCCTCTCAAAGTATCAAGGCATCCTGTCCCCAAGGAACTGAATGGGACCCTCCCAGGCCCAACCCAGCAGGTCTCAGTAGTTCTTGGGGAGTTCGGTGTCTCTCCTAACCACAGAGATCCCTTGAGATCTCTTGAGTTTTTAAATACTGTAATACCCAATAGAATGTGCTGGTTTCTAACAAGCCCCCAGGTGATGCAGAAGCTGAGATTCTGGAACTGCTTCTTGGAGACCCATGAGGTCCTTCCTTAAAGCAACCCAAGACCACTACCCCATGCACATGAGAGGTTTTGCCACTTCGAGAGGACATGGAAACGTCTCCCCCTTTATGAAGCTGATTTTTGTCTCATTCTCCAATATCCCCGGTATTTATCTGCAAGTCTGAACCTAGTTAATAGCAACTGCAATCACTTGACATGCATTCACAAAACAAGGACGTTTGATTTTTAAGCACACTAAATACAATTAACGGCGCTGTCAGCCAACAAAAGTGTTTAATTCTCTGAGAAATCTGAAGGTAGACTTTCGTATTCTCAGATGGATGGGTAATACATGCCTTGTTCCTTGTGTCTGGAACATATTTATCTACTTTTTCTCCAATTACAGAACTCCTATTCATCCTATAAAACCTTTTTTAAGATATCACTTCTGCTCTAAAGCCTTCCTCTACCCTCTTTAAGCAGAATGATTCAAACATTCCATTCTCCTCCACCTGTGCCTCTTGTGCTGATGAACTTCCCCCAATGAAGTGGATGTAATATCCTTACATGTGACCTTCCTGATAATCAGGAAGCCTCTGCTTGCCTCTCCTAATGGATGGCAATCAGTCAAAGGCACTTTTTATGAGTCCTAGTTTCAAGCACAGCATTCTCACTTAACAGTCCCAAGAACTGTTGATCTGAACTGAATGGTGGACATGGAATCATGCAGAAAATAAAGCTGGTGACTTAATAGACTTGGTTATTTGCCTTTCCCTGAAGACATCCATTTATTCCTAAGTTACTGTGGACAAAAGATTAGCAGAAGTGGAAAGAGTGGAAAGAGTGCCCTAAGCTGATGAACTGACAAGTGACACCCACAGGGAAGAACGTGACAGTTTTACCAGTAAAAACAGCTCAGAATGTGGAGCCGCTGAGGGCACCTCTGGGTGGCATTTCTGGGAGGCAGAGAAATGCAATGAACTGCTGTTTAAAATATGATAAGTAAAGCAAGAGATGGTTAAGTTATAATCAAGGTATTCTATTTCAAGCCAAAGATGCATATAACACATATTTAACAAAATATATAAAAATAGTTTAAAATTTAAGAGAAGTTTTACTGTTTAGCAAGGAAGGCTTGTTTATCTAGAAGGTTCCCTCATCTGGAACATCTCATTATCTGATAATGCAGCATGAATAATGCATTCATGCACATTTTCCCCTGCATCCGCCATATTCTCTCCTTCCCAAACTCTTGGCCCATCTAACTTCACAGATGAATGTGCCTGGGGTGAAGTGGATCTCCTGGGTTTGGTTATGAACGCAGAGTGGAAAGAGAAAAGGTGTCAATCTGGAAAGACCATGACTGCCTCCTGCATCCTCTCCTGTTCCCTGCTCCTTGGCACCTTTGGTGGAACACCTGGGGCCATGAACGACTGGCTGCGGAAGGCAGGCCTGCCAGGGAGCTTCGTGGAATGTCTTGTGGAGTTCAACACAAAGGAGGGCAAGCTGAGAGCTGAAATTTAGGTATCAAAGGAGAGGATGAAACTTCCCTCCTCCCCGGCTCGAACCGATAAATACCAACCAGCCAAATTCTGCTCTTGTTGATTCCGAGTCCGATGGCAGTTCCACCGTCATCAAGCTGTGTTTATAAAGTTTGTCTGGTTTAGGTTTTGGCAAAACTTTGGGCCAAACCTGCAAAACCTTTTGGGCTCTGGCTTCATCCCAAAGGCATCTGATCCCGGCTTGAGCCTGGTATTTACTCTTCAACACTGGGTCACATCAAAGATTCTCAGGGACAGAAGGAGGGCCAGGGCAGAGAAAAAATGAATCATTTCCAACCAGTTTTCGCCAAGGGTGTTAGAAGCCGGCTCACCCCTGAGAAATCTTGGACATGCCCACAGAAGAGGGGAGCAGGGGCTGCTCACAGGTCGCTAACCTGGACATGCCATGCTGGAGACAAGGGCATCTGGGTCCATCCTTGCAGTATGGAGGACCTCAGCCTCAGGGCCCTTCTCCACCTGCTGGGCCTGCGTTTTCAACCTAAGCTCTGTGATACACTTCAAGTCCCCAGTACTCGGAGCTTCCGCTGAGGGGTTTGGTAAACACTGAAGTCACTCTCCGTGAAGGCAGAGTTTATCTGTGATTGCAAATGATTATCTCTTAAACATAAATACAAATTAAAAGGGGAGGAGGGGGGCTTCCTTGGTGGTCTGATGGTTAAGAACTCACCTTCCATCGCAGGAGGTAAGGCTTCAAGCCTTCCCTGGTTGGGGAGCTAAGATCTTACATGACTTGTGGCCAAAACAGCAGAACGTTAAAAAAATAAAAAGAAGAAGCAATATTGTAACAAAGTCAATAAAGACTTTAAAAATAGCACACATCAAAGAAATCTTTTTTTTTTTTTAAAGGAGGAGTAGGGGGGCTAAAGTATTCTTTTTGCCTCAAACCTGAAGCTAAGATATCGCTGGAGGTGTTTGTCTGTTTGAGAGTTCTCTGTGACCTACTTGAGATGCACCCAGTGAGGTTATTATTCCTAATATAGACCTTTCAGGGAGACATAATGCCATAAAATGCCAATTGGCCTATAGAAAGATGGTAGAATCATTGATTAATTTATAAATACTAGCATGACCCATGTTAAGAGGCAAGAGGTGGGCCATAAGGAAAAACTATGTTTGATAAATCAACTAACCTCTGAGAGAAAAGGAATCATTTGTTTTTAGAGGGAAGTGGCACCTTTAAATGAATTCAGATATGTCTTGAGAAGAGGCTGATTTCAAGAAAGGCTTGTACAAGCTGACAAACCCACGAGGCTGAAGAAAGGAGAGGAAGAGTGAAGGCGCAAGACTTCCAGAGGCAAGACAGGGAGCAGCCAGGCCCTCCCCAACCATTTCGGTCCTTGTTAATCTGAATTCTGGGCCCACGTATGCATCAGTCTGAACAAATAATAGTTTCTGCCATCTTCTAAAACATCAGTCCTATTTCTGCTGGGTGTGAAGGCTGCGTACCAGCTGTTGTAAAGTGAGATAAACCAAAAAATGGTCTCTTCTCAGGACTGCCCTGGTGGTCCAGTGGCTAAGACTCCACATTCCCAGTGCAGGGGGCCTGGGTTCAATCCCTGGGCAGGGATCTATATCTCACGTGCCACAACTAAGCCCTGGCACAGCCAAATAAATAAATATGTATTTTTTAAAGTTGGTCTCTTTTCAAAGAGAATATAAAGAACTTTAAGGAACTATACTAAAACATTCTGTGTTCTAATAAATGATACAGTTATCAATAATAAAGGAACCAGAATATATTCATTCTATTTCAATGGGTTTAAGACTATTTACAAGAAATATGGTGTTAGGTAAAGATGACCAGGACCCCAAAACAGTTTTTAACAGGCTTTACTGGGGAAGCGCTCCCGGGCAGGGTTCCCAGACCCAAAGGAGGCAGGTCCAGGAAGTCCGCGTGCCTGACCGTGCTAGAAGTTTGTTTATATATGCACGCTGCTGGGGGATGGCCAGGTTAGCAGAAGGGGTTTGGATAGGTTGCCGATTTGCGGCGGCGCTGGCCGATAGGTTTACCTATGCGGCTGGGGCGGGGCGGCTTTGGCAGCGAAGTGTGCTGTCATTGGTCCCTGGGATCCGGAAGCCTTCCTCCATTAGGGACTTCCCTGACGGCGGCAGAGAGGAGGGGCGGCTCGTCATGGCAACGGGCTCACTGTGCCGTCATTGGGGACCTTCTCGCCGGCGGGAGGGAGAGGAGAGGCGGCCCATCATGGCCCCCAGGTCCGACCTTACATATGGATCTCACCTAATTCTTCTGCTGGGATTATAACCCTACTGAATGTTCTTCCAAAGCACAGAAGACCATTTGGATCTTTGATCTGCACAGAAGACCATTTGGATCTTTGATCTGATTTAAGGAATCATGAAATTTTAGAGTTAAGAGAGAGAAGTGAAATCTCCTGGGGGTCCAGTCTCCTACCCCACAAATGAAGACCTGGAGTCACGGGTAAGGATACATGGCTCTCTGAGTCCATCTGGGCTGCAGTCACAAACACCATGGGTGTCTTGTACAGAACAGAAATGTGCCTCTCCCAGCTCGGAAGGCTCTAAGTGTGAGTCCGGATGCTGGCGTGGTGGGGTGGGGGTCCTCTTCCAGCTTGCAGCTGCTTGCGGTGTCCTCACATGGCAGACAGCGTGAGACAGCTCTCTGGGGTCTCCTTTATAAAAGCATTTACCCAAATGCACAAGGGCTCTGACTTCACAAGTAAGTATGTCCCACAGCTTCAGCCCCAATACCATCACCTTGGGGGTGAAAAGTTCAACATATGGATTTGTGGGAACGCACATCCACAGCTCTGCTCAGGGTTGCACAAACAGGAGAGCGTGTAGAATTTTGCATCACTGACCACTTCTGGCAGGGCTTCTCCAAAGGCTCAGTGGGTGAAGAATCCACTCACCATGCAGGATACACAGGAGACACGAGTTTGACCTCTGGTTGGGAAGGTCCCCTGGAGAAGTAAATGGCAACCGACCCCAGTATTCTTGCCTGGAGAATCCCATGCACAGGAGAGCCTGACGGGGTACCGTTCGTGGGGTCATAAAGAGTCGGCTGAGCACAAGCACACACACTGCTTCTGGAAGCCGAATGGCAACTGCCTAGCAAAGCAGGCAGAGGGGCTGCACTTCCACTCCCTGCTATGCAAACAGATCGAAACCCGTAAGCATCACCTCTCCCACTGCCATGGAGACAAAGTGGCGAGGACCACCCTCTCTCCTGCATCCCGCCCTCTGCCCAGGGCATCTCCACACACCCCCTTTCCTTCCAGAGCTGCTCCCCACGTGAGCATCCTCAGCACAAAGCAGGGCAGGAAGGAGGTATGCAGTGTATGTGTTGGTCCCAGGTTCCACTTCCTCCTCTGAATTGACCTCTGCCCACCCTGGAGTTTCACCCACTGGAAACTCCTGGAGGAGAGGAGCTCTGACTCCTTCTCACAAATATGTTCTGATGAGGCCTCTGCATTTCCCTGGCTGAGAAGAAGCTTCTCATTTTATTTGTGAAATTAATTCTGTGGCAATGATATTCAAAACAAAATCCTATTCTTACCCTACTGGAATGGCTAGTTATGAAAAGAATGAGACTGAAGAGCAACTCAATAAATAACACCATTTTACCCTTTTCATTGTCTCTAACAACTGTTGTTATTAAATGCAAGGCTCAGGGAATGTGCCAGATGAGATCGAGGGAGCCAGAAGCCAATTTAAATTCTGCCTAGAGGCCACGGTTGGCAGTAGTGGATTCCAAGGGCTTGTTCCCTCAGTCATAGAAAGAGAAGCATCGTGTCCCTTGGAAATAAGCTACACAGGTATCCATACAAACTAAGCCAGGCAAGTGCAGGATTTGAGGACTCCTGGTTTTCCTCCTTCTTCTATTAACCCTGCAGGCGAAGAGGAAAAGACCCTCTAGTTCCTTGGAAGGAGTCTCCTTGCCGAGTGTCCTGCTCTGAGGAAATGGGGCTCCTGGGCGCCTCGTGTGTCTTTTGGCAGCTGAGCAACACCTGTTTGAATCCCTCCCCTTAAAAAAGACTCCAACTCACAATGCAGCTCTTCAAGAAAACCTTTCTCGTTAACCTCACCTGACTCATGCTGCTGCTGCTGCTGCTAAGTCGCTTCAGTCATGTCTGACTCTGTGTGACCCCATAGATGGCAGCCCACCAGGCTCCCCCGTCCCTGGGATTCTCCAGCAAGAATACTGGAGTGGGTTGCCATTTCCTTCTCCAATGCATGAAAGTGAAAAGTGAAAGTGAAGTCGCTCAGTCATATATGACCCTCAGTGACCCCATGGACTGCAGCCCACCAGGCTCCTCCGCCCATGGGATTTTCCAGGCAAGAGTACTGGGGTGGGTTGCCATTGCCTTCTCCGCACCTGACTCATACATAGCTCTCCTTAAATTATGTCTTTGATCAATGGACACTGAGAACCCACACACATCCCAGCACTGAGGTAATACAGACACACAGGGCTCAATTCCTGCACCGTGTTATTCCTGAGAGGGTCATGGGACAAGCATCCTACGTAATTAATACTCACATGTGACATGTACTTGGTGAGTCCTCAAAGATTTCACGAAGGAGGAGACAGCATGGCTTTCTGGGAGGTCTTTATAGATAACTCGCTTGAATTCATGTCCTTAAACTATCGACTCAGTTCTCTTCTGAATGATTATGTTGGTTTTTCTATTGGGTGGAAGGAATGGAACAAAAGAAATACACACACAGGGTATCATTTAGTCCCACTACGTGCTGAATGTGCAGAAGAGAACAAGATTCTCTTACCTGCCTGGCTCTTTTTCCCTGGTAACGTTTTGTTCTGACTTAGCTTTTCTCCTCCCTCCCACATATGGAAAGTTTCCTCATCTTTTCATATCCAACTTAAATTCTTCCCTTGTCCATGAAAACTTTTATGATGATTTTGGCCCATATTTATGTCTCATTTATCTTTTTTTTTCCCCAGTGGCTATTAAGTCAGTGACATCAACAATAAGAACAACATGAAACTGACCTCTCCAAGAGACAAATATGTTTATAGGAATAGTGCTGGTTAATTCTCCTAATAACTCTTTCTGGAGGTAACTTCTCCTTTTATAGGTTAATGCATGCCATGCAGCTAAGGATAGATAAAAAGCCATCCATAAGCTATTGCTTGAATTGTGGTGCTGGAGAAGACTCTTGAGAGTTTCTTGGACAGCAAGGAGATCAGACTAGTCAATCCATAAAGGAAATCAACCCTGAATATTCACTGGAAGGACTGATGCTGAAGCTCCAATACTTTGGCCACCTGATGCGAAGAGCAGACTCGTGGGAAAAGACCCTAAAGCTGGGAAAGACTGAGGGCAAGGAGGTAACAGAGAAAGAGATGGTTGGATGGCATTATCAACTCAATGGCCATGAGTTTGAGATAACTCTGGGAGACAGTGAAGGACAGGGGAGCCTGGAATGCTGCAATCCATGGGGTTGCAAAGAGTTGGACATAACTTAGGGACTAAATAACAACAACATAGAAGAGCGTAGCTAGGAGCTGCAGTCCTGGCTTTAGATTCCTGATCCATCTTCCCACCATCCTGGCTAAATATCGTTCAGTTGTTGAGTGTCCTATTTTCAACCAGAGCCTTTATTTCAGTATGACCAGTGCAGGTAAGAATAACATTTTAGACTCTTAATGATATTATACTCAAGTAACCCATCTCCCATTACACATCCTAGTTAAGGGCTGATCACAATCAAATGTTCAATTAATCCTTCCAACAGTTTGAAAGTCACCAATTCAGTTTCAATAAGTGATTGATAGGATGATGATTTCCATATGTTTAGGAAATGGGAGAGAGAAAGATGAGCACAAAATTGATATAGGAAAGGGGAAAGGAGAAGAGAGGAAAAAGGGATACAGAAGAAAGAACTGAGGGGAAAGAGAAGCAAAAGGAGAAAGAGAAAGTAAGACCAAAAGGAAGGAGGAGAGCGAAGCATCCATTGTTTGCTCCCAGATCCATCTCAGGCCCTTCAAGGAAGCAGGTCTGTAGAAAACCAGGACCAGTGCCACAAGGTTATGGGTAATAATTGATGTTTTTGTGGGGCGAAAGGGAAAAGGAGGGGTTGAGGATGAAAGAAGTCAGGAGGGAGATGGAAAAGTTTTCAGGGTCACACGATACATTTATCAGAAGCTTTTAAAGAAGTGTTTAAGAGCAGCTAAGCTGTTGCTATGGAAATAGGTAAAAGCTAATCCATTATCTGCAACCTCTGGATGCCACCAGCCTGCCGCTGGGGGCATTCTGCATTTTATTATTATTTCTTTTTCTTTCTTCTCCTCTATTTTTTCCCTATCTGAACACATCACTGGAATTATGAGAAACAAATTAATAAAAGCCGAGGGAAAGGGAATTTGACTCCCTGAGAGATTATATTAACACATGAGGGAACCTTCACCCCATGTGTCAACTCGTAAAGAGAGAGATTATTTCAAGAAGATAAGACAGAAAGAAAACAACAATATCTGAGCACCTGGAGGGATAAATGCCCTGTTCCTCCTCGAGCCACTCACATCCTTGGCTGCATCTCTGAGCTTTGTGCTAAAACCTGCAGAAGGCAGCCTATGCCTCTTGGTTTCCACCCAGTCTGTGACCCTTGATTGGAGCCACTTAAGAGCCTTTGAAGCTTCAGGAAAGAATGTGCAGAAGCCATTTTACAAGTAGCCCTCATTTCACATAAAAGTTGTGATTTAGCTATGGGTGAGCTCAAAAGCAAATTTATGCAAAGCCAATGTCATTTCCCATAATATGCGTGTCTGAAATATAGGTTTTAATCAACGGATGCTTTAAATGTGCATATTTGTGGGAATTGCTAACGATGAAAACATTACCAATCCCACTATTACCCCAAGATCCTCCTGCCTGCTCACCATTCCCCAGGTAAGAGAAATGTCCACCCTGACTTGGGCTCAGTACTTGTGACTCTACATAGACAACTTGCAGAACTTGGTTATCTTTGTCTATTTACCTATAGAGTGATGGTCTCACAGTTAAATCAAACTCTAAGTAATTACCCAAACTCACAATGTAATACATCTTTCCACACATCCCAACACCTGGTCATTTGTGTGTCTCCCTGAAAGCTAGAAGACCATTTAGTTTCCTCCTCATGTCTTCATTCCAACAGCCAATAGGTCCCTGCATACGGCAACGGTCATTGTCTAAAATGACTTATATTTCTTCATTTCCCTTCATCTCCACAACCAGAACATCTTTTTAAAAATTTATTCTGTTGAAGTATACATGCATGCTAAGTCTGTACAGTCGTGTCTGACTGTTTGTGACCCTATGGACTGTAGCCTGCCAGTCTCCTCTATATAACTCCTAGGTAGGTATACTGGAGTGGGTTGCATGCTCTCCTCCAGGGGATCTTCCCAACCCAAGGATCGAACCTGCATCTCCTGTGTCTCCTGCATTGGCAGGTGAGTTCTTTACCACTAGTGCTACCTGGGAAGCCTGACATTGAAGTATAGTCGATTTAAAATGTTGTGTTAATTTCTACTGCAGAGAAAAATAATTCATATATATATATAATTCATATATATATATATAATTCATATTATATATATACCTTGTTATTTATCCAACCTATATATAGTAGTTTGCATCTGCTAATCCTAAAATCCCAATCCCTCCCCATCCTCCTCCTTGGCAACCACAAGTCTGTCCTTCATGTCTGTGGGTTTCTCTTTTGCAGGTAAGTTCATGTGTGCCATATTTTAGATTTAACATATGAGTGATATCATATGATGTGTGTCTTTTTCTGTCTGGCTTACTTTGTTTAGCATGATAGTCTCTGCTTGCATCTATGTTGCTGCAAAGGGCATGATTTCACTCTTCATGGCTGAGTCATATTCTGTTGCATGTATGTGCCACATCCTCTTTATCCATTTCTCTGTCCACAACTGTGATCTAACTAGGGCGCTTAGCATTTCTTATTCAAACTACCCCAACTACTTCCTAACTGCTTTGTCTGCCTGCTTCAGAATGCTTCTCCTCCATTCCCCACTTTGCTGAGGAAGCCACCTCTCTAAAATGACAATCCGCCTGCTGGCTCTGCTTCCTTAAATCCTTCACAAGCTCCCTGTGGCCTCTGTGAACTCCTGGGGATGGTGAGATGCTGTCTCCTGCCATCTCCGTGGACTCATCAGCTTCTCCACTTCTGTATGCGCCCTGGGTTCCAGATTTTTGTGTCATCCTCACTAGATACATGTTCCTTGATGGTGAGCCCTGTATCCTGGCCATCTGGGTCTGCTCAGAAGCCGGGTCAGTGCCTGGACGAGACAGTCTCTCTATAAATGCTTGCTGATTGCCGCCAGTGGGGATTCATTGCCTCCCTGCCTAATGGCAGCCATCAGAGTGCTCATGCTCCAATCTACTGTGAACACCATTCACAGCATCGCTGTAAAATGAATTCATGCCTTTCTTAATCAGTTCTGCGAATTTAAATTCTGAATCATCAGCTCACTTAGTGAGAGACATAACCACTAAACACCCCCTCTAACTCAGTGGCCAGCAACAGCATGGGTGAGCAGGGCTGTGGACAGCCAAGTAAATGTACTGATGCTCAAATTTAAAGCAAATTATGACCCATTTTGCAGCAGATTTCCCTTTGCAATTGAAATTACTGGGCTGCAGAACTACGTGTCTGACACCCATACGGTGGCATCCTCAACAATCCTTGGACACCCACAGAGTTACGGAAGGGTCACCCTTGGCATGGGCAGAACTGGAGGCTTCCATGGTTAAAGAGGATCCTTGGAGGAGTCTGCAGTAAATTCTCTTTCCTCCAGGCACGTATGAACCAAAAAGCACAGGCTGGGAAGAGACAGAGAAGAATGTATTTGGGTTATAATGTGAGCTCTTGCTTGAAAACAGATGATTAGCACTCTGAAATGAGGGCCTGGCAGCACAGGGCCCTCTGATTTAAAGAACTGAAATTGATGTTTCCAGGGCATGGTCCGTAATTACTCAGAGCTTCAAGAGAAATGATGGATTAAGAAAAAAGAGACACATAGACATTTTGTGAAGTACTATTTGGAGACTAGGACTCAAAGGAAAAAGAAAGGACAGTATGAAAAAAAAATATCAGAGGTAGGACCTACAGGAGTAATTTTGTTGGTGAATGGGTGGTTCTTGACATTTGGGTGACAAAGAAGAAATCTGCAGTCCAAATTGAAAGACTATCCTTCCTAATCATTCAGAACAACTAAACGCAAGCCTGGGTTAGAACTGAAAAATGGAACTGGAATTGATGGTAAAAACCAGAACCATACGCCCATACAAAATCTGATATATAGATAACTTTTAAGATTGTCTGGTCTGTTTAATAGTCCAGTGTGCTTGAGGACATAATAAAGGAGAAATAATGAGGAGAGGTGAGGATGGAAAACTATGGTCTGCAAAGAAGAAACTTTTCGTCTGGATGAGTCCTGGCATGAAGTTATCCTGAGATGAGTGATGCTGTCTAGGACAGGGGTCCCCAACCTCCAGGACATAATGCCTGATGATCTGAGGTGGAGCTGATGTAATAATAATAGAAATAAAGTGCACAATAAACGTGATGCACTCGAACCATCCTGAAACCACCCCCACCCTCACCCCCAGTCCATGTAAAGACTGTCTTCCACAAAACTGGTCCCTAGTGCCAAAAAGCTTGGGGACCTCTAGTCTAGGAGATCTTTGGGGTTAGCTGCTCATTTCAGCATAATAATAATTTGACTCAGATTGAGCAAATTTAAGCTAACCGGCTGACACTAAAACTGGAAACTGACAATGCACAACGGCCATCAAGGACAGCCTCCAACACTGGAAATGCCTTTATGCAAATTCTGAGCTCAATGAATGGACAGAGATCAGGCACACATCAGAAGGCAAGGTGGGCCGTGAACCATGTTCTGTGCTGTGCTCGCGGCTGCGGGATACAGGGTATATAGAAAGTGCCTGTCTGCGCTCCCCTGGCGGCAAGCACACCTCCTCTGGTTGCGCATGAACAATTTTTTTGATTCACTAAGATACCTGCTGACACATATGATCAGTTTAAGTGGCCATACCACTCTGAGACATGTTATTACCCCGCCACCCTAAAGATGAGGTTGATGTGACCAGTCGATAGCAGAGTTAGGATTTGAAGATGGGAATTTGACCTCAAAGCCTGTGCTCATTAACACTCTGCTATGCTCTGGGATAACACTCTTGCCCTGATGCTTAGAGCTTAAAGAATTCCTATTAGGTTTGTAAATATGTAGCTATATGTGAGAATGAGGAGACAGAAAGGAAAAGTGTGTGTTGTGGGGAGGGGCCATACTCATCTCCCACTGCCCCTGGGCCTATTGTTGGCCTTTTCAAAATTGACATTCTCCTTGGAATAAACTGCTTAAGGCTAAGGGGTCTTACACCAGAGGGTGGGAATGTTTGAGAACTTGAGAAGGGCTATGGTTGCACAACCTTGTGAATGCTCTGAATGCCACTGAGTTGTTCACTTTAAAATAGCTAATTTCATCTTATGTGAATATCACCTCAATACATTATTTTTAAAAACTCACCTTCTCCAAAATTGTTCCATAATTAAACTCGCTTGATTGAGGTGTTTTATTTTCAGGGCCCACTTATCCCTTCTGAAGGCAGTCTGCAGAAGCCAGTTTTACACGTTTATTTTAAAGCGTTGAAGTACTATTATCAGCTTTTGCAGTGTAATAAAACTTCACTGATTTGCATTTTCTAAGAAAAGTGAAAACTTTTTTGGGTGGAGGTGTACCAGGGAAGAGCAAATCTGACTCCATATTGGATCTGTTCTTTTTACTGTAACCCTTGTGCTATAACTTGTGCTTAGTCATGCTGGTTGTGTCCCTGTTGTAAAAGAATGTTGGCTGTAGCCTGACATATACAGGAGAGCCCATTCTTAGCACTCTGCCCCACAAGGATATAACACATTCCACTCATAGTGTTGGTTGCTTAGTCTCATCCGACTCTTTGCAATTTCAAGGACGATAGCCCACCAGGGTCCCCTGTCCATGGAATTCTCCAGGCAAGAATACTGGAGTGGGTTGTCATTCCTTTCTCCAAGGGATCATCCTGACCCAGGGATCAAACCTGGGTCTCCGCATTGCAGGCAGATTCTTTACCATCTGAGCTACCTGGGAAGCTTTTATTTTATTTATTTGGCTATGCCACAAGACAAGTGGGATCTTAGTTCCCCTGACCAGGGATTGAGACTGTGTCCCCATTCATAGAGAGATAAAAAGTGGCAGAACAGAGAGCAACATCTCTCTTGCTGGAGATTTATAGGAATAGCATGACCTGATCTGGGCTTGCCAGGTGGCGCTACTGGTAAATAACCTGCCTGCCAATGCAGGTGACCTAAGAAACGCATGTTCGATCACTGGGTTGGGAAGATCCCCTGAAAGAGGTCATGGCAACCCACTCCAGTATTGTTGCCTGGAGAATCCCATGGACAGGGGAACCTGGTGGGCTACAGTCCATAGGGTCACAAAAAGTCGAACATGACTGAAGTGACTTAGCAGCAGCAACAAGACCTGACCTAAGTGGATAGCTGCAAGAACAAAGGATTCTAACACCAAGAAATTTGCATCATCCAGCTTCACGACTCCCTTACCAGGTCTTTAAATATTCTTTGCGGAAACCCTTCAGGGAGTTTAGGGGTCTTTAGGCACAATCACCCATTTCCTTGCATAACCCTACAATTAACCCTTCTCTGCTCCAAATACTGACATTCTGGCTTGTTTGGTCTTACTGTGCATTGGGCATGAGGACTTGCATTCAGCAACAGAGGAAGGGTGGGGTAGTTGATTCAGGGTCTACCTCCAAAACATTGATGGCAACGAGAAGTGCTGCTACATCCAGATGGAAATGCCTTAGGTGGGCAAGTTTAGATGACCACACTGTCATCAACTACAACCTTCTAAATAGGGGAATTTATAACATGAATTCTTGAGGAACATCAATCCACTGATTCATTTGATGGATGACACCAAGGGTGAGGGATAGATAGGAGTCAGCTTGGCCAAAAGCACACAGGATGTTGAGGATATTCTAGGTCCTTGAAGACAGACCCCTGCTGGGCCCCTAGCTGGGCTCTCTTGATTGGATCGATTTGGTCACCATAGCCTCTGGCTTTTAACCAATAGCGTCTCCATGAGTCAAGAAGTCCCCTCCCCCTTCTTCCTTGACTCTCTAATGAAATGACTCTCCTGTAAGGCACAGCCCTTGCTGCTTTGGCACTTGTGAGAGTCCTGGGAAGCCCAGGTTTGGGATTTGCTTTAGTTTCGTCTTCTAAGAGTGGGCATGTTCTGATGATTCATCCCATAGCATCTGTTCCTCTACATATAGAGATCTTATTTCTTCTGAATTTCTGCACAATTTTTTTTTTCATGCAAAAAGGGCTCCAGAAAACATGGTTCACAGTGGATAGTGGAGGCTATCATTGAGGAACACAGTCTATCAGTTGATGATATAGTGAGGAAGTGATCCCACAGTACCCCCTAAGGCTCCAGCAGGAGCGTCACAAGCACTTAGAGAGTAGGCTCTCTAAACGATGTGATGTGAAGGAATTCATTTGCACTCCCCTAAGGGGTTTTTCCCGTGTGCATGGATTTATACATTATGTACTCCACAGTGTTAAAAAAAAAATGTGCTGAGCCTTGGGTCTCTGTGACGGTGTTTTATGTGCAGAGTCAAACATGCTCAGAAAGCTTCATAGGTTTTATAGTCCTGGTGAAAAGCCAGTGGGGTGGAGTAAACATCATGCATATAACTCAGAGACAAAAGTCTAATACTCCACTTGAGACTCCTCCACTTCTCATTAATGGAATCCTGGGCAGAATGCTTAATACGGCAGAAACTTTCTCTTCATCTGTGAAAAGGGAATAATGCCAGCACATCTAACCTCATGATGTCATGATGGTATTCCAACAAGAAGATGCAGATCGAGGCATCTGGAGAGCTGTAAAATGATTCTGGTGTTTCACAAATGACAATTTGAAATTTGTACATCACAGGTCTCCAGAATCCGTTAGAACTTGCACCATTCAAATTCAGAAGCAGAAAGCGTCCCTTTGAAAGTGTAGAAGCTAAATGTTCTGGCTCCTGGAGGCCTCTCTGTAGGTCATCTTCTCCTTTACTCACTGGATGCTACTTCAACCCAGATATCCCTTTTTCCCCACATGGTCAGTGTTTCCAAAACATAAACCCTAACACTCAGCTTAACTCTGACTTGTGTCCATGAAGTGTGCTGTGAAGGTCTGCTGGTGACTTTCCAGCAGGGCCCACATCTGGACCACATTCTGGTTGCACACCACTCTTGGGCGTTAACTCAGGAATCATATATACTCTCTCCCATGCCCACATTTGACCCTCTCCCTACTACGAGCTCTTCCACAACCCCACTCACCTTAGAGGAGCTCATGGGAACCAACATCCCAAGAGTTTGCTCAGACTCCTGCCTGGGCTGTACTCCTGCTCAGGGCCTCACCTGGGCTCAAAATCTGGACATTCCCTCCTGGATAACAGAGTTCTCTGCTGGCCTACTAACCACCCCAGTGGCTATGACTGGCATTTCCCAATTGAACAAGAAGCTCTCCTTGCATTTAATGCTCTTGATACATAGACGACCAGAATGCCTTCCACTTCTTTTAGCTTTATCACATTCAGTAGATGTCTTTACCTACTTTGATTCTGGTGTCTGTTAAGACCCCAAAATTTACAAAGCTTGGTGCCAGGGGCTATAATCTGGAGGGAGAAAGCCACAGATGTATGTGAATTATCATTTTGAGTCAAGAAACCAAAAGTTTTGTTTCTTTAATCCTTAGGTAGAAAAAATGGGCTCCAAATCAGACAATATCTATGTTACTGTAAAATTAAGTAGATTTGGACTGTCTAACATAGGATTTGAAATCTGAATTAGTTTGTGAGCATAGCGTAGACAAGTAGGGTGTCTGAACACTTACCTGTTATAACCTTTGTTGCCTCAGCATAGCTCTTTTTAAAGGTGTTTTGCCCTGAATCATCCCAATAGTACATCAAGAGAAGCAGACAGCTAGAAAAGGCTACTTGAGAATAGACTGACTCACTGGGTTAAAACGTTTCTGATTATCACACAGACCTAAGATACGATCACTTGGAAATGTGTGAACAGTTCACTAATGAGTTATTCAATTTAATCAGCATTTTTTTGTGGAGAAATTGCTTTGTTCCAGGCATGATGATACTGTGGGTGAAACAATGGTAAGAAAGAACCTGCAAAAAGCTTGTGTGCTGCTGGGCAGTCATCACTGTCATTTCCTGTATGTTGCTGCGAGGTCCTCTGATAGGGTGTGGAGATAGGTGCTGTGGAAGTTCAGTGGAGGAAAATCTTACCAATCATGGAATGTCAAAGTGAAAACGTGTACATGCCCATGTGTACCTTGTTTTTGTTTTAATATAGATTTTTATATACTTACTTGGCTGTGCCAGGTCTTAGTTGTGACACGTGGGATCTTCCGCTTCCTTGTGGTCCAGTGACTAAGACTCTGAATGCCAAATGCAGGGGGCCCAGGTTCGAACTCTGGTTGGAGGACTAGATCCCGCATGCCGCAACTAAGATCTCCTTGTCTTTTGAGGTAAAAGGCTGACTCCAGAGTTGATCGGGAAATGTGAAGATGTAGAAACAAAGGATATCTATTGGGCAGGGGAAATGGTAACAGTTTGGACTATAAATCAGACACACAGCAGAGTCACTGAAAGCCCAGACCCCTGAAAGATATGAAGTCCTGACACACAGGAATCTAAGTTGTTTTTACAGGAAGCAGAACCCCCTCCAGATAAAAACTACTGACCACAAGAACATGGACCCTGACTGGTTGAAATCAGAAGACTGATGATGCTTGAAACCTCACCTGGATGCTAATCAGTTTGAGCGTTGTGCACGAGCCTATCACACACCCTGCAGCCCCTCCCTCACTCTGCCTTTAAAACCCCTTCCCTAGTTGAACATGAACTAGGAAGCCGGGCGACGCACCTGCCTCCAAATGAAGAGCCAGGACTCTCCCCCGCTCCCCACATACCTGCCCCCCACCCCCAACATCCCAGTACCAGGTGGGCGCGAGGAAGACACTGCCTCCCCCATGGCCTGGACGGGATGGTCCCAAGCTCTTGTTTTTCCTGACATCTCCACAGGCGCACATTGAAGTGTATGAATATTTTTAAAAAAAGGTTTCACAGTAAGATAGTCTTCCCCTCTGCTTTCTCGAAAGCTTACTGACCTGGTGGCTCACGGGCCAGGCCTTGATTTACTCTTCCACAGGCTGCCGCTTTTCTGGGCACCTTAAAGCATCAGGGCAGGGAATCAAAGGAGACGTGGGCAGGGACAAGCATTGCTTACCTAGCCCTTGCAGGGGCAGGGTTTCCCGAAACTGGGTTAATTTCTTTATAGAAATGTGAACACTGAATTTATTTTAAAAATAAAAATAAAAAGACAAAAAAAAAAAAAATAAAAAATAAAACCCCTTCCCTGAAGCCAAAGAGGGGTTTGGGACTTTGGGGAATGAGCTGTGACATGGCAGAGTGTTGTCCCAGGGCATAGCAGAGTGCTCATGAGCATAGACTTGAGGTCAAACTCCCATCTTCAGATCCAAAGTCTGCTATTGACTGGCAACATCAGCCTCATATCTAGGGCAAGGGGTCACCCTGTCTCAGAGCAGGGTGGTAAGTCGCTAGTGGAACCAGTTCAAGCAAAAGTAGAACGTTACAGTGAGGACGCAGGTTGATGTCCCGGATCCCAAAGGCAGAAACAGAACGATGGCCTCAGGACAGAGTGAGATCCAGGGCAAGCGATGGAGTAGCAATCTAGGAAGTGCTCTCTCTCTCAGCACCTCCTGCCTCCGCTTCTCAGCTCATCGTTCTTCTCTCAAGTGACAAACAGCTCTTATAATTTCCCAGTTCACATGGTGAGAAGGCACCGGCTCTGTAGTCACTGGGGTGCCATCACCATCATTTAAAAGAGCTGAGGCACTTTTTCTGTCTGATTTCAAATTCTTTGCGAATAGAGGGCACTGGCTTAACCCTCAACAGGCGGCACCTATGGTGCAACGAACGATAAAAGAGGGATGGAGTTCTATTTTTATTTCATTTATTTATTTTAAATGGGAAGATAATTGCTTTACAATATTCTGTTGGTAAGGACGGAGTTTTATTGAGCTCCATGGAGCGTTACTCCATTGAAGGATGGAGTTTTATGTAGGATGGGGTTTTATTTATTATAAGGATGGAGTTTTATTGAACTGCATTGTAACCTTGCAACAGGGTTGGGGGAGGGGATGGGTTAGGGATGATGTGGAGGTGGGGTTACTTCCTTACAAAAGAGGAAAACATCGTGAGCTGGAGGGACACAGGGCGGTTTCCACCTCAGGGAAATTCAAGCTGTCAAATGTGGTTATGATCGTATCATGACTGAGGGGGAGGGCAGGTCATAAAAGCATTGAGAATTATGTTTAAATGAATGGATTTTTTTTTACCCTTAGGGCAATGAGAAACAATTCTAGAGTAGGAGGGAGTCGGGTAATGTTTTGTTTGTATTTATTTGGAAGTTGGATTCAGGAGTAGACAAAACCTGACTCATTCTTTTTTTTTTTTTAATACTTTATTCTACCTTACAATACTGTATTTGTTTTGCCATACATTGACATGAATCAGCCACAGGTGTCCACGATCTCCCAGAGCAGAAGCCCCCTCCCACCTCCCACCCCACATCTTCTCCCTGAATCATCCCGTGCACCAGCCCCATGCATCCTGCATCCTGCATCCTGTATTGAACATAGACTGGCGCTTCATTCTTACAAGATAATATACATGTTTCAATGCCGTTCTCCCAAATCATCCCACCCTCTCCCTCTCCCTCAGAGTCCAAAAGTCCGCTCCATACCTCTGAGTCTCTTTTGTTGTCTCACATAGAGGGTCATCATTACTATCCTTCTAAATTCCATATATATGTGTCAGTATACTGTATTGGTGTTTTTCTTTCTGGCTTACTTCACTCTGAATAATCGGCTCCAATTTCATCCATCTCATTAACACTGAGTCGAATTTATTCTTTTTAAGGGCTGAGTAATACTCCATTGTGTATATGTACCACAGCTTTCTTATCCATTCATCTGCTGATGGACATCTAGGTTGTTTCCATGTCCTGGCTATTATAAACAGTGCTGCAATAAACATTGGGGTACATGTGTCTCTTTCAATTCTGGTTTCCTCAGTGTGTATGCCCAACAGTGGGATTGCTGGATCATAAGGCAGCTCTATTTGCAATTTTTAAGGAATCTCCACACTGTTTTCCATAGTGGCTGTACTTGTTTGCATTCCCACCAACAGTGTAAGAGGGTTCCCTTTTCTCCACATCCTCTCCAGCATTTATTGCTTGTAGACTTTTGGATCGCAGCCATTCTGACTGGTGTGAAGTGGTACCTCACTGTGGTCTTGATTTGCATTTCTCTGATAATAAGTGATGTTGAGCATCTTTTCATGTGTTTGTTAGCCATCTGTATGTCTTCTTTGGAGAAATGCCTATTTAGTTCTTTGGCCCATTTTTTTTAGAAAGATCTTCTTGTTGTAATTCAAAGGTTGGGTTAGAGGCAGTTAAAAAGCTTTGGTCTGAGATGATAGATTTGGTAGCTAGGGAACAGGCAGTGGGCCTGGAGTTGTACAGAGTAGCGTGTATTGTGTGACTCTGGTGGTGTATGTACAACCTACTGGCAGATACCTCAGTGAATGGCAACAGAATCCGGAAATGTGGATGAGGGCAAGTCAGGAGCTAATGTAACACGTGGAAATGAAGCTCGAATGAAGAAGAGTTACTTCATTGCTCCTCCCTTAGTGTTTTTCTTCCTTATCTCTGTTTTTCTCTACCTCTTTTGTTCCAATTAGTCAAGGCAGAAAAATACAAACTTTTGTATTTAGAACCAAAATGTAATACATCGCTGTGCAAATACCAAGAGATATATAGGGTTATAAAACCTAAAAATAACAGCATTAATCAAGTAATTTCACTGCCACATATTTATTCTAAGGAAATAATCAGTGACATGCATGAAGTTCCTTGAAAAATGTTCTTTACTGTCAGGTCATGAATAGAAAAAACCAACCAACACAAATATTAGAAGCAATCTATATTTTCAATGCTTAGGAGTGGTTAAATGAATTATTTCCATAAGATGGAATATCATTCAACTGTATTGGGTTGAACGGGATCCCACCAAGATTTCTGTCCATCCCAGAACCTTAGTACGTGACCTTCCTTGTAAACAGGGTCTTAGCATATGTAGTTTTACTGGATTACAGTGGGTCCTAATCTGATGACTTGGTGGCCTGATAAAAACAGGTAAACATGGACATGGTAGACACACTCAGAGGAAAGATGCTCGAGAGAAGACAGAAGCAGAGACTGGAGTGATGCAGCTGTCCGTCAAGGATGCCAAGAACTGCCAGCAACCTCCAAACAAAACAGGTGAGAAAGCATGCTCTCCTAGGGCCCCCAGAGACAGCACTAGCAACACCTAGATGTCCTACTTCCAGACTCCACAACGACGAGAGAATATACTTTTGCTGTTTTAAGCTAACCAGTAAGTGGTATTTTTTTTTTCCGACTAATAGTGCAACCATTAAAATTAACTTATTTTAAAAATTAGTAAAATATTAAAATTACATGTTAACTGAAAAGAGGCTATAGATTTTCATTCATGGCAGTGTGGCAAAGATGCTTGACATGATACAACATTTTTGTTGAAATTAAGAAATATATAATTGCATTGAAAATAAAAAGAAAACATTATGGGGGAAATATGAAACACATGGATGTGAGGGATACATGCTGCCCCTTGGGAAGGAGCAGGGCAGGGCAGTAGGCACCGGGGCACACTCACAGGATTGGGAGCTGGCCATGCCCACACCTTTTAGTGACTAGAACTGGGTTCCCTACAGGAAGCTGAAGGCAAGATGACGTACCCATCCATGAGCTGAGCTGAAGGGCTCTGCTTGGCCCTTAAGGAAGGAGCCTGGGTGTCTATGTGAGGTCAGAACCAGACCTGAGTGAGTGGAGATTTGTCCAGAGCTGAGAGACCCACACAGGAGACCACTCTGCCCCCGCCACCGGAGGGAGTTGCCATTTCCTTCTCCAGGGGATCTTCCTTTACAGAGGATAATTAAGGTAAAATGAGGTGGTTAGGGTAGGCCCTAGTCCAGTATGATTGGTGTCCTTGTAAGAAGAAATTAGAAAACAGACACACACTGGAGTGACCAAGAGAATACATAGGAAAGAGATGGCTGATGCAAGACAAGGAGAGAGGCCTCTGGAGAAACCAGCCTGCTGACACCTTGATCTTGGACTGCTTGCCTCCAAAACTATGAAAAAATAAATGTCTTCTGTTTAGTCATAGATGCTGTATCCTCACAGGGCAGAAAGGTGAGGGAGCTCTCTGGGGTCTTTATTATAAGAGCACTGATCACCTCCAAAGACTGCTCCCCCCCTCCAATACCATCCCCTGGGATGAGGTTTTCACATATGATTTCTGAAGGGACACAGTTAGTCAGAATATAGTGCAAAGATGGACAACCTTAAAAACTAGAAGACTGAAAATTAGATCCTCTGCAGAGAAATGTCAATGAACAGGCTTCTAAGCAGCAGCAATAAGACGCCCTAAGACAATGGGCTGCTGCAGGCTCAGCCTAGGAAGGAGTCATAGCCGATGGACAACTGCATATCCAGCTTAAGTGTCATTCAAGAGAGAAGGGAAATAAAATTGCTTTAAGATAGAAAAGGAATGATAGATTTTACTGCCCAGAGAGCTTGGTCCTAAAGGACCAAGTAGGGGAAAAAAAAAAAGCCCAAACAAAGGTAATGAATTCAGATTAAAGCAACTGGTATTTAAGCTGAGGTTAGAGAAATAAATTAGAAAACTAAGGCAAATCTAAATATTGATTGCAATCATAATTATAACTTTCATATTAAAAATACCTGAATCTAAGCTTGTAAATTAGAAGTCTGCAAATTACAGCCCATAGGCCAAATCTGCCCTTCCTTCTGTTTTCATAATAAAGTTTTATTGAAACACGGCCACACTCATTCCCTTACAAATTGCCTATGGTTTTTTCATGCTGTAACAGCAGAGCAGATTAGGTGCAATAATCATCATATGACCTTTAAAGCTTAAGAAAGCTACTGTTTTGCCCTTTACAGAGTAAGTTCTAGATCACAATGCCATGGAAATATGATGATGAGAAGTGATAATGTGAGGAGAGAGTATGTATGGGCATAAAAGTTTACGGAAGTCCTCATTTCTGGAAGAAGGTACCACATGCTGTTTTTCTTTAATTTCATTGAAAGTTATAAATTTAAATATGCATGTGTACTAAAATCTTAAAGGTAAACAGTAAAACAACAGGAATAAAGAAGATGTGGTACATATATATATGGCAGAATATTACTCAGCCATAAAATAAGTGAAACAGTGCCATTTATAAAGATGGAGATGGACCAAGAGACTGTCATATAGAGAGAAGTAAGTCAGAAAGAGAGAAGGAAATTTTGTATAATATTGTTTATATGTAGAATCTAGAAGAATGGTACAGATGACCTTGTTTGCAAAGCAGAAACAGAGACACAGATGTAGAGAATAAACTTATGGATACTGAGGCGGGGGGAGGGGTTGGGATGGATTGGGAGACTGCAACTGACATATATATACTACTATATGGCTTTCCCTGTAGCTCAGTAAATAAAGAATTCACCTGCAATGCAAGAGACCCGGGTTTGATCCCTGGGTCAGGAAGATCCCGGGAGGAGCAAGGGTAACCCACTCCAGTCTTCTGGCCTGGAGAGTCCCATGGAGAGAGGAGCCTGGAGAGCTACAGTCCCTGGGGTTGCAAGAGTCAGACGTGACTTAGTGAGACCAGCACTAAACTGCTGCCACCAGACTACAATATACAGCACAGGTAACTGTTGAGAACCTACTATACAGCATGGGGAGCTCTACGCAATGCTCTATTGGGACCTAAATGGGAAGGAAATCTAAAAAGAGAGGGGGTATTATATGACTGATTTACTTTGCTGGACAGTGGAAGCGAATACAACATTGTTAAGCAACCATACTCCAATAAAATTTTTTAAAGAAATCATTAAAAAAAAAAAAAAACAGGAGTAAAACATTTCTGTAAGTGTGTAGATTCAAAACAGGAGATTTAAATTTTTAAAACTTTCAGTTTGGTTCAGTCGCTCAGTCATGTCTGATTCTTTGCAACCCCATGGACCGCAGCATGCCAGGCCTCCCTGTCCAACATCAATTCCTGGAGCTTACTTAAACTCATGTCCATTGAGTCGGTGATGCCTTCCAAACATCTCATCCTCTTTGGTCATCTTCTCCTCCAGCCTTCAATCTTAAAACTTTATAGACTGCACTCCATATGCCAGCAAATTTGGAAAACTCAGCAGT
Organism: Nanger dama; assembly: GCA_917880005.1. Taxonomy (NCBI): domain Eukaryota; kingdom Metazoa; phylum Chordata; class Mammalia; order Artiodactyla; family Bovidae; genus Nanger; species Nanger dama. The sequence continues at coordinate 4,437,451 of CAKJTW010000076.1, forward strand.
GGCCACAGGACTGGAAAAGGTCAGTTTTCATTCCAATCCCAGAGAAAGACAATGCCAAAGAATGCACAATTGCACTCATCTCACATGCTAGTAAAGTAATGCTCAGAATTCTCCAAGCCAGGCTTCAGCAATACGTGAACCGTAAACTTCCTGATGTTCAAGCTGGTTTTAGAAAAGGCAGAGGAACCAGAGATCAAATTGCCAACATCCGCTGGATCAAGGAAAAAGCAAGAGAGTTACAGAAAAAAAACATCATTTCTGCTTCATTACTATGCCAAAGCCTTTGACTGTGTGGATCACAATAAAATGTGGAAGATTCTGAGAGAGATGGGAATACCAGACCATCTGATCTGCCTCAGAAATCTGTATGCAGGTCAGGAAGCAACAGTTGGAACTAGACATGGAACAACAGACTAGTTCCAAATAGGAAAAGGAGTACATCAAGGCTGTATATTGTCACCCTGCTTATTTAACTTCTATGCAGAGTACATAATGAGAAACGCTGGACTGGAAGAAACACAAGCTGGAATCAAGATTGCCGAGAGAAATATCAATAACCTCAGATATGCAGATGACACCACCCTTATGGCAGAAAGTGAAGTGGAGCTAAAAAGCCTCTTGATGAAAGTGAAAGAGGAGAGTGAAAAAGTTGGCTTAAAGCTCAACATTCAGAAAACAAAGATCATGGCATCTGGTCCCATCACTTCATGGGAAATAGATGAAGAAAGTGGAAACAGTCTCAGACTTCATTTTTTGGGGCACCAAAACCACTGCAGATAGTGACTGCAGCCATGAAATTAGAAGATGCTTACTCCTTGGAAGAAAAGTTATGACCAACCTAGATAGCATATTCAAAAGCAGAGACATTACTTTGCCGACTAAGGTCTGTCTAGTCAAGGCTGTGGTTTTTCCAGTAGTCATGTATAGATGTGAGAGTTGGACTGTGAAGAAGGCTGAGCACCGAAGAATTGATGCTTTTGAACTGTGGTGTTGGAGAAGACTCCTGAGAGTCCCTTGGACTGCAAGGAGATCCAACCAGTCCATTCTGAAGGAGGTCAGCCCTGGAATTTCTTTGGAAGGAATGATACTAAAGCTGAAACTCCAATACTTTGGCCACCTCGTGCGAAGAGTTGACTCATTGGAAAAGACTTTGATGTTGGGAGGGATTGGGGGCAGGAGGAGATTGGGACGACAGAGGATGAGATGTCTGGATGGCATCACTGACTCGACGGATGTGAGTCTGAGTCAACTCTGGGAGTCGGTGATTGACAGGGAGGCCTGGAGTGCTGTGATTCATGGGGTCGCAGAGTCGGACCTGACTGAGTGACTGAACTGAACTGAACTGAACTGAACTGAAAAAGTCAAAAGAAGGAAGCAGAGAAAATAAGAATGAATAGAAAATGCATAATACGTTTCATGATTGTATGTGCATTCAAAGTATTTTAAAATACACTGAAAGCATTGAGGCAGGGAAGATGGGGTATGGAAGGAGAGGGGATATAGCTGTCATCTTAAAATTATTTTTATTTCTTTATTTGATTGTGCCAGCTCCTAGTTGTGGCATGTGGGGTCTTAGTTCCACCACCAGGGACTGAATCCAGGCCCCCAAATTGGAAGGTCAGAGTCCTAGCCATTGGACTACCAAAGAAGTCCCTCATCTTTTTTAGAGTCAGCTTTTTCTACACCATTTCAGTATCTTATAGTAGGAAGAAATTAAGTAAAATTTCAACAATTGTCAATTCTAGGTATAGGGATTAATGCTTTTAAGGTTATCTTTAGTTTTATGTACTTTTTAGCTTCGCAAAATTAAATAAGACTTTAAAATTATAGAATACTGTGACTGCAATTCAGCTAACCCTATGTGCTACACTCTCACATACCTACCTCACAGCAGACTGGAATCTTAACATCCAGTTTTCACAGTGATCCCTCCATGCCCCTAGCAAGTAACACACAGCCACAGCAGTGGCTATCTTCCCAAGAGGGAACAGAAATGCTCAGACTGGTAACTTATAGGTCCTGTACCTCCTCCCTTTGTGAACGGGGGTGATGGATCAAGAAACAGGACCAGAAATGAGACTTTCCTTGTAGGGATCACTCCACTGGTCTTTTGCTAAGAGCTCAGAAAATGTCATCTCTGGTGTTCAGGCTGCAATTAGCTATGTAAGTGGTCACAGGAACTGCTTATGAGGCCTGTCCTATTGTCAGCCTCTGCTAGAGTTCTGTTTCATTTTAATTCCCCTGTTTCCCTAAATGTATGGTTTTAGGGTTTGGCCATTTGGCCCCTATGTTAGTATCTAAGAAAGGACATTCTTCAGTGAGTTAGCCAGTCCCATGTTTATAGAGATATAACAAGTGATTGAATAGGTAATGTCCGCAGACAGCCCAGCAGATTGCTCTGTACGTAGAAGCGAGTATATAAGATACACTGAAAAAATGGATATGTACCTTAGTATTGGTATTTTACTTTGTCTTAAAAAAGTGGACTTTAGGCCTAGACAGTGAAGAATCTGCCTGCAATGCAACAGAACCAGGTCCGATCTGTGGGTCAGGGAGATACCCTGGAGAAGTAAGTGGCAACCCTCTCCAGTATTCTTGCCTGGAGAATTCCATGGACAGAGGAGCCTGGTGGGCTACAGTCCACAGGGTCACAAAGAGTCAGACACAACTGAGCAAGTTAAGTAGCAGCAGCAGCTTACCGGCTATCTAAGTCTTAGGCATGCATGGATGCATCTTTAGTTTGCATTTCTGGACTTTCCAGAGTGAATGAATTATACTATTTCTGAGTGTGAGTCCACAGTCCACTCAGCTCTTATTATGATGCCCCTGTGTCTGCTTACAGGTGCAATTAGAGAAGTGATTTTCCATATTGAGTTTGCCAAGTTCACACTGTAATTGTCAACCAATGCACTGAGTTTGTAAATCATATTCCAGGGGCAGGGTGGTAGTAGTGAACCACGGAAAACAAACAAATAAGCAAGCAGAAAAAACTCATTATAACAAGAGCTGGAAGGAAAACAACAGCAGTAAATCTTACTCGAGGCAGAAAAAGATATTCCATATCCATCACTAAGCAGAAAATTGAAAAGTACACACAAAATACAGATAGCTCCTAGTTTATTCTTAGGTCCTAATGGTAACTGGTCTGCATGTGTGGAGCTTTGTTAACAAAAAGCTTTTGTCCACCACTTGTAATCATTTTGAGGTATGACAGTTCCAAAGCATTGGTAATGTACAAGCCAGACTTGCTGAATGTAACATATTAAACAGTTCACTAGGCTTACAAGGTTCAGAATGTTAAAAATAAAATTGTCCCAGTAGCTCTGCCCGTCTTTGTGCCAAGCAATACAGATGATTTTTGAATAAAGAAAGCAACAGTGTTCGTCTGAGTTTGCTAACAACAGCCAGTGACACAAAATGCTGTACAATACCCTGACTCTATCTCGAACACCCATTAGGACGCGTTATTGTGTGCAACATTACATATTCAGGGTCTGACAACATTGATGCGTGCCTGGGAAAAGCAAGACAGGGAAGCCACACGTGGGCTTTATCCTGTGGAAACCACTCTGCAGGCTGGGTTCCTGCTTCTTCCTCATCAAGATGACTGCTCCGTTTCCCGCCACACTGGTGAAGAGAATAACGAAGTCAAATTCTAAGTAACAAAATTGCTACTTATTTCTGAAAGCAGAGCCACGAACCTAAAACGCTCTATGACTTTGCGTGCTAAGTCACATCAGTCATGTCCGACTCTTTGCGACCCTATGGACTGTAGCCTGCCAGGCTCCTCTGGCTGTGCGATTCTCCAGGCAAGAGTACTGGAGTGGGTTGCCCTTTCCTTCTCCAGGGGATCTTCCCGACCCAGGGATCTAGCCCATGTCTCCTATGTTTCCTGCATTGGCAGGCGGGTTCTTCACCACTAGTACCACCTGGGAACCCCACCGTGACTTCATCTCCGTTGGCTTCTTTGGGCGGACAGCAAGGATGAAGTGGGGTCCTGTAAGAACCCAGCAGATCTGCTGACACAGTGGCACCGGGGGCCCTCCACATTCCCAGGGTGTCTGTGTGTGTCTGTCTCCCCCACCAAGGCAAGAGCTTTTGTACACCTTCTACAATGTGACATGACTTTGGAGTCTTCCAAGAAGAGTGTGTTCCTTTCATCGGTGGTCCCCAACCTTTTTGACATCAGGGACCAGTTTCGTGGAAGACAATTCTTCTGTAGACTGGAGTGACGGGGTGGTTTCAGGATGATTCAAGCACATTATGTTTATTGCGCACTTTATTTCTATTGTTATTACACCAGCTCCACCTCAGATCATCAGGCCAGTTAGATCCTGGAGGTTGGGGACCCTTGTCTTATGACAATCAACTACAAATTGTTATGACTTTGGGGTGGGCTTGCCAAGACAATGGACAGATTAAAGTATGTGTGTATGTATGTAAAAGGAGGGAGACAGAGGATGGTGAGATTGGTAGTAGACCAGGTAATGATACCCAGATGCGGTGTGATAAGCAGCTTACAGACAAGCACAGTGGAGCTCCAGGACCTGTAGAATCCTGGCAAAACCCTTGAACAACAGCCCCTTGGAGGCCAGAGACCTTGCTTGCCGAGGGTCTCAGGGAGGCAGCATCTTCTTGTCCCCCAAGGGCCTGAAGATTCATCGCACTCATCCCATGAAGAGCTCCCGCTTAGCACTGTGGCATGTGGGGACGAGCTGTCCTGAGATGACGGAGTTTTGATAGCTGAGATGCTCGGAGGATGGTGCTGGATCTCTGCAGCCTAATGGGCCCAGCGAGGCAGTAAATTTCACAGCAACTTGACACATTAATATAGAAGTACAGTCTGTTATATCAAAGGGAGATTGTCTGAGTCCTTAAGGAGAAACCAGCAATCCAAAAATGAGAAGTGTGCACTGGCGACTTGTGAAAATGTAGTTAACACTAAACTTGAGAGCAGGGCTGCATGCTGTCCCCATGGAGTTATCCTCAAGGGCGGACTCAGCTCCTGCCGGACACCTGGAACATCCACCTCTGCAGACTAGGGTTGGGGGAACCCAGCCCTCTGTGCAGCTGGCGTAGGGAGAGCCACCACAGACAGCTGTGGGTGGTCCTGGGGGAGTGCACAGGCTGCCTTTCTGCAGCTCTGTTTCCCCTGTGTCTTTGACTAATCACAGCGCATTTCTGTAGGACTCCACAGAAAACAACTTAATCCCCAATAACAGAGAGATGGTTTGGTAAACTACAGAATATCCACAGGATGAAAAAGGATGACTCCATTGCAGTGATCATTGTGAAGACCAAATTAGAAACAAACATGGGGAATATTTCAGTTCAATGTTTAAAGAACATGTAGACCATGATATCATCAGAACAGATGAAAACCCATGAAATTACAGTGCTCAGGACTGGAAAGTAACATGATAGGATGGAACTAGTTATGTTAGAAGAAAGAGATGATGTTGTGTGTGTGTGTGTTTTTTTTTTTCATTTTGCAAATGTGCTTTATTACCATTGTAACATTATATTCTTAAGGCCTATATTTTTAACAAACCGTAGGCATAAGGTGCTAACTTAATCTGTTAACACCTATTATCTTTTTGCTTAGTCCTTATCTAATACTAATATTTTTAGCAAATGCTTAACTTTTCATCCCAAAGCTAGAGCCCAAGTACAGCTGAAGGGGGAAGGCCCTTTATTTCTCATACCCACAATTCACTTTCCCCGAGATTTTGCTCATTTCTCACTGAATTTAACAAACTTGGTCCTTGTGCAACACAGGCTCATGTAACCAAATCAAGATGCATTGTTCTCAGGAGGGTCAACTCCAGAGGGAACGTTTCCATCATTCTGCTTTTGTTGTTGTTTGTTTTGATTTTATTTCAAATAATGCTCTAAAATCAACTATCATAAGGGGAAGTTTAAACTGAATAAGTCTAGTATGTGAAAGTCTAGGGAATTTGGATTGAGTCCAGGTGTTTCTGTAAGTACTTTGGAAGCTAGTCGGAATGGGCAACATATTTGGGGTGACAGCATTTGGAGTCTGTAAAAGAAAAAAGGCTTTAATGCCATTTAGTTAAAGAGAAGTGATCATGTGTGACTTGCTCAAATTCTGGAAAATGTTAGTCCTCAAGCCAAGAATTATATATTGCTTCCCATGGATTGTCAGCATGCTAGACAGTGTATTAAAAAGCAGAGACATCACTTTGCCAACAAAGGTCTCTATAGTCAAAACTATAGTCTTTTTTCAGTAGTCATGTACAGATGTGAAATTTGGACCATAAAGAAGGCTGAACACCATAGAACTGATGCTTTTTAATTGTGGTGCTGGAGAAGACTCTTGAGAGTCTCTTGGACTGCAAGGAGATGAAGCCAGTCAACCCTAAAGGAAACCAACCCTGAATATTCATTGGAAGGACTGATACTGAAGCCAGTGCTCCAATATTTTTGCCACTTGATAGGAGAGTCAACTCATTGGAAAAGATCCTGATGCTGGGAAAGATTGAGGGCAGGAGGAGAGGGGGCAACAGAAGATAAGATGTTTGGATGGCATCACTGACTCAATTGGCATGAATCTGTGCCAACTCCAGGAGACAGTCAAGGACAGAGGAGCCTGGCATGCTGTAGTCCGTGGGACCACAAAGAATCAGACAGGATGTAGCAACTGAACAGGAACAACAGTGGATCATTACACAGGTGATGCCACAATCATTTATTTACTTGGCGGTGGAGCTATTTACTCTATTATTTCTAATGTATACTTATATTTATGTTAATGTCACAAATAGTCAAGGCTTCAAGAGAACTAAGCAAATAACTGTGCTCCCCACATCCTGTCCCCTGGGTCTGCAGTTGCTCCCAGTCCAACGAAGGGAAAGGCTAGTTAGATCACAGAGACTGCTGTCAAGCCCTGTCCTGTGCTTTGGTTTATACGTGGTTATGTGTGAAGCTACTTCCAACGGGATGGCAGCCTGGCAGGGAAAGAAGAACTGTATCCCACCAACCTGGTTCACATACAAAGGTACAAAAAATATTTTGAAAAATAAACAATTTTGCTGCCTCGAATGGCTAAGCAGTGGAGGTGGGACTGGAAACTGAAGCATAAAACAGAGACTTGGCTTCTTCTAATCCTCTCCAACCTCTCCAGCACTTAATGCCTAGAAGTGCACATGACAAATTGCAGAGATTCCTCAGGGATAAGAAGAGGTGGCAAGAATACATGGAAGAACTATACAAAAAGATCTTCACCACCCAGATAATTATGATGATGTGATCACTAATCTAGAGCCAGACACCTTGAAATGTGAAGTCAAGTGGCCCTTAGAAGGCATCATTACGAACAAAGCTAGTGGAGGTGATGGAATTCCAGTTGAGCTGTTTCAAATCCTGAAAGATGATGCTGTGAAAGTGCTGCACTCAATATGCCAGCAAATTTGGAAAACTCAGCAGTGGCCACAGGACTGGGAAAGGTCAGTTTTCATTCCAGTCCCAAAGAAAGGCAATGCCAAAGAATGCTCAAACTACTGCACAATGGCACTCATCTCACATGCTAGTAAAGTAATGCTCAAAATTCTCCAAGCCAGGCTTCAGCAATACGTGAACCGTGAACTTCCAGATGTTCAAGCTGGTTTTATAAAAGGCAGAGGAACCAGAGATCAAATTGCCAACATCCGCTGGATCATGGAAAAAGCAAGAGAGTTCCAGAAAAACATCTATTTCTGCTTTATTGACTATGCCAAAGCCTTTGACTGTGTGGATCACAATAAACTGTGGAAAATTCTGAAAGAGATGGGAATATCAGACCACCTAACCTGCCTCTTGAGAAATCTGTATGCAGGTCAGGAAGCAGCAGTTAGAACTGTACATGGAACAACAGACTGGTTCCAAATAGGAAAAGGAGTACGTCAAGGAGTACGTCACCCTGCTTATTTAACTTCTATGCAGAGTACATCATGAGGAATGCTGGACTGGAAGAAACGCAAACTGGAATCAAGATTGCCGGGAGAAATACCAGTCACCTCAGATATGCAGATGACACCACCCTTATGGCAGAAAGTGAAGAGGAACTAAAAAGACTCTTGATGAAAGTGAAAGAGGAGAGCGAAAAAGTTGGCTTAAAGCTCAACATTCAGAAAACGAAGATCATGGTATCTGGTCCCATCACTTCATGGGAAATAGATGGGGAAACATTGGAAACAGTGTCAGACTTCATTTTTGGGGGCTCCAAAATCACTGCAGATGGTGACTGCAGCCATGAAATTAAAAGACGCTTACTTCTTGGAAGAAAAGTGACGACCACCTAGATAGCATATTCAAAAGCAGAGACATTACTTTGTCGACTAAGGTCCGTCTAGTCCAGGCTATGGTTTTTCCCGTGGTCATGTATGGATGTGAGAGTTTGACTGTGAAGAACATCACAGGAAATCCAACCAGTCCATTCTGAAGGAGATCAACCCTGGGATTTCTTTGGAAGGAATGATGCTAAAGCTGAAACTCCAGTACTTTGGCCACCTCATGCGAAGAGTTGACTCTTTGGAAAAGACTCTGATGCTGGGAGGGATTGGGGGCAGGAGGAGAAGGGGACGACAGAGGATGAGATGGCTGGATGGCATCACAGACTCGATGGACGTGAGTCTGAGTGAACTCCAGGAGATGGTGATGAACAGGGAGGCCTGGCGTGCTGCGATTCATGGGGTCGCAAAGAGTCGGACACGACTGAGCGACTGAACTGAACTGAACCCTTCATAGAGAGAACTGAACTGGATACAGGGAAGCCAGCTCCTTCATGATTCCTATAATTCTTTCTCCTTAATAGCAGAGGTATATTTTAAGAAGTTTATATATATATATATATATATATATATATATATATATATATATATTTGAAGGTCAACTAATCCTTCATTTGTACTTAAATTTATTTTTCTTTCTTTTAATGGGAAGTGCATTAATACTTTTATTAAAACTAAAATAGAGTTCCATGCATATATGTGGAATCTAGAAAGATGGTACTGCTGAACCTGTCTGCAGGGCAGCAATGGAGATGAAGACGTAGAGAACAGTTTTATGGACACGGGGGTGGGGGAAGGAGAGGGTGGGAAGACCGGAGGCAGAGTAGCATAGAAACACATACAACCACATGTAAAATAGATGGCCGGTGGGGATTTGCTGTGTGACTCCGAGAACTTAAACCAGGGCTCTGTGACAAGCTAGAGGGGGTGGGATGAGGTGGGCGGGAGGGCCACGAGGGAGGGGACATATGTATACCTATGTCTGATTCATACTGATATATGGAAGAAACCAACACAATATTGTAAAGCAATTAATCCTTCAGTTAAAAATACATAAAAATCTAAAATACAGTTCCAATCCTATAAAGCATAATAGTCCATCAAGTGAGGGGACAAGCTTCTGTTTCTGTGTGCACCCTGATCTCTGCAGACAGGGGGTGACTGGAGGAAATGTTGTTACAGATCCAGACTCCCAGGTAACAGGGAAGATGATTAGATCTCAGATGATAAGATTCCCAATTAAGAGAAGCCAAGAACAGTGATTAACCATCAAAGGAATAATGGGGATGGCTACCACAAAGAGTGATGAGATTTAAGTGGCAAGCAAGCAGGTGGGTATCCAGTTCTCCAAGAGCCGTGGATATGTGAATTAAGCCATGAAGCTCCTACAGGCAAGAGAGGAATGCTGTGCTTGCTTTGTGCAATCTAAAGAAATCAGCTACAAATGATCAGGAGTCTAAGGTCATTTACCATAATAAAGGCACCATCTCTTGCCCAGTTTCTGGAAGTCAAATGAACTCAGACTCAGAATCCATTGAAGGGAAGAGATGTGCCTTCCAGTGAGAAGGATGTTTGTCATATGTGGGCAGGAACTGCCTTGGGTCTTCCTCAAAGGACCTTGAGCCATTTGCTTGCACATCCATGCATTAGGAAAAAAGTGAATTGTTGGATGGAGTCTGAGTTAAAAATGATACTCAGAATGCAAACAGCGTCGGTCCTGAGTCTTAGAACACAGGTGAATTGGGGGTCCCCCACCCATGCCCAACTCCAAGGGGCCCAAACACCCACATGACAGTCATTTCTCCAGACCCCATGTGTGTACAATGGGATGAACAACTGGGGCTGGCAGAGCTCTCACATTCTGTCTTCTGGTTTTTTACTTACTAGGAGTTACTAGAGTGGAAAGGGCCAGGTAGGAATTTTTGTACCTACCACCTACCTCAAACAGCAATTGAAACTGCATCTCAGTTCTACAGACTTAAAGAATAATAGGATTTTCCTCCACTGTACCACCATTTACTTAGAAGACGTTCCCTTAGAGAAGCCAGAAGTATCAGATCCAAGCGGATGGCCACACCTAGCTTCTAGTCCAGCTGCTGTGCCAGATGTGGTTCCTCTGCCAGAGCAGATTGAAGCAGATCATGGGCCTCAGTATGGAGCCAGTGACCTGAAAACTTGTTATTTTCCTTTCTGATAGGAAAATCATTCTCATGGCATGAAACAACAGTACATATACATTGATGGTTTGCCCCCAGGCTGTGATAACTCTCCAGCCTCTAACAGATTTCCAAGGGGCTAAACTTACTGGACATTCTGTAGACTATCATTCACCCACAATGTCGATGATACCACGCTCATTAGAAGAGAAGAGTGAAGACTGACAAGATTTCGAAGGCTCTGCAAAGATACATTTATTCCATAGAGAGGAATAAACTCTACAAACCTCAGAGACCTACAACATCATTGACATTTTTAGGGACTCGAAAGTCAGACATGCTGAGATAGCCTTTCAAACACAAGGGACACATTACTGCATTTCTTAGCTTCCACCACTAATAGAGAAGCACAAGGCATGAGAGCCCTCTGCAGGTTCATGATCTGCACCTGGGGATCCTAGCAAGCCCAGGCTGTATGCAGGCGTCCTTGATGCATGGGGTCATTAGACAGACAGGTCTTATAGGGAGAGACGCCCTGTAGAGCTGATGGCAAGTGCCAAGGAGAATCGCCACAAAGATGCTTAGGATTTCCAGAAAAGGCCAGGCCATCTCTGAAACAGAACTACACACTATTCACAAAACACCTCAAGAATACCATTTGGTCCTAGAAGAGACAGACCATTTATCTGCCTGGAGGACGTCACGTGACCATGTGATCAGAGCTGCCCATCTTTTTTGTTTGTTTGTTTAATCATTTCTATTTAATTAAAAGTATCTATGCATTTTCAATTAGATTAGTGTTAAGTTTAATTTACATGGAGACTTTTATTCTACTTGGGTATGTTTTTACTAAACATAATCAGGTTTGCTCATTGAATAAAATATCATGCCTTCTACTAAATGTTTAAGATTATGAAAAACTAAATATGTTCAACCAAAATCAAATCACTATTCTGACAAATTTTATGTTAATAGTGCAGCGGACTCAGAATGTGGTTCAGATTGGAGACTGAGGATGTAACACAAACATCAAGAAGACAGGGAAAGGTCTGTTATTCACAGAAGTGCCTTTCAGGATAGAGCAGGGAAGTCTTCCCAAAGAGGCACAAAATTGCTTTAAAAAGAACACGGAAAGGAGGCTGGCTTTCTGGTCTCTGGTGGTTAGGCCTAGGGTTGGAGCACAGTTGTACTCGTGCCGGCAGGGGCTTGCCTGGATTGAACTCCTGTCCTGCAGCCCCGACCCAGGCACTAAAGGAGAAAGTACCCGGACTTCCTGATAACCTGCCTAAACATGGGACAGAGGGAAAAGGGGGCCTAAAAGCTGCCAGCAAGACTTCCATGGTGGTCCAGTGACTAAGACTCTACACTTTCATTGTGGAGGATATGTGTTCAATCTCCGGTTGGGGAAGTTCTCCATGCCAGGTGGTGCTAGGATGTCAACTTGAGGGCTTTCATGGTGGCTCAGGAACAATTCTGCCAGCCTATGCAGGAGATGTGAGTTTGATCCCTGGGTCAGGAAGATCCCCTGGAGAAGAAAATGGCAAGCCACTCCAGTACTGATGCCTGGGAAATTCCATGGGCAGAGGAGCCTGGTAGGCTATGGTTCATGGGGTCACAAAAGAGCTGAACATGATTTAGTGACAAAACAGCAATGTCAACCTGAAGACAATTTCCAAGATTTTTAGGCAACTGAAACCTTGTGCTGGTATTAAACTTAATCAGTGGTCACTTGATGTCTAGATAATTTCTAAGATAGAATACTGAAACATTAGTTACTAAACAAAAGTTTAGGTTTACATATCCTGTCTCTTATTTTTAGAGTAGATAGATAGATAGATAGATAGATAGATAGATAGATATGGTATGCATCTGTGTCTCTTACAAAAACATCTTAATCTCGGCTTTGCATAGACTGAGCAGCTCAGCTACCCTAAGATCAGGTAGGGCATGGTTGGAGGAGATAGGAGAACTGCCCAATCTGTGTAGAGCCCTATACCAAGGTCACGAGTGTAAAGGCTTGTACCAAGGTCATAGATGCAGAGCCCACACCAAGGTCATCTTTGGGCTGACTGAGCCCCATAGCAACCATTGCTACGAGCCCCACCCCAATCTAAACTGGCCAGCTCCCTGACCCCCATATTACATCCTAACCAATCACCTAATGCCACCATTCTAGTAGGAATTTTCTCTGCCTTGAGGCTAGAGAACTATCTTCTCTGTTCACAGATGAATCTGAATTATTTGTTTCCTGATAAAGATCCTGCAAAATATTGCCTTGAATACACTTTGCCACAATGTGACCAAGGGCACGAGACTCTGGGAACCCTATCATTCTATCATATTCTGCACTTTCCTGATGTTCCCCACTGGTTGGAATTGTGAATGGCTTCTTAAAATTGCAGCTGAGTGTTGATGTCTTTCTAACACTCTGTATGTCTGTGTGCGCTCAGTCATGTCTAACTCTTTGCAACTCTATGGACTGTAGCCCACCAGGCTCCTCTGTCCATTGGATTTCTCAGGCAAGAATACTGAAGTGGGTTGCCATTTCCTACTCCAGGGGATCTTCCCAACCCAGGGATCAAATCTTCATCTTTCGAGTCTTTGAATTGGCAAGTATATTCTTTTCTTTTTTAATATAAATTTATTCTTTACCACTGCCCCACCTGGGAAGCTCAACCACCTGGGAAGCAAGGAGGGCATTTACAGAGTTGGTTTCTCTATATGAACTGCGCAGGTACAGAAACCAAAGAGTGGAAGCAGGAGTGAGCCTGCTTACCATCATACCCCTCCACACAGTTGCACAAACTGTTCTTATCCTTTCAACTTCAGGGAAGCAGGAGAGTGGGGATAGGGGTGGAAGGAGAGATGGGCTTGGAGAAAAGCAGGTCCTCTGGCCAGGCTGGTGTTTGTAATCCTAAATACAGGGAGCCCAGACATGGAATCATCTTTTTCTCCCTCTCTCCCATTTGAGAAATGTCTTTCATATACTGAATGGGCCATAAATTAAACACTGAGAAATCTGCTTCACTACTTGTAGAGTAAAAAGGACTTGCTCTCTGCACTTTTTGTGTTTGACCTTTCTATCAGTTTTGTTTAGCAATATTAAATACCTGATTCTCCAAGCACTAAAAGAGGTCGGAAATGTGTCATCGTGGTCTGATGATCTAATCACTAGATTAAGGGCATCTGTGATTCTGAATGTGAATCCTTTGCCTGTGCTGAGTTTTCAGGCTGTCTGGACAAGTCAGTCCATCTCTGCCTCAGTCTCCTCATCTTTGAAACAGAGTAAGGCCCACATCTCTGTGGGCATCTTGGGGAGTCATGATGAGATGCTGCATAGCGGCTGAGTATGATTTTCTGTATTATCAGAACAATAAAAGGAAATATCATCCCTGCATTTCTGAGAAGTGTTAGCACATATACCTTTTGCCGGAGACATGTCTGTGTTCCTGTGAGTATTAGGATAGGAGGGGAGATAGATGAACCAGCAGACACATGCTATGCCAAGTGGGATAAACGTGTGGGCCTCCTTGCCACAGCAATCAAGTGTGATGCACTCAGGTGGGGAGCAGGCAGCGGGAGGAGATGAACACTTGAAAAAAATACAGATTCTGTTTCTAGGCAAGTGTCCTTAATAGTAAAAAATGAGAGAGTAGAAATACAGAAAATGTGTGTTATATAAACAGCGTTGGTCCCAAATAGAAGCTATACGAGGAGCAATATCAACTCATCAAGCTGCAGTGAGAGCAGAGCCTGCCTCAGGCTTTATCTAAGGAAGAGTTGTTTTCCAAATGCTGCAGGAGCCCTGAGCTGCTTTTAATCCCCCACATTTTCTTTGTGCATATTCTCAGAGTGGGGAGAGGTCAGGAGAGAGCTGCCTGGGCCAGCACAGTGCTGCCTGGTGGGGCTGGGGGAGGGGAGGGAGTGGGTAGGAGGCTGTGGGGAAGGCCCTCAGCCCGAGATGAGCCATGGGCCTGGTGGGCATCAGGAGAGAAGATGAGAGGATGTGGCTCCAAGCTACCCATCACCTAGGAGATGCGACTAAAGGGCGGGGCCCTGAATGGCTGAGATGCTCCTTACCCTCAGGCCCAGGCCTTGCAGAGACCCTGGGTTACCTGCTCTGTACAACCCTGAGGTTTCTGGCGGCAGCTGAGTGCATCCCCAGCTGAGGGAGCATCCTGGTCTCAAGAGCTGTGCACACTGGCACAGCTCTGTCTTCCACCCCTTGGCCTCCTTCAACTGCTTTGCTGCAACCTCCTGGACACAGCCTAGATTCAAAGACCAGACCTTCTCCTCCACTGCCCAACCACCTGCCTTCATTTTGTGATTCTCAAACAGCACAGTGGTCCAGCAAGGACCAAGAAAGGCCGACCAAAGTCATACATAAAACAACAGGCCCCAAGCCTCGTCATTCTGATGTGTCTGACATACAGCAGGCACACAAAATATGTGCTCATTTATTTGTCTCATTGCTATTGACCACCTGCTCAGTTGTAGGTGTTGGGCATACTGTGGTAAATTTTTCCCTAGAGATCACCTTTACATGGAGTTCTGGAGAATGGGAGACAGACAAGGAGAACGCGGACAGTTTAGTTCAGTTCAGTCGCTCAGTTGTGCCTGACTCTTTGTGACCCCATGAACTGCAGCACTCCAGGCCTCCCTGTCCATCACCAACTCCCAGAGTTCACTCAGACTCACGTTCATCGAGTCAGTGATGCCATCCAGCCATCTCATCCTCGGTCGTCCCCTTCTCCTCCTGCCCCCAATCCCTCCCAGCATCAGAGTCTTTTCCAATGAGTCAGCTCTTCGCATGAGGTGGTCAAAGTACTGGAGTTTCAGCTTTAGCATCATTCCTTCCAAAGAACACCCAGGACTGATCCCCTTTAGAATGGACTGGTTGGATCTCCTTGCAGTCCAAGGGACTCTCAAGAGTCTTCTCAAAAACCACAGTTCAAAAGCATTAATTCTTCGGCGCTCAGCTTTCTTCACAGTCCAACTTTCACATCCATACATGACCACTGGAAAATCATAGCCTTGACTAGATGGACCTTTGTTGGCAAAGTAACATCTCTGCTTTTGAATATGCTATCTAGGTTGGTCATAACTTTCCTTCCAAGGAGTGAGCGTCTTCTAATTTCATGGCTGCAGTCACCATCTGCAGTGGTTTTGGTGCCCCCAAAAATAAAGTCTGACACTGTTTCCAATGTTTCCCCATCTATTTCCCATGAAGTGATGGGACCAGATGCCATGATCTTCGTTTTCTGAATGT
Organism: Nanger dama; assembly: GCA_917880005.1. NCBI lineage: Eukaryota > Metazoa > Chordata > Mammalia > Artiodactyla > Bovidae > Nanger > Nanger dama. The sequence continues at coordinate 4,453,164 of CAKJTW010000076.1, forward strand.
TGAGAGTTAAGCCAACTTTTTCACTCTCCTCTTTCACTTTCATCAAGAGGCTTTTTAGTTCCTCTTCACTTTCTGCCATAAGGGTGGTGTCATCTGCATATCTGAGGTGACTGATATTTCTCCCGGCAATCTTGATTTCAGATTATGCTTCATCCAGCCCAGCGTTTCTCATGATGTACTCTGCATATAAGTTAAATAAGCAGGGTGACAATATACAGCCTTGATGTACTCCTTTTCCTATTTGGAATCAGTCTGTTGTTCCATATCCAGTTCTAACTGTTGCTTCCTGACCTGCATACAGATTTCTCAAGAGGCAGGTCAGGTGGTCTGGTATTCCCATCTCTTGAAGAATTTTCCACAGTTTATTATGATACACACAGTCAAAGGCTTTGGCATAGTCAATGAAGCAGAAATAGATGTTTTTTCTGGAACTCTCTTTGTTTTTCCATGATCCAGCAGATGTTGGCAATTTGATCTCTGGTTCCTCTACCTTTTCTAAAACAAGCTTGAACATGGACAAAGTACTTAAAAATGCAGTCATTTTAGATACTAATGGGTCAATTTAAAAAGTACACATCTATAATCGTAAGTTCTTTTTCTAAATCTGTGAGTCTTTTTCTGGTTTGTAGCTAAGTTCATTTGCATCCTTTCTTTTTAGATTTCAGGTATAAGGGATGTCACGTATAAGGGTATTTCTCTGTCTGACTTCACTCAGAATGTCAATCTCTTGGTCCATCCATGTTGCTACAGATGATGTTAATTCTTTCTTTTAAATGGCTGAGTAATATGCCAGTGTATACATGGACCACATCTTCTTTGGTTGCCAGTGGGGAAGGGATAGTTAGGGACTTTAGGAAGGTTGTGGACACACTGCTATATTTAAAATGGATAACCAACAAAGACCTACTGAGCTCTGCTCATTGTTATGTGGCAGCCTGGATGGGAGGTGGGTTTGGATGTATATGCATATGTATGTATATGTATGTATATGTATATGCATGGCTGAGTCCCTCAGATAGTCACCTGAAACTATCATAACATTGTTAATAGGCTATATCCTGATACAAAATGATTTTGGTGTTTAAAAAAAAATTAAAAGAAAACTCAAAAAAGTAAATCAAGGTTATATCATAGAAAAAAGTTAAAATTACACATCTAAAGGAGCATGGTGTGTCTGAAGGCTTTGAGGCAGGGTCAGGGAGGGTCTCCAAGAAGAAGGGCATCAGGTAGGAGCCTCTGTGATGGTCTTGAGGAGCGTGTTTCGGGCAGAGTGAAGAACCAGGTCAAAAGTCCTGCAGAAGGAAAGGGTTTGGGTCTAAGGACAAGAAAGAACACTGTATCTGGGGGATGTGTGGAAGATAAGAGTGGGGAGTAGGCAAGGAGACAACCGGATCACTGGCATCTTGCTGACCTTGACAGGGACGTTGTGTTTTAAGTGCAATGAATGAGACCACATTCACATCTTTGATCTGCAAAACGATACAACTTGGTTCATATATAAAGAAGAGATGGTGAGCGGGAGCGGCAGAGAAAGGAAGGCCAGTCAGGAGGCTGGATAGGTCAAGGGAGAGCTTATCCTAAGAAGAAACTTGCGACAGAGATGAGATTTGAGATAAAGTTTAGCGCTACAGGCAGAAGGACCAGCACTGATTGGGTGTTGATATTTGGGGCTTGGAGGGGAGACCAAGAAGACTTCCAGGATTAGTTTAACAAAGAATAAACTCATTGTTTAACAATTAACATATCTAATTGATTCATTAGTGTTGCTTGTCCTGGAACCATGAAAAATCAATTGTTGGAGAAAGATAGCTTTATTAGATTAAAGAAAAAAATTGATGATCATAATAATTAACATTTTAAGAGGATTTGCCACTGCTAAACAGTATGCCAGCTGTGTAAATATATTCTCATCCAATTTTCTCAAAACAGTAAAGGAGGACGTTATCTGCCACTCTGCCTCTGCAAAAGGTTACAGAAATGAACAAACTTTGTTAAAGCCGCACAAAGAGTTGGAAGGAGAGTAAGGCTAGGTGCCCTTACCCTGTTCTTAAGCCTGATTCTACAGTGGCTCCCACCTATTAGTCTAAAAAACTGCTGAATATCCAGATGAGAACCTAAGTAAATGCATACTTAGCCGAGATTTAATATTTTTCACCCTTGACACATACAGGCATATTAAAAGAGACAGTGTTATAACTATTCAAATAAGTGGAAGTTAAATAATATCGAGGTAATAGTTTTTACTAACTGATCTGTCAAAAAATTTTTGTAAACCATCTCCTCATGGAACAGACATGAGAGTACTGTAACTGTCCTCTGATGTTAGTCATCACTGAACTCCTTAAACAGATGTGCATAAGAGAAAAGAGAAAAGAAGTAGCACAGTAGTTAGAGTGCTAAGCTGACTGGGTAATATTCGTGTATTTTAAAGACCTATTGAGATATATGCTTTTATAATTTGAAAATGACCATTTATATCAGTTTACCAAACACCTTTGTGAGAACTTTCACATCTGTAAATTTCCAGTTCAAAGAACTCATTGTCAAATCATGAGCTTCATGTTTCTTGCGGAAAATCTAATGGACATAAGATGTGCAATAGATACTGCACATCCCAGTATAAATCAGGGAGGAAAGAAAGTGTCAGATTCCAAAGGAATGGGTGGGTTTAATTCAAGAGTTTCTGTTGATTGTGGGTGAATATTGAATTATATCAACAAGTCCAGAGAAGGTATGAAGCTCTATGCTGGTCAGGTCTGGAGAAAATAACCCTCGGTCTGATTCCCCGAGTGGCCCTTCATTTCAAATGCACGTCAACATACACTCCAAGTGGGCATTCTCTAATCAAATGATTATTGTTGTTCAGTTGTGTCCAACTCTTTGCAATCCCACCAGGCTTCTCTGTCCATGGGATTTCCCAGGCAAGAATACTGGAGTGGGTTGTCGTTTCCTTCTCCAGGGGATCTTCCCAATCCAGGAGTTGAACCCATGTCTCCTGCATGGGTTCAGTGGTTCTTTACCACTGAGCCACCAGAGAAGCCCCTGGGGGTCCTAAAAAGCCACTGCCCTTCCACTATAGTGACCATGTCAGTAAAGACACCAAACACTGGTTCTGTTGCCCTGCCGTTGATTAAACCGCATTACAGCAAATCCCAACACATGAAGCACAGCTCTAGGAATTTTTAAACCATTCTGCTTGGTGCCTTTGTATGTATTTCTGTCACAACACTTCACACATCACCCTTGCCATTGTCTGCTTCCTCCTCTGGTGAGTGAAGGACTTGAGAACAGGGCCCAGAGCTTTGACTTTTATCTTCTATTACTCAGCACAGAGCATGGCTCTCGGAAGGCAGAGCACATCAATTTGTTCAATGAATCAATCAATAAACCCACCAATCTAGTTGAATACACTCACTTCACAGGTAAAACCTAAGCCCACACTGCTAGTTAATGATAGAGCCAGGACTACACGTGATGTTCCTCAAACTTTCCAACCCCCAGTCTCTCTATAGCAGCTGCTGTGTCTATTTCAAGGCTTGTATGCATAATACAAAATTAAACCAAAATTGAAAAAAAAAAATTCCTTTCATAGAAATGATCGGGATACATTTGACCTGAATCAGAAAATACCATTTTCAATGTATAATGAGAATTTTGTGTCTCAGGGAACAAGAGGGCTGTTCTTAGTGATGGCGTCCACGTGTGTCCTGAGCTGTGGTTTGTAGGAGGCCTGGGAGGGAGGAGCTGTGTCAGGAAATGGGAGGAGGGGAAAGGGGAAGGAGAAAAGAATACTGAGAGCATGATCCAAGGAGAGGAGGATTTTAAACAGTAAATTAAAAAATATAGCACGTTGAGCAAGTAATAATATTTCTACAGAAATGATAGTGAAATGGAATGGGGCCCAGCATCCCTTAATAAATGTCCCCATCCTGCTGCATGAAAATCCATGGGCAAGTTATTAACAAGCAGATGGTTCTCTCCAACACCTGTCTGTATCACAGCCCATTTACTTCTTCTTTTCTTTTTTTTCTTCCTGCTGAATTGCAGGTTTCCATTAATGAAAACTCTGACGATTCTAAAACCTATTTCATCTCCGGAGACTGCCTACAGACAAGCAACTGCAGCATTAAAGAGGGTGAAGCATTTGGGGGAGACAGGGCCTGGGCTTATACACAGGCCACAGAACTCTCAGAGCCCCATGGAATTAGGACCTGTGCATACAGAATAAAATGGAAATTTCCTTCTGGGATGTTTAAAGGTCCTGGAGAATATCAGCACTGGCATTTGGCTGTTGAGGCTTTGAGCATCCACAGGACGGAGCAGAGGGACCGGCCATAGAGCTCTGGTGCTGGCTTGCTTTCTGGGGCCTTGTCTACCCAGCACGTAGGCTGTTTCTCTCAAGGTCAGATCAGTCAAAAAGCCATGGATAGTGCTGCATCATTTGATTTGGCGGTGAGTCAAATGCAGCATCTTAACAGGTGCTGCGCCTCTACTGTATTTGGAGACAAAGTCAGTGAGTAGGAGGTGCATCGTTACAGTGGAGGGAGGCGGCTTTGCAATCAGGTCAGTCCGGACGGGGTGCTGCCCCCAACCACCTGGTAGGGTGTCAGCGAACAAGTGATTCAGCTTCCTCAGACTGGATCTTTATGGGTGTCCCATCAACATAATAAAGTCATGCTCCTGAGTTTTTGTGTAGATTATATGAGAAAATGACTGCAAACTGCTCATCACAGAGCCTAGCAAAGGGTTAAGGGATCAACACAGTTTGGGTGTTATTATTAATACTATTACACTTGGACTAAGTATTAATTGCAAAAATGCCTAAGAGACCAGAAACATATATCTGCTTCTGTCTATATGTGCTTTTCTTTGTGTCTCTCTCTTCCTTCTCTTTCTTCTTTAGCAAGCACTGTGTGTGTTAGTTGCGCCCGATTCTTTGCAACCCCATGGACTGCAACCCACCAGGTTCCTCTGTCCGTGAGATTTTCCAGACAAAGATACTGGAGTGGGTTGCCATTTCCTTCTCCAGGGGATCTTCCCAACCCAAGGATCAAACCCAGGTCTCCTGCACTGCAGGCAAATTCTTTACCGACTGAGCTACAAGGGAACCCATTTGAATCTGGTAGTGTTTTCGAGTCTATTTACGGGTTTGTTCTCGGGGGCTTCCTCAATGGCTTAGCATGGAAAGAGTTTGCCTGCCAATGCAGGAGACACAGAAGACGCAAATCCAATCCCTGGGTCTGGAAGATCCTCTGGAGGAGGAGCAAATGGCAACCCACTCCAGTATTCTTGCCTGAAAAATCCCATGGACTGAGGAGCCTGGTGGGCTACAGTCCAAAGGGTCTCAAAGTCAGACACAGCTGAGTGAGAGAGCACACATACGAGTTTGCTCCTGGACAAAAATTATTCTATGAAAGCAAAACATCTCCTAACTTTTGTGTTGGGGCCAGTAAGAAAGAAACCTTGCAAGAGAGGCAATGACAAAGAAGTAGAGGAACTTTCCATACCCATCACGTCCCACAGTCCTCAATGTGCAGAGAACCAGTGCCTAAGGATGGAGTGTGGTATGGGTTGTGTCCAGTCCCCAGAGAGAGGTGCAAGCCAGGCTGTAGGCCACGTCGAGGAAGGCTTCATGCTTCCTCGATTAGACATGCCACCCAGGCTCAACAATGCTCCCAGTCTGAAACTATCTCCTGTACTCTTTAGTCCTAAGTACCTTATCTTTCCCAAAGTATGTGGAAATGACATTTAGTTTAAAAGTGGAACAAAATGAATGCATGGGACTTGGCTTCCCGTTGAAGTCGCTATACCATAAATGGACTAAGCTACTTAAGAGGAATCCAGAGGCTGTACAGAGCTCCAGATGGCATTTTGGCTCCCACAGGTGTCCCTGGCTTCCCCCTGGCTTCCTTCACATTCAGATAGCATCACAGGCCCTCCACGGCATCTCTGCTGCTTCTCTATGATGTAGAATCTATGTAGAGCAGCATTTAGTATTTACTGAAGCATCATCCTTTTGGCTAAATATAGAACACAAGAAATGTCTACACAAAGTGTTTGATAATAAAGAAAAATCAAAGAAGGAAAAAGAACCAATATGCCATTTAGTCTGTGAAGTCTAACCTGTTATTCCTTCTATTCTTCCAGCAACATTTCCCAGCCATCCTAGCTTTAAAACAGCTTGATTTGGACTTATTATTACTAGGTCTTTTCATAACATGCCATATGCAAAGATATTTAATAACAGAGGCACATTTTTTTCTTTGTTGACTATGAATAAAGCTGAAATAAAAGAGGATAACATCCAGGCATTTGCAAGAGACTATATTTAACCTGTCTCTAAGAGCTTTCAACACATGGCTTATATACATCTGCTCGCTCTGTGATGGCTCAAGTGCCCTACTGGCCTCTTATTCTTCTTTCCTTCCTGTTAACAAGCTTCAAAATAGACCCAAACTTTGTCAGAACCGAGACAAAGCAGAGGAAAGATCTCATTCCCATCAGGGCTTTGAGCTCCTAAAAGGTTTGTGGCGAGGATTGACACTGACTATTGAAATAAATGATTAGCAGCCAGGCTTGAAAAGCATGAGGTTTGTACAGAAGAGTGAGAGGCAGATGCTGTGAGCACTCAGCACGGGACGCAGGCCCTGACCACTGTCAATCATGGCTTCTCTGCTACAGAAATTTTGAGTTTGTGCATAAAGGTTACAATGTGTTTAGATAAAACATACAAGGGTAAAACAAATGTAAATAAGCTTTCTATGTATGCACGCGTGCATTTCTATTTGACAGGTTAAACACCTTCCTTTAAGGCAGGTCTCAGTTTTCTCTCATTCCGTACATTTGGCACGGGTTATTTACTTTTATTTTTTAAGGGATTCAAGTCTCTATCTGGAATAAATATAGAATATCTCCTTGTTTTATTACCACTTTACTTGCTTCTTGTTTTCTTTCAAGACAAATCTGACGGGTCACATCTTCCATGAAGCTGCTGCAACAAGTCTCACTTCAGTCCTGGTTTCTTTCACCCTCTCATCTGACAAATAATTATTAAGCATATGTCAGGTATCAGGTACATGCTAGGGGCTTGGAGATACTGCCAGTCTCTGCTCCTCTTTCTCTATCATCGTGTGCCAGCGTCCCTTATAACACCTGTCATCTTTTATTGCAATTTGTAATGGGTGTCTCTGTGTCACCTACTAGACAACCAACTTCTTGATTTGGGGAACAGCTTTTAAAAACATTTCTACCTATGGCTGATTCGTGTCAATGTATGGCAAAACAAATACAGTGTTGTAATTAAAAAAATAAATAAATTTAATAAAAAAATAAATAAAATAAAATAAAATAAAAATAAAAAAATAAAAACATTTCTACTGCATTCTAGACCTGCAGGACATCTGGAACACAGCAGGTGCTCAACAAATTTGTTGAAATAAAATGAAAGTTTGGAAAAGAAAGCTGAGGCATGGGAGATATGTGAAAGCTCAATATTTCTGACTATTAAACTAATTTCCCACCACATCATTTCTATGAACATGAAATTGAATATGCAACTAAAACAAGTAACAACACATTTTGTTTAAGGGAAAAAAAAACCCTTCTCATTTTTAGCTCTAAGCAGTGCTTAGAAAATTTCATCAACACATTGTAATATTAATCAAGAATAAGTTGATACATATTGTTTGGTGTGCCAAAAAAATAAATTTACACTATAATTTTTTTCTCAGAGAGGCCATGGAGAGAAGTAGAGGGAAAATGGCCTGCCTCTGAGTTTAATACAAATAACTCCCCAACTGATTAGCCTTTTTACATTGAAATCTGAGTCATTTAATATTCTCCCTCCCACAGTTTGGTCCATATTCATGTGATTTTCTAGTTGATGTTTCTTTTTATGCGATGGTCAACTTTTAGGTTTAAGGCCAGCTTTTCCTCAATATAGCTTGGCTGATCTTGGGGAGGCTGTGTTTTCTCTCTTGGAGCTCTGAAGTTTTAAGGAAAGGGCTTTACTAGTTTGGTGATTAATGTTATTGCTGCTGCTACTGCCAAGTCACTTCAGTCGTGTCTGACTGTGCGACCCCATAGACGGCAGCCCACCAGGCTCCCCCGTCCCTGGGATGCTCTAGGCAAGAAAACCGGAGTGGGTTGCCATTTCCTTCTCTGATGCATGAAAGTGAAAAGTGAAAGTGAAGTCACTCAGTCGTGTCCAACTCTTATCGACCCTGTGGACTGAACCCTACCAGGCTCCTCCGTCCATGGGATTTTCTGGGCAAAGTACTGGAGTGGGGGTGCCATTGCCTTCTCCGATTTTATTGCTAGTCAGCACTAAAAACTAGTCAGCACTAAAAACCCCGTTTGCAGCACAAACCAAAGATCTCTGCCCCAGACAAAACTCCTGAAGTGACAGGCTCCTGTTTCACTTTTCCAATACTTTGACCACCCAATGCAAAGAGCAGACTCATTGGAAAAGACCCTGATGCTAGGAAAGATTGAGGGTAGGAGGAGAAGAGGGCGCCAGAGCATGAGATGGCTGGATGGTGTCACTGACTCAGTGGATATGAGTTTGAGCAAGCTCCTGGAGATAGTGAAGTACAGGGGAAGCCTGGCATGCTGCAGTCCACAGGGTCACGAAGAGCTGGACACGACTCAAGGACCGAACAACAGCAACAGCTTATTCTGTTATGGTAACATCAACTTGAAAGAAGCCACCAAGTGCCTGCACCTCATGGTATGTAAAGGCGCCCATAGTCTTGATTTGTATGTATTTTTATATAAACGGGATCACGCTACAAGTCTTGTTTTGCAACTTATCTTCTAAAGTTTAACACTATGACTAAATCTTCCTAGATAAGAGCAGATAGATCTCTCTCTTCCTTTTTATCTGCTGGAAAATATGCACAGTAATTCCGAGCCACAATATATTCAAACACTTCTCTTTAGGTGAACACTTAGATTGTTCTCAGAGACGTTTCTGGCTGATCTCAATTGGTGGTTTTATTTACATAACTGAATACAGAAGGCTCTTACACTCCACAGTTTTACATAAGGGGCTTGAACATCACAGATTTTGGTGTCCTCAAGGGTCCTGGAATCAGTCTTCTGTCGATAGGAAAGGACAAATGTAATAATTTTTACCTTCAAATGAAATTTCATAGAGTTCTCCAAAATACAGAACACATAATTAAAAGACCTCCTCTAGTCAGTGTCAGATTCAGATAAGGGGGCTGTGTGCAGGATCTGGAGCTCACTCACTCAGCTTTGAGGTCTCTCTCTGAGCGAGTCTGCCCACAGGATACTACGGTCCCCTCTGAGCCACCCTGACCTCATCCTGCTGCTCCCACGATGTGGACTGGAGTATCTACAGGACCAGGACAAGATGCCTAATGAATCCCTGTTCTCAGCACTAAAGGTACCTGACCCACTGGCCCAGAGATTCGAGAAGGCATTATTGGAGTAGAGTCGCCAGCTTCCAGCATGAGGTATCTGTAGTCCTGAAGACTGTATTTATGACAGCCCTGGTCATGTCCAGCAAATAGACCTCACAGTCTAAGCATGGAAGGACTGAGCGAGTCTCCCCATGTCTCCACGTGGAGCTCCCTCTCTTACTTGATGATGAGTGGTTGGACTTCATGGGCTATGAGATGGACTCCAAGGTGTTTTTTATTGCAAAAAAATTGTCTTCCAAATGATGTTTTCTGTAGGCTAAAAATAAAGTGCATTTTTGGCTCCTGTATACATCAACTGAAAAGAAGAGCCAACAGCCCTGATACAGAACAGCAACAAAATAATTTGGGACCAAAATATATCTTTCATTCAAAGTGGATAATTCCTATTCTGTTAAATGGGAAATTATGAGTAAGCAAACACCCAGGTGATTGTTTTCCAGAACATGTCAATTCCTCGACACCAATGTATATCATGTTCTGTAATTCTCAGGGACTCAGAAAATATCTGTTGAATCAGTTAACTTGATTTAAATTGGTTTTTCAGCTGTCAGTATATAATGTATACACGTACTGAAAGAATAGAAGGGAATTAAATCACATCCAGAAAATTAATCAAAAGAGCTGACAGTGAAATGACCATTTGGGGTTAAAAATTAAGAAAAAAAAATTCTGTAAGGCCAGCACCAGCCTGTAAACTCCTCTCCCATGTGAGCCCAAATGAGAAGTCATTGTTTCTGCCCAGACCTTCCTCCTCCCTTTCCTGCACCACCAACATCTTCCTGCCTTCACCTCCCAGAGCTGTCTGCACTTCCCTCATCTGTACCCTCAAATATAAAGCTCCCCACTTTAAAACTCTGCCTGGGACTTTTAATTAAGACATCTCCCATGGTTAATGACCACATATCTCAGATTTTCAAGAACGGCCAATTTTAAAGTAAGCCATCTTACTTTCTCCTTGAACACACTCATTTGTCAAAACACATGTCTTGCTTAGGAAATATGACCATTGTATTGATGCTACTACGTTACCCCTGCCTCCCTTACGTTACCTTACACCGCGTCAAAACTACCATTCATTCCTAAAAGAAAAGTGAAGACTATCTCACACCACTAGAGTGAGAAATAACTTGGCCAGTAAAGAGGTGTTTTTAGGATGAGGCTTAACGCAAAGCCATGAGTTTCTCATTCTAGCACATATCGGTCCATGATGACTTTTATAGTATCCATCTATTAGTAACTACACCTTAACAGACCAAGGATACAAACGACTCACTAAATGTGCTGTTTTGTAAGTTTTCTTACATTATTTTTCTCCAAATGTGGGAGGGGTACATCTGCTTATAGGTGCCTATGGAAAGAGAAACTAACAAAAGGCTCTGTGGCAAATGTGAGTTACATGGCGGAGTGTTACTGTATGAGTTTTTTCCTGTCTTCATTAATGCTCTTAATCATAAATATTCCATGCATTCCCCATTCCCTCCGGGCACTGAGTCATGTCTGCTCAGAAAGACACTGTTCTCACAGGCTGCCACTCACAGCCATTGTGAGAGACAGACACTTCAGCGCTCACTCGGAAAGTGTTTACTGAATTCACAAACAGGAGACGGCTTCACAGAAACAAATCTCGGCCGAGCCTTCTGCATAGATGTCAGATTTCCGTAGAAGCCTCCCGGAGGCACACGATCCCGCAATGGGCTATTTTTAGTCCTGATAATTAATATTGGAGGAGAAGGGGAGGAGGATGAAAATGTAGCTCTGGCGAAAAAAGCAATTACCATCGACATCATATATTTTCACCTACGAGAAGTGTTATTTTCAGAGAAATAAAGAGACAAACCTTCCCCAAATCTATAGATTTTTCAGCTGTGCCTCCTATGAAGTAAGTAGATGTTTAATTCTTCCCCTTTTGGATTCCGGAAAGAGCTTGGACTCATAGGTTAATATATGCAGCAAATGTTATACCAGTGTGGATCTTACTACTACAAAAAAGGATGTTTTGTTTTGAAGTCCCAGAAAGCAAGAATTTGCATCCCTCACACACACCGAATATTCATGATCAGCAGCTGCAACAAAAGTTGCGGATGCCTTCAAATTCCTTTCCTCCAGGTCCCCGGTGTCCAATTTTTGAGGCATTTTCTCACTCCTTTAGGGCTTCACTGAAATTGGTCTTGTCTGTGAAGACTTCCGCATTCCATGTGCATGCGCCCACGTCTGTTAAGTAGCACACTCTTGTTCCAGCTCAGTGAAAGCCAGTCTGTGATGAAATAGAACAACCTAGGGTTGCTCAGCATCCAGAAGCACAGTGAAAGGGATGGCAGGTGCCTCGTTGTGCTCAGATAAGGGTCCCACCTCAAGTTCCCGTCTGCTCACCTTCCCTAAACTCACAGGTCAGGGCTGAGGCCCTGGAGAGGGGGGGCAGTTGCATCACAGAGAACCACAGATGACTTTGATTTCAGAGCTGTTGTGGTTCAGTCTCTCAGTTGTGTCCAACTCTTTGCCACCCCCATGGAGGGCAGCACGCCAGGCTTCCCTGTCCTTCCTCATCTCCTGGAGCTAGATCAAACTCAAGTCCATTGAGTCACCGGTGCCATCCAGCCATCTCATCCTGAGTCAGACCTGAGTTCTTGGTTTAGTCTTCCTCTCTGCTCTATGCATCCTCTCCTTGGAAAGCTGTGCTCTCCTCGACTCTATGAATTTTGCACAAAGTTTAGTCTTTTTTTCTGACAGTTTCCCCTCTGTTTCCATCACAGCTTGCTTGTCTTCTGGCTGCCCCAGAAATGTTGGCATTGCACAGGGATTCACACACTCTGTGCTAAATCTAAATGTCCAGCCCGGACTCTGTCAGGATTTATGCTCATGTATTCACATGTTGGCTAGGTGTCTCCTAGTGATACATCACAGAATCTCAAATTCACACATCCAAACTGGCCTCAGTACCTTTCCCTCTAAGCCAGTCTCATCTCTGAGGCTTGCATTTCAGCACTGGGACTGGGGTCCCCTCAGCCACGAATAGGCCTGTGTGTGTGTGTCCTGCATGTCCCTCTTCCTCCGCATCCAATCTGTGACCAGTTCACATCACAGCATCTCCAAAAGAGTTCTAGACTCTACATCGTTGTTGCCTCTGCCATTAGTGCTGATCCAAGCCCTCATCCTCACTGGTCTGGACAATCATAGCAGCTTCCTGAAGTGACTCCCCATTTCTGCATCCTCAAATTCACCCTCCATCTGCCAGCAAGATCGTTTCAAAATATCATCAGATGTACGAAACTGCCCAGCTTAAAACCTTCAATGGATTTCTTTAGCACCTAAAAGATAAAATCAAGACTCCTTACGGTTGTGTACCACCTGGTCCCTGCTTTTGTCCCTAATCTCATCCCGCCTGGAATTCAGCATTCTAGCATACTAAGCTGTTTGAAAATGGAAGTATAGTTGCTTTTTAAAAATTGAAGTAAAGTTGATTTATAATATTGTGTTAGTTTCAGGTATACAGGAAATTGATTGCTATATATATATAATATATATAATTACTGTAAATTTACCATATAATAGAGGATGAGATGGTAGGATGGCATCACTGACTTGAAGGACAAGAGTTTGAGCAAGCTCTGGGAATTGGTAAAGGACAGGGAAGCCTAACACGCTTCAGTCCGTGGGGTCACAAAGAGTGAGACATGACTAAGTAGTTGAACTGAACTGAGATATACTTTCGGACTATTTCCCTTATTGAGGGAAATAATGAATATAGTTCCCATAGTTCCCTGTATTATGCATTAGATCATTTTTGGCTTATCTATTTTATGTGTAGTAGTTTGTATCTGTTAATCCTATACTCTTAATTTAACCCTCCCTCACTCCCTTTTCTTTTTTGGTAACCATTTAGTTTCTTTTCTATGTCTATTTGAATCTGTCTCTGTTTTGTACATAGATAGATTATCCTGCATTATTTTTTAGATTCCACATGTATCATATGGTATTTGTCTTTCTCTCTCTGACTTACTTCACTAAGTACTCTCTCGGTCCATCCATGTTGCTACAAATGGTATTATTCCATTCTCTTTTATGACTGAGTAATATTCCACTGAGTGTCTGTGTTGCATCTTCTTTATCCATTCATCTATTGATGGACACTTAGGTTGCTTTCATGTCTTGGCTATTATGAATAATGCTACTATGAACATTGGGGTGCGTGTGTCTTTTCTAATTATAGTTTTCTCTGGATATACGTCCGGGATGGGGTTATGGCTTATATGGTAACTTTATTTTTCGTTCTTTAAGGGACTCCGTACTGTTTTCCATAGTGGCTATACCAAATCACATTCCCAACAGTGTGGGAGGATTCCTTTTTCTCCTTTCCTCCACACCCTCTCCAGCATTTGTTATTTGTAGATTTTTGATGATGGTCAGTCTGACTGGTGTAAGGTGATACTGCATTGTAGTTTTGATTTGCATTTCTATAATAATTAGTGATGTTAGAGCATCTTTTCATGTGCCTGATGGCCATTGGTATATATTCTTTGGAGAATATATTTAAGTCTTCTGCCCATTTTTCATTAGATTTTTTTTCAATACTAAGTTACATGAGTTATTTGTATATTTTGAATATTAACGTCTTATTGGTTGCATCATTTGCAAATACTTTCTTCCATTCTGTAGGTTTTTGTTTTGTTAATGTTTTCTTTTTTTCTCTATGCGTCTGTTGCTCTTATCCTCCTTTTAATTAAATCATACCTCTCTAATTAACTTCATAGCACCTTTCTTGCCAGACTTAGCAATTCTCTTTATCCTCTAACATCCAGCTCCAGATCCTTCCCTGGCAGAATTCCCTGAACATCCACCCATGATACAACACTGTTGCACTTGCCGCTGATAGAGTCCAGGAGGAAGCATCCTGAACTCCATCAGGCCAGGAATTTTATCTTGTTCACCCTGGTGTATACCCAGACTCCGGAACACTGGTTGGTGCCCATCTTTATCAGTCAATGTTTCCAAATATTCATCTAAAAAGCAAGGTTCACAATATGAAGATAAATGAGAACTCAGATTCAGGTAGAATGTTTGTTTCATGCCTCTGTTCTTAAGAGCTAACAAAAGTCCCTACAAGTAAGAGGGAAAATTGAGGCGCCTTGGTTTGGGCACCAAATTATTATCTTTTTCTTTGTACTTATTTTCTTAGAAACGTCAGAAGGAACGCATGCCTTTGCTTTAAGTTTTCCTTTCATTCCCCTGCATCTGCCTGCCTGCCCCTACCCACAGCAGAACTTTGAGCTCCCTGTAAGATTCAGTCTGGGGTTCTCTGTTCTTCCCAATTCACTCGTTTCTTGGTCCCTCCCTTTACCCACAAATCTGCCCCATCACTTTCTAATGGAATATGCCAGAATTTCCATGCCCTACAGTGACTGCTCTGCTGAACCTTGGGCCAGGTTTCTAACTGGAGCCCAGTCTGTTCTCCTAAATGTTCTTCTGTCAATACACACATGACATTAAAACAAGATTTATCCTTTTCCCTGAAGCCACCCCTCCCCAAGACTCTCCTGGTTTTTAAATGGCACCCCATTCTAAATTGCTCAGCCTTGAAGATGCAGAATCAACTTTGTCATCTTCTCTTGCTACACCTCCCACACTTAATCAGTAACAACAGTCCTTTTAATTAATATAGACGTGGAAAATTAACAAAGTTTTCAGAAACGATGAGTAGTTTGGTTTAGTTGATGTGCAGGGTATAGTAAAGCATCAGTGGAGTATCCGACCAAAATGCTACCACAGCCTGACACTTCAGAGTCTTACGGTCTAAGCTGAGAAACTGGGGATTCATTTAAAAGTGCACTTGCAAAGTGGTGAATACGTATTATAAGAAATGAGTTTTGATAGACATTAATCTGGTCTTGATATCAGGAAGGATAGAATGGTGTTGGTGTTGCTGGAGATTGCTATTTAAATTAAAATACAAAGGACCATTGCTTAGTCTGACGTTTGCTCCTTGGAAGAAAAGGTAGGACCAAACTAGACAGTGTATTAAAAAGCAGACCCATCACTTTGCCAACAAAGGTCCCTATAGTCAAAGCTATGGTTTTTCCAGTAGACATGTACAGGTGTGAGGGCTGGACCATAAAGAAGACTGAGTGCCGAAGAACTGGTGCTTTTGAACTATAGTGCTAGAGAAGACTCCTGATAGTCCCTTGGATTGCAAGGGCATTAAACTAGTCAGTCTTAAAGGAATCAACCCTGGGTATTCATTGGAAGGACTGATGATGAAGTTGAAGCTCCAATACTTCAGCCACCTAATGCAAAGAGATGCCTGACTGGAAAAGACCCTGATGCTGGGAAAGATTGAAGGCAGGAGGAGAAGGGGACAACGGAGGATGAGTTGGTTGGATACTGACTCAATGGATGTGAATTTGAGCAAACTCTGGGAGAGAGTGAAGGACAGGGAAGCCCAGCATACTGTAGTCCATGGGGTCACAAAGAGTTGGACACAACTTAGCAACAGAACTACAAGAGCTCAGTTATAGGCCAGCTGCGTGACTATTAAGGTACTGAGGTTCTCTGAACTAAGCACCCTCCTTAGAAAAGAAGTTCAATAACATCTTTCCTAGCAGCATTTTGTGGGTTAGAGACAACACAGACAAAAGCCCAAGTAAGCATGCCAGCACATCCGAGGCACCAATTGACTTGGTTTTGAGTGTGATTCCTACTCAGCAAGGGGCTTCCTGGGTTTCTGGGCTGGGGCTCAGCTCAGTCCCAAAGAATGTGGTGACTGTTCCTGGACACCTTCAATCAACCCCCTCCAGAGACCTGTGTCCCAACATCCTTGAGACCAGGCCCGCTCTGAGACCACAGCTAGGGCTGGTTCATCTCTGCATCGACAGTGCATAACCAGCACCTACGCACAGCGAGACCTCGATAGTGTTAGATGGCTGAATCCGCTAATGAATAAACCCAAGCCTACAGTGATCAGCTTGCTTTCAAGTGGAGGGAGGTTCCCAGCTATCTGAACAGTGGAGTCCTTCTGCAGGTCCATGAACACTTCTGATTTACCCTTGGCACCTGTAAGTGATATTATCAGGTACTTGGGTCCCTTTTCTTCTTCCAAGTGTTCTCAAGTACACCTTGAAGCTGTTGAAATTGGCAAAGGAATTTCTTCTTATATCTTCAAGAAATAAGGTAATAAGAATTCTTCAGTCCTATTGACATGAAAAGTTAATGTTCTTATTTATTCATCTACATTTATGGTTTTGTTGTGCCTGCTTATCTCCATCTTCAGCTGTTTGGGTTTCTCTCTGGACAGGCTTGCCCTCTCTCAAGCCTGATGTATGTACAGAAAATATGCAATTAGCAATGAGCTGGAAGAACTGCTGGTGGGGAGTCGCTCTTCTTGCTCTGAGGCTGGCAGATGTCCCAGACCTCCAGACAGCATCTGACTTCTCTGACCTCTACCCTGCTCTGTCCAGACCTCCACTGCCTACTCTCTCTGCACTGGTCTAAGCATCTCCTGTCACAGGCTTGTGACTGGCTGACTTGGGCATTGTCATTTGGGGAATAAGGCACAGAGCCAAAGGCTTTTCTTGGAAAGGCTGATCCCAGGAGGTCTGACATCACCACCACTCCCTCTTCCCTGTACATAAGTAAAGCCACACTACAAGCATCATCACTACACATCTCCAAGTCTTTCTCCTTTTCCCATTTCTGGAACGATGGGACTGTGATTCCATTCAGGAGGCAGTTAGGAGATATTCCTGAACTTGGGAGTTGAAGGAAAGAAAGACAGAAAGATAGAGTGAGAACTGAAATGAAGGATATTCTGCAAGTACCATGAGGACAAAATCTCTTGGACAAGGGACTAAGCTTGACAAGTGGATGAACAACCCCCTTTTATTTAATCATTTCTGTTAATACCTTTAGAGCTGATTTTGCAGAAATTGCTGCCCAGGGATTTCCATCTATTGGATTTTGGCTCCATAAGGAAGCGTGGTGTAACCTGGAAGGCAAGGGTTACTTTGTGACTTGTGGTGGAATTTTGGCTTTAGGCAGAGATAAATTTTAATTCCAATTCAATCACTATTTATGTAAGTGACTATGGTTACAAGCAGAGTACCCAAATCATCAGTAGATGCTCCACAAATACTATTATTATGCTACTGTGATAATCGGCTTCCCAGGTGACTCAGTGGAAAAGAATCCACCTGCCAATGCAGGAGATACAAGAGATGCCAGTTCGATCCCTGGGTTGGGAAGATCCCCTGGAGAAGGAAATGGTAACCCACTCCAGTATTCTTGCCTGGATGACTACATGTACAGAGGAGCCTGGTGGCTACAAAGAGGTCACAAAGAGTCAGACATGACTGAGCGACTGAACACACAGACACACACAGACACACACATGCTGCGATTATTATTTTGAAGATTGTAGCACGACCAGGAATGGAATATCTCAAAACTCAAGTTGGCCATTCCTCTATTTCCACTGTTGCCAGGGAGGAGAATGCTCTCTGGGATGGAGGGGGCCCCAGGTGTAAAGGCTGGGATCTTGGGGGTACTTCTAGAGTTAATCCATCCCTAGATTGTTAGGTTGCTAAGGCACAGGGTCTGGGGATCAGGATATTTCCCAAAGAGCTTCTCTCCCTGAAGGGTCAGACATGTATGAGCAGCAGTGTTCATCAGTGTAGGTCAAACCCAGGTCTCCTGCATTGCAGGCAGGTTCTTTACCATCTGAGTCACCAGGATAAGCCCATGAGCAGCAGGAGGGACTCAACAGATATTTACTGGGCTGAACTGAACTGAGTCAGGCCCGTGGTCTCTCCATCCAAGTGTTCTGTGTCTGATGCTCATTATAAGGAGCTGGTCATAGAAATCTGCTATCATGTGCATGGGGTCGCAGTCGGACATGATTGAGCCACTAAGCACAGCACACGTTATGTGCTTTACTCACACAAGGAATACAGACGTAGCCTTGGACCACTCGCTTTAGCTCCCTAAACAGAACATACTGCACAGCACTGAGGAACTGGGTTCTAGGATCAGACCTGGGTTCCAGGTCCGGATCCATGATCTCATTAGCTGTGTGATCTTAGGTAACTTATCACATCTCTTTATATTTCTATTTCCTTCTGTTGTGAACCAACAAAACTGATGATATTAACAGAAAGCTTAAATAAAAGACATTATTAGAAAGCTTAAATAAACCAATTGTATGAAAACACGGGCCACAGTGCCTGGCCGGCAGTACATGTTCAAACCCATTCTGTGTGTTTGGCTTGTAGACGCCATCAGGGTCCACATGTTCTCTGAGTAAGGAGCATCTCAGAGCTGCCTTCCACTCAAACACACAATGCCGCATCTCCGTTTTTCTAATTCTGACCCGTCCAGAGATGAGGGACTGCTATTTTTATTGCCTCTTAACTTCAGAACCAACCCTGTCAGTGCTTCCAGCTTCCTTGATTTTAATTAAGTAAGGCTTTATGGTACTTGCTTCAGTAAAGCCCAAGTAATAGAGAGGAGGTTAGCTGGATGAACCCAGACTCCAGGGTGCTAGTCCCAGCATTGCCGAAGATGCTAGGCAATCTAGCTTGGCATCTTGTTGTGGAGGAGAACTAATAATTTTTAAAAAAGATTATACCGCTTTTTGCAAATACGGTTTGCAGCAGAAATGATCAATGATAATAACAGAGGAGCAGAGTCCCTGGGGAGTCCCCTAACCCTTACTCACAGGCATGCTCCTGGAATCCAGCTCCTCCTGAGTCCTCCTAAGGACTGCCTGTGTTCAGGAGGCATCCAGGCATCCCAAACCAATGTGCATATTACTCCAGGGAGGAGCCTGGATCAGATCAGTGCAGAATAAGCCCTTCACCCTTGATCCCTCCGGCTCCATCACAGATCTCCATCTTGTCAAGAATTCTACTAAGTCTGGAATCTCCTTTACTTGTTTCCACCACAATTGCTTCAAGCCCTTATCAGTTCTTTCCCTGGAACATTACAGCAGGCTTCCAACGGTCTCCCTGTCTCCTGTCTCATGACACCACAAGACTTCCTTCAGACACCATTGGGGCAGTGATCTTTTATTTTTAAAGTCTTTTTGAGTTTGCTACAATATTCCTTCTATTTTGTGATTTGGTTTCTTGGCTGCAAGGCAACCGGGATCTTAGTTTCCCTACCAGGGACTGAACCCACACCCTCTGTGCTTGAAGGTGAAGTCTTAACCACTGGAGTACCAGGGAATTCCACAAGTGATCTTTTTATAAGCCAGCTGCTAACCCTGTGGTTGCTGATTCAAGGGCTTCGCTGCTGCAAACCTGGACATTTGGGCGCACAGGAGGGGAGGGTCCAGGAGAGAAGTCACACAGAGAACTGCCTCCTGCGTCAGGAATTGAATCCAGTCAGGTAGCGAAACAAGTTGTATTATTGTTCTCTTGTCCTCTTTACAGAAACAGAAGGACCTGGCAGCTTGTCACAGGCCTTAGAGCGATTATTTGAACTCATATTGTCTGACTTCTGAGACTGTTCCCTCTCCACTAGACCATTAAAGAATACTTGTGGCAGGTGCTGGGTACCTTGTCCAGCCTCAAGGCTGCTTCTGCCCCTCTCACTTCCACGATGGAGCTGCCTAAACCATCCACAGGTGCCCAGGATACAAAGAGTCAATCTTCCAGCCTTGGTCCAGGCCGCCTAGCATATCATGCCCCCCACCCTTCATCCAGGCCTCTTTCTTCCTATAAAGGAGAACTGGGATGCCACCTCATTCAGGGAACCTTCCTTTTGTCTTGGGCACAGATCCTCCTTCCCTCCTCTGTGTGCCTGACAGTGGGGACCACCCTTCCCTCATTCCTCTGTATTAACACTGCATCCTTGTCTTTCTTTGCACAGAGTCTGCCCTCGTCTATTCAATGCCTGGGACTGTCTGATCCTTACGTGTAGCTCTGCTGCTGTGTACAGCACACGGTACATGGAAGGTGCCCAAATCCACTTCACTGAATGAGAACAAACAAAAAATAAAATATTAATACCAGAAATTATCCTTCTCCTTGTACTGACATTTGTCTACTTCTGTAGTAAACATTAAAAAAAATACTTTTTGTCTTAGGAATTCAAGTTAGGTTAATATTTTAAAAATAAATTTAGCAAGGAAAATGCTAGATCATCTTTGTATGAATTGAGCATCCATCTGTTTGTATGACAATCAGTTTCTTGACACCCCAGTTTCAAGGGGTAAATTTGTCCTGTTGCTGTTGTTCAGATACTCAGTCATGTCTGATTCTTTGTGACCCCATGGACTGTAGCCCACCAGGCTCCTCTGTCCATGGTATTTCCCAGGCAAGAATACTGGAATGGGTTGCCATTCCTTTCTCCAGGGGATCTTCCAGACCCAGCGCCTGAACTTGTGTCTCCTGTATTGGCAGACAGATTCTTTACCACTGAGCCACCTGGGTCCTGGCACCCAGCTAAAGTATAAACATCAGTATACCTATGACCACACCCCCAAGAATCTGCTCAAAAATACGACAAAATACCAGCATCCAGGGTGGTGTCATAGCTTTTTCCTAGATTGGCTAGGCTACTCTGCCAAACACACTGAAGAAGGCCTCCTTTCTATACGGATACCTGGTTGAAACTCTCCTGCCAGTTACTTTTAAGTCAAGTTTTCCTCAAACAGAGTGACAGATGAAAGTTCTGCCAGTTTGACCTTTCAGCAGCACACCCTTGGGTGTCTCATCTCACTGATGCCATCATTTATAACAAAGGACAGTGCAAGGAAGGAGGCGGAGCCCTAGCAAAATGCTGATGTTTGTACCACGCTGGCTCAAGATAGCTGGCCACAAAGGCGCTGGCGGAGATGAGCTCACAGAGCCTTGGCAGTTACTTCTGCTGAAGGCTGCCTCTTGGGGGTGGAGGACAGGGAGTTGGGGTGGCCTCTCGGCCCTGTCGTCTGTGTCATTACTTGCAGCCAAAGAAACCACATAATTATTCCTGAAGGAGCCTCTAGTCAGACATTGCATTTGAAAACCGTCATTTTACAAATGTTTAATTACTTCTCAAATGCGAGGGATGACTGTGAATGTATGATCTGTCCTGTAAGAAGCTATCAACCTCAACCTCCTTGAGTTGCTGGCTAGAGAAACATTGTATGCAGAAGATTAAAGTGGTCTGATTGCTTGGTATTTAAAGCAGTCTTTATGCCTTCCCTGTGGCTCTGGTCTCTGACCTCATCTCCACCTCTGGGGTAATTTCCCAGCCTCACCTCACCTGTGAAGGCTGCCTCCCTTCTTTCTGGTTCTCTCCTGTAAGGGACTCAAGATGGACTTCAGTTCCAGGTGCACGGCTAAGAAATCACCTGAAAATCAGGTTCTGATTTTAATTAAGAAAACTCCATGGTGTTTCTCTGGGCTTCTTAGATGACCTAGGTCGTTTGATTTTCAGTTCACTTCAGTTCAGTCGCTCAGTCGTGTCCGACTCTTTGCTGCTGCTAAGTCACTTCAGTCGTGTCTGACTCTGTGTGACCCCATAGACAGCAGCCCACCAGGCTCCCCCGTCCCTGGGATTCTCCAGGCAAGAACAATGGAGTGGGTTGCCATTGCCTTCTCCAATGCATGAAAGTGAAAAGTGAAAGGGAAGTCGCTCAGTCATATCTGACTCTTAGCGACTCCATGGACTGCAGCCCACCAGGCTCCTCGGTCCATGGGATTTTCCAGGCAAGAGTACTGGAGTGGGATGCCATTGCCTTCTTCTGTCTGATTCTTTGTGACCCCATGAATCACAGCACACCAGGCCTCCCAGAGTTCACCCAAACATCACCAACTCCCAAAGTTCACCCAAACTCATGTCCATCTAGTCCGTGATGCCATCCAGCCATCTCATCCTGTCATCCACTTCTCCTCCTACCCCCAATCCCTCCCAGGATCAGAGTCTTTTCCAATGAGTCAACTCTTCACATGAGGTGGCCAAAGTATTGGAGTTTCAGCTTCAGTATCATTCTTTCCAAAGAACACCCAGGACTGACTGGATCTCCTTGCAGTCCAAGGGACTCTCAAGAGTCTTCTCCAACATCACAGTTCAAAAGCATCAATTCTTTGGCACTGAGCTTTCTTCACAGTCCAACTCTCACATCCATACATGACCACAGGAAAAACCATAGCCTTGACTAGACAGACCTTTGTTGGCAAAGTAATGTCTCTGCTTTTCAATATGCTATTTAGATTGGTCATAACTTTCCTTCCAAGGAGTAAGCATCTTTTAATTTCATGGCTGCAATCACCATCTGCAGTGATTTTGGAGCCCCCAAAATAAAGTCTGACACTGTTTCTACTTCCCCATCTATTTCCCATGAAGTGATGGGACCAGATGCCATGATCTTCGTTTTCTGAATGTTGAGCTTTAAGCCAACTTTTTCACTCTCCTCTTTCACTTTCATCAAGAGGCTTTTGATTTTCACACATGTGCAATTTGAAGTTACAATCATTTTTAGTGGTTGCAATTTCAAAACATGCTGTGTGTACATTTTATTTTTTTAATTTATTTATTTTTGATGTGGACCATTTCTAAAGTCTTTATTGAATTTGTTACAATATTGCTTCTGTTTTATGTTTTGGCTTTTTGGCCCCAAGGCATGTGGGGTCGCACAGAGTCGGACACAACTTAAGAGACTGAACAACAGCAAAAGGCTTTTGTGCTAAAGCTGGGAAAGCCCCAGACAAACCGTGAGAGCTTGTCACCCAGCTCTCACATCCATTCATGACCACTGGAAAAGACATAGCCTTGACTAGACAGACTTTTGTTGGCAACGCAAGGGTGAGGCTTATTTCCCACAGCGATGGGAGCAGGAACAGCACCCGCACAAAGCCAGAGAAGACAACCCAGGGCTGCTTTGGGGAAGGACCCAGTAGACCTGTGTCACTGGCATAAAATGTATTCAGGGCTGTGGAGTAGAAAGGAGGACCAGGGCTTTGCAGGCAGAGGTGAGGTGAGGTGAGGACTGGATAGATCATGGATCAGAAGTGGAAGACTCAGAGCAGGAACAGGGAAGGTGATAAACACTCTGTCTGGATTCGTCTGCAACCTCTTTCTGACACTTGGCTTCACTGCCATCATAATGCCCACTCCAGACGCTTCCTCTAACAGGTCACTGATATTGGCAGTGATTCAGTGTCTGCAAGTCATCAAGGGAACTGGCTTCCTTTCCTGTTCACAGAAGTTGTGAGTCCACTAAAGTAATCTGTTGTGATGGACATGTAAGAGACAGTGAGGATGACAGTGGATCTCATACAAAGTAACACTGTTTGGAAACCTAATGGTCAGAGGTCCAACATAAACAGCCTTTATTCATCCTACTTGGCTGCCCTCCAGAAAGACAACTTTGAACACACCACAGGTGCTTCTATTTAGGAAGCCAGGGTCCCTAATTTCAGGGCCAGCCAGGTTGTCCAGGGGCCTGGACAGGAAACAAGAAGAATTGCTTATGCAGAGTGAAGCGTCTCCTTTCATAAAAGTGTTGCTCACCTTGACACTGGGGCATTTATACTGTCAAAAAAAAAGTATATATTTATTTCTTCCAAGTTTCTCTACAGCTATTAAAAGATATGGTAGCCAGCTGTTTATGTGTTTACTGAGGGCAAGAGAAGAATTAATTGGATTGATTTATACTTCATCAAGAAGGCTTCAGGCTGCAGTTCAGAAGAACTTTCTGACATTAAATTTTCTAGAAAATAAAGTATGTCATCCACATTCCCAAATCTTTTTTTTTAAGCCTTGCAGTATTAACTTTCTACATAAATTCATCGTGTGCTCACTAATAAACATACACTTATTAAGTACAAGTTTGTGACACAAATAACTGATATTAGCCAGATAAATTAATAGAGCTTTCAGTTTTATGCTCCAAATCAAGTCACAAACTGAGCTAACCCCCTCATCTTATTTTGCTCAAATGTTGTGTGAATAGCAGATTCTGAGAGCTGATTTATCCTGGGAACCTCCTCTATGTGCTAATTCAGTCATGCTGTATGCATCAAAACTAGGGAGGGTTTGGGAGTTGAGGTTATAACAGAGAGGAGAAGCTAGGAGTTGCTAACAGGCAAGGGCAGAAGACAAATGCTCAGGAGATAAAATGAGGCGCAGTGGGGTTGACTGGTCACAGCAAAAGCAGGGACTTCAGAAGCCAAAGCAGGCACTGCCAGAAACCCAGGAGCTTTGGGAAGCCTGAGGGCTGCAGGCAATCCAGATCACAGCAGGAGCGACCACGTTTGCACACTGCCCCGCGCAGTCCTGGTAGTAGATGGCTGGGATCTGCTGTCTGGCCACTCATCCTTTGTTCTTCCCAGTGGAGGTAAGTCCCAGCCCCTGGAGAATCTTAAATGCTCCTGGAGTGACTTCTCACTTCAAGGTTTCAAGGCTCAGCCTCAGCTCATTCTAGACAGCCCATCAGAAGACGCATGGAGGAGATGTGTGAATAGCAGTGCACTGAGGTGCTTGCTCCTGGGCCAGACCTCAAATCCCAAGGCACAGAATAGAGGAAAAGAAACTAGAGAAAAATAGCCCCCTTTCTTGCTGGGAGAAACGGCACAGGGTGAGCTTCTGCCTGGGTTCATGTCACTTTGTGCCTGTCCAGGCCTCCAGAAGAGCCATGCAAGTCTTGGCCAATGGCTCTCATCCCAGAGAAAAGCAGAAGACATCATAATCCCGCTCTTGAAAAACACAGCATGTTAGGTAAACCTTTCTCGGTTATACACAGGATGCAAACCCTCTGACAAAGGGAGGAGCTCATTGTTCAAATCTAAATCAGAGCACCTTCCTTCCACCTTGGATCAAGTCCAGAAAACTCAACCATGGCTACATTTACAGGATGTAGGAGGTACTGCATCAATTCAAAATGTGCAAGAAACAAGATGCAACTGCTCATTGATTCTGTACACCTGAGCCTTCTCCCATGTGTGAGCTCTCCTGAGAACTTTCTCGGTAGAACTGTTGAAATCGTCCCTAAACGCCCTAAAGAAATTCAAGGAAATAGATATTGGAATCCTGGGTGTTTCTCCTACTTCCTTGTTTGATGCACTTTGGTGATACCTGCAAACGTTGAAAGATAAACAGCCTTTGGGGGAGCTGGAGAGGAAGCAGAGGATAACATCTTGCTCTGAATTTTGAGAATAGACATAATTTTCACTTCAGAAAGGTGGAAGTAGTTACTGGTAATCAAAGCTGAATGGCTGGACAAGGAAAGATTCTGGGATACCCGATGATGTTTTGGGGAAGTTCCTGGTGGTATGTGGTGTATGGGAAGGCTTGCATGGAATATGAGAACCGGGAGTCTCCAGAGATTTCTTCTGCAGATGCACCGATGTCATTATTGAGTTTGCAGTCACTTATGTTTAGAAAGCAAGCATATTACCAAACGCATGTTTCCCAGCTGGCATTCAGACCAGCAGCCCACAAAGGGGACTGAAAAGAACTGCGGTTGTATTCCATTGACTGTGACTAAGTTAGGGCCATTAAGAAGGATGTGCTTAGTTGCTCAGTCATGTCTGACTCTTTGTGGCCCCATGGACTGTAGTCCACCAGGCTTCTCTGTCCACGGGGATTCTCCAGGCAAGAATATTGGAGTGGAGTGGCATGCACTTCTCCAGGGAAAGAAGGCTGAGCACTGAAGAACTGATGATTTTGAATTGTGGTTCTGAAGAAGACTCTTGAGAGTCCCTTGGACTGCAAGTTCAAACAAGTCAATCCTAAAGGAAATCAACCCTGAATATTCCTTTGAAGGACTGATATTGAAGCTGAAACTCCAATACTTTGGCCACCAGATGTGAAGAACTGACTCATTGGAAAAGACCTTGATGCTGGGAAACACTGAAGGCAGGAGGAAAAGGGGATGACAGAGGATGAGATGGTTGAATGGCATCACCAACTCAATGGATATGAGTTTGAGCAAATAGTGAAGATAGTGAAGGACGGGGAAACACTGTACTGCAGTCCATGGGGTCGCAAAGACTCACACATGACTTAGCGACCAAACAACAGAATTTTTAAAAAAGTATGGAAGCCTCCAAAATATGACCTCGAGCGACTTCTCCATTCCTCAGGCCCCTGCCCTCTTCAGAGACCCTCTGTTTATGTAGCTGAGGTGACCAGCTTGTGCTTCACCATCCTTGCCTTTCTACCTGCCTGACTTGCACTCTCATTCTCTCCCTGCTGAACACCTACCCTCTCCCCAAGTCCTCCTGTCAGACTTCTCTGCAACACAAACTCTGCTTCCCAGATGAAACTCTTGTCATCATCAAGGTCCTACTGCTTCTGAGTTAAAACAATTCTGAGTCACTTCTAACCATGTCCCTAATTTAGTATCTTTAAAAAGGGAGGGGCTTCCCTGGTGGTCCAGTGGTTAACGCTCCACGCTTCCACTGCAGGGGGTGTGGGTTTGATCCCTGGGCAAGGAGCTACTATAAGAAGATCCTACACGCTGCATGGTGCAACCAAAATTAAACAGACAAACAAAAAGCAGAAGTCCAGAGAAACTGGAGTTGTTCAGGGTGACCCATGCAGCCAGTAGCAGAGGCAGTTTCCTCCTTGGTCTTCTAGTGACGCATTCTTACTTCATGCCTGTTTGTATTATGATCTTCACAAGCTGTGTTTCTCACCAAAAATTATGTGTTCTTTTGGGACAAGATCTTCACCATGAAGTATTGAATTCTTGAGAAACTTCGAAGAAAGTCTTTACACATATGAATGTGAATCTAAATATTTAATTGAGATGAACAGAGAGGGGGAAGGGAGAAGGCGATGACACCTCACTCCAGTACTCTCGCCTGGAAAATCCCATGGGTAGAGGAGACTGGTGGGCTGCAGTCCATGGGGTTGCTAAGAGTTGGACATGACTGAGCGACTTCATTTCACTTTTCACTTTCACGCACTGGAGAGGGAAATGGCAACCCACTCCAGGGTTCTTGCCTGGAAAATCCCAGTGACGGGGGAGCCTGGTGGGCTGCCATCTATGGGGTTGCACAGATTCAGACATGACTGAAGCGACTTAGCAGCAGCAGCAGTGGCAGAGAGGGAAAGCTGATGCAGAAAATACAGAGCTGCAGTCCATGGAGTTGCGAGGAGTTGGATATGACTTAGTGATTGAACGACAAAAACAACAATGAAGAAGGAAAAAAGATCTTTCCCTCAACTTCAACCTAGAATTAAAGGTGAAAGCGTCACAGTGGCATGGATGATAAGACAGGCATTTCACCCAACATGATTTGATTCAAGATCTTCAAAGCTAGAGGTGAGGTCTTAGGGAAGTTAGGCATATGGAATCTATTTGTCCATTTTTACAAGCTGGAAAGTCCAATTACGCATTAAGATTTATATTTTTATCTCGAACTGTTTTAAATCTGATGACTTTAACAAGCATATCCTAACTTTCACCACTGTACTGAGTGTTTGACAGCTTTTATTGCCAAGGGGCTGATTAACTGGAGTGTTCAATTCAAATTAAATATGACACATTTATTGCTCATGTGAATAATGTCCATATATTTTATTCAAATAACCGCTAGACTCTGCAAAGAATTAAAAATGGAAAAAAACAGACTTTGAGCTTCAAGGAGCTTACTATTTTTTCTTTCTTTTTACTGTGTTTATGATATGGGACAGAATAGATGAGATAGGTCAAAGATTACATTTTAAAAATAGTTATTTTTCTTGGGGTATAGTTGCTTTACAATAGTGTATTAGTTTCTGCTGTACGATGAAGTGAATCAGCTATACATATATATATATATATATCCCCTCCCTCGTAGACCTCCCTCCCACCCCCATCCCATCCCTCTAGGTCATCAGGGAGCACCAAACTGAATTCCTTGTGCTATACAGCAGCTTCCCACTAGCTATCTACATTACACATGGTCATGTATATATATCAATTCCAGTCTTTCAATTCATCCTAGCGTCCCCATTTTCTGCTGTATCCACACATCCGTTCTCTACATCTTCATCCCTATTCCTGCCCTGCAAATAAGTTCATCTGTGTTATTTTCCTAGATTCCACATACATGCGTTTGTATAAAAGGACTACTGGCTTCTGCCGAGGTTCTAGGAAGCGGATATCTGTGGGCTCTGAGAATCGCTGTGGTGAAGGGGAAAGGATCACAAGGAATATGGGTATGGGCACTGGGATTTGTGTACGTCCTTTCTCTGCCATCTTATTAGTGATGGGATCGTGGGAAACTTGCTTTATCTCTCAGTCCTGGTTTGTTCATCTGTGAAATAGGACTAATGATGGTATTGTCCTTGAGGAATTGACATGAGGATTAGATGAGGTAATGCATGCAAAGGGTTTAGCAAACTCATTGTAAAAACTCAACACACGTAAGCTATTATCAGTTCTAGGACTTGATCCTACAGAGAAAATGAACTTTAAGCAGAAGCTATGTTACAGGAATGAGAAGAAGCTGAACAGCTACAATTTAATAAGCAGTAGATTGATGAGAGCAAATGCCACAATGGTAAACGCTATAAAAGCACAGAGATGTGTGGATGGAGAGGGACACAATACAGACTTCACCAAAGGAGCAGGTCTGTCACACCTAGCTACTTAGAAATAAAGAGAACACTTGGCAACTTTTTTTCAGGGACATCAACCAACTCAGAATAATTCCACTTATGCTTCATAAAAATGCTTTGTGTCATTCATCAGGTCTCTAGCTGCATCCCTGGAGACACGACTTGCAACACATTTTAAGACTGGATGTGAACCTTCCTAATTGAGAAAAATACCAAGAGCCGCAAAAGGAAATTCACCCAATCATTATCCAGTTGACTGGATCTTTACACGTGCAGACTGGCTAAACGGATGTACGAAGTGATGAGGCAATTCATGGTTTCCACTACCAATATAGACCTCTTCCTTGACATAAAGTCACAGAATATAACTTTACTCTTCATGGCCAGAATCTTCAGGATGATTCCTACTATATCTACTAGATGTAGCAATCTGAACACAGAAGGTACAACATCTATGATTAATATGATATACCAAATAACCATTTGAGCAATCTGTATTCCTACAATATAAAAAAGTGGCTTGTAACCTACCTGCTCATTGCATTAATATTTCCTTCACATTAAAAAAATTTGCATATCCTCACAGGCAAGTGGATAACTATAAAACTATATACCAATCTCCCACACAAAACTGTAACTTGGACTTTTTTTTTTTTTAATTTCTGTATTCCTAAGCACTTAGTCCATGCCAGGCCAGTGGGAAATATTCTGTAAATGTTTGTTGAGTGACTGAGCATCCTCTACCCTATATCACACTCTGTATTATACAGCTATTCTGCTGCTTAAGAAAAGTGGTCCTGGGATTTTGCTGTCAGTCCAGTGGATAAGACTTCTCCTTCCAATGCAGGGGGTGGGGGTTCGATCCCTGGTCAGGGAGCCAAGATCCTACATGCCTTGTGACCAAAAAAAAACAAAACATAAGACAGAACAATATTGTAGCAAATTCAATAAAGACTTCAAAAATGGTCCACATCAAAAAATATATATATCTTAAAGAAAAGTAAAGTGGTTCTTGTTCACATATAACTTTGTATCACTCCACTTAGTGTCCCTTATAGAAAACGTGGAAATTCATGCTTCAAGACATGCTTCACTTTAGGGTCCCAGATTATCAGCATCAAAGACCTGGGCCCTTCTCCAGCATGATGTCCAATGAGGGGGTTGGGAAAAGAGACTTCCCAGTCTCCAAAACCAGATTACAGGCTCCTGAAGTGGGCTCCCCTGAGCCAGAGTCAACGATGGCAAGATATATCAGAGCATGCCAGTCAGACCAGACCAACCTACAGACCAGATCCTTGGCTCTAAACACAGGTATCTGATCCATCACTGTGGATCTAGGTGCAGGCAGTACTTGTCTGTCTTGCATACTGCTGCTGCCTAATACTTACCTGGGACATCATAGGCACTCAATAAATGCTTTTGGATATAGAAAACAAGAGGAAAAATGGCAGGTGGAATTTAAATGCCATAAACAAAGATCTGAGCAAAGACCCAAATCTAAGCTGTAAGTTTAGAAGTAATAACAGGGAAAAATACCACAATTTATCAGTGGGAAGCTTTGGGACTCAGATCTACTTAACAAGGGCAACTGAGGCTACAGGCTCTCTTTGAAACTAAGATTCAAGGGCAGTGTCTGTAGCCCCTAGACTGAGATTCACCAGTTCTGAACAGCCTCAGCAAGGCTGACTTAAGAGAGAGGCTGGCACACAATTCCAGATATTTATTTACTTAAGGTTAAAACTGGGCATAAAATATGGAAGTGGACTGTTCCCCAAAATGAGGTTTAAGAAAGACATGTGTGCTAGGATTAGTTGGGCCATAGAGAAGGTGGAGAGCCTTTTGATGTTTTTGAACTGTGGTACTGGAAAAGACTCTTGAGAGTCCCTTGGACTGCAAGGAGATCAAACCAGTCAGTCCCAAAGGAAGTCAACTCTGAGTATTCATTGGAAGGACTGATGCTAAAGCTGAAGCTCCAATACTTTGGCCACCTGATGCGAACAACCAACTCATTGGAAAAGACCTTGATGCTGGGAAAGACTGAGGGCAAAAGGAGGAGGGGGAGACAGAGGATGAGATGGTTGGTGCAGTCCATGGGGTCGCAAAGAGACACGACTGAGAGACTGAAAAACAAGTCTGCCAGGATCAGGAAAAAGCAGAACTAAGAAGGAAGCAGGTACATCATTAAAAGGGCTATTTTGTACATCTCTTAGATGGCAAGGTTACTTAGAGTCACAAGAAGAAATCAGCTTTCAGATCCAGTTTAAAAAATCAGATTTTTTTTCTAGGTTTAACAACTACAGAGATAAAAAATACATGACTACATAGCATGAGCCTGACTCAGTCATCTGTCTGGGTGCTGGAGTGCCCGTTGGTTGGTGGTGTGTGAATCTAGGGTTCGATATAAAGGATATCCAAACAACCTTGTGAAGAAGGCAGCTAGTAACCCAGCTGCATTTTTCTACTAAGTTATTAGAACCTTTGAAAATTGGTTCCTTTTCTCTCTCTCTCTCTTTTTTTTTTAAGATTGCAAAATTGGATCTTTTTTAGTTCCTTTCAGGAGAAGGGAGAAATATTTATGAAGCTTATTAGTGAGCAGACAGCACTTTACCTGATAAATATAAACTATCCCCAAGCCTCCCAGGGACTCCTTTACCATCTCCCAGAGGAACAGAGTGGGGTTTTTACACATGAAAATAAATCTTTAGTGCTTCATCACCACGGATCCTGAAGAGGTTGAATGTGGTGTCAAGAAAATTATTCAGAGATTTTTCTTCTCTCCTCGCAGCTCTGTAACCGTAATTCAGTGTATCTTCACACCCACTATTTCTTTCCTGAGAAAAGCCGGAATAAATGCCAGTCAGGAAGCATTATATGGAAAGCTTATTTGCTTGGACATATGATCGCAGTGAGGCCATGGATCCACTTCTCTTCGCCAGAACAGCGTCTAAAGAGAAGCTCCAACTGCCTGTATTTCTGCGGCGGTGTGGCTGGACTGGTTACGTGAAGCTCATGTTCTGGATGATGGAGGCCCTTTCCTCTACCTAAAAGCGGAATAATGTGGCAAATATATGCAAGGTGGTCTGCTTACCTTGAATCACCCAGATAATTGCTTTACTTCTGCATTTCACATACCTAACACAGATTGTATTCAGGGAAGGGTTTTGGAGAGGCTCGTTTAACTCTGGATTTTAAAGGCAATAGCAATTTTCCTAAGTGTCGTTCATCCACAGACAATTTAGAACAATTTTATTAAAAATAATAATAAAAGCACTTACATCGACCCTAAAAATATGAAGATAGCAAACAGGTAACTGGGAGCGCAAACGCTCATTTGCATATACTATCAGGCACTGATGGGAGAAAGTGCCCAGTGGTGAATATACCCAATTGTGCATGTGAAGGCAGGTTTCATTTGCACTTTATTGCTGCCAACAATGGACAGCTGTATCCTGGGGGTCTGTTTTCAACATGCAGCTTTGTAAACGTGCCATTGCCTCTTTGTAAATGTACCATTTGGGCTTTCTTTTCCTTAAATGTGAATATGGTCTGGAAGCAGCTAGCTACAATTCTGTTTCTGTTTGGGGAGATCTAAGTGATGACTTGGCATCCTAGTTGTCTGGTAACCTTTTCTTTGGCTTCAAAGGCATATGGGTAGGGGAAGAAT
The DNA here is from genome assembly GCA_917880005.1 of Nanger dama. Lineage (NCBI taxonomy): Eukaryota > Metazoa > Chordata > Mammalia > Artiodactyla > Bovidae > Nanger > Nanger dama. The sequence goes on from CAKJTW010000076.1 coordinate 4,485,798, forward strand.
GGAAAAGAAAATGTTAGGAATCTCAAGAAAGTACTGCTTGTTGACAGCAAAGATGATCTTACTTGATAAAATCAATGTGGATGACAGCACAATCTGAGAGCTTTCTTAACACTGATTTTATCAACATAACAGATTAAATGTGTCTGACATCTAGATTTTGGTCAATGTATTGTTTTGGTCTCTGTAGGCAAGACCTTACTTTATGAAGTCTTGCTTCTATGCTTTTAAATAAAACTCCATTTTAGAAAGAAAAAAAAATCATGACAAAATTTACTGAAAGAAAAAGTGACTCACTTTTCTTTCCAAATAAAGTACTTCATATGAACCATCAATAATTTCTGAACCTCATCAGCATTTGACTGAAGTTTTCATGTTTCCACCCCCTACCCTGCCCCCAAGAACAAGGGATGTGAGAGTGGAAATAAATTAAATGTTCTTAGGACTTTGAAAATCTACAGTACTTTTATTCTGCAATGACAGAAGCAGTTTTATTACATTTGTAAAATAAGTGAAAGTGAAAGTGGAGTTGCTCAGTCATGTCCGACTCTTTGCGACGCCATGGACTGTAACCTACCAGGCTCCTCTGTCCATGGGATTCTCCAGACAAGAATACTGGAGTGGGTTGCCATTTCCTTCTCCAGGGGATCTTCTCAACTCAGGGATTAAACCCAGTCACCCACATTGCAGGCAGATGTTTTAGCATCTGAGCCACGAGGGATTTTTTTTTTTTTAATAAGTAGACCCCATGATTTTAGATGGAGGATCTGGGTTTCCTGTATTTACAGATGTTTAGAAAAAGGAGGGCTTCTAAACAATTGTTGATCAACTACCCTACACCCAAATACTGGTCTGAAAGAGAGCTGCATTACTTGTGGTCATTGTTTCTTACTCAGAGTTAAAAATGATATTGGATAAATACAACTCTATGGAACTTAAAAACCACTGTGATCTCTAGCACAGGTTCATCTTTGAATATGAGCATCTCTGCAGAAGATTTTATATACAAGTAAGAGAGTATTATATTCTTGCACATTAACCTGAGTTAGAATTTTGTGTTCTGACCCTGAGTGTATGATCTCAGTCCCCACTAAGAAGTTGGCTGATAGTCGAAAAAAATGATTTAATTCTCTGGAACCTGGTTTGCATGTCTTTAGAAATCAGTAACTAGGACTAAGTAATCATCAAGGTCCAGATTCATATTCCATCAGCTTGTTTAAAGTATGATCCCACTCTTGCAGCAAGCAAGTGCGCATAGGCCCAAGAATGACAATAACATTTAAGCTTGGATTTTCATTTATTTTAGAAATGTAATGAGAACTCAAAAACATATTAAGTCATCAGGAGCTCTGTGTGTGCTTTGTGTAGTGATTTTCAGGTTTACAAACATTTTTTGCATGTTGTTTTACATGTAACTGAGGTTGGCACTATTGCTTACCTACTCAACAGCTGTTCCCACCACTACCACCTTCTTAACAAACATCTTCCTGTATGACAGAGACCACCTTCCTCTCAAGAGGCTCAAACATCAGAAACTCATTTTCTGAGCCTCTTTTGCAGTGAACAGGACATGACAGTTCATCAAATCTTAATTTTAATTAGAATCTGAGGGTGAGTTTAAGGGAGTATACCTGGAGAAACATCCCCTTCTTAATGAAAAGGGACGCAAGAGAAAACTCTCCTGCCTTTTTCATTCTCCTAAATATTGCTGTGTCCCTAAGTTTGTCTGAAAATCCTACCCTCGGTTTTCGATTCTGATGATTCAAACCGGAAGACCAAACCCACATATTGAGAAAAGACAGAAAGAATCTGGATCTAGAGTTGCCGTTGTAGTACTGATTTACCCCCATCCTCTGACTTCTTCCATGAGATGATACACCTCCTTATTGTTTATATCCCGTGACCTGATGTTGGGGAGGAGATGCTTCTTTCAGATTCAGTTCAGCTCAGTTCTTCACTCAGTCATGTCCGACTCTTTGTGACCCCATGAATTGCAGCACGCCAGGCCTCCCTGTTCATCACCATCTCTCGGAGTTCACTCAGACTCACGTCCATCGAGTCCGTGATGCCATCCAGCCATCTCATCCTCTGTCGTCTCCTTCTCCTCCTGCCCCCAATCCCTCCCAGCATCAGAGTCCTTTCCAGTGAGTCAACTCTTCACATGAGGTGGCCAAAGTACTGGAGTTTCAGCTTCAGCATCATTCCTTCCAAAGAAATCCCAGGGTTGATCTCCTTCAGAATGGACTGGTTGGATCTCCTTGCAGTCCAAAGGACTCTCAAGAGTCTTCTCCAACACCACAGTTCAAAAGCATCAATTCTTCAGCACTCTGCCTTCTTCACAGTCCAACTCTCACATCCATACATGACCACAGGAAAAACCATAGCCTGGACTAGACAGACCTTAGTTGGCAAAGTAATGTCTCTGCTTTTGAATATGCTATCTAGGTTGGTCATCACTTTTCTTCCAAGGAGTAAGCATCTTTTAATTTCATGGCTGCAGTCACCATCTGCAGTGATTTTGGAGCCCCCAAAATAAAGTCTGACCCTGTTTCCACTGTTTCTCCATCTATTTCCCATGAAGTGATGGGACGAGATGCCATGATCTTTGTTTTCTGAATGTTGAGCTTTAAGCCAACTTTTTCACTATCCTCTTTCACTTTCCTCAAGAGGCTCTTTAGTTCCTCTTCACTTTCTGCCATAAGGGTGGTGTCGTCTGCATATCTGAGGTTATTGATATTTCTCCCAGCAATCTTGATTTTAGCTTGTGTTTCTTCCAGTCCAGCGTTTCTCATGATGTACTCTGCATATAAGTTAAATAAACAGGGTGACAGTATACAGCCTTGACGTACTCCTTTTCCTATTTGGAACCAGTCTGTTGTTCCATGTCCAGTTCTAACTGTTGCTTCCTGACCTGCATACAGATTTCTCAAGAGGCAGGTTAGGTGGTCTGGTATTCCCATCTCTTTCAGAATTGTCCACAGTTTATTGTAGTCCACACAGTCAAAACCTTTGGCATAGTCAATAAAGCAGAAATAGATGTTTTTCTGGAACTCTCTTGCTTTTTCCATGATCAGCGGATGTTGGCAATATGATCTCTGGTTCCTCTACCTTTTCTAAAACCAGCTTAAGCATCAGGGAGTTCACGGTTCACATATTGCTGAAGCCTGGCTTGGAGAATTTTGAGTATTACTTTACTAGCATGTGAGATGAGTGCAATTGTGCGGTAGTTTGAGCATTCTTTGGCATTGCCTTTCTTTGGAATTGGAATGAAAATTGACCTTTTCCAGTCCTGTGGCCACTGCTGAGTTTTTCAAATTTGCTGGCATATTGAGTGCAATACTTTCACAGCATCATCTTTCAGGATTTAAAACAGCTCAACTGGAATTCCATCACCTCCACTAGCTTTGTTCATAGTGATGCTTTCTAAGACCCACTTGACTTCACATTCCAAGATATCTGGCTCTAGATTAGTGATCACATCATCATGATTATCTAGGTCTCGAAGATCTTTTTGTACAGTTCTTCCATGTATTCTTGCCACCTCTTCTTAATATCTTCTGCTTCTGTTAGGTCCATACCATTCTGCTCTTTATCGAGCCCATCTCTGCATGAAATTTTCCCTTGGTAGCCTCTATTTTTCTTGAAGAGATCTCTAGTCTTTCCCATTCTTTTGTTTTCCTCTATTTCCTTGCATTGATCACTGAAGAAGGCTTTCTTATCTCTTCTTGCTATTGTCCTTTTATCTGTGAGACACTCTTGTCTTTCCTTGGAGCTCCCCAGATCTTTCACTACCATAATCTGATGAGTGACTGGAAAAGATCAGGTAGAACATATCAGTCCTTCCCTTTCTTCTGGGAGTAGCCCTCTGCACAGAAGTCCTGTGCTGTGCAAGGGGAGAGGCCAGGCCTAGCCTGGAGGGCTAGAGTTTCCTAGCATTCCCTGCAAATGGGGATGGGTCCAGTCCAGTGTTAACATATTGCTGCTGCTAAGTCACTTCAGTCGTGTCCAACTCTGTGCGACCCCATAGACAGCAGCCCAACAGGCTCCACCGTCCCTGGTATTCTCCAGGCAAGAACACTGGAGTGGGTTGCCATTTCCTTTTCCAATGCATGAAAGTGAAAAGTGAAAGGGAAGTCGCTCAGTTGTGTCTGACTTGTAGCGACCCCATGGACTGCAGCCCACAAGGCTCCTCCATCCATGGAACTGTCCAGGCAAGAGTACTGGAGTGGGCTGCCATTGCCTTCTCCGACTAACATATTATCCACAGTCAATTTTTTTTTTTTAATCAGAAATGAAGGTGCTATTACTAAACCACCACATTTTTTATCTCTGTTTTCTTTTATCTGACTTTTACATTTTTCTAAACTTGGGCAGGGCAAAGAGATGTTACTAATATCCCCCTCAAACACCAAGAGTTGGCATTTTGTTATTTACAGCAGAAAGTGATTTACATTGTCCAGATTTTCTGATTAGATTAGGACCACCTTCAAAGCTGGGATAATGCCATTTCTTAAGTTTCCCTGTCACTGAGCTCAGGACTCACAGTAATTCTGGTTGCTAATGAACTGACTTAATTGCTATGAAGGCCCTGTAAATAAATTCCCCCATCTTAGACTCCTATCAGTATGATGAGAACATCATTCGTTAGGCATCTGATAGATGTATGAAGAAGGCTGAACAGTTATGCTTCTCTATATCTTCTGGTGGTGACGCCCCTCCCGGCCCATCGGAACAGCTGGAAGGCGTCCAGGGTTGAAGAACATCTTGGCTGAAGGAAAGACTTACACAGAGAGATGGGGATGGGGGATTTGCATAGTTTGGCTAAGTGACAGCTGAGAGGCGGTTATGACACTGGATATATGTTTCCCATACTAAGAAGAATGATTACCCTGGCCTGCTGAAGGGAGGCAAACAGAAAAAGACAGACAGAGAAAAAGATACACTCAGGCTGAATATCATGGAATCTTTCAGAAAGAGACTTCTCTGAGGCTACACTGTCTTGTCCTGGAGATAGAATGACACACTGAAAATAATATAGCCATGGAGAGAGACAGACCTCTGTTTAAGTACCAGCTGTATCACTTAAAAGATATCTGACCTTACAAAGATGACTTCGCCTTTCTGAATATCAATGTTCTCATCTTTAACATGGACATGGTTTTACCTGATCTCCTTAGGTTGCAGGGTTGTGAAGGTCTAATGAGTTAATGAATGCAAAGAAAAGTTTTAAATCATAAAGAAGTATATAAATGTCATGGACCGCTTTGATGGCAGTTGTACAAATTTACGATCTCAGCTCAAGGCCTTCCTCACCCTCTTCCCAATTCCCCCAGCAAAGCAGCTGGAGTGGGACTCAGGAGTTCCCAACAGAGGAACTATGAGATACTGCCTCATTGCTCCAAAGCACAGCCATGCCAGGATTCTCCTCTATTGTCACAGCTGAACCAGATTCCCTGTCCTGAGGATGTTTACAGGAAGGACTCATTCTGCACGGATATCATTCTAACAGCCCGACCCAGATGAGCATGACTATCCCATGTTCATTTCCAGAGACAAGCTCTGTAACTGTAAACCTAAACTCTGTAAAACTGTAAACCTAAAAACAGATTATGCCCTCCCATATACATATCTATAGTATCTAAGAGATACCCCGAGTGTTAACAGAAAAACAACAACAATGGTATTGATTTGACCTGTGCTCTTAACAAATATTCTATGATAGATTTCCCCATGTTATAATGTAGACACTATGTTTTATGATTTTAAATGTATTTCTTTCCCTTCTTAGGCTACTGACATTTTAATACTTCTGCCATAGGGTAATTTTTTTTTAACAAAGTCAAAGATGAATTTTTTTTTCTTTTTCAAGATAGTTTTTAGGTTTCTTGTCTTGGGTTAGAAAATATGCACCCTAAAACTAAATATATATATATATATACAGTCTAAGTATACATATGTATAAATTTCCCTTAGAGGTTATTTTGTTACTTTAACATTTAAGTATTTAATCCATTTAAAAAATTAATTTGGATTACTTTATTGAGACAAAATTTACATATCATAGATCTTAAGTGCATAATTTCATGCATTTTGAAAAAAATATTCTTAGGTAACAACCATCTAAAATAAGTAGCAAGTATTTCCTCATAATGTTCCCTCATAACTTTCTTGTATTAGCAGTGAGTATTTTTATTTCTATCACCATAGACTAGTTTTACCCATTTGAATGATATCTCTATGGCCTCAAAGAATATATGCTTACTGTGTCTGACTTCTTTAACTTAATCTAATGCTTCTGAAATTTTTCTCAGTAATATATACACTGGTAGTTCATTCTTTTTAATTTTTTTTTGCAAAGTAGTATCTCATTGTATGCACACATCATAATCTGTTCATCTATTCTCCAGTTAATGTATATTAAGCTTCTCCTGTAGCTCAGTCGGTAAAGACTCTGCCTGCAAGGCAGGAGACCAGGTTCGATTCCTGGGACAGGAAGATCCCCTGGAGAAGGAAATGGCAACCCACTCCAGTATTCTTGCCTGAAGAGTCCCAGGGACAGAGGGACCTGGCAGGCTACAGTCCATGGGGTCACAAGAGTAGGACATGACTTAGCAACTAAACCACCAATGTATATTTATTCTATTTCCAGTTTGTTGTTATAAAGAATAAGGCTGTTATAAACATTTTCATATCCACCTGGAATGCAGGAAACCTGGGTCCAATCTCTGGTTTGGGAAGATCCCCAGGAGACGGGAATGGCCACCCACTCCAGTATTCTGGCCTGGAAAATTCCATGGACAGAGAGGCCTGTTGGGCTACAGTCCACGGGGTGACAAAGAGTCAGACATGAATGAGTGGCTTTCACTTTACTGCACTTCACTTCAAACATTTTTATACAAGTCTCTTTGTGGGTATATGTTTTTGTTTTTCTTGGGTAAATACCAAGGAGTAGAATTTCTGGGTATTGAAAGAGATGCATCCTAAACTTTATAATAAACTACCAAATGTTTTAAAAAACATTGTACTTTTTATACTCCCCCAAGCAAGGCGTGAACATGACATATTCTGCATTTTCATCAACACTCAGTGCTGCCAGTCTCTCCACTTTCTGCCAGCCTACTAAGGTGCCTAGTGGTGTATTCTCTGAAGTAGGAGAACACACTCACACATACACACATGCATACACACATGCATCCTTTTTATTTATCCTTGTTACAAGACGCTCTCTCATATTACAACTGTTCTTTACAAACACAATGACTACACATAAGCCATGATTTCTTTACTAATCAGAATAACATGTTTTCTACTGACACAAATAACAATGTGATGAACATCTTTTACACTGACATTTGGGTTTTAATCATTTCTTTAGTCAAAATTCACAGGTGTATAATCACTATTTTAGGAATAAGATTGTTTCAATGGTCTTGGGTACAAATAGCACATTCCTTTCTAAATTAATTTATACCCCGCTGATAACCTATGACAGTGACTTTTCCACCATAACTTTCCCACTATGTTTTTAACTTCAATGTAATGACTGAAAAATAGCACTTTGATGTGTAATAACTTCCTGAGTGAATGAGTTTATTTTTGCATACAAGCATGTGTGAAAAAATGTCATATCCTCTTTCAAAATACCTATTCTTACTTTTTAAAAAATTTATGAGTATCTTTTATTTTCCTTAAATCAATTATCATTGCCTGTTTAGAGGATAATGATATTAATCCTATGCTTAGCATATTTTCAGTCAATAATTTTTTCCCAGTTTTCTTAACTGATTTTGTCTTAAATAGAACAACTTTCTGCAGAGTAAAGATGACAAGATGACATAAACTGAAGAATGTGATGAACCCAGTGCTGCACCTGGTGCCAATTCAAAAGAGCAAAAATAAATTTTTAGATGTTTCTGACATTTTAAAAGGATTTTGTTGGTATAATAATAAAGAGTAGCTATGTAGTAGCATTGTGTTACTAATTTTTAAATCATCTTCAGAGTAACCCCTAATTTTTATATACAATAAAACGTCACTAATGCGGATTATGCCAAAGCCTTTGACTGTGTGGATCACAATAAATTGCAAAATTCTGAAAGAGATGGGAATACCAGACCACCTGACCTGCCTCTTGAGAAATCTGTATGCAGGTCAGAAAGCAGCAGTTAGAACTGGACATGGAACAACAGACTGGTTCCAAATAGGAAAAGGAGGACGTCAAGGCTGTATATTGTCACCCTGCTTATTTAACTTCTATGCAGAGTACATCAAGAGAAACGCTGGGATGGAAGAAGCACAAGTTGGAATCAAGATTGCCGGGAGAAACATCTATAACCTCAGATATGCAGATGACATCAACCTTATGGCAGAAAGTGAAGAGGAACTAAAAAGCCTCTGGAGGAAAGTGAAAGAGGAGAGTGAAAAAGTTGGCTCAACTCTCAACATTCAGAAAACGAAGATCACGGCATCTGGTCCCGTCACTTCATGGGAAATAGATGGGGAAACAGTGGAAACAGTGTCAGACTTTATTTTGGGGGGCTCCAAAATCACTGCAGATGGTGACTGCAGCCATGAAATTAAAGACGCCTATTCTTTGGAAGAAAATATGGTCCATCTAGTCAAGGCTATGGTTTTTCCAGTGGTCATGTATGGATGTGAGAGTTGGACTGTGAAGAAAGCTGAGCACCAAAGAATTGATGCTTTTGAGCTTTGGTGTTAGAGAAGACTCTTGAGAGTCCCTTGGACTGCAACGTGATCCAACCAGTCCATTCTGAAGGAGATCAGTCCTGGGTGTTCTTTGGAAGGAATGATGCTAAAGTTGAAATTCCAGTACTTTGGCCACCTCATGTGAAGAGCTGATTCACTGGAAAAGACTTTGATGCTGGGAGTATTGGGCGCAGGAGGAGAAGGGGGCGACAGAAGATGAGATGGCTGGATGGCATCACTGACTCAATGGACGTGAGTTTGAGTGAACTCTGGGAGTTGGTGATGGACAGGGAGGCCTGGTGTGCTGCGATTCATGGGGTTGCAGAGTCGGACATGACTGAGCAACTGAACTGACTGAATGCAGATTAAACAATACTAGAGATGAAATGTAAGTTAGCTGATCCTATTTCAGGGCATGCTTGTACAGAGGCAAAAGGAGGAAGTTTATTATACTTGCTGCTGCTGCTAAGTCGCTTCAGTTGTGTCCAACTCTGTGCGATCCCATAGATGGCAGCCAACTAGGCTCCTCTGTCCCTGGGATTCTCTAGGCAAGAACGCTGGAGTGGGTTGCCATTTCCTTCCCCAGTGCATGAAAGTGAAAAGTGAAAGTGAAGTCGCTCAGTCGTGCCCAACTCTTAGCAACCCCATGGACTGCAGCCTACTAGGTTCCTCCGTCCATGGGATTTTCCAGGCAACAGTACTGGAGTCGGTTGCCATTGCCTTCTCCGTATTATACTTGCTGCTGCTGCTGCTGCTGCTGCTAAGTTGCTTCAGTCATGTCTGACTCTGTGTGATCCCATAGACAGCAGCCCACTAGGCTCCTCCGTCCTGGGATTCTCCAGGCAAGAACACTCGAGTGGATTGCCATTTACTTCTCCAATGCATGAAAGTAAAAAGTGAAAGTGAAAGTTATTCAGTCGTGTCCAACTCTTTGCGATCCTATAGACTCTACAGTTCATGGAATTTTCCAGCCCAGAATACTGGAGTGGGTAGCCTTTCTCTACTCCAGGGGATCTTCCCAACCCAGGGATCAAAGCAAGGTCTCCCACATTCATTACTACCTGAGCCATCAGGGAAGCCCCTTGTGTAAATCCAATCAATTCATTTGGGATGGTAGATTTATTTATCTCTCACATTGCTGCCATAATAATTCTTTCAACAGATATACAGCTTTTTCTTGTCATTTATGTATTTTATATTTCCTGTTGCTAAGTTCTTTAAGCAATTCAATAACCATTTCTCTGTAGTCTGACACCAAAATATTCTCCTAATTGCAAAAGATATATAATGGATCTGCTTAGTTTTCTTTCTAGATTTATGCTTCTCTATTTATAGCCTTTCAATGTTGGCAGGTGTGATGTTTCATCACTTGAATACATCATAAAATGAGTTGTTTTTAAAAGAGTGACTCTCTCTCTATATATAGAATGTTTCCTTTAAAATGTTCTGTATGTCAGATATTTTCAGAAAAAGAAAAAAATGTGAAAAAGTACATAATCCAGAACCCAGGTAGCTTGATCAGTTACACACACACACACACACACACACATACACACATATAAATGAAAGTGAAAGTGTTAGTCACTCAGTCATGTCTGACTCTTTGTGACCCCATGGACTGTAGCCTGCTAGGCTCCTCTGTCCATGGAATTTTCCAGGCAAGAATACTGGAGTGGGTTTCCATTTCCTTCTCCAGGGGGATCTTCCAGCCCCAGGGACTGAACCTGGGTCTCCCGCATTGCAGGCAGGTTCTTTACAGTCTGAGCCACCAGGGAAACTCACATGTCTCATATCATTGAGCAATGAACCAGCTATTTGAATTCTAGACACACTGCTACTTCTTCTGGTAGATTCGTTTATTTAGGCCATGTCAAGATGCCCTTAGTAGATCATTATTTCCAAGAAGAAAACCTATTAATACAGATAAGCTGATTTTTCATTTTTTACCAGACCTTTCCCATATCTTCTGTTATACTTTATCTGTATTCACGATAAAGTACGTATTTTTTAAAATCAAAATCTAGTGACATTAATCATACTTCTCTCCCAGCAGAAAATCCTTCTGTGGTTTCCAAATTCCTTATCTGTGTATTGGATTCCCCATAGCATCTGACTTTTGCCTTTTTGTCTGGCTTTATCGCTCCCCATATGTTCCTGCCATGCAAAGCTCCTTAGCATTTCTCAAATAGGCCAGGCTCTTCCACAAGCCCAAGCCTGCCATGTCTGTTCTCCTCTGTCAGTTGGAATTCTTTTCATTCACCCTTCCAGAATCTTAGTGTCAACTGTTCTCTAAAATGTTCCCAGCTGTCCCTATAAGGGGATGACTATTTCTTTTTCTAGGCTCTATTGCACCCAGTTCATACATGTATTAAGATGCCTGAGATACACTGTCTATTGACATCTTTATTTTATTTGTACCAAAGACTATAAGGTCCTTAAGGAAAGGAGCTGCGAAGAACCTGGTGCCTCCCTGTCAGGAGAAGCTGAATGAAGGAAACAAACGGAGACAGGTAATGAAACACCTAAATAAAATACAATGCAGTAAGAGCTACAAGAGAACTGTACCCAATTTGCAGGGAAAAGACAGCTCACAGCTTCAGTGGCCCTGTCTGGGGGCATTTCAAATGGCCATGAAGATACCTAAGGATGGCAGTTTAGGACTGTGACAGATGCCTGCAGGCAAGGCAACTGTCCCGTTCAGTGTTCATGCCACACACACCTGTTCGCGCTCCCCAATGCCAGGTACCGAGCTGAGTGCTGGGCTTACAGAGATGAAAGGCCCAGTGTCTGACTCCAAAATCAGACCAGACACAATGCTCAGCAGACACGTGTGGTTCTAGCACAGTGGCGTATGCATGGGATATGGCAGCTTCCAGAAAGGTCACCTAACTTACCTTCCAATTTCAGAAAAGCTTCCCTTTCTGAACACAGGACACCTGGTCTGCATCCTGAAGGCATGAGCAGGGGTGCTGCCATCAGAGTCACCACTTCCTGCCTTGGCTCCAAGACGTGGTCATGGTGGTGACTTAGAAGCAGGAGTCTGGCTGATTTTAGGGCTGGAGTAAGAGGAAAACTGGAGCCAACAGAAGTCATCAAATCCCGCTCAGATCCCAGGAGACTTTCTGTTAACAAAACGTACACCTTTTCACATGCCCATTCCGTGCAAAAGCCTACAAGAGCTCTCCCGTTGACATCAATGTTTGCACAGCTTAACACAATACTGCAAAGTCACCATGACGTCTTGTGAAGCAGAGACTGAAAAAGGTGAGGCAGGAGGAAAAGCAGAAAAACTAGGAGAATTTTGGCAAGAATTAATCACTTGTCTCGAGACACTGGTTTCAAATATTTTTAAAAGGTATTTAGGTAATTTAAACAACTAGAAATATGGATTTAAGCACATTGGTGATTGTATTTGGAGGAATTAGAGAGAAGAGGGGAGTCTGAAATATGGTTCCCTGATTTCAGTAGGGATTATGATTATCAGATAAATTACCCATTAAATCTGAATTTAAATATCAGATAGTGTTGGTCAAATGATACAAACTTTCAGTTATGACAAATAAGTACTGGGGTCTAATGGACTGCATAATGATTATAGTTAACAATTCTGTATTGTAATAAAAATATATTGTACACTCAAAATTTGCTAGAAGAGTAGATCTTAAGTATTCTCACCGCACAAAAGGAAGAGTAACCATGTGAGAGTGTGTTATGTACATCGAATCATCGCACAAAACTCCTTAAACACATACAATTTTTATTTGTCAATTCTACCTCAATAAAGAGGGGGAAAATAAAAAGACAAAAACAAAATCGTTGAGTAGATATATTAAAAAATAATCTGTTACTTTTCTGAAATTAAAATTTAACTGATGTTCTATTGCCGCTGCTCAACCCTGCAGCTCTCCTAGGTGATAATATAGACCTGAAAGAGGAAGAAGAGGAGGGGAAGGCAGTCACAGTGGCTAAGGGGCTCCTGCTGGGTTGTTGAAAAGGAGCTGATCCACACCCAGGGGTCTATGCCTGGCAGACAACTGCTGAGAAGTTCAAGGGAAACATGCAGACTCTGGAGCTACTTAAAGTAGAAGCAGTGAGATCAATCTGAGGCCGGGCAAAGTGCATGAAGGTGGGCCCTGGACAGGATCTCCTTGAAAGGTTCCGCTGAGGCAAGGCATCCTTGAGAGAGAACCAGAACGATACAGCAGGCAGGTAGATAGCTTGGGCAGGGAGCAGTGTGGGGGTGGGAGGTGGGGGGCAGGGGCCACGTGGCAGGCCATCTTGCAAACAGTGGGGGTCTCTGGGCAGACAAACCACAACAGGAACCTCCGGACTGACTGGGCTTCCCTGGTGGCTCAGATGGTAAAGAATCTCCTTGCAATGCCTGCAATGTAGAAGACCTGGGTTTGATCTCTGGGTTGAGAAGATCACAGGGTTTGCAGACTGACAGGAAACCACAGCTTTTGGGTGATAAGTGTCCTAGAGGCAGACAAAGAAAGTGGGAGAAGGCAAGAATCTCCAGCATTTAAATGTAACCTGTGGCTCATGGGGCTCTCATTACAATAAAATTAGCCTTGAGGATATGAAGTTCCCATCATGCACTGGGACATGACACTTCCCATTCAGGCTAAATGAGGACAAAAATCTCTTCTCCCCTTGGGAAGACAGAGCTGTGATGGAAATCAGGGAGTAGGACCCCAAACTCCTGCCTCCCCAGTGACTATTCCAGCCCATTCATTTCTATGCCTCAGATAACCAGCTTGCCAGAGAGACTCAGGGCAGCTGCTCACTTGAGTCTGTATGCCCTCCTCTCAGTGGGCTTAAAGACATCTTCAGTATGCTTTCTTGACCTCCTTGTCTTGCTTATGAATTCTATCTGTGATAAAAGCCTACCCTTCAGTATCAGGAAGGAGTGAGTATGGGCATGCAGAGACCACAGGGAGTGAGTAACCTTACAGAAACAAGAGGGTTTCTATCAGAAAAGAGTGGCAAACAGCTTCAAAACCTACTGAGGGGTGAAGTGTGAGAAGAAACACGGCAGCTACTTGGATGGTAGCTTTGACGTGAGTGGTTCCCACAAAGTGGGGCAGAAACCAATTATATGTGCTCTTCCTACCTCCTCTGGTCTCCTAAACACGTGAACTACTTGCTGAACTCTTTTGCCTGTAGCTGCCTTCATGTAAATCATTAAGGTTGTTATTTCCATGAGAGGGTAGTTTTCTTAATTGATAGGTTCAGCCTTGCAAATAAATTATGAACAACACTTGGAACAGTAAATTGCAAATATTTATTGAGCGCCTGCTATAATCTAGCCAAAACACTAAGCACTACAGTTAGGCTAAAACAATGCCGAAGTAACTCCTAGCTTTACTGAGTTTGGAGTCTATAACTCGCGTAAGTACCAATATATGTTAAACTGAAAAGAGCAATCTGTCCAACACAACTAACGGTCATCAAATACCAACTTTTTAGTGTGTGCAGAAACTCTGAAATTTATTTTGTTTCTGGCAAGGAACACTTGGGATGGATCAGTGAAAGCGAAATCTTTTCTTTCTTAAGCAAAAGACTAATTATGAAAAAGTGATTTGTTTTTCTTGTCACATTTTCAAGTTCTAACCAGTCCCAGCCGTCCAGACTGACCTTGTATGAGGAAAGGTGGACCTAGGCGTTATGTGAGCAGTGGCAGCCCTGGGCTGTGCCTGCCCACCCACCCGTTTTCAGGGTGCATCGAGTGATGTATGGTACCTGGCCCTTCCAGATTTTCTCGTTAAAACAGTGTATATAATAAAATGAAAATAACGATGTTACACCTACTGTGTAACCACCTGTCAGTAAATTTATGAACAATTAGAAAATGAAAGTACTTTCCAGGGAGCAATTTGTAGAAGCAATAAAATGCTCACTTTTCAGAAATATAATAGGACAACAACTTTTCTCTTTTTTCCCCCAAAACAGCTTTTGCAGTAATTAATCAGTTCTGTTTTGCTGTTGTTTTTAATGTCTCAATTCTTCCAAATACACCAGGCAGGCACAACTGTGGGTGATGAAGGAGCCTTTTAATGTCTCCAGCTGACGGGGAACTTGGAGCTCAGCTCTTTTATGTTCCACTGGCAGCCACGCTTTCTATAAACCAGGGTGCATGCATGCTGTCTCCAGGGTTTTACTACTCAGACACAGATGCCGGCATCTTCCTTGTGGAGCAAACATTCAGTCCAACACAACCCTATGCATGAACATGCTTTTTTCCCTTTAATTTGATATGTAAGTGACCCGAGGTCTCCATGCAATGTCCTCAAGCAACAAATCTGGTCATAATAACTCCTGAAATGTCTACAGTGCTTTGTGTTGGATGAAGTCTTTCTTCCAGATCAGTCCATTCAAAGGACTTCCAGAAAGAGCGTCAGCCTTCACTTACAGCAGGGGAAAATGAGGCTCAAAGAGAGAAAATGAGTTGCCCGAGCCTTCGTAGGATGAGATATGCCCAGGTTTCCAACTCCACTCCTCCTTGCTCCGTGGTAGGAAGAGACGATTCAATCGGGTTCATGCTTTCAGCCTTGATCAACAGAAGGCAGGGCACTACAGACCCTGAACTAAAATGTGGTACCTTGGACAGAGAGGGAGAACTCTCTTCCTGGGACCCCAGGGCTCATACCAGGCCACAGAATCCCAGAAGCACTCTGGTCATCTCCATGGACATCCTGGGCTGGACTTGCCAGGACCATCCTGGCTGCAGATGAGCAGGGGATGATTGGAGCCCTTGCCCCTCTGCCCTTGAAAACTCCCATTCCGCAGCCTTGTTTCTCTTCAGAGCAACTGGCTAGTCTCTTTCCTTCTGCCGTTCCACCCCTTCCTTTTCATCTTCTTCATTTTTATTTTTCATCTCAAGTGCTCCTTTTCTCATGCTTTCCCTTCCTCAGAGGCTTGTTACAGGTCGCATGTTTCTCTCTCCTTTTATGTTTGGCCCTTTTGTAAGAGGCTCTCTTTCTTCCTCGTCTTTGATTGTCTGCCTCCTCTTTCTAGGCTGCCTTCCCCTCTATTCATTGCAATTTCCCCCAAGATCCTTCTCTTGTCACTCCAGGGACGTGAATTTTGATCTTTTCTGCTGGACTACAGCTTTGTCATCCTTCTGTGTTTTCTTTGTGAGTCAGTTTTTTTCCTCTTATCATTTTTCTTGGTGCAAAAAGAAAATATCTCTTAGCAGTTTATCTGATCCATCTGGTGGCTTGTGTTTTGACCTAAATGTTTGCTCTCCCTCCGATAATTCATTATTTTAATTGTAGCTGTGAGGGCTCTAGGGCTGGAAGAAGACAATGGGTCGTCCTTTTTCCAGTCACTGAAAACCCTTTCTTGTAGTGTCTACAAATTCCATGGAGGACAAACTTATTCCATGTTTCCTAAACAAAAGATTTTAATGGACAAATCCCCAAACTATGGGTTTTGATGTTCTGTATCTCTATGTTTTCATACCACCTGAGATTTGGTTCATAAAATCTCAGGAAGGGAGAGGTTTGGTGTGTGTCTAATTAAGGTGTAATTTAGATACAATAGAGAGATTTGAAATGCACAGCCAAGGTGAACCTGTATATCTGTATTCATCAATATAGCCACTGTATAGATCAAAATATGAAACACGGTCTCATTCCAGAAGTTTCCATCATCCCCTTTCCTAAGGGGCCAAGGCTTCTTTGGTGGCTCAGATGGTAAAGAATCTGCCTGCAATGCAGGAGACTCAGCTTTGATCCCTGGATCAGGAAGATCCCCTGGAAAAGAGAGCAGCTAATCACTCCAGTATTTTTGCCTGGAGGATTCCATAGACAGTGGAGCCTGGTGGGATCCATAGCATTGCAAAGAGTCAGACATTACTGAGTGACTAACACTTTTACCTCTCCAAAAAAAGTGTCACGATTATGACACTCTTGAATTCCGTATAAATGGAATTCTATAATAGGTTCTATTCCGTGCAAGGCTTCCTCTGCCTAACACAGTATCTGTGACATTCCCTTGTGTTTTGGGAGGTCTTAGGAGTCTCTTTTTTCTTTATTACTACACAGTTTTTCATTGTATTTATCCGATACTCTATCCATTCTCTTGGCCAACACTGTGGTTTCCAGTCTGGGGATATTAAAGCTACTGTGAACACTCTTGGTCACGTCTTTTACTGTACACATACACAAATCTCAGCTGGGAAAATACCCAGATGATATTTGGGGGCCACGTTTAGACGTGGCAGAAATCACTAAGTGATTTTCTAACATGGTTGAGCCAACTCACAGCCACAGTATTTGTTTCAGCTGATACCCATCCAGTGTTGTCAGTCAGCTTCAACTGTCCCCTTCTGGCCAGGGAGAGAGGAGGTTAGGATTGAAAAGGTAACTACAGCAAATACTCTAGTCTTCCAGAAGCTGTGCCTACCGAGCACCTTCAACCACCCCTCACATTCTCTTGGCCTCCTTGACTTGAACACCTTCAGCTGCCAGCCTCCGCTCCCCCTGGCTGACCAGCAGGGGTACTCTTGCATTTCTGCCACCTGCATCTGATAAGCTGAGCCCGTGAGGTCTCTGGGTCCTCAGCCACTTCTGATCTCAGAGGTAACGCTGTCCAGGACGGTGCGTCTGCCTCCCTGGCAGTGGCTGCAGGGGACATACGATGCAACCCTGAAGTCTCAGGAGCTCACTCCCTGCAGAGTAAACTTGCACGAAGGAAGGCAGGGGTGGAGAGAGGCAGGAGTTGAATTGGGATCCCTCTCCATCCTGCCTGATGATGGGCACTTTCCAGGCACAGGCTCTCCCTGGAGCTGGTCTGCAGACTCCAGTGCCACCAAGCGGAAACACTGCCAAGTCGCCGGCTCTGCCTCTGAACTGCTCATCACTGATCACTGCTCATCAGTTATCTTTATCCAACATTGACCAGCCACCCCCTCCTATGCTTCCCATCCTTCTCTTCTTCATTCCTTTGCTTTCACTTTCTCTGCCCTGGGGTTTGCCACAAGACAGTTCAGTTCAGTTCAGTTCAGTTGCTCAGTCGTGTCCAACTCTTCACAACCCCATGAATCGCAGCACGCCAGGCCTCCCTGTCCATCACCAACTCCCAGAGTTCACTCAGACTCACGTCTATCGAGTCAGTGATGCCATCCAGCCATCTCATCCTCTGTTGTCCCCTTCTCCTCCTGCCCCCAATCCCTCCCAGCATCAAAGTCTTTTCCAAAGGGTCAACTCTTCGCATGAGGTGGCCAAAGTACTGGAGTTTCAGCTTCAGCATCATTCCCTCCAAAGAAATCCCAGGGCTGATCTCCTTCAGAATGGACTGGTTGTATCTCCTTGCAGTCCAAGGGACTCTCAAGAGTCTTCTCCAACACCACAGTTCAAAAGCATCAATTCTTCGGCACTCAGCCTTCTTCACAGTCCAACTCTCCCATCCATACATGACCAATGGAAAAACCATAGCCTTGACTAGCCGACATCAGCATTTATTCTCTGCCCCCGGATCTGCTGCTAGGTTAAAACATTTGTGAAGATTTTAAATGGGTTTGGTTGATATTCTTGACCCATCTAATGTCTAGAAAATTGAATTGTGAGGGTATTAATGGAGAAGTTGGGACCACGAGTGGGACAGAATGCAAACAAATCCAAAGGCAAACCAACAACACTTGCTGAGAGTATGGATGACTAAGCCCCAGTCTCCTGTCTGGTTTGGGTCCATCTATTCCGTGGCTCTGAGATGCAGTTTCACGTCTTCTTATAGTTCTCAGGATATAGTACCCGTGTCAAAGATACTCAGTTTGATCAATGTAATATCAAATATTTGTTGACGCTGTTGTCTAGTTGCTAAGCTGTATCTGACTCTTTTTGACCCCATTAACTGTAGCCTGCCAGGCTCCTCCATCCATGGGATTCTCCAGACAAGAATACTGGAGTGGGTTGCCATTTCCTCCTCCAAGGAATCTTCCTGACCCAGGGATGAAACCTGTGTCTCCTGCATTGGCAGGAGGATTCTTTACCACTAAGCCACCAAGAAAGCTGATATCAAATACAGTATCATGAAATTCATTGCTCAGTACTTACTACTCAACAAAATTGCTTTTGTTCCCTTTCCAGCAAAGAAGGGTGTATTCTAGAATTCAGAATGTCCTTCTTTTTCAATATTATCCTGATTATCACTAACATTTAAAAAGAAGTGAACATCCTAAAAAGATTTAATAGGAAATGAATAAAGAATAAGATAGTAAACTAATTAGGCTGTCTCATTCGGGGTGGGGGATGAGGGGTGGGAATGTCTTCCTCTTTGTTATAGGTTGATTTTGCCAATGTTTCATGCTCCTTTCTTCCAAGCCACCTACTGAGTAACTCTGGTTTCAACTCATCCTGGTGCCAGTAGCCCTCATCTGTTCATTCACCATTTATTCATCAAGTGCCTATTAGATGCCGGGTACTGCACTTGGTATCAGAAATGAAACTGTGAACATAAATAGCACAGTCTCCACCGTAATGGAACTTAAGGCTCAGTGGGAAGATATATATTTGTTATAAAATTAAAAGAAAAATGTATGCAATGATGCAAGAAGTGTTCTGAAAAGAGAAGGGAGAGGCTATGGAAGGGACAGGCATAGTTGGGAAGGTGAGAAAAGATGAAGGGAGTGACAGAAGAGAGGAAATCTGATGGATGATGGAGTAATAGAGAACACTGGGAGCTAGAACAGCAGATGCAGAGACCATAGGAAGGAGGGAACGTGGAAACACCCAGGACAGAGTGAAGAACACCGTGAGTGCCTGGAGATCAGAATCCGATGGGAGTGTGTTCATCATGGCTCAAGGTAGTACCTGATCAGTGTCGGATACAGATCAATGACGAACAGGTTCAGAGGCAGAGCTGGTGACATGACAAGTGTTTTTGCTCAGTGGCCCAGGAAGTTTACAGATCAGCTCCAGAGGGAGGCAGCTAAGGAGCAGAGCTCTCAGGGAATGTGGGCCACCTCAGGGATGTTTGCAATCTTGCTGCAAACAGTGGACAGTCAGGTAAGTCTCTTAGGAGATTATTCTGGCTGCACAGGCAATGGAGCACGAAGCAGGGCAGATGTGGAGGGAGATCCAGGGGTCCGGTGGGGGAGGAAGCGGTGAAGAGTTATTGTTTAACGGGCCCAGAATTAGGGATGAGGACAATGTTCTAGAGGCTGATAGTGCTGATGGCTGCATGACATTGTGAGTGGGCTTAGTGCCTCTGAATTATAGACTTTAAAATGGTTTTTTTTTTTTTTTGCCTTGCTAACTATATTTTTTTTTATTTTTAAATTAAATTTATTTATTTTTTTAATTACAGTACTGTATTTGTTTTGCCATACATTGACATGAATCAGCCATAGGTGAACACAATCGCCCAATGCCGAAGCCCCCTCCCACCTCCCACCCCACATCCTCTACCTGAATCATCCTGTGCATCAGCCCCATGCATCCTGCATCCTACACCAAACATAGATTAGCGCTTCGTTTCTTACAGGAAAATACACATGCTTCACTGCCATTCTCCCAAACCATCCCACCCTTTCCCTCTCCCTCAGAGTCCAAAAGTCCACTCTATACCTCTGTGTCTCTTGTTGTCTCACATATAGGGTCATCATTACTGTCTTCTAAATTCCATATATATGTGTCAGTATACTGTATTGGTGTTTTTCTTTCTGGCTTACTTCACTCTGTATAATCGGTTCCAATTTCATCCATCTCATTAGAATTGAGTCAAATTTATTCTTTTTAAGGGCTGAGTAGTATTCCATAGTGTATATGAACCACAGCTTTCTTATCCATTCATCTGCTGATGGACATCTAGGTTGCTTCCATGTCCTGGCTATTAATATTACATTCTTTCTTATACCTAATATTCTGAAAAAGTTGAAGGACAATGTGGATATAAACCTTACTAATATTTTGTAGTAATTCAAGTGAGTGACAATGGTATGTTGGCTAGTAGACGTGGAAGGAGGTGACCAGATCTAAGACGTAACTTTGGTGACTGGTGAATGGATTTGGTACCACAGAGATGGGCTAGCTACTCAACATCTACCCTTCTCTTCTTGGACACACAGCTGGACCGTGTTTCCAGCCAGAGGAACAGAAATGAGAAGTGCTGTGCATACTTCCACGAAGCCCGGACCATACAACAAGCACACAAACAAATGCAAGCCCTTCCCCTAACAAATCCTCATCTTTTCATGCCCATCTTTACCCCCCTCTACAGGCAGCCTGGATGTCTGTGGCCAGAGGTGGTACTGTCACCATGCTCTTATGGGGGCAGAGTCTTAGCCAAGCGAAGGATGCCCTGGAGCCTGCAATTGCCCTCCCTCTGCTCCCAGGCAGCTGGAATTTCTGAACAAGCATGGCCATTTTATTGTGTTAAGCCACTGACCTCTTGAGCTCTAAGAAGCTGGTTACCTCAGTTGGTATCTGCAGTGGAATTAATTATGCACTTCCCTCCTTCATGTGTTGAAATCCTAGCTCCTACCTCCATCTGACTGTTTGGAGTTGGGGCCTTTAAGGGCATAGTTAATGTTAAACGAGGTTGTCTGTATGGGGCCCTGACCTGAGAGGACCGGTGTCCTTAGAAGAAGAGGAAGGGACACGAGAGTGTGCTCTGCACATACACACACACACAGGGGCCATGTGAGGATACAGCTGGAAGGCCATTTGCTGCAGCCAGAAAGAGAGCTCTCTCCCCAGAAACCAGCCCTGCTGGCACCTTGAGCTCAGACTTGCAGCCTCCAGACTGTGTGACAGTGAGTGTCGATCATTGAACCCTCCGCCTGTGCTATTTTTGTGCAGCAACTCCAGGAGACTAAGGCTGTCCAGTTCACTACGGGGCAGAGGACAGAGGCATCTAGAAGGATGCTCATGGCTCTGGTTCAGGGAACGAGATGAACAGTGAATGCCAAACCCCAAGAGCAGTGACGCAGGTGCAGGATGGTCGTGAGTTCAATTCCAGACGTGTTGACTTGGAGGTGCCCCCACGACAGCCCAGAGCAAATGGCATGTCAGTCTGCTGGCAAAGCGACAAAGCACAGCCAGCCAAACCTAAGTGCACTTTCCCGAGTGCTCAGTGTAAACAGTTGTCTCTAGTTGGTTCATGAGGGTATATTCTGTCTCCCCTCAAGAATGAAACCTGCCCTGAACATGTCTCTCCTTTGCATAATTCCTAACACATCATGGATATAACTGACATTCAACAAATGATGAGGTAGTTTAACTGATTTATTAAGGAGCCATTGTTTGCTTACCCAGGAGACAAAACCCACCTGGAGTATCTTAGAATGTTTAGGGTAAGATGGACCAGTAGGTCAACCGTTCACCTGCTGTACCATTCCCCAGAGTGTTCCTTTAATTAATGAAAAGGAAAACCCCATAATTTAAGAGTGACTCTTCTTCCTTGTCAGTGTCCTCTTTTTCCATTAAAAAAATACAAAAGTAGGGCAAACTTTAGAACGAAAGTGGGGTTTGTGTTAACTCTGTTCTGCAAACATTGTTGCGTGTTAGCATCGCCATCGCACACAGCAGGCTCTTAGCTTGGCACAAGCCATCTCTTCCCCCAAGGCTTAAAACACAGTGGGAGGAAGTGTTGATGTAACCCTATGAAAGGCAGATTGTGTTATCCTCTGTCTGAAGAAAAGTGCCTAATACAGGTGTGATCCTCAAGACGTGTCACGGAACATGGTTTCGCACAGTCGGTATTAAATATTCAGTGTGTGAAGAAATTAAACAATGGACAGACTACAATATAAAACCATCTCTAGAAGGAGAAAAAAGACATACACAAAATACGGAACCCCTAAAATAAAACTCTAGCATTTTAGAGTGGGAATGAACTTCCGAAACCATCCACTTCTGCTTGCTTACTGAGACACAGATCCAGGGAGGTTGATCCTGGCACCTCAGGGTATAAATCATGGACACTGACATGTCTTCCAGGTCTTTGGACTCACCACAAAGTGCTCTTATAACCATGGGGTTATTTTATACAAATTAAATCTGGCAACCTGGCCCTACTTCAGGGCCCTACCTGGCTCAGAAGAAATAGAATGGACTAGAGCCTCAGAGTACAGCATTCAACACCTGATGAAAAGCCAGGCTGGTGGCCTAAGAACTTCTTTCAGCAAACAGACCTGCTAAATTTACCTAAAGGGAGAAGCTAAGAATGTCTCAGCTGGACAGAGGGCACACTTTCTGCCTTTTCTCTGAACTTTAGGCAAGGTGACACCCAGGGAGGGGCGCACATGGCAAGGCCGGGGCCTAGGGGGATGAATTCTGTCCTTGGACTTGACCTGCTGACATCTGGTCCATCAATCTCTCCAAATCTACCACGTTCACGCCCTCCTGGGACGGAGCAGGGGCTGCATCCTTTCATTCCCAGCTGTGTTCTGTGTCATCGACAGTTCCAGAATTCAAACACAGTCTTCCACTGCTGAGAGAATTTTGTATAATCAACCTGTCTGCAGGCCAACCAGATGTAAATGTACGGAGATGTACTGGCAATGTGGCCGCCCTCAGGCCTTCCCTGACGCTGGAGGTGGGTGAGGGGCCAACCTGGGGTTGGAGGGTGAAGGACAGAGGAAGCTGAAGAGAGAAAGAGGGACATAGGACACTTTAGGATGCAGTAAAGACAGGGCTTCCCAGGTGGCTCAGTGGTAAAGAATCCTCCTGCCAATGCAGGAGACACAGGTTTGATCCCTGGGTCGGGAAGATCCCCTGGAAAAGGAAATGGTAACCCACTCCAGTATTCTTTTCTGGAGAATTCCATGGACAGAGGAGCCTGGCGGACTACAGTCCATGGGGTCACAAGAATCAGACACGACTGAGGGACTATACAACAATAGCAACAAAGTCAGGACAGGAGATGTTAGCAGGGCCCTCGTGGAAAGAGGTGAGAAATCACTCAGGGACAAACCCTACTCAGCCGGTACTGAGATGGCTTTGAGTCACATAGTTGCAGCTCTGGGAACATTCATGACCGGAGACAGAAAACCACTTCAGGGATATAGCTTCTGAAGAAAATGGGAGCATGTTCCAAATTATATTACACTTGGAAATGGTTTTCGCCTTCCTAACGTCAGAGAAGTCTATAAAACCCCTCTCGCTGCGGCCACCTGGGGCACTTTGCAGCTGATGTTGTTTCTGCTAGACAGCTTCCCGGAACCTGCTCTCATGGCCCGGTCATGGTTCCCCAGGCTCCTGCAACAGCAGATGGAGTCAGAAAGGCCTGGGATCGAAAGATCTGGAGCCTGGACACTGTGGGCACCCTGAAAACCCTGAGCCTTTTAGAGGCCACCTAGAGGCTTTAGGGTCCTCTAAAGAGAAAGGGACTGAGAGCATGGTGGGGACGGTGCCCAGGGGACGCAGGAAGGACCCTGCAGTCCAGCATCAGTACAAGAGAATGCGGCCAGGCAGCTGTGCAGACAAACACTGCCTCACCTGCTCTCGACTCAGGAATTCATCCTCTGCCCGCCGAGGAAGGAAGAAGTGCTGGTCAGCACCGTACTCACTGCATGGCTATGCGTGTCCAGTGTGAGCTTGGGGTTGATTTGGAAACACACGTGCCAACATCCACTTGTTCCCCTCCTCTGAATATTTCCATCATCTCTCATTTAATACTTATTGATTGCTCATTACACACCAGACACATTTAATAAACATCTTTAGCATCTAACCCACGTTAGGCCCTGTTCACATTTGTAAACATTTGTGTTCACAGAGAGGTGGAAACTTGGTCTCCAACTTCACAGTGTTTGTATCTCGGTAGGGAAATCAGATGTGTGACCAGAGGTGTTGGCGCCGTGTCACAGAGTGACATCAGGGCAGCGTGACCCTTGGAAGATCTGAGCTCCTGGAATAACACCTGCAGGTCTTTTTAGGGAAGCCTTGCAACAGGGCAGGCATGGAGGTGCGCCGGGGTTGCTCTGAGAAGGAGGGAGCAGGGCCGGTCACCATCGCCTGGTGCTCTCTGTGACCAGCCAGCCACACCTCACAGCCAGCAAATCCCCAAACCAGAGATGGCTCTCAAGCACACGTGTCTCTGGGAGATCAGGCTACTCATGAGCAGATTCGTTCAGCTCAGCCTGGTCCCTCTGATGGAGCAGAGGCGGGGGTGGCGGTGGGTGTGAGTCTCACCTGGGCTCCACACCTGCTCTTCTGGGTCAGCAGGTAGACGTGAACCTGAATGTGTCTAAGGAGAGGAAGGGTGACCAGGGGGCCGGAGTGAAACCCACGTGATGCCGTACCTGCCCTTTGACCACCCTGCTGACCATGAATGTCCCACGGGGACACCTTATCCCAAACGGGGCTAAGGGAAGATAGGACTGGGAGAAATGCCCGGGCCATCCCAGGGGCCCCGAGAAGCACAGCTTCCCCTCTGCCTTCCCTCCACATCTCACTGGGCCTCCGTTCAGGGCTGTCCCTTCCCAGGTCCTTCTCCCCACCTGGCGTTTTTCAGAGTGAGTTTCCTGGGCTCCTGCAGGTCGTCTCCTGTCCTTTCTCAGCGCCATCCTTGGGCAGCTTCTTAATGGCCTGACCTTAATTGCGTTTTCCTGTCTGCGCCCGGGCAACCGGCATGCAGTTTAATAAAAGACTTTTCAAGCTGCTGGGCTCTCTCTCCCCTCCCCACCTACATCTTATGCAGCGGAAGACTGTAAGCCTTATTTTGAAGGTGATTGATTTGGTGTGTTTTCCACTTTCTTTCCTGCTGTGGGGACATTTTGCCTCCATGCGTGATCACTTTTTTAAAGGGACTTTGATTTTCCTGTCCCCTCACTTTCCACCCTGCTGCTGCGGAACCAAGGGCCGAGAAGCTTTATTCCTCAAGTAGCTATTCTGTGCTCTCTGGTTCTGCTGTGAGTTGTCGGTGCTCTGGATTAGCCACGGCCAGGGTGCAGGCCCCTCGATTCACACTCCCATTGGTGGGGCGTTTAAAGTGGGCACGTGGGGACGTGTGCACAGCAGCCAGAGATTTTTTTTTTTCTTTTTCCTATTGAAACACAAGCATAGACTTCTCTTACTTTATTTTGGATGTGAGAGCAATAAGGATAATTCATCAGAAATGAAGCTATGCCTTTTGGTATATAGTGCTAGTGTTTGTCGCTCAGTTGTATCTGACTCTTTGTGACCCCATGGCCTGTAGCCCACCAGGCTTCTCTGTCCATGGAATTCTCCAGGGAAGAATACTAGAAGCCATACCCTTCTCCAGGGGATTTTTCCTGACCTAGGGATTGAACCCGTGTCTCCTGCATTGCAGGCAGATCCTTTACCGTCTGAGCCATGTGGGTTTTAGAAATATCTTTAAGTTTTGAGTATTCATGTCAGATGTAAGGTTCTTAAGGAAAACAGAACTTTTGATGATGATTTTGTGCTATTTCTCTTTTGACTCAAAGTTGTCTACTTCTTAATTCTCTTTCAATAAGCCTAATTGTAGATGTTTTATTCAGAACTACCTTTTGGACATGAGACTATAAAATTATGACAACAATATAAAACTAGTTGAGAGAAGAATACTTAAGAATGACAATTGTTTTACAGTTTTGTGTTAGTTCCTATTGCACAGCAAAATGAATCAGCTATATGTATACATATACCCCTTCTATTTTGGATTTTCTTCCCATTTAGGTCACCACAGAGCACCTTGTAAAGCAACTATACTCCAATAAAAATTAATTTAAAAATTAAAAATAATAAGAAAGACACCAAACTTCAAAAATAGGGATATTGCACACAATCAGATATATTCAGAAGACGCATCGGTTCTTCCATTATTATCCATAAAACCCAACATAATTTATTAAAATATAAGGGGTCAGTGGCTATATTTTAATGTGACAGGACTGTGTAAGGATGAGTAGAGGATTCAGACTTCAAAGTATTAATGAATCACCTAGCATAACACCAGTCATGCAAACTCAGAAGGTAGGTTAATTAGCCTAACAGTCTAAAACAGTTTAAAAGTTGCACAGGACCTATGATAGAATTGTTGTTTAGGTGCTAAGTTGTGTCTGACTCTTTTGTGACACCATAGGCTGTAGCCAGCCAGGCTCCTCTGCCCATGGAATATTCCAGGCAAGAATACTGGAGTGGGTTGCCATGCCCTCCTTCAAGGGATTTTGCAGATGCAGGGACCAAACTTGCATCCCCTGCATCTCCTGCTCTGGCAGGCTATTCTTCACCCACTGAGCCGCCTGGGAAGCCCCTGTTCTGTCCACTTAATGTAGAACAACCCTAAGAAAAAGGAAGGTAAGGGCAGGCTTTATTTCCCAAAATTTAAAATGAAGACCCTGAAACTCAGCCCAATTAAGTAACTCATTTAAGATCACGGAGCAAGTAGTCAAACCAAGAGTTGAATTTTTCTTGCCTCTTATTGAGAAGTAGCTTGGTAAGTGCATTTTGTTCTGTATGTGTTTGAATTAAGGCTTTGCTTATCAGTAACATTGCCTTTTCTGTTGGATTAGCCTGCACATTACAGCATGTGGGAAACACAAGCCCAGCCGTGAGTCAGCAGAGATGTGATCAGTTCTCATCGGTGTGGAGGAAGACAGGAGAGCGTGAGTCAGAGACTTTCTGAGCCTGCATTCCACACAGTGCCTGCATCTACTCTCCCCGCCTCTCAGGAGGCCACACTGAGCAAGATGCAACAAAGCAGCAGGGGAGCAGTGGAGAGCGGCCACTGGCGGAGAGAACCCAGGGCATCCAGGCACAGAGGTGTTTGTGCTAGAGAAGGCTGAACATGGTTCCCCATGTTCCCTGGGAAGGTGTCTGCAGTGTGCTGAGCCCCAGGTTGGTCTCTCCGGTCTCCTCTTCCCCTTTCCTTCCACCCCCCTCCCCACCTCCTCTGCTTTCTCGCCTCCTTAGCATCCTCTCTCTGTACCCAGGGCCCTCTGCAGGCATCTCCAGGTCTTCTCCCAGCTTCCCCTTGCACCTTCTCTTCTAAACCATCCTGGCCTGAGTCCCACCCCACCTGACTCCCACTTCTTTGGGCCACTTAGATGCCTGTCAAGAGAAACAGCAGGTGTCACCCTGCCCTCCTGCCCCTCTCATTTCAACAAGCCCAGTTTGACGTGGACTGGAGAGCTTTACACCAAGAAGTTCTGTGCATGGGCACTGTTCACAGTAAATTGAGTATAAAAATCTCTATCCTAAACCAAACATTGACTGTTCATCCTGTATCTGAGGGTTGTTGCTGGTTAGTCACTAAGTCATGTCCAACTCTTTGCAACCCCTATGGACTGTAGCCCATCAAGCTCCCCTGTCCATGGGATTTCCCAGGTAAAAATTACTGAAGTGGGTGGCCATTTCCTTCTCCAAGGGGTCTTCCTGACCTGGGGATTGAGCTTGCGTCTCCTGCGTTGGCAGGTGGATTCTTTACCACGGAGCCACCTGGGAAGCCCTTATATTTGAGGAAGGGACGCCAAAATTCATCTTGAAGCTACTTGTGCCTTGAAAATGGCCAACATTAGGATGGTTCCAAGATCTCTGGCCATGGCCAAACTCTTATACAGTAGGCAGTTCCATTTAGATGCCTCCTTTGGTGTAGACACAGAGGGTCTCTTCTGCCAACCTATACATTCACTTAAAAATCTCTGCTTCCCCCTGAAAAATTCTAATAACTGAAAAAGCCAATAACAAAACTGGAATTTATGATTATATCTTAGAAAGTGAAATAAAGTGTTAGTTCCTCAGCTGTGTCCGACTGTTTGTGACCCCATGGACTGTAGCCCACCAGGCTCCTCTGTCCATGGAATTCTCCAGGCAAGAGTACTACAGTGGGTAGCCATTTCCTTCTTATTCTTTGTCAATACTGACCTCAATTAAGGTGACATTATGAGAGCCACTTTTCTGCAGCTCTGTTAATCACCATTCACTCATCAAGCACAGGGAACTCCCCTCTGCTTTCAACTAACAATCAACCAGTAATAAAACTCCAATTTCTGGGGGACACATGGCTCCCTTATCCGAGGATTTTAGATCACCCAGGTAGCTGTTATGTTGTTTTTGAGAGGGGAAAAGCATCTATCTGAGTAGAAATTAAGAAGGAATTAAGAAGCTCAAAAAGAGAGGGGAAAAAAAGTGAGAAGAAAGAGAAAGAAATGGAAGAGAGGGTAAAAATCTCTCTTCCAACAGAATCTTCTTCTAAAGCTGTTTATGATAAGGGGAGGATTAGGGAGCTCACATTCCAGCTATATTAAATTAAATCCCAGGCCCCTTTTCTCAGACACACACAGGCCTGAGAACATCAATCCTATCACGACAAAATAGCCCTTGGGAAAAGGAATCCTCCTGGCGGTGTGCCATCCGGCTCTTACAAACTGTGAGCCGTAGTAACAAAGCCATCCAAGAGGCATATTAATAATGACATGAAGAGACACATTTATTGTTGATTGTTGAGATGGTGGCAGATTTATTGCCAGTCTGCCAGGAGGGAGGGTCTGGCCCAGCAATGGTGCAATTAAAAACAAATTGAATACAGGGACAAAGAATCAATAATCTAACAGGGCAACTTCCACTTGCAAAATACAAATATAAATTAATTGACCTGAACACAGTTGCTAACTGGTCATTAACGTGTACTTGCTGGCCAATCATCATGCAGCATTCCCTCCGTCAACAGATTGCTGCAGGACGGTGGGGAGGGGTGCCTGCCAGCTCGGTTGCCAGGGCTGTCCCCTGGGCCATCTTGTTTGGGGTGATTTCTAATATCACTAAAAGAGTGTCTGTGTCACATCTTTCCCCTGAAATTTTAAATTATGGAATTTTTAAAACAGTTTCACTAATACTTCCCTATTCAGTAGAAAATACATGTTTTTTGATGCTTAACTATACAGCAATCTATCCTGAGCATGAGGAGACGGTAATTAATCCAAGCTTGGTGATATGTTTTTGTGGTGTGTGTGTGTGTGTGTGTGTGTGTGTGTGTGCGCGCGCGCGCTCACGCACGCTCACTCAGCCTTGTCTAATTCTTTGCGACCCCAAGAACTGCAGCCCGCCAGGCTCCTCGACCATGGGATTCTCCAGGCAAAAATGCTGGAGTGGGTTGCCATGCCCTCCTCCAGGGAATCTTCCCAACTCAGGAACTGAACCTGTGTCTTCTGTATTGCAGGCGAATTCTTTACCACTTAATCCCCTAGGATGTCCTATTTACATGGACTACTAACACAATATAAATTTGTTGAAGAGTTATCTATATGGTCCTGCCAATTCAGATTGCAATCCCTAAGTTTTGACTATATCAAAAATGAAAGAGCCAAATCTGGCTCTTGCTTTCAAGGAAAAATCTAGGAGAGGACAAGAGTTAGGCCCACCAGTAGCTGAAACAGGAAATGAGAAGTTTCAGGGACCATAGGCAAGTGTAGGTAAGGATTGGAATTACAGAGAGAGCCTTTGGCTTCAGGGACTTAGCAACTCTAAAACTGCACTGTTCAATATGACAGCCACTAACATGTATGACTGTTTTTAATTAAGTTTTTTAATATGAAATAATAGTGAAAATTCACTAGCCACACCTCAAGTTCTCAACAGCCCCCTGTTCTCCAAGTGGCTAATAGCTGCCGTGTCGGACAATGCAGGACATTTTCATCAGCACAGAAAGAGCCATTGGATAGTCCTGCTCTACAGGGTCGGGAGAACTTAGACATTCAGAGAAAAGTGCATTCAAGACAAGTTATTTGAGAAATGAAAATGAATGCAGGGCATCAGGGGCGGAGGTTTAACAAGGACAAGTTTGGCTAAGTTGTGTGTAGGATATAAAAACAGAAAAATAGAAAGTAAGACTGAGAAAGGAGGTGTGCCCCTGAATTGTTTAGCACTTGGAAAAGTGATATAAGAGGTTTTGACTTGACTGTATTGTCAATAGGGAGTCATTAAAATTGCTGGCAGGGGGAAGTGACACGATCAGACGTGTGCACCAGGAATATTTAGACAACGGTGTTAAAATGAATTATACAGAGACAGAGACTGAGGGTGGGATAGCAATTAGGACGTGACAGAGAAAAGTCACTGGAGGGTAAGATGCCGCACTTTGGTGGCTGTGGTTGTGGGAACGAACAGGAAGAGAATGACTTTATTGGACTTGACATCTGTTTTGATGGAGAATCAAGAGAGAGAGAGAGTCAGCACTGAAGCCAAGGTTTTATACAAGGATGATGTGTTGGTGGATAGAAATGTGAATTAAAGGAAGAGGAAGAGGTTTTGGAGTAAAGAAGAGAAGTCTGGGGTGGAGCACATAAAGATACCTACGGGGTACCCACCTTGGAGAGTTCAGGAAAGAATCAGAAATAAGAGGCTAGAATTAGGGAAGAAATTAAGAAATAGAAATGTAGATTTCAGTGACAATGATATTAACTCCAAGGAAGAAGTCATAATCACTAAGATTCATAAGGTAGAAGAAGAGGGAGAGGTTTAAGGAGGATAGATCCTGACTGCAGAGATATTAGACTGAGATTCTGTAAACCAGGAAAACCTGGCAAAGCAAGTATGTGCCTTGCAAATACACAAGTGAGTCAGTCTGGTCTGAGACTGATGGAAAAGGGAGGGAACCCGGAGGAGGTTCCACAGAGAGGTTAGGTGCTGGTTTCGCTACAGATGAAGCAGAGCTCAAAGCACAGCTCTTCTCAGCTCCTGACACTCAGACTCTCTGAGCCTCAGGTTCCTCATTCAAAAAAATTAGAAAAATGCATCCCGCCTGCTTGGGTTAACTGGGAAACAGAATTGGACCCTGTCTGTGAAGTGACCGTCATGCTTGGCACTCAGACATGACAGCCATGGTTTCTAATTATTCAAAGGCACATCTTTGACTGCTTTTCCTGGCATTGTTTTACTTTATTTCTATTGGTCTTCCATTTCTGAACCTACAGAGGAGAATGATGAGTGAAGAGAATGATTAGAGAGAAAACAGTCAAAGGCTTTTTGCTACCTTGATGAGAAGCCAAAGCAGGAAAAAGTGCAGCGGAGAGGTATTGTTGCTTAGACACTATGTTTCCGGTAAAACTTAGTAATGAGGGGCTAGGAACTAGGCTTGTGGTTACAAGTCAGAGTCTTCAAATAAGGGTCCACATGCTGCGTGTAGGGAAATATCGCCATTCTAAATTCACAGATGACTCTGTTGCTAGGCTATGGTTGACTAACTCTGTGGCAGTGACGTCTGAAATCTTAGGTGGGATCCTGACGATAGGAGAGTCCTGATGAACTTTCAACTATGACGAGGATTGAGGAATATTTACTAACTTTCTCTTCTTCTAAAGTGCCGCTGCTTCCCCTGCTGACAGCAAGAGGAAGGATCTCTTCATATTTACTTGAGTGAGTGACATCAGCAGAGCTCACCATGCAAATCAACTAGACCATAACGGGCATTTTCATTTTCTCCCACATCTCCATATCGGTGATAATTCTGAGGGCAGACTTCATGATACTCTGTTTGTTTAGTTCCACTGCAAATAAGCAAATGGTAGCTCCGGATCCTGCCACTTCTCTTCCTGGCTCCTGTATGTGTCCCCAAACCATGTGCCAGGACTGGCAGCACCATTTTGGATCACAGAGTCTCTGCGGGTGTGCTCCAAACCGACTCACACACTTGGATGGACCCAGCTGAAGCCAGGGCTCCCATATGGAACTGTTGCCCTCTTGGCAGACAGGCTCAAACTATCTCCAGCCCTGACTTGTGTTCATCCAGCATCAGACTCTGCCTTGGTCTCATTCAACTCGGGAAATCCTAGCTCTTCCTGCTCCTATAATTTAAAGATCATGAGTGTTACTGGAGGAATTGAGCGTATAGTCTCCAGACCCAGGCTCGCGGGAGGCTGGACCTGCGTATTTCATGGAGAGGGAGGATGGAATTCCACGGGCCACAAAAGAAGCAATTACAAAACCTGAAAACCTGTGTATGTTATCATTTTAGTTTCTAAGCAGAGCTGAACATAGTCCCATCTTCCTTCTCACAACAGGGGAAGTAGAGACTTGATAAAATGAGAAATCTTTTTTTTCTTGTTTTGTAATGTGTTGTCAGCAACTACACATAACGTCAGGAAAAACGTGATAATGTAGAAGATTGAGTGGAGATGACCACCGATTCTATTTCAGCTATGAGATGTGTCAAATTCCAACAGATGTCTGCATAACACAACGTGAAGGAAGGGACAGGACAGTTGCAGAGACTGGGAGTGTGAGTCTCATTCCAGCCCTGAAGCCGGGCTGGAGGGACCTGCACAGGACACCCTTCTTGTGAAGGACAACTCGTCAAGTGCCTCCCTCTGCTGGGGACAGAGGGCCTGCTGCAGGCACTGATTTCAGTCCTGATTCTTCCAAGTTGTAATTGCTTTCTTGGTTTACCCAACCCTGAAATTAGGAATCTGAGCATACATTCAACATTTGATGTGAGTTTGGGGGTTTACAAATATCAGGTGAAGCAGGAAAGAAAAGGATGTCTTTCATGCTGCTGCTGCTAAGTCACTTCAGTCGTGTTCATATATATCTGTTAATACACACACACACACACACACACACAGGAGGAAGGTTAAGGTGTGCATGCATATACCTGGAGGAAATCATTTACATTCACTTGTCTTCTTCACCTGGAATAAGAAGTCAGGAAGGGAACATGCCAGGGACATAGAGGAGCAGAGCTCAGGCTTGGGAGGGAGTTTTTTGATGCCTGGTCTTGTTCTTTTCCACATTCCCACTCTGCTTCTGAAAAGAGCAAGTGTGATTATAATTTAAAATACAGGCCGAATAAATTAAATGGATTTCAGGTTGACTGCCCGCTTTTCTTTAGGCCCACAATTATGCTTGTTAATTTAAATGACTATTTAAAGAATATTTGGGAATAAAAGGGGAAAATAGAGGAGAAAAAGAGGTGAGTAACAAGGGAAGTTGGAAATAGGTAGGTCCTGGAATAAAGTAGGCACCTCTGGGAGGGTGTGCCCCGCTCACTTTTTGGAGATGGTCCACCAGGTGCCTGGCCTCCATCCACCACAACCAGCCTCAGCCAGGACCACCCCCACCACACAGTAGTCTCCTGAGGAGCTACCCTTCTCCATACCACCTCAGAACTTCTACATCTTTCTCACAAATAGTAACATTTATCTGCCCTTCTACTTAGCTATGAGTTAGCAATTTGGCATGTGAAACCAACACTTGGTCTAGAATTAAAATTCTTTTATCGCAGCACTATTCACAATAGCCAAGATAAAGAAGCAACCTAGATGTCCATCAGCAGAGGGATGGGTAAAGATGTGGCACAGATATGCAACAGAATATTGTTCAGCAATAATAAGAATGAAATAATGCCTTTTGCAGCAACAAGGATGAACCTAGAAAGTATCCATACTAAGTAAATCAGAGACAAATATCATATGATGTCTCTTATATGTGGAATCTTAAAAAAATGATACAAGTGAACTTACATACAGAATGGAAATAGACCCACAGACAGAAAACAAACTTATGGTTACCAAAGGGGAAAGGGAGGAGTAAATTAGGAGTTTGTGATTAACATACTATTGTCTATAAAATACATAATCAGTAAGGACTTATTTTACACCACAGGGAACTATATTCAATATTTTTAATAACCTATAATAAAAACAATCCACAAAATATAAATATAATCTAAACATATATATATAAGATATATATGTACATACATATATATATGTACACACATATGTATATGTACACACATATGTATATACATATATAACTAAGCCACTTCACTGTATACCTAAACCTAATACAATATTGCAAATCAAATCTACCTCAATAAAAACAAAATGAAATAAAAAAACAACTCCTGGTATTTGGGCTGCTTTGACACTGGCTAGCCAGTATAACTTGGAGAAATCAACTCTGAATCTCAGGTTTTTTTTCTTGGTATGTGGAGAGTTTCTGTTCAGTCTCCCAAGGCTTCAGTGAAGAATAGTCAAAAGATATCATGCATGCAGAGAACATTCACTGTGTGCATTTTGAGAGCTTTCACCTAAAGACAAGCCTAGCAGAGGGAACTGAGAGCATTTAGTAGCTCCATCATCTTTGGGCATGTTTTTAATCTTTCTGAGCCTTGGTTTCCTTATCTGTGAGATGTGAGTATGGTCTGAACTCTGCAGGGAGGTTACAAGGATGAGCTGAGATCAGTTTACACTCGTGTGCCCTGTGCAGGGACTGGCTGACACCCAGTGGAACATAGGACTGGACTGGGTGGAGAATCAGACTTCTTTTCCTGCTGAACTAAACTTGGGTACCACACCTGAATTGACTCCAGGCTCAAAGCCCCAGAGTCTTTGCAGATATAGAAACTGCACAGACTTGTTAACACAATTCATCATTTCTAGCCCTTTGCCTAAAATTGGGTTTAGCAAGAGGAGTTTGATCCATGAAAGCAAGTGTCTGGCAGTCGACAGATTTTTGAACTAGCCAGAGAGTAGACAGAGATACCAACATCCAAGGAGCAAAGATGCACCAGATTTTCCTATCCATGGATCCCTGGCAGTGAGAGAAACTGCAACAGGAGGATGTCCATACAGTCCAGGATGCTGAAGAGTTCGTGACAGTCAGAATGCAACTGGATTCTGGATCCTCTAAGGGGCCAACATTCCCAGTACTTACACAGCGTGAAGAGGTAACATTTAGAACATATATCCCTGGAAGGATGAGCTACTGGTAAATTAACTATCATTTCCTTTGTCTGTCTTTCAGTCTCTCCACCTTTTATGGCTCTAGCATCCCACTCCTGCTCCTTCCCGCTCATTTTCTTTTTTGAGCTCTGTCCGCAATTTCTGTTTGTACAGTGAAACATCAGTAGCAGGAAAAAGAGGGGAAAAGAAAGGAGAAGTGGTAAGTCCCCATGGTTCTAGGTTAGAGAAATCACTTTAGATGTGGTTGCCAGTAGAGGGAGTGGCAGGTGCTGGAGAGACACTGATTGTGGAGTCACATGGTCGAGGTTCAGACCTGCTCCGCTACTGACTCACAGGGGACCCTGGCTGGTCTCTTAAACTTCATAAGCTGAAGTGATCTAATTTGCAAACCAGAGATAACAGCCACTGCCCTGATGTCTCCCAGGGCTTGTCGTGAGGGTCAAAAGAGGCAAAGATTGTGACCAGCGCTGTAAAGTACTAAGTAAGCTCACAGAACTCATCTGATTCATGTCTCTTGGCTTGTCACATTGATGACCTCATCTCTTCAAGGACCTCTTTCGAATCACTGTCCACTCTGAGTCAACTGGATAGCCTGACTATTCCCTGCCTGCCCCTATGTGCTCGCAGGGACGTCAGGATCACTGCCTTCTTCTGCCATTTCATCTGCTGCATCAATCTGTCCTTTGTCCCTTTTACAAACATTTGCTGAAAGCCTAGAATGCAGTGTGTGATGCACTCTGTTCTCTAGTGCACACTCAGCCTCTCAGTCGTGTCTGACTCTGCAACAACTATGTACTTCGGCCACCAGGCTCTTCTGTCCATGGGATTTTTCCAGAAAGAATATTGGAGTGGTTTGCCATTGCCTCCTCCAGGGGACCTTCCCGACTGAGGAAGTGAACCTGCATCTCCCGAGACTCCCACACTGGCAGGCAGATTCTTGATCACTGAGCCATCTGGGAAGTCCCACTGTTCTCTAGTAGGAAGAGTTAATCTTACAAAACATACCTACTCTCATGCTAGTAAATTTATGTTGAACCTCAAACATACCCAGATTATACCCGTTTCTTAGCTCTGTAACTCCTGTGGAGCGTCTGTGTTTTCTTCATTGCTACAGCTCACAACCCTAACACCTTCCTTTCCCAGTGGCTGACGATCCTAACTCCAAAGTGACTAGCAAGACAATCTAACACTTCCCCAGACTCTAAAAGGGAGGTGATTTTTTTTTAAAATTCTTCCTCTTTCAAGGCTCTTGGGATTAACCCTCTCAATTTCCCTTGGATGATGTCTCCTGAAGGAAACTTCTCCATTCCTACAGGGAGACCCACAGCCTGCTGTCCTCACAGCTTGAGTGATCAGCCTGACCTGATCACTGTGCCCCTCAGCTCCTCATGGGAGGAGGAGCATCCCTCACCCCATCCCACACAGGGCTGCCGGATTGGTTTTCCCACCCTGGCTGTCTGAGCCCCACGCTCTGAATTTCCTTAACGCTTGGGTACACAGTCTCGGACTGAGCATCATATACCAGGTGCACAGTGTCAACTACACTGTCACACACCATCACGTGGTGCCTTGAAGTTATCCCTTCAAGGTGGTCAAGATGTATCTTGGGGACTAGTGATTTTCTTTTAATAAATGCAGCTTCCTGCCTTAAAGAGAAGGACTTGGAAATCAATCCCATCAGATATGTGGAGAGGCCACCTTATAAGACAGGGACAGACAGACTTCGAGTTTAGTGATACAGCATCTCAGCTACTCCACTTTGCAGGAGTAGAGAACAACAAAGCCCAGAGCCCACGGGATCGCCCTTTGGCTCATGGCACTTGTCTGCTAGAGGTGATGAGATTCTAACACTCTCAAATGGACAGGAGATAAATAAATACCATATATATATGGACAAGTTG
The DNA here is from genome assembly GCA_917880005.1 of Nanger dama. NCBI lineage: Eukaryota > Metazoa > Chordata > Mammalia > Artiodactyla > Bovidae > Nanger > Nanger dama. The sequence goes on from CAKJTW010000076.1 coordinate 4,523,034, forward strand.
CAGCTCGGAAATTTCTCAGTTTTTCTCATTGCAAAATCAATACCCATCAGCAGTTGGAAATTAAAGGCAAGATTAGGCCTCAGTTTTATACATGCCTTATTGTATTCCAAAAGCTTTCTACTCGGTCAGATAAATCTTCTTTAAGAGGATTAGGAAACTTTCATTATCTTTATCTAACCTGAACTAACACTAAGTCTGAAAAATTAATCTATAGGCTGGACGAAAGCCGACCGCTGCTGGGAAGAGAGAGACTCCCGGGCTTCCTTCTAATAGAGCCATGGGGTCTCTGCTTCCACCTGCTGGAAACTCAATGGTCCCCAAAGGAAGACAAGTCAGCCATTGCTCACCAAGACAGAGGAGGAGGCAGCTCCCTAGGCACCTCCATTTAGCCTCTCTGTGAATGTGAAGCCCAGTCTGCTAAGATTTCCGAGAGGAGGCATTTCCCTTCTTCCTCCACCCTCCTGATCTCTGAGTTGAATGTCACAGGGGCTACGGAAGTCGCTTGGCCTGAATTGTGGAGACTTGAGAAAGTGACCTCTGGGATGAAGGACTCTATTGCTCTGCTTCCTACTTCTTCCCAGACTCTTTCTGACCCAGAGCTCTGAGACCCATGGGGAGACCCCACTGGCTTCCACGTCCAACCCCAGGAACTGCTTCCAAGCTTCTTATGCAGTATTATCCCTGCAGCTCTGAGCCATGAGCCCGTTACGGCCTGTGTTGACTTTGACATGCTTGTACAATCTGTCTTCTTTCCTGAAAAGCGAGTGTCTTGTTCTGTTTGAGTCTGTTTCTGTATAGCGCCTGACAGTTCTTTTATATTTCAGTGCCGAGTTTCCTGAATTTGTAGATAACTTTGCTGTCAAGGCCATGGAGGTGCCATGGAGGCGTCACTTCCTAGGCTGAGAATTTCAGCTGCTCTGGAACCAAGCCCAGGTGGCAGGCGGGTGGTGAGAGTTCACACTTCCTTGTTTTCTGCAGATATCCCCTCTCATCTCAGATGACTGATCCTGGGGAGGGCCTCACCAGAGGAGAAGCATCAGACATGGAGCTTGTCTTTATCTCCAGATGGCAGGCTGCCTTGTAGCTCCCAAGACATGATCATCCCAAGCCATACTGCTGGTGGGATGTGGATGGAGAGGAGACGCATCAGGGAGCATAGATGTCCTTGTGTGGCATCAGATGTGGGAGTCTGGGGGCATGTGGGTTAGAGAAAGGCTTGGAGGCTGAATGGAGGCAAAGCTTCAAGTGCTACGTCAGCCCCAGGGCCTGCCGGGAGCAGGGGCTGCAGCAGACACAGCCCCCCGGCCAAGCTCAGGCCACTACCAAGGCCTGTGGACTCAGAGCCCAGATGGCCCACTAGCAAACATCTCCAGCCAAAAGAATAGAATGGTCCTCTTGAAATTTTACACATGACTGAAGCATGAAAAGACTTTACCCGCTACTCAAACTCCCCATGAAACCAACCAAAATGAGCAAAATTATATATTTTAGAAAGGCAAGGATGAGGGAATACATACTAGCTAAGCAAGAATGCCGCAAACAAATAAAAAAATCCATTAAGCTGACTGCAGATGGGATCTGATTAAAGGCACTTACTGATGCTACGTCACATGCATTCTTCCTTCTGAGTGCAATGCATGGCTCCAAGACGTTGGAGTAGGAGACACTGAGAAGACCCCACCCTTTGGTGGAGGGAGGCTGTGTCATTGGGGGCTGGGGGCTGGTCTGCTCAGTACTTCTTTGGCACCATGAATAGATGCCTGACAGAAATTGCTTTGCACAGTCACGGGGGTGTTGGCAGGGGATAGCTCATCATAAGGTCGTCTGTAGGGCTGCCTTGCGATGCTTCCCCAAAGCTTATGGCTGCTCTCTGCATGAGTTTTTAATTCTTAATATTTAATAGTTCATATCTGAGATTCTGATTTTTTTCAACCCCATTTTTCTCCAACAAAGTAAAATTCAAGTGGAAAAAACTCTTAAGTACTATGCATGGGTTATATTAATTCAGATTTTTTAAGGAGAACAGGAAGGGAAGTTAGAGAGTCCCCTTTTAATTATGTACATTTATTTCCAAAGTAGACCTAGAGGCATTTTGACTAATATCCCTCTTGACCTCAGCTCCACTGTGGGGCTAAAATGGTGTAGACAGACACAACAGCAATGCCAAACAACACTGAGAACCCCTTTCCAGATCACACATAACATCAGCTATGCAAAAACAGCCACACATCATGTGATTTTTACATCAGTATTATTAACCTTCTAGCATGAGCTAAGCCTCTGAAAAATAACAGGCACAGAGAGTAGTACAATTTCCTAAAGTATCTTGCCCTAACTCCAGCGTGCTAAGTAACTAACATATGATATATTATATTTCTATGTCTTATCCAAATCTCAGAAAGCTCAGCCAACTGAACAATACCAAACAACCTATGAATGAGAACAGAAGGACCAGAGATAAACCTGAGAATCTCTGTGAAAATCCTCAGCACTTAGTCAAGACACCCACACGTGGAAGGGATCCAGGACACACTCAGTCTCTGGATCCTGCAGAGGAATGGCTTTTTGTGTCTTTCTACAGGAGGACGAAGCACAGGCTGAGATCACATGGGAACGCCAACACCCTGTCCAATCAACTCACCCTGCACAATGAGGTGGACGCGGGAGGTCTTGGGGTGGTTGTCCGTCTGCACAGAGCAGGTGTAGGGGCCCTCGTCGTACACGTCCACGTTCTGGATCATGATGCTGTACTGGGTCGGCGTGTTCACCAGGATGATCACACGAGGGTCTATGGACCACTTGTCATTCCCGGCGTAGAGGATGGTGCTGCGGTTCAGCCAGGCCACCCGGGTGACCCGATCATCTATGGTACACCTGTGAGTGAGTGTGGGGGAGGGGGGGGGAAGAAAGGGGAAAGGGAAAGCGTGAGGAGAGGGGAGGGGAGGGAGAAGAGGGAGAGAGAGTTAAGAAATTCTATTATAAATGCAGCTGTTGTTGTTCCAGAAGTAAATGAAATAACATAACCCAGTGTTAAAAGGGATCAATTATTGATAAAACTTCTTAAATAGAGGGCAACAGTGGCCTGAATCATCCTGAAGACTTGATGCTACAAAATCATTTCTGTTTGATTTTGAAACATATTATGTGAATATCTTTGCTGTATATTTGCTTTCTATCTTATTTTTCCCCTCAGGCTTATATGAAAATTAGTTTACATTTCTCAAGCGCATTTACCACCTTGTGGGAAAAGTGGCCCAGGGCCAGAGGGGAGGGAAAGAGCATTGGTATTTCAAACAGATCACAGCTAATCTATATGGCAAATGCTTCACTTGTTGTTAAGTCAAAAATGGGACACATTCACCTCCATACCTACCCCGCTGCGCTGCCATCGCCTGTACCTGAAGCTGCCCCAGGCCCTGCAAGTACAATCTATAACACGGATCTTGAAATCTGCTGTAGAAAGCCAACAGTCTGGAGGTAGAAGTAAGGCTATCTCTTCAGATTTCAGGAAAGGGAAGGAGAAAGTGGCCAAGCAGAATTCTTCCTCCTGTTCACATGCCCCTGCCTACCCCTGAGAACAATACAATTGACATCAGGTGGTCGGCAAGATCACCGAGGTAAGAAGCTGATCTCTACCTCACATACACTCACCTACCCTTCCCAACAGTTGGAGGCTGTGACTATTGGTGGGAATGTAAACTAGTATAAATTATATGGAGAACTGAGTTACCATATGATCCTAGAATCCCACTCCTGGGCATATATCTGGAGAAAACCATACTTTGAAAAGATACATGAACCCCTACATTCATAGCAGCACTATTTACAATAGCTGAGACATAGAAGCAACATTAAGTGTCGGTAAAGATGTGGTATATATACAATAGAACGCTACTCAGCTGGGCTTGGTAAAGAATCCACCTGTCAATGCAGGAGACACAGGAGATGTGGGTTCGACCTCCGGGTCAGAAAGTTCCCCTGGAGGAGGAACTCCAGTATTCTTGCTGGGATAATCTCATGGACAGAGGAGCCTGGTGGCTGCAGTCCATGGGGTCATAAGAGTTGGAGACAACTTAGTGACTACACCACCACCACCACTAGTAAGCAACACAATGGAGTATTGCCATTTGCAGCAACACGGATGGACCCAGAGATTATCACACTGAGTGAAATAAGCCAGACAGAGAATGGCAAACACCATGTGATGTCACTTACACGTGGAATCGTAAAAAATGGTACAAATGATCTTAGTTACAAAACAGAAACAGACTCTCACACACATAAAACAAACTTAAGGTTACCAAAGGGCAAGAGGGGGGATCGATTAGGAGTTTGGGATTAACGTACACGCAATACTATATATAAAACAGGTAAACAACAAGGGCCTACTGTACAGCACAGTGAACTCTGCTCAGTATTCTGTAATAACCTATAAGGGAAGATAATCATCTAAAAAAGAATATATATATGAGAAGAATATATAAGAATATAAGTGAGAGAATATATAAGTGAGAATATGTAAGAATATAAGTGAGGATATATACACATGGAACAACAGACTGGTTCCAAATAGGAAAAGGAGGACGTCAAGGCTGTATATTGTCACCCTGCTTATTTAACTTCTATGCAGAGTACATCATGAGAAACGCTGGGCTGGAAGAAGCACAAACTGGAATCAAGATTGCCGGGAGAAATATCAATAACCTCAGATATGCAGATGACACCACCCTTATGGCAGAAAGTGAGGAGGAACGAAAGAGCCCTTGATGAAAGTGAAAGAGGAGAATGAAAAAGTTGGCTTAAAGCTCAACATTCAGAAAACAAAGATCATGGCATCTGGTCCCATCACTTCATGGCAAATAGATGGGGAAACAGTGGAAACAGTGAAAGATTTTATGTTTGGGGGCTCCAGAATCACTGCAGATGGTGATTGCAGTCATGAAATTAAAAGAAGCTTGCTCCTTGGAAGGAAAATTATGACCAACCTAGATAGTATATTCAAAAGCAGAGACATTACTTTGCTGACTAAGGTCTGTCTAGTCAAGGCTATGGTTTTTCCAGTAGTCATGTATGGATGTGACAGGTGGACTAGAAAGAAAGCTGAGCGCTGAAGAATTTTGAACTGTGGTGTTGGAGAAGACTCTTGAGAGTCCCTTGGACTGCAAGGAGATCCAACCAGTCCATTCTAAGGGAACTGAATATTCATTGGAAGGACTGATGCTAAAGCTGAAACTCCAATACTTTGGCCACCTGTTGCGAAGAGCTGATTAATTTGAAAAGACCCTGATGCTGGGAAAGATTGAAGGCGGGAGGAGAAGGGGACGACAGAGGATCAGATGGTTGGATGGCTCCACTAACTCAATGGACATAAGTTTGGGTAGGCTCCGGGAGTTGGTCTTGGACAGGGGAGGCCTGGAGCGCCACAGTTCATGGGGTTGCAAAGAGTCAGACACGACTGAGCAACTGAACTGAATATATACATATATATATGTGTGTTTTATAAAACACCTCGTCACTTTATTGTACACCTAAAACTAAAAAAAACATTGTAAGTCAACTATACGTCAATAAAAAGTAAATTAATTTTTAAAAAAAAAGAAAAAGAAAACGGAGGTCATATTGTCTCCTCGGCATCCTTGGGACTCCAGCTTTCCTTTCTGTACATTTTTGTTCTACAGCAACTGTCATTTCCCTTGTGAAGATTCAATCCCTAATTGGCACCCTCTGCTCTTCACTTTAAAAGGCATGTTTTAGTGGGAAGAAAAAAATCTAACAAACGCCTTCATTTACTCTCAGTTGCAAATAAGAATTAACGGGCCAACTTTCTTAATAACAGCTGTATTTTCATGAAGGTCAAATCCCTGTGGGAATGACTCCTGAAGGTTAAATTCCAACTGTACAGCTTGAGGAATTGGCCAGCCTGGAAGCAGACAGTAAGTCCAGCACAGGACCACATGCACAGGAGAGAGTGCAGACCATAGACTTGTTTTTATTCTGATCAATTATGTAATCCTTTGCCCACTTTTAAGCTGACATAATATTTGTAAAGTTTAAGTAATAGTTGCAAAGGAGGCATTTTTGGTCTATGGAGAATATTCACATTTAAAAATCAAAATGTCATAATGTTCCTTTCTATATATCTCGATACAAATTTAAATACCATAGTGATTTGATACTCATGATTGTTTGCTTTCAAAATTCATGAACAAGCTCTTTGCTAACAGTCATAAAATGTGTATTGCTCATTTTTTAAACTTGAACTTGTGTATCTATTATATATATATTCTCTGCAGGATTTTAGCTGCAGCATTTTATCCTGATAAAGTATTTAATGCTTGAAAATCTTTTATTGACAAGCTATCATGTTTATTTGCAACGATATATATAAAATGTAGAGATTGACATTTTTTTCATATTCTGTGACTGTAAAGTTCTGAATAATAATAGTTTCTTTTAGAATGAGTTAATGTTGTAAGGTTAATATTCTGTACATGTTGTTAAGTAATAATTAAACATAAGAAGTAAACTTTTACTGGAAATACAGCTTTTAATGGGATGGGGGAGGCTTTTCTGGTTATTGTATAGTCAATAAGTATCATTATACTAGAGTGAGAGCTCGGGATCAATTCTTTTCCTATTTTGCTTTGAAAGAAACCAAGTTCACATAAGCAAGAAGATGGAAATGAAAATCTTGTATGGCAGTGTCATTCAATTGTACCTCTTCCAAAATATATGCTCAAAACCACAGAGTAAAATAGCTTCAAAAATTATTTTAATGATCTCACAGCTGACAATTCAATTAATTCCTCCTTCAATTTCTTTTTAAAGCGATGAATTGGAAAATACCTGACTTGCAAAGGGCTTTGTAACCCAGTATTAAATTCATTCAATTTCTCAATATCTGGACAGTCTATTGCTAATATTTTACTAGGCTTTATGAAATGGCTATTAAAGATGGGTTATTTTGTTACTTGGAAGCACTTTGGTTAACCCAATATACTGAGAAAGGTGGGGAAAATTGAAATACTGTTTATTTTAGTGTGCCAAATCACATGCCCTCTGTCAGAAAGCATCTCTATCTCTCTGGATTCTAATTCCAAGAAGGAGAAGGAAGCAGTTTTGCCATAAATTCATTACTGATGGAAAAAAAAAAAAAAACCACAGCTGTGCCATTTCCTTCTGGACCTGTCTGCTTTATGTTGCGGGGACTCTTTTTCAAGACTGATGCTCCACTTGATGACAGATCGGTAAGCGTGGCAGAGGTGTCAATGGAAGTAAAGGGACACTCTCTCCTGGACAAATAGTTACGTGGAGCAGTCAGAAAGGAGAGTCAGAACTACAGTCCAATCACGTGCACTTTCTTGGCAGAACCATTTTAGGACATCTTAGATCTTGCAACATGTACTGCTTTTGATATACTTCCTCGTGTAAGACCTACAGCTGCAGGCTGGGGGTGAGTGGCATTAGTTTATATCGCTGCAGGGTCTGGTAGGAGCTGACTCTGAGACAAGTCAGTTCAAATTGACCCTCCAGGCAGGACACATTCTCAGAGCCCTGCACACAGCCCATGGAAAGCCTCGTGTACCCCTCGGGTAGATGACCCATGGATGGCAGAGAGTTCTGTACTTCCAGGCTGTGGTTGTCTCCTTAATCTAAAAAAAAAAAAAAGTGCATGTTGTTTGAGAACCCAAATAATGAGGTCAACCAAAATTTTCTTCAAATTTACGGTACTTAATTAATTTTCTCTTAAGAGATAAAACAGTCCTGGAGAACTGAAAGAACATTTGGAAGTGAGTTTTTGATAGCAATAAAACACAGCTAGCTATGTGTGAAAAGAGGAGTGGAAAGTAGAGTCAGAAGGAGTAAAGAATCACCTGAAAGACAGTGATGGAAAGGGCTCTTGCTTGCAAAGCACCGCATCAGCTCTGCTGAATAGGCAACGTGGGATTCAGGTACCCTAGAAGAGGTAATGGCAACCTACTCCAGTATTCTTGCCTGGAGAATTCCATGGACAGAGGAGCCTGGTGGGCTACAGTCCATGGAGTTGCAAAGAGTCAGACACGACAGAGACTCACACACATTAAGTCACCCGGTTTGGTTTTGGGTCAGAGGTGGGAATTACAGTTAGGGGAAACCCATGCCTTAAGACAGTGGTTTTCAAACTTTGTTTTGCATCAAAGTTACTTAGAGACTTGTTTTTTTTTTTTTTTTAATTTTTAATTTGGTTTGAAAATTTAAATTTATTTATTTTTATTTTTTATTAGGGTATAGTTGGTTTACAATGCTGTGTTGGTTTCTGGTGTATAGCAAAGTGAATTTTAAAACACAGATTGCTAAACCCAACTCCCAAGAGCTTTCTTGCAGTGGGTTGGAGGTGGGCTGAGAATTTGCCTTTCTAACCAGTTTCCAGATGATGTCAGAGCTTCTGGTCTGGGGACTCCCCTGTGAGAAGCACTGGCTTAAAGAAGGGATTCCCTGATGGCTCAGTAGGTAAAGAACCTGCCTGCAATGCAGGAGACACAGGGGACTCAGGTTTGATTCCTGGGCCGGGAAGAGGGACCCTTGGAGGAGGAAATGGTAATCCACTCCAATATTTTCTCCTGAAAAATTCCATGCGCAGAGGAACTTGGAAGGCTACATACAGTCCATAGGGTTGCAAAGAGCTGGACACAAATGAAGAGGCTTAGCATGCCTTAAAGAAACCAGACGGAAAACAGATAACCAGCTCATCCTGAAAAGTGAAACTGGCCAGCTTCCATGTGGTCGTTATTTTGTTCTTACTTTTATATTCTGTCTCTGAAAATACAAAACCAAAAACGGCCAAGATTCACACAATGGTATTTCATGAGTGTCTAAGGGGTATTAGGTAACACTGTAGGAGCTGAAATGCCAGAAGGAGGCAGACAAAGTTCACACCCTTAATCCTACAACAAAAACACCCAAGAAATAGGTATCTTAGCTTCAAAGAATGACAAGCGGTGAAAATAAAAGCAGGACGAGGAACGGAGGGTGCCAGTGGGGCTGGGAGCATCCTGGAGAGAGACGAAGTGGTCAGGAAACCCTCGGCGCCTGTTTGCTAGACACTGACGCTTTTATCATCTTAAATCCGAATGCAACAGGACACGTCTCTGAAAATCAAGTCTACGTTAAAAATAAATGTCACATACACAGATTAAAAATAAATCTCACTTATACCCACAGATAGCTGTGGAACATTTAGATAATCTGGATAGCTAGAGAACGAGTCTTGGAAACCAGCCTAACAAATGGTGTCTCTCCTTTACAGATAACTTTATAGATTCTGCATTCAGAGAATTGACAATTGGCATTTTGAGAAACTGAAGTTAACTAGAAAATGCCTTTTTATTTCCAGCCTAGTTATTGGGATAATACCTAAATTATGTTGTGTGCTCATCTGCCTTCAGGAGTAGACAGTGGCAAATGGAGTTTAATCTCCAATATAGACATATCGTTCTAAATTTCCTCCTCTTTGTAATGCGATGGTTTTCTTCATAGAATTTACAGCACTGGATTTCATTACATATATACCTATTTGCTAGGCTGTAAATACCACCTGGTAAGAACCATCTCAGTGGTCCTCACTTTATATCATCAGTACCTCCCACAGCACCCCCGCCCCGGAAGCTAGAAGGTGATCCACACATACTTATAATGATTAAAAGATGTAAGGTAATATTTTTCAAGCTGACATAAAAAGAACCCGCATAGGATTATACCTAATGATACTGCATTATATCCTTGAGAGTAGATCTTAAATGTTTTCACCACAAAAAAGAAATGCAAATAATGAGATGGAATGGAGGTGACAGCTTATTCTACAAAGGTAATCATCTTGAAATAATTAAAGGCACCAAATCAACATCCTGTGCACCTGAAACTTACACAGTGCTATATGTCAATTAGGCTTCCCTTGTGGCTCAGTGGTAAAGAATCTGCCTGTCAATGCAGAAGACACGGGTTTGACCCTGGGTCAGGAAGATCTCCTGGAAAAGGAAATGGCAGTCCTCTCCAGTATGCTTGCCTGGGAAATCCCAAGGATAGAAGAACCTGGTGGGCCACAGTTGATGGGGTCACAGAGAGTCGGATGTGACTTAGCAACTAAACAATAAAGCAATATGTCAATTATATCTCAATAAAGCTAGAAAAAAAAAGGATCCATGTAAGGTAATGTAGATGTCCTTGGAAATACTTTTATGTGTATATCTCTCTATGAGCCATTCACACACACACACACACATACACACACACACACACACACACACACACGTACACACATAAGACCCACAGGTCCTCAACGTGTAGTTTTTAATTCACTGCTTTCATTTTGACAACACTCTAGACAAATGTCACATATGCGTGTGGTAGATGTGGTCTGACCACAGGTAGATTTCAGTGTTTGGACTTGCATCTATTAATACAGGGGCATCAGTGAGCATTTCCATTGTCTAAGGCTAATGCGGAGCACATGAGGTGGACTCCCAGCATCACTAACTTGTCCCTGCCAAGAAAAGTGGCTCAGGAGTGAAATGACAGGGAGTCCCCAAAGGTGGAGTGAATCTACGTAGAGAACTTGGTTATCAAGGCTCATGGGAGTCCCCAAAGGTGGAGTGAATCTACGTAGAGAACTTGGTTATCAAGGCTCATGGGCTGAAGTCAAGAGGTATCCTTACAGACATCAGCACCACATTCATAGGCAACAAGGAAATTAATTTCAATAAGGCATCATCAGCTCCACTGATGCTGAAAACTTTAAATGATTTATGTATATGTATGAGCTATAATTTTATTGGGTTTTTTTTTCCTTTTCTTTTGGCCAGACTACATGGCATGTAGGATTTTAATTCCCCAATCAGGAATCGGACTTGCACATTGGAAGTTCACAGTCTTAACCACTGGACCACCAGAGAAGTCCCTGATCTATAATTTCAGATTTTTGAGTCATAGAAGGGTATAGGGTGAAGGCACTTATATCTAGTTTAATGATTTTATGTACATAAGATTTTTAAAATAATCTTATCACTGGGAATCCGGGTCACCTTGTCTCTGCCTACCCTGTCCCTTGCTAAAGAGTGACCTTTCAGAAAGCCGTCAAGAAATGCTGAAAAAGGTAAAAGGATTGAATGTTAAAACCTATAATGTATTTCTTTGAATTTCATTTTAAAATTTACTCATGATATCATTTTTTGGCTTTTTTTGCCTCTTTTAATAAATTGAGAGTTAACTGGATTTCAGTTAAAAATATTATATGTATCAAAATAAATTAATAATGCTATCAAAAATGGGAAGAAGGTCATCTTGTTTTAGAGAATTCAAGGGTCAATAATAAATGAATGTTTTAAAGGGAAAAGGGGAAGAAAAAATATAGTATTTCTAGACCAGTTCCTGAGGTATGCTTAATTGCACAAAGCTATTCTCTTAGGAAGCTTTAACTACTCAGTTGCTTCCTGAGTTACAGTTCAAGTTCCAGTCAAGTCGAGAACATCAACAAGAACCCTAAGTTACCTAAGGGGAAACTTCACAAAATTCAGAGAGATTCGTAACTCTGCTAGAGCTAATATTTGCTGCTAGGGTCTGTTGGAGAATATATATGACAGCTTCCACAGAAGCATGGGGCAGGGTCAGAGCTGCTTAGAGAGGGACTTCAGGAATGCAAGACATTGACTTTGAAGGTTGCCAGACACACGGCATCCTCAGATGGTTCCTAACTGGAGGATGGTGTATTCTGGAGTCACATAATGCCTAGAAAGGGTGTTCGTGTCTTATGTGTGCATGTGTGTAGGCGGGGGAGGAATGTTATGCAGAGAAAAGTGGGAAACATATGTGAAGGCATGCAAGGATGAGTGTCCTGGAGGAATTGGAGTCTTTGAAACAAAACCAAGGAAGGTGGGGGCTCTCCTGAACACGATGTCACCTGAAGCAGTAAATCAGCCACAGGATAACGGTGTGCGGGGTTTCGGGCTGTGACCGATGATGGATGAGTCCATCAAGACAGTGCTTTCTGTGTCCTGAAGCGGCAAGTGAACTTCCCGTCCCCACAAGCTCTGCCGGAAGGCCGGGAAAGAGGCGGGCAGAGTCTCTAGTGCAGGAAGGAAAAGCAAAGGAGTGATTGCATTGAACGGTGGCTTCACAAAGGGAAGTCACTTACAACCACGGAAGAGGGGCTGTGGGCAGGGCTGTGGGAGGAGGGGGACAGGAGGAGGACTCCTATCACAGTAAGGAAGGTGCAGCCCCGGGGGCTGAAAACAGCTGAGAAGGGGAGGACCGTCAGGAGAAAGCTCTGTTCCAGGTGATGGGTGCTGAGCTGGTCTCTTTCCAGACTTCAAGTCACTGTGTGTGCCCAGGTGTGCTGGGACGATACCTTCCTAGTTTCCTGAGGAGGCAGAGGCAAGGACTAAATAAAATTTACAATCAAAGCCATCACAGATTCCTGCCCTCAAGATGTTACACTCCTAGGGGAATGATAGAACAGAAGAGCACTGAGAAGACCCCTGATCCCACTCATGGAGAGGACCAAAAGTGTAGATTCATCTGTGTGTTGAGCAGACATTTATTCAGCACCTACTAATTGTCAGACACCCCACTAGGAGCATCTCAAGAGATTGAGCAGGGTCGCTGACTCTACCCTCTTGGTATTTCTGGATTTGTGGGATTAACGTGCAATCAACAACCTTCAGAATCCCCGAATCTGCTCAAACTGGGCCGAGGAGACCACTAGGATAGTCATCATAGGCAATGGCATAGGAAATCTTACTCCAGAGATATGGTAGTAGACAGGCCTTCTGAGGACATGATCATCTAAGATAGAAAACTGAACCCAATCGTCAGGCACAAGTGTTGGTGACAGAGAGCATTTTAGAGAGAGGACAAGGCAGGTATGCAGGATCTGGGGTAGAAGCTGACTCAGGAAAGGAACAGGATGGAACCCAGAGAGGCCCAAGAAAGGCGAATGGGGAAAATGGTAAATTCCATGAGGCTGGGAGGGGAATGGATGCAACGTGATAAGTCTGTGTTTTAGACTGGGTGTAATGGAGCATCCCTGAGAAGGTTTGGGTAAACACATGCCATGGTGTAAATTATGCTTACAAGAATATACTGGAATCCTTTTGGAGACTGGATGGTAGGCAGTAGGACCACCAAGGGAGTCAAGTGTACCCTTGTAGACAAGAGATAACAGCCCTGTGACAAGAGGGTCTGAAGCTTAAGGAAGGGATTGGGGAGGGGAGTGGATGAAGGGGTGAGGTGTGAATGGGAGTGAAGGGCTGATGGCAGTATCTGTAGATGACATTTTCATGGATGTTTGCAGCAGAGGCAGAAAGAGAAATAGAGCCATAAAAGTCACTGGGATCTCCAGAGTGTTATTTAAGATTGGAAACACTGGGAATTCATTTGGTAAATATTTACTGAATACTTACTGGGTGCTAGGGCTTTTCAGATGGTTAAATGCCCACCAGTTACTTGTGCATGGTGTTGACTCACTAGGTCTGGGTAAGAACCAAACACTTGCGTTTCTAACAAGCTCTGTGATCATTCTGATGTGGGAGGGCTGGACCACACTTTGAGATGCCTGATGCTAAGAACCTGAGATGCCACTTTGAAGAAGATAAGGGCCAGCCTTCTTACATTAGGACAGGCACACATTAGGATCCTTAGTATGTAAGGGTATACTGATGAGATCAATCTTACTGAATAGGAGCAACTGATGATGCAGGAGACAGTGAATGACTCACAAAGAAACTTTTCGGTAAAGGGAAAAAGCGTGGAATCTAAAGCATGGCACGGAAGGGTGCTTCATTTTGTACCAGAAGAGAAGGAAAGAATAATAGCAACACAGATAGGTTTGTGACTCTGGCCGTGGGGAAACAAGGAGCTTCTGAGTGATGGTTTTTAATCTTCTCCCAAGTAGAGGGCAGTGTTATCAATTGATGGTAAACAGGAGTAGGGGAGAGGAAGGTTGTTGCTGTTGTGCAGTCGCTCTATTGCGTCTGACTCTTTGAGACCCCATGGACTGCAGCATGCCAGGCTTTCCTGTCCTTCACCATCTCCCGGAGCTTGCTCAGATTCATGTCCATTGAGTCAATGATGCCATACAACCATCTTGTCCTCTGTTATCCCCTTCTCCTCCTGCCTTCAATATTTCCCAGTATCAGAGTCTTTTCCAATGTGTCGGCTTTTCACATCGGGTGGCCAAAGTATTGGAGATTCATCTTCATCATCAGTCCTCCCAATGAATATTCAGGGGAGGAAGGTAGATATAAGAAAAAGTGAAATAGCTTTTGCAGAAAAAGAGAGCAAGCTTGCTAGGGACCTGTGCTAGGATTCACAGGCCATGCTGAGACCCCACGTAGAGTGCATGGCCAGGAATTTATAGCAACCCTGCTCTGCCAGCTTTGAGAATATTCTCCAACCAAGAATATCTGCTCAGCTGCTAAGCTGCAGGCACAGAAAGCATGGATGGCTGGGTTCGTCCAGCATTGGAGAGTGCCAGATGGGCAAGGGAGAAGAAGCCAAGCATGAAGGAACTGGAAAGTAATTGAGAGACAGCATACAAGAAGACAGGGGCCCTGATAGATAGAGAGAACCCAGTGGGTTCTATGCACTGAAACTTGAATGAGGTCCTTGAGCAAATGACCTGGCACAAAAGAGGCTGGCTGTGATGGAAAGCAGGAACACGTGATGACCACACAGTAGTGGCCCTCATCCACAGGGATTAAATCCATCCAGGTTCAGATGGGCCATCTAGACAGATCTGAGAATCTTGAGAAGGATGGTGTGAGTCAAGCATTCTTTTTGAGCTTTGATGACTTAGCTGAATTGGGCCTTAAAGAAACAATACATCGTGGAGCTGAGGAGAGAGAGGGCCTTGGCTCAGATAGACAAGGGCTCCACTCCTGACCGACAGACAGCCTTAGGACAGGAACTTGGTTTATTCCCTCAGAACCTCTCCTCACCATCTGTGAAGTAGGAGGAACCGATCTCCCTCCTAGGGCCATCATGAGGTTGAACTAAGAAATACATAAGCCAGAGTCAGAAGGGTACCTAAACACAGCACACTGTTTAAAGATAACCTGCTCTATTACTATTGTCAGAGAGCTTGTTGCTGCATTTGGAAAAATGTAACTCAACTGCTGTTACGAGGGAGTGCATGTTAGTTTAACCAAGAGATTGTGGATCCATTGGCTTATCATTTCCCAAGGAGTTCTGAAGGCTTCTCTTTCTGTATTTTCACATATATAAAGAATGGAATAAATTAATAATAAAAAAATAAAATTCATTTTTGTATCTTAAAAAAAAAAAGAATGGAGTTTCATGGAAGGTGGTCTGGACCCAGTTTCATAACAGGTGATTTCGCTCACAAATAGATCAGAGAGAAGGTGAGATCTACATTTTAACCATAAAACTTAGCAGCTTGGTCCAGGGCTTTCCCAGTCCACTTATAAACTCTCTCACTTTTAAGATTTTCTTTTTCCCCAAAATATCTTCCTGTTGAGAAGCAGCCTGCACTCAACTTGTGCAGAGTTCTGCAGTGGGATTTCACTTCCCTCTAAGGTTTATTTTCTCAGCTAAAGCCATTGAGACAACTTTAACTTTGTATTGTATCAGGCTTCATTCACAGTGTGTTGACACAGTGGTTGATGGGCTGGTTTCTAGATTGATGATGGTGGTAGGTAAAATGCTGTATTTCTAACAATACATAATTGAGAGATCCATCAATACGGCTGTGCACACCTGAAGCAGAGTCCTCGTTGGCCCGCAGGCCCCGACAGCTCAGGCTGTGGTGTCCTTGTCTTGGGCAGTCTCCCTGTACAAATAGGACAGCCCTCATCCTAGAGCCAGGTACCAAAACATTCCATCTCTCAAGCAGACTGAGGCACTGCTGAATCAAATGCTAATTATGTACGTGCAAAACAGAAAGGGGACAATAGGGACGGGACCATAGTTGAAGGGAGCCCTTCAGGTCAGAGCTTCAGGGCTGCATGTTCAAGTTTACCACACATGAGCTGCAGGACACCAAGGAAAAGTGACAGTTATTCCAAGGATCACATTCCCAATGCAAGAAGACCCTGTTAGCTGGTGAAACAGTGGTAAGGGTGCATCTCAGAGCAAATGAAGGACAAGCACAGGATTTAGCCAAGGGTCTCCCCATAGATCGATGCCCTGGCTAGTCATTGGTGGATGGTCACCTCACATCTGGAATCACAGGTGGTTTTGGGAAAGCCTCCTTTGTCCCACATTTTTCCTTTGCAACTCGGTACTCTGTGATGACCCAGATGGGATGGGGAGGAGGGAATGTGGGAGGGAGAAGCAAGACAGAGGGGATATATGTATGCAAACAGCTGATCCACTTTGTTGTACAGCAGAAACTAATGCAGCATTGTAAAGCAATTATATTCCAACAAATTTTTTTAAAAATTAAAGGTAGCATTATAGCATAAAGTCAAGCCATTTCAGAAGCTGTGAGCCCTTGAGTAAAGAAGAAAAGCATCTTTCAAAGATAAGAATAAACAAAGCCCCTCCTCTTCCACCATTCAGCCCCACGTCTCTTGCCCCTGTGGTCCAGGCCACTGGTGCAGAATTCTAGGTGGGGCTGTAAAAAGGAGATGCATGTTTGCTCTCAGCCCTGCCTCGTTGTCTCAGATGACAGCCACCTCAGGAACTGCCCAGTGGCTGGTTGAGGATGCCTAGAGAAGCCACCCAGAACAGTCCACCTTATTTATTGATCCCAGGCTCCCACTCCACTGTCCCTTCCACTACATCCTGAACAGCTTTGAAACCCAGCCTCCCAATTTGTTCATTAGAGCTGGCAAAGATGAAATTAAAATGTTTCCCAAGCACACACCATTTCCATTCCATTCAGTAGATTATCCTGACATATTTACTCATGGCCACGTCTGTCTCAGTATCATCCACGGAAAAGTATAAATTAAAATTTTAAATTAAAAGCAGGGAGTCTGGGGAGCTTGATATCTTTTTGAAGAATGGAGCGAGTCAGCCACAGGCTCCCAGCATGAGTGCCGTGGGACCAAAGACTCTGGCAGTGCAGAAATTACAGTCCATGGATTTCCCTGCACACACCTTCCCACATATAATGCGAAGGATCATGGGATCCCAGAGTCAGGCAGAGCCTCAAAGGTCATTCTTCTTTCTGAAGAATTGGGCAAAAACAAAACCATCCCCTTCTGGGGTCATGTGAAAGCTATCAGCACTGATTTACTTATGAAACAAAAAATATGCTGAAAATTGATTAGCTTTTATCCTATCACTAGGGTTTCTATATAATATTCTGGTTAAGACAGTCAATGTTTTAATAAGAGATACGCGAGTTCCAGTCACAGGTCTTTCATTTACTGATCCTTTGTGAGCACCAGATTTTCTCATTTACAAAATGGAAACGATATTTTAAAAATCACTGGCGGTGATAAATACTAAATAAACAATCCTTTTAATACTAGTATCATCACAATCTGAGAGCACAGTCAATAGTTGATATATTATTTACTTATAAATTATTTTATTTATTATTTATTATATATAATAATCCTATGTAAGACTGGGACTTCTCTGGTGGCTCAGTGGTAAAGAACTTGCCTGCCAACACAGGAGACTTGGGTTCGATCCCTGGTCTGGGAAGATTCTCTGAAGAAGGAAATAGATACCCACTTCAGTATTCATGCCTGGAAAATCCCATGGATGGAGGAGCCTGGTGGGCTACAGTCCCTGGCATCCCAAAGGGTCAGATACAACTTAGGAAGTCACCAACAATAACGACATACATATTTCCATAATTATTCAAACTCAGAGAATAATGAGAACCCAAACATTACAACAATGTTGAGACTTTATTTTGGGGCTCCAAAATCACTGCAGATGGTGACTGCAGCCATGAAATTAAAAGACACTTACAACCTAGATAGCATATTCAAAAGCAGAGGCATTACTTTGCCGACTAAGGTCCGTCTAGTCAAGGCTATGGTTTTTCCTGTGGTCATGTATGGATGTGAGAGTTGGACTGTGAAGAAGGCTGAGAGCCGAAGAACTGGTGCTTTTGAACTGTGGTGTTGGAGAAGACTCTTGAGAGCCCCTTGGACTGCAAGGAGATCCAACCAGTCCATTCTGAAGGAGATCAGCCCTGGGATTTCTTTGGAAGGAATGATGCTAAAGCTGAAACTCCAGTACTTTGGCCACCTCATGCGAAGAGTTGACTCATTGGAAAAGACTCTGATGCTGGGAGGGATTGAGGGCAGGAGGAGAAGGGGACGACTGAGGATGAGATGGCTGGATGGCATCACGGACTCAGTGGACGTGAGTCTGAGTGAACTCTGAGAGATGGTGATGAACAGGGAGGCCTGGCGTGCTGTGATTCATGGGGTCGCAAAGAGTCGGACACGACTGAGCGACTGAACTGAACTGAACTGACCTGACCTTCCCTTCATGCTTATTTTCCAGTGCACACGTAGACCAGTTATAAAGTTTGGAAAATTAAGTAGGGGATCCATCTCTGGAGCCCCAGTCTATAGACCACATTGCCTGCAGTTTGAACTAGAGTTTGTGTATGTTCTTGTGAATTTGGCTTCACAGGAGACTCTGAGGCCTATAAATTGACTTGATTCTTCCTGTGCTGCCCGGAAACAGACTACGCATCTGAACCAAACCTTATCAGTGTTTTAAAAATAAAGCTCTCATTAAGCAGACAGATGGGCAGGGACAGCTGGAGGAGGAGCGATGGGAAGTGATGCTTTTGCAGGAAGGCTCCTCAGCTCCTGCCAGCACTGCTCCTGCAGGATGGCAACCTGACCTGTTTAAAAATATATGTTATCTATTTTTAATAAGCCAATCATTTTTCCAGAATAGTAACTTATTTTATATAGATTATGCAAACTATTGCCCCTTAAAAAATAAAACAGAAAGCAGGCAAAATTCTGTCCTTGGGCCATGAGAGGCCCAGAGGGGAAGATTCCCTGGGGGCAAGAAAGTCACAGGGGTAGCTTTGCAAATGTTTTCAGTTCAGGCCCAGGGGCTGCTACTGTTAATTTCTGTCAGCGGTGGCTGGTCTGAGTGGACCAAGGCTTTCTCTGCTCCTGGATTCTCGATTGCCCGTTGGGGACCAAAGAACAAGAAGACTGCATGGACGCAGCCTGCATTTCTCCAGCCCTGCCCATCTCATTGCACGTGAGTAAGGGAAGAAACATGACGGTATAGTCACTATTCCCATCGTGAGGCCAAGCATGTGTGGCTCTGATCAGAGGTGATCTTCTCATGGAACTCTTTACTGAGAAGGTTTGGGAAGATACACCATGAAAACCCAATTATTCATCAAACATGGAGAGGCTGGGTTTCCCTATCATGTGTTTTACTTAAATTTTTTTTTTTTAAATTATTGGAGTATAATTGATTTACAATGTTGTATTAGCCTTAGGTGTACAGCAAAGTGAGTCAGTTATACACAGATATATATACATATATATCCACTCTTTTTAAAAAGATTCTTTTCTCATATAGGTCATTAGGAGTATTGAATCATGCATTATAAACAAATAAATGAGCAGAGTAAGAGAGGGAGAGATAAAGAGAGAACGAGAGAGTTCATGAGCCAGAGAGAGGGAAAAAGAGGTGGAAGCGGGGTGGGGGGGGAGGGAGAAAAGAAGATGAAAAAGAGAGAGAATCAACCTTTAGCTTGAATGAAAAATATAAAATTCATACTTTTCAAGGGATGGATGCATCTTTTTAATTATGTTCTGTGCCGGTGAATGTTGAAAATAATTATGCACTTCCTGAGCACACACTGACTACCAATTCCTGTTATCCTTTGACAATTCCTTTGTAACACTTCATCACCTGGTACCCAATAGGCCTGCTGCTGGCGCTGTTAGTGCTTCATACTGTCCTGACATCCATCAGTCTGGCTTCCCCATCTCCTCCTCCCACGCACACCTCAAACGGCACAGGTCCTGGTCAGGCCTCATGTCCAGAGAGGAAAGACTCCCTCCACTCGGATTAACTATGGGAGAGCAAGCCGAGTCTGGATAAGTTAAGCCCTGGGGGATTCCAGCAGAGTGGAGAATTACTTCTGTCTCAGTTCATTATAATGAATAATAAAGAGACACTTACATGTGCTTTTGGGTAAATTATTCATCTTGTGCACTGAAGAATCAGGCCAGTAATACGTAAGGGAGACAGCTGGTGTGTCTGGGTTCCTATAAATACTCAAACTCCAGCATTTCCAAAGACCCATTCCCTCCCCTCAAGAAAGACTGAAATGGCTGGTGGGGGAGGAGGGGGTGGTTCTTGGAGAGACCTTGGCACTCGCACTCTTTGTTCTGTGTGTGTGCAGCTCCTTTAACTCGGAGGTTCTTTCTAGTATGCTTGCTATTTTACTGTAGATCTAAGTCACTTACGCCACCCGAGGAGCCCAGCGGGACCTCCATGTGGCTCCTGCCACATCCTTAGTAGGTAATGGAAACAGTGAGACTTGCTTCCAAGCCCGGAAAACCCCTTCAGGACCCTCTGCCCCCATGTTCACCAGGTGCCTGGTCCTGGTCCTGGTCCACTAAGGGTAGACCCGAGAGCGCAGTAGGAAGAGCATGCTCAGCTTGGTCGTCATGGCCAAGGATGTCACTCTCATAGTTCACACTCAGGATGGAACCCACTGTGACATTCTGAAACCCCACCCTCTGGAAGGAGCTTCATCATCACACGTGTGTCCGGGAAGAAGGACATGGGATCAGCAAGCCCAGGGCATTAGATTCCATGCCTTTGAGAAACAGGAGATTTTGTTCTTTCTGGGTCTGCACTTGTCAAGTTTTAAAAATGAAATGTCCTAACTGTCATCTTCCTGTTGTTCCTTCTAATCACTCACACCTACTGGCAATAAGGCTGACGTTATTCACCTTAACATGTTATTCACCTTGACTAAAACCATGACGCTTTGTACAAGACACTCGCCCCTCTTCCTTGGTGAGTGGCACAGTCCTTCCTTACACGGGAGACAGTTAACTGTCTGCTCACATCTTTGTCTTGACCTCGGAGAATGGGGACAAGATGCAGCACTGAGGCTCACCAAGGAAACAGAACTAACAAAATGTGGGAACAGATGATAATGATGACGAAAAAGTATAACGTCTAGTCAGAAAATAAACCTGGGGGAGGGGGTGATCCTTGGACATCTGAAAATATCTACAGAATGGATCTCAAAACCCAGGGGAGAAAGCAACTGAGAGTACTTTGCAAACAGCAGGAATCAAGAACCTGAGATCTAGATGCCCTTCCTAGACAAGAGCTGACACACAGTTAATCCACTGAAGGTTTATCAGCTGCGTGCCTGCTCTGATGGAGGAGAGGGAAAATAGGGGGAGTCTTGGCTTACAAGGTGGGGAGGGAGGGTCCTAAAGAATTTCACAGAAAACCATATTCAGCTGCAGCCAATGGGTATCGGGACCCATGCTTCAGACAGGAAGGAACATTTGTCACCAACTATTTAGAACTCTTCAGGGAGAAGTTTTCCATCTATATTTTCTCATCGTGTGATGACTTGTCAAAACAGCAATCTTAAAATTTCCCAGAAGCTGAATTGGGGCCAAACACTGAATAGTAACTAGACAGGACAGGAGCCCAGCGGGGGTCTCTGCATTTCTGTAAGGCTTTGCTCTCTCTTCCTTCCATCCTTTCCCCTCCTTCTCTAGCCTCCCCAGCCTCTACCTCCTTCTCTCTCTCAACCTTTAGCAATTTCCCCTCAAGCATTCCTGTATCTGTGCCGCCCACATTCTCCCCTTTTCCAATTGACCAGTATTATAAAAATCTATATTGTAGGCATGCAGGCGGTATGTGGGTGAAGAGACTTCTTCAAAGTGTTTAGATAAAGCAGACAAGCTCTTACAAAGCTAGATAATAAACCAGGCCAAGAGGTTTTCCCTTCAAGGAATCTAATTAAGAACAAAGGCAAACGTACATTAATATTCTCCTCAAGGCGCGGAATTCACCTCAGAAGAAATTTTATTGTTGCAAATCCAGAAGAGAAGCCTCAGTATCAGAGCAAAGAGCGAGAGAAGAGGTAGAGGGGGCTAGGGAGGTCTGTGGTCTCCACGTGGGTGGAACGGCCGTCCTGGGAGCAGAAAGAGCGGAAATTCAAAAGCATCTGAAACAGGAAGCATTTGAATTTGCAGAAAGCTGAGCCAGGCCCGGCAGATGGCCTGGGAGGAAACCTGGCATCATCATTTGGGGCTGAACATTTTTGGCAGGGGGATGGCCCCAGTGAATAATAAGATTTAGTGTGTTTTGTATTGTTCAAATGGAAAATAGGCCAGTTCGAGTTGCTGATCTCTCAGCAGTCACTCCAAATCCATGCATACACTCCAGGAGACCCAAGGTGGGGTCACGTTATAAAATAAACTTAATTTCAAAGACACCTTTGGGTAGCTTTGAGAGGTGAAGATGGCTGCATTTTTCATTACTGGTTATTAAAACTTTGAGATCATAATACTTACGAGTAAAATCTTTCACTTTCTATAACAGACTTTGGAAGCTTATGAATAGAATTTGTTAAACCAACAAGAAATTCATTCTAACATGGAGTAGTTGGGTTTTTGCAAGACCTTCTTACTGAAGTGATATCAACCTTGAAAGGCCACCCACTGGTATCAGCTCTTCCACTTGGAACACAAGTCCAGTGCTTTTCCCCCATTATTCACTTTACGTTGTCTAATTTTGAGGTTGGGCTTTTCTACTTTGCAGGTTTCAATAACCAACCCTCCATCCATCCACTCCCATGTAAAAACAACCCTCTTCAAGAAGAGTAGGAGACTCGGAAGGTGAGTCCCATTGGGACATGAGTAGCAGGTACAGCTCCGTGGTTTGATTTTTGCCATGACTAGAAATATGACAACATATTGCTGTTGTTTAGCCATGCCCATCTTTGGTGAACCCATGGATGTGCATGTGCTTTGAGCCAATGCTTTACCATATATATCTACAAGACACAAACTTAGCTGCCTATATGGAAGATTTCCACCCTGACAAGTTACAAAATGCTGAGTGGTACACAGACACATACCACAAATATACAACATATACCTCAAATTTC
Source organism: Nanger dama (assembly GCA_917880005.1). Lineage (NCBI taxonomy): Eukaryota > Metazoa > Chordata > Mammalia > Artiodactyla > Bovidae > Nanger > Nanger dama. The sequence continues at coordinate 4,546,129 of CAKJTW010000076.1, forward strand.
ATCCCCAGCTACATTTAGTTGTATTAGTTCAGTTCAGTTCAGTTGCTCAGTCATGTCCAACTCTCTGTGACCCCATGAATCGCAGCACACCAGGCCTCCCTGTCCATCACCAACTCCTGGAGTGTATAGGTAAGTGCATTATGCCTAAAAAGGATGCTTCAACCCTTACTTCCATTCAGAGTCACACTAAAGGTTGTAGCCAGGGCACTTATGCAAGGAAATGATATAAAATGCATCCAGATTGGAAAGGAAGAATTAAAACTATCCCTAGGGATGACATGATCTTGTATATAGACAACTCTAAGGACTCCACTAAAAAAAAAAAGAATTAATAAAGTTTAGCCAGATTTCAGACTACAAGGTCAATAAATAAAAATCAAGGACTGCTTTGACTTTGCTTATGGGTGTATATGTGTATATTCCATTATTATTTGCCTGATTTTGTAACTGCCATTCGCCTGGGGTTCCTCTTCAGTTTCTTGTTTTGGGGTATTTGTTTTAATCTCACTTAATGCCATAATAAACCACTTGTTGAATCTTCATTCCTGACCAGAGACCAAGCCCTGAGCCTTTGGAGGGGGAACACTGATTCCAGGACCCTAGACTAGCAGAGAACTGGAGTATCAAATAGTAAGAGCTCATACAAGGGAAACCACTTGAATACAAGACTCAGCATCACTGAATCACCATCTAAGCAACTAACAACAAAACTACAAACCCAGTCATCAGCAGACAGGATTACCACCTCAGCCTTGCCCAACAGAGGAAAAACAAACAAGCAAAACTCACCACAAATCTCGTCCTATACACAAACCACTGGACCAACTTAGGAGGGCAGAAACTGAAAGAAAGAAAGAATTCAACTCTGAAGCCTGGGAAAAGGAGACCTCAAGCACAATAAACTAAAATAATAATAATAATGAAAAGGCAGGAATGAAGGAACAAACCAGAAACACAGAGGTCCAAATAAATGAAGAGGAAATAGGCAAACATCCTCCAGGATAGACCACATCTTGAGTCACAAATCAAATCTCAGTAAATTTAAGAAAATTGATATTGTATCAAGCATCTTCTCTGACCACAGTGCTATCAGACTAGATATCAATTACAAGAAAAAAAAACTGTAAGAAACTCATACACATGGAGATTAAACAACATGTTTCTAAATAACCAACAGGTTACTGAAGAGATCAAAGGGGAAATTTAAAAATATCTAGAAACAAATGATATTGAAAATACAACAACTCAAAACCTATGGGATGCAGCAAAAAACATTCTAAGAGGGAAGTTTATAATGATACACTCCTACCTCAAGAAACAAGAAAAACATCGAATAGACAACTTAACTTTACACCTAAAACAACTGGAAAAAGAAGAACAAAAACCAAACAAAATTAGCAGAAAGAAAGAGATCATAAAGATCTGAGCAGAAATAAATGAAAAAGAAATGAAAGAAACAATAATAAAGATTAATAAAGCTAAAAGCTGGTTCTTTGAGAAGATAAACAAAACTGACAAATCTTTAGCCAGACTCATCAAGAAAAAAAAGAGAGAAGAACCAAATCAACACAATTAGAAATGAAAATGGAGAGGTTACAATGGACAATGCAGAAATACAAAGGATTATAAGAGACTATTATGAAAAACTATATGGCAATAAAATGGATAACCTGGAAGAAATGGACAGATTCTTAGAAAAGTTCAATCTTCCAAGACTGAACCAGGAAGAAATAAACTGTGAACAACAGAATTACAAGCACTGAAATTGAAGCTGTGAACAAAAATCTCCCCAAAAACAAAAGCCCAGGGCCAGATCACTTCACGGGAGAATTTACCAAACATTTAGAGAAGAGCTAATACCTATCCTTCTAAAACTCTTTCAAAAAATTGCAGAGGAAGGAACTCTTCCAAACTCCTTCTACAAGGCCACTATCACCCTGATAGCAAAACCAAAGACAACAACAACAACAACAAAAAAGAGAAAACTACAGGCCAATATCACTGATGAACATAGATGTAAAAATCCTCAACAAAATTTTAGCAAACAGAATTCAGCAGCACATCAAAAGCTCATACACCATGATCAAGCTGGCTTTATTCCAGGGATGCAAGGATTCTTCAATATAGGCAAATCAATCAATGTGATACACCCTATTAACAAATTGAAAGATAAAAACCATATGATAATCTCAATAGATACAGAAAATTTGACAAAGTTCAGCACTCACTTGTGATTAAAACTCTTCAAAACATGGGCATAGAAGGAACATACCTCAACATGGTAAAGGCCATATATGATAAGCCTATAGAAAACATTATTCTCAAGTGTGAAAAACTGAAAGCATTCCCCCTAAAATCAGGAACAAGACAAGGGTGTCCACTTTCACTACTACTATTCAACATTGCTCCAGAAATCCTAGCCCCAGCAATCAGGGAAGAAAAAGAAATAAAAGGAATCCAGATCAAAAAAGAAGTAAAGCTCTCACTGTTTGCAGATGACATGATACTGTACACAGAAAACCCTAAAGATAGTATCAGAAATTTACTAGAGTGAATCAATGAATTTAGCAGTTTCAGGATACAAAATCAATACACAGAAATCATTTGCATTTCTATATACTGACAATGAAAAGTCAGAAATAGAAATTAAGGAATCCATCCCATTCACCATTGCAACAAAATGAATTAAATATCTAGGAATAAACTTAAAGGAGACAAATGAACTGTACACAGAAAATTATAAGACACTAAGGAAAGAAATCAAAGATGACATAAACAGAGAGATATTCCATGTTCCTAAATAGGAAGAAGCGATTTTGCAGAAATGATTATATTAACCAAAGCAATCTACAGATTCAATGTGATCCCTATCAAATTACCAATGATATTTTTCACAGAATTAGAACAAAAAAATTTCACAATTTATATGGAAACACAAAAGACCCTGAATAGCCAAAGCAGTCTTGAGAACGAAGAAAGGAGCTGGAGGAATCAACATCCTGCCTTCAGATTATATTACAAAGCTACAGTCATCAAGACAGTAGGGTACTAGCACAAAAACAGAAATATAGACCAATGGAACAAGACAGAAAGCCCAGAAATAAACCCATGCACCTATGGGTACCTTATTTTTGGCAAAGGCATCAAGAATATACAATGAGGCAAAGGCAGTCTCTTCAGTAAATGGTGCTGGGAAAACTGGACAGTCACATGTAAAAGAATGAAATTAGAACACTTCTTAACACCATACACAAAGATAAACTCAAAATGGATTAAAGACCTAAATGTAAGACCAGAAACTATAAAACTCTTAGAAGACAACATAGGCAGAACACTCAATGACATAAATCAAATCAAGATCCTCTATGACCCGCCTCCTAGAGTAATGGAAATAAAGACAAAAGTAAACAAGTGGGACCTGAGTAAACATAAAAGCCTTTGCACAGCATAGGAAACTATAAGCAAGATGAAAAGACAACCCTTAGAATGGGAGAATATAATAGCAAATAAAACAACTGACAAAGGATTAATTTCCAAAATATACAAGCAGCTCATATAACTCAATACCAGAAAAACAAATAACCCAATCAAAAAGTGGGAAAAGACCTAAATAGACAGTTCTCCAAAGAAGACATACAGATGGCTAACAAACACATGAAAGAATGCTCAATATTGCTCGTTATTAGAGAAACGCAAATCGAAACTACAATGAGATATCACCTCACACCAGTTAGAGTTCAGTTCAGTTCAGTTCAGTTCAGTCGCTCAGTTGTGTCCGACTCTTTGCGACCCCATGAACTGTAGCATGTCAGGCCTCCCTGTCCCAGTCAGAATGGCCATCATCAAAAGTCTAAAAACAATAAATGCTGGAGAGAGTGTGAAGAAAAGGGAATGCTCTTGTACTGCTGGTGGGAATGTAAATTCATACAGCCACTATGGAAGATGGAATGGAGATTCCTTAAAAAAACTAGGAATAAAGCCACCAGATGACCCAGCAATCCCACTCATAGGCATATACCCTGAGGAAACCAAAACTGAACAAGACATGTTTTCCATTGTTCATTGCAGCACTATTTACAATAGCTAGAACATAGAAGCAACCTTGATGTCCATCAACAGATGAATGGATAAAGAACGTAAAAAGGAGCACATTTAAGTCCGTTTTAATGAGGTGGGTGAACCTAGCACCTATTATACAGAGTGAAGTCAGAAAGAGAAATACTGTATTCTAGTGTATATATGCAAAATCTAGAAAAATGGTACTGAAGAATTTATTTACAGGGCAGCAACGGAGAAACAGACATAAAGAATAGACTTACGGACATGGGGAGAGGAGAGGAGAAGGTGAGATGTATGGAGAGAGAAATATGGAAACTTACATTACTATACGTAAAATAGATAGCCAACGGGAATTTGTTGTATGTCTTAGGAAACTCAAACAGAGGCTCTGTATCAACCTAGAGGGGTGGGATGGGGAGGGAGATGGGAGGGAGGTTCAAAGGGAGGAGATATATGGTAGCTCAGACAGTAAAGCGTCTGTCTACAGTGCGGGAGACCCAGGTTCGATCCCTGGGTTGGGAAGATCCCCTGGAGAAGGCAGTGGCGACCCACTCCAGGACTACTGCCTAGGAAATCCCATGGACAGAGGAGCCTGGTAGGCTACAGTCCATGGGGTCGCAAAGAGTCGGACACGACTGAGCAACTTCACTGTCTTTCACTTTATGGCTGATTAATGTTGAGGTCTGACAAAAAACAACAAAATCCTGTAAAGGAATTATCCTTCAAAAATAAATTTAAAAAAAACTTTAAAAATAGATAAATAAACACATTTTTAAAAAAAATTCCAGCTGGTTTCTTCCCAGAAATTTTGCCGCCAATCCTTAAGCTCATATGGAACTTTGAGGGGCTAAAAATAGCCAAACAATCTTGAAAAATGGAGTTAAAGGTGTGATGACTCACACCTCCCAATTTCAAAATTTGCTACAAGGCTATGGTAATCAAGACATGTCAATACTGGCACAGGGACACGTATATGAAAAAATGAAATAGAATTGAGAATTCAGAAATGAACTCTCACGTGTATGGTCAATTGACTTTTGACAAGAATGTTGATACAACTGAATGAAGACATTCAACAAACACTATTGGGATAACTGGACATCCTCAATGCAGTTGATCAAATCTGGGCCCTATCTTACACCATATATAAAAATTAACTCATAATGAATCAAGTACTTGTCATTGTTGTATAATCACAATCAAATATGAGTTACTGTTATAAAATGCTTAGAAGAAAACGGTGTAAAATTTTGCAGCCTTGTACTAGGCAATGTTTCTTAGACATCCTATCAAAAGCACAAACAAGTAAAAAGATAAATTTGACTTCATCAAAATTAAAAACTTTTGTACTTTAAAGAACACAGTCAAGAAAGGCAAAAGAAAACACACAGAAAAGGAGAAGACAGTTGCAAATCATGTATCTGAAAAATGGCTTTTCTCTAGAATATGATAAGAATGCTTGCAACTCAACAAAAGACAAACAACTCACTTAAAAATATACATATATCTAAATTTAAAAAAGTAAAATAAAAAATATGTATCTAAATAGACACTTCTCCAAAGAATATACAGGAATAGCCAACTGATACATGAAAAGAAGCCAGGAATTATTAGTCATTAAATAAGTGCAAATCAAAACCATAATGAGATACCACTGCATACCCTCTATGGTGGCTATCATTAAAAAGAGAAAAGAAAATAACTTGTGTTGGCAAGGATGTGGAGAAGTTAAAACCCTTGTGCATCACTGTTGGAAATGCAAAATGAGGCAGTTTCTTGCTTTGGAAATCAGCACCGCATCACCTCAGAAGGTTAAACATGAGTTAACATATGACCCAGCAATTCCATTAGGTATGTACCCAAGAGAAATGCAAACATCTGTCCACAGAGAACCTGGTACATGAATGTTCATGCAACATTCTTCATAACAGAAAAAGTAGAAACAATCTCCATGTCCATTAGATGTAGTATAATGCATATCATTCAGCCCTAAAGAGAATGGAGGTCTGGCACCTGCTCTAACATGACTGACCCTTAACAACTGAAGGATTGTGAATGCAGCAGGAGAAGGAGAGAGGCGAGGAGAAACTGAGAAAATAGCATTGATATACACACATACACACACACTATCATGTGTAAAATAGATAACTAGCAGGAAGCTGCTGTATAACACAAGCAGCCCAGTCTGGTGCTCTGTGACCACCTAGAGGGGTGGAATGGGCAGGGGAGGCTCAAGAGGGAGGAGAGTATGTATATATAATTACAAGTGATTCACGTTGATGTACAGCAGAGAGCACCACAACACTGTAAAGCAATTATCCTCCAATTAAAAAATAATAATAATGCAAAGTGCTAAGTGAAAGAAGCCAGCGTCTAAAACCTGCCTATTATACGACTTCATTTATACAAAATGTCCACAATAGGCAAGTCTATAGAGACAGATGATAGCTTATCGGTTGTCTAGAGTTGGGCAGGAAGGTCAGGGAGACATGGGGAATGCATGCTAATAGGTACGACATAGATTTGGGGTGGGGGTGAAAACATTCTGAAATTGTGTAGATAGTTACACAATTCTATGAAAGTGAAGTCACTCAGTCATGTCCGACTCTGCGACCCCATGGACTGTAACCTACCAGGCTCCTCTGTCGATGGGATTTTCCAGGCAATAGTCTGGAGTGGATTGCTGTTTCCTTCTCCAGGGATCTTGCCAACCTAGGGATCGAAAAGCACTGAAGTGTACATTTTAAATGGGTGAACTGTACGGTGTGTTGACTGACCTCAATAAAGCTGTAATTTAAAAAGGGAGGCACACTTAAATCACAAAGGAAGGATTATTCAATGAGTTATCCTCAGTGCTTTCTTAATTTGACCTTTAGGTCATCAAAATCCATTCTATGGCTGTAAACGTTTAAGTCTTACCCTAGGGAACTGTCTGGGGACATGGGAATGGGGATGGGAGTGGCACAACCTCAAAGAAGGATTATTTTAGTAGACATTTATTTTAGTAGAGAAAAGTTCACATGAAATTCCAGTTCTTCTGATTTTTCTTTTCTTTTGTGGATTTAAACTGCCTTGTAAACCCATGTGTATTTTGGAATGTGCTGGGTGTGCGTGCTGCAACCTCACAGGTATCCGGGGTAAATTTCAAGCTCTGTGAACCACTCTGCTTTATCCCAGAACCTGAATGGCCATGATTAAGGAATTGTGTGATGGATACACCTCTTAAACCTCCCCCACTAGGGTTGGGCTGAAAATATTCCAATGACCCCAATCCAAGCTAATGCCCCCTTAGTATGGGGCTCTCTCATTAACCCACATCCTCCCAGGGAACCTGTATATTTCAGTTGTGATCGCCTCTGGGCAATTATCAGCATCGTCTAGTGCCAAAGAATGACACTCACAGGCAGGATTTCCTCCCCAAGAGGCAGAGAAATCAGTCCCTTTGCAAGGTGCTAAAGATACCCGGCCATGCAAGCAGCTGCTCCTTTGCCCACGTAAGAACTGGCCCATTCACCTCCCTCAGGGCCAAAGGATACCAATTTCAGGTTCAGAAGGCTTGGAGAGACCAGGGCTGTGACTCACAAATGCATTCAGGTGAGAAGATACATGAAAGTCAGAGCCGGGGGCAGCTACGGCCATGCCACCTCCACTCTAATTGTAACGATTCTTCATTCTTAAATGCTAATTCTGAAGTTTTCCAAGGAATTATTTTACTTAGTGTCAACAATACAGATAGCATAGCTGATAGGCTTTTTATATTCCAGTGGAGAAGCTGACCTGTGTCGGCTCTGGAGGCCTGTTAGCCAGGCCCCTGCCTGAATCACCCTGACAGGTGTGCCCAGCTTCATTAATGATATTGACAAGCTTCCTGAACGTGGATGAGGACAATGATTCAGCAGTGCAGGTGGCCTGCTTTCTCTCACATGCACTCTGCTTCCTCCTTCTCCACCAGGAGGCCTCTGCTTCCAGGCCAACATGGACCAGTCTGGCATTAGTGACTGTAGCTAAGTAATCTCCCGAACTAATGGGGATTCCATCACCTGGAAGGAAAGACAATCGGTGGGTATTTCCCAAGCCCAAACGACAGGGCAACCTGATCGGAAGCCGAAGGATGGTCCATCAAATTTTGTTTTTTTAATATGTATGTGTATGTGTGTGTATTCAGTCATTAAGACTGTCCAACTCTTTGTCAGCCCATGGATTGTAGCATACCAAGCTTCCCTGTCCTTCACTATTTCCCAGAGTTTGCTTAAATTTATGTCCATTGACTTGGCCATTCAACCATTTCATCCTCTGCCACCCATTCTCCTTTTGCCTACTATCTTTCCCAGCATCAGGGTCTTTTCCAGTCAGCCCAGATTCAGGTGGTCAAAGTATTTGGAGCTTCAGCTTCACCATCAGTCTTTCCAATGAATATTCAGGGTTGATTTTCTTTAGGATTGACTGCTTTGATTTCCTTGCAGTCCAAAGGACTCTCAAGAGTCTTCCCCAGCACCACAATTCAAGAAGACTCTTGAGAGGTTTTTTTTTTTTTTTAAATATAGGAACATTTAATGTCATAGCCAGAAGTTTAAAACACTAAATGCAGACAGGGTATAAAGCACACATGTATTTCTTTTGTGAGGGTTAGCAGTCATCACATGGTAGGATTATGGGTAATTTTAATTATCTATATCTGCCTCAGTTCAGTTCAGTCACTCTGTCATGCCTGACTCTTTGCGACCCCTTGAGCTGCAGCACGCCAGGCCTCCCTGTCCAACACCAACCCCCAGAGCCTACCCAAACTCATGTCCATTGAGTCAGTGATGCCATCCATCCATCTTATCCTCTATCAGCCCCTTCTCCTGTGTTCACCCTTTCCGAGCATCAGGGTCTTTTCAAATGAGTCAGCTTTCTGCATCAGGTGGCCAAAGTATTGGAGTTTCAGCTTTAGGATCAGTCCTTCCAATGAACACTTAGGACTGATCTGATGTTTTTAAGCATCACATATTTGCATTGCTTATAACTATTACAAAATGTTAAGACATAACAGAAGTAAATTTAAAAAAATAGGCAAGGAATCAGAGCATTTTATTTTACTTTACTTTTGTTACATTTAATTCAATTAAAAATTTTTATTGGCATATAGTTGCTTTACAATATTGTGTTAGCTTCTACTATACAGCAAAATGAACCAGCTCATGAAGCTCAAAAAAAAAAAAACACACACACACACACACACAAAATCAAAAAATGGATGGAAGACCTAAGCAGACATTTCTCCAAGTAAAACATACAGGTGGTCCATCAGGCTTGGATGTTGAAGGATCTGTGCCCACAGTCTCATTCTCTGGTTATGCTTCCCACCTGAGCTGACAGAATCACTAGCGAGTCAGCAGAGGCGCGCACGCCATGCAGAGCTAGTAACCACGGGGAGAACTTGCCTCTTGTGAATAGTGACCACGTATCATTTGTTTTTTTTAATTCCTCCGTTTTCCCATAGTTGTAAGCTATAAAAATGGTCATCGTCTTTAAAACACTGGTTGACTGAAAGCAGTCAGCTGTCGATGTGATTATGCGCAGCCCCTGCACATGGAGGGTGTCCCACGCCAGGGCTGGCCTGAGCGGTCCTGCTTACACAGCCACAGGCAGGGCTGAGCAGGCAGACTGCCTTCCTGGAGAGACCAGAAGAGACAAGACCTGCGGAGAGGACTTAAGTCAGCCCCAAGTAAAAGCTGATCTCTCACCAGCAAGTCCTTCTTCCCTTATGGACACAACAGAGTGTGAGAGGCCAGTTTCTGTTCTGTGGTCTTCACTACGAGGGAACCTCTTCCCCACTGTGCCCTGAAGGTGAGCTTCTCTCTTTCATCCTTATTGACCTGGGTCATCCTCAGAGTTTCCCGTAACGCAGACTGGGGAGCTGAGGTAAAGGATGCCTTCAAGGTCACTCAGGAGAGCTAAGCCTTAAACATTTCCTCTGGTTCTAGATAAGATGTTCTTATCAGTTTAACACACAACTTCAAACTAAGTAGCCAAAGGGCTTTTTATTGACATTATGCTGTGCTTCAATTGTGCAATATGTAAGAATAATACAAAATCGCTAGATTTGCTATTTATTCTTTTATTAATAGAAGGGGCTTCCCAGGTGGCTCAGCTGGTAAATAGCCCGCCTGCCAATGCAGGAGACATAAGAGACATGGGTTCAATCCCTTGACTGGGAAGATCCCTAGGAGGAGAAAATGGCAACCCACTCCAGTACTCTTGCTGTGGAAATCCCATGGACAGAGGAGACTGTTGGCTACAGTCCACGGGGTCTCGAAGAGTCGGACATGACTGAGGGACTGAGAGAATATAACACATGCACGATTTCTTAGAAAGAGAAGTCTGAGTGTTCTTTAAAGCTGAAGAGAGCCGCATTTCCTAAAACACTCTACTGGGTAAAGCAGGTCCTTCAGAGTCACAGAACCTGGTATCAAGTTCTGGGCCTGCTCCTCACCAGGTGTACTACCCAGGGGGTGACTTAATTTCTCTGAACTTAACTTCTTCATCCTTAAAATCCCAGTGACTTCACCTTGAACTCTTGGGAGGATAAAATGAGGAGTTGGTAAAGAGGTTTGGGAGCCATAACTCGTGAATCGAGTTTGCTTATTACTGTGCCCCAATGTCCCTGACACGGTTGCTCCGTCTTTAGGAAACAGAACACAACGTCCATCTCCCAGGGTGAGATTCCACCCTTCTTCATCAGTTCATGCCTCTGGCTGCCTGCTGTCCCTGTGAAATACAAAGCAAATCTCTGATGGGCCCTGGGGTCACCCTTTTGAAAAGATGTGATAGTGTTCCAGTGACTCGAGGACCACTCTCAGCCTAAACCTTCTATGCCTCTAAGTCCTATATACTGTTCCTTTATAATTTGCCTCCGTGAGTTGTTCCTTTCTGAACCTGTGTCTCATTTCATCCTAGCATGAGCCCTTTTTAATATTCTCTTTTTATGGGGATGGGCTGGAGGAGGGTGGCAAGGAGGTCCAGGAGGGAGGGGGTGTGTGTACACAGAGCTCTTTCACTTCATTGTTCAGGAGAAACTAACATGACACTGTAGAGCAATTATACTCCATGAAAATTCTAGTTTTATATTTCCATCAACTTTAAATAGCAATTGATTCCATGCAGTTTATCTCTATTTTTAAGCCCTCTATCTCTATCTTAAAGCTGCTTTTGTAAACAAATATGTGTTCAGTAGCTATAGAATGCAGAGCCATGACCTGTGAACTGAGAGACTGAAAATAAAAAACTCAATGACCTTGTCTTCAGTGAATTTATAAACTAGATGAGATCAGCTGCTTAATATAGATAATAATAAAAATCAAGGTGCATGAATGTAAGTTGCTTCAGTTATACCCAACTCTTTGCAATGCCATGGACTGTAGCCCACCCGGCTGCTCTGTCCATGTGCTTCTCCAGGCAAGAATACTGGAGTGGGTTGCCATGCCCTTCTCCAGGGGATCTTCTTGACCTAGGGATCAAACACAGGTCTCTTATCTCTCCCGTATTGGCAGGCAGGTTCTTTACCACTAATGCCACCTGGGAAGCCCCCAAATCAAGGTAGTGACTGTCAGTATCGAAGTTTATAGTATGTATGTGCCAGACACAGCGTCTAGATCCTTTGCTGCTGCTGCTGCTAAGTCGCTTCAGTCATGTCTGACTCTGTGCAACCCCATAGACGGCGGCCCACTAGGTTCCCCTGTCCCTGGGATTCTTCAGGCAAGAACACTGGAGTGGGTTGCCATTGCCTTCTCCAATGCATGAAAGTGAAAAGTGAAAGTGAAGTTGCTCAGTCGTGTCCGACTCTTAGCGACCCCACAGACTGCAGCCCACCAGGCTCCCCCATCCATGGGATTTTCCAGGCAACAGTACTGGAGTGGGGTGCTATTGCCTTCTCCATCTGGACCCTTTACTTCTCTCAATATCTATGAGATGAGTGGCATGATTCCCACGTGATAGGATAGTAAACTGAATCTCAGAAAGGTCACACGAGTTGCCCAGGTCATATAATCAGTAAGATGTGGAGCCAGTTTGACTAAAAGCTCATGCTTTGATTCCTAATTCATATTACATCTCATGGCTTTAACATAAAGCAAAATATATTGACACATGCACAAGTATAAAGCTATTTCCACAGGGGACAAAGATAGTCAATTTAATTAAATTTCCTCATTGGCTTCTACAGGCTTTAATTCATGTTTTTCTACCTCAACAGAAAAACAAACTCCTAGTCCTTCTATGAAAATAAAGGTTAAAGTTATAAAACCAACGGATTCATTAATTCTACAGATATTTTGTGAGCACCTACTATGCACTACATAGGCCTGGTGTGCTGTAGCTCATGGGGTTGCAAAGAGTCAGACACCACTGGGCAACTGAACAATAATAACACGATGCACTACGTGGGTTTCTCCAGTGGCTCAGTGGTAAAGAATCCGCCTGCCATGCTAGAGACGCAGGAAACGTGAGTTCGATCCCTGGGTTGGGAAGATTCCCTAGAGGAGGCATGGCAACCCACTCCAGTATTCTTGCCTAGAGAATCCCCATGGACAGAGGTGCCTGGTGGGCTACAGTCCGTGGGGTCGCAAAGAGTCGGACATGCCTGAAGCAGCCACGCGCTGAAGCAGCATATAGCATGCACAGAGATTCCCCCGGGAAAAGTGGGCAGAAACCTTTGCTCTTGTGGTGCTTTGCTGTTGATATGTATTTTCTCAGAAACCAAGACAAATAAATAACTTTGTGGTCATTCATGTAGGATGATGAATGCCTCCCTCAGGTTGATTTTCTTCACTCGAATTTCCCATTCATCTTAAACAGAGAAAAACTAGGTGGGGCCTTAAGATTGGTACAAATATTAGGTATTTAATAGTCACAGCCTCATCTGTACTCAGTAATAGCTCTCTTACTAATCCATCTTATCCTAGCGAAAGTTAATGAAATTATCTTCATAATATATGCAGTTGACTTTTAATTTTATATCAGGATCAATGGCCAGATATGATTGAATTACCTAATGTCAATGAACTTTTAAATGAATGTTTTGGGGTGAGACTTGTTTCCAAAACCCTCCCCAGGAGGCTTCACCTGGTCCTACTACCGCTGGACAGGAGTCCACGGGAACAGAGGCGAACCAGGCTTTCCTTTTCAGCTTCTGTGGTCATTGAAATGGCTCTTAAGCACTTCTGAATGGTGTTAATAGAATGCATTTGACATCTCTCCCTTGCTTGTTTGACAGACATTTAAAATAAGTCAACTTTGAGAGTTTTGCTGTGGTTTTCTGAGCTCTTTGAACATCAATCAGAAAACTTCTTTATCAAATTTCAAGTATAGGCCCTAGTTCTTTCTAACCTACGTTTTCCCTGCTTCCATCATTTTTCATGATGAGCCGGTCATGACATCCTGGAGTCACTGCTCCCCGTGGTGTAAGCTTCTCTTAAACAAGCTTCAAGAAACACAAAGAAGAAGGCAAACGCTTTAAAATGAAATGTAGCAACCCTCCTCTTCAAGCAGAAAACATTAATTATATTTTTGAAGGCGTTATAATTGGATTCTACTCTCAGTTCTGATAGTCATTCCAGCGATGGTGTTAAAATACTCCCAACATCTTTTATTCAGTCAGTTTCAGAAAAGGAAGGAAGATTTATGTGTAATTATCAGAAATAAACATAGTTCCTACAAAATAAACACAAAGGGACAGAACCTGGCTTGGATCCCACCTCGTTAAAAATGCAAATTAGGAGCAGACCATCGAAATGGGAGGTTTCGCTAATCCTTTCTCAACAATGTAAATCAGAAAATTAGCCGTGGGTGCGACGGCATCTGCAGCGTGTATATTTGGGTTTTATACAGGAGATCCCAAAAGGAAGTTAGCAACTTCCTCTGGGCCCCCTCATTGTTCTAGTTGGCATCTCTTTTGAGTCTTGGGCACGAGGCGTGTTCGCCGAATGCCCATTCCCGCCTGCCGTCGCTTAATCACCTCCTAACCTATAGAGCCGTCCGTTCCTTCACTCCGGCCCATCTGTGATCTCTCTCCCAACCTTCTGGTCTGTTTCCAGTTGCTCAGCATCGGGCTGTCCTTCAGGTGCTGGCCCCAGGCTCCCTGAAGCAGATGTGTACAGATCATCAATTCTAACTCAGAGTGCGCAGCTTGCCTTTGGGGAGTGTGGCAGTTCCAAATTCAACAGCACTGAAAATGACAGAACTCTCAGTGCCTTGTAGTGGAATATTGGGGTTTTAGCTGCAGTCTCCCTGGCTTTCTCAGTCAGTCTAGGTCTGATCTGTCCTCACCCCAAGAACTGCTGAGGAAGGTGGAGAAAAACACAGTAGAGGCTGTAGAAACTGCTGTTTTTCTTTGTTCGGTTGCTAAGTTGTGTCTGACTCTTTGTGACCCTATGGACTGCATCACACCAGGCTGCCCTGTCCTTCACTATCTCTTGGAGTTTGCTAAGATTCATGTGCATTGAGTCAGTGATGCTATCTAATCATCTCATCCTCTGCCGCCCCCTTCTCCTTTTACCTTCTGTCCTTCCCAGCATCAGGGTGCTTTCTAGTGAGTCAGCTCTTCGCATCAAGGGGCCAAATATTGGAACTTCAGCTTCAGCATCAGCCCTTCCAGTGAATATTCAGGGTTGATTTCCTCTAGGATTGATTGGTTTGGTTTTCTTGCTGTCCAAGGGGCTTTCAAAAGTCATCTCCAGCACCACAATTCAAAAGCATCAATCATTCAGCACTCAGCATTCTTTATGGTCCAACTCTCACATCTGTACATGACTACTGGAAAAACCATAGCTTTGACTATATGGACCTTTGTTGGCAAAATGATGTCTCTACTTTTTAATATGCTGTCTAGGTTTGTCATAGCTTTTCTCCCAAGGAAAATGTGTCTTTTAATTCCATGGCTGCAGTCACCATCCACATTAACTTTGCAATGATGAGAGATCATGGACTTCCTTGAACAAACAGTCCTCCACTACTCCAACCCCTACTTGTGAAGTTGTTCCCAACACCAAACTCTATCCAAAGAGTTTTAGTCTATGGCCAGGACAGGAATTATCTAGAAGAAAGTGTGTGTACCTTTTACTATTTCAATTCCTTTGCTATGCAAAATACTCCAAGAGTAGCAGTTCCCATTCCTAGCTCCCAGTGTCCCAAGAAGGTTCCTTCAGGTGTCCATTTATGCTGAATTTCTGAGACCATTAATAGTCAGTCTTGCTATATATTCTATTCTTTCCTTTTATGTTTGGAATACTGTAACCTGGACATACTACCTACAAGTTATTCAGAAATAGTCACTTACTACTCAAACCTCATCTTAGAGGGAAATGCTTCTAAAAAAAAAATATTTGTTTTTAATTGGAGAATAATTGCTTTACAACATTATAATGGTTTCTTCAGTACAACAACATGAATCAACTATAAATATACATGTGTCCCCTCCCTCTTAGACCTCCCTCCACCCACCTTCGGAATCCCACCTCTCTGGACTGTCACAGAGCATTGGTTGAGCTCCCTGGAAACATTTCTTCTTGAAGGAGATCAAAATCAACAGGTTGTAGAAATTAGACATGCATGCACGCTTGCTGAATACTCAGATATCAATTCCTTCTTGGACACCGGGTGTGATTTTGTTTTTTCTTTTTGATGCTACTCAGTTGCCCTTAAGATATTTCTGGCTAGCTGACTGATGCCTAGATTTCAAAGTCACACAAATATTGTGGATTCACTGATCAGAGACTGGAACTAATTCTATTTTAACTAGTGAAAGTTGCTGAGTTGTGTCCGAACTCTTTGTGACCCCATGGAGTGTAGCCCACCGGGCTCCTCTGTCCATGGAATTCCCCAGGCAAAAATACTAGAATGAGTAGCCATTCCTTTCTCCAGGGGGTCTTCCTGACCCAGGAACTAAACCTGGGTCCCCTGCGTTGCAAGCAGATTCTTTACCATCTGAGCCACCAGGGAAGCCCTATTTTAACTAGGGTCTATTGTAAACATGGTAGGCACTAGATCTGAAGAATAGAAAGCATGACAATTTCCTTGGGAAATTATTTCCTTGTCTTGTAGGTATCACTGTTAGGAATTTCCTCTGCTCACTATGAGACCAACTTTTTCTTGATTTAGCTTTATTCCATTAAAGTCAGTTTTGACATACTAAATATCATATTGATCTGAATGCTCAGCAAAAGGCTTAGTTTTTATATCTCAGTCTCTGTGGGTCTTATAAATTGCTCCGCTTTAAGCTACATATATAGATATACTTTTTTTCATCAAGAAGAACCACATCACATTGATGTGCAATGTTAGATTTCTGACACAAATCCTATGCTTTTCTGCAAAATGTAAATCACATCCTTTCCTCAGCATAAAAAAAAAACCCCAACTTAATTATTTACATTTGTTTCTTTTCTATTCTTTTCTTTTTAATCTCTCAACTACTCAGGGAATTAAAAGTTGAACTCATATTTAAATCAGCTTCCCTCGTCTTCATCTCACCATTTTATGTCATATCACAGTGTTTTCCATCTGAAAGCAACTCTCCTGTTTGTCACAAAATCAACTTCCAAATTTAAGCACTAAGTACCAAGTATTTAGAAAGTGATTTGGTTCTAGCAATATCTGCATCTAATTTACATCAGTCACTCTCCTTTGCATGCCACTGCTTCCACCCTCTCTGAAAAGTTGAGGGCTGGTCTTTTTTCAGTTAAATGTTTGATAGAAAACAGATATTATACTAATTTACTTTGCAAATTGAGTTCTCTGTGATTTAATGTGTAATGCACTGTAAGAGACTTTAACAGTCTAAGAGATAATGTGCTGTGCCATTCCAACAAAATCAGTTAACCATCCTGGTGTTCACTTTCCCCATCTGGGAAATGAATGATTGTACCGTCTATTTCTTCAGCAGAAGAGAATTTCATGAAGGTTCCTAATTTCATAAAGTTTGAAAAGCATACCCTTTTGTATAAAGAACATATGTAATAATTATCACTATTGATTTTCTGTTGAATAATCATATAATATTTTCATTATTCTTATTAAAATTTAAACTAAAAAAATTCCATTAAAGATTAAACATAAACCTTTGTAGAAAGAAAATAAGCTGAATGGACGAGCATGTTTCTCACTACTCATCCCCTGTGACCAGTAGGAAGTGATGAGCTGAGAGAGGACCACTGAGCTTTGGCTGTAATCGGGCCCTGACTTTGCCACAAATGAGCTGTGTGTCCTTGGGAGAACAAAGAGCCTCTCTGGACCTCAGATATCCAGTCTGAACTACCAGGGGGTGAGATGCCATGATCACCAAGGTCTTTTGAATTAGAGGCTTTAATTTAGAATTTGTCTTTTTAACCTCTTTCAAGAGATGGTACTATATTTCCTACGGCTTGAATATAATGATAGTATCACTATTTTGATGGACTTGGTACTGAATAGCCTTACATCAAGTACAACCAGGCTTCATTTTAGGCAAAAGAACAGATTGTCTAATAGATTTGATAAGTCAAAAGGAGTTCCTTTCTTGTGTTTGGAAAAAAAGACTATTAGTACAATGAGTTGGCTGTTCGCTGAGCTCCTGAGTCGTGCCGGGATTACACACAACGTGTAATAAACGGTGAAACTGCAGTCAGGTAGTTCTCCATAATTACTTTTTAATACATTTCTAGGCCTATTTTCAGACGATACAAAGAAAGTACTAGATAAAAGCATTTAAATGGTGAAGGGTAATTTGACTGTTACTTTGGGATTTTCACTGGATTATGTGAGGCAGTTGCCTCACCTGAGATCCAACCTCCTTGTTTTTCTCATTGATTTAGCATGACGAGTTTTCCAAGAGCGAAGATTCTCTGGATGACCGACAGCCTAAATCTGGCTGTTAACAGCAACGGTTTGGTTCTGCTGTAGGGCAAACACATTTTCACACTGATAAAAGTGTGCTTCTAGAAGTCAGACCAATCGCCTTCCTAGTTATGAGTATTAAAAGAGAAAAACAAATTTGTGTAACTCTCCTCATTCAAAAGGAAACTCAGAGTCAGGAAAGGCTCAGAAGAAAATTTTCTTAGCTCTATTTCTTGACCAAGATGGTTCAGTTTTGCAAAATTGCATTTAACCACCAGATTCTGGAGGGCAGCAAGAAGGTATCACGAGATAGGAGGAGCAGAATCACAAAAACTTGAGACACAGAGTCCATGAGTCAGAAGACTTACATTCACACTCAGCTGATCCATTCTCCTACTTATGAGATCGTATGCAAGCTGCTGAAACCTTAAAGGGATTTTTTTTCTCATGAGAAAAGCTAAGTAAACTGCATCAATGGAATGAGGCAGTTTTGCACAGCTAACTTTATAAATAAGGGAGAATTAGAGATTGAGGGAAAGAAGAGAAGAGGTGGCAGAGGATGAGGTGGTTAGATAACATCACTGACTCAATGGACATAAGTTTGAACATACTCCGGAAGATAGCAGAGGATAGAGAAGACTGGTGTACTGCAGTCCATGGGGTCGCAAAGACTCGGACATGACTGAGCGACTGAACAACAAAATTTGCAAATTGCATTCAAGAAACTCTTGAGGGAAAATGAGTTATATGGGAGTGTTCATCTCTACTGAACAATGACAGAAAGGATGAGTCCTGTGACGTGTGGCTGGTTTACAAACAGAAGCAGCCTTCTAAGCATATTTCATGGGCTTTCCCAACAACAGCACTGGATCACACTGATCAGGGCTCAGAACATCAGACAAAGCATGGGGTTAGAGACCACCTAAGCCACTGGTTCTCAAGCTTCAGGGCGCATCAGAATCATCTGGAAGACCTGGTGGCACAAGACCGTCGGGCCCTCTTCCAGAGTTTCTGGACCAGGAGGACTGCAGCCTGAGGACTGTTTCTAGCAAATTCCTAAGTAATGCTGGTGCTGCTATGATGGGTACACCTTGAGGACCACTGGTCTACATGACGCACTGGGCTCTCCCATGTCTATTAGTGTGATAGCATCACTACTATCACATAGTAATAGCATCATCACTGTTATTACTATGGTGATGTATCGCATCATTCCCTGTGTGGAGTAATTGGCTTTCTTCTCTGTCTCTGAGCACCAGTGTGCGAGGTGGAGGGAAGAAATGGAGTGAATGTCACACCAAGCCATTCTTCCCTCCTTCTACTGGTTATGCACATATCTACTAAATTGTCCATCAAACATCATGTGTGTATGGCCTGTTTGTGTGTCTGAGCATGCACCTGTGTGCATACCAGGCACGGTGCTGGATTCTGGGCTGAAAAGTGACAATGGCTCAGTTGTGTCTGGCTCTGCAACCTCATGAACCACAGCCTGCCAGGCTCCTCTATCCATGAGATTTTCCAAGCAAGAATACTGCAGTAGGCTGCCATTCCTTTCTCCAGGGGATCCTCCCAACCCAGGAACTGAACCTGAGTCTTCTGCATTGCAGGCAGATTCCTTACCATCTGAGTCACCAGAGAAGCCCCTGGGCTACAGTATGGGAAAAGAGAGATGCAGGGGTGATGTGACAGGGGATGAGGAAGAGCCCAGCTTCATCTCAAGCCCTGCCTGGCAGGAGTTTGGTCTCTGTTGTAAGCCACCGGTGATCCTAAGGCCTCCACAAGGAGAAGTATGTCTACACAAAGACCACATGGGGCGTAGGCATCACAGAGATGCTCAGGCGAGTCCATCTTCTGTGCAGAACACTGAGGAGGCTGTACACCCCATTCTGTGCCCATCAGACCTTTCAGCCTCACAGAACCTCCATCTAAATATAAAGATCTGTGTGTATGCTCAGTCACTTCAGTTGTGCGTGACCACAAGGACTGTAGCCCGCCAGGCTCCTCTGTCCATGGGATTTTCCAGGCAAGAAAACTGGAGTGGGTTGCCATGCACCTCCTCCAGGATATCTTCCTGACTCAGGGATCGAACCCATGCCTCTTATGTCTCCTGCATTGGCAGGTGGGTTCTTACCACTGGCACTGCCTGGAAAGCCCAAATATAAAGACCCTGAGGCACAAATAATTCTTGCAATTGATGAAGAACCTGTGGATATGCTAAATATGAAGGAAGGGAGGGAAGGAGAAAGGAAGGAAGGAAAGAAATGAAGGAGGGAAGGATCAGCACACATTCCATGGCAGGGAGCTATCTTGCTAACCAATAACACCTCCTGATTATTCCTCATGTAGCTCTCCTCTGGTCAGAATTGCTCACAAGCCCACTGGGAACCATCAGAGCCAATTTAAGACTAAGTGACTCCTTGTGGAAAATGGTCCACTGGTTTTCACAGGATTACCCAAGTCCTCTGTGCAATCGCGCACCCACCTCTGAGTTATTTCTCCCAGCCACTGACTCCATTCTCTTCCCAGCAGGATGGCCTGAGAGGTGATACAGAGCTGACATAACATGCATTTTGAAAACATCAGATGACAGTCATTTAGCATTGCCTCCACATCCGTCCAATGCTAGCCAGACCATCCTGTGCCTGGTGCATGCCCTTGGGGGAGTTTCAAGCATCTGTAGCAGTAACTCAGATTTTTGTCATCCTGTTAGCAAACTGGACCTTGTTAAGTGGAGACGAAAGCTCATATCCATCCAGTGTCATTACCAAGTCTGATGTGCATCTGATTGTTTTTATGATTTAAACGTTCATCCACTCAGCATGGGGCTTCTCTGGTAGCTCAACTGGTAAAGAATCCACCTGCAGTGAAGGAGACCCTGGTTCAATTCCTGGGTTGGGAAGATCCACTGGAGGAGGGCATGGCAACCCACTCCAGTATTCTCGCCTGGAGAATCCCCATGGGGAGAGGAGCCTGGCAGTCTACAGTCCATAGTGTCGCAAAGAGTCAGTCATGACTGAGTGACTAAGCACAGCACAGCTACTCATCATGACAAGGAAAGAGAATCTGAAACGGACTCTCCTCTTTCTCCAGAGATCCGTTTCTGGGCTTGTGGCTGGCCTGGGGTGTTATTGCACAGAGTGAGCGAGGAATCTCAGTTCCAGTTGACAGTATTGATGGATTGGAAGGGTGTTGATTAAGGGACATGATACAGCAAACTACCCTCCCGGTTGCAACCTAGTGTTTGCAGAATCATAAGCTTGCAGAACACGTGCTTCAATCAGCTGGCTGTGTAAGAATTCAATCAGCGTTAATCTAACACAATGCAGCACCTGCTCCCCAACTGATTTCTAGTGTTCTTCAATCAAAAGCAGCAGAAGAAAAGCATCATTTATTGCAAGGCATGTTAGCAGACCTGAAAATTCGAGAACCTGAAGTTCAGTAGGAAAATCAGCTTCGCACTTTGCTTCTTTCCCCCCAGTCAGGATGCTACCAAAGGGAGGAAACTGTTGTTGACCGGGAAAGTGGGTGAAGGCTGGATATGTCCAGAAGCACATTCACACCACTGAATATGAGTGCAGCCGTTAGGTGCTGGTGATCAGTATTCACTGCCTCTCATCTGCATCTGCAGGATTAGCCATCTTGGGGGCTTGGCTGGTTTCCCTCTAAGCAACAGCATGGAGCTCAGAGGACAGAGGAGACTCATCGGATGCATTAAAGGGCCTGAACGTGTCATCTGGGTCTCATTCACACTGAGACCCAGAGCCAGCTGGACACCTCACTGGAAACTTAGTAAAACTGCTTTCCCAAGGGAAATATTTTCACTACTACAGGAAAGAAATCACAAAAACATTATCCCTCCTAAATTTTAAGCTTCTTGAAGGCTGTAAGTCCTATTCACAACTTCATCCCAGGTGGTTAGGATGGCTTCTGGTCCATCATAGATGCTCCAGGAATGTTTGCTGAATGAATAATTAAGCAAAGCAGACACCAGCAACATTTACAGGCAAACATGTCTTCTATTACTCAATGAATTAAAAATTTTTTTGAAGTGGACCATTTGTAAATCTTTACTTCACTTGTTACAATATCACTTCTGTTTCATGGGGGGCACAAAGCATGTGGAATCTCAGCTCCTCCACCAGGAATTGAAACCGCACCGCCTGCATTGGGGGCTGTCTTAACCACTGGACTATCAGGAAGTCCCTAAGTTTTCTTTTTTCTTTTTTTTTAAGTAAACAAAGATGTTCATCGACGATTGCCTTAAAATTGACCATGAATCAACTTTTTTCCATTGACTTTAAAGGACCCCCCAGATAGAGATAATAAAGATCTCCTAAAGCAGGTACTTATTAACAATGGAAACTCTGCTTTATAATTCAAGCCTTCGACTTGATAGTACAATTCACAGAATTTGACTTGAGGCAGAAAATCTGTGACTCTTCCAAGTGGAGAAGGGCTTGGTTTCACCAGAGAGTATGTCCTTAGTTCCCAGATCTTTGCCCAGAAGGATTATTTTATAGCAGGCTGAATTCTTGACTAATTATCTTCAAAACAGCTGGACCACTGGATAAACTCTATCCTAATGCAGAGTACAGAGCAAATAAGGATAATTAAACTTTAATTTCAGACAAGGCTGACAAGGGGAATGAGTGGGGAGACCGTATTAAAAGTAGAAGGCAGAGAGAGACAGCTGAGCAGTCACCTCATAAAACCCCTCATCAGGTCCAAAAAAGTACAACTTATTGTTAATATCCTGCCACTAGTTTTGATAAATTTCTATCTCAGTCTGATCATTTAGTGTGCTTCAGGGAACACCTGATCAATTCTACTGAGGCCCTAAATGATTAAAACAAATTGTGAAAAAAACAACCACTTGATTTCATCAGAAACATGCAGCTAACAGAATTAGCACCTAAACTTCCTGTGGGCAAAAGTAATAACATCCTCCAAATGAAGACGATATACAAAAAGGAAAATTCAGCTGTGAGATGATGACACCAGACTTCATGGCAAGTGTTATGAAGCATCCTTGCCGAATGAGATATCTGTAAATTACCTGGATAAGCAATCAGCTCCAGATTATAATTGCCAATTTGAGAAAATTTCACCAACAATTAAGCAAAATCAAATAACCCATTTGAGGAAGTGGAGTGGTGACAGGCCGCCACCTTCTCCTTCTTGTTAAAGTTTGCTCTAATTTGTTTTTATTTTCCTTTGAAAATGAAAATTCCATCCTCTTTTATTGGGCTGGAAATAATGAAAGGCCAGCAGGGAGGGAGCCACACGCATCTGAAGGGTAGTATGTGGGTTATTTGTTTTCTGTATGAAAGTAGAAGTCATCGTGCGTCTGGTTGGAAATTGCTGTGACCCAATAATAAGAACCTTAAATTCAAACTGGAAAGCCCAGAGGATTCGTTGTTCTAGCTTATCTTACCACCTTGTGTGCCTGTGTGTGTGTGCGTGTGTGTGTGTGTGTTCAGTCGCTCAGTCACATCTGGATTCTTTGTGAACCTAAGAACTGTAGCCCACTAGGCTCTTCTGTCCATGGGATCCTCCAGGCAAGAATACCCGAATGGGTTACAATTTCTTTCTCCAGGGGACCTTCCCTGACCCAGGATCGAACCCTATCTCTTGCAAGTGGATATTTTATCACCTGGAAAGCCCTATCTTACCTTATTAGTTCCATTCATTAGAATGCAAACCAAACTCCCTACAGGAAGGATGCTAGACAATCAGGTTCACCTTGTCCCTAGAACCTCACAGAGCTCTGCCCCATGTAACAGTGGAGGTTTGTGAGATCATTTAGTCTCTCTGGAGCTCACCTTCTCTCTCCTGCTGCTGCTGCTGCTGCTGCTAAGTCGCTTCAGTCGTGTCCGACTCTGTGCAACCCCAGAGACGGCAGCCCACCAGGCTCCCCTGTCCCTGGGATTCTCCAGGCAAGAACACTGGAGTGGGTTGCCATTGCCTTCTCCAATGCATGAAAGTGAAAAGTGAAAGTGAAGTCGCTCAGTCGTGTCCGACTCTTAGCGACCCCATGGACTGCTGCCCACCCAGGCTCCTCCGTCCATGGGATTTTCCAAACAAGAGTACTGGAGTGGGGTGCCATTGCCTTCTCCATTCTCTTTCCTAGAGAACAAGATTTCTTCCATGACTTAAAATCAACTTCTTCTATAAATATTGAATGATTGCCTGCTATGTGCCAGATGCTATACTAAATAAAGAAGGTATGAAATAAGCAACCACTATGTGCTAGATTCTGCTCACTGCTCCCTAACACTCTTTCTGCCTTACTGAGAGAATCCCGGTTTTGCCCCAGATGACAATGTGCCAGCTAAAAGCACTCATCTTCCCAGACTTTATGGCAGACAGAGATGACCATGTAACTCACTTCTGTCTAATGAGAGGTAGATAGAAGTCAGCAAAGGAATTCTGGCATTCTTGCTAAATATCTGAATTTTACATGAATTTTTACTTCCCAGACACAGATGCTACCACTCTTTCCCTTTCTTCCTTGTTTTGTTCTTTTCTACAATGGAGATGAAGGTTGGATTTGGATCAGGTATCTTGAGACCAGGGAATTACAGGAGTTAGAATAAAACCATAGACTCCAGGTGGCATAGAGAAAAATAGGATGGAATCTGGGACACGAATGACAGAAAAAGGCTCTGCCTAGCTCTGAAAATTTTTCATTGAGAAAAATAAACTCCATTTGGGCTTTGTTACTTGCAGCCAAATACATCCTCAGTAGATACAGTGTGTCCTGACCTGCTTAAGGAATGACAGAGACACACACAAATCAATCAAATTAAATGTGGTGAACGATTTGAAAAAGGTAGAGAAAAAGAGAGATTGGGAGCCAGAAAAAGAGACTGCTCTTCAGAAGTACAGACTCTAGCACTTTGCCTGCCCTTCCTAGGTGTAGCAGTCAAGCTGGTTTTCCGGAAACGCAATTTTTTTGTGCGAGCCACAAAGAATGACCCTCTTAGTCTGGGGAAGGAGAAGCAGGGTAAGAATCAGTGTGTTCTAGGCATGATCAGAGCCACAAAGGCAAGAGTCATTTTGGGAAACTGTGCAATTAAAGATGGGCAGGGAAGGATGGAGGTGGGGGCTCAGAGTAAGAAGAGCTTGTGTCACACACGAAGCCTGGGCTTTGTGCTGAAGGAGACAGTGAGATGCAGAAAGAATTCCATGCAAGTGCTTAATAATGTCATTGGTTGAATCTGGGCTTAGCTGATGCACGGGAAGAGGGCCTTAAGATCTGTGTCCAGAGCATGTTTATTTAATTAGACATAGGATGAGGGGGATCCATCTCTTGAACCAGCTGGAAGAACCTGAACTAGGAGTTGCTGGATCAAGGTGACCTTACTAAGCACATGCATCGGTTACTTCCGGTTCCTGGCACCCTGTTAAAAAGGTAATGAAGAAAACAATAAAAGCAATAGCCACACAAGATCCAAGAGAATAGGAGAGGGATCATCAGCAGAGGAGGGATGCCAATGCCTGGAAGTAGGAAAAGGATGGACAGAGTGTGAGCCATACCTCAGGGGATTCTCTGGCAGATGTGTGAGCTTGTCGGGCAAAATTCCAAAGCAGTTGAGATTGAAGGTGAATGTATGGAGGGCAGGGATGAGAAGTGGGCTGAGAACAGGGAAAGTACATTGTCACCCACAAAGCAACTGTGCTAATTGGTTCCCAAACCTCCTCCTTCCCTCCTGTGCACACAGACAGACAGCAAACAGGTTGGTATTACCCCCAGCAAATAGAACAAAGAGCTTCTCTTTAAAAAAAAAATACAAGCTTCCAGGGGCTTGTCTTTTCTGATGTGGGTCAGTCCTAACACTAAAGGTCAGTTCCATATCTGTATTAACAAATGTGTGAACTGCCAGTAAACTAGCTTAATCACATGCAGCACCTGGAACTTTAAGCTGATGGGAAAGAGACCCATGTTTGCCGAAGCAGAGAAAACCCACACTTGTTATCCTGCAATATCAAGCCAGTCCCTCGTGACCACCTATGTTCTATTAAGCATATATGACAATTACACAAAGAAAACCAATATAATTTTTTAAAAAATAGATGCCAAGATAAGGAGAACTGGCTCCAGAAAACACAGGGAACAAAAGAGAAAGTACACTTCTAAGTGACTAATTTGTCATCAGAGAGTTAAGAACAAAGATATTCTACTAATAGAATTAAAATAAGATACAATGAAAAAGTAATCACCAGGAACAAACAACAAGCCCATGTAAATTAAAATGTTATTATTGTATTAAAATGAAGTTAATAAGGTATGTGATAGAAAGAATATTTCAGAACATAGAGCAACAAAGAGAAAGAAGAATAATATGTGTGTGTGTTGGGGGTGGGGTGGTTGTGGCAGGACCCTGAAGTGGTTAAGAGAACAGACACCATTCTGCCCACCACTTAATAGCTGAGACCTAGAGTAGTCTCTTTGTAGCTGTGCCTCAACGGTCTTATCTTTGAATTAGGACTGTTATAAAGATGAACGAATTAATATAAATTATTTGATTAGAAAAGTTGCTTTCATATTACAAATACTATAAAACTTTCATATACACACACAGAGTCAACCTGAGAAGTCCAACACTGACCCATGAAAGTTTCAGAATTAAACAGGGGAGAAAGTACAAAAGTGGCTACTATTGAACAAATAATGGAAGAAACATCTCCAAAGAATTAATCAGCTTTCTATCAAGCAGGATAAATAAAAACTGACTTATACATAGAGACATCATGTATGTCAAAGATCAAGACTCAAGCAATATTCCAAAGTCCTTTAAAGAAAAGTAATTAACCATCTTTGCCTGCTTGCATGTATAGGTCCTCCACAAAGACCGACCCTTGGCTGGCAGCAGTTTTCTTCCTTTGAATCCAGGATGAAAGAAGCTAAATGTGGCAAAATGATTTCTAAATCTAAATTTCTATATGTAATGATGAGGGAAAATGAGATGTACTTTCAAGGACCCAGAAATTTAACTCATATGTATTTCCTGAGGAAGTTACTTCAGTTCAGTTCAGTCGCTCAGTTGTATCCGACTCTTTGCGACCCCATGAATCGCAGCATGTCCATCACCAACTCCTGGAGTTCACTCAGACTCACGTCCATCGAGTCAGTGATGCCATCCAGCCATCTCATCCTCTGTCGTCCCCTTCTCCTCCTGCCCCCAATCCCTCCCAGCATTAGAGTCTTTTCCAATGAGTCAACTCTTTGCATGAGGTGGCCAAAGTACTGGAATTTCAGCTTTAGCATCATTCCTTCCAAAGAAATCCCAGGGCAAATCTCCTTTATTTTGTGTGTGTGTGTGTGTGTGTGTGTGTGTGTGTATGTGTGTGTGTGTATGTAACAAAGTTTTATTAAAGTATAAAGGAGACAGAGAAAGCTTCTGACATAGAATGGACTGCTTGGATCTCCTTGCAATCCAAGGGACTCTCAAGAGTCTTCTCCAACACCACAGTTCAAAGTTACTTAGGTATGCACTAAAGCCAACTTAGGCTTAAAACACAGAAAGGCTGCCTAGAACTAAAGAAAAAATACAGGAAAATGATACTATGGGATGAAAAAAGGTGAAATTAAACTAGGAACTAATGGAAACAAGTCCTAAATTAAGAGTAGTGTGACAGGCTCAGAAAACAGTAGTCCAAATAAGAACCAGAAGCCAGTGCGTCCCAAAAAAGCATTTGTGAAGAGTAAGTGGATTCCAACATTTGAATGCATTAGAAAGACACAGGAAAGGCATTAAGAATATGCTGAAAATGCATATACTTACTTTGCATCAGACAATCCATTTGACTGTTTGATAAGACCATTTTCAGTGGCCAGAGATTGTCACACTGAAGCCATCAAGAGGGAAAGTCCGCAAAATAAAAAAGAAGAAGAAAAGTCATCCTCCTACAGAAAAGCACCATTTGCAAAGCTACAAGGAATATGTTCTTTATTGGCTTGAAATCTTTAGAATCGAGTTAGAGATAAAACACATAAAGTGAAATGCAGTTACAAAATCGAAGGCAAAGCCAATGAGGTTAATATTCACCAGCAGAGGTTGGGAGAGGAAGGAGAGAAAGATGCTGAAAGACTGGCCAGATGCTTGAAGTTCCATTTTGTAAGTAGGGAGTACACAGCCCATTTATTTTACACTGTGCAAGGATTGCTTTGATAAAAAGGAAAAACGAAACCATTGAGCATACTGAACATATCTTGGTAGAGTTGATCACTTGACCCCATCTGCACTCCTTCCAGTACCCAGAACACAGCAGATGAGAAACCAGTGAAGGGTACAAAGAGCACAGCCCCCAGACTCTCAGCTCTCTTCCCACCTCGGGTGTCCTTTCTTGCTTTCTAGAGGGACTTTTTCATGCTACTTCCTTCATTCTCCATAGATGTTGAAAATGATGTCTCTTTAAGAGAAGAAGAGATGTCATGCTTGAGGAAGCCAGTGGAAGTCATTTCTCTGAATAAGAGGTAAGAAATGTAAATGTACTTAGGGTGTTTATAGAACATAGTAGAATTCCATTATGCGAGCCCCTGTACCATGCCCCAGGAGCCCCCACTATAATTTTGCATAGCCTGAGTGCTCACCCTCCCTCTTGAGGGGGCTTCCAAATGAAGTGTAAGGATTTGGGGTGCTGACCCTGGTGAGCCAGCAGTGTGTCCAGGCAACTGAATGTGTCCATCTAATTAGGGGTTTATTTGTTTGAGTTGTACATGAATATACCAAATTACATGATCAGATCATAGTCCTGCTTCTGATTTACTCCTTCTTTGTTCTTCAAGGCTTCATACGTCTAGGCAATTAACCTCTCAAAGAGCTGGAGAACACATAATTATCCTCATTTGTCTAAACGTCGCCAAGATGGCTGCCTTTCAATTAACCTTCTGGGGATGGAAGAAAGTTGGAGTGATACAGTGATCATTTTTAACCTTACTGTATGCTTTTTTAATGTAATTTAATTGAAATAGCCAGATGATAAAATAGTCAGATACTGTTTCCACAGGTAAAAGGATCAAGGGGGTTTTGAGGGAGAGACGAGTGAGAATTGACAAAACTAATGGAACAGATGACGCATGGTGTGAGCAGGAACCTGGGCTCAATAACACATGGAACTGTATCTGTGCTCTTCAGAGCCAAGGCCCCTGGAACGCCAGCACCAGGCGGCAACAGACACATATGCTCCAGCCTTCCCTTACCTCTAGGAGCCTGCGGGAGATGAAGGAATGGATGGCATTACTGCATAAGCCAGAGAGAGCAAGGAGGGAGAAAAGATGCTCACTGTTATTGAATAGATGGACTCTGCCAGCATCCTTCTCTGCACTTTAGGGGCAGGGCCTCAAACACACAGCTGATGTGTACATACATGCACCAAGTAATATCTCGTGACACTGTTGAGGACTCCTTGCCTAGCGACATTATTGCACTGTTTATGGAAAAGGCTGAGAAACGGTGCAGAGGGAAACTGTTTCTACCACCCTTCAGGATCACTCAACACAGTGAGAGCGGTGGCCCTACTGCAGCCATCTGTACCACACCCTGTGGGTCTCCTCCCTGCAGGCGCTAATCTAGCACTCAGTTCTGGTAAGTGAAAAGGTACTGCACACTGATGGATGATGATCCAGGCTGCGCTCAGTCCTGGGTAGCACTTTCAAAGGGGGATGTTAATTAGCATGCTTTCTAGGAACCACGTTACAAAAGGAAGCAGAAAGGGACTGGGGATGCTGAGCCTGCACTTCAACTTGGGGCAGGTGCAATGGTTCTCTTCAAAGAGAAGACAAGAAACAAGACTCAGCCAGAGCTCCCAGGATGAGAGACATTACAAATGTATAGACAGCCAAAATTGAACTATTGAGATGTGCCAGGATGGAATGTGCCTCAGATCTTGAGGTACTATTATATATAGCATGCTCCCATCACAGTGAATACTGAAGGGGGTACTAAATGAACCTTGGGGGAAAATGCTGGAAAACAGATTTCTAAGCTGAATGGCAAACGGAAGACCTTCTCTAGTTCCTTCTGATTGGTAAGTTATAATTCCATGACCCTAATCCGCACAGTCATAAGGCTAACAATTTGGCTTACAGAAATTTGCATTTTCTGTTTTTCCCAAATTTGCCTTCTTTCTTCTCTTTGCAATTCAAATCCCTTAAATCAGGGGTTGCCAGCCTTTGGGATCTAATGCCTGATGATCTGAGGTGGAGCTGATGCAATGATAATAGAAATAAAGTGCACAGTAAATATAATGTGCTTGAATCATCTTGAAACCATCACGACCCCTGTTGTGGAAAAATTGTCTTCCACGATATCAGTCCCTGGTGCTCAAATGTTGGGGACTGCTGCAAATGTAGTGGACTAGTACAGTACTCTGTGTGCAAACAAAAAGAGAAGAAGAAGAAAAAGAAACTTCTGAAGGCAATTACACTTCTGTATGTGCAGCGCTCTCTATTTAGGATGTAATTTGGAATGTTAAAGTAATCACCGTTACTTCTCCATAGTTAGTTATGATCAAAGGGAAAAATTAACAATTAACCAAATAACCAAAAATCAGACACAGTAGGTAACAGAGCTAACACTCACCTGGATCTCTCTTACTCTGTTGGTATTACTGGGGTACAATGGTTTACTCAGATTTTATCAATAGAAAGGGTTAAAGAAGATGGATATTGTTTTGTTCCATGGGAAACATTGAAACTTCATTAACTGGAAGATGGAATGAAACTAGCAAATTTACTCAATAAATCCAAATAAGGCAGTTCCACAAAGCTCTAGGAACTGGGCACAGATAGTAATGTGTTTCCTTTATGCATATAAAAGGGCACCAATATCACAAGAGAATGAGGAAGAATCAACACGTTAGCACAAAGGATTCTTATTTTCTGAATTTCTTTCATTTCAGAGGGAGCATATTTAAATGGAATGGCCACCTGTTCCTTGACTCGAGTTTCTTATTTTTAGCCTGCCGGGTCATATAGTTTCACTTTCCTTCAAATAAGAAAGGCAGGTATTTAAGAAACATAAAGGGAACCTCACCAGTTGTCAGTTCCCTTCTTGGAATTCTCTGACAAGCTGTGCTCTGACCTCCAGCAGAGATGTTCATCAAGGATGCTCAGCGGATAACCCAGTGTCTCCACCTGCTTGGGTGGAGCACCTTCTGCTCCCTTTCAATCGTCTGCTGGAAACAGGTCAGCTTCCAGTGTGCTTTCTGATAAAAGGTGAAGCCTTTCAGGAAGGAATTGTTTTCTTCATGTTCTTAAAAAATAACCCAACTTTTTATTTTAAAATAATTGTTAGAGTATAGAAGAGTGGCAAGGATGACACAGAGTACTGGAAATGCTTCACTTAGCATCTTTTGGAGCCGTAGTACCAGAATCAAAAGTAAGACAGAGGAGCAATACAATGGCCCTGACTGATCTACAGAGAGCACTCCCATTTTCCTGGTGTTTCCACAGGTGTCCAGGATGGCATTCTTCCCCATGCTGTTTTTAGTTGTCATCTAAGTTTCCTCTACAGCAAAGTGAAGAACTGAAGAGGCTCTTGATGAAAGTGAAAGAGGAGAGTGAAAAAGTTGACTTAAAGCTCAACATTCAGAAAACTAAGATCATGGCATCCAGTCCCATCACTTCATGGCAAATAGGTGGAGAAACAGTGGAAACAGTAGCTGACTTTACTTTTCTGGGCTCCAAAATCACTGCAGATGGTGACTACAGTCACAAAATTAAAAGACACTTACTCCTTGGAAGGAAAGTTAGGAGCAACCTAGACAGCATATTAAAAAAGCAGAGACATTACTTTGTCAACAAAGGTCTGTCTAGTCATGGCTATGGTTTTTCTAGTGGTCAGGTATGGATGTGAAAGTTGGACTATAAAGAAAGCTGAGTACCGAAGAATTGATGCTTTTGAACTGTGGTGTTGGAGAAGACTCTTGAGAGTCCCTTGGACTGCAAGGAGGTCCAACCAGTCCATCCAGTCCTGGGTGCTCATTGGAAGGACTGATGTTGAAGCTGAAACTCCAATACTTTGGCCACCTGATGTGAAGAGCTGACTCATTTGAAAAGACCCTGATGCTGGGAGAGATTGAGGGCAGGAGGAGAAGGGGATGACAGAGCATAAGATGGTTGGATGGCATCACCAACTCAATGGACATGGGTTTGGGTGGACTCTGGGAGTTGGTGACAGACAGAGTGGCCTGGAGTGCTGTGGTTCATAGGGTCACAAAAAGTGGGACACGACTGAGCGACTCAGCTGAACTGAACTGAAGCCTCCTCTAACCTGTGAGGGTACCTTGGTCTTTGCTTGTCTTTCATGACTTTGGACAGTAGTGGACAGACGTTTTGTAGAATGCCCCTGCATCTGGGCATGTCTGACATTTCCCATGACTAGACTGAATAAGGACACCACAGAGCTGATGTTCCTTTCCACTGCATCATTGTGTCAGGAGGAACCTGAAGTCTACATGGCATTACTTGGGATCCCAACTTTGGTCACTTGGTAAGGTGGTATCTGTCAGGTTGTTACCGAAAGGTAAGTGTGTGTGGGGGGTCAAAAGCCAGTAAACAGGGCACGCTGGTGGAAAGAAAAGTTTGTTTTATTTCAGATGCTGGCAACTAGAGGGAGGGTGGCAGCCATCTGTCCAAAGGCCAACTCCTCCCATCCCACCAACAAGCAAGGGGTGAGAGCTTTTATAGACAAAGTTTGTGTGTGTGTTGCGGGGGGGTGGGGGTGGGGGTGGGCGGGGGGCGGTGGTTACGTGCAAAAACAACACAGTCATCTCTAACAGTCACGATCATCAGTGGTCTGATTAGCATCACCTTGGTTGTTTTAGGTACAGTTAATCTTCAGTTTGGGGATGCATTTGTTCCCATTTCTTTGCAATGAGTTCTCAGAATTGTGGCAGCTCAAATCCTGGGTACAGCCTGGTCATCATGTAGTTAACTTCTCCACCTGTGGTTTTGGTATTTATAAGATGCTGCTGCTGGTGCTGCTAATTCGCTTCAGTCGTTTCTGACTCTGTGCGATCCCATAGACGGCAGCCACCAGGCTCCCCCATCCCTGGGATTCTCCAGGCAAGAACACTGGAGTGGGCTGCCATTTCCTTAGCTCACAGGATATGGCTCAGAATATTATCTATAGCCCTTGAGAAAGAGCTAAAGGTCCTTGACTATGCTTAATAATTACATTATTATTATTTACTCTCCTTAGACTGTTTTCCTTTGTTTCAGCATTTTTCACTTCTCTGGTCAAACTTATTTTTTGATTAAAGTTTTACAGGCAAAAGACAGGCAGAGGACGTTGTCGGGGGTCCTGCTCCGTTTCAAGTTTTCTCCATTGTAAAGGCACAGTGTTTCCCTGTAAGACGGTCACCATACTCAAAGGGAGGGGTATTAAGCTCCACTTCTTAGAGAGATGAATAATAAATAATTTGTGATTTAAAAAGAAAAAAAAAATTGTGATTAATATTCATTGGGCTAAGATGCATTCAGACTATGCAAATATCCTGTTTCTCCTTAAAGTTTTGCCCTAACATGAGCTTTCATCTGTGGATCTTGGTTCAAGCAGGCATTGTCTTTAACATTGGTTTTAACTTGACTTTAATGGAATACACAGACTTTTAAAAATTATCATATAATATTATGTCAGTGAAGAAACAAATGCTTAATGTTTACTAAATGTCTATAACAGAAGCAGTAATCTCTCAAACATCCCCTACTTGTATCTTAAGACATAATGAACAGACTGTCATGGTGCACTAAGTCTGGAGTCCATTGGTGCCGTTTATGGAGCTTGTTGGGTTTTCCTGATAGCTTAACTAGTAAAGAATCTGCTTGCAATGCAGGAGACCCCAGTTTGATTCCTGGGTTGGGAAGTTCCCCTGGAGGAAGGCATGGCAACCCACTCCAGTATTCTTGCCTGGAGAAGCCCCATGGACAGAGGAGTCTGGAGGGCTACAATCCACGAGGCTGAAAAGAGTCAGACACAATTGTGTGACTAAGCATAGCAGAGCACATGGAGCTTATTAAAAATGTGAAAACCTAGGCCACAAGTACTTTTACTGAACATGTATGCCATGTAGAACATATTTAGGTAGACTAGAATCTGGTATAAACCAAGTGTGAGAAACAGGTGTCTATTAAAAAGAGCCCATTTTTTTTTTTTTCAGTTAAAAATAAATCAATGGCAAGATACAAAATAGTGTAGAACTTATGTAATGTAGTTTGTGATATGTGTTTGCATACAAACTTGCTGAAGATAGGAGTTGTTTATCACTCACTCAATCAAGTATCTGTACCATGCTCAGTGCAGTGGCAGAGGTTATAAAGGAGACACAGAGACAGTTAAGACTTGGCTCTTCCCAGAATTGCTCACAGTCTGATTGGTAAGATAAAACATTTAGCTCATTAACTGTTTAAGGTTGTCAAATGGTCAGTGTTGGGCTGACTCTAAAAGTAACTGAAGAACCAAGACATGAGAGATGAGAGGAGGCTTCATGAAGGACATACAATTGAAGACAGAATCTAAGTGTGGTAGAGGGCGGGGAGGAAAGCCTGAAGGGAAGGAAAGAGCCTGAGTTGAAGGTTCAAGGCGTGGTCAGCACCAGGGACAAAGACACTGGCAGAAGCTTAGGAGGACACGCAAAACCCAATAACAAAATCTGACTTGTGGGTAAAACAGGAGAGCATGACAGGGACAGCCTGCTGACAGTGGTGTTCTAGGAAATTCATCTTTTCCCATTCTTATCTCCCCAACAAACCCTAATGTTTCCCTGCCAATGAGGACACACTGTTAATGTTGATGATGAACCTATGTGAAGACTCACAATGATCTTGGCAAATGGAAACAATGGAAAGAACCCAAAAGAATGGCATTCAAACAGGACAAATAGAAGCAAGCTCAGTTCAAGGACTGATAAAACTGCTCCTGTTGATGCTTTTGAACTGTGGTGTTGGAGCAGACTCTTGAGAGTCCCTTGGACTGCAAGGAGATCCAACCAGTCCATTCTGAAGGAGATCAGCCCTGGGTGTTCTTTGGAAGGAATGATGCTAAAGCTGAAACTTCAGTACTTTGGCCCCCTCATGCGAAGAGTTGACTCACTGGAAAAGACTCTGATGCTGGGAGGGATTGAGGGCAGGAGGAAAAGCGGACGACAGAGGATGAGATGGCCGATGGCATCACCGACTCGATGGACGTGAGTGTGAGTGAACTCTGGGAGTTGGTGCTGGACAGGGAGGCCTGGCGTGCTGCGATTCATGGGGTCACAAAGGAGTCGGACACAACTGAGCAACTGAACACATAATGGGGGCTGATAGTTGCATAAGAGTATTAGAAAGGGTCCAGGACTCAAAACAAATTTATCAGTCCATTTTAAATGATTAAATAGATTCTGATTCTTACTTTGGTCCCTTGAACTAAATATTTTGTTCATTTTACCTTTTAGGAAATTTAGGCTAAAAGAGTATCAGGAAAACTGAACCAACACTTGGTAGAGACAGGTCTTCTGAAGTCATATGCAGTGAGAATCACTGAACTATGGAGCACCAGACTGTGTGTGTGTGTGTGTGTGTGTTGAGGGGGAGCGTTATATGTATATAAATGAATGTGTAGGCCATACACAGCATATACACATGTTCACAAGCAAAGAGATCTTCCCTTCTTTGTCACCACCTGTCCCCTAAAATAACAAAATTCACATGCAATAATGGTTTACCTAAGCAGAAACAATTAACCAAAAGAGCAACAACAGTCTGCCTTAAATACACAAGATCTCTCTGACTCTTAAAAGTGGCAGAGCCTATTTGAAAACATCCCGAAGAATCGCATTGCTTATGCTGGAACTACCCTGAGTAGTCCCTCACTCTTAAAGCCCTTGGTCCATAAAGTGCTGGCAGGAAGCCATTCCTGGAGAGGAGGAAAGGGCTGGGAGGACAGCTCTATCTCGCAGAAATGTACGGCGGAAAATGAGACCGGATGTTGTTTGCAATTGATTTTGTGGAGGGGAATGGGAGGATGAATCTAATTAGTGGAACTGCAGACGACTCACGACTTCAGGCTGGTTTTCTCAAAACCCATAAAACGTTCCACAGGTTCCCCCTCCCCTCCTCCCCAACAAGTGGTCAGGCACAAACCTGCTTGTCTCCATGGAGAGAATGAAGGTCACCACTTAATAAAGCTCCTCTTTGGTGGACGAGCTGTCAGAGTGAAATGGTCTGTATTCATTTTAATAAAAGAAAGGTTGGGTTGCGATAGTGTCTGACACCAGGCACACTCTCTTCTTTCTTTTAAGCTGCATCGTCTAATAAATATGTATCATTTCTAAGGGAAAGCATTGGGTCAGACTCCCACCCCAAGAACACAGGATTAAGAAGATGCTGTGCCGGCTGCTCATGCCAGCTCCATGCCGTGTGTCAATAAAAGTCCAGGGCTCATCACATTTCATTCCTCACAAGCGCGGCCTTCCAGCTCATCTCCGAGCTGCCGCCTCCTGCACAGCGTGAAATCAGGCCCCCAAAAGCAATTTCAGCTCCTGCTTCTCGCAGGGTTTCCAGTTTTGATGCAGAGCCCTGGCACCGGGCAGCCTGGCGGTCAGGGGATGAGACGAGAAATAACATGCAGTTTACAAAAAATAAATAAGAAAATAGAAAAAGATATAAAATTGTAGATCCTACTGGTCCAAATCAACTCAGAGCACACTGCTCCTTACTACTGGTGAAGGAGAAGCAAGTCTCTCAAGGTGCAGCCTTTAAACAGCTCATCTCTGCATCCATCCAGGTGGGCAGGGTCCCCACGTGCTTCCCACACCCCAGCCTATTCCCCCTTGTGTGTGTATTAGTCAATCAGTTGTGTCCGATTCTGTGTGACTCCATGTACCATAGCCAGCCAGGCTCCTCTATCTGTGGAACTCTCCAGGGGATCTTCCCAACCCAGAGATCGAACCTGGGTCTCCTGCATTACAGGCTGACTCTTCACCATCTGAGCCACCTGGGAAGCCTTAAAGAGGCCTGTACTTCTCCTTTGCCCCTCTTGCATTCCTATCCCCATTGTTCTCTCTTCCATCCGAAAGAGACTGGGAGTTCCTTTAAGGTTTGGAGAAAGTCACTATATCATGCTGTAAATGTAAAGTCGCCCAGAACAAGATGATTTATCATAAAATGATAATGACACTCTGCTCTGTAATTCATCATGCACTTTATTTGCCGATTCATTAATGAACCCATCCAAGATTCCGGGATAATGGCCTCTAATTCTACAGGTACGAGAGTTTGCAGTAATTGTTCTAAATTATAATTACCTTTCCCAGTTTCCAGGAAGAGTTTGGTAAGGAATCATCCTGGTTATTGGCAAGGTGGACATTTTCATACTATTTTAACCAATACAGCATAAGAAACCCTGAGCACTAACAACATAAATACACTTTATCATTGTTTTGCTGAAACCTAATGTGCATTTCCTTTGTGGTAGAGTCCATTCCCTGTCCACCTGAAACTATCACAACATTGTTAATTGGCTACACCCCAATTCAAAATGTTTTTGGTGTTTAAAAAATAAATAAAAATTTTAAAAATTAAATTATCTTACATCATTATTTTAAATTATCTTACATCATTATAGAAAATTTAAAATATAGAGGGGAAATCATTGCTCCAAACCTCCTATCCTGAAGCATAATGTGATGTATTCAAATCTCAGACCCAAGATGGGCTCAGCCAGAAATCCAGAAATCTGCAGTTGACCGGAGAACTGGTGGCCAATCCATCTCTTTAGAGTCAACAACTGAGTCCATAAGTTACCAATATGAATACCAGGAAGAAAATGAGGAAAATATCTTTTCCTCTATGGGCTCTACTGGTGGAGAGCGATTTTGTAACAGTGATCAAAACACTCACAGCTGTGGACCCAGTGAGTTCATGGCAGAGGACATCACCCATAGCAATGGTCCTCTCCTCTCCACCACCCACCAAGGTCTTGTAACAAAATCATCCTTAGAGTGTTACTCATTGCAATGGAAAGGATCCAAGGGAATAGGAACAGAAATAGTAACAAGTCAGTTAACTCTCATTAGATATTCAGGACACAGTATTAGGTAGTTACTTGAAAGTGTTTACTAAAGCTGCAAACTCTTTGTTACTATTTAAGTTATAGCTTACAGCATGCGTGCATACTTGCTTCAGTTTCCGACTCTGCGACACCACAGACTGTGGCCCACCAGGCTCCTCTGTCCATGGGATTCTCCAGGCAAGAATACTGGAGTAGGTTGCCATGCCTTCCTCCAGGATATCTTCCCGACTTAGGGCTCAAACCTTCATCACCCTGCCTTGCAGGTGGATTCTTACTCATTGAACCAAGCATAAATTCGGACCCTACAAAAATCCAAATCGAGACTGAAAGAATATCCAGCAAAATGTTTTTCTACCTCTCTACAGCTCGTATGGCCAATGGTGACGTCTCCTCTTTTTCCTATGCTTTACCTGTTCTTTGTTGAAGACATTAAAACATATGTAAGGAAGACACTTCTGATTTTTTAGAAATCTGAGTAGAAAGCATTACAAAGCTGTCCACACCGAATGTCACACCGCCAAAAGGTTACCCAGCCATAAATCAGTCTACATATGTGTACTGGGCTGGCCACATAGCAGTCTTGCACAATGAAGACCTAGGAAGATGCTACAAAGCCTCATCGTCTACTTTGCTCCAAGGCCAGGAATAAGAAGCCTGGGAACATCTGAGTACTGCAGCTGGGCTCACAATGTGGCGACACAAAGTGTGAAAGTTAAGCCCAAATACCAATTGATAAATCTCGACTTTGTGCTCTGAAGCTTGACAGGAAGAGTCTAGCTGGTGATGCCGGTGCCGGAGAGGAAACGGGCCCAGAGCACTGGCTTATCGAAGACTGTTTTAATGTTTTATTTGAGTAATGGGCCTTGCAAATTAGCACCCCCTGCGGCCTGAAATACATATCTTTTCAAGGACACACCAGTTTTCAATTCGACAGGTGATACGGAAAAAATCCCCAAGGGGAGCTTTGATTTCTGTACTTTTCAGACACAGTTATATTTTATTCCAGCTCTGATGATGTGGAGGATGGCGGAGGGCTCTGAGGGTGAGCTGACGGCTTGCAGAGGAAATGGAGCAGAAAACAGCTCTCAGAGCAAGGTGCGGGGAGGGGTGGGGTGGGGGTGGTTTGGGGACAGCGAGTGGGGAGGGAGGCCACTCCCATCCTAGGGAGGAAGGGGGCCAGTCTCTCTGCCCCTGGGGAGGAGGGGCAGACAGCCGGCAGACATCCAGCACACACCGTGTCCTCAGGGGGACTTTTCACTCCCACTGCCCCTCTCTCATTTCCTCTCCTTTCCTCCTCTTGCTCCAGTCTTCTTGATCACAAAACAGTTAAGATGTGAGTCTAGCTCAACAACTAGTTTAAATGATGCACCCACCCATTGATGGAGTCAACACATACTCGCTCTGCATCTCCTATGTGCAAGCACCATGTTGAAGCTCAAGTGGCAGCCTGTTGGGTGATGCACAGGCTTTGACCCTGGGGAGATAGACATTCTACTCCTGACTCTGCCATTGCCAGCTGGGTGAGCCTGAACAATTAGCCCTGCATTTTCTCATCTATAAACCTGGGATAATGGAACCCGATTTACATATTAGTGGGAGGCACAGAGGTCAGTATATGTCAGGTGGATGAGTCATGACTAGTGCTCCCTAGAAGGGATTTTTCAAAAAGGACAGACCCATTTGACTTCCCAAACACATTTATGTTTCTTAGAAGAAAAGTCAGGGCCAATTAATTCCCAAATACCTATCTTCTAAGAGGGTCGGCCCAGATGAAGTTGATAACACCAAATATATCTATAGATGGACACAAGGAGCAAGAGGCCAGGCATGCCAGGTGAGAAAGATGCTCAGGTCCCACCATAGCCCATTCCCCCGCAGTGCAGGGGCCATGTCAGAAAGCTTGCTCCAACTGCACCCTTGACCCTAGGGTCCCTGACCTGTCCTGTCAGACCCAGGGGCTCACAAATACTGTCCACGGAGTGGACTGCAGATTTAAATGACCCGTGCTTCAATGAGGGTACTCCATGCTGGAAGGGTGGGGAAATGAAACCATCTATCTATGTATCTACCCCTACCTACCTATGTATCTATGTATCCATCTTACTCTATGCACCTGTCAGGTAGCTATCTATGATTCTATCATCTGTCCATCTATCACAATCTTTATCACCTATCACTTATACATTATTTACCATCTGTCTCTCCATCTATCACCTACCTATGCTATGTCATCTATTACCTATCTCTCATCTATTTATCACCTATCTATCATATATATATATATGTGTGTGTGTGTGTGTGTGTGTGTGTGTGTAAAATCTATCTATTTATTTATTTGCCTGGTAATAGCCTTAATACTGATTCTGAAAGTCCTTGAAAACATGAGCCTCATAAAGAGTTGTAGATGGATAAAAATTTCATCAGGAAATTTTAA
Source organism: Nanger dama (assembly GCA_917880005.1). Taxonomy (NCBI): domain Eukaryota; kingdom Metazoa; phylum Chordata; class Mammalia; order Artiodactyla; family Bovidae; genus Nanger; species Nanger dama. The sequence goes on from CAKJTW010000076.1 coordinate 4,586,530, forward strand.
TTTGAATCACTTTTCTAGAAAATCCAATTTAATAGAACTTCCCTACAAAAAGGTGTGCTGTTACTATTTGACATTCAATACCTAGTTTTTTACAACATAAAGGTAGATGTGATTTTTATTAAAAAAACACTCCAGCACGCTGAGGCTTAATTCCATAATTTAAAATGATTTTTTTAAGTCAGATACAAAATAAAATGTTCATTTGTTAAGTACCTACTATAGGGTTGACATTGAGAATTAAAAGATGGTTCCTTTACCTGAACAGCATTTAAAATGTCCCCAAGATAGAAGAAGAGCTATCTCTTACAACTATTTTTTAAACTACACCAATAGAAAATAGATAAATTTATGGCATGAAAAAAAGTCACAGAAAGGATTTATAATTAGTAAACATATCTAAATATGTCAACCGCCAATGTGAGCAATAATTAAAATGAAAATATTAGTATCCTATCATGTCATAATAATAAATAATAACAAATTGTAAGAGAAACCCAAGTAAGATGGTAGGTGTTGCAAGAGGGCATCAGAGGGCAGACACACTGAAACCATACTCACAGAAAACTAGTCAATCTAATCACACTAGGACCACAGCCTTGTCTAACTCAGTGAAACTAAGCCATGTCTGTGGGGCAACCCAAGACAGGCGGGTCGTGGTGGAGAGATCTGACAAAATGTGGTCCACTGGAGAAGGGAATGGCAAGCCACTTCAGTATTCTTGCCTTGAGAACCCCATGAACAGTATAAAAGGCAAAATGATAGGATACCAAAAGAGGAACTCCCCAGGTTATTAGGTACCCAATATGCTACTGGAGATCAGTGGAGAAATAACACCAGAAAGAATGAAGGGATGGAGCCAAAGAAAAAACAATACCTAGTTGTGCATGTGACTGGTGATAGAAGCAAGATCCGATGCTGTAAAGAGCAATATTGCATAGGAACCTGGAATGTCATGGTTCCATGAATCAAAGCAAATTGGAAGTGGTCAAACAAGAGATGGCAAGGCTGAACGTCGACATTCTAGGAATCAGCAAACTAAAATGGACTGGAATGGGTGAATTTAACTCAGATGACCATTATATCTACTACTGTGGGCAGGAATCCCTCAGAAGAAATGGAGTAGCCATCATGGTCAACAAAAGAGTCTGAAATGCAGTACTTGGATGCAATCTCCAAAACGACAGAATGATCTCTGTTCATTTCCAAGGCAAACCATTCAATATCACAGTTATCCAAGTCTATGCCCAAGTCTAACCAGTAACGCTGAAGAAGCTGAAGTTGAACGGTTTTGTGAAGACCTACAAGACCTTTTAGAACTAACACCCAAAAAAGATGTCCTTTTCATTATAGGGGACTGGAATGCAAAAGTAGGAAGTCAAGAAACACCTGGAGTAACAGGCAAATTTCGCCTTGGAATGCGGAATGAAGCAGGTCAAAGACTAATAGAGTTTTGCCAAAAAAATGCACTGGTCATAGCGAACACCCTTTTCCAACAACACAAGAGAAGACTCTACACATGGACATCACCAGATGGTCAACACCAAAATCAGATTGATTATATTCTTTGCAGCCAAAGATGGAGACGCTCTATACAGTCAATGAAAACAAGACCAGGAGCTAACTGTGGCTCAGATCATGAACTCAAATTGAAGAAAGTATGGATAACTGCTAGACCATTCAGGTATGACCTAAATCAAATCCCTTATGATTATACAGTGGAAGTGAGAAATAGATTTAAGGGCCTAGATCTGATAGATAGAGTGCCTGATGAACTATGGAATGAGGTTCATGACATTGTACAGGAGACAGGGATCAAGACCATCCCCATGGAAAAGAAATGCAAAAAAGCAAAATGGCTGTTTGGGGAGGCCTTACAAATAGCTGTGAAAAGAAGAGAGGCGAAAAGGAAAGATATATGCATCTGAATGCAGAGTTCCAAATAGCAAGAAGAGACAAGAATGCCTTCTTCAGCGATCAATGCAAAGAAATAGAGGAAAACAACAGAATGGGAAAGACTAGAGATCTCTTCAAGAAAATTAGAGCTACCAAGGGAACATTTCATGCAAAGATGGGCTCGATAAAGGACAAAAATGGTCTGGACCTAACAGAAGCAGAAGATATTAAGAAGAGGTGGCAAAAATACATGGAAGAACTGTACAAAAAGATCTTCACGACCCAGATAATCATGATGATGTGATCACTAATCTAGAGCCAGACATCTTGGAATGTGAAGTCAAGTGGGCCTTAGAAAGCATCACTACGAACAAAGCTAGTGGAGGTGATGGAATTCCAGTGGAGCTGTTTCAAATCCTGAAAGATGATGCTGTGAAAGTGCTGCACTCCATATGCCAGCAAATTTGGAAAACGCAGCAGTGGCCACAGGACTAGAAAAGGTCAGTGTTCATTCCAATTCCAAAGAAAAGCAATGCCAAAGAATGCTCAAACTACTGCACAATTGCACTCATCTCACATGCTAGTAAAGTAATGCTCAAAATACTCCAAGCCAGGCTTCAGCAATACGTGAACTGTGAACTCCCTGATGTTCAAGCTGGTTTTAGAAAAGGCAGAGGAACCAGAGATCAAATTGTCAACATCTGCTGGATCATGGAAAAAGCAAGAGAGTTCCACAAAAACATCTATTTCTGCTTTATTGACTGTGTGGACCACAATAAACTGTGGACAATTCTGAAAGAGATGGGAATACCAGACCTCCTACCCTGTCTCTTGAGAAATCTGTATGCAGGTCAGGAAGCACCAGTTAGAACTGGACATGGAACAACAGACTGGTTCCAAATAGGAAAAGGAGTGCATCAAGGCTGTATACTGTCACCTTGTTTATTTAACTTATATGCAGAGTACATCATGAGAAACGCTATACTGGAAGAAACACAAGCTAAAATCAAGATTGCTGGGAGAAATATCAATAACCTCAGATATGCAGATGACACCACCCTTATGGCAGGAAGTGAAGAAGAACTAAACAGCCTCTTGATGAAAGTGAAAGAGGAAAGCAAAAGTTGAGCTTAAAGCTCAACATTCAGAAAAAAAGAAGATCATGGCATCCGGTCCCATCACTTCATGGGAAATAGGTGGGGAAACAGTGGAAACAGTGTCAGACTTTATTTTTTTGGGTTCCAAAATCACTGTAGATAGTGACTGCAGCCATGAAAGTAAAAAACGCTTAGTCCTTGGAAGAAAAGTTATCACCAACCTAGATATATTCAAAAGCAGAGACATTACTTTGCTGAATAAGGTCTGTCTAGTCAAGGCTATGGTTTTTCCTGTGGTCACATATGGATGTGAGAGTTGGACTGTGAAGAAGGCTGAGCGCTGAAGAATTGATGCTTTTGAACTGTGGTGTTGGAGAAGACTCTTGAGAGTCCCTTGGACTGCAAGGAGATCCAACCAGTCCATTCTGAAGGAGATCAACCCTGGGACTTCTTTGGAAGGAATGATGCTGAAGCTGAAACTCCAGTACTTTAGTCACCTCATGCGAAGAGTTGACTCATTGGAAAAGACTCTGATGCTGAGAGGGATTGGGGGCAGGAGGAGAAGGGGACAACCGAGGATGAGATGGCTGGATGGCATCATGGACTTGATGAACATGAGTCTGTGTGAACTCTGGGAGATGGTGATGGACAGGGAGGCCTGGTGTGCTGTGATTCAGGGGGTTGCAAAGAGTCAGACACAACTGAGCTATTGAACTGAAGTAAAAATAAAAAAATAACAAAAACAATACTAATTCTGCACAATACTCAGTTGCATGGCTGGCAGACACATGAACTTTCAGGAGTAGTGGAAGCCTTATTGGATGCTCCTGATCCAATGGTCTTATGTTTTGAAATTGATTATAAGGAAATAATCAGAGATGGAGACATAGATTTATATTTAAAGATATCAGAGTATAATTCATAATAGAAAAAGGAAATGACCTACTATTCAACAATCGGCACTGAAGAAATCAGGATACTGTTACAGAACATCATACAGCTGGGATTCTAAGAGTTACCTTCTGACCTGAGGAATGGTCACAGAATTAAGAGCAAAAAAAAAAACAAAACAGGATATAAAATAATATACTGGGCACTTCCAGGGCCAGACTGAAGTGGCAAGACTTGCACACCCAATGCATGGGGCCCAGGTTTGATCCCTGGTCAGGTAACTAGACCCCACATGCTACAACTAAGATCCTGTGCAGCCAAAGAAAGAAATATTTCAAAATAAATGAATAAAATAGTATACAAATATAACTGCTATCATGCAAAAGAAATAAAGATGCATAAAGCAAGGCTGGCAAGATAGATACAAAAATTTTAATAGTGGTTTGTCTCTGAGAGATGGAATTTTTTTTCTTTTTATATTTGGTATTTTTTCCCAAATTCTGAAAAAATTAATATGTATCACAATATAGTTTAAAAATCACATTAAAATTTTACAAAGCCTCCCTCATCCAAAACAAATCAACAGATTCAGAAAATAAGCAGAAATGAAGAGGTCTTAGAAAATATAATGATTTGAAAGTGCTAGCTCCACAAAATGGATTTCCCCAACAAATGTTTGCCTCCTTCTGTGTGAGGGAAATAACGTTTGAATTTTGGAAGTATGCAAGTCTGGAACTTTGAAGTGATAAAAAGATCGAGTCCATGAGCCACGGTATGTGAGGGGCAGGAGGATGCTGGCTGCGCATCTTGAATGGATCAAGAGTACAGAGAACAGGTGAATGGCTCTGCAGTCACCAAAAATGCCTCACCCTGAAGGTCCCCTCTTACCTCTGCAACTGCAGGGAGAAAACCCACGCCTCTGTGCCCCACCCCCACCACACCCCAGAGTGGACAGCGAGCCTCACCTCCCAGCCTCACGGGAGAGACAGAGAAACAAGACAGAAAGATCACTTCAGGCCACGGGTGTTTCCTAGCACGCCTTCCTGAGGGCTTTGCAGCTTCACTGCGATTTGCTGACACACTTTCCTGCCTCTTGCTGGGTCCCTGGACCTGGCCTGGTGCTGAGTCGCTGTTATCTCAGGACCAGAGTCTCCTTTACCCCAGGAGAGGAACAGACCAGAGTCTGTCAACTACGATCCCTGGCGCCAGTGGTGGGCTCAAGTGTTATGATGTCTGAAATGTTTAAAATTTGTGGGGAGTTCTTTCAAGAAAAGAGAAACAAAATGTCTGCAAACAATAAATGCCACAGAGGGTGTGGAGAAAAGGAAACCCTTGCACACTGTTGGTGGGAATGTACATTGGTACAGCCATAAGGAAGAACAGTATGGAGGTTCCTTAAAAAACTAAAAATAGAGTTGCCATATGATCCAGCAATCCTATTACTGGGCATGGATTCAGAGAAAACGATAATTTGAAGAGACACATGCACCTCGATGATCATTGCAGCACTATTTACAATACCAAAGACATGGTAGCAACCTGTATGTCCATCAGCAGAGGAATGGATACAGAAGATATGGTATATTTACAACAGAATACTACTCAGTGATAAAAAGAATGAAATAACGCCATTTGTAGCAACATGGATGAGCCTAGGGGTTATCATATGAAGTGAAGTAAGTCAGAGAAAGGTAAATCATACAACATCACTGATACGTGGAATCTTTAAAAATGATACAAATGTACACAAAATAGAAACAGACAAAAAAAAAAAAATTTATGGTTCCCATGGGGGAAAGATTACGGAAGGGATAAATTAGAAGTTTTGGATTAACGGGTACACAGCACTATATATAAAATAAATAACCAATAAGGACCTACTGTATAGTACAGAGAAACTGTAATAACCTATATGGGAAAATAATCTGAAAAAGAAAGGACGCGTGTTTATGTATAACTATAACTGGACCACTTTGCTATACTACTGAAATTAACACGACATGGTAAATCAACCATACTCAAATAAAAAAGAAAAAATGAGAATAGAAAATTATGAGTCCTAAATTAAGTATGAAATGAGTATTGAGAATAAAATAAACCACAATCTGTCATAAACTTTAAAGCACAGTAGAGTGTTCTATATTTTTATCTGCTGCATTTTCAAGTATATTCCCAACAAGAGAAAAACTCCATTTTGACTCTCTGTGAAAGAGGGTTCCTCCACTCCTAAACTTGCGCTCGTGAGAACTGGGTGAACTTTCCACAGACTGGCCTGTTCTCCTAGCCCTGCTTCCAGCAGGATGCCAGGCGGGCCACTCCGTGGATGCGGGAGGACACGCCAGGGGTCATCCCTTCACAGGACAGTGGTGACCCTGCCTGAGCAGAAAGGCATGGGACCCAGGGAAGCACCTGGTTGTGGAGCTGAGCTCCGTTTCCCTCACTCAGCTGCCCCTAACGGGCCCATTCTCCACTCGACGGACTGGCAGGAGGCAGGAGGGAGAGGGAGGCCCCACTGAAGCCAGGGAGGCGGTGCTCTGGGGAGCTCCAAGGGTCTTCTCAACTTGGAGACCACAGGACAGTGCAGCCCTGCAGGTAGAGACCCCAGAGTGAAGGGCGGAAGTCCTGGCTGACGGTGCTCGGCTGGCTGTTGTGGGCACATGGTCCTAGGAGAACTGCCAGACCCTCCATCCGCATCCGCTCTGCTCGTCAGAGGGAGCAGAAGTCTTCTCAGCCTTTTTGATGAGGTAGAGAAAAAAAGGCCACTCTGTGTGTTGTCAGGGTAGACCCTGTGCTTGGATGCTCTGGTTTAGGGGGTGTGTGTGTGTGTGTGTGTGTGTGTGTGTGTGTGCACGCGCCTGCATGCTTGAGTAGGGTGGGAGTATAAGTAACATCTCCCTCTCCTGGGTTTGGAGTTAACTGAGACAGTGACAGGGGGCCACAGGTGATCGTGTCAACAGTCTTCCTGATTTAAGAGCAGCTCGTTTGGCTGTGGTTACAGGGAGCCTTCTCTTACTTTGTTGCTATTGTCGTTTAGTTGCTAAGTTTTGTCCAACTCCTTTGAGACCCCGTCGACTGTAGCTCACCAGGCTACTCTGTCTGTGGGATTTTCCAGGGTGCGTTGCCATTCCCTTCTCCAGGGGACCCAGGGATTGAACCCGTGTCTCCTACATTGGCAGGTGGATTCTTCACTACTGAGCCACTAGGGAAGCCCTCTGTTACTTTACCCCAGAACTGAAATAATATCTGTATCATATGTAAAACATGCAGGCACAGGCAGGCCTCTTGTGCTGCAGATGGCAATGTGAGGGTGTCGTGGCCAGGATGCTGTAAACCAGAGCTGGGAGGTATTTCACGTTCACACAGCGACAGTCCATCTCAGCAGTCTGCCTGTGAGCAAAGGGCACCTTCTTCCATGGGGAGAAGTAAGAACCGGATGGGAAGGAGGCACAGACCCAGGTCCTTTCAAAAATCCTTTTATATCGAAATAAAAACTCAGAAAATGGATGTCTTCTCCTAATAGAAGCTCATTGAACTTTGCCAGAAGGGACAGGCTAGGCAGGCACAGAGTTCCACTAGCTGTTGTAAAGGAGCCCCATCCCCCAGTTCAGGGTTAGGGCTGGAATGGTCCTCTCCCACCTGCATCTCTGCAGATACCTGGGGCACAGACATGGTAAACTGGTTGGAACTGGCTGGAATTATGGGGACATCATCAAGGAGAAGACAGAACACAGAGAGAAGATGTCATACAGGGCGGGGGCAAGGCAGGAATGAAACACTCTATGCTAATAACTGTGCCTGCTGGGCAGACACCCCATTATAAATAAATGAATCAGCCCTTCTTGAGTTCAGACCATTGAACAGACACTGGTTAAGCTCTGAAATTGAGTTTGGGCCTCAAAGGGCTTCTTCCCTGGTAGCTCAGGCAGTAGAGAATCTGCCTGCAATGCAGGAGACCCAGGTTCGTTTCCTGGGTCAGAAAGATCCCCTGGAGGAGGAAATGGTGATCCACTCCAGTTGTTTCGCCTGAAGAATCCCTATGGACAGAGGACCCTGGCAGGCTACACACCACAGGGTCACAAAGAGTCAGACATGACTGAGGGACTAGCGCACACACACACTGGGCCCCCAAAAGCTACAGATCAGACCCTGAACCAAGTCCACAGTCAAAATGTATGATCTGAGACTTCCTGGGGGTCTAGTGGTTAATCCTCAGCACTTCCAATGCAGGGAGCACAGGTTCAACCCCTGGTCAGGGAACTAAGATTCCACATGCTGTGCAGCACAGGTTAAAAAGAAAAAGTGATCTTCTTCAGTATCCTGGAAGTCAGTCTGTTAGCCCTTCCTGGCCACCCGCCTCTCCACAGCAGGCGGTAAACTGTCTTCCTAGGAGCTCTAACAAGTCTTCCTCCTGCCGGCCTCTGTTTGCCATTTTTACTTAGTGCCAGAAAAAGATAAATGATCATCCGTTGTAAATTCTGAACTGATTTCTCCAACAATTCTTTTACAAAATCTCTGGAAGAAGCCACTTGCAGTTAAAAATTGGATTTGCTAGAAAGAACTGCCAATTCAAAGTTACTGATGGATCCACGCATTTAAAAGTCCCTACCAGTTCACTGCTGAGGCTTTCAAAAGCTCGTCAGCCCACATACACCTCTCTAATTGGCTCACTATTTACCTGGGAATTTATTCTGGATGGAATTATGGAGATACAGTTCCTAAATGTCCATTTTATTGCAACTCTTCCTGTGGCTGAAGACTGACCTAGGATCCAATTATTGAGATAACTGGCAAGAAAATTAGCTGGAGGTACTGCGTAGTCAGAGGTGATTTACTTATGAAATTCTTCATAAAATGTCACACAATGATATTATTACCTTGTGTATGTGAACTATTTTATAACCACAATTCAACATATATCTGTTAATTTTTTTACAGCGTTATGTACAGTTTTTAAATACAAGGCAACATGATTCTGGGTAAATTAATCAAAATTAACTTCATGGATAATTCAATCAGCAATCATTTAAAATTAGAGTTACATGCTAAAAACAACACATATTTAATATAAGCTCTATTTCTTCTCTCTGACTTTATCTCACATAGAATAACACCTTAGGATCTAAAATGTGGTTCGATTGTTCATCCATGTACTTATCTCTTCTTTTGCTGAACACTTCTGCCAGAGACTGGGTACAGCCCTGGAGACACAAAAGCAAGAATGCACACTGTCCGGGATTTCCTTGGGGATTCAGTGGTTAAGATCCTGCATTTCCAATGCAGGGAGCGTTGATCTGACCCCTGGTTGGGGAACTAGCATCCCCCGTGCTGCATGGCCAAAAAATAATAAAAATAAAAGGAACACTGGTCTGATTCTCACAGAGGCGATGATGCCATATCTGACTGGGGTGTATGTCAGGAGGGACACAGTGCAATGGAATGCGTGTATAACAGACACATGGTCAAGGTCCATATGGCGTGTGTGGTGGGAGGGGTTGGGGAAATTCACAGAATAGATAACGGTTCATGTGGCTTAAGCTCACCAGCAACCAAGGGGAGCAAGGGAACACTGTGCAGAGTCAGAAAGCAGGGTCAGACTTGGAAGGGGTGCAAGAGGTCAACTTCCAAAGGGAGTTACTGCAGCTGAGGCACCAGGAGGTGATGGCAGGGTGTGCTGGTTGCAGACACCTGCAGAGAGGCCATTTCTTACTGGAAGTGCAGAGAAGGGCTGGCACCCTGGATGCCACATCACCAGCTGTGGACGCATCCCTGGGTTGCCAAGGACCCAGGCAGAATTCTCAGCAGATCAGTATTAATTGCATGATCCACTCTATATTTTGGAAGGGTTCCTCTAGAGGTAGGAAGGATGGGTGCATGGGAGAAAGGTGGGGGTCAGAACAGGGAAGCCTCACTTTGTGATGGAATGAGGAGTTTTTAGCTCACCTGTTCTTGGGTGGGGTGGGTTGGGGAAGTCCAGGTTATAGTAAATGGTGATTGAATAGGAAATAAGGGAAGTGGAAGCAACAAGAACAACCTGGGCTCTCAAGACATTTGTTGATGGAGGGAAGGAGAGAGAGAGACCAGTCACTGAAAAAGGGTATCTGAAGCTATTTGGGGATTTTTTTAAACATGGCGGACATTTACATACTGAAGCAAAGAGAATGTATCTTCTTTTTCATCTTTCTTTCTAACAAGCATCTAAACACATGTCACATCCATTTTACAAAGCTCTATTTTTCCGAGGTGGGTACATACAGGTGAAGAAACTTACTGCATTGTAAAAGGCACACTAAACTAAAATGGTTGGTTTTTTTCTTCTTTTACTAAAATAAGTCTCAAAAGATACCAAAACATATGTGTTTCAAGAATTGATGCCATTCGCCTAGTATGCTCGTGGGTCTGAAACACAGAGCCACAGAATGACAGCAGAGTTGGGGGAGACAATGACGGTCAGCCCTAGAGAAGTCCAAACTCAAGAAGAAACAGTCCCGGATGCAGAGCCCACTGGTTTATTGTGGCATCAGAGTTAATCGATGCACGTGCCTTTTATGGCAGTTATCCATCAGCTGCTGCCTACTTACCTGGAGTCCTTAGTCAAGAAAGAGACCTGTGAGTCGGCTGTGAGCCTCCAGGAGGCTGGAGCAAGTCCAAGAATAGGAGGCAAGTTCTCAATGCAGACCCCAAGCCTTCCCCTCACATCCTAAGGTGGAGAGTTGTAACACCCTACTCTGGTGTCACAAAAAATGCCCAATCTTTCTATTTGAAAAGTGAAACCATTCGCTGCTCAGTCAGTCATGACTGACTCTTTGCAACCCTATAGACCATAACCCACCAGGCTCCTCTGTCCATGGGATTCTCCAGGCAAGAAACCGGGCCTGAATCCAGAATGCCAAGAATACAGGCGTGAACAGGGAGTGAAGATCTCCAGGGGATCGTCCCAACCCAGGGATTGAACCCCCATCTCCTGTACTGCAGGCAAATTCTTTACTCTATGAGCTACCAGGGAACCCCTCTACTCTTGCAGATATCACTGCTGCCTCTCAATATCCTATTATTAAATTAAAAGGCATCAAGAGGACCATGAGGGATGGAGGATGATTGGATCATAACAACCTGCTCCCGGAGATGATGCTCTGAAGCAGCCACCAGTAAGGTACAGAGAATAGAACCGTCTAGATCAGAAAGAGCCTGGAAGGCACCTCATCTAAAGAAAATCTCATACACAAAGTCTACTGAGCTGACCACAGAGCAAGGAGACAGGTGATGAGGAAATGGCTATTTTCACTTCAAAGGAATCTGCTACAGATGCTCTTATGTAAAGAATGACACTTAAAATATGCATTTATTGACCCCAAATATGAATGCCAAACTTCTCTACAATACTTTAAGAAGATTCATCTGTGCTCTCCTTGAATATGTCACCCATTACAGCATAGTGGTCAAGAAGAGGGGCTTTGAGCCAAACAGATTGGGGTGGGATCCAGGCTTCACCACGTACGACTATATAACTCAGGCTCAAGCAACCTCTTCTTCTAAACCCCACCCCCATAATGTACCTGTCTCTTATGTTGATGATAAGAAATTAAAATTATTTAAAAAAAAACATGTAGCACAGACTGGCTTTGTTGTTCACATTTAATGATTTTCAGTTCAGTTCAGTCAGTCATGTCTGACTCTTTCTGACCCCATGGACTGCAGCACGCCAGGCTTCCCTGTCCATCACCAACTCATGTCCATTGAATCAGTGATGCCATCCAACCATCTCATCCTCTGTTGTGCCCTTCTCCTCCTGCCTTCAATCTTTCTCAGCATCAGGGTCTTTTCCAATGAGTCAGTTCTTCCCATCAGGTGGCCAAAGTGTTGGAGCTTCAGCTTTAGCACCAGTCCTTCCAGTGGATATTTAGGACTGATTGCCTTTAGGATGAACTAGTTTGATCTTCTTGCAGTCCAAGAGTCTTCTCCAACACTACAGTTCAAAAGCATCAATTCTTCGGTTCTCAGCTTTCCTTATGATCCAACTCACATCCTCACTCGATTACTGGAAAAGCCATGATAATTTTAGTGCTGTTTTATGGTGAAAGCTATGTCAGGACAGTGTTTTGAGATATTTACCTCTATTTCTTCTCCACTGAACCTTGCTACTTTACCTCCCTTCCTCCTTCTTTCTTCCTATCCCGGAAGCAAGTGCTTTCCAGGTTCCCTGCCCTCAAGGATGGTTGTTAACATCATAAATGGAAAGAGAAATACTTGTTAATTCATGCTTTAGAGTTCCTGAAGTGGACAGACTACATAAAATACTTGTAAGACCACTGGTGGTTCAGGGGGCTGCTCCCCAGCCCTTCCCTTCAGTCCTGCGGACATGAAATTCCCCCGGCTGGAGAGTGGTCAGTTGGGAAGCAGTGAAGAGTGAGCCGCCCCCTAGGCCGTGGGATGCAGGATGCATGGAGGAGTCAGCTGTATGGGGGCTTTAGGCAGAGAGGCTGAGAGTCACACAGAGCACCCCAGACCTGCCCCGGCATCCTGGCCTGCAGCCACCTTTCGGGGCCTGACAGGTTAACAAGTGAAGGCCATTCCAGCACAAGGACATTTCAGGGCAGCCCTGGAACAGAAGCCTGCTCCCAACCCACCCTAACCAACACGGAGGAAGTGCTTCAAACTTCAGGGTCACCCTGGAAGTGAGTGGACAGAGTGGATTCTGAATGGACTGTGGTCCTGCCCCCAGGCAAAGTGGGGATGTGAAGTCCAGTTACTAAAAAGTAATAATATCAAAGTTACCTTTTGACACGCTTAGCCCAAGCTGTAGCCTGTGAGGTTCTTTCTAGTGACAAAAGGAAAATCGAGTGGATTTCTTATGGGACAAATGAAGTGGCTGGGGGACTTGCAGATGAGTGTGGGCTGGCCCGCCGGCTGGGAGGGTAAGCATGGGGCCCAGAAGAAGGGCCAGAGGCAAGGAAGTGATCACTTCTGCTCCTTTAAGCCGATTTCCAGGACCTGGATGTCTTCCTTCCCTCCCCGCTCCCTGACTCTTCTCCCTCCTCCCTGGATTTTCAGTTAAACCTTTCAATTCAAAGATTCCTACATGCAAACTCAGTTTTCCTGCCCCTTATCCAAGGGCCTCCTGGTGGAATTCGTCCTGTGCTCCGTGGGTCCCCAAAAGCCCCATGGACACGCCGCACACTTACCAGCCCTCCTCACCATATTTACGGCTCCCATTTCCTGGGGACTTACTTTATGCTGCACACTATCCTGAGAGCTTCATACACACCTCAGTCAAGGATATCAGGAGGAGGATAATCGCGTAAAGGCAGGATAAAGGCAGGTGCTATGAGAGCTCCTTTTGAGAGCAGGTAACAGACGCAGAAAGGTGGAGGCAGTCCTCTAAGATCACACAGCTTGGTCAGTGGACTGCAAGCCCAGGCAGTTGAGTTCAGAGCTCGCTCTTCACCTCCAGGTAAGTCAACCACCCGCTTGCACATAGAGCTCTGTTCTCACAGAGGTTTCATCCCTGTCTCTCTCAGAGACTTGCAAGCTCCTCTGTTGGTCTGTACCTTCACTCAACACATAGGAGCTGTTGAGTCCTAGTAGGTGCCAGACAGCATCCTTGGGAGGAAAGACCTCCCTTGCCATTCCTATGATGCCACGGGCTGACCCCAGGCCTTAGAGCCCAGTACATCTGTCCTCAACCATGACCTCGATCCAGAATTCACCTGGGCATCTTCAGCAAATGCTGACAGTGAGTTCACACCCGGGAGTTATAATTTAATTGGCCTAGAGGTGTCTCAGGCTCTGGAGCTTCAAAGCTTTTGCTTTCGAAACCCAACCTGGAAAATAATTCAAAGAACAAAATATCCTTTGACATTCATTCAAAATCATTTCTTACTATATCTTCATGTATTGTGTCTTAAGAAGAAAGCCAGATGTCATGCTAGGATCGGGAGTGCTTTCAGTGACTCCTGAAAGCAGGAGTATGCGGATGAAGGGAGGGTCCTGAGTCAGCCCCTGTGCACGCAGCCTTGTCCCTCATCTCTGATGGGGGACACAGCACCTCTGAGCTGAAGGGGAGGGGTCTGTTCTTCAGAGGCCCTCTACCATGACTCAGTTAAAGAGGAAGAAGCAAGTTTGCCTTGTGGCTCACCTGGGATCTTCAAGAACAGGACAGAAGTTTGATTTTCAGGGAACACTGGCGAAAGCATGTGACCTGCTAGACTCTGCGCTGCTCCTTCAGAGGCCCCAGGGCTGCCGCAGACACCCTGCCTGGCCTGCATTCCTGGCCCGCAGCCAGGCTCCCTGAGCCCTAGGCATAAAAGGGGCTGAGAATCATTGGGGCATATGTGGAGAGTGTCCTGCCCAGTGACAGCACCTCTTAAATCACTCTTCCCTGGTACCTAATCTCACTTTCAAGTGGAGTGATGTCAACTCCCGGGGAACCCAGTGCTCTGGAATTAACGTAAAGACCTGATGTGGATGCAGAGCTGCAAGAAGGAACAAAAGGCTGAACCGGGAAAGCAAGAGGGACCCTGAGAAGATAACTGAAAACAGCCACCAGTGATTACGTGTCTCACTTGCGTTTTCATCAGCTGACAGTATGATTTATTGTCTCCCCATTGGAGCACAATGTCCACCGTGAGAGGGGTGCAGTGTGCCTACTGTAACCCCAGGGCCTAGGTAGGTGCTAATAAATATTTACTGGGTTAGTTTAATGAAATATTAATTTCATTTAGCACCATACATGTAGCCTGCATTAACTCATTTAATCCTCCTAATAACCCTGAAAGGTAGACATGATGAATGCCATTTAGAGATGAGGAAACATGCTTGGAAAGTAATGTAAATTCCCCCAAAACCAAAACACACAGTGACAAGGTAGCAGAGTAAGGATTCCAGTTCAATGCTGTCAGCCACACAGCCTGTGCTCTTCCCATCCATCCCATGCTGTGGCCGGTGAATACAGAAAAAGGGCTGAGAGGGCAGAAGTGACGGTGAGGAGATAAAAGACAAGAAGAAGGAAAGGGACCCAGCTGATTAGGGAATGAAGGGTAGCCGTTCTTCTCGAAGAGACATGAACGGTCCCAGAGAAAACACGAGGAAAGACAGGTGAGCTTTCTGTTGACTCCTTCCTTGTCACTACCCATTGCACACAGTGAATTTTAAGTAACAATATTTTCACCCAGCTCAGGTAAAAACAACTATACGTCATGCCGACCCAGGTACCTCTTTTCCAATTTTTCATGTGTTGACATTTGACAAATCTTAAAATAGCAACAGAGAATTCTACTGCAACATCTCATGATGTCTTGGAGTGCTGACAAGCCGAAATGGAACACTGTCATTGTACAGATTCAACAAACACATTTACATACTCACACACACATAGTGTCACACACACACATAGTGTCACACACACAGACACTCACGCCCAAGGCTGGACAAAGGTTAAAGGGATTGACAAGGTGGATCCTGGGTCAGGAACAGAGTGTCGAGAGATCCTTAGTGGTCATCCCACCGTATTTGGGATCTCCCTGGCAGCTGCGTCGTCTCTGTTATTCTTCCAGATTTTGATAGCCACAGTTGAATTCCACTTTTCCACTGGAGAAACATCCTGAAGCCATCTTTTGTTGTTCAGTTGCTCAGTTGTGTCCCGCTCTTTGTGACCTCGTGGCCTGCAGCACACCAGTCTCCCCTGTCCTTCACTATCTCTAGGAGTTGGCTCAAACTCATGTCCATTGAGTCAAGGATGCCATCCAACCATCTCAAGCCGTTACATCTTTTCAGTCAAAGAGGTCCAGCTTGAAGAAGGGTGCAAGCTGGTTCTCTGTGCTTCTATAGATCAGCTCATGTGGTTTACATCCAAAGGCCTCCTGAGGGGATTTCTCTGATGGTCCAGTGATTAAGAATGCACCATGTAACACAGGGGAAAAGCTTCAATCCCTGGTCCGGGAACTAAGATCTCACAGACTGTGGGGCAACTGAGTCCACATGTCACAAATAGAGAATCCATGCAGCACAACAAAAGATCCCACATTATGCAACTAAGACCCAGTGCAGTCAAACAAACAAATATATATATATATATATATATTTAAAAAGGCCTCCTAAGGAACAGGTATGGGGTTTGTCAGAAAGAAAATCATTTGTTGGTTGATGAGTGAGAACAGGTGTCAGACCCACAAGAAGGAAGAAGAAGGCCCTCATACAGAAAAGCGGATGAAAATAATACCAGCTGTTGTTCTACAGAGGTCAAATAAAACTTCTCTCCTGTGGTATCATGCGGTTTCTCAGGTGGTTCAGCTAGTAAACAACATGCCTGCCAGTGAAGGAGATACAAGAGATGTGGGTTCAACACCTGGGTCAGGGAGATCCCTTGGAGAAGGAAATGACAACCTAGTCCAGTATTACCGTCTGGGAAATTCCATGGACAGAGGAGCTTGGCAAGCTGCAGCTCATGTGGTCACAAAGAGTAAGACATGACTGAGCGTGCATGCGCACGCACACACACACACACACACCCGTATGGTATCAGGTGGATGTCTCCCAGGCCAGTTCATTCTGAGCCATCACCATGAGGACAAAGGAACAGATTGTGAATTCTTGGAGAACACAGTACAGGCTGTATTTGCCATTACAACATCCATGCAGCCTATTCAGGAAGATAGCAGTTGACTGATTCAATGAATGTTAATAAATAATACACATGTTACAACGTTAATACATGTTAATAACACACACAAAATAAACATAATTTAGGACTACGTTCTAATGTTAATTACCTCGACAGTGGTGGAAGCAACTAAATAAAACCAAAACAAATCATCTCTGGTTAATGAAAAGGCATGTATATTGGGTAACATACTCGAGAAGCAAATGCAGTATGCCAGCTATGGGAAAATGGCTTGGATGCTCCCTGGATAGATATTATGTCAATTATTTTTCTCCTCTGTGAAATGCAATTTTGATAGTACAGAAATGCAATAATTGTACTCAGGAAGATCACTCTCCAGAGAGGTTCTGGTGCAATGAATTGTCACAGAGAATCTGCAGAGGAGAGCCAATCTGGGAAACTAGATTAGGGGAAGAGGGGTGTTTGCTGGGATCAAGAATTGATGCTATCTTTGCTTCGAAAACAAGCCGGAAATGTGAGGGACCCTCAGTCCAGACTGTGAGTCCGGCACAAAATGTGGACAAAAGGTGGGGTGGCTGAAAGTCTTCTGGATGGACACAGGAGAACTCCAGGACAGAGCCAGGAGAATCCTAGGACCAGACACAGAGTCCACCAGGAAGAGGGAGCATCTCTAGGTGGCTGACACCATCCCCCAAGAATTGTATTTGCAGAAAGAGAGCATCAGTTGGTGATGTGAGTCTAGAAAACTCAAGTCAAGGAAGAATTTTTAAGGACTGACTCTGGACAGCTGAAACCAATGAAGAAGGAGACTTTGGTAGGAGATACAGGTGTGGTTTTTGTTTTCTTTGCTGTGTTGTTGCTCCCATTTCAAGCTATGCTTCTGCATAGAACACCCTGTGATGATGAGATGCTCTGGGGGCTGCACTGTCTCATGTGGATATTGGGTACCAGAAAAATGGACAGTGTGTCTAAGAACTGAACACATAATTTAATTTAAATGTAAAGATTCACCCATGTTTCTGAGTCACTGTATCAGACTGTGCACATGGAGAGGCTCCAAAACCAGCACGGCAGTCAAGAAATGCAGGACAATTAGGAGTTTAGAGACAAACACGGACCAGAACCAAACTGACACAATTCCCAGAGGAGTCTAATGCTCCTAACAAATCTGGCAGTGTCACAAACCCAAGTCACCCTCAGTCTAAGGATCTAAACATCTTGGTTTTCTTAGATACGCCCAACACAAGAAATGACCCACAGTGCATGGCTTATATACTGCAACCTATAAGTCAGTCCAAGATCAAAAGTTGAGTTGCCTTTATAAATGTGAACTCTTTACTAAAATCAGTGTGCTTATTTATACATCTACTATGTAGTAGGCACAGTATGAGTCCGTGGTAGGGTTATATGCCAACATGCTATTAACTATACCAGCAGAGGGCTTAGGAGGCAAAGAAAGAAGAAGGAAAAGTATTAACATCAGGGAACAGTCAACAGGTTTTTACTAAATTTCAGGACTGCTGTGAACCAGTAACTTCGATGCATATCCTGGTTGAAAAGAGCAACGTGCACACGTTAGGCTAAGCCTAACCCACCACTGGATATTGAATGGATGTGAGTGTGTGTGTGCATGTGGTTGGCAGGGTGCAGACAAATGTCTCTTTAGTTCACAGGCCTTCAGATTGAGAGAAATTGTGCCCGAGGAAGTAAACACAAAGCAACACAGGAGAGGAGCATCATTTCCACATGCACTTCCATGACGGAGACGATGAGGTTCAGGATTTCTGGCTGATGCTGTCACTGGGCGACACTGTTTAGAGCTTTGGGATGTGGAGAGAACATTTTACATCTTGGAAGGATGTACATCACTAAAGGGCTAGGGGTGGACTGTGTAGCAGACCTCAAAAATATCCCCCACCATTAGACTAATTATGCCATTAGATAGAAGCCTCCCAAACTGAATTACGGTGGGCTGTACGTCCAGTGGGATGCAGCCGAAGTGACAGTGTGTGTCTCCTGAGGCTAGATAATATAAGGCACTGCAGTTTCCATTGTGATCTCTCTCTTGGATTGCTGCCATGCTCTATGGACACTCAAATAGCCCCATGCCGAGCTCCCTGTGGTAAAGCAATGCATTCTGCTGTCCACAGCCACTTCCAACTTTCCAGATCCCTAGTGAGCAGATCTGCCAGCCGCAGTTCAGCCTCTGTGATTCCTGACCTAACCAAAGACATGACAACAATCTCTTCAGAGACTTTGAGCCAGCACTACCTAGCTAAACCACTCCTATGTGCCTGTCCCACAAAAATTGACTGAAAGGATCAATGTTTACTGAATTTTAAGATGATGGCTTTCATAGTAATTGCTATACAGCAATAGATAGTGCATGCTAAAAAGTGAAATGGATTTTGTAACTTGGAGTTGAAGATAATATACCAAAGAGGGTGGTGGTGTTTCCATGTGGACGCTGAGGTCTCTTGGATGGTGGTATGACCTGAAATAGATTACACTTGCCAAGTTCACCAATTCTTCAATATGTGTGGTTGAGTGAATTGCTAGGAGGTCAAGGTTAGAAAAAATGAAGATAAAAAGCATAGTGAAATGAAGTTCAAACAATTGACTCCTCTCCCTTTTATTTTGCAAGGCAAAAGGTTAATTCCTGGAATGAAATTTTGTGTCCCATAATACTTATTCCCTTGAAGTTTTGTTGCTTCACAAATATAATAGCAGTCATAAAGACAATAAAAACGAAAAGTCACACAACCTCAACTTTTTAACACATGTACCCTTTAGATCTGACATAGGTTAACATTTGTGGGTGTGTAAATGGAATCATCACATAGTTATAGCACTGGCAACATTTATATTTTCTTTTCTGAACTGATTACTCTGTGATAATCATTTCCATAATACTATATGTTCCTCATAATTTTTATTTAAAGTAATTCCTTGAATGAATATAGAAAAATTTGCTTAGTTATTCTTGTATTGCTGGCTTTGACTTTTACTTTTCCCCCAACTAAAAAACATGCTGTGTGGAGAGCGCCTTGCTAATTTTGAATTATTTCTTCATGAACATTTTTCTTGGGTGAAATTACTAAGTCAAAGGCCCTTGGCCATTTTAAATGGTAACAAAGCAAGTTTAATCCTCTTGGTTAAGACTTAGAATGAACTATGAGATGCTACGAGGAATCACTAAAATGAGAAAGAAGGAAAAGAGAGTTGGGCATCAGAAAATACCTACTAAATGGTGAGCCCACAGAGCAAAGGTAGAAACCATATGACCTTTGTTGGACCAAAGCCATTAGCATTTCTATGCTCAGAACATAGTTGGGGAGCCTTCTTATATTTCACCTCTATAAACTGTCTTCACTCTTCCACTGCCCCTCCCATCATCTGAGTGGTCAAGGTTAATCAGAACTTAGCTACATCCTACAGCATGCCTGGGTACCTGTACTGGACACAATTTAGAAGAGACAGCTTGCACTTAGCATCAGGCAGCCATCATACTGGAGTGATACATGGTATTACCCACCCTGTAGAGAAGAGGAGTGTAGCAGGAAGCTCATTCTGTATATCAAGGACCTAGGGAAGCCAGATGCAGATCTCAAAATTCATATCCCTTCATTCAGAGCCAATCAAGCAGGGAGGTCTTAATGCTTCATAATCAGAACTATGAATTATTGACTCCTTTGGTGGCTCAGATGGTAAAGAATCTGCCTGCAGTGCTGGAGACCAGGGTTTGATCCCTGAATCAGGAAGATCCTCTGGAGAAGGGAATGTCAACCCTCTCTAGTATTCTTGCCTGGAATTCCCAAGGGAGAATCCCATAGGCAGAGGAGCCTGGTGAGCTACAGTCCATTGGGTCTCAGATAGAACTGAGTAACTAACATCCAAACTAAAAACAGAAAAATAAATGTTTTATGTCAAGGCTGTATCCTCCAGTCAACTTTTTAATGTTGGGCCAATTTCCCCCACCTTTCTAGTTAGTGTGATTTTAAGTATACGTTGGCATCTTTTATCTCAAGCTTAGGGCCAGAAAGTCCCTAAGGGTCAGAGGTTACAAGCGGGTCTGTTCACGTGTAGATCTCGGTCTTTGGTTGAAGAAGGTTAATCACTCTCTTCCCATACAATCTCCACTAGTGCCATCTTCTTATTTTGTCCTTCAGACTGCTGCTGCTGCTAAGTTGCTTCAGTCGTGTCCGACTCTGCACGACCCCACCAGGCTCCCCTGTCCCTGGGATTCTCCAGGCAAGAACACTGGAGTGGGTTGCCATTTACTTCTCCAGTGCATGAAAGTGAAAAGTGAAAGTGAAGTTACTCAGTCGTGTCCGACTTCGCGACCCCGTGGACTGTAGCCTACCAGGCTCCTCCATCCATGGGATTTTCCAGGCAAGAGTATGGGTTGCCGTTGCCTTCTCCGGTCCTTCAGACTAGAGGTGCCCAAAGAGTACTTTGAATGACTATTCAGATTCGGCACAGGATGCTCCCCAAGCATGAAGGAGATCGCAGCTTGGCATTTGAACCGTGTCACATGTGGAGAACATGTGGTGTGACCCACGGAGAGAATCACGCAGCCTGCCCCTCACCACCCCACTAGAGTCCCCGCTTGGGCGGTGCTGCTCCACAATGCTTCACACAGATTACGAGCTCGTTTGTTCTAGCACAGTTGTTTATTGTTTCTAGTGTTTTGAAACAGATGTGTCCTTTATAGAAAGTGGTCTGGTCTTAAAGCCCCTTAATTATTTTTCAGTTGGATCAGCTATTTTACAATAATTAAAACATGCACACAGTATCAGAGCACGTGGGGCTTCAGTCTGTAAACTCTTAGAAAGGTGAAACTGCTGAGAAGGGTTACTGGTATCCTGGAATCATCCTCACAAACAGCTGCGAAGGTCTGGACGAGAGCTTTCCACAGGCACAGATGCACCAGCCACAGCCAAGAAAAATGCTGCTGAGGATGCAGAAAATGCTATGGGTAAAAATAATACCAACCTAATGGCATCTCCTGGAAATTTTCATAAACTTATAGCCAGGCGACAAAGACGTGGGGCATGGTGTGTGTTGGAGGCATGGCAAGGGAAATTGGTTGCATGATAAGAAGACTGAAGGATGCTCTCTTAAGTGTACCAGAGCCTGAAGCTGGCTTATCATCATTCTCAAGAACATCTCCACGGGCTTCTCTGATGGCTCAGTGGTAAAGAATCCGCCTGCCACTGCAGGAGACATGGGTCTGATCCCCGGTCCTGGAAGATCCCACATGCTGCCAAGCAACCAAACCTCTGTGCCGCAAATACTGAGCCTGTCTCTGGAGCCTGGGAACCACAACTACTGAGCACACGTGCCGCAACCACTGAAATCCACTCGCCCTAGAGCCCATGTCCACTCAAGAGAAGCCACCAGAGTGAGAAGCCTGAGCACTGAAACTAGAGAGTAATCCCTGCTTGCTGCAACTAGAGGAAACCATGTGCAGCAATGGAGACCCCACACAGCCAAAACCAGAATAAACTCTAAAAAGTATTTATCAAAAACATTAAGAAGTAAATATATTAAAAAAGAATATCCCGAGTCTCTCTAAGCTGTGTGGTACCAGCAAAATCAGAAGTCCTCTCTGCGCTCTCAGCTTTGCTTCTGAGTGTTGGTTCAACCCAGTCATTTCCGCAATCACTTCCTCAACTGATTTTGACAAATACTGATTAAGCTTTTACTATAGGGGTACATTCAAGTTGCTTCCTCCTGGGGGAAGAAAACACAAACCTGGATCAGTGTTTGAGGGATATAAGCTTTCACTCCTACATTTCAATCGTGTTTAGAAGAATCAGGCATCGAAAGAGAAGGAAGGAGTGTCAAAAGAAGGATGCTGTAAGTAGGACAGACTTGCTGCACTACCTAAATTTTTAATTATTTTTTTTTCCTTGGGAGTATAGCTACTCTATAGACTGCTATGTTGGTTTGTGCGGTACAACAGAGTGAACCAGCTGTATGCCTACATATATCCCCTCCCTCCTGAGCCTCCCTTCCCCACCATCCCACCCCTCTAGGCCATCACAGAGCACCAAGCTGAGCTCCCTGTGTTACACAGCAGGCTCCCACTAGCTATCCGTTTTATACACAGTAGTGTATATAGGACAGACTTACGGTACTAGCTAAATTTTTACTGAGGAAAAAAAAAAAACACACATGTACTGTGTATCTAGGTAAATGTCTCCTTAATTAGTGTCTGTTTATCCCCTGTGCCTTCATCACGGCCTCCACTGGGGAAGGACCTGATAAATTAGGCTCACTCTCACATTTCCAAAACCTTGCCCTGTGTCTGGCACATCATAACATACATATTCCAACAGCATATACTGGTTGAATAAGTAGATTTCGTATTAAATAAAATACTTTGCATATAGGTAGACAAAGCAGCCCAAGGTGTTAAATTTGTTCTGCCCTTAGACATTCTTCAATGTTTCTTCAGACTATTTCTGTACCATCTGCAGTAGCAAGGAAGAAAGGCCTGGGGACCCCCTCAGTATAATTTATTATATTTATGTAGCACCTATCACCTTGTGACTGTATCTAGGTCAGCAATTTCCCAAAGTTTGCTTCATAATATCCCAGAGTATCTCTGTGGGGCCACTATGTCTTAAAATAGTCTCAAAATAAAATTAAGTTTCATACCAGTTAATTTTTAAAAATAAACATGGCCCGTGGAGGGAAAGCTTTATAAAACCAAGAATATAATTCAAAAATACAATATTACTTAGGAAGCTGGCAACCAGAGACCTATGTTGATTCCAAGGTAATTACTGATTCATTTATTTTTCCAGCAAATATTTGTTAAATAGTTCCCTATGTCGGACACTGTACCGGGCACTTGACCTTTACTGATGTGCAAACCCCGTGCTGGCTCTAAAGGGCGGTGTGATGGTGGTGCAGTAGGATGTGAACTTGGAAGGCTCAAATCCAGCATTTCTTAAATGTCAGTATAAGTTATATAGAGTGTGCTATCCTGTGTCATATCTTTTCCTGATATCTATATTCCTCATAAGTATTAATAACAAAATCTGAGGAAGCCTCTGATACAAGTCACGCAGTATCTCCTGAGTCTTAAAGAACTTGTCCTGGGACTTCCCTGGAGGACCAGTGGTGAGGCCTTTCCCTTCCAGGGCTGCTGCAGCTGCTGCTGCTAAGTCACTTCAGTCGTGTCCGACTCTGTGCAATCCCACAGATGGCAGCCCACCAGGCTCCTCTGTCCCTGGGACTCTCCAGGCAAGAACACCGAAGTGGGCTGCCATGTCCTTCTCCAGTGCATGCATGCATGCTTCATCGCTTCAGTCGTGTCCGACTCTGTGCGACCCCATGGACAGCAGCCCTCCAGGCTTCTCAGTCCACAGGATTCTCTAGGCAAGAATACTGGAGTGGGTTGCCATTTCCTTCTCCAGGAAGGGGGTGCAAATTCTACCCCTGGTCAGAGAACTAAGACCTCACATGCTTTGTAGCAGGAAAAAAAAAAAAAAAAAGCCCAAAACATGAAACAGAAGCAATATTGTAACAAATTCTATAGACTTTAAAAATCAGTTCAGTTCAGTTCAGCTCCTCAGTCCTCTCTGATTCTTTGAGACCTCATGGGCTATAGCACACCAGTCTTTCCTGTCCACCATCAACTCCCAGAGCCTACTCAAATTCATGTCCATCGAGTCGGTGATGCCATCCAACCATCTCATTCTCTGTCGTCCCCTTCTCCTCCCACCTTCAATCTTTCCCAGCATAAGGGTCTTTTCCAGAGTCAGTTCTTCACACAGGTGGCCAAAATATTGGAGCTTCAGCTTCAGCAGCAGTCCTTCCAATTAATATTCAGGACTGATTTCCTTTAGGGTTGACTGGTTGGATCTCCTTGCAGTCCAAGGGACTCTCAAGAGTCTTCTCCAACACCACAGTTCAAAAGCATCCGTTCTTCAGAGCTCAGCTTTCTTCACAGTCCAACTCTCACATTCATACATGACTACTGGACAAACGATAGCTTTGACTAGATGGACCTTTGTTGGCAAAGTAATGTCTCTGCTTTTTAATATGCTGTCTAGGTTGGTCATAGTTTTTCTTCCAAGGAGCAAGCATCTTTCAATTCCATGGCTACAGTCAGCATCTGCAGTGATTTTGGAGCCCCCTAAAATAAAGTCTCTCATTGTTTCCATTGTTCCCTCATCTATTTGCCATAAAGTGTTGGGACCGGATGCCATGATCTTAATTTTCTGAATGTTGAGTTTTAAGCCAACTTTTTCACTCCCCTCTTTCACTTTCATCAAGAGGCTTTTAGTTCTTCTTTGCTTTCTGCCATAAGGGTGGTGTCATCTGCATATCTAGGCTATTGATATTTCTCCGGGCAATCTTGATTCCAACTTGTGCTTCATCCAGCCTGGCGTTTCACATGATGTACTCTGCATATAAGTTAAATAAGCATGGTGACAATATGCAGCCTTGACATACTCCTATCCCATTTTGGAACCAGTCTGTTGTTCTATGTCCAGTTCTAATTGTTGTTTCTTGACCTGCATACAGATTTCTCAGGAGGCAGGTCAGGTGGTCTAGT
The DNA here is from genome assembly GCA_917880005.1 of Nanger dama. NCBI lineage: Eukaryota > Metazoa > Chordata > Mammalia > Artiodactyla > Bovidae > Nanger > Nanger dama. Next base: position 4,611,602 of record CAKJTW010000076.1, read on the forward strand.
ATTCCCTTCTCTTTAAGAATTTTCCACAGTTTGTTGTGATCCACACAGTCAAAGGCTTTGGCATAGTCAATAAATCAGAAGTAGATGTTTTTCTGGAACTTTCTTGCTTTTCAATGATCCAGTGGATGTGAACTTTAAACATGGTCCACATTAAAAAAAAAACAAAACAAAACAAACAACTTTGCCCTGACCCATGGATTCACTTCTGCAGCAAAGACTATGGCATCAGGTGACCAGACCAGTCAACTTTTAGTTAGGTACTTGCAGCTTCTGACACTTGGCATGTCTCAGAGGCAGGTACCGGAAAGCCCAGCTAAACCTCCTGACCAGTCCAAGTTCTTCACCTGAATACGCTTCTCTCTTCCAAGCACATTTGGGTCAAAATCTGGAGACAATTTTAATGCTGTATGATATCAGAAAGAGCATCTTCCTTGAAGTCACAAAGATGTGAGCTTAAATCCCAGTTCCACCCCTGGTACACATAGACCAATATAGCCTGATTTCTCCGCCCGTAAAAGGGAGGTAGTTCCAACCTCTTAGAACTGTTATGAGAATGAAATGAGAACACATAGAAGGCTCTTAAAATAGTGCCAAAGACAGTGAGTTCTTTCCTCCATTCACATACTACTGTGAGCTATTATTATAATATTATGATTTCTGACTCTACTCCCTAAAAGTGTGCAAACAATGGCATTGTTCTCGATATATTTTAAGATGATCATCCACTTAAAATCATGCCATTATAATAATTAAAAAACGACTTGCCTTAGTGAATGGTACAAGGTAATGGTGTGCTTCTCTGGGCTGTGACTGTCTGGCCGGTGATATTACTAGAGTGCTGCCAGTGTAGATGCTAACAGATCATTTCAGAGGCAAGACAGCGATCTAACTGACAGTGCAGAGGCTGTCCTGACTCTCAGTCATACCTAATTTCTGTAAGTGCTGTTATATTTTATTATTGTTGTTGTTTTATAATTGTTGTTATTGTTCAGTTTCTCAGTCATGTCTGAATCTTTCTGACTCCATGGACAGCAGCATGCCAGGCTTCCCTGTCCTTCACCATCTCATGTTTTATAGACAAATGTTTATATACATACATATGAATATATGTGTATTCAATTGGCCAAAAGATTTGTTTAGGCTTTTCCATAACATGTCTTATAAAACCCGAACAAACTTTTTAGCCAATCCATGTATATATCCTATATACATATACTTATATACATACATGCATGCATATATACACACATACACACACACACACATATGCGCTTCCCTGGTGACTCAGCTGGTAAAGAATCTGCTTGCAGTGCAGAAGACCTGGGTTTGATCCCTGGGTTGGGAAGATCCCCTGGAGGAGGGCATGGTAACCCACTCCAGTATTCTTGCCTGGAGAATCCCCACAGTCAGAGGAGCCTGGAAGACTACAGTCCATGGGGTTGCAAAGAGTCGGACACAACTGAGTGACAAAGCAGAGTATATATATATCTATCTATACACACACATACACACACGCACACACACACACACACACACACACACACACACACATGGATTGAACTATATATATAGGCTTCTCTGGTGGCTCAATCAGTAAAGAATCCACCTTCAATGCAGGAGACCCAGGTTCAGTCCCTTGGGTTAAGAAGATCCTTAACCCTTGGGTTAAGGAGAAGGAAATGGCAATCCACTCCAGTATTCTTGCCTGGACAATTCTATGGACAGAGAAGCCATGTGGGCTATATAGTCCATGGGACTGCAAAGAGCTGGACATGACAGAAGTGACTTAGACGCATGCATACATACACTGAAATAGTTAATAACTCTTTGAAAAATTGAAGTAAAATGCAGTAATGTGAGAATATTATGTATTAAGACATCTGTTTCCATCATTAATCCATAAGGGGTTATCAATGTAATTGGTCATATTTCTGACATTCAAATGTCACACACTTGGATGGGGGCTCCTCCACTCTGTGCTCAGAGATGAGCCTCAGCTCTGCCTTTCCCTGCTTGACAATGCCAGTTATTACTTCCAGTTGCTGAACCATATGGCAAATGGTGAATACTTAAGATTTAGGTTCAAAAGGAGGTGGGGGGCCCCATTAAGGACATACATACCCCAGCTTAGCTCTACCCAACTCTGCTTGGGATTTGTTGGGAACTGGAACAGCCAATAATAAAGTGATCATTCCTACTCCACGCCCTGCCATCAATCCTCTGACATCTCCCTCCAAGGGAGATTACAGGAAAGGCAAACTTAGGCATTTCTGGGCTCATCTCATCTTACCCTACTTTCACTGATGACATCACTGTGCATCTTATGGGATGTTCTGACCTTTCAAACAGCAAAACTGGGCCTCAACAAGAAGCCAGAATCCCGGGAACAGAGTATTTATTGTACTAACAACGGAAGAGAAAGGTTACCACTCAGTTTGCCATTTGAGATCTTAACCAGGTCTTTCTGGCTGAACATATTTTCAGAAATTACACAAAAATCATTAGTGGTGTCATGGAACTTTCTTTCCTGAAAGTGTTTTTAAAAAGTAGATCATGCCACTCAGAATGGCTGCCATCCAAAAGTCTACAAGCAATAAATGCTGGAGAGGGTGTGGAGAAAAGGGAACCCTCTTACACTGTTGGTGGGAACGCAAACTAATACAGCCACTATGGAGAACAGTATGGAAATTCCTTAAAAAACTGGAAATAGAATTGCCTTATGACCCAGCAATCCCACTGCTGGGCATACACACCAAGGAAACCAGAATTGAAAGAGACACGTGTACCCCAGTGTTCATCCCCGCACTGTTTATAATAGCCAGGACATGGAAGCAAGCTAGATGTCCATCAGCAGACGAATGGATAAGAAAGCTGTGGTACATATACACAATGAGGTATTATTCAGCCATTAAAAAGAATACATTTGAATCAGTTTTAATGAGATGGATGAAACTGGAGCCAATTATACAGAGTGAAGTAAGCCAGAAAGAAAAACAGCAATACAGTATACTAACGCATATATATGGAATTTAGAAAGATGGTAACGATAACCCTGTATGCGAGAAGCAAAAGAGACAAAGATGTATAGAACAGTCTTTTGGACTCTGGGAGAGGGCGAGGGTGGGATGATTTGGGAGAATGGCACTGAAACATGTATAATATCATAAGAAACGAATCGCCATTAGAGGTTCGATGCAGGGTGCAGGATGCTTGGGGCTGGTGCACTGGGATGACTCGGAGGGATGGTGTGTGTGGGGGCAGGGATGAGAGGGGGGTTTAGGATTGGGAACACGTGTATACCCGTGGAGGATTCATGTTGATGTGTGGCAAAACCAATACAATATTGTAAAGTAAAAATAAAAATAATAATAATATATATATATTTTTAAAAGTAGATCATCCTTCTCATGTCCTCAATCAGGTTAAAGGGACATATGTACTGTTCCTCCTGGAATCAAAAGGAAAACTCAGATTTCTGCATTAAAATACAATACAGGACATGATCACAGAGGCTGATCTAACATGGTACTCCATATTTTTCCAAATGGGGGGCTGTCTTTCTGAAGTTAAATCAAACCACTTCCCAAGGAAGTGCCCCCATGTCCATACTAAAAGCAGCCATAAAAATGCTCTGTTTTGTCACACAACATCCACATGACATACAGGGATACAAGATGTTTATATGTCACTTCTATCTTGCCACAAACCCAGCTCATATTCTAGGAGATAAGAAAAGACTCTTTTCTTACACAGGTCTTTGCAATATCGTACACAGCACAGACACTGTTTCAAGTTACATGTGGTCACACATGCTGAGGGACCTTTGTAACTCAGCATCTGCTCTGATCTGGGCACTGAAGCCTCATTTGTCTATTCTGGCCATTGTTATTATTCACTGTATTTTAAAATAGAGTGTGGGTTTGCAGAGGTCATAGAGAATAAGCAGATGATTAAATGATGGAGAATGTGTAAACTGTGAGGCATCTCCTCTCCCTGCCGGTCCAGTGTGTTCTGGCTCATCTCTTACACGTTCTTGTCCACCTATGGATTACAGATGGAGTTTTCCAGAAGTCACTAAAGTTGCCCCTTGTTACTTCGTTTAGATGCTTTGGCCTCCCTGCTTGAAACTCCTAGAACATTATCCCACCATCCACCTGCAGCATCTTAAACTAGTCCATCCTGGTACTTGGACTCAGCTTTCTCCTGTGTCTGCCTCCTAGCCAGGCCTGATGGCAGCCAGGTCATGGTGAACATAGGGTTAGTAGGGCTGTGTGTGCAGCGGCAACGCCAATCGGTTCAGTTGACTCTCTTTTTCCTATTACTGGAGAGGCAGCAAGCACCCGCCATGTGTGGATGGCACACAGCAAGCATTCAGGATCTGATGCTTGTTGATGGAGGCTGAGCTGCTGCTGCGGAGACCCACACAGGACTCGGCTGGGAAACATACGGAGGTTTAAGGGCCCACGATGGTAAATAAACGTGCAAATTAATACAGCACAAATTGCACAGATAAACTTTCTGGGGACACAGAGTATACAAAATAGGACAATCCTCCAGAGACTGGGAGTTATAAATATTCACTAGAGACCACGATGGAGAACTGAGTTGGAACGAGGATTCTTGAGTGAGCTCACTGAAGTGAAGAAGGCCTCATAAACAGCACACAGAGGAGGGAGTCACCCCCTGGGTTAAGTGTTCTAAACTGAGTGGATGGGGCTCACACTCAGCGTTTCTTTCCAGCATCCATTTTCACACTCACAAGGCCACGCACATATTCTGAGATTGACCTGTAAACACACACTTCACGGTGTGTTGCTGTGTTTTCGGGGTGCACACTTGTTTACAGGAGGAAGAAGGTTTGGAATCAAACTCCTTTAAGCTAAGGCCTCTGAAACCTGGGGCCCAGCTTGCCAGACACTTCATTCCAAGGAAGACATAAGAGCGGCCTCACAGGCCACGGTCCATGAAACCCATCAGTGCGAGTCTTTGATGGAGATGAATTATAGTTGATGAATGATTAAAATATGGTTAATGATGGTATCAAGGTACTTGAGGCTGCAAAGGGAACTTTGAACATGAGATGTTACCAGCCCCTTCAGACTCTTAGGCACTTGTCAGCTGGATGTTTTTAAAGGTGCATTAGCTTCATCCAGCATCCATGTAACCTTTCTCCGCTCCCTTGCTCTGTTTCCGTGGCAACCATTTAAAAGTCTGCAAAAGGCACTGCTGTCTTGAAAAGAAAAGGACAATGGTCGGCAGCTTCCTCTCTTTCTTTGGGGTTTGCCTCCATCTTCCCAACCACTTTCCTGGCTCTTGGAGGCTCTCCAGACTCCAGAGCTGGCTCACCTCAGATGCACAGCTCTGGCTAATAAAGGAGGTGGATGCTGGCTGGGGAGAAGTTGCTTCTTTGAGATGATAACTCAGGGTCAACTCAGAGGCCCTGTGGCTGGGTGGACCAGTACTAAGAGCAGAAATAGAGCCTCAGATGCTCTCAATAAAGTGTCTATCTCGCCTCCAAACCTCTCATCTCACAAAGTTGTTTCTTATTCACTCAGTCATGTCCGACCTATTGCAACCCCATGGACTGTAGCCCGTCAGGCTTCTCTGTCCATGGGATTTTCCAGGTAGGAGTAGTGGAGTGAGTTGTCATTTCTTTCTCTGAACCAGCATCTCTTATGTCTCCTGCATTGGCAGGCATGGTCTTTACCACTGAGTCACCAGGGAGGGCCGGTCTCAGGAAGAGACTTGTGTAAAAGGCAGTGAGTGCTGCTGGCAGCCAGCTGCCAGGCTGAGGGAGCTGGCTCGTGGAGCTAGAGGATGAGGAGGCTCTGGTCCTGAGGACTGCGGCACAAATGAGCAAGACGTGCTGTTTTGAGGGACCACAGAGCCCAGCACCTTCATGTTTGTCCTGCCTCCCACCAGACCTTCTGTGACATGTTTTTTTCTAACTGAAAATGTCCTTGTCTCACCAAGTCCCAGCTCCAGGAAGCATACATGGGAAATGCTATGTTCTACAGGATTCTCTGTCATTCTTGGAACAAAGCCGCAGCTAACAAAGGTCAGAGCAGTTTCCTTTCCTGCACTGATCACCAAAGACCCTTGTCAATGGAAGGAAAGGCAGAGATGAGCACCAGAGGTACATCAGGAATTGTGTTAAAGGGCATGCACAGTCACCGCCTTTGATTCATAGACAACTCTGTGAGGGCGTATCCTTCCCACCTGTGCTTGTGTTCACTCCACCCTTCCCACCCTCCCAACTCTTAGAGTAAGTTTTTTTTTGCTGGGATCCATCAGCTTCCTGGAGCTGGTCTCAATCCCAGGTCTAAGTCCCTGGCATCTCACCAAAGAGCCAACATGGCAGAGATGGCCAGAGGTGGGACAAGGTCTCTTACGTGAAATGGAGCCAGATAAGTAAGTCTTCTGAAACCCACCCTTCTCAGTAATACTGATCTAACAAGGGAGATCCCACAAGCCTCCTTACGACTGATTTTATTTCAATTATGTAGTATCCCCAAAGTCGGCTTTCAGAATATTTGATACCTGAGTATGTTAAGGTCTTCCGAATGCTTGGCAACCTAAGAAATAAACTAGGAGCACTGGAGAAGGAAGTGGCAATCCACTCCAGTATTCTTGCCTGGAGAATCCCATGGACAGAGGAGCTTGGTGGGCTACAGTCCACGGGTCGCAAAGAGCTGGGCATGACTGAGCGACTTCACTTTCACTATGAAATCCACACCTGTCCTGAAGTACAGCCCTCCAGGGCAGGTGTGGATCAGCCCTGTGGACTCTCCCTGGATGTCTTAGAACTGGGAGTGCATATCTGCTCTTGAATAGGGCACTTGTGACCTTGGACTGCTTCTCTGAGCCTTTGCTGCCATGTGTATAAAATGAAGATAACAGTAATTTCTTCCTCAAATTACTACGAGGATTAAGTAAGATAATGTAAGCACAACTCATGTCAGATAATAATGGTAACCACTATTATCAGCTTATATTATAATTGTGGTGGTAATAATTAAAAGACCAGGTATGAGATGGTACAATTCTAAAGGAAGAGGCTTATTTTACACTAGTGAAAGAGAGATGAATACAAGCTGGTGCTCAGGACAAATTCGTAAAGACATTGGGTCTGACCTAGGATGTTTAGGTGTAGAACAGAAAGTGAGAGGTATTCCAGGTGGCTGTGGAACTCATGAGCAAATGAAGCTGGGAATAAGTAGGTTTAGAGATGCCAGTCTGGTCAAAGGAGACCGGCCATTGACCAGTAGAAGAAGAATATACTGTCCCAGGAAGATGGGCTGGTTGTGGAAAGTCTTACAGAGAGCATTTGTCCCCCTGGACAAGGTCAGTTACTACAGCATCTTTGTCAGTTGGATCCCAATAGGTGGATCCTAGGAGACTCTAGGAATCCAAGGAAGTCAAGTACTTCCAGACTCAGAAAACCTTGGGACCACTAGGAGCCAAGGCAGGTGTGTGGGATCAACCTAGAAGATCTCTAGTCCTCACGCTTCTATGTCTGATGACACTTTTTACTTGGTAATACAGAAGACCACCGATGGGACCTCAGAAGACAGGACTCTGGGAGGGAGGGCGGATTATAAAGAGATAAAAAGATAACTAGAGTAACCTAGATCATAAAGAGGTATTAGCTCTGTCAAGAAGAATTCCTTCTCAGAAGTGGATTTCAGACAGGTTAATTGAGGCTACAACTGCTGTCTTGATGACTTAGTGATATTTTAATGAGATTAGCAAGGAAGTACCTCAAGAGTTTGTATCATTCTGCACCAAGCCCTTACCTTAACACCAAGAGGTTCTATTATAGTTATCTGATTAGTACTTTCCCCCTCCTACTCCTATTTCACTTTTTTTTTCTTTTTAAGAAGAGATTGAAATCAAAAGTGACCCTAAGATTATTCAACATTGATTCTTCCAAAAGTGCTGCCAGGACAGAAGAGTGTTAGGATGGAATTAAATACTCAGGGAATGGTTGAAACATTAACACAAGGTTTGGGAATTCTGTTCATTTCAGTGAACCATGCCGATCCAGCTCTCTGCTGACCTTATGGAATCCTTTCTGCTTTATTGCATCCTCTTGTCTTTCTACACCTTCAATCATCTCCAATACTCTCAAATGTCTGTATCTACAGGGTGCTATTCTAGGGTCTAGAAATATGTTAATGAGCACAACAAAATCCCCAGCTTCATGGAAGTTTTCTTCTACTAGAGGACTCAAGTTAAAAAAATACAATGGAGATATGTGTATAGTGCTATGAAGAAAAGTAAGCAGGGACAGAATAGAGTGATGCAAAGGGCCTGGCCGCTCGGGGCAATGCAGAGAGCAGGTGGGTGAAGGAGAGAGAACACTGGAGAGAGAGGAGGTGGAGGTGCATCGGAGAGGCACGAAGGAAGGACTGTGTGCAGCTTGAAAGTCCAGTGCTAGGACTCTGGCTTTTATTTTGAGACAAACACAAAGCTATTGGAGAGTTTGGAACAAAGGAGAAATACAAACATCTCTGTGTTCTAACAAGGTTTTTCTCCTGCTCTGCTGCAAGGTTATATGCTGAAGGGGCTTACAGGCAGACACAGAGAGGCAAGACAGAAGATGGCCACGTACCGCAGGGGTGAGACTGCAGGGCTTTGCACCAGCTGAGATGAAAGAATTAAAACATGTAAAGACACTGGATGAATTCTGGAGGTAGAACTGGGGCGACTTGATGGATTAGATATTTGGGTATACAATACAAAAGAAAAGCCAAACATAGAGCAAGGCCTTTGGGCCTGAGAAATAAGAAAAGAACTGCTATTCAAGGAGACAAGGGGACAGAAGGAAAAGCAGGTTGACAGGCACTTGAGTGGGTGGTGGAGGAATGAAAACCTAGAGACCCAAGAAGTTAATTTTTGACAAGTTAGGAAAACCTGTTAGACATTCACGCAGACAGTGATAGAGGCGGCTGAATACCCAACTTTGGATTTCAGGAGGTGGTTTGGGGCTAAATCTATAAATGTGGATAATCTCAGCACACTGATGGCATTTAAAATCATGACACTGCATGAAGGTGCCTGGAGACTCGCAGAGAGAAGAGAAGAGAATCAGAACTGAGCCCCGAGAAGCCATGAGTGAGGGCTGGGAACTGCGAGTTCAGGGAAGAGAGGATGAGAGGAGGAAGAGCTTCGGGGTGACATTCCAGAGACCAAGTCATGGAACTTTTAAAAATGAGTAGGGATATCACGTAAAGTGGGACCGTGGACTTCGGTAGAGTGGGAGTCATCAGTGTAACTTTGGAAAGTCAAGTGTAACTGGAAAGATGATAGAAATGTGTTATGAGCTGAAGGTTTGTGTCCTAGTGAAATGCATGTTTTGAGACCCTAGTCCCCCACGTGATGATAATGGGAGGTGTTACGAGATGGGCCTTTTGGGGGTAGTGAGAATTAGGTGAGGTCACAAGGGTAGGGCCCTCAGGATAGGATCAGTGCCCTCAGAAGAGACAGTGGGGTGCATGTGAGGACTCAGTGAGAAGCCAGGAAGGGAGCCCTGACCAGGAACCGAGTCAGCCAGCACCTTCACCTGGGACGTCCAGTCTCCAGAACCTCGAGAAAACAGATTTCCGTGTTTGATCCACCCAGTCACTGGTATTGGCAACCTGAACTGACTAATACACTATGGAAGCCGGGTCTGAGTATATTTCAGAGAAAACTAGAAGAAACTGCAAAGCGTGAATAGAGAAAATCCTCTTTAGGAATTTTCTATAACATGGAGATGAGAAAGCTGGAAGATGGTTATAAGGTCAGGAAACGTGTTTAACAATGGAAAATATCAGCATATGGGTCTGCTGAAGGGAACAACTCATCAGAGAAGGGATACTGATGACCCCTTTTCATCAGGAGAAGGGACAGGGGACAGGCTCTGGAGCACAGCTGGAAGGTGAGCCAATGACTCAAACGCCTGGAGATCTAGTCAGAAGAGAGGAAGGCAAAGGACTGGGCTAGTAGATTTGGTGGCAAGATGAGGGCATGCTCACCTTGATCATAGCAGCCACGTTCACACTGAAATGGCAACAAGTCAAAAATGAGGAGGCAGAGTGAAGCTTGGCCTCCTGAGCATCATTTTATTGAATCTCACTTATGCATACATGCCTATTTGTCTAGCGATGGATTTGAATATTCTGTACAAATCCAGCTACAATGTTTTAATGAAAAAGGAAAATAAGAGATGTTAACCTGCTGAATCAATAATCCTGCCTCGATGACGGATACCAGCCTTGGCAATACAGAATGTTTCTGCCCATCCTCCCAGGCTTGCCCTAGGGGTGCTAACATAGTATATCCTAAGCTTTTGGATGGATAATTCACATTCCCTCTGAGAGCAATGTAATCATCCAAGCTGCTTTAGTGACCCACCAGTTATTTAGAGGGCAGAGCACATGCTCATCAGTGCCATCTCTTCTCTGGGTGGCACAAAGCAAGAGCAGAATCAGAGTTTGTGTGTGCAGTTGAGGCCAAAACTCAGTCCCCATGTGCCTTTCTTTACCAAGCACAGCTCCTCTCCCTCACCTCCTGCTGGGCCCCCTTCTCTCTTCTTTATGGCCTCTGGCTGTGTTTGCAGCTCCCATTGCTGCCTGACTGGGTACCAAGATCTTCCTGAGATGCTCAGCAATCTCCCTAAGGCACTCTGACACAAACCCCTAGATATGCATCTGAAAAGAGGGGCATAGTATGGATGAGAGTCCCCAGTCTTGGTGATGATCACTTAAAAGATGGTGAGATGCAGCACTGTTTATAATAGCCAGGACATGGAAGCAACCTAGATGTCCATCAGCAGATGAATGGATAAGAAAGCTGTGGTACATATACACAATGGAGTACTACTCAGCCCTTAAAAAGAATAAATTTGACTCAGTTCTAATGAGATGGATGAAATTGGAGCCGATTATACAGAGTGAAGTAAGCCAGAAAGAAAAACACCAATACAGTATACTGACACATATATATGGAATTTAGAAGATAGTAATGATGACCCTCTATGTGAGACAACAAAAGAGACACAGAGGTATAGAACGGACTTTTGGACTCTGAGGGAGAGGGAGAGGGTGGGATGATTTGGGAGAATGGCATTGAAACATGTATGCTATCTTGTAAGAAACGAAGTGCCAGTCTATGTTCAATACAGGATACAGGATGCATGGGGCTGGTGCACAGGATGATTCAGGGAGATGATATGGGGTGGGAGGTGGGAGGGGGCTTCAGCATTGGGAGATCGTGGACACCTGTGGCTGATTCATGTCAATGTATGGCAAAACAAATACAGTACTGTAATGTAGAATAAAGTATTAAAAAAATTAAAAAAAAATCCACAAACCGTGAGGAGAGTTCAATCAAATACAAGATTCACCATCTCCTTATCTGTGGACCATGGGCTGAGGTTCTGCTTATAACATGAGCCTCTATTTGCTCAGCACTCTTTTTTTTTTTTTTTCTCTTTTCATAGCCAGGAAAGGACTTCAAATCCATGATCTCATTCCATATTTCACTCCAAATTCAAGATATAGAAATTCTTAGCCTCATTTTCCAAACAAGGAAGCTGAAACTTGAAGAGGTGGTATAACTCGGCCAAGGCCAGGCCACTGAGAAGTGGCAGAGCGGGAATTAGCCAAGCTCCATCTGCATTGGAAGCCCTACGCTCTCTGGCATAGTTCACCTCCTGAGTCTGGGCGTCCTCCCCTGGATGTTGTTGATTTGAGCTGCTGTGTGAAAGAGGAGCTCAGGTCAATACAGGAGTTGCTGGAGATGGAAGGTCCAACACTCTTGTCTCTTACCGTCTGTGCTGACAGCTATGAAGAGAAGTCAGTCGTCACAGGTGCAAAGCCTAGTGGCGCTATCTTAGCATTGCAGGGGGCAGAGTGTTGATTGGACACAATCTAATCCACCCTTGTGTGCACACAGAATACCATAGAACAATACCTCTCCAGAGATAGGATGCTGGCAATGTGAGAGTGGCTAAACAGCTGAACCAGAGGGCCCACAACCTCCGTGTGATCAGGGATTACCTGTGTGTGTGGGAAGCGTGTGTCTCTGCAGCCTGGGTGATAGATTGGTTGTGTTAATTAATTGTGCACTTTGAAGTTTGTTACCACTTTATACCAAGTATCTCCTTAAAATAAAAGAGAGAGAGAGAGAGAGAAGCAAAACAAAAAACCTAATCTAATATTCAATAAACATTCTGCACCCAAACAGCACATCTTTGTCGGAAACCTTAGTTCCAAGAACCACTTACAGGCTTTCATCAACACATTATAATATTAATCAAGACTCATAATGCAGGGTGATTTGCATGCCAACAAATATATTTACACTGTAAATTGTTTGTTGAGGAGCCTTAGAGAGAAACGCAATTCACTGCCATGGAACTGAATAGGAAGAAAAATCCCTCACTAAAATCCAGAGAAAATAAAGAATCTTTGTGACTTGATCCTCTAGAGCCTTGGGTAAGAGATTCATTAACATTCTGTCTAATTCCTTACAAAGAATTTAGGTCCCAACCCACAGAAGGCCTCTGAAAAAAAAATCAGTTTCAATGTAAGTTTGCATGGAATTTGTCCTCTTACTGGTATACATGAAAGAATGTGCCTTGTGATCACAGCTTTACAGCAGGATAGAGATCAGACCAGGAGATGGATGAGGAGATAAGCCTCTCCCTGAGAAGTTCCCGGAAATTTTGTTCAGGTCTCTGGACCATGCCTTGTTGGCATGACCTTCTGACATAGATCACATGTGTCTGCCTCTCGCTGGTCCCATCACTGCCTCTCTAATCATGGCCACTAATCATGTCCTTCAGGGCCCGCTGTGTGAGCTGCCTCTTCAGCTCCCTGCACACACTCTTGACTGTGGCTCCAGGTCTTAATTTATAGCAGCCAAATCCCATTTATAGGATAGGAGACTAGTCCTTGTAATAAATGACAGGTCGCCCTCCTTACAAGTCTCTCCATCGTGTGGCCCACCTGCCACGCACCCCCTGCTCTGGGACTTTTTCACACCCCACTTAGAGGTCATCCGCTCCCCCTTTCCGGGCTTCCAGGCTGCCTCCGGGACCCCGCTGGCACACCCTCCCAGCACTTCATACTTCTATTTCAGAGCACTTATCACAGTGAGCAATTAAATAATTATTTTAATTCATTTAATTTAAAGTCTATTTCCCTCATTCCCACTCATTTTCATAATGTATTCCTGAATATCACGAGAGATGCAGTACAATATACTTGAAGAGTGCTGTTGAAAATAAAATTCATCATCTTCATTCATTTGCTTATTTGGCCCATATAAATTTAGTGCCCATTGTACACAAATACTGTTCAGTGATATATACACACACTTAATAAACCTTCTCGGTTTTAATTCTACCTCTACCCCTTCCAAACTGAATAAAAATTTGGGGCAAATTGCTAATCTTTTTTTTTTTTTTAAACCTCTTTAATATTTTCATCTGTAAGATGTAGCTAACAATAGTGACTGACTATAAGGAATATGAAGATTAAGTGAATGGATTTATATAAAATATAAACAAGGGTACCTGGTACCCTTGTAGAATTTCTGAGAAGTACTAGCTGCTCTTAGCGTTTTGATGATGACTGCTAATCTAGACAAACAATATACTAGGCACCATAAGGAATACAATTGTTGTTGTTGTTGTTGTTATTTACTCAGTAAGTCATGTCCAACTTTTTGCAATGCCATGGACTGCAACCTGCTGGGCTCCTTGACCACACGGTTTCCCAGGTAAGAATACTGGAGCGGGTTGCCATTTCCTCTCCAGGAATAAAATTGACTAAATTGTCAACCCTGCCCTCGTGGGGTTTGCTGTCTGGTAGGCAACATAAATTGTAGATACCAGCACTCAGCACATTTGTAAGTTGAATGCTTAGCAGTGACAGCACTGCGTCTCAGAGTCAGGTCATTTCAGGTGGTGTGAGAAATGAAAACTCCTGTCCCTCTGACCGAGGAAGAGGAAGCTGAAGCGGGACTCCAGAAATCTGTTGCTGAACTGGCAACCACCGAAGTCACTACCCCTGAGACTCGACACATCTCAAACACAATGAGGAAAGAGAGCCTTTAATCCCCAGGAACTCTGACCACACAGTGACCTCGCTGTCCTCCTGGGCTTTGTCCCCATGGCGACTGCTGATTTTAATTTTATTTTATAGCAGAAATATAAGAGCCTTGTGAAGCAGCAAGTGGAAAGAAGACCTCACTGGAGTCAGAGCCCAGCCTCCCCGTATTCATCCAGCAAACAGACTCTCCTCAGGGACTGATCCTGTGCCAGGCACTGGGCAGGTCAGCTACATGGATGGCAGCCAGCTGGCTCTGAGCAGGTGGGAGTCATCCCTTCAGCTTCCTACTGTGGACAGTAAATGGACCTTCCCTAAGACACAGAGACTGATCAGAGGCTGCGCTTGCCTTTGAGAGACTGAGTCTTGGAGATGCTCATGCATGGTTGCCTCTTGAGCACTGGGGGCCTGGCTGTGGGTGAGGCTGAGGGGTGACAGAGCAGGGAGAGAAATGACTGTGGGCGTGGGCAGGCTCAGAAATGGTTTCACAGTTAACCTGGCCCATGAGCTGAGCTGGAACGTAAGGAAGGGGTGTTGTTGGAGGGGTGCGTGGAAGTGTGATGTTGTGGGCAAAGAAGACACTTCAAGGAAAGATACAGGAGCAGACTTGGTGCCCTTAGGAAAACCACGTCATCAGAAATAAGGGGGTTCTACCAAAGCTTCTGCTGAGGGTAGTGGGTAGCAGGAAGGATGATTGAGGCCAGGGCAATGACTGTCTTCTGTGCCAAAGTGCTCATTTAGTCGTGTCCCACTCTCTGCAGCCCTATGGACGGTAGCCCACCAGGTGCCTCTGTCCTTGGAATTCTCCAGGCAAGAATACTGGAGTGGGTTGCCATTTCCTCCTCCAGGAGATCTTCCTGACCCAGGGATCAAACCCATGTCTCTTGTGTCTCCTGCATCGACAGGCAGGTTCTTTATCACTAGCCCACCTGGGTCAATGATAAAGTGCTTTTTCCAATAGAGGCCCAGAATCTTCTTGCCATAAAGAATTTTATTTTATTTTATTTTTATTTAAACTTCTCTTTTTATTTTTATTTTTTTAATACTTTATTCTTTATTACAATACTGTATTTGTTTTGCCATACATTGACATGAATCAGCCACAGGTGTCCACCATCTCCCAATGCCGAAGCCCCCTCCCGCCTCCCACCCCAAACAAAGAATTTTAAATGCACATAAAATTAAGAGACGCCTGCCAGGTTCCTTGTCCACATGATTTCCCAGGTAAGAATACTGGAGTGGGTTGCCATTTCCTCTCCAGGAATAAAATTGACTTAATTGGAAACCCTGCCCTCGTGGGGCTTGCTGTCTGGTAAGTAACATAAATTGTAGACACCAGCGCTCAGCACATTTGTAAGTTGAATGCTGGGCACATACAGCACGGCATCGCAGAGAGTAAGGCCATTTCAGGTGGTGTGAGAAGTGAAAACTCCTATCCCTCTGACTCTAGTAAAACTCTAAACCATACAAAATTGTTTTTTAGGTCAATAACAACCTAATATACGCAATTTTATATGGTTCAGCCTAAATAGAATGAATACTCCAATATCTATCATATAGGTTTAGCAGCTACTAATATTTTTACCAGATTTGTTTCACCATTTTTCTAAGAAATATGTTTAAATTCCTGCCATATGTCATCTCTCCCATAAATATTTACTATGCATCCCTAAACTATAGATTTGTTTCTACATAAATGCAATACAGTTATCAAGCCTAGTATAACCAACAAATATCCACATCACCTAATAATCAATCCATATTCAAGTTTCCCCTCTTGCCTCAAACACATTTTATACTTGATTTATTCAAACTTGGATCCTCTCAACAACCAGAGCATATTTGGTTACAATGTTCCTTAAGTAAATAGAATTTTAAAAACAGTAGTTCTAGGTAAAGCCTTTGGGGGTACTATATTTTATTTATATAATGAGGATCTCTGTGTATTCTAAATTTGACCAAATAATTTGTATGATTAATGGATTCATTCATGAAATAAGAATTACCCAGAGTCTAAATTTACCTTTATTTTCAGTTATGCGAACTGAGATATGGAAGATTACTTGATTTATCCTAGGTCACATGATTGCTCAGTAACGTGTCAGCTCTTTACAGGTCCTTGCCACAATTAAAACTATAACTACAACAAAGCAATCATATATACATATATATACATATGTATATACACATATATATACATATGTATGTGTGTGTGTGTGTGTATGTGCGTGTATGCACACACACACACACATGGATGTAATTTTTTAAATCACCACTTTCCAATCACACTAGTAACGATCAACTGAGGTGGGAGTCACCAATGAATGTGAAAACTAGTGGGCAAACATTTGAGGAGGACAAACTATTGACAGAGTCTCAAAAGATCTTGCCAGAAATGACTGACTAATGTCAATGGAAAACAACATGACAGTGGAAATCTTGGCAGATACAGCCTTAACCAAACGATGGCACTAATGATGAGAAGCACCAGCATCGTGTGCCTCCCAGCATGGGAAAAACACATCATGTGTGTGGTGTTCTTGCCAAAAATTGCATCCTCTGCATCTGGGCAGGAAGATACATCAGATCCTCTAAATGAGTCTACACAAATGTCTGCTCTCTGAAACAGAAAAAGAAACAAAACAAACTCAACAGATGCAACACCTAAGCACACTGTGTGATCCTGTGCTGGCTCCCCGAGTGAAAAAAATGTTAGAAAGAACAGTATCAGGAAAATTGGAAATTTTTGAATACTAATAATGTATCAAATAATAATATTGTATCAAGATTAAATAGCCTAACTTTTATAATCATATTAGAAATATTGCGTTCTTCGGAAATACGCACTAAAGTGTTGAGATAAAGATCATGATATCTGTAGCTTACTCCAAAAGGGTGGGAAAAATGTTAATTCACAGTATGCCCCTTATCTGTCTATCATCTATCTATCTATGTAGCTACCTATCAATCCATCTATGCATCCATCTACCCATATAGAAGAGGATAAAACAAACACGCCAAAATGTTAATAGTAGGCAAATACTTTGAGAAGTTAGTGTTTTGTACTATTGCATTTTTTTCTGTAAGTTTAGAGTTATTTCAAAGTAAAAATTAAAATAGTTTATATTTGTAAGCTACGTATGGTTACCACACCAACCATACGCATGAATGTGATCTTCTCCAAACAGCCCTTGGTGGTGTGTGTGTATATGTGTCCGAGTATACACTCAAACAAGTTAGTGATATTCTCATTTTGCACATGAATAGGCTGAGCTCAGCGAGGTTAAGTGATGTGTCTGAGGTCAAAATATCAGCATGTGAATTCAGAAACCTGGAGTCCAAGTTAAGCACACAATGAAAACTCTCTTAATGTCTGTTTAATGTCCCTTAGCTGGCAGGCTGAGTTAAATGGACTTCTCTACTCTATGAAGGTCATGCCCGCTGATGTCCACCTGAATCCCCGCCCTTCTCTCTGAATTACCCAGCCACTCATCCACTCACTGGTTATGCTTACCAAGAGTCAGTTGCGTCTTCCTCCAAATCTGTTCTTAGCAGATGTACTTTTTCATATAATTACATAATTTCCCTAAATTCTTCATAAACTGATACAATATGAGTGGGAAAAGAGGACTGCTGTTTCCGTGAAAACTTAAGGAAGGTATTTTAGGAAAATCCAATAACTGCAAGTAGATTTAAAAAAAAAAAAACTGCATTAAATGTGGGAACAAACTGTAATTGATTAGAGGAAAAACTATAAAGGACTAAAAGTGTTTTGTACTCAGATGTTTCTCGAGAACCACCACCCTCATGCCTGGTTTTAAATAAACCCAGGGTTGGGATCATGAGCAATGTTGATGCAAGCAATGATGTCTTGGGAAGAAAATACTGGTTCCCTGTCAACCAACTCAATCTCAAAGAAAAGACCTGGCTCCTTCAAAAGTCAAATGAAGGTACATTGACATGGTTTGGTGTATTTGCAACATTTCTGTCTTCGTTTATGAGTCACACTGTACATAGCTTTTCCTGATTACAGACAACCTACTCGTCCTCTTTGAGATCAATAGGGCTGGGCAGTTCCCACTCCTCACTCTCATAGGTCTACAATTACATAACAGACCATCTGCAGTTAGGAACTGGGGAAAGCTATGTCCGTATTCTATCTAAATATGATGCTATTGACTGATATATGGTAGGACTTGATATGATCCATCCACCTCCTTTCTGCCTCTAGACCAATGAAACATCCATGTCCCCAGATCCCCCATCCAGTAAATCAAGATGGGAGATATTAAGCTCTGTGCAATTTGGGGGTCTGCTAATTAAAATGATGTAACTATAGAGATCTATATCTATAGAGGGTCCTCTTGTTCTCCAGTCTGGGAAACAATATGTATTGCTGCTGTTTGTTAATGACTGGGGAACTCTAGAGACTTTTATTAGATCTGCTGTAGGCGTAGGTCTGACCTGTGACCTAGAAAATGCCACGTAAAGCTGATGCATTTCACGGTAGAGAAAGCTTTATGATGGATACATCGTCTCTCTCACTCACTCACTGCTGCCTAAGTAAAGGAAGAAGGGAGGAGGACACGCCCTTTGCCCTGGACCCCAGCCTGGCCTTCACAAAGGGGTGCTCTGTCCAAAGCAAAGTCACAGGTAGATGGGATCAGCGGGAGATGGGAGGAAGCCTGGAGGAGAAAGTGAAGAAAGAAGCACTTTATTTGATAAAATTGTAAAGTGCAGCTTGCATGGTGGAGAAAGAATCTCCGGGTAATAAATGTCAGGTTTATCAACAGTTGAGCCTCTTTATTCCTGCCTGAAATTGCTCCTTAAGGTCAGCTTCCTAAGTGCTCCCTTGGGGACCAGGTTGTTCTGCTGAGTGGGTTTGTGGCGGCTGCTGTGCTGCCGGGGGACAGGAAGGGGATGCGGGGGCTACGGGCTCTGCACATCCTGTGATTGGGGTCTGCAGTGAAAAGAGAAATAAATAAGCCAGGTGGTTTTCATAGAAGGAAACATGCAGGCATCTATACCAACCAGAGTCTCTGAGTGGAGGGGCTGGAGTGGTTATTTAACATTAGAAGCGCATTCTCTCGACAAGTAAAAAATACCCGCCCTGGCAGGAGGCATCTCTTGTAGCAAACCTGCTCCTCGTCACGGAGAGGGAGCTCTCATCTCAGGACTTGTCCCCATCCCCAGAGCAGATGTGGCCTCCGGATGCTGAAGTCACATAGTCTGACCAAGCAAAATCTCAAGGTGGGAAACAATGAAAGCATGTGTGTGTGCACATGCAAAATTGAACACGTGCACCCCAAAGCTGACAGTCAAAGGTCAGGCTGCTGGATTCCCCCCTTATCTCATCCCTGTGCCAGGGACAGACACTACTTTCATCCCATTTCCCCACCATCTACAGAGAAAGACAGTGAATGGAAGAGGATTTGTGGAAATTTACAAGATGTCAGCCTGTAGAAATACGGCCCTTGTGAGCGTAGTAGTGACTGGCTGATGATGTTCTGAAGAAGTTTGTAAACAGAAGGCAGGGCGGAGAATAAACCTCAAATACACGTCTCATCTCGAGCGTGTGTGCTGCTGAGAGGGAAGGTAAGGACATTATAGCAGTTTTAGCTGATTTTGAAGCAAGATCCTTCAGCGTTGATTTTTGGGGGAGAGTTAGAAAAGGGAAAAGATTCAGAATTGTAGCTTTTGTTATCAAACCGTAGGCAGTCATTCAGACATCCAGAGACATTTATTGAACACAGACTATGTTCCAGGCACTATCTTAGATGCTGAAGTTAACTGCAGTATAACACAGACACATATTCTTGCCTTCCTGAAGCTTAAATCTCAGTGGCGTGCATAGAACCTCCTTATAGCCTTGTGGAAAAAAAAAAAAATCAGCAAGCATTTGAAGTCAGTTAGCTTTGTGCTGGGGTAAATGCCTTCAGAATAAGGAAAAAGAGGGAAAAAGAAAAAGACAAGATACTGAAATAAGTCTCTATGAGGGCTCTGTGCTCAAATTCTTCATATTACAGAACAGGGTCATAAGCCTGCCAAGCCCCTGGAAACAGTATGGTTTTCACTGGTGAAATATTTCACACCAGATTTCCCTGCCAGGATGGCTGAGGCCCCACTGTGCACATCACCTGCTTTCATGTTAGGCTAATGGTTCACCCTTGAATCTGTAACCTGGGAGCCCTCTCTGCCCACATGGCTGTTCTCAGTCACATTCCGAGGAGCTTGCTGGAAACTGCCTGCTGGAATTGAACCAGCGACTGCAGAAAGAAGCCTGTGGAAAAGGCCCCTGGAAGAAAGAGTAGAGGAGGGGGACTTGGAAGATACAGTGAAAAACACACCAGGAAAGGGAGGGGACGAGCCGGGCTGAGGGTTGGTCTGTATTTCCTGGGGTTATGGCAGCAGGGCCGTGGTAGACCATATGGTCTGGCCTTGACCCTCACATCTCTGCACGCCCTCGGAGCAGCAGCCCTTGCTGTGGCTGGCTTCCACTTCTTGTTATTCTTGGCACTAGGAGTTCTGATCACAGGGTGGTTCAATATCATAATCCAAAGCTTCCGATAGAAACCATCTGGAAGAGCAACCAACTTTAACCTTGAGGGCTACTTGAAAATAACCTTCATCCACCGAGCCCTGTGTTCACAGGGAAAATAGGTTATTCAGAGCATGTTTCAGAAGGCACCAGGGTCTTGGGAGCCATCCACCTTGCAAAGGACCGACATTTATACCCACTCGGCTCTGGTATCTATAGAATGCATTTCTCCCAACTGCATAGTGCCAACGTGCTGGTTACTTGCATGGTGGGGATGCAATAAACAGGGCCAAAAGGTGACAAAATTCACTGCAAGATGTAAGGAACAAAGGACATGGAGGCCACACCTGCAAGAAATCAATCAGCCAATTATTCAGCAGAAGAAATACAGTTAAAGAGACTGGTGGTTCTTACTATGGACTCTGAAGGCAGAGAGAAAGGAACAGGTAGAAGGAGATGTGGAAGGTGGGCAGTCAACCCTATCGTTATTTCTTCTTTACCCGAGGCTCCCTGGGTTTCTTGTGGAAGTTCCCAAGGGACAGGATGGTAGCTATCCATACGTGGCTGGCATCTTTCATGCACATGGTGTTCTCAGAGGACACTGTAGCCTCGTAAGTGTGTGTGTGTGTGTGTGTGTGTGTATGCTCAGTTGCGTCTGGCTCTTTAAGCCACCACAGACTGTTGCCTGCCAGGTTCCTCTGTCCATAGAATTTTTGAGGCAAGAATACTGGAGCTGCTTGCCATTTCCTGCTCCAAGGGATCTTCGCAACCCAGGGATCAAACCTGCATCTCCTGCATCCCCTGCATTGGCAGGCAGGTTGTTAACCCTTGCACCACCTGGAAAGCCCCAGTCTTTGAGGCTTCATCAGTTAACATAACACCAAGCAACCACGATTCTCCAAAAAAAGCCTCAGAGCAAGTGAGCCCGTGCAGATGCACAGAATATAAACGCAGGAGTTCGATCGTATGGTTCCTGACTTAACTAGGCAGCCAGCGACTCTACTGGAGGCCATGCCTCCTCAAGGTGACCCTCCGAGAGAAGGAGCCAGGTGCTGTTAGGAGAGAAGGGTGGCATCTCGGGTCTGTTTAACACCACAGGAGACAGCAGCTCTCACTGCCACTTCTTGTAAATGAGGCATTGCTGTGCTCGGCTAGGCAGGATGTAGGAGCTGCTGGAGCCAAAGCCAAGAATGCCCCCTCCCCACCACTGCCCCCTGTTCTGTCTCTGGACATGGGCCAGCCAACCCCGAACCCCAGGATTCTAACTGGGGCTCGGCCACAGTAGGGCATATGCCATTTCCTAAATAGTGATCCTCAGATCAAATGTTTCCACTCTTCTCATTGCTGGGGGATAAGATACCGCTGAAGATACTGGAATGCATCACCTTTTCTGTCATATGATGGAGCAACAAGAGGAAACGGTGATAACTAGCAACTATTCTAGGTACCAAAATCCTTATCTGGAATGGGAAGAACTCAGCTAGGAAAGCTCTGAGATCTAAAATTGGGTCCTAGTTATGACCTGCCTGGGAAATTCTTGCATTGATTTTCAATGTGTTAAATTGTAAAGTGACTCAGTTATGCACTTATTTTTGTTGTTGTCCAGGGCTAAGTCATGTCCAACTCTTTCCAACCCCATGGACTACAGCCTACCAGGCTCCCCTGCCCTTCACTGTCTCTTGAGTTTGCTGCAACTCATGTCCATCGAGTCCATGAAAGCATCCAACCATCTCATCCTCTATATACATATATACATTCTTTTCTTACATATTATTTTTCATTGTGATTTATCTTATAGAAGGGCCTTGCTGTTTATTCATCCTCTGTATAAATAGTTTACATCTGCTAATCCCAAATTCCCAGTTCATGAGTTCCCAGTATGACTCCACCTTACAACGTGGGCTTCCTGGTGGCTCAGTGGTAATGAATTCACCTGCAATGCATGGAGACACGGGTTCGATCCTAGGGTTGGAAAGAACCCCTGAAATAGGAAATGGCAACCCACTCCTGTATTCTTGCCTGGGAAATCCCATGGACAGAGGAAACTGGCAGGTTACAGTCCATGGGGTTGCAAAGAGTTGGACACAACTTAGCTACAAAACACACAACACACTTTAGAACAAGGAACAAGTCCTAGAGGAACCAATAAGATTTTCAGGGACCCCAGCACCTGACATACTGCACTCACAAGGATAAGTGCGGTGACCCAGGGGGTCCCAGGAGGTGAAGCAACCCACACCCCTCCCCTCCCTGCAACCCACCTCTTGACAGTCCCAGCACCTCAACTTTTGTTTTATCTCTGGATACTAAGTGTGCTGTGCTTAGTCACTCAGTCATGGCCAATCTTTGGTACCCCATGGACTGTAGCCCCCCCAGGCTCCTCTGTCCATGAAGATTCTCCGGGCAAGAATACAGGAGTGGATTGCCATGCCTTCCCTCCAGGGGATATTCCCAACTCAGGGGTCAAACCCAGGTATCCAACATTGCAGGTGGATTCTTTACCATCTGAGGCACCAGGGAAGCCCATGAATACTGTTGTGGGTAGACTAAATCTCATGGGGATCTGCCTGACTCAGGAATTGAATTGGGGTCTCCTACTTTGCAGGCAGATTCTTTACCAGCTGAGCTACCACGGAAGCCCCTTGGACACTATAAATGATATTTTATTTTCCAAAAAGTGACTCTGTTGCTTAAATAAAATCATAGAGGGCCTCAGTGAGAGATCTGGTTACCCTAGATTTCAAATTGATCCACAAGGGCCGTTTCCTTGCAGCACGACCTAATTTGCAAAAGACAGTTGCATCACCTGGGCTGAGCCAGGGCTCAGCACTGGAGTGGAACGGAAGCTCAGCTCAGCCCCTATAGTCACTGAAGGCTGGTCTTGGAGTCGGACCTGGGTAGCACTGAAGAAGGAGAAGGCCTCTGCCATCAGAGACTGCTTGCCTTGCTCTGATGGGGAGACGTGAACTCAGGGCACCAAAAGCCCACTTCAGAGAAGGAAGATGGCAGCCCTGATGAGCAGGGGTGGGGCAGAGGCCGAGGTCCACAGGCCGAGGTCCACAGACCGACAGACAGACAGCGGCAGAGGCGCACAGAGAAGTGACATACGATGACACGTCCCCTTTGCTCAGCCTGCTGTTCCCTTCTAGGAAGGAGGCCAACAGAAATTCTTCTACTCAGCAGTGCCCGGATAGACACGAAAGAAAACAAAAAGGATTAATCTCGGCCTTGCAGGTGCCCCTCAGCCTCCCCGCTAACACCCGCCTTCCGCGAGGGTCTGATTTTCAGAGGGCTGTGCCAGCCGCTGAAATGCCCACCGTGGGCCCTGCCCCTCCTCCCCGGCACATTTCATTTTATTTCTATCAAGCAGTGCTTCTGATTGCTTCAGTCTGGAGGGCTGGCAGCGCTGCATCAACCTGCCGGGGCCCGGCGAGTGAGATGGGCTGCCAACTCGGCTATCAAAGGACCGCTTCTGTACTCACAGGATCCTGGAGACCTGACAAAAAGCAGCGATTGAAAAGCCTCAGCCTCATGGTGGCATTTTCTTGCCTCACAATTAACCTTCACGTTGGTAAACACACCATGAGCTTTGCATCAAAACTATTGCTCACACCCTTCCTTCACTTTGGAAAAGAGGCCCAGGGCAGGGTTCCAGGGACCCACTTCCACCCCCTCCCATCTTAGCAGGCCACATGTACCCCCTTTCTTCCGGATGCCACCTGCCCCTCTGGCTCTTTAATTTTTATCACCTCTCCTTCTTCCTCATCTGCTCTGTCCCACAATGAGTTAAGTGATTCCACTGCGTCTAAACACACTTGGAAATAACTCTATCAATCACCACAGGAGCTCTGAAAGGGGGGAGGCTTGCACATGCGCATTTTAATTGAGTTTTGTAGAGAGAAAATGCTCTGTTCTCAGCACCCACTAGTCTGCAGTCAGACTAGAACAGTAAGGATTTGACTTTCAAAGGTTTCTGGTCCCAAATTGTATCCCACAGTATAGCCTGTCTGGATGAACATCGGGACGTGCCTTCCAGAAGGTCACCTGACCCAGAACTCAGGGCGCATGGGTCCCAGATGTGGAGCCTCCTCTTCATTCCTGCTGCTCTGCTCAACATGCTGGAATAACTGACCATTCTTTTAAACTTTCCTCACTTATTACCGGGGCTTTAGATGGTAAAGAATCTGCCTGCAATGCAGGAGATGTGGGTTCGATCCCTGGATGGGGAAAATCCCTTGGAGAATGAATGGCAACCCACTCCAGTATTCTTGCCTGGAGAATCCCACAGAGATTCCAAAGGCTTAAAAGCACTAAGTGACCCCTGCCCCCAAACACCTTATCAACATGCTGGGGTGGGGGCATCTTCCTCCTATAGGGTCTGGCTAATAAGAATGGAAAATGTAATATGGATGATGTGGAAGGACCTTTTGCTGGAAATCCTCAAGCCCAACCGCCTCTGCAGTTCCTCTTTTACCCTGGACTCCCAGCCTGCTGGCCAAAGGGAGTTAAGATTCACCAGCAACAACTCCAAGGGCTGTGGGGATATCCATTCATGGAAATGCACAAACATGTGGCACATAATTCCAGCTTCTCAGAGCCTCGTTTCTGGGATTCCAGTTTCATCAGCCTCCCCTTTCCTAGACTTTTCCCACATTCCCTTCCTCGTAGCCTCACCACTTCATTCTCCACTGTCCCATTTCTCTGGTAGATTCTGGTTCCTTTGGGACAAGGGTGGTTCCTTTCTGTGCCTCTGTGGCTGCGCGCATTGTAAGGGCTGGGTGCACAGATGGTAATTAACAAATGCCTATTGATTAATATACACAGCATCACAGTGGCCAGCACATTTTTATTTGCTATTTGCATGGCATTTATTGCCACTCACTTTAGCAGGCAGAGCCATATCCTGTAGTTCTTGTGTCTCCTCCAGTTCAGCCCCACTAAAGTGGTTTTTGAAATATGTGAAGGATTATGGTCAGAATAGATATGAGAGTGTTTCATTTACAGATAGAATTGGCATGTGTTCTTCTGATTCACAGATGATTTTGGAGTATTACTAAATGGCTAATGTAATCAGCTGACTTGCTAGGTAAAGACAGGTAGCTGACTGCAGCTGCATCTCTGAGGATCTAACTTGCTCACCTTGGTGTGGGAAGCACAGGAGCTTAATGGCTGAGTTAGGTGATCAGAGCTATGGTAAGTTGGAGTTTTTCTTGAAGACAGAGAAGGTGTGCTTCCTTACTGGGTATGGTTATTTACATTGCCTGACTATAAGGTATATCACTCCCAGAATTGATTACATGTGCTATGATTGCACCAGCTTTTGTTATTTGATCTGATAACCAATGGGTTTCAAGTGAACTCTGCAGAATTATCTATTCATCTTCTTTCAATAACCACTGAATACACGCTTACTCTTTGGAAGAAAAGCTATGACCAACCTAGACAGTATATTAAAAAGCAGAGACATCACTTTGCCAACAAAGGTACATCTAGTCAGCTATGGTTTTTCCAGTAGTCGTGTACAGATGTGAGAGCTGGACCATAAAGGAGGCTGAGCACTGAAGAATTGATGCTTTTAAACTGTGGTGCTGGAGAAGACTCCTGGGCGTGCTAAGTCGCTACAGTCGTGTCTGCCTCTTTGCAACCCCATGGACTTTAGCTCGCCCGGCTCCTATGCTCATGGGATTCTCCAGGCAAGAATACTGGAGTGGATTGCCATGCCCTCCTCCAGGGGATCTTCCCGACCCAGGGAATGAACCTGTATCTCTTACATCTCATGCATTAGCAGGCAGGTTCTTTACCACTGGTGGATTCCCTGGTGGCTCTACTGGTAAGCATCTACTTAGAATGTGGGAGACCTGGGTTCAATCCCTGGATTGGGAAGATCCCCTGGAGAAGGCAATGGCACCCCACTCCAGTACTCTTGCCTGGAAAATCCAATGGACAGAGGAGCCTGGTAGGCTGCAGTCCATGGGGTCACAAAGAGTTGGTCATGACTGAGCGACTTCACTTTCCTTTCCTTTCTTTACCACTAAAGTCATCTGGGAAGCCCAGAGAAGACTCTTAAGATTCCCTTGGACTGCAAGGAGTTCAAACCAGTCCATCCTAAAGGAAATCAACACTGAATATTCATTGGAAGGACTGATGCTGAAGCTGAAGCTCCAGAACTTTGGGCACTCGATGCAAAGAACCTAGTCATTGGAAAAGACCCTGACGCTAGGAAACATTGAAGGCAAAAGGAGAAGCAGGTAGCAGAGGATGAGCTGGTTAGTTAGCATCACCGACTCACTGGACAAGAATTTGAACTAACTCCAAGAGGACAGAGGAGCCTGGCATGCTGCTGTCCCAAAGAGACAAACACAACTTAGTGACTGGACAACAATACCTCCTATATAATAAACCTGGTGGAGTTACTATTCTACTCCCCAGAGACTATAGCTGAGAAAAGTTATATGGTCTGCCCAAGGCCAAACAGCTGTGTGCTAGCCCTGGATTCCAGGTCTGTGACAGCAAAGTCCTTGCTCCGCACTGCACTTTGCTGAAGGCTTAATGAACACTGCTTTTTGAGGTCCAAAAAGATGATGCACTATAAGAAGCGTGCGTACTCAGTCGCTTCCGTCATGTCCAACTCTTTGTGACCCCGTGGACTGTACCCAGGCTCCTCTGTCCATGGGATTCTCCAGGCAAGAATATTGCAGTGGGTTGCCCTGCCCTCCTCCAGGGGATCTTGCTACCCAGAGATCAAACCTGTGTCTCCTGCAATGCAGGTGGATTATTTACCAATGAGCCACCATGGAAGCCCACACTGACCTGTACGAAGCGTGAAATAAATCCAGCAGGTTGTTGCCCTGAGAAGGACGGGGACCTGGAGCTCTGGGAGCCGGCAGTCATCCCGGGGCACGTGCCAGCCACCCAGCTGAGTTATTAATACATGAACTTTGCCACTGCTCACCCACGCTGCCTGCTGATTTTTATACCATGTTGCATAATTAATCTGTCAACATTCAGTGATAGGGTATAAATATTAATAATATGATCACACTGTGAGCTGTTCCCTTTAAAATTCAGCAGTGAGGAGGTACATTGGCCACTTAATCTTGCTAGATTCAGAAGAGGAGAAGAGGGGAGGAAGGAGTGGAGGAAGAGGAGGGGGCGAGCTAATTAGGAAGAGGTGCTTCCTGATCTGAATATGGTCTCACACTCAACAGTTTTGGATGAGAGTTTAAAGGCACACCACTCTGAAGCCAGCTGAGTTACTTAATTCTCAAGTAATGGGATAAACTTTTCTCTCTTTTCTTTCCTTTTTTTTTTTTTTTAATCACTCAAGGGACAGAAAGCTTTTGTGTTTCCTTCTGTTTCTTCTCTTCTCTGGGTGGGCTGAGTAGTAACTTCAGGGGAGAGGTAAGCCAATCATTTTCTCTGTTTCCTGAAAGCTCCTAGAAAGCTGACAGGCAATGGTTAATTAGTTCAGCAGAGGCATTGAAACATCCATGTGATTGGATAATCCAAGGACAGGATCATATTATACCATTATAGCTGTATATGAAGTGTCCTTTTCCATTCTGCTTGCCAGACGCTCCTCCCTGTTTGTGTTCATCAAATAGCCTCTAAAAACAGAGTTTCTAAGAATTCAACTGAATTGTTCTTTGGGGAGCTGCTCTTGGCCCCAGGCTACCAAGGGCTTCCCTGGTGGCTCAAATGGTAAAGAATCTGCCTGTAATGAGGGAGATCCAGGTTTGAACCCCTGGGTCAGAAAGATCCCCTGGAGAAGGGAATGGCTACCCACTCCAGTATTCTTGCCTGGAGAATCCCATGGACAGAGGAGCCTGGTGGGCTGCAGTCCGTGGGGTCACAAAGAGTCAGATAGGACTGAGCAACTAACACTTTCAGTTTCAGTTTTCAGGGTACCCACACTGCCATAGACGCTCACTTAGCCCTCTCCCACCTTGCATTCTAGGCATTCTTGCAGTCACTCAAGGAATGAGAACTAGAGCATCTGCATGGAGTAGGTACCACACTAAGAGACATAGGAGATTAGAATCAATTGCAAATCATGACCTCAAGGAACTAAAATTTAGTGCAACAATAAATCATGAATAGCAGCAACTGTTACATAGACGGCAAAATTATCCCCACAGAAAGAATTCAGATGCATTTTTTATATCCTTGTCCTATGGAATTTTGCAGTCTCATTCTGGTAATTGTATTTTTGTTGTGTCTGGTATTAGTATGTCCATTTTACTGTCACTGCAATTCTCTCTCTACACACCACCAGCAAATAAGAAGGTGGGAAGAAAAACTGAAATGGACCTCTGAGATTCTCCAGCCCCACCAAGTCATTTCTCAGATAAGAAAATCAAGGCCCAGAGGAATTACATATGTCCAGAGTCAGAGCCTCAGTTCTTTGAAGAAGAAGGATTAGGTCTGGGCTCCCCAGGTCCCAGACTTAATGCTTTCATTATCAATGTATTCTTTGATTAAAAAAAAAAAATAGAAAAGGATTTTAATGGAATCCATTTTCATTTAATCCTGACATACAATTAGTAACATTGTGGTTGCGCTGGAATTATCTCTTTCTTTAAATTGAAATCTACCAAATCTATGTCCCATTGAAAGTGTGTGAAGATGGGGGTCCCTACATTAGCAGGGCTACTGAGATGACACTGACTTTTTCGTATCCTTAATCTCAACATCCGGGGATGGAATTCTGTAGTTTCCTGCTATCCCTGAAACTGTGTTCAAAATCTAAGGGTACAGCTTTAGGTACTTTAACGGGGATGGGAAGTAACAGGTTCTTCAGAAGTTGTATCACAGTCTCCAAGTTACAGGTGGCTATTGACAGAGAGATAAAGAGGGAGACTCCTCGTGGTGGTTTATATCAAGCTAGAGAGACCTCAGGGCCCCGGACTCTCCCACTCCAGCTTTCAGCCTGAATGTGTGGTCCTTGACTGCAATGGAATGCTAATGAGGCCAGACCTCCAGTCTGTGTAATACAAATAAGGAGCATGGCAGATTCTGCCATCAACTCTCCATCACTTTGTTTTACAGGGTACAAAAATGAAAGGGATGCTTTAGATTAAAAGATCTGTTTAATGGTCTGATTAATTCATTCCAAACAGACTGAAACTGTTCTAGGGTGCTCCTTTGGCTCCTAACCTTTTCAGCTTGTTTTCAGGCAAGCCACCTTTCCTTTCTTCTTCCTTTTTTTTCTTTCTTTCTTTCTTTCTTTTTCTTTTTTTTTTTTTTTTGGTAGTTTAATTTAATATTCAGTAACTGCTGCTCTGATTCTGGTGTAGATCACATGGTGTGTGAGAAAAACAGAATATGTGTGTGTCCCAAGAGAAGATCAAATGCTTCTAGAATCCAAACTGTTACCCCAATACCCCTCAGAAAGCCTTATCTGGTCTTAAACAAGCACAAGGAAGTTCTGTGAATGACAGGGGGGTGTGTGCTTCTCCAGGCCACCAGCACCATGGCTCTGAGCCCATTAGCTGCCACATTAATTAGTGGTGAGATCTCTGCCCCACACTGTCTGTGAGACACCGAGACTCGTTTGCTCTGATGAATGAGGGGGTTTAAGTAGGATCAGCAGGTGCCAGAAGGAGGGAGACCAAGTACAGAAGCTTTTTGATGGAACATTCAGGGTTTTTCACTCTAAATAGTGGGTTGTTTTCCTTCCTTTCGTTTTTTTCTTTTTCTTTTTTTTTTTTTTTTGCTAAATGCCCCTTTCACACCCATTGCTAAGCTTGATATCTGGAGAAGTGTTTTAACCAGGACTTGATGCTAAAAGGATTTTAAAACAGATGACAAAGAAAATATGGGTTAAAAATCATTAGTTTTCCCCACAAATTCCTTTGTCCCTGACTCACATGGATGCAGGATGGGTCTGGGATATCGTGGGTTATAAGCAGGTTAAGATTTTGATGAAAATCCACCAACAGCGCAGCTCCATAAAGAAGATGAGTGTGTGTGCGTGTTTAGCCTCCGTGTTGGTTTCTGTTGCATGCTGGCAAGTGAGGGAGGGGCTGGACCATTTTATTTTTCTAATTTGAGGACTCAATAACTAGCTAATCGAAAACAACACTCTCTTATCTGGAAAACGAAGGGAGAGGTACCTATTCTCTCTGCTTTAAATTCCTGACTAAGGGGCTTATAAAGACTCATTGGGAAGATTATATACGCAATCTATACGTATTGTGAAAGACAGAACTTTCATATATATATATACACACATATATATACATATAAAGATCTAAAATATATTTATATTTTTCCATTTATTTATTTATGCTCTGTCCCTTCACATACAGGATTTGAGGCAGTTTATCAAGTACTATCTCTAACTGGGATTATTCTAGGAGTTAAAACTAAAAAGTGCCCAAGAAGAGGACAAGTAACGATGGCGTCTTTACACCCAGAGGCCTCTGGGCAAGAGCAGCAGTTACTTCTTCACAACATAATACAGGAAGGTTTTTACAGAAAATAAGGCATCTGGGAAATTTGTCTGAAACCAGCAGGAAAATAATCTTTAGGTTAAGTAAACTTTTAAACCTGCCCTCAGTCCAGATTTAACACACCCCAGAGACTGCCGACACACAACTGAAGCGTCCAGCGGTTTCTTCTCTCGGTGACTTAAGTGACAGAAATAGTCAAGATAGCTTGATGATTCTGCTATATTTTTTCCAGGGAAGGAGCAGCCAGAATTATTAAGTCATTCAATTCACAGAAGGCTGCCACATCTCTAGTTTCATCTGCAGCAGCTCCTTACTACTCCGTGTGTCTGCAAATTTTTGAACTGAAAGTTTTATTTTTCCCCTATATCAGAAGCTGGGCTGATGTAGAGAGAGAGTTGGTGGTGACAAATCGACTCATTTAATAAAAAGATGTGAATGAAGTGAGGGGGAGGAAATAAACGCACTGAAACTTAAGAGCTGCAGGTGTGTCTCCTTGTGAAGTCCTGGCTCCCTGTTGCAGCAGAGTTTCCATGGAGACGGCTCTGCACACTGGTACCCAGGCCAGTCCATCAGACCCTCTCCTGGCATTTCCATACACACCAATGAAGATGGATTATGCTAATGAGGGCTGACTTCTCTCCAGTTCTCATAGGTTCAATCTTTCTTCTCCTTACTTCGGGATGGATGTTTCTTAGCAAAGTTAGTGCTCAGCAATGAGTTGGTCAAAGAAGTGCTAATTCTGGAAAGTGATTTAATTAGACTAAGATGTGACATGACTTATATATGAGCTCATGGTTCTGGCATCTTCAGTCTTTGCCTTTTTATTTTTTTGGTAGGGTGGACAATTAATGCTGAGAGTTAGGAGATATAAAGTTCAAATGCCTTGTCAAGCTCCCCCTAACTTCCCTCAGAAGGAAAAAAAAGCAATTTCTCCTGAAGATTTTTCCCCATAAGGATGGGGGACAATGTTTTTTTTTTCTTTATAATAATGGATAGGATGAAACAAAGAGTCAAGGGAATCATTTCATTGGTGTGTGCATGTGCATGTGTGTGTGTGCACATATTTATTATATGAAGTTCATTTATCTTCAACTTCAGTATTTTGGAAGAGTATACTGTGATCTCTTTCCTTTCCAAATGTTTCAACATCCCTTCCTTTATAAGGCAAGTTGGAGGGACAGAGCCAGACAGGGGGAATCAAGAACTTAATACTTAATGACAACAGGTCACTAAGCCCATTCTTGTTTGTGCTCAAGATGACCAGTCATTACCTTTCTCCAAGTGACCTACTTCTTCACGCCTTCAGCAAATTAAGCATTCTGCCTTACTGGAGTTGGTCATATGCAAAACAGACTCATACCAAAGGCAACACACTGTAACACAAGAAGCCACGTTGAAATATCAGATCACGACAATTCCACCATAAATCACAGTACCCAAACAACTAACTCTTGATTGTCCTAGGTGGCTTGCCTCTTGCCAGATTTTACCCTGAAACAAGCTAATCTCTATCAGTTAATACATTTTGGAAGTCTCTTTCTACCCAAGATCTCCAGGAAAACAATTCAAAATTATCCTATAAATAAATCCCAAACAGAAAATCTAGGTGAAAAACATACCATAAACATCCAAGATTCTCCCAAAGCAATAGTAAGCTATTTCCTAAAAATACATCCTTTCAAATGATCCATTTTACCACTATTCCCCCAATTTAAGAGCATACAAGTGTTACCTAAATTTATTAAAAATCCAAGTGAAGGCTTCCCTGGTGGTCCAGAGGATAATAATTTGCCTTACAATGCAAGGGACACTACTCATTCGATTCCTGGTCTGGGAAGATCCCACATGCCTCGGAGCAACTAAGTCCATGTGCCACAACTACCGAGCCTTTGTCTTGGAGCCTGCAAGCTGCTCCCCAGAGCTGGTGCTCCACAACAAGAGACGCCACCACAGTGAGAAGCCTGCACACCACACCCAGAGAGCATCTCTGCAACTGAAGAAAGCCCGCTCAGCAACACAGAATCAGAACAGCCAAAATAAATTAATAAAATGTAATTAATTAGTTTAAAAATCCAAGTGTACCTTAGTAAAATGTTAAACCCAGTAGGGGATAGGCCACCATGCCTTAAAATAAACTGTGAAATCAATTCAGTCTGAAATGCTTTTTCATTTAGCATCTACTATGGGATATTTTTTTAATAAATAAAACTTTATTACTTTTATTATATATTACAGGGTTTCTAACTAGAAGTATTAGCCACTCTGATTTAATGGTCAGTTAAGCCTATGAAGCAAGACTCATTTATATACTAACACTGCAGCATGGAAACTGAATGTCCAGATGGTTTATAAAAGTAGAACTCTGACCCACAACCTGCAGCCACCTACCTGGGGAACCAGCCCACTATGTACAGCAATAGCCCTGGGATTAGGATGCTCTAAGTCAGATCTGTGAGAAGTCAAACTACTCTCTCCACCATCAACCCAGGAAGCCAGACAAGAACCCCTGTAATGAGCAGCTCCACACGGCCAGGACAAAAATGGTCACTGACAGCTTCCCTAATTTTCACCCCTCTTCTAATTTTGGACCAATCAGAGGAAACCAAAGATGCACCCCTAACCAATGACGCAAATACCCCTCCTTCTGGTGTGCCCACCATAACCTCCCCTACCAACAGCCTCCAATCAGTGAAGGTTTGAAGCCTTCCCTTTTTCCTGAGGTAAAGCTTTCCCACTCTCTGCCTGCCTTGAGTCTCTGCCAAATGCTACTGATGGAGGGGACTCCCCAGCTCCAGCAGGCTAGAAATAGGCAGCCTTTGCTCTCATTTGGTTGTCTTTATCTCCACAATGGCTTCCTTTAAAAACTTTATTTTCTTTTCAGTGTGTTATACCCTGTATCCTTAATATTATGTACATATAATTTCTTTGCTTAGAAAATCATTCCTTCTTATATTGTGCCCAAAGGAATTCAAGCTGAGTCCACATAAAGTTTTCATAAATAATGATGACGCTGATGTTGTAATGGTGATTGCCACACAGCAACACAAAATCCATCTTGACCCACATGACCCAAGGACCAATTAAAGCACTTCACACATACTCATTCATTTACTTCCCAGAGCAGCCCAGGACAGGCGCTCCTATTGGCTCCATTTGACACACGAGGACCCTATCAGGTGCTTAGTCTCACCAGGGCAGACCCAGGCTTCTAGCAGCAAATCCAGGAGGCTTGTCCTGGCTTGAAATAGGAGAAGCCCAGAGAAAGAGAAACTTGGCAGAAATGTTTCCATATGCCAA
The DNA here is from genome assembly GCA_917880005.1 of Nanger dama. Lineage (NCBI taxonomy): Eukaryota > Metazoa > Chordata > Mammalia > Artiodactyla > Bovidae > Nanger > Nanger dama. The sequence goes on from CAKJTW010000076.1 coordinate 4,645,990, forward strand.
CTTGAAACAAATGAACACCCTGAGAGTTGAGCTTTATCTGGGACAAAATGAAGACTACAGCATGTGTATGAGTGCTAAATTGCTTCAGTTGTGTCTGACTCTGCAGCCCTATAGACCATAGCCCACCAGGTTCTTCTGTCCATGGGATTCTCCAGGCAAGAATGCTGCGCTGGGTTGCCATGCTCTCCTCCAGGATCTTCCTGATCCAGGGATCGAACCTGTGTCTCTTATGTCTCTTGCATTGGCAGATAGTTCTTTATCACTCGTGCCACCTGGGAAGCCCCTATTGCTTGGGAGATAGTATTTCAGATATCTCTGAGAAGCTGCTCCAAAAATGCAGGGTGGGGGTGGGGAAGGTCAGTATATATGTGATTTTGGTGAAAGGATGGTACATGCAATCAAGCCATATTTTTTACAGAAGGTTTCTGCTCTTCTCATGAGGGTTTACTGCTAGTTACGAGGAGCAGGCATCACTTTGATGGATTTTAGTGCCTTTGTAGACAGAAGATGCAAGAATTGGGCTCATAAAATCAGCTCCTGAAAGTATCTAACTAATCGGAAGACCTTTCCTGCCGATTTTTCCCCAAGCACAGAGCGTCTCATTTCTGCTCACTCTGAACTTCTTTCAGGAGATAGTGAAGGTCAGCAACTGTAGAAGCACCTGATTGAATCCTTGTAGAGGTAGATGGCAAATGCCCATGGCAAGTGCCAATTTGCAACTAACACAAAAGGAGGAGCAGAGCTCTTTTTCCATTTAAAGAATAACAACAAAGATCAGACCCTGTATAATATTCCCCATTAAATAAATGATAAGCAACCAAACATCTACAGAATAATTTTTTAAGGGTAAAAAGAAAGCTCATGTCAGCATTCTAGTGTGACCACCTCTGGCTGTGGACCCACATGACTGCTGTAAACATGTTCTGGCCTGCACATGCCCTGCCCTGCAGAGCTCAGCTTCTCCAGTGAAGTACGAGTCAGGCGGGCACAACCCATGGAAAAGTTCCACAGACGGCTCTGCTGTGCATCTAGGGCTGGGGGCCTCATGTCTACATTTTCCAAACAGCCAGGTGTTCTTGATCATATAAAGAAAGCCGAGAGTGGATCAATAGGAACTGCATAAACTATTTCACCAGGGAGTGTGAAGGGAGTCATACAAACACACGGTTCCCAGCTCAGATCTCCAAGTCTGATAGAATTCTGAGTGTAAGGTGGCAATCACTGCCCATGTGGATGATGGACGAGGATGTAAACCCTGGAGATAATATTAAACACAATTAAACCTCCCATCCTCCATAACATCATGATTTGTCTCCTTCCAACTCCAGCTGCTCTTCTCTGAAACTGGTGGCACTTGCAGAATCTTACCTTTATTGGATTTTTTCCTCTAGCTTTGAAAGCCTTCACTATGTGGTGACCGTGGAAGGGAAGAGTAATGAGAATTGTCATTAATGAAAGTAAATACTGTTCATTCACTTTGGCTGTAACTCATCTAAAAGCTAAAATAACCTCATAATTAAACTGCTAACCAAAATTAGGCATTAGAGTAGAATAATTAATTTTAAATTGCACACAATAGTGCAAATCTAAGGTAATAACTAAGAGGGAAAGAAATGGGGAGAATGATGTTAAAGCTGGAGAAATCATTTGGATAACTCAAATAAGTGATCTCATTGTCATTTCCAAAGAAAATGAACAGCTTAGACATTCGGCATTTCCCTGTGTGGTTCCTTTACCTTTTTAACCCACCTGGAATGTAAAGCTAATAGCATTTACCTCTGTGCCTCTTAGGAATATTAATATTTTAGAAGGCCTTTCAGATCACTATGAGAAAGCTGTATTAGGGAGCAGACATTATCAAGCAGACATTATCACATTATTACAAGGCAGATTTTAGTATTGTAACTTGTGGGCTTAAGTTGTAACACATGGATGTTTCTGTATTTAGTCACCAGATGTGCATACAGTAGGTATTCCAAGGTGTCTGCTAGACTGATCATCGTTTCAGTTCAGTTCAGGCACTCAGTCGTGTCCAACTCTTTACAACCCTATGGACTGCAGTACAGCAGGCTTCCTTGTTCATCATCAACACCCAGATCTTACTCAAACTCATGTTCATTGAGTCGGTGATGCCATCCAACCATCTTATCCTCTGTCGTACCCTTCTCCTCCTGTCTTCAATCTTTCCCAGCATCAGAGTCTTTTCCAATAAGTCAGCTCTTCGTATCAGGTGGCCAAAGTATTGGAGTTTCAGCTTCAGCATCAGTCCTTCCAATGAACACTCAGGACTGATTTCCTTTAGGATGGACTGGTTGGATCTCCTTGCAGTCCAAGAGACTCTCAAGAGTCTTCTCAAACACCACAGTTTAAAAGCATCAGTTCTTTGGTGCTCTGCTTTCTTTATAGTTCAACCCTCACATCCATACATGACCGCTGGAAAAACCATAGCTGTGACTAGACGGACCTTTATTGGTAAAGCAACATCTCTGCTTTTTAATATGCTGTCTAGGTTGGTCATAGCTTGTCTTCCAAGAAGCAAGCGTCTTTTAATTTCATGGCTGCAGTCACCATGTGCAGTGGTTCGGGAGCTCAAAAATATAAAGTCTCTCACTGTTTCCATTGTTTCCCCATCTATTTATCATGAAGTGATGGGACCAGATGCCATGATCTTAGTTTTCTGAATATTGAGTTTTAATCCAACTTTTTCACTCTCCTCTTTCACTTTCATCAAGAGGCTCTTTAGTTTTTCTCTTTCTGCCTAAGGGTGGTGTCTGCATATCTGATTTAAAATAAACCTCCAGCATTCTCTGGTAACTAGAGATATTTACTCTAGCATATGATACCCTAGGTACATACATGTGCTCTAAGTCACGTCAGTCATGTCCGAGTCTTTACAACCCCTATGGACTGTAGCCCATCAGGCTCCTCTGTTCATCAGGCAAGAATCCTGGAGGGGGTTGCTATGCTCTCATCTGGGGGATCTTTCTGACCCAGGGATCGAACCCACCTCTCTTAAGTCTCCTGCATTGACAGGAGTGTTCTTTACCACTAGCGCCACTGGGAAGCTCAGTACTATCTACAGATTGCCCCAATTCAGCACGAGCATCAGCCATAAGCACTCTCGCTGTTTGACTGTCCACATGAGTGTGAGCAACTTCTTTGAGCCTACACGTCTTTATCTGAAATAAAAACATACATCTAGCTAGTAAATAAACAAACCACAGAATTTGTTTATTTTTATGAATAATAAACAACAGATGAGAATCCTTTTGGATATAAACAAAAAATAAAGTGTGAATACTTTCCACCAACAGTTCAGAGTCTTTACTGAGGACAAATCACACAAGGCAAACCCGTTTTCACATCAGTAAAACTAGGAGAATCATCTTGACTGGGGTAACCAGTAGGATCCCCATGAGGATGAGTCAGCTATGCCAAGAAAGAGTACTCTGCACACTGCAGGCACTGGCCATGCTTCCTGGGGTCTCTGTGTCCTGTGCCTCCTGTTTATAGCTGACCAAATATATGCCTACCCTGCAAACTCTTGTATTCAGCCCCAAACGTGAAAGTTCTTTAGTATCTGGTTCCAGTTTAGAGCTCTGTTTCTCTGATTGTACTCATCCTAAGTGAACTTAGCCTGTCCAGTCTTGCTGAAAGCTCAAGTGTGTTTCTCTAGCCCCGGACACTTTTGTGTGCCTGGCTTGTATACCCAACAAACTCCTTCAGACCTCCACTTAAAGATTTCAAAGGCACCCCTTCCTGACCCCATGAATCTAGAGCAGGCTTCGCTCTGGTTCTATTGATCACATCCTGCCCCTTTGATAGCACTCAGCATGCTGGCTGAGCAGTTCTGTACGCAATGTTTTATTGCATGGCTGGCCTCAAGTGGGTGAGGCCAAGATTGCCCTGTCCATCACAGCCTAGGCAACGTCTAACAAACCCACCACAATATGAACACCAACATCCCAGCAAAAACAACAACAACAAAAACACAAAAACAGAAAAAACAGGCTGCCAATATATTAGACAGTAAAAGATACAAAAGGCAACGGGTACTCAGAAAAGTTGAAAATAAGAGGCTTGAACTGATAGAAGAATTCATCTATTTGATTTAATCTAAAGATGATGCAGACAGAATGTGATACTGACCTCAGCTGGGGGCAGAGGGAAAGGGATTAACATGAGCTCTTTCTGGACAAATGGACCAGGAGGAATCGATGGTCTCACGGGCATCTAGGTTTGACCCTCAAGGCTGTACTTTGATAACCAAACAGAAAGAACAAGATTCCCCATGGTGAGTAAGGAGGGAGATAAAGAATGAAAACGGCAGGGAAGAAGGGAGTCTGAGATGACACACGCAGAGGGAACCCGAGATGCCTCTTCTGTGCCGTCTGAGGCACGGCTGGCAGCTGCAGCGACATGTTACCAGCGGCAGCAGCAGCCCCCCTGGTCCGACTGAGGGTTGAGGGGGCCGCAGACACACTGTCCACTAAGGCCCTGTCTGAGCACCGCCTTCAGCATTGCATTGGATCATAGCAGTTTTACCCTTGGGCTTTATCTTTGATACCTCGTAAGACATCTCACAGGACTTGCAGGGCATCAAGACCACAGGGTTTAAAGCTCTTTCCTGTGAGAACAGGAAAATAATCACCCCAAGTGCCACGGAACACCTGGGGGTATGCTCATATTTGCTGGGGCCTCTGTGTGTTCATACAACTGTGTGTTCATATTTACTGGGGCCTCGCTGGTTCCTTAAGACATTCTGGGATCCTGTCTTTCATGCAGTAGCATGACAGCTGGTCCCTGTCACTCACAAAGCCCCACGAGGCTTTCACCGAGATGAATTTGGCATTGACCTGCAGGATCCTCAGTGGAAAAGGCCTGCTGTGGGCAGCAGAGGCTAGGAGAGTCCTGTCCCCACCTCTTCAATCAAGCCCCCCCCACCCCACGCCTATATGCCATTCAGACGGGGACCAACCATTGTTGAGGCAACAACTCCTTTCCAATCTGTGGTTCTACTGGGGGTAGAAGAGTCAGCACCATAGAAATGACACTGAACCAGGGGGAAAGTGAGACTGAGATCCTGGCTCTGGCGTGAGGACGTCCTGAAAAGTCATATCCTTAACCCCAAAAGAGTCATTAGTATGTAAAGAGCAGTGGCGGTGCACTAGTAATCACTGTCCACATCTCCTTATGTTTACTTGATATATTACAGGCTTCAAAACCCAGCACTTCCTGGGACTGACTGTGGCGTATTGGAAAGTTCCAGCAGATTGGGATAGGCTGGGATTCTCATGGACCCCGAGGTGGTGACAGTGACATGCTGTAGACAAAAGGAGCGGGGCTGAGCTGGGTTAACTTGCTGAAATCACACCATTGCAGGGGAACTCACCTGTGCCTGAGCCTCCTGGTGCTCCCCCACACCACCCGCACTGCAGGAATACCAATTACGTGTGAATTAGTATATTCATCGTGTTCTCTGTGCCCCAGAGGCTCTATTTACTTTGATTATTGCTGTTGTTCAGTCACTAAGTTGTGTCTGACTCTTTGCAACGGCATGACTGTTTATGCACGCCAGGCTTCTCTGCCCGTCACTATCTCCTGGACTTGGCTCAAACTCATGTCCACTGAGTCGGTGATGCCATCCAACCATCTGATCCTTTGCTGCCCCTTTCTCCTCCTAACCTAAATCTTTCCCAGCATCAGCATCTTTTCCATGAGTCGGCTCTTTGCATCAAGTGGCCAAAGTATTTGTACTTTTATTAAAAATTTTAATGTCTGTTTTTAAATTAGATAATTTCTATCAGCCCTTTAATTCACTGACTTCTTTTGCTTGCCATCTTGAATTTGCTATTGAGTCTATCCAGTGAATCTTGGTGACTTTTTCATTTTGGTGGTATAGTTTTTAGTTCTACAACGTCCATTTGGTTCTTTTTTTTTTCTAATGGCTTCTGTTTGCACCTTGACATTCCCTATCTGCGTATTCATTTAGACTGTGTTTTCCTCTAATTTTGTGAATACATTTTGTTTAATTCTTCTAGTATCTTTATAATGGCTATTTTAAATATGGCTGATGAGCCCAACATCAGGGTATCTCGGGATGCCCTCTCACCTGTTGGGGTGTGAGCTCCCCAGGAAGGTTATGGGGCAATGGTTACTTCATTCTGTGTTCCTCCTGCATGCAGCACAGAGATTATCAAATAATAGCACCCGTTTTGCGAAATAAGGGAATGAAGAGGCACGTGAGTCATGACTAGGAGCCAGACCTTGATTCTGAGTCCATCCATAATAGATGGACTCTCCCCAGTCCTCTTCTAGGTTATAAAGGCTGGAAGGTGGAAAGATAAGCCCTCTTTGTCTTCTTCGGCTTTCTCTTTTCCTTAAAAATCAGGCTTTGTGACTTTTGCTCATTCCACCTTTACACTGTAAGAATGAAGGGCATTGCTTTTGTGGAGTGAGAGACAATGGTTGTTCTTATTGCACTTATTGCTGCCTTCTTTGCCCAAATTACTTATTTCACTATCTTGGTCTTCAAGCCAGTAAGTCAGTTCAGTTCAGTCTCTGTCACATCTGACTCTTTGTGACCCCATGGACTGCAGCATCCCAGGCTTCCCTTCTCCAGCACCAACTCCTGGAGCCTACTCAAGCTCAAGCCAGTAAAGGGGATGTTAAAATAAACTTTCATCTATGCACTGTAAACACTTCATCATGCTGAGAACTTTAACCATCTCTTTCAAAGCCAGCTCAAGTCTGAGAGAAAGTGATGAATTTAAAGTCTGTCATAATGACAGCCTTTCGTGATCCCCATCCTGACTCTTCCCAGAGGAGAGAGATGGCAGACCCTCCCTTCCAGCCACCCATTTCCATGAAAAAGGGCTTGGGCATTTGTCCAAGTTTTTCCTTCTCCTGTTATAGTCCATAGGTTCAATTAAATGCTGTTTTTTTTTCTGAGCACAGCAAGCTGGAGAGACAAGCAGGCAGAATGGAAAGTAGGAGAGGGCTGGGAGGAGGGGGATTACCTCGGCCCCAGCCCCCAGACTCCCCAGACCGTGGTCAGGGTGAGTGAAGCAAAAAGCCTTCCAGGAGCCAATGTGTCACACTGAACCGAGCGTAAGGGAGGCTGGGTGAGCCCGGCCTGCCCATTGTGTCTGTCTCCGGGCCGTGGAATTTCTATTATTCATCACTCGCCAGCCTGGAGAGCACAGTAGCACCAGCCTCTGTCTAATCCCCACCTGATAATGTATTTCTGATAAGCATGACGGAGCCCAGTGCTCCTGACAGGACTCACATTTCCAGCTGGATAAAGTGCCATTTACATGAAGCAGGCACTGTGAATTTAGATCAGGAGATAGAGGTGAGGGGGGCTTAGGGCAGCTGCATGGGCGGGAGGATCGACTGGAGTCTGGGAGTATCCTGGTTCCATCACTCCTCTACCCAGACACGGGGACCACGAGATGCTCTGAGTATTGGCATAAGGAGGACAGATGGGTCAGCCACCTGTCGGCCCTGCCTGCCCTTACCCGGTGCCTCTCACCTGAGATCCCAACAGGTAAGGCTAGCACATAGGCACAGGGGTTGTGGCGGTCCCAAGCCAGAGGGAAAAGAGGTGGCCCTGTCTTTCCCAAGTCAAGAGCCATCCAGAGGGAGAGCCAGCAGAAAATCCTGATGTGGCTTCTATGTCAATATCCTATATTAAATGATACCCCAGGGCAGAGCCTCTGGAGGCCTCTGATTCTATCCCTGAGTCCTGAAACGCAAAGGGAATGAGGCTCAAGCATCAGTGAGTGGTTCAACCTTGACTGTGGAAGACATCAAGGCAGCTGGTCACAGCAGTTCTGATGAGCTGAGGGCACTCATTACTCTTTGGGGCTGATGTCAATTCTATTTTTATAACTCAGGTGCAGCCTGAAATATGACCTGCTCTAAGGGTACGCAGTTGTCAGCATGCCAGCGGAAGTGCACGCTCCTGATGCAATTTCACCTCCTGTATTTTTCAGTTGCCCACCTCTCCAGCCCCAGTTCCGGCCTCCATCACTGCCTGTCCTTGCTCACTGAGGACTTCCAATCCAAATCTCCTGGCCTCAGTCTTGCCAGGCAAACTGCCTCCTGTAGCCTGACAGCATCAGGTGATACAGGGGCCTCGCTGTGCCGCCGGTGGCTTCCAACCTTCCAGCGGCTTCCTGTGCTCACAGCGGGTGGTCGCTTACTGGACCGAGCCCACCGAAGCCCCACAGGTGGAAGGCCTCCCACACCAGCCTCCTCCTCTGTGTGTTCAGTCACGAAGTCATGTCCACCTCTTAGTGACCCCATGGACTGCGGCACACCAGGCTTCCCTGTCCTTCGCTATCTCCTCCTCTACCCGATTCCAAATTTCTCACTATGCTTTTAGCCTTAACCATGCAACTCCTCTTGAAATCCCCCACACCCCCTGTGCCACTTCTAATGACAGGCTATTGTCTGCCCCACTGTATTCGTGGTCCTGAAACCCCTACGCCCATCTCCAGGAAAACTCCCTAACATGGAAGCTGAACTAGCATTCCACCCCTGTGCCCCCACAACATGATGAATGGGCTTCCACGCAGAACTTTCCACACTGTATTCTAAAGCTTTCACTAAGAATCTGCTTCTGGTACAGGAATGGAACTCTGTGAGCTCCTGACATCTCCAGGGCCCAGGGCAATTGTTCATGTGGAGGTCCACATGGCATGTCTAACTATTTTAAAGTTATAAATCAACCTATACTCATTATTTTAAAGTTAAAAATTAACCTATAAAACTGCTAATATATTTTCAGACCTTGAAAACTATTTGTTCATAATGGCATCCAAGGTCAGGTCTAGATTTAGATTCTGCCATGAAACAGTGGAAGAAACAAAGGGAAAATTAGCACTCTAAAACCAGAGGTGAAAGATAACACAGTTGTCACGTGTAACACAATTGAGAGAACAGAAGAAGAAAAAGAAAGAATGGTAGGCTATTTTAAAAAGAACATAGGAAGCTTTGTTTAAAAACAAATTTTAGCATTCATTAGATGCTAGATACTATGGTAAGCATTTCATCTAATCCTTTTAATATTTATAGCTATCCTCTGAAAAGACACCAATATTATTATTTCATTTTTTTTAAAGGAGGAAGCTAGGACATTACAGAGAGAGATTAAATATTGCTCAAGATCATACACTTCTTATGCAAATAAGTCAGAATTTGAACACAGGGTGTCTTATTCCAGGCAGTGTTTCTTTAACCCCTGGTAGCAAAAATGGAATTTCAGAAATAAGAAGGGAACATCATTAACATTAAAACTCAGTGGTTAAGCAGAAGATTAGATACAGTTGAGGAGAAGAGTAAAGAAATGGAAAATGCATTTGAGGAATTCATCTAGACTACATCATGGACAAAGATACAGAAAATATAAATAAAGCACAGTGGCTATGAAAGGCATAAAGCATATAATTAAAAGATTGAAAGGGTTATAATAGATAGCAATTTCAGAAAAAAGCATGAGACCTTAGATTCATGAAGGTTACATCAATCCAAGTTAAAAAAATCTAAACAAAGATATCTTATAATGAAATTACATTATACCAAAGACACAATGTTTACGTTAAAAGTAACAAGAGAGAAAAAATATAGAATATATTAAGGAGAACAAAAATTAGACTGATGACAGCAAATTTCTCATCAGTAAAAACAGAAGGCAGAAAACCATCAAATAATATTGCTAAACTAGTAAGATAATTAAAAAATAAAGAAAAATTGTCAGCCTAGAATTTTACACTTGCTAAACTATGTATCAATACATGAGAGAAGCCTGAATGAAGTTCCCATATCCAAGCAAAGAATAAATTTGTGAAATTGAAATGTTATTCTAAAATTCATATATAGGATTTCAGGAGGCACAGACAATTAAAAAAAAAGAAGAAGAAGAAGAGCAGAGTAAGATCAATCACACTCCCTGATTTCAAAATATACAAGGCAGCAATAACTGAGAAGCATATTTGTGTGCTTGAATGTTCATAGCAGCATTATCCACAATAGAAAAAATGGTAGAGACATCACAGATGCCCATTAACTGATGAATGAAGAAACAGGATTTTAAATCCATACAATGTAATATCATTTAGTTGTAAAACAGAATAAAATATTGATATATGTACTCAGAAACTAGTCATGAGACTGCACATTACATGATATAGAATATATAATATTGAAGCATATTAGATGATTCCATTCATATTCAAATCTAGAGCAGGAAAATTTATAGAGACAGAATAAATATTAGTGGTTATTTGGGGTTGTGGGATGGTGGTGGTAGAGGGAGTGAGAAAAAAAGGACCCAGAGGTTTCTATAGGTATTGTTCTAAAATTGGGCTTCCCTGGTTCCTGCAACACAGAAGACCATGGTTTGATCCCTGAATCGGGAAGATCCCTGGAGTAGGAAATGGCACCCCAGTCCAATATTCTTGCTTGGAAAATCCCATGGAAAGAGGAACCTGGCAGGCTACAGCCCCTGGAGTTGCAAAGAGCAATATGACTGATTCTATATCAGACACGACAATTCTAATTATCAATTCTGTGATAATGATTGCACACATCTATGGATAGGCTAAAGAAAATACTGCATTTAATATTTTAAATGGATGGATTATATGATGTGAATTATATCATAAAAAGATATTCAAAAAATAAAAATACATTTTTAGTTTTAGAATACGTTTTGTTCATCACTACAAACAAAGCTAGTGGAGGTGATGGAATTCCAGTTGAGCTCTTTCAAATCCTGAAACATGATGCTGTGAAAGTGCTGCACTCAAGATGCCAGCAAATTTGGAAAACTCAGCAGTGGCCACAGGACTGCAAAAGGTCAGTTTTTATTCCAATTCCAAAGAAAAGCAATGCCAAAGAATGCTCAAACTACCACACAATTGCACTCATCTCACATGCTAGTAAAGTAATGCTCAAAATTCTCCAAGCGAGGCTTTAGCAATATGTGAACCGTGAACTCCCTGATGTTCAAGCTGGTTTTAGAAAAGGCAGAGGAACCAGATATCAAATTGCCAACATCCACTGGATCATGGAAAAAGCAAGAGAGTTCCAGAAAAACATCTATTTCTGCTTTATTGACTATGCCAAAGCCTTTGACTGTGTGGATCACAATAAACTGTGGAAAATTCTTCAAGAGATGAGAATACCAGACCACCTGACCTGCCTCTTGAGAAATCTGTATGCAGGTCAGGAAGCACCAGTTAGAACTGGACATGGAACAACAGACTGATTCCAAATAGAAAAGGAGAATGTCAAGGCTGTATATTGTCACCCTGCTTATGTAACTTATATGCAGAGTACATCATGAGAAACGCTGGACTGGAAGAAACACAAGCTGGAATCAAGATTGCCAAGAGAAATATCAATAACCACAGATATGCAGATGACACCCTTATGACAGAAAGTTAAGAGGAGCTAAAAAGCCTCTTGATGAAAGTGAAAGAAGAAAGTGAAAAAGTTGGCTTAAAGCTCAACATTCAGAAAACGAAGGTCATGGCATCCGGTCCCATCACTTCATGGGAAATAGATGGGGAAACAGTGGAAACAGTGTCAGACTTTATTTTTGGGGACTCCAAAATCACTGCAGATGGTGGTTGCAGCCATGAAATTAAAAGATGCTTACTCCTTCGAAGAAAAGTTATGACCAACCTAGATAGTATATTCAAAAGCAGAGACATTACTTTGCTGAATAAGGTCTGTCTAGTCAAGGCTATGGTTTTTCCTGTGGTCATGTATGGGTGTGACAGTTGGACTGTGAAGAAGGCTGAGCGCCGAAGAATTGATGCTTTTGAACTGTGGTGTTGGAGAAGACTCTTGAGAGTCCTTGGACTGCAAGGAGATCCAACCAGTCCATTCTGAAGGAATTTCTTTGGAAGGAAAGATGCTAAAGCTGAAACTCCAGTACTTTGGCCACCTCGTGAGAAGAGCTGACTCATTGGAAAAGACTCTGATGCTGGGAGGGATTGGGGGCAGGAGAAGAAGGGGACGACCGAGGATGAGATGGCTGGATGGCATCACCGACTTGATGGACGTAAGTCTGAGTGAACTCCAGGAGTTGGTGATGGACAGGGAGGCCTGGCGTGCTGCGATTCATGGGGTCGCAAAGAGTCGGACACGACTGAGCGACTGAACTGAACTAGTTTTAGAATATTACTAAAGGTTACACTTAAAAAAAAAGGAAATTGAACCCAGAATGTAGATAGAATACAAACCGGATAGAATGAAGTTAGCAGCAATCAAAGAAAAAAATCAGGAACCATACTGCTATCTATAAATAAGGATTGATTTTAAAAAAGGATGATAAGAAATGGAATGTTCTGTAGTCCTAATATTGTTTAGAAAAAAATGGATACATCAATTTACTTTAAAATTTCTATTAAATATTCATGTTAAGTATTATTTAATTAATAATACAATATACTATAATGTTATTGCTATTATTTTAATATAATTAATAATACAATTATATATAATATATTCAACTTAATATACATTACATATAATATATGTTAAATTTAATACATAGAGTTGGACACAATTTGGCAGCTAAATGTAAAAATATATTTACCTTGCAGCTTTTTAAAATGTGTTATGTATCTTTGAAGAGAATACACATTTTCTAAATTTTGGGTTAAAGATCTTATATATGTTCATTAGAAAAATATTTTATATGCACATAAACAACACGCACATCTAATAATAAGCTTTCAAAACAGATGTGTATGAAAGATAAACTAAAGTTTTGTTGTTCTTTTTTAAGCATGGAAACCGTCACAGTTTGGGATGGGGGGGCACATGTATACCTGTGGCTGATTCATGTCAATGTATGGCAAAACCCACCATGATATTGTAAATATCACAAATTTGAGTAATTAGCCTCCAATTAAAATAAACTAATTTAAAAAAATTTTAAAAGGTAATCTGGTGCAGAAATGTTAACCTTAATAAAATAACTAAATTAGTTAAAGCAGCTGATATTTCTTTGTGGGGAACTGTGTGTTAGACATCACATTTAGTATGGTAACTAACTTCTTAACTCAAGGCAAACTTATGAGGTACATTCTTGCAGAATTGATGATGAAATTGAAGGAGTTCAAAATTGCAGTGTGAGTTTTTAGTTCATCTCTCCCAGAAACCATTACAACAGGCAGAAAGCATATAATGAACCATTTGACCAAACAAACATATCTTAAACCCTGCAACCCAGATCTAGAAACTGCTTCCCTTATTCGTGCACATCTGACACATTTAAAGAGACTGACCACATGCTAGTACATAAGCTTAATCTCAACAACTTCCACAGAATAACAATCACACAGACCATGTAGTATAAACAAAATGGAATAAAATTGAGTGAGTGAAGTGAGTAAAGTTGCTCAGTCATGTCTGACTCTTTGCGACCCCATGGACTGTAGCATACCAGGCTCCTCTGTTCATGGGATTTTCCAGGCAAGGGTACTGGAGTGGGTTGCCATTTCCTTCTCCAGAGGATCTTCCTGACCCAGGGATTGAACCCGAATTTCCCACACTGCAGGCAGATGCTTTACCATCTGAGCCACCAGGGAATAAAATTGCTAATCCATAAATAAAAACTGGTTAGAGAAATCAACCACAAGCTTATATAAAACATGTCTAAATAATCCGTGAGTCAAAATAACTGTAATAAATAATATAAAATGCATAGTCCCAAATGACAATATAAAGAGTAGTATATACCAAACTACTTGAGTCATGCTTAAAAATAAAAGTCTAGCCTTAAACGTATGCATTCGAAAAGAAGAAAGTTAATCATAAATGTTCAGCTCAAGAAATTAAGGGGGAAAAATTGTTGTATAGTAAATCTGAGGAAAGCAAAAGGAAGGAAATTAAAGTAAGAACATTATTTATGTATATGGTATTCTCATTACATCTTATTAATTTGTATAACAGTGTAACTTATTTATAGAAGTATTATATAATTACTTATTTAATAAAAGTTAATAAAGTAGAAGATCAATCAAAACTATTCACTCGAAGAGAATAAAAAGGATATGTCTTTTATAAAACAGATAAAATTAAAGTGAAGGTAAGCACTATGGTTTTTCCTGTGGTCATGTGTGGATGTGAGAGTTGGACTGTGAAGAAGGCTGAGCGCCGAAAAATTGATGCTTTTGAACTGTGGTGTTGGAGAAGACTCTTGAGAGTCCCTTGGACTGCAAGGAGATCCAACCAGTCCGTTCTGAAGGAGATCAACCCTGGGATTTCTGGAAGGAATGATGCTAAAGCTGAAACTCCAGTACTTTGGCCACCTCATGTGAAGGGTTGACTCTTTGGAAAAGACTCTGATGCTGGGAGGGATTGGGGGCAGGAGGAGAAGGGGATGACAGAGGATGAGATGGCTGGATGGCATCACTGACCCGATGGACGTGAGTCTGAGTGAACTCCGGGAGTTGGTGATGGACAGGGAGGCCTGGCGTGCTGCAGTTCACGGGGTCCCAAAGAGTCGGACACTACTGAGCGACTGAACTGAATTGAAGTGAAGTGAAGTTGCTCAGTCGTGTCTGACTCTTTTAAGCACTATGGTTTTTCCTGTGGTCATGTATGGATGTGAGAGTTGGACTGTGAAGAAGGCTGAGCGCTGAAGAATTCATGCTTTTGAAGTGTGGTATTGGAGAAGACTCTTGAGAGTCCCTTGGACTGCAAGGAGATCCAACCAGTCCATTCTGAAGATCAGCCCTGGGATTTCTTTGGAAGGAATGATGCTAAAGCTGAAACTCCAGTACTTCAGCCACCTCATACGAAGGGTTGACTCATTGGAAGAGACTCTGATGCTGGGCGGGATTGGGGGCAGAAGTAGAACGGGATGACAGAGGATGAGATGGCTGGATGGCAACACTGACCCGATGGACGTGAGTCTGAGTGAACTCCGGGAGTTGGTGATGGACAGGGAGGCCTGGCGTGCTGCGATTCATGGGGTCTCAAAGTGTCAGACACGACTGAGCAACTGAACTGAATTGAACTGAAGTGAAGTTGCTCAGTCGTGTCCAACTCTTTGCGACCCCATGGACTGTAGCCTACCAGGCTCCTCCCTCCATGGGATTTTCCAGGCAAGAGTTGGAGTGGATCGAACTAGGGTCTCCCGCATTGCGGGCAGATGCTTTAACCTCTGAGCCACCAGGGAATTGAACTGAGGCAAGTTAGTAACGAAATACTGTCTATAGTAGAAATTCAACAATTTTTCAAATCATAAGAAAATACCATGTTTGATACCTATGATGCAAAATATAAAATAGGGAAATTTTATGTAAATATTAAATGATCAATATCGACTCAAGAAAAAAAATCAAAACCCAATTAGCCTTATAAGCAGTAAAACATTGAATAAAAATACACATTTTTTTCTTTTACAATAATGCACCAGATAATTTCCCTGGTGGCTTTTAGGGACTCTTCAGGAGAGTCAAGAGACATAGGTTCCATCCTTGGGTTAGGAAGATCACCTTGAGGAGGGCACAGCTACACACTCCAGTGTCCTTGCCTGACAAACCCTGTGGACAGAGGAGCCTGGTGGCATGACTGAAGTGAGAGAGCACAGCATCAGTAACCCCATGTAATGCGAGCTCTTCCAGATGAGGGAAGGGCCTGTGCGTAGCATGTGGGCCATCACAGTGCCCGCTTCCACGTCAGCCTGTGGCTCTTCATCTCCCAGTGTTCAGGTCCCTCCCGTGAGAGTTGTGGCTGGTCTCTGACAGTCAACACTTGAGGAAGGGTCACTGTATAACTTCTCAAGGAGGCCATAAGACACTCTGAGCTTCTGCCCTGGGTTAGTTCTTCTGGCTGAAGCCAAAAGCTCTGCCATGAGGACACTCGAGCATTGCTGAGAGGCGCTCTGAGGCTTCTTGACAAGAGCCAGCGATGACAGGGGCCCTCCAGGCCCATTCTAGTCTTCAGATGACCTCAGCCTCAACCAATAAACTGATGGTGACCTTGTGAGAGGCCTCAAGCCAGACTGCAGTCAATCCCTCCCCAGTTCCTGATTTAGAGAATTTTAGAGAGATGAAAAAAATAGTCATGTTCTGAAAGACACCTGGTTTTGCTGAATAACATATTCACAAATATATAACTGATTTTTGTAAGGGTGGACCCCGGGGGCCATGATGGGCCACCCCTCCTCTCCCTCCCACCGGCCACAAGGTCCCCAATGACAGCACACTTCCCCAGTTGCCATGACGAGCCGCCCCTCCTCTCTCCCGCAGGCTGGGGGAGTCTCTAACGGAGGGAGACTCCCGGATCCCCGGGGACCAATGACAGCACACTTAGCTGCCAAAGCCGCCTCGCCCCAGCTGCATAGAAAGACCTCTCAGCCTGCGCCGCTGCAAACCGGCAACCTATCCTCCAAACCCCTTCCACTAACCTGGCCATGCCCCCCGCAGCTTACATATATAAGCAAACTTCTAACACGGTCCCGGCTAGCGAACTTCCTGGACCCCCTCATTCGGGTCTGGGAACCCCGCCCATGAGCACTTCCCCAGTAAAGCCTGTTAGCTACTCTTTTGGTTTCCTCATCGTCTTTACCTAACAATTATTACTATATATTTGATACACAAACTCATAAAGGATAATGCAGAAAAATAAATCATACAGGACAACTTTAACAAAAATTTTAAAATCCTAAAAAGAATCATTCCTTAGAATTCTTTAGAAAGACTGACGCTAAAGCTGAAGCTGAAATACTTTGGCCAGCTAATGCAGATAAGCAACTCACTGGAACAGACGCTGATGCTGGGAAAGATTGAAGGCAAAGGAAGAAGAGGGCGGCAGAGGACGAGATGGTTAAGATTGCACCAACTCAATGGACGTGAATTTGAGCAAACTCTGGGAGACAGTGAAGGACAGGGAAGCCTGGCATGCTGCAGTCCATGGGATCGCAAAGAGTTGGACACGACTTAGTAACTGAACAGCAAAAACAGAGAACCAATGCGTCAAATACAGCAATACACATGCATGTATAAGTAAAACGAGTCATAGATAAAAGAGGTTTTATTTGGGGAATGTAAAGATAATTAAACAGTAGGAAATCTTTTTATATATTTCACTATATTCATATAATTAGGAAAGAAAGACCATAAAAATTCCAAGTGTTACAGAAAGAGAGTTCAATAAAAATAAATTCCAATTATTGATTAAAAATAAAAACACACTTTAACCACTTAGAAATACAGAGTCATCCTTAAATGACCCTCCGCCCTCTATAAAAGCATATCTATCAAGAATCTACAGTAAATGTCCCACATGGTGGTTAAATATTAAAAGCAAGCTTTCAAGGACAAGAAAACTTGATTGCCATCATTTCTACTTCCAAACATTTCACTTAAAAATAAAGCCTATACAACGAAACACCAACATTAATGGGGTTATATGAAAATTTTAATAAAATTCCATTAATTATAGTCATATGGCTAACAGCATAACAATTCATAACAATTCGCAGAGAACTTATGAGGCAGTTAATTTTATGTGTCAACTTGGCTAGGCCACAGTAACCAGAAACTTGGTCAAATAATACTCTAGATGTTTTTTCATAAGGTAAATTTTTGAGAAAGAGGAACACTTAATTCAGTAGATTTTGCATATAGAACACTGCCTTCTACAAGATGGATAAACTCCATCTAGTCAGTTGGAGGCCTTAAGGAAAGGACTGACTTCCTCTGAAGAAAAGGCAATTCTGCCAGTAGATAGCCTTTGGACTCAAAGTGCAACCATTCTCTGGGTCTCCAGGCTGCTGGCTTAACCTGCAGAGTTAGGACAATTACACGGGCCAATGTCTTAAAATTTCCCTCTTCTTTCCCTTACATATATTCCAAATGTGTGTGTACATGTTCAGGTACTCAGTAGTGTCCAACACTGCGACCCCATGGACTGCAGCACACCAGGCTTCCCCTGTCCTTCACTGTCTCCTAAAGTTTGCTCAAACTCATGTTCATTGAGTCAGTGATGTCATCCAACCATCTCCTCCTCTGTTGTCCCCTCTCCTCCCATATATTCCACATATAAAATCATAGAATATGTGGGGTTTTTGTGATTGGTTGCTTTCACCTATCATCTTGTTTTCAAGGTCATCCACACTGTAGTATGTATCAGTACTTAATTTCCTTGATGGTTAAATAATATCAAATTAGATGCATATCAACTTTTTTGTCCATTCTTCATTTGATAGTCATTTAGGTTGCCCCACTTTTGCCTGTTATGAAAAATATTGCTATGAACATTCAAGCAATATTACCTTTCCTTTATAACTGCAGCTTTGTACTAAATTTTGAAATTGAGAAATACAATTTCTCCAACTTTGCTGCTTTTAAAGACTATTTTGGCTATGTTGGGCCTCTTACATTTCTATGTAAGCTTTATCATCAGCTTACAATATTCAACAGATAAGTCTTCTGGGATTTTGATAAGAATTGTGCTGAATTTGTTGATTGATTTGGGAAACATTTCTTTCTTTTCAAGGTTAAATCTCCAAATACAGAAGCAGTAGATATCTTTCTATTTACTCGAGGTCTTCTTTAATGTCTTTCAACATGCTTTGTAGTTCTCAGAGCATAAGGGTTACACTTGTTTTTAATTTTTTTCTCAATAGTTAATTATTTGATGTCACTAGATACAGAGCTGTTTTAATTTCACTTTGAATTATTTACTGATAGTGCATATTGATGTTTTTATATATTGATTTATCCTGCTATATAGTAGCTATGAAAGATTTTTAGTAGGTTTCTTAGGATTTTTTTGTATATAACATCATGCTATTTGCAAATCTCATTTTTATTTGTTTCTAATCTGAATGCCTTTATTTGTTTTTCTTAATGAACTTCCTCAGCTGGAACCCACAGTACAATGTTAAGAAAAATAGGTAAGAGTGGACAGCCTTATACTGTTTCTGATTTATAGGAAGAGCTTTCAACTTTTACCACTAAGTACAATAAAGGCTAGCTTTTTGCAGATGTCTTTTTATCAAATAAAGTATGTTCCCATATATTCTAATTATTTGAGTGTTTTTATCAAAAAGTGCTGTTGGATTTTTGTCAAATGTCTTTCTGTTTCAATAAGATGCCCATGTAGTTTTTGCCCTTTATTCTATTTATTTGATGGAGTGCATTAATTGACTCTCAGATGTTTAACAAACTTTACATTCTTGGTCATGGTATAAATATATTCTTATATATACCATTTTATTTGGTTTGCTTGTATTTTGCTGAGTATTTTTGAATTTGTATTCTAAGAGATATTGTTTTGTAACTTTTTTCATGTGATATCACTGAATGATTTTGGTATTAATAATGGTGCCATGGAGAAGGAAATGTAACCCACTCCAGTATTCTTGCCTGGAGAATCCCACGGACAGAGAAGCCTGGTAGGCTACAGTCCACAGGGTCACAAAGAGTCAGACACGACTGAGCGGCTTCACTTACTCACTTACTTATAGAGTAAGCTGGATAGTATTCTCTGATCCTGATTTTTTTTGGAAAAGTTTGTGAAGAAACGATGTGATTTCTTTTAAAATGTGTGGTAGAATTCACCAGTGAAGCCATCTGGGACTAAGTTTTTGTCTGCCGATAGTTGTTTGTTACTAATTATTTACTTGTCATAGGTTTACTCAGATTTTCATTTTCTTCTTGCGTTAATTTTTAACAGAGTGTGCCTTTCTAAGAATTTTTCCACTTAATCTAAGTTATCTAATTTGTAGACATACTACTGTTTATCATATTCCCTTATATTCTCTTTTATTACTGTAAGGTCTGTAGTAATGTATGCTTTTTAATTTCTGATTTTAGTAATTTGAGTCTTCTCTGTTTTGCTCTTGATCAGTCTAGCTGAAAGTCTGTCCATTTGTTTAACCTTTTAAAGAACTAACTGATAGTCCTATTTCAGAAAGATTTTTGACAAATATTTTGATTTTTTTAATACCAAAACTGATAAACCAACCCCCCACCTCAAGTGATTCATACTTGTAGAGAAGAATAGGTCTTCCAGAATGAGAATGCCAGTTCTCTTCACTCTGACTATACACCATGATGAGATATGGTGTACAACCAATCCCTAGTATAATTAGAGAAACGCTAAGTCATCAGTTTCTATTCAAAATTCTAGGAAACTTTATAATCCAAGCGAATAAATTGTATTGAGTATGAACATTTAAGAAAGCTCTGAAATTATAATTTGAAGCTCCTTTTTTTTTTAAGGGAAGGAACAGACAGCTTTCTCTGACCTTGTGTTTCCTTTCCCCATGTTTAGAACACATGTTGCTGTCTCTCACATCCAGGTCCCAGTCTCTCCTCTGAGCTCTGGACTCACTATTTCAGGGAATATTTATGCATACTATTATGTGCCACCCAGGACTCCCCATGCTTGTTATGCGAGACAGATGGTGCCCCTGCCCTCAAAGCAATTACATATTACTCTGAATCAATTCCCAGCTTTGGAAACTCCTCTTCCTTGTTTGAAGACACTTTAAGAGTAACATTTCCCAAATTCTACTCTTAATTTCTCTGTCTCCAGGCATATCTCCTTGTACCACTACCTCTCCTGCCCCGATCTCAGCCTTTGCTATCTCAATAAATGGCAACACTAATCACCAAATGCAAGCCAAAATCTTGGAAGTCATTCTTGATTATTCCCTTTCCTCTATGACTATCAGAGAATTATTTCACTTCCAACTCAAATTTATATCTGGAATATATACCTGCACCTTCACTTGCCTAAATCTCCATCTTCTTGAAACTCTTAAGTTTTCACTCCTCCCCATCTTGTTTGAAGTCTGCTCTGTATCCAAAACCCAGAGTGATCTTTCATTAATGAAAAGAGCAAGTTTCTCCTTATCTCGACCAAAGCCTTTCCATGTTTCCTGTTTTACGTTAAGTTAAACATATAGGTGCATTTTCTAGGTTCTTTTGTAGCCTCTTCAGCTTCATAAGTCAGCCCCTTATTTCCTCAATATAACCTGTGCTCCTTAGCTCTCTATAGGCAGTGAATATTTGCTCAAGGAATATATGAAGAATTAATCCTGAAGAAATTCTTAGAAATGATTTCTAAAACCTTTGTGACCCATTTACAACACCATAAGTATTATCTCTCCATTAGAAAGATTTTGGAACCATATACGATGAACATTACAAAAACCAATGGCAGAAAATAAATATGAATTTATAGTAAATACCAGAACTGGGTTATTCTCAACACCAGAAGATGTGGTCTCAATGAAGAACGCACCTTCCTGTCCTGAGTACTAGAGCAGTATATCAGGTCAAAATCAAAGAAAGTAAACATTTTCCTGGTTCCAGAAACTATTACTAAGGGAGTCAAATGCTTCAATCACCTCTAGAAAAAGTCTGATCTCCAAGGTGGGTGAGAAGGGAAGAGAATGGTGTCTGAAGCAATTTACTATGGCACCTCCCACTCTCTTTTGAGAGTTAAATGCTTTTTCTTCCTACCGCTTAGATGTGACTTAGAAATAAAGGTGGAAGAACCATAACTTCTTTCATCAAATGATCATAACTGCAGATAGAAGGTCTTTAACAAGCTCGCACTCTAACAAGTTACTGCTGTTTTCATGTTTTGCACTGGCTCAATCTTGAGCATGATAACATCCTCAAACAGCAAGTGCATTAAGCTGTGACAGCTTTCCACTGACCTAAGCAATTGCATTAGGAAAAACACCATTAGCAGCTCCCTTTCTTCATCTCTTCTCCCCTCCTCCTTCCCATCAGTAAAAGCTATGCTCAATACTACTATTAAATTACCCTTAGAAATACACTCCTCAAAGAAAAATCAATGCACATGTGTTTTAACACTTGTCACAGATAGATCAAATGGCCAATCTAACATTTATTATTCTACCCAGAGGTTTACATTTTAAACAAGCTTCTTTGGGTGGCACGTTTGTGAGTCCACATCTACATCCACACTAAGAAAAAGAAAAGCAATGGGTGAGAGGGTGGGAAGGAATACTAATGAGCCTCACTGTTGCTCCAAGCACTGTTTCTGGATGTCTGTGGTCCTCTGTGGGGAAAAGAGAACAAAATGGTAGGATGGGGTAAAAGTGGTGGACAGGTAAAAGTGGCAGGATTAGTCAAAGGCCTGAGATCAAACCTGCTATGATTCAGCTAATAGTCTCCACCTCTCTACTCATGAATTTCAATATGCTTCTCATTTTGATCCTTTCCCCCTGTTTAGTCATGACCCATTTTCTACCAGAAGACAGAACGTACAGTTGTTAGAGCACAAGAGCTAAAATGTATGAGTTTTGGCTTAATATATCTGTGCTTCCATTTCTTTACTTAGAAATAAGGACAATGATATTATTAATACCTCACAGAGAGAGCTGTTAAATGAGTTTGAAAGGTCAGGCATTTAAAGCAATGCCTTGCATATAGTAAGCCATGTTAACTATTAACTATTGTTATTTAGCATGTTTATTAAGAAGAAAAATTACCATTCTTAATAAGGGTACTTTCTACAGATTACACAATTAAGTTCCACTTCTAGCACTAATGGAGTCACTGTATTAGACAAGCCCTGTGGCCATCAACAGCTACAAAATACACGACGCAGCTGTTTTCAGACAGTGAAGAACAGGCAGCTGGAGACCGCAGTGGCTAAGAGAGGGTAAATCCCACAGGTGGCTAGGTTTCCATGTTGAGACAATTTCCCAAGCTCATTGCAGAAAGCTGGTGTCACAGCAGAGAACCCGGGTGCTGCTGGGCTGAGGTGGCAGAGATCATGATTCAAGGCAGCTGAAGATGCTGGGGTCTACGGAGTGGGAAATTAAAAAGGAGGGAAATGTGTAAACAGGGAGCCTCAGCAGTCTCTCAGGGAGTCCTGTACAAGTATGTGCCTGAGCAGGTCCTACACCGAGCAAGAGAACCAGAGGTCTGCGGATGCAGCTGCAGTGGACTTGAGCACAGACAAAGGGTAACACAGGCTCTGCTGGCCGAAGGGCAGTGCCCAGAGGTTTTGGGATGTGGATGCTGCCAGGATAATCAGCATTCCTTAACTAGGCTCCAGCCAAGATGCCAGAAAGTGGCCCTGAGGAGTAAGAACCACGTACAAAGCATGACCAACCTCCTGCCTTATAAACAAAGCCTAAAATGAAGCCCAAGCAAGATCCAAAGTGGGTGGCGTTGGGAGGCTGAGTCTTGGCAAATTATATCAATATGACCGGTCAGTGAATGAACTGCCTGCTAAAATAAGAATTCACAGTGTTCAGAATAAGGTAACAGAATATAGAGACTCTACAATGTATTACTCATCCCAATGTTAAATAAAAAATCAAGAGTCATAAAAAGCCAAAAAAATATGATCTATACATAAGAATAAAAACCAACAGAAACTGAACCCAAGATACCTAGATGTTGGGCTCATCAGCTATATTTAAAACAGCTATTATAAATATATTCAAAGAATTAAGCAAAAGATGTTCACAAAATTATAGGAAAATGTGGTCTACATGAGTAAGCAGATAGGGAATCTCAATGTACAAATGGAAACCATTTTTAAAAAGAACAAAATGGGCATTCTAGAACTAAAAAGTATACCACTGAAATGAAAAAAAAGAAAAACTGTATGGACTCAATAGCTGATTCAAGATGGCAAGCAAAATTCAGTGAACTAAAGGTCTGACAAATAGAAATTATACAATTTTAAGAACAGACATTTTTAAAAATATTGATATAAGTAAACAGTGTTTCTGGGACACAGAGAACACTATTAAATAGACTAATTTACATTTAATTGGTGTTCCTAAAACAGAAGAGAGTGATAGTGGGCAAATATTTAAAACTGTAATGGCAGAGAACTTCCTATATTTTATTTCAAAATCCCCACCGATCTATAGATTCAAGAAGTTCAGCAAGCATCAAAAATGACAAATATAAAAACAACCACACTAGGTAGATCATAGTCAAACTGCTGAAAGTAAAAAAATGAATAAACAAATATTGAATACAGGTAAGAATGATAAAAAAAAAATACTCGGATTTATCAGAAAACGAATGTGTGGAAGACAATGGCACAACCTCTCTAAGTTGCTAAAAGGAAGGAAAAGTCTACCCCGGATTCCATGTCAAGTGAACAATCCACAAGCAAAAGTGAATGAGGATCTTTTCTGTAAATGAAAACTCAGAAAATCTGTTGCCAGCAGATTTGCACTAAAATAAATGTCAGAAGATATTTTTCAATTCAAAGGAAAAAGATAATCAGATGGAAACTCAGATAGAAGCTTGCACCTGCAGGTCAGAATGAAGAAGATCAGAAAGGATAACTGAGTAAGTTAACATACAGGACTGTTTTGCTTACTTCTCATAATTTACTTTAAAAATCGCTGATTGGGACTTTCTTGGGTGGTCCAGTGGTTAAGACTCTGTGCTTCCAATGCAGGGGGAAAGGGTTCAATCCTTGGTCAGGAAACTAAAATCCCATATGCCAGGAGTATAGTCCAAAAACAAATTAAAGAAAAAAGCTTTATTTAAAAAAAAAAAAAAAACCACTGACTATTTAAAGCAAAATAATAGGAATAATCACAAATAACAATAAAAAGAGTTATAGATATTAAGAAGTTAATAGAAGAAATAAATTGGAACTCTAAAAGTACTGAATTAACATAAAAGACTACCAAAGAGAAAATAGAAAGCAAAATATAAGTACAAATGCAAAAAATTAGCAATATGGTAGACTTGAGCTCAAAAAGTAATATAAAGGGATTAAAAAAATCTCAATTATAAGGCAGAGATTATCAGAATGAATAGAAAAATAAAAGCCAACTACAAACTATCTACAAAGTATGCATTTTAAATGGAAAGATACAGACAGGCTGAAAGTAAGCAGATGAAGAAGATATGCTATGCAGACAGTAAGGGTAAGAGGCTGATGTGGCTTTATCACATACAGATAGACATCAGGAAAAACCTTGCTACAAGAACAAGTTATGTGATAAAAGACAATGCCTGGAGGGCACCCCAACTGTAAATACAAATTCATTCACTACCACAGCATTTAAATAAACAAAGCAAAAACTGACTAAACTGAAAGGGAGAAATAAGTCCACAACTAAAATGGAATATTTTAAGTCTACACACTCAGTAATCACTAGGAAAGAATAGGCAAACAATGAGGAAGGGAATGGACTAGAAAGGGCAAGCAGCTTGATCTAACTGATCCTTAAAAATACCGCACCCAACAGCAGCAGATGACGTCCTCTTTTCACGTGTACGTGGCGTGTTCACCAATACAGACCGTATTCTCGGCCAGAAAATGTCTGAATAAATTCCAAAGCCTGAATTGGAACTTCAGTATAAGATAAAAGCACCAAGAGAGTTCTCTACCTAAGGAGGTTCACAACTCAGAGAAGGTAGACAGACATCTACAGAGACTTAGAGGGCTTCCCCGGTGGCTCAGACAATTAAGAGTTTGCCTGCAAAGTGGGAGACTCAGGTTCAATCCCTGGGTCAGGAAGATCCCATGGAGAAGGAAAAGGCAACCCACTTCAGAATTCTTGCCTGGGAAATCCCCTGGACAGAGGAGCCTGATAGGCTACAGTCCATGGGGCTGCAAAGAGTTGGACATGACTGAGAGACTAATACTTATTTACAGAGACTTACAAGATGATAAGATAAATGCTTTGAGTCTAGTGTTATGGGATGAGACTTCATCTGCTTACTTACGTTATGGGATGAGGCGCTATAATGACACCAAGGGCACGTAGAGGAGGAGGCCCTACCCAATGTCTGGACGTGCAATGTCTAGAGTGGAAGTTCAGCAGGCCAAGAGGAAAGACATTTGACAAGACTGATCAGTACATATGAAAATAAACAAAGACGATGGAGACGACCAAGAACAGTGACGGGACCATGTGGTGAAGGCTGGAGGCTACATCCTGAAAGTCACCACTTTTTTCTTTCAAATAATTTTGATGGTAAATTTGTGATCATACCTCCCATATTTGTATAAAACCCAAGCAACAAAGGATTCACTAGTCAGTAAAAACCAGATAGGAAAGTGAGTGGCATGATCCTCTTCTTTTCTTACTCTGTTCTCTATTTCAGCACACTTGCTGCTGCGTAATTACTGAAACAGATTTGAAGCAATTTTGGATGCCCAAAATTTCTCTTGGCAAAGCATACAGAAACACAGAACCGAAAGGAACTCTCCTAACACCCACTATAACACGTCATCGATTATCCTATTAATATGCTTTCAATCCTGTGTTGAGAAGGTCTCATAGTGATACCAGGGCCTCTAGCCAAACTAGGATATTGAGCAGTCCAAAGTGCACACTTTCAGTTATGAATATGATTCAGCTGCCAATATCTGGTTCTTCCAAAAGCCCAAGGAGAAAATCTTGCTTCACTTACACCACCAACTGACAGCCTCGGGAAGGCCACAGAATCCGAAGCTGCCCTCCCAAGAGCTTAAAGAAGAAATGGCCCTGGCTGTCGGGATTTAAAAGGAAATATAGAAGAGCAAAAATGAACGCTGAAGTGATCCTAGGCAATGAGGTTACCTGTTTTCTTTGCTAAACTATTCACTGAAGCTCAGAAGCCACAGAAATACCTAAGGATTCATTTTCCTAGGTCCCCTGATTCTGTTAACAGGCAGTAAATACCCAAATGAGGTGTGGCAGGAAGAAGAACTGAGCATGCATGTGAGGGAGCCAGGTACCCCAGAACTAGTCCTCACCCCAACCCCATGGTCCAGGGCTGACTTAGGAATCTTGTGCAGGCAAAGCAGATACCCGAGTAATTAGCCTGTATGACATGCTCACTGTGTGCCAGGCACTGTACTAAATGCTTTACCAGGATTATTTTTTAAGCTCATGGAGCTTCTTTTTTTCTTTTTTTAAATTTCCTTGTGGTAAGATTGCAACTTTTAACATTTTATGATTATGTTTCTAAATGTTTCCTAGGGTTAACACACTGACAGCATCACCGACCGACACGATGGACATGAGTTTAAGTAGGCTCCGGGAGTTGGTGTGGACAGGGAAGCCTGGCGTGCTGCAGTCCATAGGGTCACAAAGAGTTGGACATGACTTAGGGACTGAACTGAGCCTATTTATTTAAAATGTCATATTAAAAAATTTAAAAAAAAAACACTTCAATTAAAGAAAATGCCATCTCTGGGTATCTATATATGATTCATAGTTAAATTCTATCAAAACTGGTCTCTAAATGGTGTAAATTCATCCCCATTTAATGCACACTGATTCTGGCCAAAAGCCAGGTCTTCAAGTGCTGAGTTCTTTCAGCTGTGGTAACAAGTACATAGCCCCCCAGCCCCACCACCACCACCTCTAATTTCTCAAATGGGCTTCTCAAAGGCCTTTGCCTAGGCTATCAGACTTGAGAGAAGGGAAATCAAGAAATCATGGAAGCTCAACGGCAGGTCAAACCTCAAGTTTAGTTTTGCCCTGGGAACCTGTTCTGAGTATTCATATTTCCACTCCTAGGAGACCTTGCCTAGGTGGATCCAGGTGTGGAAAAGAATGAAGTGCTGTAGCAGTGGGGATTTCTGAACACCAGCGTGTCTGGACTCAGGTCTCAAAAAAAGACCGGCGATCGATGTTGAATGCAGAACAGGGTGACTGCACTTTCATAATGTCTGTCTCTCAGCGCCTCTAATGCATGGCATCTAGTGGTGGAGAATCCATCCCAGGGGCTGATTCTTTACAGAGCCAGTTATCCATCTCAACAAGTCAGGGCCTTAACCTCAGGTGGACAGACTTCCTTCTTGCTTATAAAGGTCTTAAGTGGGGCGGGAACTACCGCAGCCTAGTTGGGAATTCAGTCCAGCAATAAAAGCCTTCAGAGTACTTCCTGGAACCTCAACTGATTGGTTCAGCATCATTGGGCAGGGATTCCATAGCAACATCTGGCACAGTTTGGGGTACCCCCAAGAATTGTGTGCTAACCACCTACCAACTCTTTGAGCAAGGTTTAGCATCTTATAAAGAGCCCCCAAATATTAATTAAGCAATTAGACTGCTCCCAGCTGCAATCTAAACATGTTTCCTCTTCTAGTTTGGGAAACAGAGAATGTGGTCTTTATTCTATCAAAATCTTACGCAGACACAAAGACAATTATTACATTTTCTTCATTCTCTTTTCAACACCTGGGAACTTCAGGTCTTTTCACCTCTCCTTAGATTTGCTAGTCACAGAACGGCAGGTTCAGAAGGGACTTCACAATCCAATCCAATCAATAATTCTTTCCACCCTTATCTAGACCCCTCTGATTTTCTCCCACACTATGCAACTATGCACATGAAGTTTTCTAGAAGAGCTTGATTAGGTCCCTGGAGAGTGTAAGGAAGAAAACAGGGTGGTTATTTTGGATTAAAGATCTGCCCTGGACATGTCAACACCTCTTTCCCTCAATTTCGGGTTTCTGTTTGTTCTTGTATATCTATATTTATAGCTTCGTTAGTTATCAGAATGAGGACAGAAACAAATCCTTTGCTAGCTAATTAGAGCCCCACATGTTAATGAACTCCCACCACTCCGCTGCCTCGGAGTGCCAGCATCCTGCAGGAAATTAATAAGAGCTTTCGTGACTCAGAGCCTGGAAAGGTCAGCGCCCACCAAGGGTTCAAATGCAGAGATGGCAGCACAGTCATATCCTATTTTATAAACATCACAAAAATAACCCATGGGTTTAGAGAGGAGGACAGTCCAGGGACAGGCAGGTGGATGAAAGCATAAGCCTGGTCACAGGTCTAACGGAACATAAAAGCAGATCAAGTAGCTGCTGACGCTTATGTGTGCAGAGACGCTGCCGTCTCTTCTACATTTTAGCTCATTTCTCCAACTTAGATGGAGTGCCCAGTTCTGTCTGACTCTTTGCAACCCCATGGACTATATCCCGCCAGGCTCCAATGTCCATGGGATTCTCCAGGCAAGAATACTGGAATGGTGTGCCATTTCCTTCTCCAGAGGATCTTCCCAACCCAGGGATTGAATCTGTGTCTCTTGTCTCCTGCGTCGGCAGGCAAGTTCTTACCACCGACCCACCTGGGACACCCTTAGATAGGAGTGGTTTGCAGAAAGAAGAAGAAGAAAAAAAACTATTCTAGAATGGATTCCCCAAAATGACCCTAACATTTTTCATTTCTTGTCATGTATCAGCTTCACTGGTGGTGCTTTTAAATTAGTCTTGTGGTCACGGAATCATGATGAGTGAAGGGGACGGGGAAGAAGCATATCTGAATTTGTGCCGTTTCCCTGAGCAGCCAGGATAGAGGGCTGCCGATCTGCTCCATTCTCCAGAAGCCTGCCAAGACAATCTCTACACTGGCCATTGCAAATTGCATCAGTTTCCTCACTGTGGCTACCTCTGTCTGGGAGGTGAACCTGAGATACAGGAGTAAAAAAAGGTTAGGAATAAACCATGCTACAACTCTGCTTCACTAAATGGTCCTGACTATGACAGGCAGGAAAAAAATCCAGCCAAAAAAATCCAGTGTTCCACTGACACTCCGAAAATTAACATCATAGACACCAGGAAGGGAAGAAGTTTTAAAGTCAAATTCTGCAGGAAGGGAATGAAGTGGAAGCTGAGGAAAGCTCATTAGAGATAGCAGTTAGTGGATTATTATTCAATAGAATTGTTCTGGAGTATCATTTCAACAGCGTGATGAAGTAGAAAACCAGATGGTCTTCTCTTTCATTTTCTCTATTAAAAGTAAACCCAAGATTCAGAAGTCAACTAATACTCCACTTCCAGCCGAATTTAATTGCTCACTACTCAGAACTACAATGATCTTGACTATCTCATCATTAATTCATTTCTTACTTTGTTATTACAAAGGCTGTATTACCAGTTATCTTTTTGAGTATAGTTCCCTCACTGACTTAAATTTTCCTTGAGGGCATTAGTCCATTTTCAATAAAACTTTTCTACATTTTTCTAGCACTTAAAATAATGATTTGCACAGATAATATTCTCAAAAAAATGTTTGTTGAATGCAAGATAAATTCTATCTTCACGGAAGCTTTATAAATAGAAGTCACCCATTTGTAATTTAGTAAATAAGACCTCCCTGAAAATGCTAAGCTGTTCTAAGTAAGGTATAAACTTTCAAGTTAATATAAAAGTTTTATAAAAATCAATAAAATGTTCCCTTTTGACTCATATTGGTTTTCTTTTTTATAATTTCATTGATTTAGATTCAATATCTGTGAATTTAATAAATGTTTCTTTTTAGAAAACTTTACATTTTGTTGCTCTCTTAAAAGATGATGCTGAGAAGGTGCTGCACTCATTATGCCAGCAAATTTGGAAAATTAAGCAGTGGCCACAAGCCAGGAAAAGATCAGTTTTTATTCCAATCCCAAAGAAAAGCAATGCCAAAGAATGTTCAAACTACCATACAATTGCATTCATCTCACACGTTAGCAAAATAATGCTAGGCTTCAACAGTATATGAATCGAGAACTTCTAGATGTTCAAGCTGGATTTAGAAAAGACAGAGGAACCAGAGGTCAAATTGCCAACATCCATTAGATCACAGAAAAAGCGAGAGAATTCCAGAAAAACATCTACTTCTGCAATTCACTAAGGCAAAGCCCTTGACTGTGTGGATCACAACAAACTGTGGAAAATTCTTCAAGAGATGGGAATATCAGAACACCTTACCTGCCTCCTGAGAAATCTGTATGTACGTCAAAAGCAACAGTTAGACCCAGACATGAAATAACAGACAGGTTCCAAATTGGGAAAGGAGTACATCAAGGCTGTATATTATTGCCCTACTTATTTAACTCATATGCAGAGTATATCATATGAAATGCTGGGCTGGATGAAGCACATGCTGGAATCAAGAAAGTCCGGAGAAATATCAATAACCTCAGCTATGCAGATAACACCACCATTATGACAGAAAGCAAAGAGGAACTAAAGAGCCTCTTGAGGAAAGTGCAAGAAGTGAGTGAAAAAGGTGGCTTAAAGCTCAACATTCAAAAAACTAAGATCATGGCATCTGGTCCCATCACTTCATGGCAAATAGATGGGGAAACAATGGAAACAGTGAGCGACTTTGTATTTTTGAGCTCTACAACCACTTCAGATGGTGACTGCAGCCATGAAATTAAAAGACTCTTGCTCTTTGGAAGGAAAGTTATGACCAACCTAGATAGCATATTAAAAAGCAGAGACATTACTTTGCTGACAAAGGTCTGTCTAGTCAAGGCTCTGGTTTTTCCAGCAGTCATGTCTGGATGTGAGAGTTGGACTATAAAGAAAGCTGAGTGCCAAAGAATTGATGCTTTTGAACTGTGGTGTTGGAGAAGACTCTTGAGAGTCCCTTGGACTGCAAGGAGATCCAACCAGTCCATTCTAAAAAGATCAGTCCTGAGTGTTCATTGGAAGGACTGATGCTGAAGCTGAAACTCCAATACTTTCACCAACCGATGTGAAGAGCTGACTCATTTGAAAAGACCCTGATGCTAGGAAAGATTAAAGGCAAGAGGAGAAGGGGACAACAGAGAATGTGATGGTTGGATGGCATCACCGACTCAATGGGGATGAGTCTGAGTAATATCGGGGAGTTGGTGATGGACAGGGAGGCCTGGCATGCTGTGGACCATGGGGTCACAAAGAGTTGGACACAACTGGGAGACTGAACTGAACTGAGATAGATAGATACACACAAACACAGACATACATGCATAGGGTCTGGATTGAGAGCATGCTATCCAATGTTGCACTCTCCTTTGCCTACACTAATTCACTGGGATGAACTCCATTAACCAGGGAGTTAAGGGGATATGGTGAGAGCTGGGATGGGGAGGGTATGGGGGCAGGGTTCCAGAAACCCTGCTGAAATCACTACCCACTATTCTCTCACTACTTCCAGACAGTTAAAATAGTATCTCAGACCATCTGGTGATGTGGGTAAGGCTAGCAAGAGGCCAATTAGAGCTTTCCCCAAATTATCAGGGGCTCCTTTTGACCTGCTCCTGTCTTACCAGGACATTGAGCAGCTGAAGCTGGTACGTTCTTTCCCCTCCTCTCTTCCCCAGACCCGTCCTTCTGAGGGGGTCCTAGTGCAGACACCCAGCATACATGTTCAGGCCAGATTTTTAGGCTTCTGGACTGAACAGCATTAGAACTTGAAAAAGTAGCTTACGCTTGTCACATCAGCCCCATTGCTTTACTTACTATCAGGCATTGCTTGTATTTGTGCTCATTATCAGTCATCAGCCCCCGAATGGCAGGACAGCCCAGCTGCATGCACTGGAATTGGTCAGGGCTGCATGTTTGGACTAGGCTCTGTGGCCCAAGCTGACATGCAAACGTATCAGGGTCACAGGCTAGCACTTCAGATACATTTTCCAGTCCAAGCCTGCGGCCCATGGGGTAGCAAAGAGTCAGACACAACTGAATGAAATGAACTGAACTGAACATTTTGCTGATGTCTTGATGAAATATTGGCTTTGACTTTATATAGCTTAAAGATCATATTCATCTGTATATATCTTTATTTTTAAGCCTATAACATACCTGTAAATAATGCCTGAATTCTGAATTACAATTACATGCTATCATTTCTGAAATACATTCTTAGGGTGGTAATTAGAATTCTGCGATACTTTCCCATAGAAGATCATCAAAACTAGATTGATTTACTGGGTGAACCAGTTAAGAAGAATGAATATAGGGCATTCTTTCCAGTAGGTTAGCTTGAATGAGAGAGAAGATGGCGGTGGAGGACACCACTGAGTTGACATGTTTACATGTTTACATATTGTGACATCATTGAGGGTGGCTATCTAGAGGAGGAAAAGTGTATTTGGTGGGAGAAAATCCTGAAAGGGAAAGAAACAAATGTAGGAAGAGGGGTATGTCTTAAATTCTAATCTAAGATGTATGGAAGGCTTCCCAGGTGGTTCAGTAGTTAAAAAAAAAAAAATCCACCTGTCCATGCAGGAGATACATGTTTGATCCCCAAGTTGGAAAGATCCTCTGGAGAAAGAAATGGCAACCCACTCTAGTATTCTTGCCTGGAAAATCCCATGGACAGAGGAGCCTGGCGGGCTACAGTCCATGGGGTCACAAAGAGTCAAACATGACTTAGTGACTAAATAACAGCAGCAAAGATGCATGGAAGAGGGACACGATGAATACTAGATGCAAATAAAAGAAGAGGAAGAAGCAGCTTGAGTTAGTTCACACTCGATGACCTAATTTTCTTCTTTGAGGAGTAGAAAATGAGGTCAGCTGGTAAGAGTGAAGGGTAGCCAAGAAGTGTGGAATCTGGGATAGAATGAAAAGGTTTGAGAGAGCTGTAGTGTCAAATGAAATGGAGAGGACTCAGAATCCAGAGGGTTTCCAAGCATCACAAGAAATCTGTAGAACTGTATTAACTCAGGCTTTCACAGTAACATGGCTTCAGATGACCATGGACAAGCAGTCTCTCCTAGGGCAGTTCTGCTAAGGACCAGGGCTTGGCACATTGTTTACGGAAAAGGCCATCGAGTAAGTCCTTAGGCTTTGCAGAACTTATGGTCCGCCCTACAAATGCTCAGTTCTGCCATTTGAAAGCATCCATAGACCATACATGGGGCTTTCCTTATGGCTCAGCTGGTAAAGAATCTGTCTGCAGTACAGGAGACCCGGGTTCGATCTCTGGGCTGGGAAGATCCCCTGGGGAAGGAAATGACAACCCACTCCAGTATCCTTGCCTGGAAAATCTCATGGACACAGGAGCCTGGTGGGCTGCAATCCATGGGGTCGCAAAGAGTCAGGCACCACTGAGCGACTAATACTTACTTACTTATAGACTCAATATATAAATGAATGAGCATGTACCTATCAAACTATTTGAAGGTTGAAGGTTTGGTTGCTAAGTCATGTCTGACTGTTTTGTGACCCCAGGGACTCTTTTGTGACCAGGACCCTTTGTCCATGGGATTTTCCAGGCAAGAATACTGGAGCAGGTTGCCATTTCCTCCTCCAGGGGATCTTCTCAACCCAGGAATCAACTCATGCCTGCTGCTCTCATGAACTGGCAGGCAGATCATTTGCCACTGAACCACCAGGGAAGCCCCAGACTTTATCTACAGACACTGAAATACGAATTTCCTATGATTTTTCATGTATTATGAAGTATTCTTTTGACTTGTTTCCACTCCTTTACAAATGTAAAAGCATCCTTTACTCGTGGGTGATAACATAACAGAGTGTGGGCAGGACTGTGCCCACAAGTCATAGATTGCTGATCAGCCTCAGGAAACTCACAGATGACATTCCTATTTCTTCATGCACTTCTGCCTTCACAGGTATTTATTCACTATGCATTCTATCATTTCTCATTCAGTCTCATGGCTGAACTTTCAAGTGAGAGATGTGTGCATTTTCCTCCAACTGAAGATAAGATTTCTTGTTTACAGCAGGAAGAGACACCTTGTAGCTAGTATTCCAGGAACAAGGATACCACTCATAGGAGACGAAGAGGACTGAAAATCATACAGTGAGTTCAAGAGCCTTGAGAGAGTTCCTGGTCCATTGTGAGACCACATCACAGCATTTCCACAACCCAGATAGAACACAAATACGCAGCCTGCACTTTTCTTCATTCTCAGCTATAATCTCCACTCTCCAGAGCTATCATCCTCCTTTTCAAAGTCAGTGGGCCAGGGGTTGTGCTCTTATTCTATCCCCATAAAGGAAACAAGACCCTTTGGTCGACTTGCAGACAGGAACGAGCAGCAACAGCTGATGCTGGCTCAGGTGGTGTAAGATGTGGGTACCACTGATGGAGATGATGGATGTTGCCAAATAGTAATTTTCTCTGTGTGGTGGCTGTGATTGATCTGTGGCTTGATGTAATGGTTGAAGCTTTCATATTCAATCTTAAAGAAAAAATATCATGCTATCATGGAAATTTCCGATGATTGGGATGGGGATGGAGACTGGGCTATTGCTTTTCTTTTGAAGATGACTCACTATGAAATAATAATGTTGATCTAAAACTCGTATATACAATTTTATTAATGGGGAATGCCAAAGAAATTTGCTTTGCTTTTCAGTTGGCCCTGTAATCCTAGGTAGGAAACTGAAAGACTAGGGGCCACAGGTGGTGTTTTCACTGCTTCTTTTATCGTCTTTAGAAAATAAAATAGGGTTTGTAGAGCATACAGCTGGATAGTCAGATGATACTGAAGAAAAATAATGTTTGCTTTTTCTAGAATGATGCCTATATTCTCACAGAGGTGATTCCACGACAAGGGCAGAGAACATCTCATAATTCCCTGAAATATAATCAGATTTGGCAGGAGACAACTCAACTTTACCAGAAGGGCTTTGAATTCAAATTTCAGGTACAAAGGGGGCAATGAAGTTAGATGAAACTATATTTTTAGAAGATAAGTGCAATCTAACAAAAAGTTGTAATAAAGGAAGTGCCTAGTAATTATCAGTAGAAAATCCAATGGCCACAGAAGTCTATATGACAATGTAGAGCAGTTTTTGTAAAACACAAAATGAATTTTAAATTTTACTGTAAAGACTTAAACTAAACTCATTTAACTGTCACGAAGACATGATGAAATAGTGACCATAATATAACAGTACAAGTGAGGAACTCACTCTGAAGTAGTATCTGGTAGAAGAGGAGGTAGAAAAAAGCATTTTGCATTAAGAAAACATCAACGCGAGAATAGCTATTTCATTATTATGGAGCCCATTACCAGTTCTGGGCTATGCTGGGCTATGTTGAGAACTAGAAGAGGGTCCAGGACCAAATCAAATTGATGAAAACTATAG
The DNA here is from genome assembly GCA_917880005.1 of Nanger dama. Classification (NCBI taxonomy): domain Eukaryota; kingdom Metazoa; phylum Chordata; class Mammalia; order Artiodactyla; family Bovidae; genus Nanger; species Nanger dama. Next base: position 4,681,825 of record CAKJTW010000076.1, read on the forward strand.
GAACTCTGAGACTGGAAGAATAACACCAAAATCAGTCTAAAAGTGCATTCTCTGCAAAACTTTGTTTTAACTCCCTATCCTCACCTGTGGTTAGATTTATCATGCTCTCCCGCATTGCTGTGCTATCTTATACATCCCACTAGTACCCTGTTTTAACACTCTATTTTGTGATCACATGTTAAACAGCCATCTCCCTACCTAGACATAGTTGTGTCTTATTATTATTTTATTCCTTGAAACCAATCGTCAAGGACACTTGCAAAATGTAAGAAGGGGCTAGGAAACAGACAAGTTGAAAGCAGGAAAGTGTCGAGTTTGTGCATCAAAACTGTGGGGAACATAAAGCATGGGTGAATGCAACAATAAATAACTTTTGGCTCTCTCTTTTCTGGCTAGAGAAGCCCGCTGAATGTGGATGTAAGTAAAAGGGAGTAGGTAGGACAGGACATGAATTTATACACAAAATGGCTGCATAGAGAGAGAAGTCGGAAATAGTATGTCACTGGAAAGGTAAGCTGAGGATTCTAACTTAGATAAATTTGGTATATGAAGACAACTGCATTTTTCATATGTTTCACAGACATGGTTTTAATGAGCAGTCATAGTCAAGAACCACTGAATAATACGAAGAAAGAATTCATAAAACTTCTGATTCTGTGTACAACAGCCACAATGGACTAATGTTCTACATACTATAAGTTTTCAGTTCAGTTCAGTTCAATTCACTCACTAAGTCGTGTCAGACTCTTTGTGACCCCATGAATCGCAGCATGCCAGGCTTCCCTGTCCATCACCAACTCTCAGAGCCCACCCAAACCCACGTCCATCGAGTCTTCTGTCGTCCCCTTCTCCTCCTGCCCCCAATCCCTCCCAGCATCAGAGTCTTTTCCAATGAGTCAGCTCCTTGCATGAGGTGGCCAAAGTACTGGAGTTTCAGCTTCAACATCAGTGCTTCCAATGAACACCCAGGACTGATCACCTTTAGGATGGACTGCTTGGATCTTCTTGCAGTCCAAGGGACTCTCAAGAGTCTTCTCCAACACCACAGTTCAAAAGCATCAATTCTTTGTTGCTCAGCTTTCTTCACAGTCCAACTCTCACATCCATATGTAACTACTGGAAAAACCATAGCCTTGACTAGATGGACCTTTGTTGGCAAAGTAATGTCTCTGCTTTTTAATATGCTATCTAGGTTGGTCATAAATTTCCTTCCAAGGAGTAAGCGTCTTTTAATTTCCTGGCTGCAATCATCATCTGCAGTGATTTTGGAGCCCAAAAAATAAAGTCTGACACTGTTTCCACTGTTTCCCCATCTATTTCCCATGAAGTGATGGGACAGCATGCCATGATCTTACTTTCTGAATGTTGAGCTTTAAGCCAACTTTTTCACTTCCTCTTTCATTTTCATCAAGAGGCTTTTTAGTTCCTCCTCACTTTCTGCCATAAGGGTGGTGTCATCTGCATATCTGACTATAAATTTTAAAGCTGTATAAATTACAAAAATAACATTCTTAAAAGTAATCAGAGAGCTGCAGACATAAAGACTAGATAAACTCAATGCCAGAAAGGAAAGACCATTCTCCGGGTATCATTAGCTTCTGTCTCCTCACCACCCCCACCTGCAACTGGGCTGGAAAACTGGGCTTGGTTCAGGCAGAACTTTATGCAAAAAAAAAGAAGCATCAACAAAGCTTTTACCAGCAGTGTAATGATGGAGTGAAGCCTTCAGATACCTGAAATGTGTGGCTGGTTTTCACCGTGAGATCCCTGCTGTGTCCTCGGGCTGCACTGGAAGCTGGGGCACTAGCCAAGTCAAAGTAGGCGCAGTCCTGTGGTGTCTAAGAATAAAACATCCTATCAAGGGCCTTGACTCATTGTATAGATTTAATTTCCCATTGAACTTTGCCACCCTCTCATCTATTTAATCTAATTCTTAAACGTGGTTAATTTTAGGTCAACTTGGCTGGGCCATAAAGCCCAGATATTTGTTCAAAATTCTGGATGATTCTATGGGAATGTGTTTTAGGTAAGATTAGCATTTAACTCAGTGGACTTTGATTAAAGCAGATTGCCCAAGTGGGCCTTATCCGATCAGCTGAAGATCAAACTAGAACAAAAACTCACCTACTCCAAGCCAGAGGGAACTCGACAGGAGATGACCTCTGCACTTGAACTGCAACACTGGGTCTTCTCTGAGTGTCTAATCCACCTGTCTACTCAGGAGAATTTGGACATGCCAGCCTCCATAATTATATGAGTGAATTTCTTAAAATAAATCTCTGTCGCATAAATATATACTCATATATATATACAAACACATCATATTATTTCTATTTCTCTGGAAAGCACTGACTATAGACATGTTAATTACAGTTACTTAAAATCTTATCTAAAAAATAAATAAATAATAAAGAGCAAAAAAAAAATAATTGCCTGAAAAATGTTTAAAAATAAATAAATAAATAAAAGCTTATCTACTAAATCATATGTAGGTCTATTTCTATTACCTTTTTTCTCTTGACTCTCTTAACTATATCTTGACATAACTTGACTATATGCCCTCACTGTTTCACCATTATATATAATGGCAGAATTTTCTGCATAACAGAGGGAATAGAAAACTTCTCTGGGGGAAAACAACATCTGAACCTTCTGTGGTTCCTTTGTGTGCTATGTCAGATATTCAATACAAAGTTACTGGAGGCAAGAAAACATGACTGATGATCAATAGAGAGAAGCTGACACAGAAACAGATCTACAGATGACACTTATATTGGCATTAGCAAACAAAGGTTTTAAATAACTATGAGTAGTATGGTAAAGAAAATAAAGATTAAAGGATACAAATAGATGGAAGAACTGAGAATTTCAACAAAGTATTTTGATCTATTAGAAAAACATCACATGGAAATTTTAAGACTAAGACATTATATCCCATCATTAATGCAGTTGATAAATTTACTGGTGTTTGGGCACAGAATCAGCAAATGGAATACGGACCAATAGAAAACATTCAAATTGAAGAAATTATGAGAAAGAGGAGTACTAGACAGTATGCTACCATTTGGACATAAGAGGAAAGATATATATTTTTTTAATCCAGGACTGAAATATCTCTGGCTATACATGCCAGACCAAAAGTAGTAACACAGCTTGTCTCCAGGAAGTAGGTTGCTGAAAGACAGAGAAGGGAAGCCATCTTTCGACTATTTTCATTGTGTTCCTTTTGAATTTTTACTCTGCTGTCTATTGGAGTAAAATTAATAAAGTAAAACTAATTTAAGAATCTGGTGTGCATTGTTAAAGGAGGAAAAGGGCCCTTTAGAAAATTAAGAAGGGTTGGGCAATGAAAATATTAGGAGAGAAAATAAACGTGATAGTTTCATGGATGGAGGCTAATGTCACTCCCACACTGGTGTAGCACAGGTGTGATATTTTGCTAAAACAAATTGGCAAACCGGCGCTGGTTCATTCGTCCATCCATTAATTCAACAAATATTTGCTGGGTGCCTATCATGTGCCAGACATGGTGTGAGACCTCAAGAAGACAAGGGTGAAAAAGAGAGGCAGGTCTGGACTCCAGAGGGGAAACAGGCATTAAAAAGGCAATTATAAGCATGGCAGGTATTTAAAGAGACAGAGAGAAAAACATTGTGGGCACATACTGAAGGTCTCCCACCCTAAACCAGGCCCAAGCAATTTTCTTCAGATTAATCTTGAAACATCTTTTTCTCTTAGAAAAAGAAAAAGTAATGAGAATGTTATATTTGGACAAAACAAAGTTATTAAGCGATTTAGAGGGCAGAGACTTTGCCGCTTATTTATTTATGGCATTCCCAGAAAAAATGGGCAGTGGCGGGCACAAAACCAGTATTTGCACAATAAATTAATTGATAAGAACATTTTAAAACATGTGCTTGAAAAACACTCTAAATCTTTTATTACAAATGTACATTTTAGCTGTTTATGGGTTAAGTAGCTTTTGGATATGTGGAATGTAATTTGATGTTAATCACAAGGCTGTTTCTGGTAAAACAAACAAACAAACAAAAACAGGAATTAAATGAAATATAATCCAGTGTATGGTAAACTACCCATTCAAACTATGTGACAGAAGAACATTTAAATGACTCAGATATACGTGTTCTATAAAGTGAAAAAGCAGGTTACAAGTTGAACATGGGATTCTCAGTTTCTGTTCAGAAGACACGATATGTATGCTTATGTTTCTATATGAAATACTGGTGATTAGTTCAAGTCCTGGAATGAGTGAGTTTTACTTTTCTTCCTTAATTATCTGTACCTTCCTCAAGAAATATAAATATATATATTGACATCATCAATGAGTTACCTTAAACATATTTCAGTTTCCAAATAACTGACCAAATGATTTATATAACAGCTTGTCTGGAACTGGGGGCTGAGGTGCTGTTCATCACAGTCCTGGAGAAGAACGGGTCCAAGCATCCTTCAGCACCCATTGTTAACCTACAACCTCTGGGGTCTGGGGTTTACTCTGAATGGTTACATTCCTCTTCTCTTTCAGGGATATTCCCTGTCAGCCAGCCACCTCTGGAAATGTTAGAAGGTCTTATACATAGCCTGCACATGGTACAATCTGAATAAACAAATGAGTCAAGCAAAGGAAGAAATAAATAAAAGGGAGTGTGGAGTACGGATCACCTTCCTGCTGCCTTGGGCTCTCAGGCAGGACCACCAGCCTTTAGATGGTAAGGACTTGCAAGACAGGCCAGCTCTGGTCATCCCCTTACTGTAGCTTTTTTCTTGTCATCATTCTGTGAACCACAAAAATGAGAAAAGAAGCAAAACGTTTCCTATTCTACTTATGGATATTTGAGGTTGGATCTAATTAGGTCATCCAGTGTCTTGCAAGTACCTAGACAAACACTGAAGGTTCTACTTCAAAGAAGCAAAAGACTTAAAGAGTTATAGAGAGATAGATGGATGGACAGATAGATAATAGATGGATAGATAGATAATAGATGATAGAGAGGTATATAGATGGATAATAGATGTAAGATAAATGATGGATGACAGATGATGGATGGATAGATAGATGATACATACATGATAGATGGATGGAAAAATAGACAATAGATGGATGGATAGATAGATGATAGATGTTAGACAATAAATGTTAGATAAATACTAGAAAGACAATTGATACTAGATAGATAGATGATAGGTGGATGATAGATACACACAGACATACATGCATAGGGTCTGGATTGAGAGCATGCTATCCAATGCTGCACTCTCCTTTGCCTACACTAATTCACTGGGATGAGCTCCACTGGAAACCAGGGAGTTAAGGGGATATGGTGGGAGCTGGGATGGGGAGGCTATGGGGGCAGGGTTCCAGAAACCCTGCTGAAATCACCACCCACTATTCTTTCACTACTTCCAGACAGTTAAAGTTGTATCTCAGACCATCTGGTGATGTGGGTAAGGCTAGCAAGAGGCCAATTAGAGCTTTCCCCAAATTATCAGGAGCTCTTTTGACCTGCCCCTGTCTTACCAGGACTTTGAGCAGCTGAAGCTGGTACGTTCTTTCCCCTCCTCTCTTCCCCAGACCCGTCCTTCTGAGGGGGTCCTAGTGCAGACACCTAGCATACACGTTCAGACCAGATTTTTTAGGCTTCTGGACCAAACAGCATTAAAACTTGAACAAGAAGCTTACACTTGTCACATTAACCCCATTCCAGGTCATTTGTTCTCATTATCGGCCATCAGCCCCTGAACGGTAGGAAAGCCCAGCTGGATGAGGTGGAATTGGTCAAGGCTGCAGGTTTGGACTAGGCTCTTGGGCTCAAGCCAACATCCAAGCGTTATCAGGTTCACAGACTAGCACTTCAGATACATTTTCCAGTCCAAGCCTTACATTCCAATGACTTCCATGGGTATCTGGACTCTTAGCATACACAGGAGCTTACTGGCCCCTAGAGTCACTTCTCTCATCCCTCAGCACCAGGCAAGTCAGAGCGGAGGCCCCTGGGGACCAGCCATCCCTCTGCCTGGGTGCTGATCCTGCTGTGCCTTCCCCCAGCCGCCCCTGGATGGAGGGGCAGAAGAGCAGAACGCTCTTTTCTGAAAGAGGATCCTCTGGTGCCAGACAGAGCAAGGCCTTTGAACAGCGACAGACAAGAGACGAGGCACAGCCGATTTAATGTGCTCTGATTCCCTCCTGTAAAGACGGGGGAAATTATCTGCTTGCCTCGAATATCTTCATTAAAAATGCATTTAAGCTGTGAAGCTCTACGAAGGAGAGACCTGTAATACATGAAAGATTAGCCCCAGATTGCTGATTGGGCTATTTTACATCATTATGGTAATTAAGCTCGCGAGGCTGTTGTGCTGACTTCAACACTTTCCTTCACTTGCCTTTGTCTCCAATTCAAGGTATTTCCCCCTCTTTCCATCTTACAGTTTTCCAGCCTTCCTCCTCTCTCCTCCTCCTTCCCCCTCCCTAAGCATCTCCTAAGAGTTAGGCTGGTCCAGCCTCACACATATGTCTCTGACTTCAACCTGATTCAACCTCCCATGGCTTCTCTGCAAACTTCATCCTGACTCTGCACAGAGAAAAGGGTAATTACAAGGTGTGAGTGGGTATAGCAGCTCTGTATCTGATTGTCAGTGAAACCAAATAAAAACGGAACGTAATCAGCCAATTATTAGAACACAGAATAAACACACAGAGATGTCTCTCTTTTTGCCTTTTCTTGCTTACTTTCCATCCTCAGGTGGGCAAGCCTGGCTCAGGGCAGGAATACAGACCCTGGGACAGGAGTCTGTGTAGACCCCAGGGACTCTGACCTGCCCAGGCAGCACAGATAGTGGAAAGGGTGTGAAAGGTTGAGAGCGTCAGTTCACAGGTGCACAGCCCCAAGGACCCCTCTGCCCTCCAGGAACTCAGGATCACCCCTACCCTTGCTCCTGTCACCTGCTGGAGTCATGGGTACCCCTGAATTTCCCCACTGGATGAAGAGGCTCCATATTTCTTCCTGCTTTGTGTAAATACCTTGGACAGCTTCTTGCAATGAATGGAACTCTGATCTTGGGAACACCAAAAAAAATTGGAGAAATCAGGTCTCTCCAAGGTGGCAGATGGATTACAAGGAGAAAGAAGAAAAGACTTCTCGTCTGTGATGGAGAGTGGGTGTGTGTCCATGCCTGCTGCCCGGTGCAAAGGCAGTTCCCAGGGCCCAGCCAGTCACCTCCCACCGCCTGGTGATTCCCAGTCCCAGGGGCAGAGTGAAACACACAGAAACGAGATGCAAGCCTTTCTTCCCTAATGCCACTCTGTGGTCAGCAGCTGAGATTTTTAGTAACAGAGAAGCACTGCACGTGTGTGATCCTACTCAAGCACGAGTCTCACCCATCAACAGCTGAACTGTGCTCCGGGAGCCAGCAGAGAGGTGCGGGGCACAGCTCTGTCACCAAGGAGACAGTTTCTACACCCCTCCCTTCTCTGGCCCCCATCCACGTTCCCAGCCCGGAGACCTTCTGTAGCTCAGTTCAGTTCTCCAAGTCCCAGTTGCCTCATTTGTCAATGAAGACTGTAAGAGTATCCATCTCATGAATTTGAAAGGATTAAATGAAATAATGCATGCTGACTGCACCTAGTGAATATTCATTATCACTGTACCACAATGTATGTAAGTTGTCGGCTTTTAATCTCTGCATGTATTTCTTCATAGATGATAGGCCTTGCCGATGATCTTGAGAGAACACCCTGTCTGATTTTTAGGACTTGAGGGGCACCCAGCTCTGCCTGGTCATCCTTCTCCATTTCTCTAGTCTGTTCATTCATTTACTCACCTGGTCTCCACACCGTTTTTCTTCCTTGGTTCCTCAAACTTTACACCTCCCACACACCCTGCAACCTCTCCCCACCCAGTAGACCCTCAACTTCAGAACCTGCTGAGAGCACGGATCACTAGCTTGGGGATCAACCTTTTCTTCCCTTCAGTGTGTTTATGAAACACTGAACACCCATCCCCCAGCTCTCTCCCTTCCATTTCTTATTCTTCTTCTGTTAATTATGAAAGTATAACACATTTACAGGAGATTTGGTCCCCTCCACTTCTTAAAAGCAACATCCTGTCTCAGCCACTCAGTGGCCGACCCCTCCTTCCTAGATGCCTACAAGCTAGACGTCCTGGGTTCCAACCCCCTTGCCTGTTGCTCAAGGTCTTCATGACATGGTCACCATCCCTCTTCTGCATCATCCATAAGCTTCTCTCCGAGATCATCCCTGTCAGCATCCAAACAACCTAGGATGTCTCACCTTACAAAGAAGTCATCAGAACAAAGGCTCTCCCTTCACCCTCCAGCTCTCTCCCTTACCACCTCATTTCTTTGCTCTGTCACTGCAGAACTTCACAATGTTATACACTCCTCAGAAAGTATAAAGTGAAAGTACCAGTTACTCAGTTGTGTCTGACTCTTTGCAACCCCATGGACTATTGTCAGCCAGGCTCATCTGTCCATGGGATTCTCCAGGCAAGAATACTAGAGTGTGTAGCCATTCCATTCTCCAGGAGATCTTCCCGACCCAGAGATCGAACCCTGGTCTCATGCATTGCAAGGCAGATTCTTTACTGTCTGAGCCACGAGGAAAGTCCCAATATACACTCCTAGTCTTCGCTTACTCAATCCATTTTCTCCTAACCACACTCCATCAGGCTTTCACCTTGACTACTCCTCTCATATCGCCCCTCGAGGTCTCATAACCTCCATTTTGTTGAATCTGGTCCATGATGGGTGAGTAGCATCCCCCACACACGATCACTGTCTTCTTGAAAAGTTCCCTCTGTTTCCTGTGACACTTGGTTCTGCCTGACTCACTGGTCCTACTCTGCATCCTTCTGCTTGACCCTAATTGCTATAGCATCTTAGGATTAAGTCTTGAAGTTCCTCTCTACCTGCACCCTCCCTTTCTTGATCTCATCAATATACATCCTGAACGCAGGAGACTCAACCTTAATTCTTAGCCAGGAGGCTGACCACTCCCTGGACCTCCTCATTCGATGTCTAATAGGAAGCGCCAGTTGCATCTCAAGACTTGCTCTCTGCACCATCGCCCCCGCTCCTCATGGCCCGTCCCAGCATAGCTAGTCCTCTGCCTCTGGCTTTCACTCTCTCACGGAACACAACAACCATTCATGTAGCTGTTCTGGACAAAACCCAGTCATCACCGTCGACCGCTCTGTTTTTTTCACATCTAATCATCAGCTCTCTGGCCATTCTGGCTCCAACACGTATCTAGAATCTGACCACTTTCCTCCATCCTCTCTGCCGCCCTTCCCAGGCCAAGTCACTCTTGAGTCTGCCTTGGACACTGGAATGGGACCATCATACTCACCACTCCACTCCCCTCCACACATACATTCCCTACCCAGTGTCTCCTTTCTGATCTGAAAATCAGAGAGCACCTGCCCTCAGAATAGCTTCCAATGGCTTTATACTTCAACTGGGGGGTGGGGGTGGATCAAGCATGTTTCTGTGTTTGCTGAGTTTCTCTTAAGCCCCACTGCTCACAGTGGCCCAGGTGGCCCCACCCACCTAAAGCACTGTCTCATCCCTGTATCAGGAAGTCTCCTCCTGGAGATTTCTGCATAGTAGATGTTCTGTCTTCCAGGTCTCAAATCAGAGAGGGCTACTCAGAGACATCATCTAAAGACATTGTCCACCTATCCCCTCAGACTCTGTCACATTGCTATTGTTTATATTCTTTGTTGTCTTACCATTGACTTCACCTCTTAAATGTTTTCTACACTTGGTTATTATCTGTGCCCCCATTAGACCCTGAGCCCCCTAACAGTAGTCACTAGCCTGTTCTATTCATCTGCATAGCCCTAACAATTTTAAAAGTATCTGGTGTACAGTCTAATTTAAGACATATTGATTTATTTAATGAATGAATCCATTGCTAGCATTAGGACTATAGGTGAGCCTCCAATTACCATGATATATAAGGATGCCTACAGCCCAGTCTCCACGATGCCCATTGTACATGCTTTCAAGACCATCTCCTTCATGCTTCCCTCATCTGTGCTCCTAGTCATGACCAGCACAGACCTGGATTTAAATCCTACCTTTTCCACCTGATGGGTCATATTGGACATGTTTCAACCTGTCCAGGCCTCCATTTCCTCAACAGCAAAATGAGAGAATAGCTCCTACTTTGAAAAACTATCATGAAGGTTAATGAGATAAAGTTCCTGGAGTGACCAGGCCTGGCACATTTCTACTCTCAGTAAATAGCCATCCTTTCTTCTGTCCTCCTAAGTGAGTTCGGCTTGCCCTTGGGGAAGGGGGTTGGAAAAAAAGCAAGTCTAATTAAGCAAATTTACACCAACGTGTGAATGACTCTTAGCCCTTCAGCCATCCCAGAGGATGGCTTATTAACCTAAATGCATTACTAATTGGTAGAATCTCTGTTAGTTTAACAGAAGGAAGGCAAATTTCAGGCAAGAAGGGCCTATGCCTTTGGGCTAGGATGCTGGGCCAAGGGGTCTCCTCCCAGGGACTGTTCTTGCTTTTCATGTGACTTGGGTTATTTCCACCCCCACTTTTGTCCATAATGAACCACCTCTGGGAGCATTCAGGTTGTTTGCTGGTTTTATTCTTAGGGCATTTTTCTAATCTCTCAGTAGGAAGGTTTCTACAAACGCCCAGAAATGTGACTGCCTTTCATCTGGAGCAGCTCCATGGGGTGTAAACCATCTCCCTCTGGGCACAGTAGGTGTGGATGTAGGTGATAGATGGGCAATTAGACACCCAGGTGTGCTTTCCGTGTGCCTGCACACGCTTAAATATGCATGGTTGTCTGTCACACGGACCATCTGAGATAGTACAAGACAAGCTCTTTGGGGCCTGGAAACTATGAAAAATGCATTTGAAAGGGCAAGTTTTTTTATGACAGTTGTCATTAATGACTTTATTTTCAAACACATTTCACAGCACATTTCATGCCAGGAAGGGTTTCTGATCTTCTGAACTTCTAGTCTGCCAGGCTGAGTGGTGTGGTGACTGCTCCCTTTGAACACAGGTAGCAAAGGACCCCCAGAGAATGGCAACCATGAAGACAAAATACATGACCGGGGAAACACAGAGGCAGCTATGCTGGCTTCTACAGAAACCAACAGCTGCATGACCTTTGTTTTGGGATTATTGAAAAGAGCAGAAAAGGCTAGTTTATAAAGCACAGCCAGAGAACTTCCCCATATGGGGAAGTGTCCAATATGGGGAAGTATCCAATATGGGGAAGTGTCCATTTGTCTAGTAAGATATTTCTCTTGATTGACCTCTTACTGCATTATTCCCCAAGAATTTATATTACTCAGGCCTGATTTTTCTGAGTCTTGGTTTCAGATAAGGAGGTCAACAGCCATAGGAAAAGTGATATTTCAGGCTGCTGTTTAGCCATGCCTGACTCTGCAACCCCAAGTACTATAGCCCACCAGGCTCCTCTGTCCATGGGATTTCCCAGGCAAGAATAATGGAGTGGGCTGCCATATCTTTCTCCAGGGGATCTTCCCAACCCAGGGATCGAACCCACATCTCCTTCACTGCAGGTAAATTCTTTACTCTCTGAGCCACCAGGGAAGCCTGGTATTTGTTATTGTTCTTTCTCTGATAAGTAGGGGAGACAAGATTCTCTTGTATGAATACAAAGAAGACTTATCTGAATACTTTCAGAAACAATAAACAGCCTTTTCCAGGAATCACTATGCTTGAAGCTGGAGTTCCTAGGAAGCTATTGAGGCCAAAAAGGATAAAGGCAGAGTAAACCACTGAGTCTCCAAATATTGGTCTATTCAGCATCAGACTCCTCTTAACACTCTGCAACTTAATTTAAAACAAACATTTTCTTCTTTCACTTTTATATCCTTTTAAGGATGGAACATTCCATTTTAAAATTCCAAGAGCCATCAAGAGAATAAGACGAGCCACACATAAAATATTTGCAAAAGATATCTGATAAAGTATCACTTTCCAAAAGACAGAAACGACTTGTAAAACTCAACAATGAGAAATGAACAAGCCAATTAAAAATGGGCAAAGATCAGGCTGCTCATCAAATACGACATACAGATGGCAAATAAGAATATGAAAAGATGCTCAGCATCATTTCTCATTAGGGGACTGCAAATTAAGACAAGGAGATAACACCGCACACCTATTACAATCGCTAAAATCCAGAATGAGGACGACACTGAACACTGACAAGGACGTGTAGCAACAGCTCTCATTCATTGCTGGTGGGAATGCGAAATGGTACAGCCACTCTGGAAGACAGTTTGGCAGTCTTGTACAAAACTAAGCTTACTCTTCCCATATGATCTAGTAATTGTACTTTTTGGTACTTGCCCAAATGAGTTGAAAAGTTATGTCCACACAAAAACCTGCACACATTGTTTATATCAGCTTTATTCATAACTGCCAAAACTTGGAGGCAATCAAATGTTCTTCAATAGCTGACTAGATAAATAGAATGATATCTCCATAAAACAGCATATTATTCAGTGCTAAAAAGAAATGAGCTGTCACGCCTCATCTGAAAAGGCTACATGCTGTACAGTTTCCACTATAACACATTCTGCAAAAGGCAAAATTATGGAGATGGTAAAAGATCAGTGGTTGCCAGGGACTAGGGTAGGGGAGGCTGAACAAGTGGATTGTCTGAATTTTTAGGGCAGGGAACCGAGGCTGTGTAATATATTGGGTTGGCTAAAAAATTCGTTTGGACTTTTCTGTACAATGTATGGAAAAACCCAAACTTTTTGGCCAACCCAATATATTTCTGGATACACGTCCTTATTCATTTGTTAAAATCCATGGAATGTACCTTACAAAGCATGAACCCTAAGGTAACCATGAACGTCTTGCTAATGATGTGTTGACACAGGTAAACCTAAAACTGCTCTAAAATATAATCTCTGTTCATTAAAAAAATTTCTACGATCAAGAAAATGAAATTATTGTATTATTTACTGAAAAGAACAAGCGAAATTCCACTATTGTTTATCAGTTCTTCCTCATGTCACATGGAAGTTTTAGACAAAATTATCTAGGCTGGAAAAATTGTTTTGTCCCCAAAGAAAGCGAGTGTTCACTTTGACGCTGTCTAAACTATCTGGTTATTTACTGCTGACCAACTGTTCAGTGGGTTCCCTAACAAATGATTAAGTAGGCCCAGAGAACTGAACAGGGAACCAGATTTCAGTGGCCAGCCAAGTACTGGACACCAGGCCAGATGCAGTGCAGGTATGGCGACCTTGTCTCCATGAGGGGAAGGGGAGGAAGGGACAAACTGAGAGACTGGGACCAACATACCTACTCTACCGCATGTAAACCAGATAGCTAGTGAGAAGCTGCTGTACAGCACAGGGAGCTGAGTTCCCGCCTCTGTGATGACTAGAGGGGGTGGGGTGGAGGCGGAGAGTGGGGAGGAGGCTCACGAAGGAGGGGAGATATATATATATATATATATATATATATATATATATATATATTTATAGCTGATCATGTTGTTGTTCAGCAGAAACTAACACAACACTGTGAAGCAATTATCTCCAATAACAATAATAATAGTAATAATAATAAAACTACTCTGTAAAGACCACCCATCTTTAAAACCAGGGAAATAGAGGAAGAGGGAGTTTAAATAACTCTCCTAACAGCGTAGCAAGAATTGGAATGATTGAAATTAAAAATCCAGATTAATGCAACTTCAAAACTCAGCTACTTCATCACAAGGTTTTAGTTTGGATGGTGATTTGTTCCAGTTTTCCAAGAATCAGGTCAAGCTATGCCTGCTCCTGTTACCCTGAGTATAACTTGGTGTTTCTGGAGGGTCACATTAACCCCAAAGGGGGATTACATTAAACTGCACAGATGAAAAGTTTGTTTAAAAATAGTAGCAGCTGAAACTATTACATATTGAACAGCGCTAGCACATAGCACGGCTTAAGCTGCTGCTAAGTCACTTCAGTCATGTCTGACTCTGTGCGACTCCATAGGCAGCAACCCACCAGGCTCCCTCGTCCCTGGGATTCTCCAGGCAAGAACACTGGAGTGGGTTGCCATTTCCTTCTCCAATGCATGAAAGTGAAAAGTGAGAGTGAAGGCACTCAGTCATGTCTGACTCTTAGCGACCCCATGGACTGCAGCCCACCAGACTCCTCCGTCCATGGGATTTTCCAGGCAAGAGTACTGGAGTGGGGTGCCATTGCCTTCTCCAGAGGACTATATTCAACATCCTGAGATAAACCATAATGAAAGTGAAAGCGATGTAGCTCAGTCGTGTCTGACTCTTTGTGACTCCATGGATTGTAGTCTACCATGCTCCTCCCTCCATGGTATTCTCCAGGCAAGAATACTGGAGTGGGTTGTCATTTCCTTCTTCAGGGGATCTTCCCAACCAAGAGATCGAACTTGGGTCTCCTGCATTGCAGGCAGACGCTTTAACCTCTGAGTCAGCATAATGGAAGGGAATATAAACAAGAATGTGTGGGACTTCCCTGGGGACATGGGTTCAAGCCCTGGTCCAGGAAGATTACCATGCAGAGCAGCTAAGTCTGTGCTCCACGACTACTGAGCCCATGCTCTAGAGCCTGCGAGCCACATCCACGGAGCCCATGAGCAGCAACTACTGCAGGCCTGTGCTCCATAATAAGTGAAGCCACTGCAATGAGAAGCCCAGGCACCACAATGAAGAGTAGCCCTCACTCACCGCAACTAGAGAAAGCCCATGCACCAACGAAGACCCAGGGCAGCCAAAAATTTATTAGTTAGAAAAAGGATGTATATGTGTGTATGTGTATGTGTATGTATATATATATATATATATATATATATATATATATATATATATATACTGCATCACTTTGGGGTGCAGCAGAAATTAACAAAACATTGTAAAGCAACTATGTTAGTGTTCATTGCTCAGCTGTGTCCAACTCTTTGTGACCCCATGGACTGTAGCCTGCAAAGCTCCTCTGTCCATGAGATTCTCCAGGCAAGAATACTGGAGTGCATTGCCATTCCCTTCTTCAGGGAATCTTCCTGACCAGGGATCAAACCCAGGTCTCCTACACTGCAGGAAGATTCTTTACCATCTGAGTCACCAGGTAAAGCAATTATACTTGAATGAAAAAAAAAAAAAAAAATAGTGGCAGCTGGTCTATCCTGGGTGCTCATCCTGTGCTACATGCCTCACGTAGATTAGTTCATCTAACCCTCACTCATACCCTCTGAGACAGATGGGATTGTTATCTCTATTGGGCAGGTAAGGAAACTGAAGCTGAAAGAGGATCACTGAACCAAGTTCAAGTATCTAGCTAGTAAGGGTTAGAGAGTCCAATGCAAAAGTCCACTGTTAGGGTAGACATGTAGTAAATGATGGCTTTTATTTGAGTAAATATTACTGAAAGCATCAGTAAATGAATGAGAGAAAAGCAGAATAAGCCCAGATAAAAAGCAGAAGACTGGAAACTTACACTCAGAAGAGCTGCTCTGGGGACTTCCCTGGTGATCCAGTCGCTAAGACTACACTCCCAATGCAGGGGCCCAGGTTCAATCCCTGGTCAGGGAACTGGATCCCACATGCTGCAACTAAGGGCTTGCATGCCACAGCTAAAGATGCCACAAGCCCCAGGGAAGACTGAGAATCCTGTGTGCTGCAACTAAGACCTGGCACAGCCAAAGAAATAAATAAGCAAATATTAAAAAATAAATAAACCAAAAACAAGAACTACCTTGTGAAGATGGTATTTGAGAAGCCACTGCTCTGCCTGGTTGACTGGTTTCTAAGAAGCAACTAAAAGACCAGAGATATGACTGCCTTGGACCCTGCTGTCTAGTGATGGTCAACACTCAGAGCCTTACAGCTCACTCCTCATGTGGTCCTTCACATCTGCCTGGTACAGACCTTCCTCTCTGGTATCAGAGCTCATAAACTGCTTTGTTCTCATGTAATTTTCATTAATGTTTTGAATTCCTACCTTCTGGGTCCCCACCTGCCTTCACCCATTAATGTTAATTACATATTGATAATACACACTTAATAGTAACTATAATATTAACTGTGTATTGATAATCTAGACTGCAGTCCAAGCAATATATATAGAGAAAGGAAACATTCTATAAACATTTATAATACTGTATAGCACAGGTGTCCCTGGTGGCTCAGTGATAAAGAATCAGCCTGCAATGCAGGAGACTCGGGTTTGATCCCTGAGTTGGGAAGATCCCCTGGAGAAGGAAATGGCGAACCACTCCAGTATTCTTGCCTGGGAAATCCCACGGGCAGAGGAGTCTGGTAGGCTACTGTTCATGCAGTCACAAAAGAGTCAGACATGACTTAGCAACTACAAATCAACACCACAACAACGTAGCACAGGGAACTCTAACCCGGCAGGAAATTCAGATAAGAAGGGATATATGCAAATATATAAATGACTGACTTTGCTGTACAGCAGAAACTAACACAGTGTGAACCAACCGTACACCAATACAAATTAGTTAAAATGCACAACAACAAAAAACAAAAAGAAAACGTCTGCAAGAGCTCAATGACTCTGGAGATATCAGGGTGTGTGTAACCTCTGGTCTGAAATAGCAGAATAGGATGTATCGAATCCCCTTTGTCCCAGGCTGGACTACTTTCCTAAGCATATGCTGCGTTTATACGGGCCCGTGCACTGCCCCTCCTCTTCATTCACTAATTCAGCCTGTGTAATGCTCTCCATCAATTGCCCATAAAGCTACTGCACATCTGGCGTTCTTTCCAATTACTGCAGGGACGGCCTGAACTTCGCAAACTCCTCTGAGCTTTTAGCCTTCCCCAAGCAGTAAGTGATTTCTAATTTCATCTCAACAGATTCATAAAGCTGTTTTGGACTCTCTTGTCTACTTAACTGGAGTCACCTCTACCTTGACCTGAGACTGGGACTGGAGACCACGTGAAGTCCCAGACAGGAACCTTGATTTGTTTAACCAGCTCTCAGCCTGAGCCGTTCCTGCATTTTGCATGGTCTGCCCTGGAGTGCCAGTTCATCAAGACCCATTCAGAAAGCCTCACTTTATCAACATTCCCTGTAGGTAATCTTCATTCAAAGCACAGAAGGATCTAAGGTCATGATGCCCAATTACAGAGGATGCCAGTGGGTGCTGGCTCATGGGTGGAACCCAGAGTGCTTTCCAAGCAGATCCCCTGGAGAATGGAATGACTATCTACTCCAAAGAGTCAGACACAACTGAGTGACTAAGTACACCAGTATTCTTGCCTGGAGAATCCCATGGACAGAGGAGCCTGGTGGGCTACAGTCCATGGGGTTGCAAAGAATCAAATAGGACTGAGCAATTCACACTTTTACTGGGCTTCCCAGCTGGCACTAGTGGTAAAGAAACCATCTGCCAGTGAAGGAGAGAAAATATGCGGAAGGTCCCCAGGAGAAGGGCACGATAACCCACTCCAGTATTCTTTCCTGGAGAAACCCGTGGACAGAGGAGCCTGGTGGGCTACAGTCCATGGGGTCGCAGAGTCGGATCATACCAAAGCCACTTAGCAGATGTTTGCAGAGCATGACTCTTGAGAAACAGAAGGTGGGCGTTAACCTGCCTCTGATGGATTCTTTCTCTCTACCTTTTCCCCAAAATTACACAGGAGCTGCACACGGACATTATCTTCTAAGTGAAGAGTGGAAATGAGTTTTGATTTAAAACTGCAAGAGGATACCCCTTTGTAAACCCAGCAATCTTGATATTCAGCAGTATTGGTAAAAAGAAATGCAGAGGAAGCATAACTAAATTCAATAGTTTTGATGCAACAGGATATATTTAGAATAAGTCTGTGTGAGGCAAGGTCTCTTTAAGTTCAGAATCAAATTTATCCCACCTGCATTTTTCTCTTTTTATCATTGAGCTGCAGTCATAGACTCAGATAATGAAGGCTTAATTTTGCTCGCTGACTCGTGTATTCCAGTATCATAAACCCGCCTTACTACATGTATATGAACGCAATTGGGCAAATCACAGCAATTACACTTGGCATTAAAAAAAAAAAAAATCTACACAAAATACAAGAGGAAATTTCAGAAAGCACAAGGTTAATACACCTCACTATCGCCCAATGAACAGAGGTCCAAACTCCAAACAACAAATTGGTGTTTCGATGCTCACTTAGCAGACAATGGAAGGCGGTGATTCAACACTCTTGGAATAAACCAGATAGAAATGATTTTCAGTCAAAGGGGAATAATGTACAGTCATAAGCCCACAGGTGATGCGGCGCTTGCTCCATCCTGGGCGGAGGGGAACTGCTATTTTCAGCCGCATTAATGCAGCTGTGTCAGTCTGTAGGTGAATCAGTCCTGCTTCATCAGACACATCAACAGCCAGCATCGGAACTGCCATTTTCCGTCGACTTAGACATATTTTCTTAATTGCCATCTTTAAATAGATGCTGTTCCTCCTACCTCTCCCAAACCATCCATCATCACTGGTAATAGGGCCAGAAATGACCAGTCTAGTCATTTTCTCTTGACCTTCTCTCCTGACTCCCCCTCCCCGCAACATCTCCCCACAACGGTCCCCTCTCTGCACCCCACCCTTCACATTTTCAACACTTCAAAGTCAGGCTGTCAAATCCGTGTAGGTACCAGGAGCCCTTTACAAACCTTGTGGCCGTGAAGACCTTCACTGCCATTTTCTTTTCATCCTGTCCTCAAAATATGGTCACCAGACAGCAACTGTTTTGTCTCCAAGAGCACCCACTGTCTGCCCTCTTCACGTTCCTTCCTCACTTCTGCCATCCCTTGTCTCCATTCAAGAAGCAGCCTTGCCGCCATCCTCCCTACTACACTTACCTCTCCTGCAGGACGCTGACAGCAGGACCACACTGTTTCATTCAAAGAGTGACCACACGACTGGTGGTCCTATGGAGCCAGAGCCTCCTTCAGCAAAGCTCCAAGTAGCTAAAGAATCCCTAGTCACACGCCCCAACTCTACCACCCTCAGCCTCATCAAAAGGCAATTAAGCATTTAATTGCATGTTCCTTGCCAACCTCTTCTTTGCTTGTGATGAAAAAAAAAAAAGATCATGCTACGTTAAGTTCCAGAAAGGACAATTCAAAATAAAGGAAGGGAAAATCAAATGACATTCCTTAAAGCTGGAAGCCCTAACTTCAAATCATAACTGGAAGAGACTCAACCTATGTTAAAAAGTAATGTCTGGCTGAATTCTTTATCCCTGTCAAAGGATAGATACCCTCCATTTATAGACAATTATTCTGTCCATAGAGACCATGAGCAGGCTTCAGAAAATATTTGTTAACCTCCTGAAATTGTATGCAACTTACATCTGCATACACACACAAATATATATGTTACACACACACACACACACACACACACACACACTTCTATAAATTGCCATTAATCAGATTATCAAAGGAATCAACACTTTAAAAAATTCAAACAAATCGCTGACAATCAGTGATTCATATCTATTCCTTCATGACTGGTTTTAACAACTTGTAATAAATGTGTATGTGTTAGTTGCTCAGTTGTGTCTGACTCCTTGCAACCCCATGGATTGTAGCCCACCAGGCTTCTCTGTCCATGAAACCCTCCAGGCAAGAATACTGGAGTGGGTTGTCATTTCCTAGGGTCTTCCTGCCCCAGGGATCAAACCCCAGGTCTCCTACATTGTATGTAGATTCTTTACCATCTGAGCTATAGGGAAGTCCTGTAATTAATAGGACTTTTAAATATTTAAAGGCAATCTTATAAAAGTATTTAGGATGACCTGTAGTTTGGAAAAAGAAAGGATTTAATAGCAAAGCTATCTATTTACCCCGGCACAATCAACAGTTTGGAACAAGAGAGAGCTGGTAATTCTTGACCTGTTGTTGCCTTGCTTCCAGATCACTTTTGTCTAAAATTATGAGATTTAAATGAATTGTTATTTTATGTTTCTAGGTCATTAATTCCTAGATCCCTCTTCTGAGAAGTTACCTGATACTGGGTTACATCCCATTCAGTGAACAATAGGCCTCCTCTATAAACAGGCAAAAGATGAGTAGAAGATACTGAAAGTCACAGAGAGTTAGATGCAAATGCCTTTGGGTCTGCAGGATTCAACTTTAACCTTTTCCTTCCTGAGGAAAGACATGTGAGGAAAAAACTCAGGGTCAGTCAAGCTCTAAGTGAACTCAAAGTCCCACAGAAAGCTGTCCAGAAACTCTGTACTATTTCCCAAGGCTATTATAACAAAGTACCATAGCCCAGGGGCTCCAAGCAATAGAAGCTGACCTTCTCAAAGTTCTGGAGACTAGAAGTCTAAAAGCGAAGTTTCAGCAGGCCCTTGCTCCCTCTGAAACATCCTGGGGAGGATCTTTATTTGCCTCTTCGTTTCTGGAAGCTCTAACCAATCTCTGGCTTGTGGCAGCAAACTTCCCAGTTCCTCCTCTGTCTTGTTGGAGTCTGCTATGTCTGTGTCTCCATACACTGCCCCCTCTCTGTGTGTCTGTGCTCAGAATTCTGTCCTCTTATATGAGCATCAGTTGTTTGGAACTAGGACACACCCTCAAGAAGGCTGAGAGCAGAAAAATTGATGCTTTCAAACAGTGGTATCGAAGAAGACTCTTGAGAGTCCCTTGGATAGCAAGGAGATCAAATCAGTCAATCCTAAAGGAAATCAATCCTGAATATTTTGGAAGGACTGATGCTGAAGCTGAAGCTCCAGTACTTTGGCCACCTGATGAGAAGAGCTGACTCAATGGAGACCCTGATGCTGGGAAAGATTGAAGGCAGGAGGGGAAGGGGACAACAGAGAATGAGATTGTTGGATGGCATCACCAACTCAATGGACATGAGTTTGAGCAACTCCGGGAGATAGTGAAAGACAGGGAAGCCTGGCATGCTACAGTCCATGGGCGTCACAAAGAGATGGACACAATTGCACGACTGAACACCACCACCCTAACGACCTCATCTTAACTTGATGACAGCTCTAAAGGCCTTATTTCCAAATCAGGTCACATTCACAGGGAAAGGTGGTGAGGACGTCAACATATTTTGCAGGGAGGGCAGGATGCAATTCAAACCATAACATCTTATCAGCTCGAAATTTTACAGGTGCAATGACATTAACAGTAAAAACAGAAATCAGAAGTGGAAAGGTGCTACAGGGACGTTGGTAATTATAAGAAGAGGTCAACTAGCCGTTTCAGGCAGTCTCCTGGCTGGCAGCTCGTGCACCGAGGAAAACCAGAGAGCAACCACCCTTCCAGAGCCAGAGCATCCAGGCTTCAGGATCATCAGTTATATCAGCTCCACCAAAGATGATCAGGCTGTGAAGGACCACTTCATGCACACCTGGCTGACAGAAGATGGATTTATAAAACGGCATGACAGTATCTGGGCTTCCCTGGTAGCTCTGATGGGAAAGAATTTGCCTGCAACGTGAAAGAGCCAGGCTCAGTCCCTGGGTGGGGAAGATTCCCCAGAGAAGCGAATGACAATCCGCTCCAGTATTCTTGCCTGGACAGTTCCACGGACAGAGGAGCCTGGTGGGCTACAGCCCATGGGGTCGCAAAGAGTCAGATATCACTGAGCGACTAACATGACACTATTTATTACCACTGACAATCTCCCCAGCAGGAGAGAAGGAAAGTCACACACACCAGGGGTGTCACCCCTTCCTGTGCAAACCCACTTGGAAGAACTCACATCACAGGTGGGCAGACTAGCAGTTAAGTGTAGCAGTAGCGTTGAGGGAAGTAGAAAGGCCCTTAACAGAATACAAGTGAGTTATAATGTATCAAGAGTTTCAAGTCCCCATTTCAGAAATCTGATAATTAACCATCTAAGTACTGGTTACACAGAAGTACTTAATAACACCTATTGATTAAGCACAAAGACAGAAATCTGTGATCTTGAACCAGAGTATATTTCTCTCTGGACAGAAGCACAGATTTGGCAACAAGCTCTGATTCCAGACTCACTCTTTGTAGTTTCCAAATGGCACTTTCTATCTGTACTTCTTTGCATGATAGCTAGAAATTTCTGCATCTCTGACAGATTATAACCCTCTGTGAGATGCCCAGGTATTATGCTCATTTGTCAGTCCCCAGACCTGAGAAGAGACCCAGACGTACAAAAAGCATCTCTGCCACCTTGCCCTCGATGGCTGCATCCAACTTCAGTGTGGGATACTGACACCCAAGGCGCCATGGTCCTCCCTACCCCTCCTCCATCTCTGTGCCCACTCTCTCAGAGGCAGACATCACTGCAGACTAAAGCACCCTTCCTAAATAAAGTCCCGAACATTCTCCATCATCCCTCTTCTTTTCCTATCAAAAGTGGGGACTTTAACATGCACTGACTACATGTACCTGCCCATCCTTCTGGTCCAATCTTCTGCCCTCTTTGGTTGGGAGCATAGGTTGAAGGAATCCACTATATATAAATGCATCCTAACAAACTCACATATGAGTCTGTATGCAGGCTCATGCACCTGGGTGGGTCATTAGGGGTACATTTCAAAATGCAAAACGAAGCAGGGAGAACACTTCACTGCTTATATCTGTAAAAGGAAAGTTAGGCAGACATATCTGAAAGACTTATCACCCGAATACGTGGGTCTAATTCACAGAGACATAGGATGCTGGCCTTTCCCAAATAATGAAAAATAGACAAAGGGAAACACTGTATAGACCCTCATCAGTGTTAGGAGAATGAACACTGGGCTCAGCATCCCCTGTGCGGTCCTATGCTGGCTGAGGTCTATGCATGCAGGGAGAGCAGGCTGTGGCAGCACCATGTGCCTCTGTACCCTCAGGATGCTCGGAGAAATAACAGATCTGCTTCAAGATTCTGAAGTTCAAGATGCGGGTGATGTGTGCATATGAGACTTTAATGGCAGTAATTAAGATATTATAACTTCTAGGGGACCTCTGGTGTTCCTTCATCTATTTAAGGATAAATTTAGCCCTGTTGGATGATGACAGTTCAAATCAAGAGTTGTATGAATATCACCCGAGCATGAGACCTCTTTTCATCCTTTGGCCACCGATACATTATCTGCTAATATTTGTTCGTATTAATACAGACATCAAAAGACAGATAGATTCACCACTGAGAGCTGGAAGCGGGGATGTGCACGTCAGGACTGAATAAGACTTGAGCTGTATTTGAGCCTTAGCAGGAAAGTCAGTGGGGAGGGAAAATCCAGAGCGTCTACTGGACCCAGCAGTGCACGTGTGTGGGGCTGGGGGTGGCAGGGCTTCGTGATCTATCAGCGAAAGCGGAGGTGCTTTCAGGGCATTTTCAGAACTCACTTGAAGATGACTGTAAACCAGTTGTCGCAGACACAAACACAAAAGGAGCCACAGCAAATAAAGCTAATGGCTATGCAAGGAGTGTTTGTGACACAGAGAAACAGAGAAGGCCAAGTTTTAAAAAGAGGAATCAGGAAATCCTAAAACTGGAGAAAACTTTCTGTGGCCCACTATTCTCTTCATTTATATTTTTATCCACTGTTACACATAGCCATCTAGCCATTCATCTAATAATAACCATGAAGAAGCTAATGTCTGGGTCTGCACTGAACTT
Organism: Nanger dama; assembly: GCA_917880005.1. Classification (NCBI taxonomy): domain Eukaryota; kingdom Metazoa; phylum Chordata; class Mammalia; order Artiodactyla; family Bovidae; genus Nanger; species Nanger dama. Next base: position 4,705,471 of record CAKJTW010000076.1, read on the forward strand.
TAGGTATAAAGAGGGAGATTATAGTACCTGCCTTCAAGGAACTTACTGTTCAGCAGAGGCTCAAGAAAAACATGTGAGCAGAGGAGAGAAAGAACGGTTGGGTGAAGGAGACGAATGTAAGGTACAGGGAACAGTGTGTGTGTGTATCACAAAGGGACAGCGGTCAGTTCCCTTGGGGAGAGCGGAGCTCACAGAGGAAATGGTTCCTGACCCAAGGCCTGAAGACAAACAAGCATCCATAGAAAGCTGGATGAAAAGTGAGCTCCAGACGCACAATGTGCACAGAGATCAGAGATCGGGGCCATGAACCCCAGAGGCTACTGACACCTGCCTCCTTTTGCTCCTCCTACCTTGGTCTCCTGTGAAGGCTCAATCTCCCCCACACTGGCATTTGAACCCAGAGCACCCCAAGTTCAGCAGGGGGCCACTGTCGCATCACCCTGTTTCATTCTGCCCTCAGGGTGCATGCTGTTCTTAGACCTGTCTCTGGTTTATTTCTTGCTTCTTTTATTTGCCTGGCTGCACGCTGTCCCCTTGCCATGGCAACCAGTGCACAGGATGAGAAGGGACATCGTCTAGCATGTGCATGCCTGAATATTCAAGTCTAGAGCAGTCTGGCCAAACTGAGGGTGGGGGTAGTCTCTAGAAATACTCATCGAATGACTTGAAAGTGAAGTCAATCAGTCGTTTCTGATTCTTTGTGACCTCGTAGACTGTAGCCCACCAGGCTCCTCTGTCCATGGGATTCTCCAGGGAAGAATACTGGAGTGGTTTGCCATTTCCTTCTCCAGGGGATCTTCCCGACCCAGGGATTGAACCCAGCTCTCCTGCATTGCAGGCAGATGCTTTAACCTCTGAGCCACCAGGGAACCAACATTTATTAAAAGCCTTCAGAGTGAAGTCAGACAGAGAAAAACAAATATTGCATATTAACGCTTCTATGTGGAATCTAGAAAAATGGTGCAGACGAACCTACTTGCAGGGCAGGAAGAGAGACACAGGTGTAGAGAGCAGAGTTGTGGACACGAAGGTGGGCAAAGAGAGGGCGCAACAAACTGAGAGGGTGGTGCTGACGTATATTCACCATCGTGTGTGAGGCTGCTGTTCAGCACAGGGAGCTCAAGCCGGTGCTCTGCGGTGACCTAGAGGGACGGGATGGGGGGTGGAGGCTCAGAAGTGAGGGGATATATGTGTACATATAGCTGATTCACACTGTGGTACAACAGAAATGAACATAACATTATAAAGCAATTATGCCTCAACTGTTTCTTTTTAAAGCCTACTTCAAGCCCAGCACTGGGGACATGGCCCCTGCCTCAGACCTTGCAGAGGACTGAGGCAGCTAATAAGCCAAGAGAATGCACGATTACCTTAAATAGTAAGGCAGCCTATGAAGAAAATAAAACTAATGGGATAAAGGGGACAGGAATGGTGGGGACTGAATTACCTAGGGTAATCAAGGTAAACAATCCCAGCAGAAGTGTATGCTGTGCAGGCGTTTGTCCCGAGTGAATGGCCAGGTGCTGCTTACAAGGAGCAGCAGGATGACAGAAGAACCCCCCTGTCCAGAGGCGATGCTGGAGACAGAGGTAACAGTTGTGATCTTGGACTAATAACTATATTATATAAGGCTCCTGAAAGGATGATTAGCATAATTTTATTTCTGATTGCATTTAACACAATCACGATCTGCTATATTAGATTTATTTTCAGGCAGCAGACTTTTTAAAATGTATTTCTGTATTATGCAAGCGTTACATTAATGCATTCCCAATTCAGACACCATAGACATACACAGAGAGAAGGGGGAAGGAACCTTGGGGATTAGAGTCATAAGTCATGTGACTTCACTCAGGAGGGCCTGGGGAAGCTGCAAGGCCGGGCGGAGCATCCAAAGAGGCAACGGAGCTACGGGATACAGGAGCCATGGGATACCGGAGCAGCACCTCTTCAGCAACCTCTCAGAAAGGGAAGCAGTCCAGTCCAGTCCACGGTTGTTAACTGGACAGGAAAGGGATCCTGAGGAATTTATTCAAAGACATTACCGACCACACACAAAAAGAGAAAATGCTATGGAGAGATTGTTCCGAGCGAGACCCACTCTTCCGTGCACAGAAAACTGGTCTCTGGAGAGGATGAGGGCAAGAGCTCCTTAGCTTCCCAAACACCACATTTTCCTCAGGAGAAAATGCATGGAGGCGTCCACTTGAATTTCCCCACGGGGAAAGCATTTTCATCAACTTCACAGCCTTGGAAGATCAGTTTGTCTTGTCAGGAAGGAAAAAAAAAAGATCTTGCAGAGTTATGATGGAAATCTCAGAATAGCCCTAGGAGCTCAGGTGGGGGCAGGCATGAGCCGCCCTCATCGTCCAAACGACATTCTATTCCAGCAGCAGGTCACAGGGGAGGATCAGAGAGGGGGCTCCTCAACAGACCCACGGCTGGAACCCAGGCACCCTGACACTGAGCTCCAGGCCCCAGTGCTCTCCAGATCCCTCCCTAAGGCACCTCCCTCCATCCCCCAAGGCTGCAGCGGCTGCTTCTCCTAAGGCTCCTCACGCTTCCAAGAGAGTTGCAAGAGCTCTGCAATAAGCCTGTGCAGGTGGCTAATTAGACGCTTCTTGCCACCTATCTCAGGTTAATTCCATGTGAAGCTGGGGCTAACTCAGGACTGTGCCTAGCCCCTCCACTGATCCACGCTGTTTCTGTTGACACACATTATTTCATCCGAAACCCTCTTCCCTCTAACTCCCTTTCTCCCTCTAACTCCGTTTCTCCTTCTCACCCTCTGAACAAAATATGGATCAGATGCTGTGAAATCGCTATTCTTAGGAGCAACAGATGCAAATATGGCTGCTTTTTCAATTATTTGGCAACCGATCCAATGGTTCCAAGACAGGAGCTAATTAAAACCTAATTGAAATAAAATCATTCCCAATTCTGCTTCCCTCCCTCCGTCGACTACCTGAGTGGAGGGCTCTGTGGACAGAGCCCCCTCCATCCCTACACTTCCTTCCACATTGTAAACCTCCATTCGTGATTCATCCGAGAGCATCCTGGCTGCCAGGAGGGGGGCCCAGGCAGGGATGGGGGAGCCCCATAGAAAATTAGAGAGGGGTGGTATTCACAATGAAAATGGCCAGCTGAGTGGAGGATACATGATACAAGAAAGGGAAATGACAGTAGCGGTCAGAGTGGTCAACAGATGCTTAGGAGGAGAAGGGAAAGTAAAGGAGGTGGAGGTCCAGGGTCTGGTGGGAGCTGGGGCTAAGGGACAGCATCCAGCAAGCACATGTGTTATGTGGGAGCCTTGGGGTCTTGCTCAGATGAGTGCATGCTCAGTCACTTCAGCTGTGTCTGACTCTTTCCAGTTCTAGACTGCAGCTCACAGGCTCCTCTGTCCATGGGATTCTCCAGACAAGAATACTGGAATGGATTGCCATTCCCTTCCCTGGAGGATCTTCCCCACCCAGGGATCGAACCCGGGTCTCCTGCATTGCAGTCGGATTCTTTACCCACTGAGCCACCTGGGAAGTCCCCTTGTTCAGATACAAGGAGTCGTTTAAAGATCAGGTCCTTTCACTTGAACATTCAGATTTCTGACACACTAGAAAAATCCTGCAACCCTATCTCTTTCCCACAAGGCCTAGCAACAAGATGTGTCCTTTTGTCCAGGGGAAGGTGGGAGTCCCAAGGTTCCCTCTGGGCACCTCTGCTCTTCCTCACTGCCATTGGCCCCATAGGACCCTGGTTTTGAAATGTACTAGTGACTGAAGCGACTTAGCAGCAGCACCAGTGAGTGAAAGCCCTGAAGAGCCCAAGGACGCAGGAATGTATGGACCTGTGTACTTGCAACATCCCCAAACCACATTTCCCTCCCCTGTAAGAAAAGCTGGATAATACTGTTGTCTTGGGGCTGCTCACATCAAAAGCTCGCATCAATCTTTAAACAATCAAGAAACCAAAACATTATTCACATGTGTTTTTGTAACTGTACCTTTCTTCTAAGAAACTATGAGAATCCTTTTTAAGGAGGGCAGGAGGAAATACGAAAAGGAGGTCGGGGCTGGAAAAGGCTGATTAGGAAAAGTGTCATGGAAGAACACAGCACAGCCACGGGGGGCAGAAGGAGAGGATGAGATGCAGCAGGAGCCCTCAGCCGCCCCCACAGGAGGCACGGTCCTCGTTCTCCAGCCTCTCTGACCTCGGAGTCTTCACCTTTAAAGGGGGAAATAAAAGCCTGTCCCACAGGGCCGCTTGAAAATGGAGGGAGAAAATCTCCTATAAATTACCTGGCAAAGTAAGGGCCTCCTAAGCACCAGCCATTAAATTAGCCATTAACGAACGCTGCACACAATTATCTAAGACTTCACACTGCATTAAGGGAGGAGGGATTTTTTTTTTTTTTTTGGCCAACCACATCACCACATCCTTGGCCCTTTTTAAATCTAAAGCAGAAATTTGAATTCACTTACCCAGCATCTTCAGACCCCTTGGCCCTCCCCAAATGACACCACTAACAATTCCTTTCACTAAAGAAAGTGAAAGTGAAGTCACTCAGTCGTGTCTGACTCTTTGCAATCCCATGGACTGTAGCCTGCCAGGCTCCTCCATCCATGAGATTCTCTAGATAAGAGTATTGAAGTGGGTTGCCATTTCCTTCCCCAGTGGGTCTACCTGACACAGGGATCAGGTGAACTCGAGTCTCGAGTCTGCAGGCAGACTCTTTACCATCTGAGCCACCAGGGGCTCTCCTTTCACTAAAGGAAATGGAAAAGAGAAGTCCAGTGGGAACCCCGGGTATAAATATAAGTGTGGCTGGTGCACAGGGATGATCCAGAGAGATGATATGGGGTGGGAGGTGGGAGGGGGGTTCAGGATTGGGAACTCATGTACACCTGTGGCTGATTCATGTCAATGTATGGCAAAACCAATACAGTATTGTAAAACAAAATAAAGTAAAAATAAAAATTAAAAATAAATAAATAAATATAAGTGTGAACTCAAGGATCCAACCTGCTGAGCTGGCTGGACCCATCCCTATTCCTGCAGCCTGTGGAAGGAAGCTGCCACGTCCAGAGGGATTTCATTCAAATCAAGACAAAAAGCTTTCTTCCTAACTATCCATAGGAAATACTCAGAAATTCTCCCCTGGTGGGGAGAGGTACTTGATATTTTAGGAAAAGACAGTCCTCAAATAGACAACATACTTTCAGAGGAGTAGATGCACTCTGCATCCACAATTTATAAAAATTATATTTTTATATATAACAGTGTCAACAAAGGAGAAGATGCAATCTTAGACCCAGCCCAATCTATCTGCATCCTAGAGAACAAAAAATGAAATCTGAAATTATATCATCAGGGAAAAGTGTAAGGAGACAGCTTCTCACTAATATAGACAAAATTGAGCCACAGAAATGAGGTGGAAGTCTAGGAATCAAGGTGGCTTCCACTTTCCTCTGCAGAAAGTCAGCTTCCTGCCCTCAGCCAGGGCTCTGGGATGTCCTGTGTTTTCCTGTAACCCTGTGTAAGATCTTTCCCTTCTTCCTCTCTCTGCTGCAAACAGTGTAGTCATCTACACCTCCCAAAAGGAGACTGATGCCTAGTTTCCGCCTCACGTGAGCCAGCGTGTCCCCCAAGTGAATTACTCACCATTATTAATCTTTGCAAGAGGTCTCTGGGGCTCACGCTGATGAAGTGCAATCTTTGGTCACAGGATCTCTGGGAGGCTGTCACTGCATCACTCGGCAATACTGACCATAGCTTCCCTTCCCCCAGAAACAGTCTCAGTAGCTCCAGGGCTAAACAAACGCGGTTTGAGGACCAGAGAACTAAAGCGATTGGCCTCTGTGTCTCTGTTCACCAAGGGATTTAGGGAGACAGTAGCAGCCCTCTCAGCCTCATCACAGAAGGTGAGGAACACTTCTAACCCAGTGTGGATAGCTCAGGAATTTCACGTCTGCCCCCAAGAATCTGTCCGTCTCTAAGCTCTGCCTCCAACTCCTGGCCTTATAAATAGAAAGGGCCCCTCCCTCCAAACCCATTCAAGGGCCCTAGAGATCCACCTGGACATGCCACCACAACTGCCTGTGAAAAGCAGACAAACTTAAAACCAAACTGACTTAGATGTCCCCCCTTCAACCCTCCCAGTCAATACAGGGGGCTTAGAATACACCTGCCAGTGCAGGAGATGTGGATTTGATCCCTGGGTTGGGAAGATTTCCTGGAGAAAGAAATGGCAACCGCCTCCAGTATTCTGGCCTGGAAATCCCATGGACAGAGGAGCCTGGGAATCTACAGTCCATGGGGTTGCAGAGTCGGATATGACAGAGTGACTGAGAACAATGACAAACGACATAGTGCCCATGTTAGGGGATGGAATGTTAGGAGATGGTCGAGACACGGAGGGTTAGAAAAGTTATATATTCTGCTTCTGTTCATCAGCTGAAGGTGCTGGCTTCCCCAGTTACTCACACATGGGTGGTTTTGGCTTTTAAGAATTTGTTAATCAGTTAATCTAAGACATTACATTTATTTGTAGAAATAACTTAACCAGAGGTCAACACTATTCATTAAAACTTCTAACATTTTATACTGTACTTTCAAATCAGAAGTGGGCATCAAAGTCAACTGAGACTCTTTTATCCAAAATAAGTCCTACCATCAAGATTCTGATGTGACAAAACTATTACAGGGTGTTTTAATGAGCTGACATGTACCCCAGAAGGAGAACTCTGTTTAAGACAGAACACTGATGTTAAACACACATGTGCATGTGTGTCCCTGGAGGACACGTATGTGTTTGGCACTCAGAATAGCCCTGGCATAAAATAGGTGCCCAAGTGATGTTTCTTAAAGAATGAACATTGACTTTAGAAAGATATTTAGTCTGTAAAATGTGGAGCACAATTATTTAGATTATAGTGGAAGGGTCTGTACGTATGAGAAAAAAAATTTCCCATACAGTAAAGGACATAATGTCATGGTAGATTACATTGTGCCTGACCACACATGTTCGGGCTTTGCTGAACTTGCATGACAGTTTTGGAAGAACATTCATGTGGAAGGATTAAAGAAAGGCTGCTCTGTTCCTGAAGACTGAACTATTGCATGGAAATCTACATGAATGGAGAGACTAATGCAGGGCTCCCCTGGGACACACCTGGCATTTTGGGATGAGCAGTCATTAACTGTTCGATTCCACATGTATCCCTTTGGCCAGTGGCAGGAACTGTGGTAGACAAATATGGCAGGAATCCAGTGGCCAAGAGCTTAGCATCTACTGGTGGGAAAACAAGTAATCAGATGAATTACAACGTGATGTAATGATGATGAACACTATTGTGCTGATACACACATAGGGCGATGGGAATAGAGACAGTGAAATACAGTGGTTAGAAACTGCCCCTGGTAGCGTGTGCCTGGACTGGGTTTCACATATGGGGAAATTTGGGAAAAGAAGGAGTCATTCTAAACAAATGGATCCCTACTTGTGATAACAAAGGTTCAGTAAAGGCAAATCAACCCCTATAGGGAGAGAACAGAGTTGAGTGAAAGAGAAGCAATGAGAAATATTAAATAGCTTTGGACAGGGGCTGCCCTGGGAGGCAGTTAGACTTCTCTTATGTGAATGCAGGGAAGGGGAATGAATCATAGAAGCATAATCACATTTAAGTTTTAGGAACATCCTCGCAAAATACACATCACATGTAAGAAGGAGGAGAGCCCAGGCCATTCTGGGAACTTCTGCAATTAATCCAGACAACAAATGCTGAGTCTAGATCAGGAGCTGATATGATTTCTGTAAAGGGTTAGATAGGAAACAGTTCAGGATTTGTGGGACTCTGCCTCCAGCATGACAACTCAACTCTGCTGTTGCAGCTGGAAAGACCCATGCATTTTTTTTTTCAATTGAGCAAAGCTTTGTTCTTATAAAACTGTATGTTTCAAGAACACATGATAAGCCAGATTTGGTCTGTGGGCTGTAGTTTGCAACCCAAGGGTCTGGATCAAGGAAATGACTTGTTCTGGTTCAACGTCCTATAAACTGGTTGACCAAAAGGTTGCTTGGATTTTTCCATAAGATGGTATGGAAAAACCCAAACATTTTGGCCAACCCAATACATTACTCACGAGTGAGTGGGCCTAGCTAGTTGATTAATCACTACCCCCATTAAGAGATTTAAGAAAGGTGTGATGAATGGAAATGCTTTTTTTTTTTTTTAACTTCACAATAGTTTTGGAAAGAATCTAAAAGACATATGCCTGCAGAGGCAACAAACTTATGCCCTCTTCCACACTTCCGGCTCTTGACCCAGTGTTGGAGGACCAAGGCAGAGGGCATCTCCTCAAAGACCACTGCTGAGAAGCCACCAGGGAGATCTTGGTAAACAGACTTCAGAATCATTGCTCAGTATGACTTCCTTTTAGCCACCAGTACCTCACACTCATGCTAAATTCATCTGTCATCTTTTGTCCTGATAAAGTTAGCACTTGAATTTCTACAAATAGGATAGACCACCACTCACCATGCGTTGAGGCCACCTTGGTTACCTGGAACTGACAAAGCAAACTCCTTTTGACAACAGCTTAAAGAAATATAGTCAGAAAGGAAAACAGAGCAAAGCATTGCATTTCAAACTCACACAACCTTTAAAAACGGTGACGGAGGATGAGGTCTTTGCCCTGACTGTTCTCCTGTCTGTAAACCTTTGAGGGATTGCAGTGACCAAGGGCTCTCTGGCCCCTGGGGTGGGGGTCTTCAGGAAGCGGATAATCCTGATGCTCCCTGCACTCGCTCACTTGGACAGAGCCCTCTTGAAACTTCTCCGTGTATTCTATGCCATACAGTTGCTTTGGTGCCATTCATAGACACACTGAAAGCCGTCTACCTGACCTCCCTTTCCTCTCCCTCTCTGCCTTACTATTTTTTCTAGACCTAGTAATGATTTGGGCTCACACTCCCTTTCCTCGCTCAGCCCTCCTTGTTAGGAAGACCTTCCCTAGACTGGCTGGGATTCAACATGGCGAACCAGATGGCATCAAGCCACTGGCTCAGTATGGACACTTAACTTTGATCCCTTCTATTTCATGCTTCACAATGCTGAGAGCTAGCTCCATCACTATCACTCCTTCACAGTGTCACAGAAATTAAAAGTTAATTAAACAAAAGGGCAGAACACATTTCCATTAAGCATCATAACACTTAAGGGCAAATCCATTTATAGAATCCTCTAGAGCTACTGTGGATCAGGGTTTTCTTCTCAGGGTTTCAGGGAACTTCCTTGAAATAGTGCCTAAGATGCTGCGGTGTATAGCCAAGGACTTCACTGTCTCAGTGGGCTGAGATGAGACTACCCAAAACCAGTTGCAAGACAAACCCGACATTCAGGACTGTTCTCCTAAGTCCTTCTCATTGTGGCCTGAAAACATTAACGTTAAAATTCTTCCTGAAGTCTATTGGTCAACTCTACCAGCAGTAGGTAAGTTAAGTCAGAAGAGATTGGGGAAAAAATTCTTTCAGTTGGCTAGTATGAAGTACTTTTGACCTCCTTCTCATAAATACCTGCTTGCTCATAGCCATTAAGAGGAAAAAATAATTTTTAAAAAAATCTCAAATAATCAAGTATTAAAACAAGACTAAGAGGTGGCTTTCTGATTCAATCACCATACCATCTACATTGGACAAAAAGTAAATGATAGACTCTTAGGATTATATCTGCCTTAGCACTGGTCAAGTTCAATAGCTTAGCATCTTCTCCTAACTTGCTAAAGGGGCATGAGTCACTGGGCCATAGCTGATGGTTGAGAAGTTGCTATTGGCCAGGTTCTTTGTGAAACACTGGGTTACAGGATGAGATTCCCAGCTGCCCTTCCCTCTGCTTTTGACAGGACCTTTCCATACACTCCACTCTTACCTGGAACAGCTCACTGTGTCTCAAGTTGTTTACTTAAGCTGCTCACGTAGCATCCTCTTACTGACCCTGATTCCATCTCTGGAGATCCATGTGGCATATGTTTCTAGCTACAGTATAAGCTCCCTGAAGTGAGGTGAAAGTCACTCAGTCGTGTCCGACTCTTTGCGAACCCATGGACTATACCATCCATGGAATTCTCCAGGCCAGAATACCTTTCCCTTCTCCAGGGGATCTTCCCAACCCAGGGATCGAACCCAGGTCTCCTTCATTGCAGGTGAATTCTTTACCAACTGAGCCACAAGGGAAATTCCCCACTAACAATCTCATTCTCCTTCTTGACAAATTACCGGGTAGAAAAATTAAAATATATAACTGTGTCCCCAACACTAGTAAAAAGCATGAGATGACACCCTTCTTTGTGGGTCACAGAGAATGTGGCCTATCTTGGACAGTTTGTCACTCACCAGCCTGAACAGTCTCTGGGGACTTCAGATAAATCATAAATCAGGCTGTGGATCCAAACGGCAGAAATTGTACTGGTACCTTCTCCCAGGCAAGTACAGGGTTAAAAGATACCTCCAGAGCCAGTAATCTTGAGATCCTTATTATTTGTTCAGTATTTTTGTGTGTGTGTGTTAAACTATTTATCTTTTGTTTATTTATCCTTTAAAATCATTTATATTCATTTTATTTTTTATTTTTTTCTTGATTTCATTTTTTATTTTTTTATTTATTCATTTTTTGTTGTTGTTTTTTAATTAATTAATTTATTTATTTATTTTTTAAATTACAATACTGTATTTGTTTTGCCATACATTGACACGAATCAGCCATAGGTGAACACAATCTCCCAATGCCGAAGCCCCCTCCCACCTCCCACCCCACATCCTCTACTTGAATCATCCTGTGTATTTTATGTCTTTATTTATTAAAACATTTCTTTGCCTAGCCAAATGTATATCTATTACATTAGAAGAGGAAGAAGAATATCTTCTTATCAGAATATATGAACAACTTTCTTGCAGTAAGATTCCAGAATCGTGCTAATTTGTACAGTTACTGGAGAAGGAAATGGCAACCCACTCCAGTGTTCTTGCCTGGAGAATCCCAGGGACAGTGGAGCCTGGTGGGCTGCCGTCTGTGGGGTCACACAGAGTCAGACATGGCTGAAGCGACTTAGCAGCAGCAGAAGTACACTGTTAGTAGGATTAAAAGCAGCTAAGATGATGCAACTCACAGTTCTCAGCTTGGACCTAAGAGAATGCCTGGGTTCCGCATCCTCAGATGACAATACACGCTGTTAGTATCACTCGTTTCTAACACTTAATTTTTCTTCCCTATGCATCAGTTGTCCTCGGGAAGTATTTCTCTTGATTCTTAGATGGAGACAGGAGAATAACACAGAGAATTCAAAACTCTTTTTCAGGAATTTCTGATACCACTAAAAACGCTGCTTTGGGAGTTAGGTATTTGAGCCTGAAATTAAACTCCTGAAGTATAGTCCTTGGAGGATTCTGTTTCTTTTCTCCTCCCCTTCCTGTATAGATCTCTCTCCTTTCATTCATTGATGCTGCTTCCTTTCTTGTTGCTGGGGATTTGTGGGAGCCACATCTGTACATAATTTCTTATTTCTGTTTGTTTTGCACATAATCACCAGATGCTTCAACTTCCAGCTCCCTATTCGGGGGAAGCGTTCTAAGGTAGAAGTGTGGGCCATCGGCAGACAGAATCCACAGCCTCTAGCCCCCCGACCCAGGGCAGGCTCCTCAGAGACCAGGCCAGCCTGCCCTGCTGCTAATGATCAGGCATGTGTCGTGTTGAGAAGGAAATGATATAAGCACACAGCCGCGAGTTGCCGACACCAGGAACCATGGGCATGAGTAGCAAACTGGCAGTTATTGTTGTTGTGTCCTTTAGTCACTTAGTCAAGTCTGACTCTCTGTGACCCCCAGGCTCCTCTGTCCATGGAATTCTCCAGGCAAGAATACTGGAGTGAGTTCCCATTTCCTCCGCTAGAGGATCTTCCTGACCCAGGGATCGAATCCACGTCTCCTGCGTTGGCAAGCGAGGTCTTTACCCCTAAGCCACCTAGGAAGTTCAGCAAATTGGCAGTGGGAAACTACAAAAAAAAAATTTGTAAGTACTCCCACATGAGATGGTGAATTCCAAGAGAAGGTACTGACTCAGGTGTTCTGTGGAGCTCACAGTCACTCTATAACAACATGCAGGTGTGGGGCCACCTTTAAAGAACAGCCTTGTGGGAAACATGGCTTGCTCCGTGCTGCAAAGGTGATGGATGTGTTTTTCACTGTGCCATCTTAGGTATTCACACACCTTTCTGCTCACCTTGGAAAGCAGCAAAGTCATCCATTAAGACTTTCTAGGTAAGCTCATCTCCCGAGAGTGCCCGCGTCAGGATTGTGTGGAACAGGTGGTGTCTCCCTGCCGTGCTGAGGGCATTGAGGGCTTGTGCTCTGGCAGCAGCGTCCTGAGGAGGGGAGGGAGAGCTGCAAGCATTTTCCCAGCTGTCCTGTGATTTTTGTGAAGACCAAGGAGGTGGGACATCATGACAGGCCCAGATTTGGATGAGGTAAAGAGTTGTGGGTTCAATCCCTGAGTCAGGAAGATCCCCAGACAAGGAAATGACAATCCACTCTAGTAATCTTGCCTGGAGAATCCCATGGGCAGAGGAGCCTGCTGGATTACAGTCCATGGGTCACAAAGAGTCGGAAACGACTGAGTGAATGAGTACACTGAGTTTTGTGAGTCTATATACTAAGACTCTGACATGAAGCCTTGCTCAATTTAAGGTAATGAGAGATAGTAAGTAACATACTGGAATGAACTTAGAAAATCCAAATTACTGTCCTTACTTGGCCTCTTTATCAGCTACATGATCAGCAATTCTCTTATCTTCTCTATCCTCTACTTCCTATAAAATGATAGTCACTTCTCTTTTTACAGAGTAATTGTGGCAACAAAACTAGCTCATGCCAGCAATAAACTTTATCACGTCCTCGACATGGTAAGGGGATGACTGCAGTTGGTGAGCTGGGAAGGTAAAGATAAGCCCCGGGTCCCTCGTGTGGTCCTCACACAGTCACGACCTCAGCAATGACGCTGCTCCCTGGGACCACAACCAGTGGTGACCAGACTGAAAGGATCCAAACTTATTGGGAAACAGCCAAAGTCCAAGAAGTTCTGATCCTATTTGTCTGGTCGCCACCCTCCCCTTTAGTGAAATTATTCTCCAAAGAGGCACCCTCATTTATAAAGTCTAAAGTCCTTATAGGAAAGCTCCCCTCATGGTTAGGGTCTGCTTCTCATGGAATAAAAATAAGCCCTTCTTCCCCCAGTGGTTACGGATGACTGTTTCTACCTCATCCCAGTGCAACAATCAGGTGCCACTTAACATATTCCCTAGCCATCTTGAGAAATTAGATCAATCCCCATTTGCCCATTAAAAGGCTCATAAACAGTTGCAGCATGGAATTAGTGCTGCTAGATTTCTCCAACTTGGAACACGTTAAAATGCACAGTTGGGTAAGAAGAATCAATTAGGGGCAGACAGGGTGTTGGAAGTTAAACACTTTGTCTATCTCACAATTCTGCACTGTGGAAAGGGTGTGCGCGTGTGTGTTTACATTTTTCAGATTTAAAATCACTCATGTGTATAGTTTGTATAATTCAATCCATGACTGGAGCAGAAACTACCCACAGAGTGAGAGGTTATTGCTTGAAGAGTCAGAGAAGGCTTGCATTTGTAACTTTGTCATTTGTGATTAAGCATTTCGTAGCTCTCTCATATTCTAAACCTGGGCGATTGTGCTTTAATTTATAGAAGAGATGAGTAATTACTCATCAAACAGGTTTGCATCCAAATATTCACAATCTAGGTGAAAACACAGACCTGGCTAGTTGCCTCTGCTCCCAATTTCACCAGACAACTGGCAATTCTTCAGAGCTTTCCCCTGTCTTTACTATCCTTTCTAATGATAAGCAAATAAATAAATAGCTAAAGAAGATAGAGGTTATTAACCTAGGACCTCCCTTCACTGCCAGTAACTTGTCACTGACAGACCAAGAGGTCTGTCAATAGAATTCAGGGAGCTCTATCAATTTCAATGGAGAGGAAATGTACATCTTTAGTTTCCTGCCCTCTAATTGCAACATAGCATATCCTTTATGTATTCATGAATAGTCAGAACCTGTCACAGCAATATCAGCAGTGCTTGTAGGCCTATCCCTGAGAGATACCACAGTTCTTCTCATATCAGATGATACTTGGATTTCCAGGTGGTTCAGTAGTAAAGAACCCGTCTGACAATGCAGCGGCCATAGGAAATGCAGGTTCCATCTCTGGGGTGGGAAGATCCCCTGAGTAGGAAATGGCATCTCTCCTCCAATATTCTTGCCTGGGAAATGCCATGGAGAGAGGAGTGTACAGTCCACGGGGTCACAAAGAGTAAGAGTGAGCAACTAAGCATGCACACAAGCATGTGATACTCGCTACCTATAGTTTTAAATGACTTTTTCACTCCACATTTCTTCAAACTTATGTGGGACTCACTGCTAGATTTTAATAGATGCGTTCATCATGAAGCACATGCTCCATCACATTTTAAAATATTTTGATGCTGTGCTTATCCTAATGCAGCTGGTTTCCTTTGTAATCCTAACTATATGTCAAAAGAGTCTAGAGCTTAAAATATGATGAAGAACCCCAGGTCATGAGGGACGTGGGGCTGCCATTCCTAATAGGCTCTGCCGGAGGGTCTGGTGTGGACAGGCTCCACTCTAACACAAACCCCCATAAGGTGCCTAAAAGTCTACCAACAAGGATTTCGCTTTGAGTGCAGCATTTCTTCTATGCACGTAATTAAGAGCACAAAGGAAGTTAATTCATAGCATAAAAGAAAAGATTACAGTCAACAATAAAGTAGTTATTCCAGCAATCTAAGTATTTAACTTAAAATCTCTCATTTAATCTTTTTTTTTTTTTGCCCCACCCCCACCCCCCACCCCTGCATCACACAGCATGCGGGATCTTAGATCCCAGACCAGGGTTTGAACCCACACTCCATGCACTGGAAGATGAGGTCTTAACCACTGGACCACTAAGGAAGTCCCTTAAAAATCTCATTTAATCTTAAAAAAAAAAAGAATGGATACTGTTATTTTCCCCACGTGATGGATGGGGAGATTGAAATTCAGAAAGGATAAGTACCTTGCCCAAGGATGGCCAGCTAAAGCCTTTCTGAACTAGTCAGCTAGATGCTCTTTCACACTAGCAACGTGATGGGAAAGGAGGACAGAAAAAATCAACTAGACTTTCACACACTGGAGAAGGAAATTGCAACCCACTCCAGTGTTCTTGCCTGGAGAATCCCAGGGACGGGGGAGCCTGGTGGGCTGCTGTCTATGGGGTCACACAGAGTCGGACACGACTGAAGAAGAGCAGCAGCAGTGGCCTGCAGGCCCCTGGAGGTCTCTCAGACTTTTTCAGAGGTTCCCTGAGGTCATAGCTGTTCTCAGAATAATTCCATGATATCATTTCTCTTTTTTATTCTGTATATTTGCACCATAGGTGAGAAAGCCATGATGGCTACAAGTTCTGTGCCTTGGCAAGAGGCAAAGTTCTGTGCGTTGGCAGGAGGCAAAGCTGTGACACCCAAGTGTCTCACTCATCACTGCATGCTTTACCACCATGCCTACAAAGAAAAAAAACAAAGAAAAACAACAGGAAAACAAAGCCTATTTCACTTAAGAGTATAGTTGAAGAAGTAGTGAAAGTTTATAATTTTATCTTGATCCTCAACTGTATATATTTTTATTCTTCTCTGTGGAAAATAGGAAGCAAGACATAAAACACTTCTGCACTCCAAAAAATGATGACTGTCCAGACATAGGTATTGGCAGGCTATGGTCCAGGGTCACACCTGGCCTGACCTTATGTGTCCCACCAAGCCTAAAACATTTACTTACTGGTCCTTACTAAATAAAAACCTGCCAGCAGGAGAAAAGCAACTGTGTGATTGCTTGAATTGTGAGCTGAACTTAGTGCATTTTTCAAGACACACTACTTTTCCTTGAATGATCTAGAGACAGACAAACGATGGTTATTAAAATTGGTATCTCATAGACATTTTCTCAAAAATGAGTGAAGTGTCACTTCAAGGAAAACAATTGGTATTATTTATTGCCAGTGATACCATTTGAGCTTTCATGGGGAAAATGAGGATTTTGGAAAACTTGAATTTGTCACCTTGAGCTTGACAGTTTTCAAATATTTAAAGAGACTCAGCAGATGACATTTGTGGTGTTAAAGTGAGTGTTATTTTTTATACTGTGTAATGAAATGTGTCAATACTTTCAAGATCTGCATAACTTTTGAATCAATATTTTTCTAATTTTATAAGGTTAGGCATGATAAAATATCCAAATGCAAGACAGATCAGTGGATGGATAGTGAGATAAAATTTACATATCACAAAATTCACTCTTTTAAGGGGTACAGTTCAGTGCATGTAAGTAGATATGCAGAGTTAAGCAATTACAACGAGAAACTTGTTTTAGAATATTCCTATCACACCAAAAAGAGACCTCTTTTCTGTTCACAGCAACTCCCTATTCCTACCCCCAGTGCTAAGCAGCCACAAATCTACTTTCTCTCTATTGGGAGGCCTTCTCTGGCTGTCTCCCACAAATAGAATTATAAAGTACGTGTGCTTCGTAATTGATTTCTTACAATTGTTTCAGTGTTTTCAAGGTTCAGACTTACTGTAACACGTGCCACTACACCATTCTTTTTCTGTCAAATAGTATTCGTCCAATGGATAGACCACATCTTGTTTATCCATTCACTAGTCAACAGACATTTGGGTTGTTTCTTCTTTGAGCTATTGTGAACAACGCTGCTGTGAACATATGCACCCAAGTTTTTGTCTAGACAGATGCTTTCATTTCTCCTGAGTTACTGGACAGGAGTAGACTCACTGGGTCATTTGGCAACTATGTTTTAACATTCTGAGGAATAGCCAAAGTAACTACACCAAAGTAACTGCGAAGCAGATGCTTGCTCCTTGGAAGAAAAGCTATGACCAACCTAGACAGCATATTAAAAGTAGAGATATTATTTTACCAACAAAGGTCCATCTAGTCAAAGCTATGGTTTTTCCAGTAGTCATGTATGGATGTGAGAGTTGGACTATAAAGAAAGCTGAGCACCAAAGAATTCATGCTTTTGGACTGTGGTGTTGGAGAAGACTCTTGAGAGTCCCTTGGACTGCAAGGAAATCCAACCCGTCCATCCTAAAGGAGATCAGTCCTAAATATTCATTGAAAAGACTGATTCTAAAGCTGAAACTCCAATACTCTGGCCACTTGATGTGAAAAACTGACTCACTGGAAAGGACCTTGATGCTGGGAATGATTGAAGGAGGGAGCAGAGGGGATGAAGAGGAAGAGATGGTTGGATGGCATCACCGACATGATGGACATGAGCTTGAGTAGGCTCAGGGTATTGGTGATGGACAGGGAAAATCAGTACTACAGTCCATAGGGTCACAGAGTCCGACACGACTGAGCGACTGAACTGAACTGCACCATGTTACATTCCTTCCCCCAGCAATAAGTAATGATTCACTTTCTCTCCATGCTCCCCAACACTTGTTACTGTCCAAGTTATTACAGATATACCAGTGGGTATGAAATATCATCTCACAGTGACTTTTGATATACATTTCCCTAATGATTAATGATCCCTGGGTCAGGAAGTTCCCTGGAGGAGGAAATGGCAACCCACTCCAGTATTCTTGCCTCAGAAATCCCAAGACAGAATCCTGGACAGAAGAGCCCGGCGGGCTATAGTCCATGGGGTTGCAAAGAGTCACTGAGTGACTGAGCACACAATGATTAATGATGCTGAGCATTCTTTATTTGCATACTCACCATTCATCTATCTTCTATGGAGAAAATCTGTTTAAATTATTTTCCTAACTAAAAAAATATTTTAACCTACTTTCAGACTCACAGGAAGTTGCAAAGATGGTACAGAGAAGACCAGCAGATTTTAATGAAACTGGATAAGATTATGCAGTTGATATCACTTCAGACCTCACATTGCAACTACTCTTGCAGAAATTACCACTTGTTGAGTGTTTGTACAGTACCAAAGAATAAAATCCACAAGTTTTAAGTCTATTCAAATGCTTTTTACCACATGAGTACAATCTATGTGAAGCCAGACTATCTTTAAATAATTCAAATAAAATGATACAACAGATTGATCATAGAAGAAACTATGAGAATGTAGCTATTTGCTAAGAGATTTTCAAAAATGTAATAACACATTTCTCATTAATTTATTATGGAAAAATATAGAGGTTTTCATAAAACATGTTAAATTAACATGTAATAGACTTATTTTTAATGTTAAATGAATGCATAACCATTCATTTTTTTCTCAGCTCTTCCATATGTACATATTGACAGATATAAGCCACATGAAAAAATGTTCTTTGGGATCCTCAGCTACCTTAAATTTGTAAACGGGTCCTGAGACCCATTTGAGTCTCAGGACTCAAAGAATGAGTGCAAGTTCCTAATCTAAGCCCTGGGACAACAAGGTGGTTGGGGTTGGGTCCCTAAAGAGGTAAGGGCAGTATCCCCTCCTGAGAGAAGCTGGGTTATGCGAAGGGAGACAGAGCCAATGTTTTTATGTGCATGTATACACATCTATCCCTGGAGGAGGGTATGACAACCCACTCCAGTTTTCTTGCCTGGAATACCATGGACAGATCAAGAGTCAGACACGACTGAGAGATTAAGCACAGCACAGACACTTGTACACAGACAGTCATTCTCTGAGGGGAGGGTGTGTGTGTCTCGTTTCCTCCTCTGAAAGAAGGGTGTGTGTCTCTCATTTTCTGTGCATTAAATGCAGAACAGTACACATCGTGAACATTCACATCCATAACTTACCCGCACAACACTCAGGCTCTGGGCTCGTCCCTGAAATGCCTCGCCAAGGCC
The DNA here is from genome assembly GCA_917880005.1 of Nanger dama. Classification (NCBI taxonomy): domain Eukaryota; kingdom Metazoa; phylum Chordata; class Mammalia; order Artiodactyla; family Bovidae; genus Nanger; species Nanger dama. Next base: position 4,724,424 of record CAKJTW010000076.1, read on the forward strand.
CTTCTCCAGCTGTTCTGATGGCCCCTCCCAACTTGGTCAGTGTCCTTACATGCCCTTTTCTTCTTTACAACAGCCCCCTCCCACCTGACAGCAGGTGCACGCAGCCTCCTCAGTCACCTCTTCCTTCTCCTGCCTGAAGGAAGCACAGGTACCCTTGAAGATGATGGTTCATTGATAAACACTGCTGGAAAACAGAGAGAGGAGAACGGAGACTCACAGTGAAAGGCTGTGAGCCTCCACTCAGGGCTGGAGAGGCCCCATCCAACCCAGAAGGACTTCCTGTAGAGCCTTGCTGCACAACAACAGGAAGAATATTTGCTTTGGTATGAGAAATTCCAATCCAAGACCTGACACTGTCATCTCCAGTTAGCCATTCAGAGTTTCCTTTTTATCATCTACTATTTGGGGGTAATGGATTCTTTTCACATTAATTGGAGAAAAAACATACACAAGTGTTTTTGCAATACAAACTTCTGTCAATGTAAATTGAAAATCACTCATACCTAACTCAATGGGTCACTATAAGTATTTCATACACTAACATAAATGCATTTGACTATAGGTTAATGCAGCATAGAAATGCAAAAGACTCTGAGTAGCATTGTTCATTCATATACACTTGGAACTCAAAAAAGAACATTCCATATCCTCCCTATTTTCTGAGCCAAGAACACTTGACTTTGATTAATTTAAATACTGTTTTATATGTTTTTTTCCCTTCCTCTACTGCATTGGATTTCTCTCTGAAATATGAATATTTACTTTCTTTATTTCATTTTTTAATTTGCATAGAACCGAAATAGGAAAAAAATGAAATAAAGAAGCTGAAATTTTTGTGATTTAAAATAATAGTGATGAAAGGAGGGATCAAAAGGCAGACTATGAAGATCCTGAACTCACCTCCTCCCAGGACATAGCAAAGTTACAACAATTTATAGAGTAACTATCTATGCGAATTACCTGAAGACTAGCAGAAAAGAGTCCACAACCAAAGATAAAAATAGAGTCTCAGTGAGATGGAGAGGAGGGTGGAGATGGGCTTTCCTCAGGACCCATACCCCGGCTTAGCAACCCACAGCAGGAGGGAAATCCCAACTTCAGAGGCCCTCCTCAAAGAGTGAGAGGCTTGAGCCCCCTGTTAGGAACCCACCTGGAAGCCTTGCTCTGTGAAGATGAACCAGGAACTTGGGTTTTAAAAACCTGTGGGGCTTACACTGGGAGAGCCAGAGGGCTGTAGGAAACAGAGCTGCCATGCCAGCCCCTCACCTGCCAGCAGGCCCACAGCGTTTGGCCCTGATACACAGAAGGGTGTAAGCAGCCCACACAGAGGCCATTCCAGGAGCAACTAGCTCTGGTAGCCACACTGGAACACGTTGTTGGGCCCAAAGGACATCTCCTACATACAGCCACATCTCCAAAGTCAGGAGAAGGAAGGTAACTTCCTAAAGATAAAAATAAACACAGCCACTTAGGCAATATGAAGACACAGAGGAATATGTTCCAAATGTAAGAACAAGACAAACCTCAGAAAGAGAACTAAACAAAGTGGAAGTGAGTGATCTACCTGATAAAGAGTTCAAGGTAACAATATCAACAGGGACCAAATAACTCAGGAGGAGAATGTATGGATATAATGAGAAGTTTAACAAAGAGATGGAAAATAGAAAGAAGAGCCAATCAGAGCTGGAAAACAAGATAACTGGAAAAAAAAAAAGCCAACACAGTACAGTTCAGTTCAGTCGCTTAGTCATGTCCAACCCCTCGCAACCCCATGAATTGCAGCACGCCAGGCCTCCCTGTCCATCACCATCTCCCAGAGTTCACTCAGACTCACATTCATCGAGTCCGTGATGCCATCCAGCCATGTCATCCTCGGTCGTCCCCTTCTCCTCCTGCCCCCAATCCCTCCCAGCATCAGAGTCTTTTCCAGTGAGTCAACTCTTTGCATGAGGCGGCCAAAGTACTGGAGTTTCAGCTTTAGCATCATTCCTTCCAAAGAAATCCCAGGGCTGATCTCCTTTAGAATGGACTGGTTGGATCTCCCTGCAGTCCAAGGGACTCTCAAGAGTCTTCTCCAACACCACAGTTCAAAAGCATCAATTCTTTGGCGCTCAGCCTTCTGCACAGTCCAACTTTCACATCCATACATGACCACAGGAAAAACCATAGCCTTGACTAGATGGACCTTTGTCGGCAAAGTAATGTCTCTGTTTTTGAATATACTTATCTAGGTTGGTCATAACTTTTCTTCCAAGGATTAAGCGTCTTTTAATTTCATGGCTGCAGTCACCATCTGCACTGATTTTGGAGCCCCCAAAAATAAAGTCTAACACTGTTTCCACTGTTTCCCCATCTATTTCCCATGAAGTGATGGGACGGGATGCCATGATCTTTGTTTTCTGAATGTTGAGCTTTAAACCAACTTTTTCGCTTTCCTCTTTCACTTTCATCAAGAGGCTCTTTAGTTCTTCTTCACTTTCTGCCATAAGGGTGGTGTCATTTGCATATCTGAGGTTATCGATATTTCTCCTGGCAATCTTGATTCCAGCTTGTGTTTCTTCTAGTCCAGCATTTCTCATGATGTACTCTGCATATAAGTTAAATAAACAAGGTGACAGTATACAGCTTTGACAGACTCCTTTTCCTATTTGGAACCAGTCTGTTGTTCCATGTCCAGTTCCAACTGTTGCTTCCTGACCTGCATACAGATTTCTAAAGAGGCAGGTTAGGTGGTCTGGTATTCCCATGTCTTGAAGAATTTTCCACAGTTTATTGTGATCCACACAGTCAAAGGCTTTAGCATAGTCAATAAAGCAGAAATAGATGTTTTTCTGGAACTCTCTTGCTTTTTCCATGATTCAGTGGATGTTGGCAATTTGATCTCTGGTTCCTCTGCCTTTTCTAAAACCAGCTTGAACATCAGGGAGTTCACGGTTCACGTATTGCTGAAGCCTGGCTTGGAGAATTTTGAGCATTACTTTACTAGCATGTGAGATGAGTGCAATTGTGCAGTAGTTTGAGCATTCTTTGCATTGCCTTTCTTTGGAGTTGGAATGAAAACTGACCTTTTCCAGTCCTGTGGCCACTGCTGAGTTTTCCAAACTTGCTGGCATATGGAGTGCAGCACTTTCACAGCATCATCCTTCGGGATTTGAAACAGCTCCACTGGAATTCCATCACCTCCACTAGCTTTGTTCGTAGTGATGCTTTCTAAGGCCCACTTGACTTCACATTCCAAGATATCTGGCTCTAGATTAGTGATCACATCATCATGATTATCTGGGTCGTGAAGATCTTTTCTGTACAGTTCTTCCGTGTATTCTTGCCACCTCTTCTTAATATCTGCTTCTGTTAGGTCCAGACCATTTCTGTCCTTTATCAAGCCCGTCTTTGCATGAAATATTCCCTTGGTATCTCTAATTTTCTTGAAGAGATCTCTAGTCTTTCCCATTCTGTTCTTTTTCTCTATTTCTTTGCCCTGATCGCTGAAGAAGGCTTTCTTATCTCTTCTTGCTAGTCTTTGGAACTCTGCATTCAGATGCTTATATCTTTCCTTTTCTCCTTTGCTTTTTGCCTCTTCTTTCACAGCTATTTGTAAGGCCTCCCCAGACAGCCATTTTGCTTTTTTGCATTTCTTTTCCATGGGGATGGTCTTGATCCCTGTCTCCCGTACAATGTCACAAACCTCATTCCATAGTTCATCAGGCACTCTATCTATCAGATCTAGGCCCTTAAATCTATTTCTCACTTCCACTGTATAATCATAAAGGATTTGATTTAGGTCATACCTGAATGGTCTAGCTGTTTTCCCTACTTTCTTCAATTTGAGTCTGAATTTGGTAATACGGAGTTCATGATCTGAGCCACAGTCACTTCCTGGTCTTGTTTTCGTCGACTGTATAGAGCTTCTCCACCTTTGGCTGCAAAGAATATAATCAATCTGATTTCAGTGTTGACCATCTGGTGATGTCCATGTGTAGAGTCTTCTCTTGTGTTGTTGGAAGAGGGTGTTTGCTATGACCAATGCATTTTCTTGGCAAAACTCTATTAGTCTTTGCCCTGCTTCATTCTGCATTCCAAGGCCACATTTGCCTGTTACTCCAGGTGTTTCTTGACTTCTTACTTTAGCATTCCAGTCCCCTATAATGAAAAGGACATCTTTTTGGGTGTTAGTTCTAAAAAGGTTTTGTAGGTCTTCCATAAAACCATTCAACTTCAGCTTCTTCAGCGTTACTGGTTGGGGCATAAACTTGGATAACTGTGATATTGAATGGTTTGCCTTGGAAATGAACAGAGATCATTCTGTCGTTTTTGAGGTTGCATCCAAGTACTGCATTTCGGGCTCTTTTGTTGACCATGATTGCTACTCCATTTCTTCTGAGGGATTCCTGCCCCCAGTAGTAGATATAATGGTCATCTGAGTTAAATTCACCCATTCCAGTCCATTTTAGTTCGCTGATTCCTAAAATGTCGATGTTCACCCTTGCCATCTTTTGTTTGAAGGCAATGGCACCCCACTCTAGTATTCTTGCCTGGAAGATCTCATGGACAGAGTAGCCTGGAATGGTGTAGTCCATGGGGTCACTGAGGTACGGACAGGACTGAGCAACTTCACTTTTGCTTTTCACTTTCACGCATTGGAGAAGGGAAATGGAAACCCACTCCAGTGTTCTTGCCCGGAGAATTCCAGAGATGGGGGAGCCTGGTGGGCTGCCGTCTATGGGGTCACACAGAGTCGGACATGATTGAAGTGACTTAGCAGCAGCAGCAGCAGGCTATAAAAAGTTGATTGGAGACATGAAAGAAAAGTAGTGGAAATCAACTTCACTAAACAGAAAAAAAAAAAATAAAGGATGCTTTAAGAGGCCTCTAGACAACATCAAGCACACCAACATTTGCATTATCATCTCCCATAAGAGAAGAGAGAGAGAAAGGGGCAGACAACTTACTTAAAAACTAATATCTGAAAACATCCCTAACCTGGGGATGAAAACAGACATGCAAAGAGTCCCAAAAAGGTTCACACCAAGACATCACAATTAAAATGGTAAAAATTAAAATAAACAATCTTACAATCAGCCTCAGAAAAGCAACTGGTTATACACAAGGGAATTCACATAAGGCTACTGGTTGGCTTTTCAGCAGAAACTTTTCAGGTCATAAGGAAAAGCACATTAAACAACAACCAAAAAACCCCAAAACACAGCCAAAAATACTGTCTCACTAGTTTACCATTCAGAATTGTAGGAGTGATAGGTTTACAGTGAAAGCTAAAATAGTTCATCACTACTAAACCGGCTCTACAAGAAATGTTAAAAGGACTTCTATAAGCAAAAAGAAAAGACCACAACTAGAAACAGGAAAATTATGAAGGAAAAACCTCTACTAGCAGGAAAGTTAAAAGACAAAAGTAAAATCATCTAAACTAGCAATAAGAAGTTGAGAGATACAATTAAAAGGTAAAATCTGGCGTCAAAAACATAAAACATTGAAGGGGGGTAGGTGAATGAAGTAGGTGAAGGAAATTAAGAGGTACAAACTTCCAGATATATAATAAATAAGTCTTGGGATGTTTTATGTACTATAAAGAATGTATCCCAAGACTTAATTATTATATCATTGAGCAATAACACTGTTTTAACTTTGTGTGGGGACAGATGATTACTCATGGTATACCCATATACTTATATACATATATACATTCATACATACACATATACACATAATGGGAAGTTAGCCATAAAAGAATGAAACGTTGTCATTTGTGAAAACATGGATGGATCTAGAAGGCATTACACTAAGTGATTAAGTCAGAGAGAAAGACAAATACTGTATGATAGCAAATATATGTGGAATATAAAAATCAAAAAAAGTAAACGAAACAAAACAGAAACAGACTCACAGAAGCAGAGAACATACATGTGGCTGCTGGTGGAAGGGGATGGATGAAATAGGTGAAGAGGATTAAGAGGCACAAATTTCCAGTTATAAAATAAATACATCTTGAGATGTACTATGTACCATAAGCAATCTGAGCAATAACCCTGTGTTAACTTTGTGTGGGGACATGTGTTTACTAGACTTATCCTGGAGATTATTTTAGAATGTATTTAAGTATCAAACCAAATATGCTGTATACCTGACACTAACATCATATCATATGTCAATTAAATTCAATAAAAAAAAATAAACAAGAAGAATAAAGTAAAATACCGATGATGATGATGATGGCAAAGGAAAGTTCATATCCCTTTAGAGAAAGCAACCTGAAGGAGGGAGAGGAAGGGAAGAAGCACCCACATGTGGCCACAATAAACACACAGACCTTGAATGCTATGCTCTGCTCCATGCGCCCCTGGAGCAAGCACTACAAAGGCAACAGATTTTCAGAAACATTGACTTCTCAAGGGAAGAATTTAGGTCACCATGCCTTAAAATTGAGTAACTGTATTTGGAAGAAAACCTTCAACTTATTTCAATTGCCTGGACTGTGCAGAGAATCAATTTCTAAGGTAACTAGGTCCCAAACCATTCACAGCTGTGTAGATTAGATTTTTATATCCTGACATGCATTCATCAGTAATGAGGAAACTTGCCTGGAGTTTGGAAACAAGAGAAATCTTCTGTGTCCACAAGAGCTCTGCAGGCAGCCCCTGAGTCTTGGGAGGAGCTGGACTGCACCAGGGCCAGCAGGACTTTGACAGTGATGGACTGACCCCTGCCTTGCTAGACACAGTATCCTGAACCCACAGCCCACACCCCCAGGAAGATCTAAGGTTAAGGGTCAGAAACAGGCTTACTTTTAGGAAGAGGTGATTACAACAGAAAGCAACACAAATATCATCATGTTCCTAATTACAGTTCACATTTCAGAGACAATTTTCAACATTTGATTTCCAGTAGACACCAATAGACATTGAGTACAGAAAATTTCAATTTTAGGTGGTTTTAGTGGTTGATTCACGACATCATTGAAATGATTCTAATCTACTTGATATGTATTATTGGGTGTTCACTCTTCTTCAAATATTTAAAACAAACCTTGGACTACGAGTTATACTTATCTGTGGGTGTTTTGATCACTTCTGAGCTCAGGAGCTTTGAATTCATCAGGGGTGGATGGGGTTCTGATTAGTGAAAACTACCTTTTTAAGAAAAGCTAGAAAATAAATACCTAGAAGGTTGTTGCGAATGACTGTGTACTGCCAAAAATGCTTGAAACCTCCATATTCCTATTTCACAAGTTCTTAATTTTGTGGACTGTTTTCCCCACGTCTGTCCATCCCTCCTTCTCCCAACCGTGTCATGAGTTCAGCTACGTATAACCATGTCTCTCAGCCTCCTAACACTAAACCTGACCCCCCTTCATTTCCCACATTCCATTCCTTTAAAAAAAATAAGAGAAAAATGCAGTAAAAATACTCAAGTCATTGTACCGGCAAACACTGCTGTTCAAAGACAAAGACAGCACTTCATAAGACTCCTTGAAAGGTTAATTCATCAGTCGCATTAACCCAGAAAAATCTGAATTTGGCATATGCAGGGCAGTGCAGGGGAATCAGGGCATAATTATGTAAGTAAATATTTTAAAAGCAAGCGGGAGGGGGAGCTGGAGGGGCCTCGCTGGTTGTCTGATGATGTCACCCTGATTCAGGGACCTTGGTCACATGCAGACACACACGAGAGCCTTGCCTTCCTGAACCTGACTCACAGCAAAGACCTGGTGTTCATCCGAAAAACCTGAGTTCAACTAAATGTCCACTGATTCGTGACCCACATGCCTTGTTAGTAGCTGAGTTTTATATGGAACACTATTTGACATGACTTTTAATAAAAGGGTGTTCTTGAGTCATTTTCTAAAGGCAAAATATGATCACCTTATTAAATTCCCTGCCCTTGTAGACAGGATAACGTGACAGGCCTGTCCCCGAAGGCCTAGATGGAGACGAGACGTGTGGTGAAAGCAACAGCTGTCTCCTGCGTCTGGATTCAAGGTGAGTGTGACCAGAGCAAAGTGTCCCCTTTCAAAGCTTCGAGAGGAAGACAGACTCTTAAACTAGGAGAATGGAGCAGCAGGCAAGGGAGAGTTTGGGATAATTTTAGTTTCCCATAGAGTTAAATTTAACAACCAAGCACTTTGAACTCTCAGGAACATGAAAAACCCTGGGATCCTCATCACCGAACTTGAGAGTTAACCATCACGGTCCCACATGGAAGATCTCTCAACCATCTGCAACTGGATACATGAACAGTCATAACACCACAGAAGGCATTCAGTAAGTATGTTCGTAACATCTTTTCTAACAGGAAAGAAAGATCCAAGTCCAAAGGGAATTGGAGAAGGTGTGGCTGATACACTGCCCCCGCCGAAGATGACCCCCCACCAGGAACTTTGGTGGGACTTGTCATCCCTGAATGGCACTGAATCCTGATGACAGTCCCCTGAGGGAGCTGTTTTTATTCCTCTTTTACAGATGAAGAACTCAAAACTCAAAATGTTAAAATAACTTGTGTAGCCTATTTAACTGTTTATGAATACCAGGATGTTTTATAATGAGGCCTTTCTTAAGAAAATAGGGTATCATGTAAGAATAGTGACATGGCGACTTCACTTACTAGCTAATAGGGAACCTGGGGGTCACTTTTGAATCTCTTCCTTTAACTGAAAAACAGGAGGTAACTCTTACATGTGAAGGCAGCATTGAATATGCAAGGTATGTATATATTCCCATTTATATGCATATGCATATAAACATATACACTCTCTCACACACACATATACAGGTTTGTGTATATGTGTATCTCAGAGTCTGGCACAGAGTAATAGATCTCTAATTAAAGCTATTTTACTGGGACTTCCCTGGTGGTCCCGTGCTCCCTGCGTGCTCCCAATGCAGGCGGCCTGGGTTTGATTCTGGTCAGGGAACTAAATCCCACCTACAACAACTAAGAGTTTGCATGCTGCAACTAAAAATCCTGTGTACCACAACTAAGACCCAACACAGCCAAATAAATAAATATTACAAAAAAAAAAATTGCTATTACAATCTTATACCCTCTTTAAGCTAGCTAAGTTGGTTTTGAAAATGAGTTTAATCCTACTGGATACTGTCATGTGTTTATGCACTTTTTCTTTAAATAGTGTCTTCAAGTTAAATTATCTTAATTTGAGCATACTCTTAACCTGAATGAATAATTGTTTCTAGTCCATATGTTTATCAATTTTCCAACTTAGGATGAAAAGGAAAGGCAGCCAAGAAACTAGAACGATTCAGTCTTTAAATAGCTGGCAAGGGGGCACTGTGATTTCAGAAAGTAATAATGCATCTCAGAGGTAACTTTTCTATGCAATAATTATTACTTTCCATAATAGTACTTTTAAAGCACCTAACTATTTTTAGCCCTTATCCATTTAAGAGGCTTGTTTGTCTACATTTGCACGCAGATGGAAACTGAAGTTTGGATAATCCAGCTCTTTGTCAGTTTCTCTTCTGGCTTTGTTTTGAAATATCCCAGGGATCTGAGTTTCCTACCAAAGACAGCAGGGTAACAAATTCCTGATATATTCACATAGGGACGGGCTGGGGAGGATCTTAAGCCCATCACATCTAACTTCCTTATTTACACATAAAGAAACTGAGAGAGAGAGAGACAGACAATGGCTTCTCAAAGATCAAACTGCTAGTTGAAATAAACTCAGAAACAAACAAGTGTCAAATTCAAGGTTCTTTCCATTGTTCTGGGCAAGGACTGAAGCTCGTGCAGAGAGGGCTGAAGGAGGAGTGGGCTGGGGGATATTTTGGATGTGGTGTCACTGCAAATTCAAAGCATGTTAATAAGATTTGAACGGGACGATGCTAGCCTTCCCCTGCCTCATCCCTGAGAGGTTCAGGGGGAAAAATCCCCTGACAGCTCAACTCTTCCTGAAAGCTTTTCTCTTTGGATTAAAATATTTCAAATTCTTAGACACCAGTGACCTAAAGTTTCCAGGCTATTCTTTTGTAAAAGAAGATTATACATCCAAAAGCTCACCCTTCATGCAAAACCTTATCTTACGTGGTTATACTAAGATATTTCTTTGAGGTTAGGAGTATGTTTTCTATATAGAAAGCATTCCTCTTACTGCTTTTCAGAGGCTCCCAGTATTCAATGCCTGCACTTCTGCTTGGTTCTGGATCAACAGCTGCTTCACAGGATACGCACCATAGGTCAGACCCTACTTCAAGTGGTTAGGCTGCAAGGGGTATTCTTGGGCCTAGTATGTTTGCAGCAGGTAATCCTGAATGAACAGAGTTTATTCTTGCATCCCGTCTGGTCATTGTTGGTGACCAGAAATGCAGTTGCCTAAATTAATACACAGTTATCTCTCAGTATTCATGGTGGGTTGGTTCCAAGACCTGCCATAGACACCAAAATCTGCAGTTGCTCCAAGTTTCATAGCTAACCCTCGTTATCTGTGGGTTCTGCATCCTGGGATTCAACCAACCACAGATGGAAACAAGATACACAGTCATGGTTAGTGGAACCTACAGATGAGGAACCTATGGATAAGGAGGGCTGACTGTACATCGATTTAAAAACATCCATGTATAAGTGGACCCATGCAGTTCAAGCCTGTTATTCAAGGCTCAACAGGCTCTTTCAAAAGAGGAACAAACAAACATATTTTATTCAGTGGAAATCAGAGATGAGTCATGTGTGTGTTCACGTCTTTCTTGATGAAGCTGCTTTTGAGTCTCTACAGAGAGTAGTGTTAGGCTTGAATGAATCACATTTATGAGACAGTGTATAATGTTCTGACACTAGAGGTGTGCTTTGAGCCCAGGGGATAAAGTAGGGTGAGAGGTCCCTCTTTTCTATCTCCCCAATTGTCACCCTCACAGCAGGTAGGAACTTGGCACTCTGATGTCCCAGTCAACCACCAGTAGAACCTCACTATGGCCATAGGACCAACATGGCAACATGGTGAAGAGTTAGTGAGAAGGACAGACAGAAGCACAGGCTCGCCTCTGCTCCTGAACAAGGGCTCCTAGGAGCTGGACACGTGTACATGGGCTCCGACAGAACATGGTCTCTTGCATTGCTGGGCTGGAGGGCCTGGGACATTGGATTTCATGTTCAAACTCAGGAAACAGCAAGTGGAATTGTGGGCCACCTTTCTGTACTAAACAACAAAAACACCAATAACAGCTTAGTGTAATCAATAGACTTGAGCTGTTGCCACATTTTAAGCATTGCACATCTTTAGATTATACTCTTTTTGTTGAGTGGATCTCATCCTAGTGAATTTGTTGTCTGCATCTGTGCAGAAGTGAACTCTAGCCCTTCTCCACACCTGTCCGTCTCCCTTCATCCAGCTCAGGCAGCCCCTTTCCCCTGGTCCCATCATGTCTGCATCTCTGCAGGTGGCTTCTGGGACTTCCCAGGGACCCTCCACACTCGAGTTTGTTGCCCGCCATCTGGACATGTCCTATGTTCTACTCCCTCATCCATCCCTTTTCTTTAGTCCCTCCTCACTCTGCAGACATTTTTTCTCACTGTTCAGAGGACACAGCTAATACAGCTCCTGGATACACGTCCACTGACCATCACAGGCACCTCTGTGTCTGGATTATATTTACTGAAAAGGAGAAGCAAGACCCCAGCATCTAGTGAGTGTCCAACAACAGTCCTGAATTGGTTTATTCCTGAAAGTTAATTTCACATATTTTAAGCTGCTGCTGTTGTTCAGTCACTAAGTCCTGTCTGACTCTTTGGGACCCATGCACTGCAGCACACCAGGCTTCCCTGTCCTTCACCGTCTCCCAGAGTTTGCTCAAACTCATGTCCATTGAGTCAGTGATGCCATCCAACCATGTCATCCCTCTGTCGTCCCCTTCTCCTCTTGACTTCAATCTTTCCCAGCATCAGGGTCTTTTCCAATGAGTTGGCTCTTTGCATCAGGTGGCCAAAGTACTGGAGCTTCAGCTTCTGCATCAGTCCTCCCAATGAATATTCAAGGTTGACTTCCTTTAGGATTGACTGGTTTGATCTCCTTGTTGTCCAAGGGATTCTCAGGAGTCTTCTCCTTTTGAGCTGAGGACCTTTCTAAGTCAGATCAGTACAAGATGCAGGAATGTCAAGAGATGTTGAGTTCTCTGCACCCAGACATGGAGCCAGCTGGCGGCCCAGATGTGAACAGTGGGTGACATTTAATACTTGGAAACTGCCTTGCAGCAACTGGAGATATTGTAGAAACAGGACTGAATCTGGATTCAGAATGCGCGTTTCAAGCTCCTGTCAACAGCTCACTGTGTTCAGTTCAGTTCAGTCGCTCACTCGTGTCCAACTGTTTGCGACCCCATGAATCGCAACACGCCAGGCCTCCCCTGTCCATCACCAACTCCCGGAGTTCACTCAGACTCATGTCCATCGAGTCAGTGATGCCATTCAGCCATCTCATCCTCTGTCATCCCCTTCTCCTCCTGCCCCCAATCTCTCCCAGCATGAGGGTCTTTTCCAGTGAGTCAGCTCTTCGCATGAGGTAGCCAAAGCTCACTGTGTAACTTCACTCAAATCACCTGATATCCCTGAACCTTGGTTTCCTTGTCTGTAAAGTTAGGGTCATAGTACCTGGGCTTCCATCTCAGAGGGTCCAGGTGATGCTGTGGATGACACACACAAAAAAGCACTTCAAATGGAAAGTGTTATGTAAAGATCAGGTCTGAAAATGCTCTGCCATCAGCAGGATATAAACTGTTGGATCTACAAATAGGAATTCAGTAAGTTTAAGTGAAATTATGATCATGACGCAAAATAGGGACATATACTTCAGATTGCTGCTGCTGCTGCTGCTGCTAAGTCGCTTCAGTTGTGTCCGATTCTGTGCAACCCCAGAGGTGGCAGCCCACCAGGCTGCCCCGTCCCTGGGATTCTCCAGGCAAGAATACTGGAGTGGGTTGCCATTTCCTTCTCCAATGCAGGAAAGTAAAAGTGAAAGTGAAGTTGCTCAGTCGTGTCCGACTCCTAGCAACCCCATGGACTGCAGCCTACCAGGCTCCTCCATCCATGGGATTTTCCAGGCAAGAGTACTGGAGTGGGGTGCCATTGCCTTCTCCGTACTTAAGGAAGCAAAGACACAAACCTTGAGTCTCAAGATAAGGATGAATCCTGGATTTCACATTTCAATTTAAAATGGTTCTCTGGCTTGAGAGAAAAACAAAACAAAACATAACAAAACACTATAGAAGGCTCTTTGAGATTCTCTCCTAGAATGTTTTTTTTTTTTTTTAAATAGATGGAAAGGCCCTCAGAGCTTGTTACATAAATAGACAATTACTGAACTTCTACAGTGTACTAGCCACTATGTTAAGAGCAGGAAAACCAGGATGGGTGAAGCCAGGTGTAGTCCCTGAGAGTCACAAGATGGGAGGAGTGGGCATGCCTGGCTGCTATGGACACATGAGGCAAGAGCAGAACAGGCCAGTCACTACCTCTTTCTTGCATGAATTATCATTTTAGTAAAATAAGCATGTATGTGTGCATGCAAAGTCACTTTAAGTCATGTCTGATTCTTTGCAGTCACATGGGCTGTAACCCGCCAGACTCCTCTGTTCATGGGATTCTCCAGGCAAGAATACTGGAGTGGGTTGCCATGCCCTCCTCCAGGGGATCTTCCCAACCCAGGGATCGAACCTGAGTACCCTGCAGCCCCTGCACTGCAGGTGAATTCTTTGCCACTGAGCCACTGGGGAAGTTACTTTTTAAAAAATAATAATCATAATATTTGTAGTTCTGAAAGTAAGATTTTGCTTTTGGCAAGTCAAGGAGGACAGAATTCTAAACATGGCATTGTCATTAAAAAAAAAAAAATCAGGGGGATTTCTACCATCTTCCTAAAGCCCAGCCTCCAAATTTAGCTTTACAAAGAAAGAAAAAAAAATGTATACATCTTCTTATAAACTGAATTTAATGACCAGTAAAAAAAAAAAAAACACACCACATTTGCAAATATCAAATATGGTTTTTCTGGAAGAAGTTCATCATTCTTCCATAGTTTTTTTTTTTTTCCAATAGGTATATTTTTGAAAGCTGTACAAAGAAGAAAGTGTATTTTTTTTCTATTTTTGCTTAGGAGGCATTTTTGCAAACACTGTGAAAAGTCAGTGAAAAATGTTTACTACAAACTGAACAAACAGGAGAAACTGAATCATACTCTCAAGTCAGCAGAGGCAGAGTCTCTTCTGGGCTGCACCATTACCATTTAAACAGCCTAACACTTTCCTGGTGTTTCTGAAGCTGCTTGAACCCTGTGTGTAGTTTAAAAATCACAGAGACTCAACACCTTTAAAAGCATGCAATGCTCCTTCAGATTCTGTTCATGCAGCCCTCTGTAGATGCAGACCTAGCAGCAAACGGGCTGGAGGAATTGCCAAGACGGAGGCCAAATGCAGAGTAATTATCTGAGGACAGGGCCAGCGTGACTCTGATGTAGCTAGAATCCTATCCGTGAGTGATTACAGCCTTGTAGCCAATTTCAGGCGTTTTATTATTATTAGAAAACTCATCGATAATGTAGAAGGAAATGGCAAGTCATCTGGCCCCTGAGAGCACTTTATCCAGCCGGGCAGTGAATGTTTCTGCCACTTCCTGAGAGAGGCAATTCCACAATCTAAAAATGGCCATTGCCAGGAATCTCTTTACTCCCCGTGGTCAGCTGACGTTTGTCATATTTCACTTCATCCTGTTACTCCTTGAGGCTTTGTCTCCTTGGAACACTCTTAGGATCAGCTCTAGCCATCCTTCTCTCTGCCCTGCAGGAAGAAAAAGTAACCTAAAGTGATAGCACGTAAAAAGCAAGAATCAACCTTAATGAGATCCTAAATTACAGTGAGCATTTCTGAATGCTTGTATGTATAATTGCTTTCGATCCTTATGACATTATGCAGAAAAGGTACCAAAGGGTATAAATTGTTTTATTCATGAAGAAACTGAGGCAAGAAAAGGTTAAGCTATTTGTCCTCGTAAAGTCATCGTCAAGATGGGAATTCTGCAAGACCAAAGGGGATGCAATAAAGTTCATCCCTAAATCATCAAATGCCTATTCTGATGGTGTGAGGCCCTGGATGCACCTCTGCTGTTACTCAGACAGTGCTTTCTAAGCACCCAGACATCTCTGCCAAAGCCTTGTGCCAAGGAAAGAATCTTGACTGGTCACTGAGAGGTCTTCCTACTTTTCTTGCTGATTTTCAACTTTTTCACCTCAAAGTGTATCAAGAGAGGAGAGTCTTAATAACAGACAAGGGACAACTGTGGGTTGCCAAAAATGGCTTTTCTATGGGTGTTTTGGATGTCTTCCACATTTTTCACTGTGGATCTTCCTTTGTGATGAAGTTCAGTTCCAAATAACAGTGTTAATAATGATATTTGCATATGAGAATATGCAAAGGCCTTTTAAATGTTCTCTTACAAGTTATCACTTGCACACTGGGAGGCAGGCGCCTCAGTTTTATTGTCCTCTATTCAAAAGTGAGTAAAACAAGTCTGGAGGCCTTACGCAACTTTCTTCTGATCACACAGCCCTAAGCTGAATCTACTACATTTCTTGGCTCTAAACCCCTTGTTCTCACTGCCATGTTTTGCTACTGCTCATTTGCATTCACTGATCAGCTTCTAAAGGTGTGAGGCAGCAGCTGAAAACTGCAAGCCCAGGCTTCCATATTTTCTTCACACAAAGCCTCACACAGCCCATTTACTTCCACTTGCTCTGGTCCTTTGTGGTTTAAAGACCCTGTTTTCACTGGTGATAACTTTGCACCAATTAGAGGGAAATCTCAAAGTCAGAGATGAACAAAATGATCCTGCAAAGTCTCTCCAGTCACACGATTCAATAATAATCTGAAAGGCCTTTCGCACTGTGCAGTGTCTCAACTGGCTTTATTTTGCATCTGACATCTTGATGGTTATGGAAACGGACGATTTCAGGGAGGAGCAGAGCTGGAAGAGACCCCCATTCATTTAAATGACAACAGCTTCCTCTGCCCTGGACTCAGAGTCTCCCTCTAAGAGGCAATAGCCAAAAAGTGCTGAGAACAAAGGCAGTCCGACTGCGGACCGTAGATTAGCTTGGACGGGAATCTCACCAAGATAAATAGAAATTACTTTCATGGAAGATGAAATAAAATGGTTGTTTTGTTTTGGGGCTGTGCAAGATGATATAAAGTGAAGCCCTCTGCCAGCAGAGCTTCAGGAAAAGAAGACTGTCAGACAAATTAATTGATTTCTTTATGGAAGTAGCTGAGAATTGAGCATGCCCGGAACACACTGCCGTTTCCTTATGTTTCAGACGGGGCTTTTAGGAGCTTAGGATGGGGAGCCTGCAGAGCTGAGGAGGTGTGAATTCCCAGGACAGGATGTGAACCCAGCAGGGCAGAGTGGTGAGAGTCATGAGGGCAGACCCCCATCCTTCCATCCCTTGGACCCTCTGCCCACCCACCTGCCAAATTTACAGTACCTGTAACCCCTCACTTCTGTGTAAGGAGGTTGATTTAACACACTACCCAGGTACCTGCAGTTCCTACAATGAAAGGTAGAGGAAAAGTACAAGGTGGTATCGTCATCTAGGTGAACCAGCAGGTCAGTAGTGGCGAGGTGAAGGGGGTCGTGGAAAATGATCCCACTCTGCCAGGCTCCAGGCTCAAGCCAGTAAGAGGGACTGTCCCACTTGGACATCTCTGGTGAAAGAGACTCCGGGGAGCAGAGTGCTCTGCTGGCATTGATCTACTAAGCTGCCCACTCCTGCAGGAAACCAAGAAGTGTTGTGTTATTTTCTCAGTTTAACAAGTGGAGAAACAGAACCAACAGCCGTCTTTTTCTCATTTTCTCACAATTGGGCAACAAGGCCTAGGATACACATCGTGGACGGAAGGGTATTTTTAGCCAATGAGATCGTGCCTGTTTTCTCAAATGTCTTCCCTGTTGTGGTGATTTTAGAAAAGGAGAAGCCGTTCTACATGCTTAGGGTCATAGAATGCATCCAAGTCAGTAAAAAGAAAGGGATATAAATAGCCAGATGATTTGGACACCAACCAAATGGAGGCATCACATGGTTCTGGGTAAGTCATTACATTTTTTAGATATCAACAGAACTGGGAGGGACTCCCTTTCCTCCCCTCCCTCATCTCTGGAGGGAATAAAGCAGTACTCAAAGGCACTGTTTACCCCCTCTCTCCTACCCACAGCACTCAAGATGCTTTAGTCACATGATATTTTGACAACTACATAAGAGAGACATTGTTAATGCCATTTTCATGATAAGAGAGCTGCCAAGGGAGAGCCTTAGTAACGTGCTCCAAGACAGAGGAATAGTAGGCAGCTACTAGGAGCCAGGCTGATTTCAGAACCCATGCAGCTGCTTCCACCTAATGTGACAACGGCCCCAGTACCTGAAGGCAGTGAGGTTAAGCTGATAAACACTGCCATTTCTTTATTTGTTATGTCCGTTGTTCGGTATCTGTCTCCCTCCAAGGGAATAAGTGCCATGCATACAGGGTACTTGCTGTTTGGACAGCCTCCTCAACAGTTCCTGGCCTGGGGTACACACCCAACAGCCATATTTTGAATGAATGAACCCAGCTGCCATTGCTGGAGTCACCTTCAGCATGGTGGAGTGTTCCTAAAGAACGCCCATTCTCTGTGCTTTTCAGCTAGGTCTCATTAATGCCTGGGTGTCTTTGTGTTGCTTGGCTGCTTATTATTCAACAGAACCCACTTCACCCAGGGTAATTATAAACTCCTTATGCCAAACCTGATCCTGGCTGGTTATGGTTTCCAAATGCAACCTCATCCATACTCAAATTTCATCTCATCTTTCCAGAACTTTCTACGCAAGTGTCAGCACTGAAATTTCACTAGCATTGTTTACTTTCTAACATATTCAGTTCAGTTCAGTCACTCAGTCGTGTTCGACTCTTTGCAACCCCATGAACTGCAGCACGCCAGGCCTCCCTGTCCATCACCAACTCCCAGAGTTCACTCAGACTCAAGTCCATCGAGTCAGTGATGCCATCCAGCCATCTCATCCTCTGTCGTCCCCTTCTCTTCCTGCCCCCAATCCCTCCCAGCATCAGGGTCTTTTCCAGTAAGTCAATTCTTCGCATGAGGTGGCAAAAATACTGGAATTTCAGCTTTAGCATCATTCCTTCCAAAGAAACCCCAGGGTTGACCTCCTTCAGAATGGACTGGTTGGATCTCCTTGCAGTTCAAGGGACTCTCAAGAGTCTTCTCCAACACCACAGTTCAAAAGCATCAATTCTTCGGCACTCAGCCTTCTTCACAGTCCAACTCTCACATCCATACATGACCACAGGAAAAACCATCGCCTTGACTAGACGGACCTTTGTTGGCAAAGTAATGTCTCTGCTTTTAATATGCTATCTAGGTTGGTCATAACTTTTCTTCCAAGAAGTAAGAGTCTTTTAATTTCATGGGTGCAGTCACCATCTGCAGTGAAATTATCTGCTTCAGGATTTCCCTGGTGTTCCAGTGGCTAAGACTCCATGCTTCCATTGTAGGGGCCCAGGTTTGATCCCTGGTCAGCGAACTAGATCCCACATGCTGCATCTAAGACCTGGCAAAGCCAAGTAAATAAATATATAAATAGTAATACTACTAACAACAATAATGATAAATTGTTTTCTTCAAGGGCAATGATTGTATTGGTTTGTTTGCTCTTTATTTCTGAGCTGCTACAACAGTGCCTGGCATTTATTCTGTGCTCAAAGAGTATTTTGTGGAGTGGATGAACAAAAGGTACAGTTCTTATCTTTAAAGACACCCCAATGAACATAACCTGTACTCTAAAAGCATTTTGAAAGAACTGTTTTTCCTTAACTATTCTGCTGTGTTGTTAATTCCACCTTCTGAATGTGACTGCTGGGAGCCTGGATGCTCTGGATCGGTTCACATGTGCATGTGGGTAAATTCACCTGGGTCTAAAAGGAAGCCCACCTAGCGAGTTGTGCAGAGGATGCCAGGCATCAGCTCACCTTCTGTCCAGGGAGGAGCCTGACACTGAGTAGGTCCATCTGGCCCAGCCTACAAAGCTGGGAGCTGGCTGGGCAGAGTGAGGCCATCCACTCACTCAACCCCAAAGGAACCCATGGGGAGGCACCGTGCTCCTTCCCAATCTACAGGCAGGAACCCAAGGGTAGAACGGCTAGCGCACTTACACCAGTCAGATACAAGAGACTCGAGCTAAAGTTCCATCCATAAGATGATGAGTGCATAAAGGAAAGTGTGAAGAGGGCTCTGAGCTCCTGATTCTGCTACCATCCTGCTTTTCTCGGTTTCTTCTCTGGCCAGGCCACCGTGAGTCCTGACTGTCTATCTGCCAGGGTCATCAGTCACATGTAGGACAGCTGTCTCCCTTCCAGGAAGAGCAGTGATGTCTGAGAAGTCCTGCGGCCGGAGCGCAGAGTCAATTAGCACTCAGGCATCTTCCTGAAGAAAATGCAAGCTCTGCTGGTCGTCCTGGAAGCCACACCCTGCAGAGCACAGGGACCCACCATATAAACCTTCCACCTCACTGCCCTGTGAAGTCTGAGACCACCTGCAGGCTGGGGTGCTTCTTACTCCATCAAGAAAGGGGTTCACTTCTCCTTCCAGGCGTGGTCAAAAGTCCAGTCTACAGACTCTCAGGCTCTTGCTGCAGGGTGGGCTGAATTTAGATTTCATGAAAATCCCATTTGAACCTGTTTGTGATTCTACTTTCTGTCTCTTGTCCTTTGGATCAATGTTTCTGCACATTAAGATTTACATTCAGATTTATTTAATCTCCTAGGAGATTTAAATAATATGTTGATGATGAGTCTGGAACCAAGTTGGAGCGCATGCTTGGTTCCCTCTGAGATTCAAGCTTCCCTCTGAGCCCAAGGTCCCCCAAAGCTGCAGGTGCCACCTCTCTCAGGGCCACCTCCCCCCAACTGACCACCTCCCCTTTGGGGAGGAATCTGTTACAAGTCCACACTTACTTCTTGAAATGAAAATCACAGGAACAAGGCATCCTTATCACCCAGTGTACAGGGTGTAGTGTTGGGAAGGTGGGGAGGTATGATGTCCAGACCAAGAAGAAAGAAAACAAGAGGAATGAAGACACAGAAAGACAACAGGAGGAAGACAGGAAATTAAGCTGGAGACTGGGGGAAGAGCTGCCAAGAGAAGACACAGGGAGGAAGGATAATAGATATTTTTTAAAAGCTAGTGAAAAGCAGTAAACTTGAAAAGAGGTGAAACGTGACTAAGGCAAATAAAAATTTTCTTAAGCCAAAGAAGGTGATGTTTAATTGCTCAGTCATGTCTGACTCTTTGCGACCCCATGAACTGTAGCCCACCAGGCTCCTCTGTCCATGGGATTCTCCAGGCAAGAATACTGGAGTGGGTTGTCATTTTCTTCTCCAGAAAGAAGGTGACAAAGATATAGAAATATAATCAAAGCATTTGTCACTTAGTTTTTCAGATCTGTTTAAAAATAAAACCAAAAGAGCACTCAGAACAAAATCCACCCCTCTTACTTGCCCACCTTGGTGTTTTAAATTGGTAGCTGGCTTCCCCAATGGCTCAGTGGTAAAGAATTTGCCGGCAGTGAAGGGAGACATGAGAGACACAGGCTCAATCCCTGGGTCTGGAAGATCCCTTGGACAAGGAAATGGCAACTCACTCCAGTGTTCTTGCTTGGAGAATCCCATGGACAGAAGAGCCTGGTGGGCTACAGTCCATGGGGTCACAAAGAATAAGACACAGCTGAGCACACACACACACAGCTGAAGAAGTAATTGCCCTGCCTCGTTCTGGATAAGGCTCTGGCAATCACGCCAGCCCACGGTCAGGTCTTCTGTTGTTCCCATTCATGGAGGGATGTTTCCTTTAGTGTGCTGGCCCCAACCCACACTCCTACTCAGAGCAAATGGCTACAATCAATTACACCCTCCTTTTCTCCAGGGGACATTTTATCCATCATCACCTGGGCGGGTGTTCTATTATTATTATCATTATTATGTTCAGTGACAAAGCATCCAAGCCTGCCCACATTAACAGAAAATCTATCTGCATCCTGGGCATCTGGATGGCATTGCTGATTACTCTGAAAAGACCTGCAGCAGTGTGGAGAGAAAATTATTATTGAAATGGTCCAAAGGAGTACCGAAGACAAATCTTTTTTTTTTTTTCCCATCTAATTTCCTTAAAGGACAAGCTATCTTCTTTGGGAAACTGTATTTCAAGTGCATGCTTTGGGAAGACATCAGGGGTGATTGTCAGATTGTTCTTGGGAAATAGCTCTTCGCCCTACCCGCCCCTGCTCCCGCTGCTGGGTTTTGGGAGGAAATCAGGTCCACTTGTTACTACAGATCAGAATTGACAGGTGAAACCAATAGAAAGACCCCAGTTAAGCAGCATGGACCTGAAGAAAACTTTATAAGTGAAGCCCTAAAATGTGGATTAGTGGGAGAAGATGCTATGACAACCTGCGTTTAGGTGCATGGCACTATGCAGGTCTGGAGAGCAGGGGTCTGCAAGGAGCCTGGGGATGCTTACTTAACCAGTGAGTTAAAGTGCAAACCGAAGTAGAGGAATATGGATTCAAGTCTTAGCACAACTGAAAACACGTTTCTTGGTGGACAAAGAGCCTACCTCCCCCTCACCAACTACAGAGAAGATCTAAGATAAATTCCAACCTAAGCAAATATTTAAGGAGCAGTTTCAGATTCTAATGGAATGTTAGGATTGTCTGAAGTAGAATCTACATAAGCTTTGCAGTGTGCCAAGTACTATCATTTGAATATTCCCAAAGAAAGGAGATAGTTTTAAATCCATAAAACTTTCCATTTTTGTTCAAATGTATAATTACTCACTTTATGTAAAGAAGAAAATGCAACACCCATGCCACACACTGTTGAATCCATTCTTTCTCTTTTCAACACTGAAAAGTGATCGAGTTTTGCATTTAATACCTGTGTCTATCATCTCGGTCAAGTCACTTCTGGGTCTTGACTTTCTCTTCTGCATCATGGGACTAACAGTATCAAATTCATCCTTTATTTCATAAATCAATGACCCCAGTGACATTATAGGTGCTCAGAAATTGGCGGCTTCCTTTCATCCATCTGTCTGTCCATCCATCTATCCATTCAGCTAATAAATTTTTGTTGATGCTTCCATGCAGACACTGCTCCATGTGGTAGCGACTCACCGTCTATCAAGACTGTCTGGGCTCCTCTGATTGCTTTGCTGGAGGGATTGGGAGAGACTTTCAGGCACTGGAAGTTGATATGTGCACCATGGCACTGCAGCCCAGGCGGCAGTGAATAATTGTTGGGAGGTGCACTCATGAGCACAGATGGGATCAATTTTAACAGATAAAAGAAAACGAGAAATGATGGAGAGTTTGAAGGGCTCTGTGTAAGATCCTGTTATTAAAAAAAAAAAAAAAAAAAACCACAAAAAAAAACACAGTTCTAGCAGGTCCTGATAGGAAGAGCATCATTCTCAGGTATTAGGGTACTGAGTCACTTGAGTCGTGTCTGAATCTTTGCAACCCTATGGACCTTAGCCCATGGACAGGCTCCTCTGTCCATGGGATTCTCCAGGCAAGAATACTGGAGAGGGTTGCCATGCCCTCCTCCAGGAGATCTTCCTGATTCAAGGATCGCACCCATGTCTCTTAGGTCTCCAAAACTGGCGGGCAGGTTCTGTACCACTAGCGCCACTTGGGAATCCCCCTCAGAAGGTTACTAGCATCCAAGTCCAAACAAAGTCCAGTGCAAGGAAGACGAAATGCACACCGGTTTCACGGAAGTTGGGAACTGACATTCTTGACAGTCACTTTTTCCCAACAGACCTTAACCTTAGCAGACCCTCATGCAGAGGAGAGACCTCTGGCTCACAGAAGGAAGGGGTGAAAGGGGGAAGATAGAATGTCTTTCAAAGCAGGATCTCTGATGGATCCCAGCAACTCCTGGGCACAAGCCCTTTAAGATCCGGGTTCAGGGCCATCCTGTTCTGTCTCTTTAACATGGTCAGACAAGACTACAAGGGAAACACCATCGCTCAGAATTTCACCTTGCAAATAAATTGCTCTGAACTGCAGCCAGAAGCAACGGAATCTCTCAAAGACATTATCTGGAAATAGTCAGTGGATGGCACCTCAAGTCCCATTCATCATTCTCATGCTTACAGTTCTTCTTAATGGCTTTTATGGTTTATCCTTTGAACGCCAACAGAAGAGTGTGATTTTTTTCCTGGCTTATTCTATTAAACAGGAATCAATATCTAATATAAATGTGTGGATGGTGGGAAGTTTGGAAAGGCTTTGAGTGAGCTGGTGTACCAGTTTTATCATGCCCTGCCCAGAATGGAAGCGGGAGGCTGAAGAAGAAAAGGGTACACACGCCTTCTGCTTTCTAAGGAACCAGACAACCCCGCTTCAGGAAGAGTGTGCATACCACCGATCCAGATCTTTAAGGGTAGAGGATGTGGCTTTTGCTTTTCAAGACAGGTAAGGTTAGGGAGGCGCCTGCAACCACAGACTGTTAGAGAGAGTGAAGCAGAAAGCTGCTCAATATTCTCCAGGGAGTGATTTTAGATAAGGCAACGTGACTGGCATGGTTGTTCTCAGGAAGAGAGAAGGAGGGCTTTGCGCCCGATATCTCTGACTACCACATGCATAGGGAGCTGGGTAAATGACCCTCTCACTTCCCAGGGTGCCAAAAGGCAGCAGCAGCCTTTTAAAAGTGACATCCGCCCCATAAAAAGAGGAGCAGCAGCCGTCTTCTGCACAGATGGGCGTGCAAAACGCGAGATCCATCTTTTCAACCTGCAGAATAGGTTTGAACCATTCCATTCTGAAATCCACGGTCAGCACTTCTGAAGGCAGTCATTGATGGGAACTAAGCTGGCCAGCAAACCTCCAAATAAACTATTAGAACAGAAAGGCTCCACTGAAAAGGTGGTTTTCTTAAACGGTGATAAAATCTTCACTTGAATAGAGGTGGAAAAAAATGTGAGGTCTTCAGAAAATGAAGGGCCAAGCCTGGTACCATATCAGAAATAGCACTGAAACCAGACCCATGAGAATCTGTTCCCAACTTGGCCACCCAGGAATCATGTTAACTCCAGGATCTCAGCTGACTTCTCAGTTCTTAGTTCCTTCTGTATAGAAAGGGGTAGCAATAGTTGTCCTTACTTCACACCTTGTTCTAAGAGTCTCAATGGATGATAGGAAAACAATTAATAGAAAGTTCCCATAGTGCTCACGATCCCTCAGGGACCCCTAAGCTGATGATCTCAAGTGTGGAGGGAACTTGGCTGGAAGGGGCCATGAGCTGCTCCTTCACCACTCAGGGTGGACCAGCCAGCAACATCCCTAATACTCTACCCAGACTTCACTCCCTACCCAGCCTCAAGGCTCCAGTCATGCAAAGCAGCTTTCCCTTGAGAAGACAGGATCAAAACCCCAGAGACTGATCGTCAAGTGTGAACATATGGCCATAGGAACATCACGTGGAACATTCAATTTCTAATTGATTGCCCTGTATCTTATTCTCTGCTTCACTGACAAATATAAACAAGGACACTAACTCATGCACCATTTCGATATATATATATTTTGTTGACTGGTGCCAGTTCTGTGATCATGGCTGGCACAGAAACACTGACATCACCTTTGGATCTGGAATGTTCTGGAATGCTCTACAGTTATTGTGACAAGAACACTATAGAGCATGACTGAAATTCGAGGAACTGATCACTAGGTCTGCACTTTCTGTTGTGCAAACTCTGGTCAAAAGGTAAACCCAACAAAGGCTCACAGTGATGAGTGACCCCTGCAAAGGGCTGCAACTGGTACTTCACAGATCCAAAAGGAGGCATCAGAAAAATATGCTTCAACCCATCTCACTTCACTTGGCTCAGTTTTAGGAACTTCATACACATAAAATTAGTTTAAGTGAGCTATACTCCTCATTGATGTCAAATGTCTAAAGCAAAATGGGCATTGCTGGCTCTGTTTTTGTTACTGCTGTGTGGATATTTGTGGCTTTTCCAGGTGGCACTAGCAGTAAGCAACCTGCCTGCCAATGCAGGAGACATAAGAGACTTGGGTTCTATCCCTGGGTCAGTAAGATCCCCTGGAGGAGGGCATGGCTACCCACTCCAGTATTCTTGCTGCAGAATCCCATGGACAGAGGAGTCTGGTGAGCTACAGTCCATGGAGTTGCAGAGTCGGACACGACTGAGGTGACTTAGCACAGCCAGATATTTATAGAGCTTCTGCTGCAGGCCAGACAACGTGCTGTGCACCGAGATAAGAAAAAATGTGAAACAGCAGTATTAAAAGTGTGGGAAATGCACAGCCAATGCTAAAAAGCCCTTGATAAGCCTAAACACCAACACACATAGGGTGAATGAACTGCAGGCCACTTTGACCTTCTCCACTCACAGATTCTCCGAAATTAACAAATTAAAGACAGGGAAAGAGATGCAAAATCTTCTTTAGGTTTCAAAAAATAAAGGTGATATTAGAAAGGAAGATTTAAAATAGAATTCAGACTTTGCAAGTCCTTAGGAGCAGCCCACCAACCAAATTACATTTTGCAAAAATTAAAGTGGGAAAGAGACTGGGAAAGTGAGCTTCTGCCGCCAGAGTGACATTTTGTGATCAAAACAGAATGGGTGAGGATAACAAACTTCAGTGAGAAGTTACACTGAATGTTTATTAAAACTCTTGTACCGGTGGTGCTATACAGCAAGTCATGGATAACGGCTATCCTGAAAGAGATTACTAAATCAACTAGAAGATTAGCCCAGGGTTAATGAGTAGATTTTTCTTCTATTTGCATTTGTAATAATAGTGGAAAACATTGTAAGAACCTATTGCATGCATGGATCATTTGCAGGGAATAAACAAGCAAACAAACAGAAATACACATGGTTCCTCACACCTTCCTTACAGTAACTATGGCATTTGGGGTATCTTGAATCCTCTTTCATAGAAAGATAAAGGATGATTTCAGAGACATGCCAGTTACACATTTTCTCCTCCCCAGAATTAATCTGCATCTCTAACCTGCAGAGTTATCATTCAGCTCATTCACAGAGAGGTAGTAAGCACCTTCCACTTTTCCATGCCTTCTTTACTTCCAAATCCTATCTCACTATCTCAGTATATCCCTTCAGCTTTTGATTGTTTCTTTACTTCTCTTAGCCCCTTGAGCTTTCTCTAATCAACCTGTTAAATCACTAAGAATGTGACATTAAATAACTGGAACCTGAGCACGCATGTACACACAGATAGAACAAACACAGGCTCTCTTTTCAGTGTGCATACCTATTATCAAAACTCTTTACACATCTAAGTGCGTCTGTGCCTATATATCTTTTCTGACTGCACACCCAGTGGACCGTATCTTTTGATTAATTTGGTATCTTATTTTCCCCCATTATAATATCACAAAGATAGTCCATGTTCAAAAAAACCCCATAGTTGATTATAACCATAATTGAGACACACAGAGATTAATATGAATTAAGCAGTAACTCTACAGATGCTCAAAACAGAACTCAGAAGACTGACTTGCCACTTCTCACTCTCAGCTCTAGGTAAGGCCATAGAATATAAAACACTTCTGGCACATTTTTACAAAAAGTCAATTAACATGTACAAAATAAAGTGAACACCCAAAAAGAAATGTGACTCAGGAAATGAACTGGTTAGCATTTACAGTAATTACTAGAGATTACTACCAAATTACTAGCCAAATTACTGGTAGAATGATCATATTATTCTCTTCCTGCTAATAATGCTGCATACCAATTTCAAGTAATTGTGCATAATTTCCTTGCCAGGGTCCAGACAGTAATTTGAAACCAATACCTAGTCAGGATCTCCATAGCTCCCCCTCCAACACTGTGATGAAGCTGGGTTTTGCTTTAACCTGCAGACAATGCTCCCCGCCCCCCACTAGCCAACCTCAGTCCCTTGTAACTTTTGGCCAGAGTAACATCAGGGTGGAATACAAAGTTAAACAAAAATAGTCTTGCCATTACTCTGACCTTACAGCTGTGTGGCCATTCACGTGACCTGATCTGAAAGGGGTTCACAGAACTGTCCTCACCACTCAGGGGCCAGGACTGCCTGAGATGCCACCATTTAAACACGAGCGAGGGTGAAGTACTGGGAAGCATTTACTCCTCCACCTACATGAACATTTGGGAGAGAAGGAGATCCCTAGCTCTAGGCGGAGGAAAAAAAAAACTTGTAAAATGGGGGGAAACATGTAAGGGATGAAAGTCTGTATAACAGATTTGGGTTTGGGAAGCAGTACTGAGTGGATGAGATGGTTTGACAGCATCACCAACTCAATGGACATGAGTCTGAGCAAAGGCCGAGAGATAGTGGAGGACAGAAGTGCCTGGCCTGCTGCAGTCCATGGGGTTGCAAAGAGTCCTCCACGACTGAGCGACTACAAAGCTGGATGGAAGTCTGGGGTCCAAGATGTCGATGAGGAACCCACACCTGAGAAAGGAAGCAGAGGGAATTAGGATCAGGGGAATACGCTCAGCACAGTTCAGCTGGGACGCAGGCTCAGCAGCCGGGTGGGAGCTCGGAAACATTAAAGCCCGTCACATCACGGCTATCTCACCAGGCACCAGGACGGCCTGAGGTTGATTCCCCCCACCTGCCTCAGTCATTGGCTATGAGCTGCCTTGGGAAAGAGGACATGAAGCCACAATGGAGAAGTTTCACTGTAGCAGGGAGGACCCTGACAGAGGGGACTAGCTGGGCAAGTAAACCACAGTCACATGGAGAAATCCCCCATACACATCTATCTACTCTGCAGTTTTGGTTAGTCCTGGACCTTGTACTGAAGAGCCCAGGAAGATCCCAACCTAAAGAAAAAAAAAAAGTAAAAAATGAAAAAGCTATCTTCAGAAAACAAGAAATGACACCACCAGCTCTATCGTAAAAGACACGCCAGTGACTGCAGAAATGTTGTTGTCTTTTCAAATCAGCCTAAACTGGATTTCCAAATTAGCAGCCCCAACTGTGACTGTGCAGTTACTTGCGTTCATGGTGCTGAAAAGTTGTGTTCACTGTGAAGAGAGAACCATCCGACAGAAGGCTACCACATTTCCCCCTTCTCTGAATCTGGGAAATGTGACTGATTTGCATATTTAGCATACATTTGCATTCTGTGTTCAATAGCCCCTAACTCTAATTATGTAAAATAAGATAAATTAGTGCATTTTACTGTCATTGCATTCCAGCCCTGTGGTTAGGGGCTAAGGAGACTTAACCCAACTTCTTCCTCCTCCTTCTGGCTTATTCCCTTGGGGATCTGAAGTCATGTGGTGTTCAGGCTGGAGACATTTCAAGGAAAACCCCCAACTATGGAAGTGGGGAAGGGGCAAGAAAAAGGAATGACCAGCGATATCCAAAAGTAGGTTGTACATTTCCTCCTCCAACAAGCACCTTTAAGTGCCAGCTTGATGAAATAGTAAATAAAAAATGAACCATGTAAATATTTTTATAAGTAAATATAAGGCAAATTGCTTTAAAACAAAACAAAAAATAATAGAATACCAAATCCAGTGTACCATGCTTTTGTGTAATTCCTATTAGGGTGGAAGGATGGGTTTGTAGACCTGAAACTGGTCCAGACCAAGCAGGAACTTGAAGGAAGGTAGCCAATGGCCAGCAAAGCTTGTCTCTGCTCTCCCGCCTCATGTTTTCATCTCATGCTCTCTGACTTTGAGGGGTCTTCAGATCCCTTTGGAGAGATACTTGAGAGTTCTGGATCATCCTGGAATTTTGGCATGTATTAAAATGCACATCATACCTCACTAATTCCCCCACTCCATCCCTTTACCTGATCTAATGTTTCACACACTAGCAAAGTAATGCTCAAAATTCTCCAAGCTGGGCTTCAACAGTATGTGAACTGAGAACTACCAGATGTTCAAGCTGGATTTAGAAAAGACAGAGGAACCAGAGGTCAAATTGCCAACATCTGTTAGATTATAGAAAAAGCAAGAGAATTCCAGATAAACATCTACTTCTGCTTCATTATTATGCTAAAGCCTTTGACTGTGTGGATCACAACAAACTGGAAAATTCTTCAAGAGATGGGAATACCAGACCATCTTAGCTATCTCCTGAGAAATCTGTATGCAGGTTAAGAAGCAACAGTTAGAACTGGACATGGAACAATGGACTGGTTCCAGCTTGGGAAAGGAGTATGTCAAGGCTGTATATTGTCACCTTGCTTATTTAACTTAGACTACATTATGTGGAATGCCAGGCTGGATGAAGCATAAGCTGGAATCAAGATTGTTGAGAGAAACATCAATAACCTCAGATACACAGATGACAATACCCTAATGGCAGAAAGTGAAGAGGAGCTAAAGAGCCTCTTGATGAAGGTGAAAGAGGAGAGTGAAAAAGCTGGCTTAAATCTCAACACTCAATATCATGGCATCCGGTCCCATTACTTCATGGCAAATAGGTGGGGAACAAGGAAAACAGGGACAAACTTTATTTTCTTGAACTCCAAAAATCATTGCAGACAGTGACTGTAGCCATGAAATTAAAAGACGCTTGCTCCTTGGAAGGAAAGTTATGACCAACCTAGATAGCATATTAACAAGCAGAGACATTACTTTGCCAACAAAGGTCTGTCTAGTCAAGGCTATGGTTTTTCCAGTGTTCATGTATGGATGTGAGAGTTGGACTGCAAAGAAAGCTGAGCACCGAAGAATTGATGCTTTTGAACTGTGGTGTTGGAAAAGACTCTTGAGAGTCCCTTGGACTGCAAGGAGATCCAACCAGTCCATTCTAAAAGAAATCAGTCCTGGGTATTCATTGGAAGGACTGATGCTGAAGCTGAAACTCCAGTACTTTGGCCAACTCATGCGAAGAGTTGAATTACTGGAAAAGACCCTGATGCTGAGAGGGATTGGGGGCAGAAGGAGAAGGGGACAGCAGAGGATGAGATGGCTGGATGGCATCACTGACTCAATGGACATGAGTTTGGGTAAACTCTGGGAGTTGGTGATGGACAAGGAGGCCTGGCACGCTGTGATTCGTGGGGTCGCAAAGAGTCAGATATGACTGAGTGACTAAACTGAACTGAACTGAACTGAACTTCTCCTTGGAAGAAAAACTATGACAAACCTAGACAGCATATTAAAAAACAGAGAAATTACTTTGCCAACAAAGGTCCATCTGGTCAAGCTGTGATTCTTCCAGTAGTCACGTATGGATGTGAGTGTTAGACCATAAAAAAGGCTGGGTATCAAAGAATTGATGCTTTTGAACTGTGGTGTTGGAGAAGACTCTTGAGAGCCCCTTGGACTGCAAGATCAAACCAGTCACTCCTAAAGGAAATCAATCCTGAATATTCACTGAAAGGACTGATGCTGAAGTTGAAGGCCCAACACTTTGGCCATCTGATGCGAAGAGCTGGCTCATTGGGAAAGACCCTGATGCTAGGAAAGGTTGAACGCAAGAGGAGAAGGGGATAACAGAGGATGAGATGGTTGGATGGCATCACTGACTCAATGGAGATGAGTTTGAGCAAGCTCTGGGAGATAGTGAAGAAGGACAGGGAAGCCTGGTGTGCTGCAGTCCATGGGGTCACAAAGAGCGATGGAACTGAGCTCACACGACTGAGCGGCTGAACAACAATGTATGTTTACCAAGCACTGTCTACATGGTAGGAAGCCCAACAGTGGAGAATTTTAAAATGAACAGGAAATACAGACCTAGATTGCTAGGGAACCACATAGAAAGCAGACAATTACAACAAGCTCTGTAAGTGAGCAATGTAATGAGTGCACACAAAATCAAATGCCCAATCACGCTTGAGGAGGGACATAGCAAGGCTGAGTAGGCCATTTGAAGTTTCCAAAAAGGAGAGAATGTTTCATCGGCTCAGACTAAAGATGGAAGAAATACACTAGTAGTACAAATGGGTGGAGAGCTTTGGAGGCAGCGGGAACTGCCCACATTTAAAAGCATTTACAGCCTCAAGATTGAGTGTCCAAAGAATGGGTCCCAAAATAGCCCATATGCTTTTGTAAACAATGAGAAAAGAGGTCAGCTGTGATGGCTGGGATGGAGATCATGGAGGATGTAGGCCTTTCCTGTTAAAGTCAGAAAGGTCAGCTTTGAGCCCATAGCCACTTCAGAAGCAAGAGTTCGCGTACACAGAGGCCAGAGGACAGGCTGCAAGTTTCTCATATCAGAGCTAAACATTGCGTTTTAACTATAGCCGTGGGACGGCAGCAGTAAAACGCAGATCAAGGTGTCCAAGAAAAATGTATTATCCATGATAGGGGCCATTGTTTATTTATTTTAAATAAAGAGGAGGCAACGATCACATTAAATGACGTTGTGGTCAGGCACTGTGTCTAGCGCACGTATTTGGTCACTCTTTGCCGAAGGCACGGACAGGGAGTCAGGAAGATGCCTGAATGGGGTGCAAGGGTTGGTTAGGCCTGTAAAACAGGAAGCTGGTGGAGAGGCTATCACAGAGCCCGGCAGTGGTCCAGGTATGAAGGGATGGAGGTGCTCTCAGGTAGGCGGGTCCCGGTGGATCCGCAGGGGCAGTTGTAACAGCATTTTGAGAGGGACTGATGTCACATGATTTGGTTTGGGCTGGGGTGATGCATAAGAATGGGGCTCACATTCTGAGTCTGAGTAACCAGGAGAATGATAGTCACAGGGAAATAAAAAGACTGCAGAATATAAGGAGAAGGAAACCAACATTCACCACGTGCCATTGTATTTCGACTATCGACCTATCAATTTTACATTCTTCAGCTCATTTAATCCTTATAAAACTCTCATAAGATTAAAAAAAAAAATTCTTCAAGATAAAGAAATTGCAAATCACAGAGGATGTGCGAACTTCCCAAATAAACCGGACAGCCACAACTAAATCCCAGATCTGTGAAAGTGTGAAAGTGTTAGTTGCTCAGTTATGGATGACTCTTTGCGACCCCAGGTACTGTAGCCCACCAGGCTCCTCTGTCCATGAGATTCTCCAGGTAAGAATACAATGGGTAGCTGTTCCCTTCTCCAGGGGATCTTCTCAACCCAGGGACTGAACCTGCATCTCCTGCATTGCAAACAGATTCTTTCCTATCTGAACCACCATTCCTGACCTATTGGGCTCCTAATTCTGTCTCTGCTTTTTACAATATGCCTTGCATGTTCTGAAGAGAAACATGATGTGTTGAGACTCAGGCATGGTGAGTTTGAGATCCTAGTGGAACATCGGAGAGGAAATATCTAGCAAGCAGTTAGACATAATAGGATCAGAGATTTATAGGGCTGGAAGTAATCTTAAAAATTACATAATCATGGTATCTAAATTCCCCAAAGAGATGAAAGCTAAAGCTCTCCATTTGGGAAAATTAACACACTGCTGCTGCTGCTGCTGCTAAGTCACTTTAGTCGTGTCCGACTCTGTGCGACCCCATAGACAGCAGCCCACCAGGCTCCCCCCGTGCCTGGGATTCTCCAGGCAAGAACACTGGAGTGGGTTCCCATTTCCTTCTCCAAATTAACACACTAGGGCATGCGTAATGTCACTGTATAAGAGGAAGTGCATATTAGAAGCCTGCTGACTGTCCCGTGGGTGTGCTCACCACCTTTCTGGGACAGAGGGAAGGGATGAGGCTTACTGACAACAGAGCAGAGGCTTCTTGGTAAAGGAGGAGAAAGTCAAGGTAGTTCTCATGTCAAGACTGGCAGATTGCTAAGAAAAAGTGAGTAATCAAAAATGCTAGGTGTTTTAGAGAAGTCAAAGAAAGCGAGATAATTGTCTATGGCTGTTCAGAGTTCCTTGGTTGCATTTGAGAGAAGCTGTCAAAGAAACAAGGAAAATAATATTAGGAGACAAATATCAGGGTTGAGAAACATTGCCTGGGTCTCTTTATTGTGACTAGATCATGGAAGAGAAAATAGTTTATGGGGAGACATGCAAAGTGGGAATTCTGTGAAAATTTATCTTGGCTTGTTGTGATTTAGAAGGGACATCACAAGCTGCAAAATCACATAGGGTTTGTGGAGATGAAAATTGTTGACAGCTACATACAAATTCAGAGCAATCTTCATATTTTTATGCAAGATTTCAATAGTAGCTATAATTAATGGTCTATCATATCTGCTACACAGACATATACACACAAATAATTTAAGAGCATTACAAAATTATTTCTACTAAAATTACATAGATGGATGTACCCAAAGGTGCTTTTACAGGGAACTGAGAAACAGTTGCTCAGATCAGTGACACGTTAGTTAAAACACTGTGGTTTCTACTGGAGATCATTTCCAAAGGGAAAAAGCTGAGTTACATAAATCTATGCCCAGCAAATCATTGGTGAGGGCTTCCCCGGTGGCTCCGGTGGTAAAGAATCCTTCTGCAGTACAGGAGATCCAAGTTTGATCCCTGGGCCAGGAAGATCCCCTGAAGAAGGGAATGGCAACCCACTCCAGTATTCTTGCCTAGAGAATCCCATGGACAGAGGAGCCTGGCAAAACCTTTCACTGGTGAAAGGGCAGGTCTAGCTCGGCGTTTGCCAAGGGAGAGAGCAGCAACTACTCTGATCATAGGCTGCCCCTCCCTACCCAACCTACCGCCCCCTCAACACACACACCATGTAAATCAACTTACCAATGAGCCTCAGATGCACCCCATCCCCCAAACGCCACACATCTCCAGGTGAGCTATGGCATCGGATCACTTCCTAAATGGCCTGTGACTTTATCTGCAGGGTGCTACCATGGGCACCACCTGAAAGAGATGTCTGAAACAGGGAGGGGGTGAGTGCTACATTTCGGTGGTTGCAGAACAATGTGGATGGTTCCTCCTCCTAGAAGAGAGCTGGCGTGAACAATAATCTAAACCACATCTTGCTAATTACCATTCTCTTTGGGTGACTGAGTTCATTTCTGCCTGTGGTTAAACATGCTGTTTATACTGTCTTGGTTGAGGGTCGGGAGGTGCAGAAAAAAAAATACAATTAATTCTTTATTAATATCATCTGTTTCCTAGACATCATATTTTATAATATTCTATGCATGACTTCCAATGTTGAGCTATACAAAAAATGAAGTCAGTCAGTATTAGGGTTAAAAGGGCTGTCTCAAATATTGAAAAATAAATTATTTTTTATTGTCTTTGTGCAGTTAGTTAAAAATCTGCAATTTCAGCTGGCATCTGCAATAAACATATATAATTTTTTTCTCTTCAGGGGTAGTATATCGACTTTTCATTGCCTTCAAGTTTTTGGAAGTGTTAATTTCAGTAGGAATTCATGGTAGAAAATCAGATGGTAGAGAACAGGGTGACATGAAAAGAAAATTGATCCTGAAGCTGACTCCTCATTCCCACTGTCCAGCAGTAACAGCTCAAGAGTTTCTTGCATACCTTTCCAGATTTTTCCTGTGCACATATAAGCCCTCACTCAGACACATACATAGACACACACAGTTCCTTTTTCTTCTTCTTACAATGTGATAGTATACACATTGCTTTGCAAGTAGCTTTTTTCAGCTTATAACATGTCTTAGACATCTCTTCATAACAGGTATTTATCTATCATATCTCTATAAGGGTTATAGAGATTCCATTATGTGAATTACCATAAATTACATAGTCAGTCAGGCCTGTATTGAAGGAACTTTTAAATATTATTTTGGTTTATAAACATTTTTATTTTTTTACTGAAAACATGCATTATGGGCTTCCCAGGTGGTGCTAGTGGTAAAGAATCCTCCCGCCAACACAGGATCCCCAGGTTCAATCTCTGGGTCAGGAAGATCCAGTTGGAGAAAGAAATGGAAGCCTACTCCATTATTCTTGACTGGATAATTCCAAGAACACAGGAGCCTGGTGGGCTGCCGTCCACGAGGTTGCAAAGAGTCAGACATGACCAAGCATGCATGCAAATCTATTATTGCTTCTTTTGCTGTTAATACGTAATGTAAGCTCCCTTGAATTTAGTGAACTCAGCCAACAACTATGTTATGCTGGACCCAGACTCTGTGGGTCAGGAACAGGGACAAAGCAGCGATGGCTGATCTCTGCTCCATGAGGTCTGAGAGGCTCAGATGATGGGGTAACCAACACGCCTGGGCCTGCACTATCCCAGAGGTATCACCAATCACTTGTCTGTAGCTTAGAAGGTGGCTGGAAGGACTGGCTTCACCTGGGAACCTCCAGCAGATTTCTGTTTTGAGTGGGAAAATTTCTTCCAGGGCAGGTGGCCCCTCTGGGTGACTGGGCAGGAGCTGACAGCCTTTCTTGACCTGGCCTCAGAGTCATGCAGTCACATTAGCCACATTCCACTGGTTATGAGCAATCATAAGCCTAGACATCACTTTTTCGACAAATGTCTGTCTAGTCAAAGCTATAATTTTTTCCAGGAGTCATGTACGGATGTAAGAGTTGGACCATTAAGAAGGCTGAGCACCAAATAATTGATGCTTTTGAATTGTGGTTCTGGAGAAGCTCTTGAGAGTCCCTTGAACAGCAAGGAGATCAAACCAGTCAATCCTAAAGGAAATCAACCTTGAATATTCATTGGAAGGACTGATGTTGAAGCTGAAACTCCAACACTTTGGCTACCTGATGCAAAGAGCTGACTCACTGCAAAAGACTCTGATGCTGGGAAAGATTGAAGGCAGGAGGAGAAGGGGATGACAGAGGATGAGATGGCTGGATGGCATCATTGACTCAATGGACGTAAGTTTAGCAACCTCTGAGAGACAGTGAAGGACAGGGAAACCTGGCATGCTACTGTCCACAGGGTTTCAAAGAGTCGGACATGACTTAGTGGCTGAAGAATAGCAAGGCCAGACTAGAACCATGGATGGTAGGAGTAGACCTTGCACTTTGCTCGGGGAGTAGCTGCCAGGTCAGCTTGTAGAGGAGCGTTGGAAGGGTGGTGTTGTGGCAGTATCTTTGCAAATCCATCTGCCAGGACTGTCTGAGAAGCATGTGCCTCTGCCTCTGTCCTTTGCAAAATGCTTCCTACCATCATGAAGAAGCTCCCTCTTAAGAATGTTTCCTGGTTTCCCATGTATGCATCCCAGAATGTCACCAGGCCCTGTTAAGAATGTAGCCTTAGTGGAGAGGACTGGCTCTGCAGTGAGTGGACATGGGTTCAGGGCGCTAAATGTCTCAGAGCTCAGGCTCATCATTACAAGGGAGGGATTGAATTAGATTAGATCCAAGCCGCCTTTGATTATAACACTGTATTCTTCTCAGACCCTACCTAGGCGTTTCATCTTACAATTCCTTAGCTTGAGAAGGACAAACAAAGGGTAGGATAGACAGAACTCAGCTCCAATACCCCAGACTTGGTTGCCTTCACCCCAAAGACAAAGCCTAACTGAGTAGGATAAACTGTGACGACATCACACAACCTGGATGTGACTCCAACCTGTCATGCAACTGCCTTGTGAGATGACATGGGTGTAGCTTTTCTAAACATGTACCCAAGATGATGATACCCGTGCAGGGGCTGTGCAAAGTAGAAAATGGAGTAGAGAGTCCTCACACCCCTCTTCTTTCAGAGCAAGGCATAGGATGGGAGAGAAACAGGGAGGGCTGGTGGAATAAGACATGCTTTTCCTCTAAGGAAGAGTCCCACTTTCTTAAGGCTCTGCTGTCTTGAGGCCCTGCCCAGTTTTCACATCTCAGCCATGCTGTCCACGAAGCCTCAGCTTTGTACTTATTCTGCCTAAAGACAGAGTGCCAATCCCATGATCAATTTCTCTTAGGGATTTAGGGCCAGACCTTTTGATCCTACAGCCAGGATCCAATGGCCTCTTTCCATGCAGAGTAGGCCTGGGCAGGGTGGGAGCAGGCATTTAGAGGAAAAAATAGCCCTTGCTCAGCACTGTAGAAGATAGAAGAGAGCCTGCCAGCAGAGATGGAAGGGTGGGTAAAGGAAAGAGGCAGGAAGAAGGGAAAGCAAGGTGATGGAACGGAGGACTTCGCACACAGGTAGAGGGGCCTGGGAACCTGCTCTCTCCTGTCTCTGCTAGGAAATCTGCTCTGAAAAGGCCACACCCCCACACAGGGGCAGATGGGCCAGACCAGGGCCCTTGGCCAGATGGGAAATATTCTACACTTCTCTTTATTTTCCTGGTCCAGAGCAAATTTATTATTTAGGTCGGACTAAGTGGAATGGATAATATTCTCCAGAGATCAGCGGCTATGCTCCATTTCTGACCTGTGACGAATGGGAGGAAGCACAGCCTTGCCTTCAGCTTGCTGTGTGAAGGATGGACAGTGAGAAGGGACTGGGAGGGGTCTGAGAGTGCCTTTCATTTCCTTCAGCTTCTCCCAGCGCCCAGCTGCTGTCCTTGCAAAACAGAAGAAGGGAAACGAAATGTCATTTCTCCGGGAGATGCGACAAAAGGTTATTTGCTTCCGAAACAGGCTCTGTCTTAAATAAATGAAAGTTGTCTGCATTGTTCGTTTGTTTGTTTGGCGCTTTTTTTTCTGGCTCCTTCTCAGTCACCCCATAAATCACTGAAAATCACCTTACCATTCCCTGAATTTGTAGGACTTCCTTGCTGCTGCACAAAGGCATGAGCATGGGCCAAGGCAAACATCTCAGATGTCTTCTTTCAAAACCAAAATGCATTTTAATAATTTAAAGCTGCAGCTCTTGCAGTCACTTGATAAATTATTCACCAATTTTACAAAAAAAGAAAAAAAATATCTGTTCCTTTTACAAGTTCTGGAACATTAAATCATGTCAGAATAGATGAAAAGGACAAATCAGTCCTAAACTCTTAAAAATCACACATTTTACTTCTTTTTCTGAAAGCAGGGCTGGGGTGTGTAGGGAACCTGGTAGCTGGAGATGGCTTTCCAGGATGTATGTCCAGCCACAAAGGGAGGAAGACAATGGAAGGATGAATGAAAGTTGTTTGGGGGCGGTGGGGGTGGTATTCTCTAGAAAATAGCTCCCTGTTTGCCTCAGGACTCCAACTTTAAGTACCATTTCAAAGAAATCCTCAAGGATGGAAGAACGAAGAAAGTGGGTCCATTCAAGATGACTCGTGTTAAGTTCTGGGCAAAGAAGGAGACTACAGTGATGCTGGCTTCTGCTCCTCTTGAGTTCTAAGCCCCGCATCCTTCTCCCATGATGTTCGAGAACTTGAGGGCTGTCTGCTGTTAAATGTCCATCAGATGCAACCTTTAGAAACTCAGCAAGCAGGTGCTTCTGGATCCATGAGAAGAAACTTTTAAATCTGTATCCAGGGTGGAAACAAAGCTCCACCAACAATGTCACCTTTCAGCTGAGGACCCTTGAATCAGGGCTGGCACCTCCCATCTCATTAGAAAAATGTGGTTACCTAGCGGGTCAAGTGACTGCTAGCCAAGGGCAGAGCACAACTAGCAGGTTTTCCTTCCTGATGCTTTCCAGGAGAGAAGTCTCCTTCCTGGAGCCAGTGCCCAGGATGTGACTTGCATTAATACATCTTGTCATCAGGAGGTTTGCCCTCCAACTTCATGGTTTCTTTCTGCTCTGCTGGAGCTTAGCGGGATGGCAGTCTTGTAACAGGACCACAAAAAAGCCCCAGTCCAATTGGGATGGGGATGAGGCTCATCTGAATAAACACACAACGCTGGTAGAAACTGCAGGCATAAGTCAAATGTCTAACCTTGTGTGTGCAAAAAAAAAAAAAAGATGTTTAGTTTTGTACCATTTTAAAAAATGTATTTATTGTAACTGGAGGATGATTACTTTAAAATTTTGTGATGGCTCTTTGCCATACATAATATGAATTGGCCATCAGTATTCATGTGTTCCCTCCATCCTGAATCCCCCTCTCACCTAGCTATGTACCATTTTAATAGGAAGAAACAGACTTTTTTGTTTTTAATTTGAGACAGGAAAAATGTGAAATTTCACATTTTAGGCAAGGGATTCTAGAGGAAGCTTCCTTCCTCATTAACAAGGTAACTGTTATCTTTAAGGGATTTTGTAACATTTTTTTCTACCTTCTACTCCCTGTTTCTTTTATAATCTAAAATGTTGAATATATTTTAAGGAAATTCTAAATTCAGGGGTATTCTTGGAAGCATCTGACTTCTGATTAAAGTATTTTATCTCCCACTTCAAAGAAGTATTGTAATGCTAGAACCATCTCTACTGACAACACCTTTCTTCACCCTTCCAATCTCATGCTCAGCTTCTGGGAGAATCAAGTTACAAAAGAGACAGCCTCTTAGAAAGCCATGGTTCTTTCATTTTGATTCAGCGGGGATAGATGCAGACCTCCATGTCAGTATTTGGAGATCAGAGAAGAGGCAGAAGAGAAAAATAGTTCAATTTCTAGAGTATGCTGTTTATTTATTTATATATGACTTTCTACCCTAAAGAATTTAAAGGGGTTAGAAAAGATGCATGAAAAAGCACAAGATAAAATAACTTAAAAATAAGAAAGAAAACGCCCCTAGGATAAGACACGAAAAAGATGGATTCAGAACTTGGTGATCATCTCAGCATAATACTTACATTCTTTACTTCTTCATCCCTCACTTTCTCCCTAAGGTCATGTCAGTGTAATATTACCTAGTTTTTGCCCCAGTGGATAGGATTGTGCAATTTATAAACAACATCTAAGTTTGTGTCTTAAGAGAAATCACCACACATATTAGAACATTTAAGGAATCAGGTTAAGGTAGTTCTAAGTATCTGTTGGTTAGTTTGGGGAAGTTTGTGCTATAAAAGTTATTTCAATTTCCTAAAAGCGTCCAGGCCCAATGGTTCAACTGTCAACTTTAGGGACAACTGTCTTTACATCTTAGGGGCACAGAAATGGTGGATTCTCCTCTTCTAGCTCAGATATGAGCTCACACAACATCTCAGGGAGATGTTCTCTGACACAGGAGCTGAAGAAACTGCCCCCACTTCCACCTCAACCTGTCTCTTTCCAGCATCTTGGGTTATTTTCCTTACGGTGTGTACCAATGTTGAAACTGACTTGCTTATGGGCAAATGGTCCCCTTCTGCCCCCATGCTCAGAGGATATGAGTTCTATAGGAGCAGAGACTTCATCACTTTATTTACTCTCATGCATCCAGTGTCGAGAACATGGCCTGGAACAGAGCAGGTACTTGATGAAAATTTGCTGAATGAATGAATATTTGGGGTAAAATCTTATCTCCTCTAATTCAGTTCAAACATTATCTTCACAACTTTGATTAGCTGGATGAGTGAATCAGTTGCATGAAAGCCCCTTGTCATCCAGACTCTTCACTTGAATTTTCACCTGCAAAGATCTTTTCTCTGTCTCTCCCTGTCCTCCTCCACCCCAATCCATGCCACAATAAAGGAAGCACCCTTTTCATGTTTGAGGATCTTTCCTCTCCATCGGTGCTCAGGTTCAGCCCTTCCTTCTCCTCAAGAACCCGCTGTTTATCAGCTCTGTCAGCTCCATTTCCTCTGGCTCTTTCCCAGCAACATTTAAGAATACTTATCTCCCAAGCAAATCTAAAAACATAGATTTATTTGCTTATGCCCAAAGGAAATCTGCTAAAACATAGATGCTCAAGGGCTTCTCTTCCATCCCTCCTAAGAAGCAGGAACATTTGTTGCTAGATCATCACCCAGAAAGGGTGTATCATTCCATGGAACAGCAATGGACTAAAAGGAAACTGAGGCCAGAAATAGCCAAATTCAGAGTGGAAAATTGCCTGATGCTGGGAAAATTCCTGATGCTGGCAAATATTCAAAGCAGGAAGAGAAGGGGCAGACAGAGGATTAGATAGCTGAATGGTATCATCGACTCAATGGACATGAGTTTGAGCAAATTCTGGGAGATGGTGAAGGACAGGGAAGCCTGGCATGCTATAGTCTATGGGGTCACAAAGAGTTGGACAGGACTGAGAGACTGAAAAACAGCCACAGTGAAAAGGCAGAGCTCCACTTGCAGAAGAAGACAATAGACTCTACAGGCAGACTGAGAAGAGTGGAGAATCAAGGTCTTATTCTGACCTGGATGAGAAAGAGAGGAAGCCGTTTGGGGTGAGGAACAGATGCTAGCCATGTAAGATATTGAGAGAAATGTGGGGGGGAATTAAGATGCTGTGTTATAAAGACAGGGCCCCTTCTGGTTTTCAAAAGTAAAGATTTGTTTGCTTTTTAATAATACGTGCTACTGCTGCGGCTTCCCTGGTGGCTTAGCAATAAAGGATCCACCTGCCACTGCAGGAGATGCGAGTTCGATCCCAGGGTCAGGAAGATGCCCTGGAGAAGGAAATGGCAACCCACTCCAGTATTCTTGCCTGGGAAATCCCATGGGCAGAGGAGCCCGGCAGGCTACAGTCCATGGGGTCGCAAAAGAGCCGGACACGACTGAGCGACTGAACGGAACTGAGTGACTAAACAGCAACAACTGTTGCAGCAGGACACCCATTAGTTCGATTGGAACATAATATAAAAACAGAGCATAAACTGGAAGCAAAAAAACCCACCTTTACTGGTTTATGTGCTAAACTTTGCATTTTTCAAAACAAAACAACCTTTCCTGTAACTGACATCTCATGTCTCTCTCCTTCTCCTGACTTCTGTAAAAGGTTGTCCTCATCCGTTATATCCACTCCCTTGATTGTGCTTACCTCTCACTGTTCTACCATCAACAAACCACCCACACTAATTCCCTCTTCTCGAGATCACCGATCATGTTGGCCAGCGTCACCAGCCACTTTGGGACCTTTCTTTGTGTGAAGCACTGAATCAAGTGGACAGGACCAAGGAAAGCGCCAGATGAAGCATTTTAGCACAGCTCCTGTCTCATCCTCAGGAAGCTTTGAAGCGCCGCTGCTATGAGGGCGGTTGCTCCCCAAATGTAGCCTATTATCCATTTCTACGGAGGACTCACCCAGCCAGTGACCTGAGTTCCTGTTCAGTCCTCTGGGACCAGCGAGCTGTGACTCCTTTGCAGGTTCTCCATCTAGGCTGGAGGTGAGAAACATACTTTCCACAATACCTCCCTGGGAAAGGTGCTGCTCACAAACCTTTGTGAGCTGTGTCAAAGAAGGCACAATATAGCCCCCTAAATTCCAACTCTCTCCTCCCCAAGTTCCAGCTTTCAGAGGCTAAAGGTGAGCTGTCAGCCTTTAGCTGAGCATCTTACTTTGCAATACAAACATAGTCGGCACCCATTGCTTTGGCTGCTGCTGCTGCTTAGTCGCATCAGTCGTGTCCGACTCTGTGCGACCCCCACAGACGGCAGCCCACCAGGCTCCCCCGTCCCTGGGATTCCTCAGGCAAGAACGCTGGAGTGGGTTGCCATTTCCTTCTTCAATGCAGGAAAGTGAAAGTGAAGTCACTCAGTTGTGTCTGACTCTTAACACCCCATGGACTGTAACCCACCAGGCTCCTCCATCCATGAGATTCTCCAGGCAAGAGTACAAAAGTGAGGTGCCATTGCCTTCTCTGCATTGCTTTGGGGCCACAGGTAAAACTGAAAGATAATTGCATAATAAACCACAGTTTCCAAAGACTGTACACCCTGTGTCCTATGTCCTGACTCTATAAACTCAAGGCACAGCGAGAGGCTGTTTTTACATATGGGACTTATCACAGCATGACACGCTCGTTTCGGTGCCTGGCTTTCTCCATTAAATCCTGAGTGTCTAGGAGGTAAAGCCTTTGTGTTTACCACACACACCACAATAACAACAACAATTTAATCTCCTGCTCATCTCCTTTCAGCCAGAATTCTGTCCTTTCCTCCAAATGGCTGTGTTTCGTAAGAATGGTCTGTTTACTTACCGTCTCCTTTTCTTGACACTTGGTCCTCAACCTATTCAAATCTAAGTTCCAGTCTCATCTTGGACTGGAATTCTTTCCATTAATGTCACCAATGGTGTTAGTAAAGCCAGTAGGTCTTTGGACTCGACGTACCGGCAAGCATTTGACTTTTTGGACAATGTCTCCTTCTTGAAACAGTCTTTCTCGGACTTCTCATCTATAAGATGTCTCGCTTTCCCGTTAATTTCATGGTTGACCCTTGTCTTTCTTTCATCAAAGCTCAAGCCATTAATTACTAAAGCTCTTTCAGGCTCTGCCCAAGGCACTCTTATGTCCTTAATTTCTCCTTTCTTCTCTGACAAGCTGGTCCACACACACATTCCCACCACTTATGACCAGCAGACCATAGGCTTTTCTGGAGTTTTAGCAACAAGTCAAGATAGCCGCATCCAGGGAGGCTCCTGAAAATTCATGTTCTCCCCCAACTGGGTCCTCATCCTGCGCTACTTCAGTGAATGGCTCATGAGCCACTTAGTACGTAGTTGAAAAACTGGGTGATATTTCCTTTTCTTCCTCTCTGATACCCAGTCTTACTGACTTTCACCTCCAAAGTGCTCAAATCTGTGGACTTCTCTCTCTACCCACCGTTCTAGTCTCTGCCAGCATTATCTCTCAACCAAACGTCAGCACTGTGCCCCAAAGGTGCCCCCAAATGCAGTCAGGGCCCCTCTTGCCCTGTCTCCACAGGGCAGACAAAGTGATCTGTAAGCAAACCAGCCCGGTCCCTACCCTACTCTTCTTCTTTTGGTCTGATAAATATGAAGCTCTGTGGCATACCCACCATGCAGGCCATGGTCTGCCTGTCCTCCGTTCCATCTGTTCCACCGGCTCTATGGCTGGCTGCATGTTCTGTTCTCCTGTAAGACACCATTCCTACCCAAATGAACTCCAATTTCCTCAGCTCTATGACCAGGACAAGCCTTCCCCTCAAATGCCCGCCCCCCACCCCAGCCCCAGACCCCTGTCCATCGAGTCCACCACAGCCATTTCACCTTGATCTGTGTGGTTTGTCTTCAGTTCATGGAGCTTCTTATTGCTGACCCAGTAGTCAAGACAGTGTCTGGCATACAGATGAAACAAAACAAACATCAGTTAAACGAGGCATCCCCAACCTCCAAGATCTAGTGTCTGATGATCTAAGGTGGAGCTGATGTCACAATAATAGAAATAAAGAGCACAATA
Organism: Nanger dama; assembly: GCA_917880005.1. NCBI lineage: Eukaryota > Metazoa > Chordata > Mammalia > Artiodactyla > Bovidae > Nanger > Nanger dama. The sequence continues at coordinate 4,768,494 of CAKJTW010000076.1, forward strand.
AGTGCAATGCGCTTGAATCATCCTGAAACCATCACCTCTCCATTCCATGGAAAAACTATCTTTCAGAAAGCTGGTCCATGGTGACATAAAAGGTTGGGGATGGCTGAACTAAAACTTCACCAAAATATGCAAATAACACTGTTTTATTAAAGTAAATAAATGACATGTAAATTCATTTTGCTTCTCTGGGCCTCAGTTTTCTTAAGTATAAGATAGGAAAATTTCACAGGTCTGTTTTAAGGATTAAATAAAATAACATATTCAAATAGCCCAGCTTAGTGCTTGTCAGGTAACCGACTCTCTAGGGAGGTGAGATTGCTACGTGTGTGTGTGTTCAGCTGCATCAGACTTTCACGGCCCCATGGCCTGTAGCCCACCAAGCTCCTCTGTCCACGAATACTGGAGTGGGTTACCACTGCCTTCTCAAAGGGATCTTCCCAACCCAGGAAATGAATCCATGCCTCCTGCTTTGGCAGATGGGTTCTTTACCACTGCACCACCTGGGAAGCTTCTGAGATTGCCTTGGTGGTGGTTTAGTAGTTAAGTCAGGTCTGACTCTTATGACCCTATGGACTGTACCCTGCCAGGTTCCACTGTCCATGGGATTCTCCAGGCAGGAATACTGGAGTGGGTTGCCATTTTCTTCTCCAGGGGATCTTCCTAGCCCAGGAATCAAACCTGGGTCTCCTGCATTGCAGGCAGATTCTTTACCAGCTGAGCTACGAGGGAAGCCCTTATTTCTGAGCAATCCAAACTACAAGACTGCCTTATTTCTCTGCAAAATAAACACACACACAGGATGGCACGGAGCCAGGTGGTAAGGTGGCACTAGCCATGGTTCGAAACAAGGGCAATGAGTCTAGGGTGCAAACTCTCCACTTCCACCCTCCACTGACTCAGTGGCCACTCGTTTTTCCTAGGAAAGCCTTTCTCGGTGGCAAGCACTGTGCAGCCTCGGTTTCTACCTGGTTTCCTATTTCCTGTGACCACAGAAGAGTCATCAGGAGCAGAGAAAGAGGAAAGAGGAAGAGACCTATGAGAAAAAGAAATGGCAGTTTTCAGGATGGTGAGTGGATTATTCAAATACATCTTGATTTACACACAACAGATGTGATCCTAAAAAAAAACAAAAAACAAAAAACGGGTAAACCGAATCATACTCTGAATGCACAAGGGAATCATGGTATTTCAAGGAATCTTCTACTGAAGCCCTCTGGGAAAAGAATCACCAGCATGAAGACAGGCTTCCCCCCTTGTGTACCTATCATGGGTATTGAGTAATCCCTTTTACTCCAACCTGGGGCAAATTTATGTATGGTTTATGTAAATGAAGATGCTTTTAAATGTTAATTTCTGATGGAAAGCCTTCAACTGGGATGCCAGCTCAGAGGAATCACAGCTGCACGCCCAGCCCCTTCAAGGTTCTTCTGTATAAACGAAGTCACAAAGAAGTGGTTACCCTAGAGATGATCAGGCTAAGAAGTCAGGGCTGGGGAAGGAGCTGGTTAACAGAGCAACTGGCTGGTAGGAGGTAAAAATAAAGGATTTCTTCGTGGGGTGTCTGTCATGTGGTGGGTGAGCACCAGGGCCATTTCTGGGACTCAGCTGCTCAGCTGCTTTTGTTGCAGGAACCCAGGGGCAGAGACCAGTGGGCCAAGCAGAGGCTCTCACACAGGGTAGGGGCAAGAAAGAGGAATTCCAAGAGAGGCAACAGACTTTTTTTGTGTTGTGCAGTTGCTCAGGCATACCCAACTCTTTGTGACCCCAATGACTGCAGCACACCAGGCTTCCCTGTCCTTTACCATCTCCCAGAGTTTGCTCAAAGTCATGTCCATTGAGTTCATAATGTTGCCCCCCTTCTCTTCCTGCCTTCAACCTTTCCCAGCATTAGGGTCTTTTCCAATGAGTCAGCTCTTTGCATCAGGTGGCCAAAATATTGGAGCTTCAGCATCAGTCCTTCCAATGAGTATTCAGGGTTGATTTCCTTTAGGATTGACTGGTTTTATCTCTTTCCTGTCCAAGGGACTCTCAAGAGTCTTCTCTAGCACCACAGTTTGAAAATATCAGTTCTTTAGTGCTCAGCCTTCTTTATGATCCAACTCTCACATCTGTACATGACTATTGGGGAAACCATAGCTTTGACTATATAGACCATTGTCAGCAAAGTGATAATAGACATTCTATTGAGCTATAAAGATGTAACCTAGCAGGACCCTATGGGGTCTTCTCAGACAGGCCCTCCCCCATATCCTCTATTTCAGCTCCTGTCTGAAGAACCTAGATCATAGTAGTTGATGCACATTTCCTGAGTTGCTTTGAAGATGTAAAACCCCCACCAAATGAAAGCTGTTAACTATTTGATGTATATTCACTGGAAGGACTAATGTTGAATCTGAAGCTCCAGTACTTTGGCCACCTGATGCAAAGAGCTGATTCACTGAAAAAAAAAAACCCTGATGCTGAGAAAGACTGAGGACAGAAGGAGATAGTGGTGACAGAGAATGAGATGATTGGATATCACTGGCTCCATGGACATGAGCTTCAGCAAACTCATGGGGATAGTGAAGCCTGGTGTGCTACAATCCATGGGGCCGTAGAGTCAGACACAACTTAGGGACTGAACAATGAGTAAACATCCCCAGGCCTCCCTCCTGGGGCCTAAGGACTGATCAGGTTAACCCCTGTGACACCACCCCGTTCCCTCACCATCAGCCAATCAGAGAAGCTGTGCACAAGCTGTTCACACACTTTGAGACCTCCCTCTCTCATCTAGCTTTTAAAAACGCTTTGCCGAAACCCCCGGAGAGCTCGGGGTGTTTTAGGGCATGAGCCACCCGTCTCCTTGCAGAGCCTTGCAGTAAACCTCTCTCTACTCCATGCTCCAACAGTTTGGATTGTTTGGTCTCAGAGTACATCGAGTGCAGGAACGTCATTCACAAGGAAAAGGTCAGTCATCAGAGCCTGCCCACATGCGACCAGAGAAGAGGTGCTCTTTAAATAATATTTATGCTGTAAACCAGCCCAGACTGATCTCTATAACCACCCTGAAAGAAAGAAAGACAGCATTAAGTCGTGTCTGACTCTTGTGATTCCATGAACTGTATATGCTGTCAGGCTCCATCTGTCCAAGCAATTCTCCAGGTAAGAATTCTGGAGTGGGTTGCCATTTCCTTCTGCAGGGGAACTTCCCACACTTCCCAACCTGGGAATTGACCCCAGGTCTCCCGCATTACAGGGAGATGCTTTGCCAACTGTGCTATGCAGGAAGCTTAACCTGCCTGAGTAACTATCCACCTGAGTAACTGTCATTTCTCTCTTATTTATCGAATACCCTGAGAAGCCTGACATTGCAGTCAAATGCTATGTGGCTTCTCAGAGGCAGTGGCAGTGGCAGAAAGAAGAACCAGCTGGCAAACAGATTCTGGGTCAGAGGCGTGCGCTGCTGTTAATACAAGGGGGCCAGAGGCAAGGCCTTGCCTCTCCCGGGCACCATTCCCTCCAGCTGTGTGGACTCCAACAACACACAGCTCAGACAACTTAAGGGATTGCTGACACCAGACATAGCGCAGAGCACCTGGACATTTTGTTTCAAAATGAGTTATGATTTCTTACTGTTGAGAAACGTAAGAGAGGAGGTAAGGGATAAACTGGGGCTTCGAAGTCAACTCGTGCCTGCTCCCCCAGCTTAGATTAACACAGCAGAGCATTCCAGTGGTCACAAAAGAAACACTAGATACAGCCTTTCCTCAGCTCTCCATCACTGCTATTCTACCTCCTTCTGTCATGGAAGGAGCAAAGAGGGGTGTGTGTGTGTGTGTGTGTGTGTGTGTGTGTGTGTGTGTATGTGTGTGTGTGTGTTTCCAATGGCAGTAGCTGATGAAAGTAGTATTGTGTTGAACTGCAGCTCAAAGATGTATCTTTGATGGATGGTACCCTCTCTCTGAAATCAGAAATTGGCTGTGTGGCTTCAGGAAATATATTATCTTATAACATGCCGATGCCAATCTATAATCCTAGGTGACTGGATCAAGGGCCAGAAGAGCCTGGTGAGTCTTGGAAGTCTCGCCTTGGGCTGGCAAACACAAATTGGGCCTCCTGAATGGTGTGGGGAGGGAAGGAGAGGGGAAGAGATGGGCCTGCCCACATCTGGACAAAATCCTGAGTAGCAGAGCTCAGCAGAAATCTATCTTCCCTTTTAGGAAACTTTTCTCACTCATTTGGCCATTAATACATCACGAGCACAAGACACAGAGAGATGCATTTCTATCTAATCGAGTGACAAGTGCCCTGAACTGCCTGGCACTCCGCAGCCAGCTCCCTGACTCCAAACAATGGTGAAATAATAATAATAAAAAAGCTGAATAACAGCAGCTGCAGCTGAACGATTTCTCCATCCCAATTGATTGTTCAGATTGAATGTCATCCTGACAGATCTCTTTTGATCACAGTGTCTAATTGAAGAGCCTTCTCTTTGCTCTTGAATTTGTGACCTCAGACTGCTGTGAGATAAATGCAATTTGGAGAATTATTTCCAAACAACAACTGCTGCTCCTCCAGGAACTTACTATTGCTCCTAGTTTTGGAAATTGTTGGGGAACCACCTACTGACTAAGCTATTAAAACTAGGTGTTCTGTTTGGATCACAGGCTAATGGCTCTATAAATTCAAAAGCAAGAAATATCTCCAAGGCCCACAGGAGGCTGTGCACGGAGGGAGCCCAAGAGCCCCGGGAGGTAGCTGCCTGCACACAGCTGGCCTGACTCCGAGGATGCTGACCCACTTAGCAGGAGGCTCCCCTGGGCCATCTGAGTGTGGGCAATTAGAGCCACATGTGGGAAACTTGTCTAATGCAATGTCTTTGGAGGTAGCAAGATTTTTTGAATTAGGGGTTTTCTGTGGACCTAAAACTTAGGTTGAGTTTGTCAAAAGATTCAACAATCAGACAAAACTTTTCAGAGACCCAACAGCTCCAGGTGCATCAGAAACACGAGGCATGTGCTTTATCAAGCTGGCTCCATTTCTGTTCACTGTTTCAGCTATGGCTTCATGCGCATTTACTGAGCCGGGCTGCTCACACTGGACGAGTCCCAGAGGGACCACTTTTAGTTTTAACAACACTGCTATGGAGCTGATGCCAATGCCACAGCCAGTTTATAATCACAGAGGCTCAGAGACATGGTGTAACCTGCCCAGTGTCTCACAGAGCCCAGAGCAGAGCTGGAACTGGACTCCTGATTCAAAGTTTAACCACCATGCTACGTAAACAGCTTCTGAAGATGGAAAGCTGAGGATCAATGAGACATATGGACCTTTGTGATGCAAAATTAGGAGACTGTCAATACAGACCTACTGTACAGCACAGGGACCTTTACTCTGTAAAGTTCTGTATAGCACAATACTCTGTAGTGGCCTATATGGGGAAAAAATCTGAAAAAGAGTAGATATATGTGTATGTATAACTTATTCACTTTGATCTACACCTGAAAGTAACACAACAATGTAAATCAACTACACTGCAACAGAAATTATATGTTTAACAAATAAAGGTACAGCGGGACAACGCAGAAGAAAAGCGAGAGACATGTCACTTTAGGAAGATTTCAGTAGAGGTGAGATAACCTAGAGGTTTAAAGAAAACTGGGTCCTTAGGTCAAACTGACTTTTGATAAATCCTAATTCCAGCACGTTCTTGCAATATAAGCTTGGATGAGCTTGCAGGTGTTGCTAAGCCTTACTTTGGACATCTGAACGATGGGAATAATACCATGATTGTTTTGAGAATCAAATGAATTAATATATGCAAAAGCAGGAAGCCATCGCTGAGTACACAGATGGTGCTCAATAAATGGGAATCATGGTTTAATTAAGGCATTCGTGGCCTTCAGCGGGCTCCTCATGTGCATGCATTTTATCAGCTACAAGATACATTTCAGAAAGGGAGCATGAAGCCTTGGTATTGCAATGCAGTCTACAGCGTCAGGTTCACACACCATCTTTCCCCTCTTCCTTCCCCCTGCTGCTCTCCCACATCCTCTCGCCCCCTCCCCACGGCACAGGGGCACCTTGCATCAGCACATCCACCCATGGTTGGACTATGACTCATGTTAGGCATGAAAAGGAATATTCGGCCTATGTAGCCAGCAAGGGCCCATGGGGCAGACTCACATTAGAATGTTTTGCAATAATATCAATCAGTATTAAAAATGTATGTCTACTCCATTTTTAAAACCTCTTAAATAAATCTTTAAATAAAGCTATTTTGTTTTATCTTTAGGGCTCTGTGTTCAGTCAGCCCCTGGGGCCTTGCTTCCCCCAAGTGCAGCCCCTGAAGTAATTTCTAGGAAATCCTGCCTCAGTGCATGGCTTGTTGGGGGGTTTCTGGGCTGCTGGAGTCCAGCCTGGGTGATGCAGATGGCTGTGTTTGGTGGCAGCACATGACCAGGGCAAGGAATACCATCCATTAGGCTCATTTACCATCAGGATCACTTCACAGGAAGTGGGTGGTTAATCCACACCTGTGGGGGCAAGCACAACCTCCAAATGCCATCCAAAAGGTGAGCGAGTCTACAGGAAGGATAGGAAGGCAGGGCCCTTGTTACAGGGCTGGGAGGGTTCAGGGAGAGAGGCTGGAAAAGAAGCCAGATATTTCCAGAAAGGAGCGTGCTGCCTTCTTTATAAATATCTCTCGTGGTGGCAAAGCTCACTCTCCTCTGAATCCACACTAAAATCTCCTTAGTTGAAGCCCAAATGCCAACATGGGCCAGGGTGAGACTGTCTCAGTGACATGAGATAGGGAAGAGTGTGGACTGGAGCAAAATGGACAGGATGCTAAAAGACATTCATGTTCATTTAAGCAATAACAACAATAACAGGTCTGCAAGTGATGCCTTGGATATATATATCTGCTTCCTAGAACTTCCATCATTTCTTATCCCAGCCATTGGGATGGACGTATACACATTACATTGCATACCACTATATATAGAACAGATAACTAAGGACCCACTGTGGAGAAGGAAATGGCAGCCCACGCTAGAACTCTTACCTGGGAAATTCCATGGACAGAAGAGCTTGGTGGGCTACAGTTTGTGGCGTTGCAAAGAGTCGGACATGACTTAGTGCCTGCGTGCGCGCGCACACACACACACACACACACACACACACACACACAAGGACCTACTATTCAGTACAGGAAACTCTACTCAATACTGTAGTGGCCTATATGGGAAAAAAAATCTAAAAAAGAGGGGTACAGAGATATGTATAACTGATTCACTTGCTGTATACCTGAAGCTAGCACAACATTGTTAATCAAATATGCTCCAACATAAAATCAAACTTTTAAAAATGAAACAAAACTGACAATACAGGGGAAAAATAAGTAAATACATATATTTTTTAAAAGAGCAACCAGGGAAGGACACATAAGAGAACTTTTAGAAAGAGGATGGAGGCCTGACCTTCAAGCATGACCGGGAGATGGCAAGGGCCATGGTGTAACTAAAAACAAAGATGCAATAAACTAACCCTCTCCTGAGGAATATATAGTTACATAGACACACACAGAGCCTGAGACCAGAAGCCCCACATCTGGGGCTCCTTGACACCAGTTAGCTGTTTAAGCTTGGGCAAGTCACTTGACTTCTCTGGGCCACTGTTTATTTTTTTCAGCATTTGAAAAACTAAGTGTATGTGAGCTCTCAGTTTCCTTCTTGCTGTTAAGTCTGTGCTTGTGGGTCCTCTCCCAGGGTGTCCCCATCAGCCTTCTACACTCTTACATAAAGGCCTGCGTGACTGTTCAGGTTACGTGGTCTGAGTGTCAGACAGCCAGTGTCTTCCCTGCCCCTCGCTTCCGGTCCCACCAGCCAATCTGTTTACTATAAACACAGACCTAGGATGCTGCTTCTGGGTTTGAAAGACTTAACTCATTGATCTGTACAGACAGTAACATCGCACCTGATTTCGCACATTCATACCAAATAGACAAAGGCAGCAGAGCCTTTTAGACCAGGATCTGCTCGGACAGTGTAGACACCACATTTTAGGGACCCCAGCTAAGAATACTCAGAAGGGAAGAGGCCTGGTCCCTGATACCCACCGTGGGGGCCAACCTGCAGATCCTAGCCATGTGCGCCCCCTGCCATGGGAATGGTGGGCTTCCTGGGCCGTCACCCCTCACCCAGAACACCACTCTGGTGTCACCATGAGTCATTCCACAAAAGAGCAAACAGAGACAGAAAGGTCTTGCCAGACACCTACCAGCTACATGCTGCAGAGTCCAGACAAGCAGTCCTGTGGCTGAACCCCTGTGAGGCCCTGTTGGCTGCACCACGTGACCTAGCACGGCCATATGACCACGGCATAGACTGACCTGGGCCCATGTCTCCCTCCCTTTCACATACCTAGGCTTTCTACAAAACTACCATTTGTCCCTGATCCCGGGTGCAACTTTAGCCCCCGAGTGCTGAATGTCACAGAAACTTCCTAGAGGTCGAAACCCTCTCCTGGGTTCTTGAGCTCCTAAACTAGAAGTGAAGTTCAGGGTTAGTTAAAAATCTAGAAGAACGCATGTCTTAAGAAGGAACATGCTGGGCCAGCCCTTGCATCCTGTGCTCCAAAGGTGAACGGAGCCAGCAGCACACCTGTCACCCAGCGGGGACCGCCAGCAGCAAGATCGCCAGCCCCTGCCTCATAGTTGCCAACCGAGGGCTGTTCCATGCAATTCACGAGCCTCCCTGCTCACCACCAAGTCCCACTGCAATCCCTCATGAGACAGAGAGGGTGACCGCAGGGGGAGACCCTTCAAGGGACACTTCTTTCAACTGTCAGCTTGTCACATCAGGGTCGCCCCACTGTCACTGGGAACTGGAAAGCCTTGGGGCCCGAGGCACGCAGGAAACAGCAGTCCATGGGCGGGACTGGCGTCAGTTTTGGCGTCAGCCTTTTCAGCTAACATATGTGGCCGATGTGGCGTTTCTGATAATATTGCTTCTGCCTCACTTGCCATCTAATGCTAAGAGGCTTCGGGAGTCGACTGCATTTAAAGAGTAATGAGTGTTTTCAGGGTAAATGCTCTGTTAAATAACCCTGGATTATTGTGTCGTGTTATTACATTTATAAAATTGCATTTCAAAAAATAATAATTGTTTTAGAGTTAATTGATGTTTTTAACCATCACTGTTTGGAGGATTTTTATTCAGCAGACAGGGAATGAGCGAGGGAGAGATTTCCATCCAGAGAGACTTGCTTCTGAAAATAGAAACTACTCCTGCCCGTGAAATCCTGGTAGAGACGCCCCTCCTTCTCGGAGCAGCGATTCCAGTGAGCTTTTTCCACTGCAATTAAAGTGCCCACAGCACAAAGGTAACCTCAGCCGCATTTACCATGCAGCCTGCGGGCACCAGCCAGGCGGGGAGCCGTCTTCCCGGCCAGGCTGCTCCACGTGGGCAGGCCTGGCCCCCGATTGCCTGAAGCCACGGCAGGGACCTGAGCTCTGCATAGCAGCAACTTTTCACATGTGACATTAAGGACACAGCTTGTGTCTCAGAATTGCAGACCACCGGAGGCAGAGCTGAGTGCAAGGATGCTTCAGAATAAAACTCGGAGTTTCCAAAACATCCGCATTTGGGAGAGAGAAGACTGCAGGTCACCCTGGGCAGTCCCCTGGTGTGGCGGGGTTGATGTCACTTTCCTCCTTTTCAGCCAAATTCCTCCACCAGTGCCCTTCAAGCAAGTCTTTGTCCGTGTGTGTGTGCGCTGAGTGGCTTCACTTGTGTCCAACTCTTTGCAACTCCGTGGACTGTAGCCTACCAGGCTCCTTTGTCTGTGGGATTTCACAGGCAAGAATACTGGAGTGGGTAGCCATGCCCTCTTCCAGGGGATCTTCCCGACTCAGGGATCGAACTCGCAGTTCCTGAGGCTCCTGCATTGCAGGCGGATTCCTTACAGCTGAGCCACTGGGGAACCCTTCAGAATGTTTATAGGGGATCAAGTCCTACAGCATGAGTGACAGATTACCTCCTCATCACATGATTTCCTTTTGCCAGTATTTCTGTGAAGTAAGAACTGACTATGAGCATGATGATAGTTTTGAGCATAAACATCTGCATACACAGAGAAGACCAAGTTCATTTTTGCTAAGATGGAGCAAGCAGACAGCTTTGTACTTGCAGGTCATTGCCGTTCCCACCATATAGTCTATTATCCAGTATCGCTATGCACCTCGGGACTACTGCAGCTGCCTGGCAGCGGCTGATAACAATAGTAAATGGACAGAAAGTCAGGCTAACTCAGAGTGAAACAGAAGGATGCAGTAAGGGAAGGGTGGAGATCATCCAGGGCAACCCTTCATTTCAGAGACGATAAAATCAAAACCAAGGATGTTAAGCAACCACCCAGGACGAGACATCTGAATATCCGAGCTGTGCCAGGAACCCGCCTCTCAGGCTGCAGAAACCCCACATTGTTCCTCATCTCCTTCCACCAGTTCTTACACAAGTCTGCACGGAAACCACATCTTCACTTCTACCCTCATTCTGAAACCAGCACCATTGGATCGTGAAAAGGCTCAGCCTCTGTGGAGAATTATAGGGGAATTCTGATGACTCCCCCACCCCAAGCTGGGCGTTAGTCACTTGAGCAACGATACATGTCTCCTTTCTTATCTGCCACTTAACCAGGAGGTGGTGCAGGAAGGGACAGAAGGTGCAGAAGGAAGTTGGAACCTGGCCTCCTCATCAGGGCACAGTGGACAAAGCATCCTGATTATTCACATATCCATCAATACATCACAGGAGAGTTTTTCCAACTCTTTTGGTACCTCTCCCAAGAGTCAGCGAAATGATACACAAAGCAAGTCAAACCCAGAGATGAGAGGGCATCATGTGGCAGCAAAGACACCAGGTCAAGTGACTGTCCAGCCATAGAAGGTACTAGGAGCCCAGAAGTCCTGTGCACGACTTGGGACCTGCTGCTCCATCCTCACTGCCCCTGGCCTCTTGCCACAAGGCCACCCAAAGGACAGAAACATGGTACAGAGGCTGTCAGCTGAAAGCCCTCCCCTTTCTCCTGTGCCTAAGAATGAGAATCTGAGCAGCTCTCCTGTTCACTTGGACATCAAGCACGTTTAATAATTTTGTACTTGTTTAAAAGGCAAACAATCTACCTGCTCACTGAATAGAACCTTGGGCTCAGAATGTATGAAGATGAACGCATCTGGTGAGGTACCCACCTCTTTGAGACAGAGTGAATGGAGGATGAAGGGCTGAATCAGCTTGAGAAGCTGGAACATACTTGGACACCCCAGAGAGGCACTGTAGATCAGGCTTGGAGAACCCTTGGGATCTTTACCATTCCCCACAAAGGCAATGAGTCCTTCTCTCAGACAGAAGAAACAGGCCTACCAAATATCAACCAATGAACAGACGGTGAATGAGTAAGACTGCAGGGCTCTCAGCTATAAAATAAAATTCTGATCTTGTCTCAAAAAGCTAGAAATTATTAATACAATGGTAAGGCATCACTCAGAAAATATTGACATAGGTTGGTAAGCTAGGAACTCAACAGGTGAGCAAGATAATTTTGGCTAATAATGGAATCATTATATTTGGGCCGATATACCTAAGTCACTAGGGTGTAATGGACTCTTTTCCACATCTTGGTCATGAGATCAGTGAAGCACAGTTAGTAATTCCCTTCATCACCAACATCAGTGTCATCATTATAAAAATGCATGTATTTATAAAGCACTTACACAAAACAAATTAAATAAATCTTTTGGAAACTAGTAATCAATATACTTATAAAAATTTAAAAAAAAAAAACACTAAAATTGATTTTTAAAATCATCTCCAAGTCAAGGAGTTGGCTGGATTAGTATCTTCAGGTTTTGCCAAGATAAACTAAACAACTTATTCCATCACTCTCTAAATATTATGTTTGGATCCTCCAAGACTCAGTGAAGCCAGTATTCCTTCTTCATCATCTTGTACAGGGTGCTTAATTTGTCTGCACAACCTCCTCCCTTCCTACTTCTCTCTTGCCTCTCTCCTCAATCCATCTTTCTTCATTTGTTTTAATAACTTCCACTCTGTATGTCATTCCTAAAGTTGAAATGTAGGAAGCAATTTCTGGGAATGGTGAGGGAGATGGAGAGGAGAAAAATCAAGAGAATCAGTTCAGTCCCACTGAATTGTATTATGAACAATTAGGAGATTAAGTATCAGAACCAGTATCAGACCAGTTCCTGACCACAAGATGGGCTGGATTCTCTCTTTACTGGTAGATCCAGTCTGATACCCAGATTGGTCAATCAACCCCTAGGACAGCTTTCAAAACAATCATCTTTTACTTTTGCACACTGAGATGTCAATCCAGTTTACACCTTTATCTCCTGCATCAACTATTTGTACAACCCTGCTGGGTGAGTTGTCTGCTATTGCTTTTTTTTTTTTCTTATTTATTTATTTTAATTGGGGGCTAATTACACTCTTTTTTCAGCTCACATCATTTTATCTTCCTTACTCTGCTATGATCTGTTAAAACATCATGACTTTGCTTAAAACCTTTCAGAGACTCCCCAGAGGATAAAATCCTTGCCACATCTTCCTAGGGCCTTCTGGAAACAAATGAAAAAATGAGCTGACATCTTTTCACCATATGCCAAATATATGTCAGAGACTATCGGGTGATTTCAAATTTATAATCTTAACTGATTCTTAGAACAGTCCTTAAGAAGAGGTATTGATGCAGTCTGAGTTGCCTAAAGACACAATTTGGAAAAATGTTTTATGAAATTTGGAAAATGCTTTACCTATTACTGTAATCTCCTTTTTCCCTATCCTTTCTTTTATTATTTAAAAGTAAAACATAAACAAGTTACAAACTGTCATAGCTACATTGATTGAAATTGATACATGGCAGCATTATGAGATTTTATGCATTCGTGTTAGCAAAAGTAACTTAAAATCAATGGTTTGGAGAGAAATTATTCAGGAAATCTTAATGACTTATTATAGTAAAAACACTTATAAGAGCACATCCATTAATGGAGGACAATTACTGGAAAGTAAATTTATTATTCAGGAAATCAATTAACTTGTATTTAATTACTTAAAATGATGATCCGTTAGTAAACATTTATACATTTTGCTGACAAATATCACTTCTGATTATGGTTCATCAGGAAACTGACTAATATTACATCATTGAAAGCAGTTTGGTTCACTTCCCATGCCCCGTTTCTGTCTCCCTTTGAGTCACTGTTGAGAACAACCAGAAGCTGTGAGAACTGAAAGGTGGGCTGAGGGTACCAGAAGGGAGACTCTTAGCCTCAGTGTAGTGAAGCGTGGGCCTCAGGCTGCCCAACTGATGGAAGGTGGCCCTGTGATGAGGGATCTCAAAGCTCTTGGCATCCAGGGTGGTCCCTTCTCTGATCATGGATACCTCTCAAAATAACCCAACTCAAAGAGAAGACCCAAAGCAACACATCTTTCTTCGTCTTTTCTTTGGCAACAGCAAAATCCGCATCTTTAGAAAGTCAGGGGACCCGAGCCCTCCTCCACGCTACACTGGAGAGTGAGTCACCGAGCCCACTCCACGGGGCCCCTCCCCGCCTCTCCTCCGTCTCACCAGGCATCCTTTGGATTCATTTTCCGGTGTTGTCTGCCTTGCTATTGGCATAACATCCTATCAGTGCAGTAATTACATCCACTTGGAGTGTGAAGGACGACCTGATTGTCTCAAAGAGCCAGAGGCCCTGTCACGCATCTCATTGCTCTCAGGAAGCAAGTTCCCAGTGTCTCTCCTACAAGGGGGTAAGACGGACTACCCTCAGCAACCTGCTGGCATCCCAGACCCTGCTCCTGGCCCACACGGGGGCTTGGCCACACCTTCACACCCTTATTCATGAGGAAACACCGTTTCACCCCTTCTGAACTTGGTGACACCTCGACGTGGCTAGGTGTGCATGTCTGACTGTACATCTTCCTTATTTTTGGAATACCTCTGAAATAAAATAATGTGGCTGCCTACCTTGCTACTGTGACCATACATTTTCCCACTGTTATCATTTAGATTTACTAAATGCTATTCAATTTTTTGCTTCTGCATATAGGAGACTGAACTGAAATTCAGCTCCTTATACCACAGCCTCAGGCTGTATCCCATCGTTCTGATCTTTGAACTTGAGAGCAGGAGCTGCTGTTCTGGAAGGTGGGCACCCCAGCGGATATCAGACTCTTGGAGGTTGCCCACCAGGATCTACCTTGCCCGGGCTCCCTGTGCAAGAGAGCTGAGTGCTTGTGGTCTGCCTGATCCCTGTGCAAACCCAGAGCAGCCGCAGAGAGAGCTGTGGTCGTGGTCTGAGAAAACAGCAAGCTTCTCCCTGGCAAACGATGTCTCTTTATAAGACAGACATTGTGGAGGATACAGCTGCTCTTGTGGCCCTCTGGGCTGGACAAGCATGTGGTCTGCATGTCAACTTTGTTCTCACCTCTTTCTGTGACTACTCATTCACCTTTCTTTCTAAAGACATTGCTAGATCAAATCTATGAGACTCATACAATGGAGAAGCAAGCAGGACACACAGACTTACCTTTACCTTGCCGTCTCCCCCTCCCCCTCACAGGGCCCCCTCACCCAGTTTTGGGCATTATAGAAGTGAGTGTGTCTATACAGGTGAAAGTGAAAGTGAAGTCGCTCAGTCGTGTCCGACTCTTTGCGGTTCCATGGACTGTAGCCCATCAGGCTTCTCCATCCATGGGGTTTTCCAGGAGTGGGCTGCCATTTCCTTCTCCAGGGTACCTCTTCTGTAAATGTGTCCCAGGCATTGTTATACACTCTGCTTTTTTACCTTCCAGTAAGAAGAACTGATGCTTTCAAACTATGGTGCTGGAGAAGACTCTTGAGAGTCCCTCGGACAGTAAAAACTCAATCCTAAAGGAAATCAACCCTGGATATTCTTTAGAAGGAAGAGTGGGCATTATAGAAGTGAGTGTGTCTATACAGGTGAAAGTGAAAGTGAAGTCGCTCAGTCGTGTCCGACTCTTTGCAGTTCCATGGACTGTAGCCCATCAGGCTTCTCCATCCATGGGGTTTTCCAGGAGTGGGCTGCCATTTCCTTCTCCAGGGTACCTCTTCTGTAAATGTGTCCCAGGCATTGTTATACACTCTGCTTTTTTACCTTCCAGTAAGAAGAACTGATGCTTTCAAACTATGGTGCTGGAGAAGACTCTTGAGAGTCCCTCGGACAGTAAAAACTCAATCCTAAAGGAAATCAACCCTGGATATTCTTTAGAAGGACTGATGCTGAAGCTGAAGTTCCAATACTTTGGCCACCTGAGGCAAAGAACTGACTCACTGGAAAAGACTCTCATGATGGGAAAGATTGAGGGCAGAAGGAGAAGAGAGTGGCAGAGGATGAGATGGTTAGATAGCATCACTGACTCAGTGGGCATGAATCTGAGCAAACTCCCAGAGATAGGAAAGGAAAGGGAAGCCTGGCATGCTGCAGTCCATAGGGTCATAGAGTCAGACATAACACAGCGACCGAGCAACAAAAAGAGACAGGTATGTTTCTGATGTCCAGTGAGCTAAGATACCTAAGATAGCTCGTTCTTCGTAAGAGCTGCAAGGCAGGTCGTAGAATGGTTAGCAGGGCTTCAGCCAACGGAGCCATTCAGTTTGTGCCCAAATTTGTGTGGAGCCATCATTCAGCACAGGGTCGGCTCACTGAGGTTCCCTCTGGAACAGGCCTGCAAATCCCCTCTCCAGAGTCTGGGACTGCTGGTACTTAGTTTTCTAATTTTCAATGGACTCCTACCAAAGATTCACAAAGTGTACTTTCTCCAATAAAGTCCACGACTCACCTTTCCCTTGCATCCTCACTGACATAAACTGCTGTATTTTTTCTTAGATTTTGAGAGGTGATTTGTATTTTATGCTTTAATTTGTATTTCCATGATTACTCACGAGGCTCAGCACCTTTTCCCATATGTATGCACTATTTTATTTCAATAAATTGATTCATATCCTTTGTCTATTTTCTGTCAGGTTATTTATCTTTTTGCTGGTGATTTGTAGCTATTCTTTATTTAATCCAGATATTAATGTCATAAATATTGTTAATCTGTTTTCTCCACTTTACTACTTGCCTTTTAACTGCTCATGTTATCTTTTCCCCCTTGTTTGAATCTTTTGCACTTAATGAGGCCAATTTATCAATATATCATTTTCCCTCACTGCTTTTGGGTTTCCTGTATTAATTACAAAAAGTTTCCTTACTCCGAAGATAATGTGAATGTAGTGGATGTACAAAACTCTTAATTTTCCTGATGATCCTAAGATAGTTATATTTATATTAGTGCTCAGCTTCTTGGTCCATCTGATATTTATTTTTTATTGTAGTATGAGATATAATCTTACTAATTTTTAATTATGATAACATAGGGTATTTTTATATCCTTATAATACTCTTTATTCTTTTTTAAGAAAGGATAATTAATTAAAAATCACCTTTACAAACATCATCACTGCCAAGAGAGATGGCCTCTTATCAGATGTTTATGCCAAACTCACACCTCCATCTCGAGACCACCGTTCTCCACAATTTTGGGTTTCCAAAGTCTAGGCAGTTAACTAAAGAGCCTCTTGATGAAAGTGAAAGAGGAAAGCGAAAAAGTTGGTTTAAAGCTCAACACTCAGAAAACAAAGATCATGGCATCCCGTCCCATCACTTCATGGGAAATAGATGGAGAAACAGTGGAAACAGTGTCAGACTTTATTTTCTTGGGCTCTAAAATCACTGCAGATGGTGACTGCAGCCATGACATTAAAAGACGCTTAGTCCTTGGAAGAATAGTTATGATCAACCTATATAGTATATTCAAAAGCAGAGACATTATTTTGCCGACTAAGGCCTGTCTAGTCAAGGCTATGGTTTTTCCAGTAGTCATGTATGGATGTGAGAGTTGGACTGTGAAGAAGGCTGAGCGCCGAAGAATTGATGCGTTTGAACTGTGGTGTTGGAGAAGACTCTTGAGAGTCCCTTGGACTGCAAGGAGATCCAGCCAGTCCATTCTGAAGGAGATCAGCTCTGGGATTTCTTTGGAAGGAATGATGCTAAAGTTGAAACTCCAGTACTCTGGCCACCTCATGCAAAGAGTTGACTCATTGGAAAAGACCCTGATGCTGGGAGGGATTGAGGGCAGGAGGAGAAGGGGACAATAGAGGATGAGATGGCTGGATGGCATCACTGACTCGATGGATCTGAGTCTGAGTGAACTCCAGGAGATGGTGATGGACAGGGAGGCCTGGCGTGCTGCAATTCATGGGGTCGCAAAGAGTCAGACACGACTGAGCGACTGAACTGAACTGAGGCGGTTGTACCAACAAGAATTGTGAAAACCAGAGCCATGTGGGTGCTCTCCTTTGACTGCTCATTCACACACCAGCATTCTGGACAGTTGTGGACATCGCCAAATCCCCATGTATAGTTGCACAAGCAGAGTAAATAAAATTCACAGTCCCTAGCTTGAACACACAACCTCAGTGTCTGAGACAACGCATCTGGAAAGAGAGCAGAGAAAGAAGATATAGCACGAGGATAAAAAGCCTGTACTTAGGCCTGGGGAGCTGAAGAAAGTGATGGATGAAGAGGAGCGAGCAGGCAGAAGAGAAGAGGAAGAGCGCTCTGTGCAGGCTGAGCACAGAGAGCTGAGAATGTCCTGGAAGGCTGCCTGAGACCGCGGAGGGCACGTGAGGGCAGTGGGTGGGAAGCAGATGCTCCCTCTGCCTGCCTCCTTCCTTCACACCCAGGTTCAAGGTGAGTGCTCAGCAAGGGAGACCAGACACTGGACCCTTCCAGTAAGTGGGAAACTGCACTGTAACTAAGAGAGCGTTATTCTTCTCATTCATATTTTACCTCTAAATGGAATGTGAGCTGCACTGCAGGCCTTGAGTTGTTTTGTTGACCCCGGACTCTGAGGATGGTCCCCCAGTGCACTGAGAATGCACCCCACTCTCACAGTCATGTTTAAGCTACCATAACTAACCCATCATCTGTGGCCAGCAAGGCTGACTCCCGAGTGTCAGTGTGGAGTTAATTAGACAAATATTGTATGCTGAAGTCCAACTGATTATTAAGACCATAACGAGGATTTAACATCACGGCATGTACTGGAAACATGGTATTATACCTGGAACATGCCTACCTACCCTCAGAAACTATGTGGAGTCATCAACTGACAATTAGCATTCAATAGCATCTCAGAGCTTTTTTATCGCTGCTGACTTAATAAGACAGTTATTGTTCTCTCTGTTAATTAATAACTATCGATTAAAGTTTAAGGCAGACATGTGCTGCTACTTAACTAGGGTAGTTAGCACATCTCCCTGCTCAGCCTGACTCTTCCTTCCTTTCCATGCTACAGAGGAGCATCTTTCTGCCCCTGCAGGTGAGTCTGGACCAAGAGCATCACAACTGATGGAGGATGAGGGAACTGCTACCGAGGAGTGTGGGAAAGAACAAAATCACAAACAATGTTGTGAAGTACCAGGTCTCTGAAGATCTTCGAAGCCTAGAAGCTGTGGATTGTCCTGTTGCCATGGTACCCTGGACTGGGTTAGCCATAATAGCTCCCTGGGGTGTGAGTGCAGAGCTTAGGAATGCTGATCTTAGTGATGGAGAAGGTGGTGAGGGTGGTGGTAGCGGTTGTGATGATGATGGTAGTGATGTTTGCACTCATGCTGGTTAAGATGGTGAGGTTGGTAAGATGCACAACAGACAGATGCGGTAGACGCAGTACATCCGAGCTGATATAGTCGGCATGAGGGAAGACCACAAAACACAGAAGTAGGCAATGCTTGGGACTGTAAGTGGGCAGGCAGGACTTTGAGCCCTAAGCCCTTGAGCCTGGATTGAACGGCATTGCATGGGTCCTTGATAAGGGAGGAGGAAGAGAAAATAACTTCAGCCCTGGAGGCAGTGACTTACCAGCAGGGCCAGAGGACAGAGACCAAGGAGGAAAAGGATGGTTCTAGGTTCTTGGAGTATGTCAGCATCAGCACCACCAGGGACTTGTAAGAAATGCAAATTCTCAGATCTCTCCCCACACCCACTATGTCAGAAACTCTGGCACGAAGACCAGCAGTATGCTTTAACAAATCCTCTGGATGACCTTGATGCCGGCTGAAGTTTGGGAGCCAGTGGTCTAAGAGGTAAGAATGAAGGTTCTAACTAGAGCCTGCTTGTCCGGAGTCGGGGAGCAATACCAGAGGTGGGCTGCAAGTATGGAAAGTGGTGCTGAGTCCTAGGGCAACAAGCAACAGCAACAACTAGGTCTCACAGGGTACTGGTCCTGGGCATGAAGATGCTGCTGGATAGAGTCCCGCAGAGCCTGAAGACACACACACCTTTTTAGAAGACATGAGGACATACCAGGATGTGCTTGCTTCTATCTCCCCTCTTTCAAAAGTACAAGCTTTTAAAAGCTTGCTCATCCCCACCCACAGTTTCTAACAAAATGCTCAAACCACTACAAAACTTCAAATGATATTTATGGAATGAATGAGAGAGGAAGGGAGTGAAAGGATGAATAAATAAAGGAAAGTTGAAAATGGAGCACTGCAAAGAAAGAATCCATGTACCGATATGTGAAACATCCAGAACAGACAGATTCATGGAGACAGAAAGGAGACTGGGGTTGCTTGGAGGCTGGCGGCTGGGGGCGGGGTGGGAAGGCTGCTAACAGGCATGAGGGTCTTAGGGCAGGAATGAAAATATTCTAGAATTAAATAGTGGTAAGGGCGGCACAAACCCATGAATATACTAAAACTATTGAATTACACACTTGTAAAAGGGTGAATTTTATGGTACACAAATTATACCTCAATAAAAGTAATTACATCTTGAAAAAAAAATCCCAAATGTGTGAATATCAAGCAAGGCATTTTGGAAGAAACATTTCACAAGTCAAAATCTATTCTGTGAAGACATCAGGCGTTTCAAACAATGAAACTTAACAAGGCAAAACTACGGACATGAACTGAGATCAGAGCATTCTGACTGCACTCCCAGCACCACGCGGGGCCACTCCACCCAGACGTCACAGCAGCCAGGCTCCTGTCAGGTTTGCCGCAAGTGCACGTTTGTCCTAAGTTCATGTTTGCAAAAATGGTTCCCCCACTAGCAGCACAGAGGCCTTCCCAGGTGGCTCGTCAGTAAAGAAGTTCCCTGCCAGTGCAGGAGATGCAGGTTTGATCCTTGGGTCAGGAAGATCCCCTGGAGAAGGGAAGGGCTACCCACTCCAGGATTCTTGCCTGAAGAATCCCATGGGCAGAGGAGCCTGGTGGCTGCAGTCCATGAGATCACAGAGTCAGACACCACTGGGACACTGAGCACCCACCCACACCACCAGCACAGAACAGAGCACAAGAGGATGTGGGGAGAAGAGCTCTGGGATGCTCCTCCCAACTCAGGCTCCTTGTCTGGAAACAGAAGAAAAAAATCACAGTCAAGAGCCTCTGCCAGAAGTTGTGTGCAGATACATGGCGTAGCTTCTGGGGAAACGCTTTGTTAATTCTAAAATGTAAGCAATCCACATTGTTCTCGGGAGATGGAAAGAAAGCGGGAACAGGAGCCAGGCTCAGGTGTGTTAGCACTCATGCTCAGCTCTCGTGGTTCCAGGACCGGCTGGGGAGGATGAGGGAGGACCCTGGCGTCCAAGTCATTCCCTCTAAACTGGGGGCTACAAGCAGGGTCCCCGCGCAGCCAGCAGCCGGCCCAGAGCAAGAGCTACCTAGGAGCTGGCCTTCCTGGGATGCAGCTCCTTTACGAGCCTCCTTGTTATTACCGCCTATTTCTTTTTATGCCACTGCCAAATACCACCATTAATCTTTCGTGCTCCCTGAAGGCAAAACACGGGTAATTGGATTTATAGGGTTTTAGAATTTGTTAGGTTCCGTTACAAAATAAATAAATAACTGACCTCAAAAGAGAGGGGAGCCTCGAGTGGCCGCGACACCTCCGGGAGCCCGCCTGGCCTGTCTTCATTAATCTCCGCTATCTTCTCTCAGCACCTTTCCTCCTATCCTCCGGCGGGGCTCCTGGTGCACCAGACTTGATTTAAGAAGTCCCTGCTCTGACCCCTTCAGCTCCGGGAGCTTCCTGCTCTGCTTTATTTTCCAAGAGGAGGTTTTCTTCTCACTGGGACTGGGTTCTCTCTCTCCATCACTCTTTCCTTTTTCCCCATCTCTTTTCACAGAGCTGTTTTCTTTCCTGACTCTAGAGTGTGGTGCTGTTTAAACTTTCTCTGACTCTTCCTGTTTCTCATCTTCACGCTCCTTTTGGCTGTTTTCGTAGCAGACACAGATTCAGACATCCTGAGTAATCACATAGAGTGAGCTCCTTCCAAGGTGCTTTCCTTCCTATCAGGCTGGAGGACCACAGCAAACAAATCAGACACATTGTCTGGTTTGTCCCTTTAACCCATGAGTATTAACTCCTGTAGAAAGTACCTTGGGGACCTGTCCAGACCACACTGATCATTCTCTGCAAACTCTGACCACCCCACCTGCACTGTATTTCCAGTCACATCAGAGATGGCTTAAACACCACATTTAAGCCACAGGTACCACGCACATCAATATTTGCCAGCCCAACAGCAACCACCCACCGGGACCTTGCTGATGGAGCCTGCCCTCATGGTAGAGGGATTAAAACACCCAGGAACCCACTTTCTAAGCCCACTCTTCCATCCAGGGACTGGGAATATAATGTGATCCTGAACAATCCGGGGGCAATCTAGCGGGAGAGAGCTTCTAAAGAATATTTTCAAAGGAGATACTCGCCAGTTCTTTGTTTCATAACAAAGAAGTGCTTTGTTAATTCTAAAATGTAAGCAATCCAAGTTGTTCTCGGGAGATGGAGAGAAAGCGGGAACAGAAGCCAGGGACTCTGTTGTATGAGGATGTGATGTCTGGAACTGCTGCAGCCCTACTGAAGTCATAACAAGTGATGATCTCAGCACTTTAGTTGATGGAAACTAACCCTGAAAGTGCCTCCCTCTAACATTCTCATTAAGTGAGACCATAAACATCACCATTGTTGACATCACTTTCACTGTTGTGTTTTATTGTTGTTGTTCAGTCACTAAGTCATGTCCCACTCTTTGCAACCCCATGGACTGCAGCATGCCAGGCTTCCCTGTCCTTCACCAACTCCCAGGGTTTGCTCAAACTCGTGTCCATTGAGTCAGTGATGTTACCTAACCATCTCATCCTCTGTCATCCCCTTCTCCTCCTGCCTCCAGTCTTTCCTAGCATCAGGGTCTTTTCCAATGAGTCAGCTCTTTGTATCAGGTGGTCAAAGTACTGGAGCTTTGGCCTCAGCATCAGTCCTTCCAATGAATATTCAGAGTTGATTTCCTTTAGGACTGACTGGTTTCTTCTCCTTGCAGTCTAGGAACTCTCAAGAGTCTTTTCCAGAACAACAGTTTGAAAGCATCGATTCTTTGGCACTCAGCATTCTTTATGGTCCAGCTCTAACATCTACATGACAACTAGAAAAACCATAGCTTTGACTATACAGAACTTTGTCGGCAAAGTGATGTCTCTGCTTTATAATACACTGTCTAGGTTTGTCATAGCTTTCTTTCCAAGGAGCAAGCATCTTTTAATTCTGAGGCTGCAGTCACCATCCACAGTGATTTTGGAGCCCAAGAAAATAAAGTCTGTCACTGTTTCCATTTTTACACCATCTACTTGCCATGAAGTGATGGGACTGGATGCTATAATCTTGGTTTTTGAATGTTGAGTTTTAACCCAGCCTTTTCACTCTCTACTTTCCTTCTCATCAAGAGGCTCTTCAGATTTACAACTTAGAACTAAAAGCATCCTATCTGATACATGATTCCCTCTACCCAACTATGGTTTGATTGGTCTAAGGTAGACATTCAACCAAAGTGGAACACTCAGATTCATCTCCTGGAAGTTATATTGGAAATGGAAAACAGAGATGCTAAATGATCTGTGGGAACTAACTTGGGCTGAGAACCAGTGAGCTCAGAAGACCCAGGATGGCTGTCTTATATCCTATGGAAATGGAGACAGCTGACTGGTAAAAAGACAAAGAAAGCAGATGTGCTGGAAAGGTTCCTATTTTTCGAATAAAAGACCATATGGCCGCAAATAGGCAGATGACAGAGTGGCTGCCTAGTTCCACTTGTCACAGAAGCCAATATTCTCCACTTCCTTGGGTTCCATGGTCCTTAAAACAGAGCCTCGTTCTTTGCTTAATACTTTGAGTGGGTTTTTATAAGTCTAAACAAACAAACAAGAAAATCTAAGGCGAAAAATTAGGTTGAACATAGAACTAGAGATACAGAGATGAATGAGATATCTTCACTGCCTTCTTGGAACTTCAGTTCCATGAATGGAGACCCATGGAGACCCTGTTAGAGCATCTGATAGCTACTGTTGCAGCTAGGGATGTAGCAGTGATGGGGAGTCGGGGGAGGGCCAGTTTACTCCCTTCACATGCTCGGCAGGAAATACTGAGAGGTGGTGCATGGAACAAGTTTTCATTGCATGAGAATCAGATTCTTGGGTATATGTCTCAGCATTCTTAACTCCGTTTGTCTGCAGCTGGGAACAGGAATCTGTATTCTTAAAAAAAAAATGTTCCCAGGTCGCTATGACTCACTATGATCCTCAGCCAGGGTGGTAAAGCTTGGAGATTATTAAGATAAAGGGGACCAAGGAAAACTAGGAAAGATTGACAAAAGAAGCAGCATTTGAACGGGGCCTAGAAGATACAGAAGACCTACCAGATGTACAAAGAAGTTGGAAAAGAACGTCTCAGGAGGAGAAAGAGCAAACTGCAAATCACTACACAAATAAAAGTTTCCTGTGTTCATTATTATTGTCACCTCTGTTATGATCACAAATAAATAAATGTCTGATTGTGTCTACACTCAGGAAGGAGATGCAGACACAGAGAAAGATGCAATCTACCTGCCTCCTGTCAAGCAGAATTTATTAGCATGCTCTGTTTGCAAAGTGTCATAGGAGGTACTTGAGACAATTACATTGACATTCTATTCCTGCTCTCAGGAAATTAACATCCAATTGAAGCAAAAAAAAGGAAAGAAAAAGAAAGTCTGTGCATGTGTGTGAAAAAGAGAGAGAGCAAAATAATGAACAAATAATATGATTACCAAAGAGCCAGCAATACCTGTAAATAACGGTGGATGGAGTCAACATTTCATTCCATTCTTCTCTTGCTTGTAAGGTATCTAAAGTCTACATCATTCTTATCCTTGCTTCTCTGTAAGTAATGTATCCCTCAACATACCCTAGCTGCTTTCAACTATCTCTGCCTGTGGATTTCCTCATTTTGATATCATATCCATAGGTGTACTTGTTTGGGCATTTATCCCTTCTAGATAATCTCTGAAGCTTCTGGATCTATGGTTTGCTGTCTGTCATTAATCTTAAGAAATTCCATCATCATTGCTTCAATTGTTTTTTCTGTTCCTTTCTCTCTCTTCCTTCTGATATTCCCATTATATGTACATTATACCATTTATGACTTTCCCATAGTTCTTGAATATCCTGTTCTTTTCTTTTCCTAGCCTTTTTTCTCTTTGCCTATTCAGCTTAGGAAGTTTGCATTGACATGTCATCCAGCTCACTGATTCTTTTCTTAGCTGTGTCCAGTCTACTAATAAACCCATCGAAGTCATTCTTCATTTCTGCAACAATTTTTGTAGCATTTCTTTCTGTATTTTCTCTTAGAGTTTCTATTTCTATGTTACATTACCCATCTGTTCTGGCATGTTGTCCATTTTGTCTATTCAATCACTTAACATGTGAATCCTAGTTATTTTAAATTTCTGGTCTGATAATTCCAACATCCCTGCTATATCTGAGTGTAGTTTTAATGCTCACTTTCTCTTCAAGCTATGTTTTGTGCTTTTTTAGCGGAAGGAGGGTGGAGCTGGGTATTTTACTTTTCCGGGTAGTTTAGGCTCCAGTGAAACCCACCAAGGTTTGAATATGGTGAAATAGTTTGAGGGCAGGTTTTGTTACAGAGAGAAGAATGCTCTGGTGTATGTCAAAATGGTACCTCCTCCTGCCAGTTCTCATATTTTCACACTGAGAACCTTCTGGGGCTCCTGGAGGTAAAACTCACAAAAGTATGACCCCCGATTTACAAAGCTGTGCCATCTGGACTTATTTCTCAAGTTAGTCCATACTCAATCTCTGGAAAATAGCACATGGCATATAGTGTCCAGTAAACATTTGCTGAAATAAATGGATGGATAAACACATCCATCATCCATTGCCTGTGGGAAGATATTTGACTGGCCAATGTGAAAATGCATAAAAAGAGGCTGAATGTTATTAATCCTCACAGAAATGCAAATTAAAATTTCACAATCATACACTACTTCATATACCCACTAAAAGGCTACAAATTATTTTTTTTAAACCTCAAAACCTAAAAAGACCTACAATGACAAATGTTGGAACTGTGGAGCAGCTGGAGCTCTGAGACATTACCAGTGGGTATGTAAATTGGTATAACATTGGAAACTGGTCTGTCTGTTTCATTAAAGGTAAACTGACACATACCATATGATTCAATAGTTTTATTCCTAGGTATTTTTTAAATGAAAATATATTTCCTTATCAAGATTTATACTCAAATATTCATTGCACTTTAATTTTGAAAAAGCCAAAAACTAGAAACAATATTAATCCTTCAACAGGGAAACGGGGAAAAAATTGTGATATACCCATAAAATGGAATACTACAGGGCAAAGGGAATGAACTACAAGGAGTGACGTGTACATTTCTCAGATACATTAAACTGAAGGGAAAAGTCACATATATTATTCCATTTAAATGAAATGGGATTCCCTGGTGGCCCAGAGGATAAAGCGTCTGCCTCTAATGCGGGAGACCTGGGTTCGATCCCTGGGTCAGGAAGATCCCCTGGAGAAGGAAATGGCAACCCACTCCAGGATTCTTGCCTGGGAAAATCCCATGGACGGAGGAGCCTGGTGGGCTGCAGTCCATGGGGTTGCAAAGAGTCGGACACGACCGACTCTTGTTCTAATTATAGAACAAATGAAATGATGTCTATGGTGTCAGAAAGGAAACTGATGCCTGCCTAGGCCTGGAGGACTGACTTTAAAAGGGTAGAGCAGGAATGTCAGCAAGATGGCAGCCTAAGAAGAATAAACCTTTGTTTACCCACAGAAACATCTAAACAAACAAGTAGAAACTGAAAATAATAACTTTACAAGGGCTCTGGAAATCAATCAAAGATTACAGAACCTGACCAAATGCCCAATCCAGGAAAAGGAAAAAAAAACCATCATTTAAAATAACAAGAAATGTCATGGTATTTTTATTTCCCCTTACTCTACCTACCTGCAGTGCAGTGCAGTTAGGAGTAAGCAGTAGCCTGAACCTCTATCCAAACTGAACACAAAAATAATAGAAAGAAGGAAATAATAGTGATTAGAGAGAGTAGAGATCAATGATATTGAAAACAGAAAAAAAATAGAATCAACAAAACCAAAAGTAAGTTTTGAACATATTAACAAACCTTTAGCTAGATTGACTAAGAACAACAACAAGAATAAGACCAGATAAACTAAAAATGAAAGAAGGGATGCTGCAGAAACTGAAAAGATCATAAGAGAGTACTAGGGACTATAGTAGGTAAACAAACTGGATAATCAGTAGAAGGTAAAAGAGATAAATTTCTAGAAAAAAATATAGCCTCTTTAAACTAAGTCATGAAGAAACAGAAAATCTGAATGGGTATTTAACTAGTAAGGAGGCTGAGTCAGTAATCAAAAGTCTCCTAACAAGGAAAAACCCAAGACAAGCTAGCTTCAGTAGTGAATTCTACGAAGAAGTTAAAGAATTAACAATAGTTATCCTCAAACCCTTTCCAAAAAAATAAAGAGGTAAGAACACTTCTAAACTCATTCTATGAGGCCAGCATCATCCTAATATCAAAGTCAGAGAAAGACACCACAAGAAAAGGAAACTACAGACAATGTCCCTTATCATAAGGGATGCGAAACCGCCGATGCAAAACCCTCGATATACAGTTGACTCTGGAACAACGCGGAGCTAGGGGTGCTGACTCTGTACAGCTGAAAATCTGCATTTAATTTATAGTCAGCCCTCCACATAAAAATTTTGGTTCCTCTCTCCAGTTTTGCATTTGTGGGTTCAACCAACCACAATTCATGTTGCAAATATAGAATCTATATACAAGCAGACTGGTGCAGTTCAAATCTGTATTATTTAAGAGCCAACTGTGCTAACAAACTGAATTCAACATGATGCTAAAAGATTATATACCATAAACAAGGAGAACATATGACTGGAATACAAGGATGGTTGAATACATGAAAATCACTCAACAAATATACCATATTAGCAGGATGAATTTTAAAAAAATAGTAAATTGATGCAGAAAAAACATTTGGCAAAATTCAACACTCTTTTGTGATTAAAAAATTCAATAAACTAGGAGTAGAAGGGAATTATATCAAGGTAAGGCCATACATAAAATACCTATACTTAATGTTGAAAAACTAGATACTTCCTTCTAATGTCAGGAACAAGGCAAGGTTGCTTGCTTTTATCACTTCTATTTACATAGTACTGGAAGTTCTAGTCAGGGCAATTAGGCAAGAAAAATATCTAAAATATCAAAACTAGAAAGAAAGAAATAAAATTATTTTTGTATGCATATGCCATAATCTTCCCATAAAAATAAAAACTTATGTGTTTCATATAACACATAGAAATCAGTTATATTTCTATGTACTAACAATGAACAATCCAAAAGGAAATTAAGAATCAATTTAATTTATAACATTTAAAATTACTAGGAATAAACTTAAACAAGGTGAAAGAATTATACACTAAAAACTATAAAATGTTTCTAAAAGAAATTAAAGACAAATAATTCATGAAAAGACATCCTATGTTTATGGATTGAAAGACAACATTATTAAATTGTCAATAATACTTTAATCTGTCTCCACCTTCAATGCAATCCCTGTCAATAGTGATTTTGATTTTTTCTTTTTGCAAAAATAGAAAAATTCATCCTAAAATGCATATATAGCCTCAGTGGATCCCAACTACCTAAAATAATCTTGAAAAATAACAAAAAGGTCTCATACTCTTGGTTTCAAAATCTACTATAAGCTGCAATAACCAAAACAGTATGGTCCTGGCATAAAGACAGACATAGACCAATGGAGTAGAACAGAGATCACAGAAATAAACTATAGTTCAAATGAATTTCAACAAGAGTAAGAAGCCCAATAAGGAAAAGATACTCTTTTCAACAAATGGTGCTGGAAAAGATGCATATCTACATGCAATAAAATTAACTTGGACTCTTTCCTTACACCATATACAAAAACGAACCCTAAATGAAACAAAGATCTAAACAGAAGAGCTAAAACCATTAAACCGTTCAAGGACAATATATGCGAAAAGCTTCGTGACATTGGAGTTCTTGGATAGGACAGCAAAGCATAAAGTACAAAAGAAAAACTGATTAAATGGGCAAACTCACATTAAAAAGCTGTGTGCATCAAGACATTATTGACAGAGTGAAAAGGCAATCCACAGATGGAATAATACATGTGCAAATCATATCTAATAAAATATTAATATTCAGAAAACATCAAGAATTCTAATAACTCAACAACAACAAAGCCTAATAACCTGATTAAATATGAACAATCAATTGAATAGACATTTCTCTAAAGAAGATGCACAAATGGATGTTAGCACATCAATATCATTAATCATCAAGGAAATGCAGATCAAAACCAGTGAGATAACATTTCACCTCCATTTAAATGGCTATTATAAGAACAAAAAACTGAAAATTACAAGTGTTGACAAGGATGTGGAGAAACTGGAACCCTCGTGCATTGCTGGAGGGGATGTAGAATGGTGCAGCCACTATGCAAAATGGTATGGCAGTTCCTCAAAATTATACAGGATTACCACATGATCCACTTCTGGGCATATAAAATCCCATTTCTGGGAATACACCAAAAGAATTGAAAGCAGAGAAGAGATATGTGCACACCCACGTCCACAGCGGCATTATTCACAGCAGCAGCCCACGTTTTCAAAGATAAATAAATGATAAATAGTGGTATAAACCTACAACTGGATAGTTTTCAGCCTAAGAAGGAAGGAAATTCTGACACACGCTACAGTGATGAACCTTGAAGACAGGAGGCTGAGTGAAATAGGGCAGTCACAGAAGGACAAATACTGTATGATCCCACGTATATGATGTCCCAAAGGAGACAGAAACTCAGGGCAGCAAGGAGAGAGGATGGGGAAGTAGTCTTTAAAGGGGGGGGGGGCAGGGTTTCCATTCAGAAAGATGAAAACAGGCCTGGAGATACACGTTTTTGCACATAAACACATTTAATGACATAGAAATGCATATTTAAAAGTGGTTAAAATAGTAAATTTCATGTCGTGCACATTTGACCACAAAAAAGAGCGGGCATACAGGAATTCTTTGAGGGTGATTTAAAAAATATTCTATATCTTTTAGAGTGGAGGTTACACGGTTGAATGTGAATGCCAGGGTTTGTCTAAGTGAACACAGAATATAGTGCATTTTATGCAAATTCCCTCCTCCCCTCCTCACTCTCTCCCTCTGGCTCCTTTCTCCCCCACTTCCTGATCTATGGGCCCTTTATTCTGCTAACATATTCACTAGATGCGAGGGTTTAAAGAGGAAACTCTGGGATTAATTCAACTTTATAATTTCCATGCCGCTTAGAACAGGGCTTGGCACAGAGTAGTCAATAAAAGCTGGTTGTTAAAATTGTGAATTCAGTAACTTACATTTTTTGAAAACATTAATGCTACTGTTTATCATGAACTTGCTACATGTCTGATTTTAGTCTAAGCTCTTACAAACTTAATGCCATCTACTCCTCCCCTACAACTTAGTGAAGTGGGTGTATAATCCCTCAATCCTCTATTTAAAATTGAGGGTTGGATAAACTTGGTCACTTGTCTGATCACATTCAGCCAGGATTTGAACTGAATCTTCTTGAGTTAGTCTGTGCCTTAACCTCTTGACATGAGTTATACTTAACCTTCTGTTTCTCTAAGCGTCCACTGACTGCTGTGCTGTGTTTAGTTGCTCAGTCATGTGTGACTCTGTGACCCCATCGACTGTGGCCCACCAGACTCATCTGTCCATGGGTCTTCTCCAGAAAGAATGCTGGAATAGGTTCCCATGCTGTCCTTTGAGAGATCATCCCAACCCAGGGATAGAATGCAGGCCTTCCACATTGCAGGCAGATTCTTTCTTATCTCAGCCATCAGGGAAGCCCACTGACTAGCCGAGTGTAAATGTAAACTTATAATCAAGAAGATCTAGAAACTGTTCCCACTGCACAGCTATAGCAGGACAGGTGCTCTGGGGATGTATTCAAGGATCTCATAGTGAGAGCTCATCACAGATGCTGCTATATTTCACACAGACAAAGCAATAGTTCTCTAAGTCCCTTCCTCCTGAGATGCCCTCTGCAATTTTAGAAGACTGCTCTCACTGACATTTTTTCCATTCTCGAGAGTTTGCAGATACAGTCCTAGGATATGCCACCCTCTATTTTGTATCCTTAATAAAAGGGAGGAGGCTGGTATACTTCCCTTGTAACTGCTCAGCATCTCAGGATGGTGACTTTAAGAATGGTGTGAAATTCGAAAATGCTGCAATTATAAGCAGGAGGAGACAGGACAAGTTAAATACCAAGTATCTAGGGAGAGATCATTATCTCAACTAGGACTCAAATGCCAGAATCTTTGGTTGTAATGTCAGTGACTTCCCAATTGCTTAAAAATGGATGAGAATATCTTCATCAGGAAAAGTAGGTATGTGAGTGTGAGAGAAAGAGGTGGACAGACAGAGATAAAGGACACACATTCATCTTTTCAACAAACTTGGAGCATCCCCCGAGTTAGGTGTTGAACTGGACACTGGGACCCAAAGATGGAGGGAGAGTGTTAATATATTTAACAAAAGGCACAGAAGCAGTGCCAACAAGAGCAGGGAGAGGAGTATTTTGAGGAATGGGCTAGAATGCATCAGTTCAGTTCAGTTCAGTCGCTCAGTCGTGTCCGACTCTCTGTGACCCCATGAATCACAGCACACCAGGCCTCCCTGTCCATCACCAATTCCCGGAGTTCACTCAAACTCACGTCCATAGAGTTGGTGATGCCATCCAGCTATCTCATTCTCTGTCGTCCCCTTTTCTTCCTGCCCTCAGTCCCTCCCAGCATCAGAGTCTTTTCCAATGAGTCAATGTTTCGCATGAGGTGGCCAAAGTACTGGAGTTTCAGCTTTAGCATCATTCCTTCCAAAGAACGTCCAGGACTGATCTCCTTTAGAATGGATTGGTTGGATCTCCTTGCAGAGCATAGGCCAGCACAAATATGAATCACTTTATTCCCTCCTTCTACACAGGTGCCTTTCAGTCACCTAAGTCAATGTGGGCATGGCCACTCCAGTAACACACCTGATTGATTCATTTCCTTGCAAAACACATGCTGGATTCTCATGGGGAGTTCCAAACATCAAACGAGAATCCCTACACTGAGATGGCATCAATTGAAATCAATCCCAGTCAAGGTGCATGGGATCTGATAGAGCAACACATATACCCAAGAATGACGGGGAGGAAAGGGGAAGCATGAATTGGCTGAGCCCCTCACCAGCTGCCTGCCTGTAAGGTGGTCTCTGAAAGGACGTTCCAGTGGGCAGGTGAACAGTAAGTGCTGGAAAGTCCAGGAATCAGGAGGAGTTAGAGAGGATTGGGGTCAACATTGGAGCTGGGCTTTTGGAGAAAGGACTCCTGCCGAACAGAGCAGACTGCCAATCACCCAGCTCCTGGGGTGGGTCCAACACAAAGGAGAAGGACATGCGCCAGGGCTCAGTGACCGAAGGGGGTCTCCAGCTGCCAGGCGAAACCAAGGGTCAGAAAGAGCCGGGTTCTGGCAGCAAGTGAGAACCGAGCCCTGAATTTGCTGGCACCTTGACTTAGGATTGGGCTTCCCTGGTGGCTCAGATGGTAAAGACTCTGCCTGCAGTGTGGGAGATCCAGGTTCCATCCCTGGGCTGGGAAGATCGCCTGGAGTAAGGCATGGCTACCCACTCCAGTATTCTTGCCTGGAGAATCCCATGAACAGAGGAGCCTGGTCGGCTACACTCCATGGGGTCGCAAAGAGTCGGACACGACTGAGCGACTAACACACACACACAGAATGCCTTAGGGTGGACATGCACACCTGTGTGGGTGTGGCCCTGTGACCCAGATACTCAGCTGGAGTGCGGCCAT
This sequence comes from Nanger dama, assembly GCA_917880005.1. NCBI lineage: Eukaryota > Metazoa > Chordata > Mammalia > Artiodactyla > Bovidae > Nanger > Nanger dama. The sequence continues at coordinate 4,800,918 of CAKJTW010000076.1, forward strand.
TGGCACAGCAGAGCCTGGGGGAGGGAGCGTGGCACTGCCACTTCCTGTATCCCCCTCTTCCTCTACCTAGGACTCCAGAGAGCCCACCCTAGGCCACTTTGTCCTCACGTGGGCAGAGTCTCTGTCTTTCTTCGACTCTTGCTGATGCCCTGGGAAAGTATCTTTCCTTCTCTATACTTTCCATTTTTGCCTTTCGTCTCCTTGATCTATCTTCCTTGCTTTATTAATACTCATGAAAATACTCCTCAACATTATCGAGGCTGCAAACGCACACTTGAATCAAATAAAAGGAAAGCTATGCATCTTAAAATTAAATTTGGTGCAACAGAAACAATAATAAAAACTCCCAAACTTTTGGAAGTATTCAGAAATGTCTTTGGGAAAATGTTTCCATGTTATCTTCCTGTAATTATGTCTACTTTTCTTCAGCACTGGCATTCACGATAAATAGAAAATTATCATATTCATTTTTCCCCTCTTTTGCGTAATTACTTCTTCTACAACAACATCGTGTTCTATTATTCTTCATGGCGGGTCTATAGCATTTTGGATAATTATGAGTTAAATTATCTTCTGTGGCCTTGCCAGAAACCTTCACAACCACTTAAAACATACTGTATTTCTATTATGCAATGGAAACTTGGTTAATCGAGATCTCATAAATCTTCAGACCCACTGGAGATGTTTAATATTCAAAAGCAAGTTTTCAACATTGATCAGCACTCTTATGGAAGCCAGGTCAAGTCCTTCAGCATCTCTTTGATTTAAGCAAAATGTACCATCTCCAGGGAAGAGGAGGCCACAAGAGGTCAGGCAGACATTGTAGGGTATGAGTCAGCCACAAGGTGAACAAAAAGGGCCTGTGCCCGCTGCTGCCACAGTCTTGACGGTTTAAACTATGAGCATAAAGATGGGGAGACGGGATTACACAATGACTTGGATTTTTGGATCTAAAAACACTGATTTCTCATCTTTCCATTCTTCCACGTGGATCACTTGCTTCCTCCTGGTTCTTGGAGAAATGCTCTGTCATTGGTGTCCTTGTCATCGTTCACCTGCTGGCTCTGTCCTGTCTGCAGGGTCCCTGGAGGTGCTGCTTGTCCTGAGAGAAGTCACAGATGTTCCTGGAGGGCGTAGCGTTCAGGGCAGGGTCAAAGCTAAGGGCATCCATGATTCTGGGGCAGCACACATGGTGGGTGGGACCCCCTGCAGCTTGATTTCTGGCCCCAAGAGATAGAGCAGTGCTTGCTGGTGTGCAGGTGGGAGGCGCAAAGGACCTGCTGGGGGCACAGCAACAGACGGCCACAGCCTGCAACCCAGTGCAGACTTCCTAACCTTTGCTCAAATGCAGGTCCCAGGAACACAGAGGAGCCGTTTGCTTTTTCTGCTTGAAGCTCATGGAAACATTCTCTGCTCTCCCTACCTGGAAGAGGGTACTATCAAACTCAGAAGAGGGGGAAACAGCATTCTAGGAGCAAGCACAGACTCTGACACATAATAACCACGTGACCCAAGGCAAGCGCCTCAACTTTCTGCACCTCAGTCTCTACACTGGGGATTGTAGAGGAACAAAATTCGACATCCCAAAATGTTTCTGGCATGTGGATTATCTCAAGCTGAAAACAGTCAAGGCCCAAGACTCAGGAAGAAACTCTGACCTTCCCAGGAACTGCCTTGAGAATTCAGATAGAGGACCTATTCCAGGACTAGAGGGTCAGGAGAGATGTCTGCAAAGAATACAGCCAGGTGTGGGGGGCAACTCCCAGAGATCAGAGCCCATTCTGCATCCCTCTCTGTTGAACCAACGAACATTCATTTACCAACCAATCTACTTTTTCATCTCCACGTGAACTGCCTTCCTCTACTTAAAAGTCCCACCCACTACTTCCAATATCCTCCTTTGTCTTCAGCTGAGGATGGTGTTCAGGGTGAGGACTTTGGCCTTTGGGTGAGTTATTTAGTTCCCCTGGGTTTCTTCCATGTATATATGTTATAAAACTTCTGTTTGACTTTCTCCTCTTCACCTGTCTGCTGTCTGTTTAATTCTTAGACCAGACAGAAGACCCTAGAAGGGTAGAAGAAAATGTCTCCTTTCCGGACAGGATCATAATATTCTGAAAATTACATGAAACAATAAGTAATTGGCCTGGCACCTGACATACAGTCAATTATGGATGACGGCATCTATTTATTTAAGCCCTACCCCACAGGTTTTACTGAAGGGTCTGCAGTGTGGTCCTGCAGGGAAGGGGCACCAGGCTCCAACACCTCCCTTCTCTAACCTCCTCTACTGAGGCAATGACACACAGATGGAGGCAGGGTGTGTGCTGAGCTGCAGAAACATCACAGCTTCAGTTTTAACATCTTAAAAAAGAGGTGCCAGGTACGAGAAGTCCCAGGAAGGTGCTATGGCTGGAAGGTGAGAAGGCACTCAGCGGGAAGCCTCTCTCCCCAGGGCCCATTCCCAGCCACCTTCCTCCCCAACCCAACGTCAGCTAAAAAGCATCCTCCTACAGGGGAAATGGTACACAAACAAACGAACCCAAAATAGTCTGGGGCCATCCTGAGTGGATTGGAAAAGAAAAAAAATCAAGAAAAGTTAACAGTGCCTAACTTAACAGGCAACGCCATTATCGCCAGCCCTAAACACATGTTTAGGGCCATGACGATGCTTCCCATTGATGACAGTGTTCAAGTCCTCCTTTGGGAAGGATGGATGGGACCTCTTGTCCCCTGCATCTCATGTCTGGACCCCATCAGGTCTGGAGCTCAGGCTGCCCCGTACTGCTCGCCTCCACCCTCCCCCCTATACCAGAGCTAGCTACACGGTGAGCAAGGTAGGCAGGCCAAGGTCCCTTTCTAGAACAGCAGGACTAAAGTGAACCCAAGGACCAAATTTACTTAAAGGCCAAAAAAATGAACAAGGGCTTAGATGGGAACGGCTGAGCTGTTTAGAGCAATCCAGAAAGTCACGGAACACGTATGCTGACTGCCTTAAGATGGGCCTCCCATCCCCGGCACTGGCATCCCTACCAATCGGTGATTAGATGGCCTCAATCTAGCCAGCCTCCCTCTTCCAGGCCTGCCCGATTGGGAAATGCCAGCTTCCCCATCTGCCCCTCTCCCTCCTGGCTCCGCGTGTCTCCCCTGGTCAACAGAAGGCAGGTCTCCGCAGGAACAGCCCTGCTCTCAAGTCCATCACCCTACCGCAGCTGAGAAGACTCCCCTCTGCTCTGCTACCCTGCTCCTCACCTTGTCCCAGGGATGCTGCAGCCTTGGGGGCCACTGGTGGACTCAATGTCCCCCCGCAAGGGATCGCACCAGAATGCAAGTCCCCCAGGCCCCGAAAGGCTCTAACCAACCACCATATTGTGAAGAGAACGGAACCCTTTCGCTGTGAGCATTTTATCGCTGCAGATTAACACTCCAGAAAAAGAGACTGGGCTCCTTTACAGTGGAGTAAAGCATTCAGCCCAGATGTATCATTTTGGATCCTCAGTATCCATGATGGTGTCTGTAGCCAACACCTAGGTCATGGCTTCGTGCCTCTAGGAACTCACAGTCCAACCACACCCACATGTAACTGACATGTACAGAGTGTGTATCCATCAGAACAAAGATTTGCACAGGCGTTATGGGAGCTCAGATGAGATGACCATGAGCAGAAAGCAGGGCGCTGGCTGGCACTGCGGAAGGACTGAGAATTCTAGAGCTCTGTGTGTGTGGTAGGTGGGTGGAGGAGAATGCTAGAGCTCTGTGTGTGTGGTGGGTGGCGGTGGGCGGGGGCAGGAGAATTCTAGAGCTCTGTATGCATCTGTGGGAGGGAGGAGAAATGAACTCAGAAAGGACAGAGCATCACAGGTCATCACTGAGGTTTTGTTTGGCTCCTATAACAACCTGCACTTAGGTGTTGCTTTCTAATCAGCATAATAACACCATCTCTTTCATCTCCTCGATGCCTTAGATGGGGCAGATACCATCCCCAAGGGTACACAAATGAATTCAAGTGCTCAAAATCATTTGGCAGGTGAGGGAAGGAGCAAGAATCAAGCCCAGGTGGTATGCAGGCTCCCAGGCCTGTTGCTCCTTCTCAGGCAATACAGCAGCTTTAAGTGGTGAGGTCCATGCACACAGGTAAGGTTATGTAAGTGTGGGCAGGCCCAATGGAGACCAGCCTTGCTCAGATACTCTGGGGCAGGAAGGGGATCTGGGGCAGCAGTTCTCAACATGAGAAATACTAGAAGAGATCTTTAATACACCCAGGCCCAACTCCAGACATTTTGCTTTAACTGGTCTGGGATCCTGGCCACAGAACATCTAAAATACATCTCCAGTCACTCCCGGGGCAACTCAGGCTAGCTGAGTGGCCCTGTGTGGACGTGTACTCGGGTCCACATCTGAATCCACCTTCCCAAGCCAAGAGCGGAGCCATTTCCCCGACTGAAGTCCTGATTCAGTTTAGGTAACTGAAATTCTGGAATTCACGTGCTGTGGCCTTGTTTGGAATAATCGAGTGGCTCTTCTGAATGTTCTAATGCACACAAAAGGAAAGCTGCTGATGGAGAGGGCAAAAGGCAGAGAAACACCCAGGAAAAGACAGGACGCCTTCCTGGGAGCCTGACTGCCTTGGTGACTTTGGCAAAATCCTGTGGCTCAGATTCCTCCTTGGCAGTGGTTAACCTCCCAATACTGGGTTCCAAAGAGATTAGCTCAGAACTCCAAATGAAAATGCGAGGGTATTTTAGACGAGAGTTTCTAAGCATAATCCCAGATCAGCCAGCCTGGATCAGCAAAACTGATTATCCTGCCATGCTTTAAAAAAAAAAAATCCCTCCCCAGGTTGCTGGTGGGAACTTTTCCCACTTAGCAGAACAGTTACAGCAACAACCCCCACTTTCAGCCTACTGAAATCCCCTCAGAATGTTCACGGACACGGATGATACGGTCCACTGCAAAACTGAAGCCAATTTAGAGAAAACTGAGGTCCAGGTGAAAACACATCTGGTGAGCACTGCGTCACTGAAATAGCCTAATAGATACCACACTGAGCATCCTGGGCTCCCTTCCTGACGTGGGCAATGATTCAGACACGGGACTTCTAGACACTTGTCACATCTAATCTAATGCAGAGGCACAGAACATTTTTAACCCAACAGCAGATAATTGTAATGAAATGATTCTGGCCAAGAGGGCCCATTTGTAATAATGAATTCAAATCAGATTCATAGCAGCTATAATTCAGACACTGTGAATACCACCTTCATTTTCCATATCATCTCTCTTCCAAGAAGGCAAAATAACTCCATAGTCACATAATTATTTTTACTTTTCAAGTAGCCCTGTGAAGTAGTTATGAGGAAGATAATATTGCCTCATCTACATAAAATGAGTTCCTTTCACGTTCAATCAAAGACCTGGCACCACAAACATGCCTCCGAGGAAGGAGATCACCCCTCTCGAAGCCGAACAGGGTCTCACTGAAAATTTCTAAGGAGGACCGAGCTTTCTCCTTCCCTTGGCTTCTCCTGGTTGGTCTTCGACCTATGAGACTTCATTCAAGATTGAGAAACAGGCTTGGATTACTTTGATCCGAGGCAGCCAAATATGAACAGACTTTCTATGGCTCTGACTAGTGCACCTGGGAATCAGTCAGTGTTTTCCGTGCCTTCTGAACATCTGATGCATTCAGAACACTAAATTCCCAAACACAGAATTCCCAGTGCCACACCTTTTAGGAGAATAGAGAGTGACTGCGGTTACAATTTTTTAGAAGCAAAAAAACCCAACAAGATGATACATCTATCTGGGGTTGAGGCCATGGACTTCCAGAGACGGGAAACAGGATGCCCGCCCCCTTGGAGTCCTGACAAACAAGGTTTTCACTGAGACGGGCACACAGCTGTCGAGAACAGAAGGGGAGAGACTGAGACCCCCAGAAATCTGTGAGAGTTATTGATGTTATTTTAAGAAACACTGTGATCGTAGTGAAATCAGAACCTTAAAAAATAAGGGGATAGTAAGAATTCAGTGATCAAAGATGGAAAGACAAAAATGAATAACACACAAAAGCATATAAAATGGAGGCATTTGATAAAAATAAAAGAAAATATAATAAAAGAGGAAAACATGAGAGGTAAAAGAAAGAGAATACAGAAAGATTAAAATGGGGAAAATGCACGGAATTTCTCTATTTCAGGGCAACTTACACAGAAGTCAAGAGGCAAAATCATCGTTAAGATGGGCTTACTTTAAAAGAAATAAAGCATGCCGTCGAGCAGATAACAGTTATATTCAAATATGTAAGGTTTTTCTTTCTTTTTCTCCACAAAGCACAAAAAGCAACTATTCAGCTTTTCTCTTTTTTATTCCCATTCCCATTACGAAGCCCAGCTGCTTAACATTGGAATTGAAGATCATGAAAACAGGCCAGCAGCTAATAAAAACGCAGCTCAAAGCTGACCCTCTGCTGGTGGACCAGTGTTACTACATCCCAGAAAGCTTTAACTTTCTGGGACAAGAAGAGGCCGGAGGATTTTGGAAAGTTCAGCACTGAGACCTCATCCTGTGCTACGCCTCTCTGTCCCTGGTAAGAGGGTATGAATTTGGAGGATGAGAGAGAGGTACACAGCATTGGCACCCCTTAACACCCACCGCCATTTCCCCACGTCGCCTGGGGTAACACACACCGTAGCCTGGCTGTTACTCTGAGCAGACTGGGCCTCTGCGCATGTGCCTCGCAGGGCGTGGACCAGCCCCTCACCCCGGGATCTCTCTGATGCAAGGAAGTAGGCACGTTATACTCTCCCTAGTCCGGAGCAGCCCAGGAGTGTTCCCTCCTGCTGGAGGTCGAGAAAGGAGGTCTGTCTCCATTCTGTTTTTTCTCCCTCCTTCTGGGGCCTCCATGCACCAGCAGACAGGGTTCTAGGACCTGTCCTTGGGCTCAGAAGAAAACACAGTGAGACCACCCAGAAGGCAAGCATCCACCTCCACGCCTGGCCTTAAGAAGGAAGAGTAGTGGTCGCGTGAGGCCTTCCTTTCCTTCCCCAGGGAGAGGCTCGTCAGGGCTGAGAGGGACACCAAGGAAATCGAGGGCCGAGCAGGAAGGGAGCCCCACCCTCACGCGTTCCTTGAAGCTGCCAGGCTTCTTCGCTGCAGAATCTGGGGCACGATGTTTTATTTCCACCGTAACCATCAAAGTCACAGGCAGGGCAAATGCATTCACCCCGTGCACACTGTGAGCAGAGTTAAGCTGGGACGTCCCTGAATCTGTCTCCGAGGACCAGAACTGCCTCATTAAAGGGATAAAAGATGATATCTGCTGAGCTGGTGGAAAGTGGTGGCTGCATTTTTATTAAAGTCTCTGCTGCAGCAGGCCGGGTCCCTAAAGGTTCATATTCCAAGAATCTCCACCCCTTTGCCTGGAGCCCGTAAGTGCTTCTCTGTAACTCATTAAGGTGAAACAAAAAGCTTTCCTATTGTGCTTTTCACACAGGAGTGTTGTCGTTGCATAAAAGAGGCATGTTTCCTCTCCCTGGGCCGAGCCTGCAAAGATAAAACTGCCCTCGTAATTTACAACCGGGCCCCAGGAGCAGCACACGGGGTTGGCATGGATGGCTGCAGACTCATAAAGGGCCCGGGCCCAGCAGCTGGCAATTCCAGAGCCGGAAATTTCAGGTATCCCGCTGGTAGAGGCCAACCAGCCCTCTCTGGACCACCGTACCTCATCACATGCCTTCCCGACTGTGAGACAGCCCCCAGGGCACCAGTGCCCCCAAGCTCAGACCCCAGTATTTCAATGCCAGGGCTCGCGTCGCAGTGCCAAGCCTAGCCACAGCCTCATGGATACATGCAGTCCCAAGCCTGGACCTCAGGACTCGCTCCGAAAACCCGGGGCCAGAGAAGCCACAGCGAACGACCAAGCTGTCCAGGAGAACGGGTCCCAGCTGCCACAGAAAGCCAGGTGGGCACCTCTTGGGCCTGCAAAAGACCTCTCCCACGCTCGTCCCCCACGCAGGTCTCCGGTCCTCTCTCGCTCACCGGTTCCCACCGAATCCCATCCGAGGGGCTCAGTCCCCCGCCGAAGTTCAGCTCCCTACCTGAGGGTGGCGCTCTCCCCCTGCCGGACCGTCACGTTGTCCATCGCCTTGGGGAAGGTGGCATCTCCGCTGCGCACGGGCACTCCTGTGGGTACAAGGAACAGCAGCCTGAGAGACACGACCACGAGGCACTTCCAGGGCAGGAAGAGGGACCCACAGACCCCCATCCTCGACAGCCACAACTTCCCAGAACTCCGGCGGCGGCTCGGTCCTCGTCCCCCGCCCCGCACGCCGGCGGGTCTCGGGCAGCCGCGCGGGGAGGGGAGGCAGGGGCTGGAACCAGCCAGAAGCGGAGAGGGGGCTAAAGAGAAGCGGAGTCCAGGCTCTCCGGAGTCTACTGATTCTTCCTCAGATCCTGCCTCAGCTTTCCAGCCTGGCACAACCAGATGCCCCCTCCTGCATCCAAAACGCTTTCTCGATGCTCCCCTGGGGAGGAGGGAGGCGGCCGGGAAGGGAGAGGAAGGAGGAAGGTGCGGGATGAAGGTCACGGTTGTTCTTTCTCTGCCTTTCTTCGAGATGCTACTTTAACATTCAGTTGGGCACGTCCTGCCGAGGTCTGGCATCAAAAGTTTATAACCCAAAGAAGCCAGGCAAGTGTCTCCGACATAAAGGAGATGTCATAAAAGCTGCCGCTTCAAGGAGAGGAGAGAATGTTTTATTAGATCACACATATGTACAGATGTATTTAGAAACCAGCCCGAGTCTCCGATCTGGAACGCCAAGGCGGTAAAAAGTTCCACCGCGGGGACCCGCAGCCGCGGCCAAGTCCAACGATCCTCCGGAGCGGTGGGTGCCTGGCGTCCTCGCCGCAGCCCGGGCGGCGACTGGCGGCCGGCCCGGCCCGCGGAGCGCCCGCGGCGCAGGCTCGGGGCGCACGGGGAGCGGGCAGACGGCGCGCCCGCCTCTCCGGGGACGCGGCGCGGGGCTCGGGGACGCGCGGACGCCACGCTCAGCGGCCGCCCCCGGCCTCCGCGCTGTCGGCCTCCCGGGAGCAGCCCCGACGCGCGCGGGCCCCGACCGCCGGGGTTGTCATGGCAGCAGCTCCATCACTGACCGCCGCTCTCCGCGGTGCCCGCCCCGAGCAAGCGGGCTGATCGCGCGCATCCCGGCGGGCGCGGGGTGCGGACTCCCACCTTAACCCCCGCCGCGCCGCCCACTCGCGCCAGGAGCCGCGCGGGCCAGGCTGCCACCTCCCCGGCTCCTCTCTCCCGCGACACCGCGGCTGCCCGGGAACGCTGCGCCCCTTTCGGCGGCTTCCTACGTGCTGGCGGGAGGGAAGGGCGGGAGAGGGAGCACGGGGACCGCAGCAAATTGGAAACTGACTCGCACCTTCCCTCCCCGGATGCCGGATGCCAAGGCAGAAGTTGCCAAACCCCGCCCTGAAGAGCTCAACTAGGTTTCCCGCGCCAGAATGCCGACTCAGTGCGCGCGGTGCGAGGCGTCCACAGCTCTGCCGTCCCCACTCCACGTGGCCGAGCTACAGTCCCATCCCAGAGCGAGCTTTCCTGGGCTCTGGCGAGATGGTGGAGCACTTTCTGCTCCGGTGACCCACCTTGGAAATACTCCTGGCCCTAGACTTGCTCTCTCTCTCTCCAAATGGCAAAGCTGAATGTCTCCCTACCGCATCACGTGCTAAATCGTCTCCATCCTACTCCATATTACTACCCAAGGATCTCAGTGTAAGCATACAAGAGCTGGGAAAAATACACCGAGATCCTAAAAAGTATTGACTGACTTTTACAAAATCTGTGTGTTGCTTTATGATCACAACATGAAGTGGAACCATCATGCATCTGGAGAGGAACTGGTGAACACAGTCTGTCAGTTTGGAGTGCCAAGGCATTTCTTCTGGTCAAGAGCTGAAGGCTTTCCCTGGGCCTATTGAGAGGATTTCTTTCTGTTCCCCTGGCAAAAGCCACACCTTATTGTGTGGCTCCTGTGCTTGTATCATAGTCATAATTGAATGGTTGCTAGGTGCATTTTGCTTTACTGTGTTGGTACTCAAATCCTTTGCAATATTAGCCTGGGCTCTGAACAATTGTTCCAATGAAATGTAATTCAGAAATAAGCTGTAAACTCTTGCCATGGATTGTGTTAATTGCTGAAGGGCACAAAAGCATGCTACCTGCTCTCAGTTATAAAGGACTGGACACAGATACTGTACTACAATGTACTGTGGGCTTCCCTGGTGGCTCAGTGGTAAAGAACCCGCCTGCCAATGCAGGAGACATGGGTTCAATCCCTTGCTTGGGAAGATCCCCTGGAAAAGAAAATGGCTATCCATTCCAGTATTCTTGCCCGGAGAATCTCATGGATAGAGGAGCCTGATGGGCTACAGTCCATGGGGTCCCAAAGAGTCAGCATGACTTAGCGATTAAACAACTATATACTGTACTACGATAAATATAAAATACAAATAAATGCTGTCCATCCTCCACCCCCTGCAAAAAGATAACTACACATATCCCAGGTCTAAAGTTTTTAATTAGAGCATGGGACCTCAGGAAGAAAGAATACTTGTTGCTAGTTACGCCACATGAGTTGTGTAAGTTTTAATACAGTGAAAGTACCTGGAGTTCCTTCCAGGAAAGCAGGCATTAACAATGCAGGTGGGTAGTATGCTTCCTAGTGAGCTCCATGCCAGGAGGGGTAATACATACTAGGAGGAGAGGCAAGGCCTCAGAGAGCAGCCTAATAACTTATTCTGGGATCACCCACCAGTTTTAACGACACACATCTTTCCTTAAGACCTGAGTGTAGCTGCGTTTTCTGTATACACATTGCACACAACCCTCTAAATCACGAGATGTTCTTGTCCATGTCCTGGAAGGACTTCAGTCATGCAAAGGGGAGAACTGGGCCTGGGCTTACACTTTTCTTCAATTACAGAGTTTGTCTCTTGAACACCAAGGGTGTGAGCCATCAGGATGGGTCAGGCTGCCACACAAGTAACGCAGATCCTTCCACTTGGTTGCCAGGCACACGGATGACCAACTCACACCACTGCCGGTTCTAGCACTTCTCACGAGGTGCAGCTGGGCTGTTCCCAAAGGCTGAATCAGCCCATGTAGGACTGCTTGAGATGAAGGGCGTTGTTGGAAAAGAAAGCAGAAAAGAACATGAGATTCCAGGTGTGAGGAAAACAGGTGGGGCAAGAACAGAGGCAGAGATAAGATGAAGCGAGACATCGTGAGATGGTCAACTTTTTATTTTTGCAGGGCTGACTCCCCCCAGCTCGAGATATCTGGAGTCCTAGAAAATGGGGCCATCATCTTTCTCTTCCGTGAGTCGGCTTTCTAGCTAGTTCAGTATTTGTGGGTGAATAAGTGGATTGAACTTAAGATCTAGTGAATCAGAGAAATAACGGCAGGGGTTTGATTTTTGTGTGAATCTACACCTGTCTACAGTTTGGTGGGGGTGATTCACTCATCTATAAGGCATTGCTAGTGACCAGTGTATCCTTTGAGATAGTAGAAGGCCAACCTAGACTGAAATGGGAAAGGGAAAAGGGGGTGAGCTCCTTTATAGTTTATATCAGCAGATTTCTATGAAATGCTTGACTTGACACCAAGGTAGGGAGCCCCTACTAGCTATGCCTTGCTTGGATATATGATGACATACATGAAGACACATAAGATGAGGATGGATTAGAGAACTCAGCACACTGGTTCTGCAGTTGGATCATCCATTCAGACACTGACTCCTCTACCGTTCTGCTGTGTGACTGGTATCTAATAATGCCTGTCTCACCTATTTCATAGGATTTGAGGGTACTGTGAAACGTCCCCAAGATTAGGTTGGAAGGTAGGTCGGTTAAGGTGGCAGACATGGAAAACATTGCCTGGAAAGAAGGGAATTTATCCCTTGGTGTTCCCCAGAGGAGGAGGCATGCCACACCACGCAGGGTTGCTTGGGGGAAGCACCAGGAAGCAGAAAGAACAACCACTAAGTCACTTCAGTCGTGTCCGACTCTGTGCAACCCCACAGACGGCAGCCCACTGCACTCTGCCATCCCTGGGATTCTCCAGGCAAGAGCACTGGAGTGGGTTGCCATTTCCTTCTCCAATGCATGAAAGTGAAAAGTCAAAGTGAAGTCGCTCAGTCATGTCTGACTCAGCCACCCCATGGACTGCAGCCTACCAGGCTCCTCCGTCCATGGGAGTTTCCAGGAAAGAGTACTGGAGTGGGGTGCCGTTGCCTTCTCCAAGAAAGAACAAGGAGAAAGTCAAATCCAGAGGCTTTATGGTAGTTTCCAGGTGAAGGAATGGACAAGGCAGGGTAGGCGAGCTTAATCGAACATAGGGTTGGGTTGTTTGAATAATTGTGACAGCCTCAGACTCTCCCTATATCCTCCAGTTGTCCAGTACCTGGCCCTGGGGTGACTCGAGGCAGGGGAAACACTGGCTTGGTAGAGAAAGTGGTTAGGGTTGTGGGCTCTTAATGGGTTGGTTTGGCATATGAATGGCAGGTTGAAGACTAGTCATTTGCTATCTCTAGAAATAGCTAGCCCTGGAGAGTCTGGAATTAGAAATCCTCCAAGATGTCAAAGCATCATAAAATACAGAATTTAAAAAAAAAAAACAAAACTCAAAACATGATTAATACAGGATGACAATTAATGAGACAATTGCCAAAGGAATTGGCACCATGGAAGCACTTTGCAATCATAAATTATGATTATATAGCAAAATTCTCACTTTCCTGTGATGACAACTTGGGACATGTAAAAAAAAATACAAATAAGAGGATTTAATTGGCCCATGGGCCAACCTAAGCTTTGATTCAGGTCTTACAGACATCTAGATATTTAGGGTGATTTGTAATAGGAAATGCAAGTTGGACCCAGTGCAGTTTAATAGCCTCAGAGAACTTAAAGCAAGGAGGTGACATGATCTGATGACCTTTAAGATATCTCTTTGTCATGAAGAGAAGAGGTTTCAAGGACACGAAGTGGAATCAGGAGTAGAAGAGGGAAGAGACGATGTTGGTGACCGTGGTGAACAGGGTGATGGAGAAACAGGGAAAGATAAGGAGTGTGCTGTGGAAGCGCTGTGGCCAAGGCTCCCTGAGAGTCTACATGTTGAGGCTGAGGAAATAAAAAGGTGGGGGTTGAGTCTGAAGTGGCACAATGCCTGGTGGTGGGGATGAATCCAGAAGAAATAGGTTTAGGGAGGCAGAAGTTGAAAGAGTGAGTAAAACACTGTATGAGACAGTCGGAAGGAGCCATGGGCTGGCAGCAGGAGGAAAGAGGCTGAAGTCACATCGGAGCCCGAGGACGCTGGTGCCCCAGTTAGGCCCCCTGTTACAGGGGAAAGGGTAATAAAAACCTCTCTCCATCTGCTCTGTGTGGGTAGGGCAGGGGGAGTATGTGATCCGTGGAACCTTCACCCCACATCCAGAGGCCCCTCTGCTTTTGTTTGTAAATTAGAAATAAATCCCATCAGTTTAAACTCCAGAACCTACGCCGTTCTAAAGTTTAGTGATTCCACTGTTTTTCCATTGTCCCAATGTTTTTCCTCTGCTCTCTCACGTCTCAGCTTCTGTCTAGATTCTAAGACTGTTAGGGGGTGAGACTGTGAATTTTATCAGTTTGGTTTTAAAAAAATGCTATTCACTTACCCTTAATGAAGCCGACGGGGAGTCAGGGGCATATTTAAGTCTTTTTCTTCTGTAACCTATCAGCTGTCATGTAGGTCAGTCAAAAGCCTTTGTTTTACTGGGTGGTAGGTCAGAATATAGACACCTGAATCCAACCTCTAAAATCTACTTCTGGGTGATTTTACATAATACCCTTAACTTTGATCACCCTGAGTTCCCCTACCTGTAAATACAGCCAATGATAGTAATGATTGTGTACGGTACTTGTGAGTGTTCAATGAAATACTGAATATAAAGCAGTCGGTTCCCTGCCTTGCCATCAGTAGGCATCCATCAATATTCATCCTCACTATCTATAGAAAGAGACGTAATTCCCTTGTCATCATTTTTTTTTCTCTGAAGTGGCTCAGGGGGCAGATACACTGCACAGAGCAGGACAGACAAATCTCCAAGTTGTTCAGAAGTTGCGTGTGTGTGATGTGGGAAACTGAACAGGTCTCTCTCTAATTTTAAAGAGCCGATTTTAGAACTAGAAGTCACCTAAGGATCAAAGTGGTTATTACTATGATTTCCTTGTACCATGGAGAGGCTGCCTAGCTGAGGATAGCTATGGGGAAATCTGCATCCAGCAGAAATATCTGAATTTATCTAATGAAATTTGTATCCAGTTGTAAAAGCAATTTCAAACTGTGTGTTATTCATAAATAAGGAAAACTTACAGCTTGTGTTTATCTGAGAGAAGATTGTACCCAGCTGCTCTGTGTGTGCCTTAGGAAGAAAGAAAGTAAGAAGCTAGAACATGATGCATATTTATATTCCAGAAACCAACCTAAATCAGGAGGACCCAATGGGGCAGGATGATCGAGGAGGCATGGAGGCTGAGCCAGAGGACATTGGCTGTCTTGGACCCTCAGGACATGCAGCTATCTTAAACTAGAGATATTCACTAGTAAACAGAGAGGTCAGAACCAAAAATGAACTGAACCAAAAGCCTTCTGTTTTTTAGGTTCAAGGAAATTTCCAAGAAATGGAAATATACCAGAATGTAATGCTTTGGATGAGACACAAGTTCTGTTCAAAATAAAACTCAAAGCAATTCCTTATAATAACTGCCTACATGGCCAGTGTTAGACGGGAACGAAGAATTTCATTTCCTTTGTCTTTTTGCTCCCTTGATAACTGAGGCAAATGTATGTGCTTTTTTGAAGTATAACTGACCTATAAAGCTATAGTACTCTCAGGTGTATGACATAATGATTAGATATTTGGATCTGTTGCACAATGATCACCACAGTAAGTCTGGTTGACACCATCCCTACATAGTTACCATATTTTCATCTTCCCTGGTGGCTCAGATGGTAAAGCGTCTGCTTACAAAGCAGGAGACCTGGGTTCAATCCTTGGGTCGGGAAGATCCTCTGGAGAAGGAAATGGCAACCCACTCCAGTACTCTTGCCTGGAAAATTCCATGGACAGAGGAGCGTGGTGGGCTACAGTCCACGGGGTCACAAAGAGTCGGACATGACTGAGCGACTTCACTTTCTTTCACTTTCCCTTGTGATAAGGACTTTAGAGACAAAGAGATTTTAGTGGTTTTCCTGGTCCACTGCTGACCCGAGGCCAGACTTCAGGTCAGTGGAGTCTCATGCTGCCCTCCTCCTTCCATCATCAACCACATCACAATCTCTCTCGGGTCTCATGTGCTCGGGCCAGTGAGAAGAACCAGCAGTGGACAGGAATTAATCTCCCCGTTGCACATCCCAGCTCTGCCTCCTGTAACTGTGATTGAGGGCACACCGCTCATCCTCTCTAAGTCTGTGTGTTCTCATCTGTAAACAGGGTTAACAGGAGCTTCTTGGCAGGGCTGCCCTGAGAATGAGGACAGCTCAGCCGGCTTGCTGTACCTGGCACACTGACTGCCATCAAAGACCATAAAACTCCTCTTGATGCCAAAATGACTGAAACTGACCAAAACGAACGAAACAGCAACAGAAGCAAAACGTGAAGCGCACAAGATTCACTTTGTGAAAAGATATAGAGGATATATTCCCCACGACCGAAGGAGTGATCTACTGATGAATTACAGTCCAGTTGCTGTAATAGTGGCCTCACTGGCCTACGTTCTTCCTTCAACGTATCTGACACACGTGGGTCCTTGTAACTAACTCTCTCTCTCATCAGGATCACATGGTCCCTGAGAGCAGGTGTTTCTTCTGCTCATCCCTGATTCCTCTGCAGTGGACTGGAGCCTGGCATGGCATAAATACCAGCAAATATTTGCTGCATGAGAGAACTGATGTCCACTTCCCATGGTCTGTGGAATGTCAGTAAAGCTGACAGCCGAGGATCCACCTCCATCCCCACCATGATGCTTCTTCCTGTCCTCATCCCCTCCCTGGCCCCCAGACTCCTCAATGGTGGGACATCACAAGGCATCAACCACACTGAACGTCTCCTTCTAGAAAGGCTGGAGCCTCCTGCAAAGAAACCAGTTTCCATGAGCCATTCAATAAAGTCAGCCTAATTAGTTTATAGTCACATCACATAGAGTTCTATAAATCAAATCATATAAGCCATAATATTGAGACCTACAAGCCATAAAAAGTTTTTTAAATGCTCAATAGGAGTTATTACAGTCTCACCAACCACCCCCGCCCCCAACCCAAGTCTCATTATAGCTTCCAAGCTGACAGGTAGAAATTGGATCACTCCACCTGAGAACCAGGGTATGCAAGAGAATCTGAACTTGCCACCCAGGGCCATGGGCAGTGGGCCTCTGAGCCCCAGCTTTCTCACTGGTTAGCCAGGCAACAATGTACTTTTTCTTCCTTTGAAGAACTGTACAAGCTGTACATGAAACCCCAACAGAGAGCTCAGCACTGGGGGTTCCTGTACTCTGATGCTCCACCTGCTCCCTGGCCCCCTTCCTGTGAAGATGAACCTGAGCCTCCAAAGTCTTAGAGGGGATCTAGAACTTGCCTCTTACATTATATGTTGAGTACTTGCAATCTTATCTCATTAGCCAAGCTTTGAAAAAATATATTGTTCATTTATTTTGTTGACTAATTCATTATTTTTGTTTTGTTTTGTTTTTTAAATTTTTATTTATTTATTTATTTTTTAATTACAATACTGTATTTGTTTTGCCATACATTGACATGAATCAGCCACAGGTGGACACAATCTTTTCTGACCAATTGTGTTAGTTGCCCAATCATGTCCAGCTCCTGCAACCCCATGGACTGTAGCCCACCAGGTTCCTCTGTCCATGGCAAGAATACTGGAGTGGGTTGCTATTTCCTCCTCCAGGGGATCTCCTCACCCAAGGAATGAACCTGGGTCTTCTTCATTGCAGGCAGATTCTTTACCATCTGAGTCACCAGGGAAGACCCTACTTATTGAAAAAACTTTGCTGGGTCAGGGGATACAGAACATAGGATATAGTACCTACCCACAGGAGTTTATAGTCTAGTAGGCAAGTGAATCAGATATTGTAATACAGTATGGTAAGATTTAAAGTTAAAGTATGCAGGGATGTTACACATCTAAGAGTTGGACCATCTAAATTAGATGAGGGTTCTTGGAAAACTGTTCAAAGGAAGTGACTTTGAAGGGCACTCTGAGAGACTGAGAGGGATTTAGTCTGTCACTGGATTTCTAATGTTGGCAACTGAGTGGACGATATGACCAATCACAGTGAAATGGGAAGGGCAGTGGATCCTGAGTGAAGGAGGATAAATGGTAAGTGCTGAAGATAAGGTGCCAGTGAAACATCCAAGGAGAGATTTCTGTTGGCATTTGGATATTTAGGTTGTGAGCCTACGTGCATGCATGCTAAGTCACTTCAGTTGTGTTCAACTTTTCATGATTCTATGGACTCTAGCCTGCCAGGCGTTTTTGTCCATGAGGTTCTCCAGGCAAGAATACTGGAGTGGGTTGCCATGCCCTCCTCCAAGGGATCTTCCCAACCCAGGGATCCAACCCACCTCTCTTATATCTCCTGCATTGGCAGGTGGATTCTTCACCACTAATGCCACCTGGGAAGCCCCCTGAGCCTGAGAAAGTCATAATGTTTTGAGCTGTGGATTTTGGAATCATCTTTGTTTATGGGGAGCTGGAGCCCTGGGTCCTGAGGCAGTTGTTCAGCAGGAGCATCATAGGGAGGGAATGGAGCATTAGGTGGGAAGTCTGGGCAACACAGGCCCTAAACGGGTGGAGGGAGGTCTCCTGAGGGAGTGTGCACACTGGCCAGAAAAACAGAAGGGAAATCAGGGATCAGTGACCTCCTGGACTACAAAGAAGAGAGTGGTTAAAAGTGTGATGCTGGAGAATTCAGGCCACTGAAGGATGGCCCACCATGCATCTGGCCTGCATGGTGGGACAATGGTGGCTTCGGCAGAAGTGGTTTCCCGTGGGGCAGCAGAAGTTGGGTGGTGAGCTGAGGAATGATGGAGAGAGCAGGTGGGAGGTGTGACATATGAGACGGGGAAAGGCAAAGGGAGGCTCTGACTGCATGGACACGAGGGAGGGTGGCGCTGGGTTTTACTTTATTTCATCTATAGCCTGATAGCCCTTGGTACTGATATATGGAATCTGAAGACAAGAGTCCCTGGACCTGTCAGAGACCTGTGTGTGCTCATCACAGTATTTTGTGTGTGGCTGATGATTAATGAGTATATGTCAGATGCATTGCTTCAGGTCAGATGTTCCATCTGTAGACTTGCTCAGGGACAGACCAATCAACCAATATTCCAACATTTAAAAAACAATTACAGTGGCCATCATCAACAGCAGCAGCATCACCAGTGCTCGTCACCACCATCCTCCCCATTGTCACCATCGACACCGTCATAACCATCACCACCTCCACCAGCATCCTGCTGCGTGCCAGACGCTCGGGTACATGCCTCACAGGCACCACCTCCTGTCCTCCTTTTAACATCTCTGGGAGAAAGGTCTCGTTATGATTAGATTAAGAAACCAACACATGGGGAAGAAAGGTTGTTCCTCGTCATTTCTAGGAACCCAAAGTACAAAATGCCAAATCTTTTCCCTCTCCCATCACGGTTCACTGCTGTCCCAATAGCAGCCATAACAGTTCCTGGCAAATAGCACATTTTCAATAAAATGTTTATTCAATTAATAATAAAAACCAGTTATGTATCTCCATTTCATAGCCCCCAATTTCCCAGACATTAGAGCTATTCAAGATGCACATTCCAAGTATTAGATAATTGAAGACATTTGTCTTCATTTGGACATTGGATGATATTTTATTGGTAGCAATTTAGCTTGAGATGGGGCAGAAGAATTAGACTAGTTGAATGTATGTCAGTCCAGATGCCCTGTGCCCACATACCGCTGATGCTGGACCATGCTGTTAGCTGTTTATCCTGGAGGAAGGTCCTCATGGTGGGGAAGCAGGGGGCTGGGCCCCTTGGTTAACATGCACTGTGGACAGGCTCCAGAGAGGAGTATTCTAATTGCTGCATGACCTCAGCAGTGGGAACCATACTTGTGATGGGTGTGATCACGTGGTGTGGAGTGAGTCTCTCATAAAATGTTATGACATCACAGTGTCCAGCTCTGATTCCTGTATTTGTGTACGTTCTCAAGCTCTCACACTGGCACTTGTGTTCTGGTCACATTTTAAAATGTCCTTTTTATGGTGGGTTTTGGCTGAAAAAGTTTGAGGTACCTTGGCCTGAACAGTCTCTAAAATTCTGCTGGCCTCCCAGCAGAATCACCACAGCCACACTGGTATCCAGGATTTGTCTCTGGATTAGTCCTCATCACTAGTGTCCCCCAACCTCCAATACCTGTCTCTGGGGAGGTAGAAAGGGATGTGGGAAGAAGAGATACTTAGGGCGAAGCTTTGTTATAGAAGGTAAAAATGAACCCCGCCCTGTCCAATCGCCCACCTAGTAACCTCAAGCGTTCTTTAAAAATGGAATTGGGTGACTGCCTGTAGTATGTTTCAGGAAGGAACATCACCCACAGATGCCCTATCGTGTGGCAAGACTCCGGTTATCAATTAAGGCATGGGAATAGAGTAACAGGTGTCTGTCTTGCCCCTAAAACTGAACATAAACCCAATGCCTGGACCTCTTACTTCTAATAGGAAGATTGAACTACTCAGGATAGGACACCAGAGAGAGAGAGTTTGGAACCTGCTGCTTCTATTGCTGCTATGAAAAATAATATTGAAAACCACAGTAATAATAGTAACAATAATAACTGAACACACACAGCATACCCGAGTCTAAATTAAATGATTTATACACATAACTGCATCAGCCTGCCCAACAGTCTTAACTTCATAGATGGAAAACTGAGGCTCAGATAGGGTGATATCTGCATAAGATCAGAGTGTCAGGAATGGAGATCTCCCTCTAAAGGCTCAGGTATTTCCTTCTAGCATGGGAACATCAGAAATCTGGTGCTTTCTGCATCAGAGTCCCCTCATCCAAAGCCAGGAGTCCCACGTGTGTGAAAAGCACAACTATTGTGCAAGCAGAAAGCCAGAGCA
Organism: Nanger dama; assembly: GCA_917880005.1. Classification (NCBI taxonomy): domain Eukaryota; kingdom Metazoa; phylum Chordata; class Mammalia; order Artiodactyla; family Bovidae; genus Nanger; species Nanger dama. Next base: position 4,821,141 of record CAKJTW010000076.1, read on the forward strand.
AGGCCAGCAGCAGGGCTGAGGACAGCAGGGATGAAAAGGGGCACAGGGGGCGCAGGCAAGGGAGGACCCTGGGAAAGCACAGGCCGCCTCGCTAGGCGGAGGGTAAAGCAAGGCTGTGAAATAAAGCTGCGTCTTCTGCTCTATTTTCCACCCTATCCCTCCCCCTCTCCATCTGTCTGTCTCTTCCCTTTTCTCTCCCCCTCTGTCTCTTCTCCCCTTGCAAATCTTCATCTGCTTATTTCCATCCAACACGTTTATGAATTAATTCCAACACTTCTTTATCTCTGTGTCAAGATAGGCTGTTTCCTAACCTCCCCTACCCCCTGGCAAAGTGTGCCTTTTGCCCCACAGGCTGTTTTTCTGATAATTCCTGGACTGAGTCACTTACTCTGATATCCACCCAAGCCACTGAGGGTCCACACAGATGACAGGCCAGGTCCAAAATTGGACCACCTCGTTGTCAGGCAGTGGGGCTGAGAGAGACTGAGGCTGAGGACTTTGGGGCTCTGGGAGAAACAGGAGAATTCAATAAACAAACTCCCCAGATGCTGAAACAGGGCTAAAGTGACTGTCTTCTGCGAAAGGCAGGGTCTGTCAGAAATGAACCTCACCATCCTCATTTTAATGAGAGCAAACTAATGGTGCTGGGCAGGGGGTTCTAAAAATAGGTTTCTTGGAAATGTAGAAACAGAGACAGACACAAACAGAATGCCAAGCTGTAGCCTGGTGTCTTTTCGGCTCTGAAATACCTATGCTTCTAGGCATGATAAAACTATTGAAGAAGAGATTCTGAGATCTTCATAACTTAAATCAATCAAGAATAAGTGCATTTTAAAGACAAGCAATGTAAAGAGATGGGTCGTTCTAAGAGCAAGAGAAAGAAACAGTGTATAAAGGGCCAGATCTGCTGGTTTGTAAATATGTGTTTGATAGACAGACTGGTTGATTGGTGGACGGATGGATGCATTTAAGGGAGAAGGAGCCATGAGAATGCTATTTGCAGACTTGGCAAAGAGAAGACAGCCAGCACCAGGAACAGGAATACAAGGAAGTTCAGCACAGAAATATGCCCCAAGGACAGCAGCTACAACAAAGGGATTGGACAGGACAGAGCTTCAGGCTCCGCAAAAGTGACTTCCACTCTCCTGCCTTTGAGGTCCTCACCCGGAAACTAAGTCACTGAACCAGATGATTTGCAAATTCCACTCCAGAGGGAACAGCCTACAGACCCATGTCCACTGCGGAAATAGGGGTCTTTCCATCCGCATCTCTTCTCTGCTTCAGCCAGAGCTGTTTTCTATCCAAAGTACCCTCCTCTGCACATCCAGCTCCCAAGCTCGCCTCGATGCCCAGCTTGCATGTCACCTTCTCTGGGTAAATCCCCAGTTTCCCAGCATAAGTGCTCTCCACCTCAATAGCTCCTTCCTGTCTTATTGTAGTGCGTTTGGCCCAGGTTAGTCCAGGGCACTTTCCCTTCTCTACATGATGGAGAATCAGTCTGCCTCCTTCCTCAGGATCAAGCACAAAGCTTAGCAGAAGTAGGTGCTCAATACACATGTGCTAAATGTATGGCTGTGACACTTTCTGCAGAAGGACCGACTTCACAGCATCTTCTGTGTTTAACTGGATGGATGCTGCAGCGCCGCACAGCAGACGCCTGAGGATGCTTCCTGATGAATCATTGCAGGAAGAAAACCCGAGAAGAGGGAAGCCAAGCACAGAAACTAGCTCACTTATCATCCCCAATCCAGGCCTAGGTTCCCCCTGCCTGCACGCCTTCCAGTGTCATGGGAAAGACAGCTTTTCCCAGACAAAAGAGTGAGCCTGGAACTCACGTCTCTTTGTAATTAGCAAGCACCCGCATGGTAAACAGGCTCATTTTGCTTGTACATCAGCAGTTTGTCTAATCAGTGATTTCTCCTCAGAGCTGGAGGAAAAGATTTCGAGTCTGGACCATGGTGTGAGTGAAAACCCTGACTATTATTCTTATATGTGTCATAGAGGGGGCACCACACTGAGTGAAGGATGTGGTCATCTGCTTCTTTACAGATACCCTTTTCATGTGCAAATCTCTCTTTAACATGACTTTTCATATTGGGTCTTGCTTGGGCTCTTGCTTGCACTTGGACACGGTTCTGACTTTAAAGACAGTCCACATTCCAGACAAGGTCCTGCCAACAACTTGGGAGCTACTGTTTAGATCCAGCCACAGGCAATCAGGCTTCCCAGGTGGTGCTAGTTGTAAACAACCCACCTGCCAGTGCTGGAGACAAGAGAGACAGGTTCAACCCCGGGTTAGGAAGATCCTCTGGAGAAGGGCGTGGCAACCCACTCCAGTATTCTTGCCGGGAGAATCCCATGGACAGAAGGGTCTGGCAGGCTACAGTCCACAGGGTCTCAAAGAGTTGGACATGACTGAACAAGAACAACTTAGCATGCACTGGAAAGCATGGAACTGCATTCCATTTTGAGGCTCTGCCTTATTTTGTGCTATATTTAATCTTTAAATTGGGGGTACTCCACCAACTTACCTTTTCACTTCAGCACCTGTGACCTCAGAGCATCACGTGCCCCACCAGTGTGTCTGCTCTATGTGGATGAGAAACAAAGACAGACTGTTTTATCTGCCAGACAGACCCACACCTGCCAGGCAGAAAGCCTGGAGATCCATGAATGTGGATGTGCGGCGGTGGCACTTGATCCGGCCCCGAGCCCCAAGCACAGGACCTTGGCGGGGCATCACCCACCCACACTCAGGACCTCACAGGCATGCCGTGGCAGCTTCAGGTCCTTGGGAGGGCAATTACTCTGTCCTAGAATTCTGGACTAGGCAGGGGTCTGTCTAGACATTGCTTGTGCTCACTTGTAGATAATGCTAGGAGCCTGTGTGCAACCCCTGGCCGGTGGTTCCCAGGTTGTTTGGGAATTTTCCATGGACATGAGTATCACTACATCAGATGGCCTTATGTTATCAACAGGCAGCTTCTGCTGTTAGGATGTGTCCTTCTTATGTCTATTCATCCCATTTCTAAAGCAGCAGGAGAGAAATGGGAGGCAGGAGAGGATACCAAGGTCAAGGTTATCAGTAACTATTAGTTCTTCTTCCTATGGTAATGACAACATTATTATTACCAACTGTCACCATGGTTGTTGCTGTTTCATCATTATTTATTATGATTTTCCACCTCAGCATTGCCCCCTACTAACTCCAGGGCTACCAGCTGTGTCTTGACCCCTCTGACTCTACACAGCCACACCTGAGTTATTTCCCCACCGGCTGCGGGTTCAGGCCAGTGAATGTACATGGCAGGATCGGGGCTGAGCCCACCCTGCTGGCAGCAGTTATAGGGGAGGGAGACACTCAGAGGCTGGCGAAGAGATCTTCCTGCACTGAGCCCAGAGGGCAAGACATGTGCACAGACCGGTGAGAGGACAGGTCCAGGAAGCCCCCCACACCCACCACAGATGAGGATGAAAAACTGGAAACACAGGCAGAAGGAAAGATCGCTTTCTGCACAGACCTTGTCTGAATAGCATTAACTCCAAACACACGTGGAAATATAACTTGAATAAGAAGAGAATCACCAGAAACACCCAGATTCCCCATCTCCTTCAACAGAGAGATGTTATGGACAGAGTGCAGCAGACATGGGTGTGACATCATGGTGGAAGCATGGACTCGGAATCCTTCAGACTCTGTCCACTGCCTGGCCCCACAACTGAGCAGGGGTAGCCACGTCTCCCGGCACCTCAGCCCAGGGCTCTGGTCTGGAAATGGAGGGCAATGAGAGCACCTGTCCATCTGGAGGCGGGGGAGTGGTGTCACAAGATGGTCTGTGGAACGACAGGATCTCCGTGAAGAGCATGGCTTTCCCTTTCCCACCTCTAGCTCTTCTCGCACTCTCTCTTCCTGTCTCATCCCAATCAGTACTTTCAAAGATCAAACAGACTCCCATTCTTCCATGATGTCCACGTCCTCATGGGGTCCCTGGGCCACCCCAGAAGGCACTGTGCATAACACAGTTAGCATGGGCGTCATGTGACATGAACATCTGCTAGGAGGATTCCATGGCCCCTTCTCTGAAGGCCAGAGAGAAGGGTGTTCTCCAGCCATTGTGGCAAGAAGACAGAGGCTTGATGAGGCTGTGTGGTTTGCTGGGAGCTGCACAGCCCAACCAGTGGATCCACACTCGTGCCAAGGTACTCCCAACCCCTGCTTTCTTTACGGCAACATGCTCTGTTTCATGTTCTCCTTTCTCGAAGGTGTTGTTGTTCTTACCTGTCTAAATTGTTGGTTCAGGACATGACCATCCCTAAGCCCTTCCGTCTCTCATGCTGCTCAGGCATGGCTGGCAGCCCCGCAAAGGGGAGATACCCAGAGTTCAGATGTGGACCCTGTGACTGGGGGAGTTCCTGATTCTCATCAGCCCCATTTTCCTCACCTGGAAAGACTAGCCATCCAACCTGATAGGGTTGCTATTAGGATTAAGTTCATTAATCCTCGTTAAGCACTTAATGCATTTTAATACCCAGGACTGCAGTGGATGCGGAGATGAGATGCCCCTGTTCACCTTCAGGGGATGCTCGCTGGTCCAGAGCTGTCAGATGACGGCTTCAGCACTCTCCTCATTCCCAAGGCAGGGAAATCCCTCTCCAGTGGGGCCCCTCCCAGTTCTTCCTGGGGAATCCCTCCTCAATGGCTGATCAAGGTCCCAAGTGAAGGCCAGGTCATTTTCACCCAGTGAGAGAAGATGCTGACAGGCCTATCACACACTGACCTCTGACCCTCCTGTTTCTGCCCCCACAGTTGTCGATCCCAAGGAAATTCCCTAATAAGCATCTTGTGCCCCAAACACCACCTCAGAGACCCCAGCTTAGGACAGACATGATCATTATTGTTATCAAGCCCTTTAGCAGCTTTTTCCAGCCTCTGTTTACTGAAGTGTAATGAAATTAAAAGATGCTTGCTTCTTGGAAGAAAAGCTGTGACCAACCTAGACAGCATATTAAATAGCAGAGACATTACTTTGCCTACAAAGGTTCATCTAGTCAAAGCTACAGTTTTTCTAATAGTCATGTATGGATGTGAGAGTTGGACCATAAAGAAAGCTGAGAGCCAAAAATTAATGCTTTTGAACTGTGGTGCTGAAGAAGACTCTTGAGAGTCCCTTGGACTGCAAGGAGACACAACAAGTCCATCCTAAAGGAAATCAGTCCTGAATGTTCATTGGAAGGACTGATGCTGAAGCTGAAGCTCCAATACTTTGGCCACCTGATGCAAAGAGCTGACTCATTGGAAAAGACCCTGATGCTGGAAAAGACTGACAGCAGGAGGAGAAGGGGGCAACAGAGGATGAGATGGTTGGATGGCATCACTGACTTGATGGACGTGAGTTTGAGCATGCTCCGAAGTGGGTGATGGACAGGGAAGCCTGGCATGCTGCAGGCCATGGGGTTGCAAAGAGTCAGACATGACTGAGCGACTGAATTGAACTGAAACTTGTTTCACAGGGCTATTGTGAATATTTTTTAAAATGATGTGTGGATCCCTGGAAGAGCACCCCACATCTGGAACAGGGCTGACACAGCCATGGCCCTTTAGCAGAGAGCTCTGTGCATACTTGACGGTCCACTGACCTTTAAGTCAGAAAGAGCCCAGGGCAGCAGTACTGATGCTCTGAGAGAGGGAACACATGTCTTCCAGGCTCTCTAGATGCCAGAATAGAGGGCTGAGCATCACAGGGATCACTTGCTCTTAAAGCCACGCTCGATAGCAGCCTCCTTGCTCTCAGTGTCCCAAATGATACACTGATATTTGTAAAGATGCTGAAAGTATTTCACATGCATGGGTTTCATATCTTTACCACATTTTATTATGGAATGTGATATGTGATAATATAGTAATCAATAAATAATCATATGATAGTGGCTAAAATGTCTGTTTTTTTAAAAACTATTATTACTATTCCCTCATCCGCAAAACAATGTTCTAAATTCTCCCTAAAAGTTTTTGTGAAAAAGGAAGCACAGAAATAAATGAATGATGATGAATCGTTGAGCTAGAAGAGGTCCTCGGTTTGGGTGACAGGTGTCATGTGTGTCTATCCATTTCAACATGGCCAGAACCCTAACCTCATGCGCTCAAAGCCAGAGCAGTCATCACACCAGAGAGTCCTACCTCCCGGCGTGCACACCTACCCAAACTTCATCCCACTGTACGTGATAGCTCTTCACGACGCGCCTCAACCCTTCTGCCTCCCCTTGATAGAAAAGCAGCATCTTCAAGGTCTGCTCACCTTCACAAGGAAAGAGAAAGACAGAAACTCCATCAGACCTCATGCACAGCCTGAGCTGATGCTGAGCTCTCCTGATGGAAAGGACCCCACAGCCACCGCTGGAGAGGGAGCAGCCAAGCAAAACCCGGGCAGCATCAACCGCACAGCTCGGTCAATATGCAGCATGCAGCTTGAGTCAGAAACCAGAAACTGAAGAAGTTGAGGGAAGAAGTGAGACAGGAGACAGGCTTCCAAGACAGTGAGCGAGCCTGTCATCACGGTGGGGAGAGAGAGAATAGGAATCATTCCTTCCTCGGTGGTCAAGGCTAACGATGCTGCCAGGCGGGAGAGCAGAGGCAGTCACAGCAGGAGCTGCTTTTAAAAGAGCTGAGTGGGTTGTTTGTGGCACCCTGAGTCTGAATTCTCTTCAACAGGAGGAAAATGAAGACAGAGAGGTCGTCTGGAGATGCCGAGGATTAGAACTGGTGGCTGATGAATTCTAAAGTGCAAGGAGAGGAGGCAGAAGACGGGGATGTAAGTCTCTGCTTCATATATGCTTGTATTTCCATTTAAGTGTATTGGTCAGTTGTAATAAATGGTCAAGACAAGAGGAAATCTCTAAAGGGCAACCATAGAGATCACCAGGATTTTACCAGTATCATGAAATGCTCACACCAAAAGCTTTATGTTCTCAAAATACTGTCCAAATTCATGATAAAGAAAATCCATGTGTTAGTTATTCTATATCATCACCTTTCCTCTCGACTCATAGCAGAAACTGTTACTGCCCCACCTGCAAATGTGCCATTTCAGTGTGATCTAGGTGGTTTCCTGTTTCTAGCTTCAGCCTCTCTGCACCTGAGGGCCTTTGTAAGCTGGCAGAAAGTCATTCTCACCGTGCAGATAGCAGGTCAAAAGTGCCAAGGGCAACTTTCAGTCAGTAATTGACAGAAATGACCATGGAAATTAACCAGTTCCTTATCTTTGTTGGAATGATCCGCAAACACATACTCCACACCATCTCCAAGGGTTCAGTTACCCTCTGGTAGCTGTCTATTTTATCTTAGTAATCTAAGGGGTTGGCATACAATTATTAATAATGTTTTCTTACAATTCTTATTTTCTGTGAGGCCATGGGTTATGTCCTGTTTTTATTTCTGAATTTAGTAATTTGAATATTCTCTACTTTTGTATTGTTTCAGTTCAGTTCAGTCGCTGAGTCGTGTCCGACTCTTTGCGACCCCATGAATCGCAGCACGCCAGGCCTCCCCTGTTCATCACCATCTCTCGGAGTTCACTCAGACTCACGTCCATCAAGTCCGTGATGCCATCCAGCCATCTCATCCTCGGTCGTCCCCTTCTCCTCCTGCCCCCAATCCCTCCCAGCATCAGAGTCTTTCCAATGAGTCAACTCAGCATGCGGTGGCCAAAGTACTGGAGTTTCAGCTTTAGCATCATTCCTTCCAAAGAAATCCCAGGGTTGATCTCCTTCAAAATGGACTGGTTGGATCTCCTTGCAGTCCAAGGGACTCTCAAGAGTCTTCTCTAACACCACAGCTCAAAAGCATCAATTCTTCGGTGCTTAGCCTTCTTCTCAGTCCAACTCTCACATCCATACATGACTACTGGAAAAACCATAGCCTTGACTAGACGGACCTTAGTTGGCAAAGTAATGTCTCTGCTTTTGAATATACTATCTAGGTTGGTCATAACTTTTCTTCCAAGGAGTAAGCATCTTCTAATTTCATGGCTGCAGTCACCATCTGCAGTGATTTTGGAGCCCAAAAATAAAGTCTGACACTGTTTCCACTGTTTGCCCATCTATTTCCATGAAGTGATGGGACTGGATGCCATGATCTTCGTTTTCTGAATGTTGAGCTTTAAGCCAATTTTTTTCACTCTCCTCTTTCACTTTCATCAAGAGGCTTTTTAGCTCCTCTTCACTTTCTGCCATAAGGGTAGTGTCATCTGCATATCTGAGGTGATTGATATTTCTCCCGGCAATCTTGATTCCAGCTTGTGTTTCTTCCAGTCCAGCGTTTCTCATGATGTACTCTGCATATAAGTTAAATAAGCAGGGTGACAATATACAGCCTTGATGTACTCCTTTTCCTATTTGGAACCAGTCTGTTGTTCCATGTCCAGTTCTAACTGTTGCTTCCTGACCTGCATACAGATTTCTCAAGAGGCAGGTTAGGTAGTCTCCTAAAGTTTTGTTAAATTTGTCACTCTTTTCAAAGAACCACCTTTTAGTTTAATTGATTTTCTCTGTTATTTATAATTCTTTCTTCCACTGACTTTGAGTATAATATTGTTTGTCTGCTTGCTAGAGGTTTAGTTTTCTGTCCTTTTCCATTGTCTTAAGGTAGAAGGTTAAGATTTTGATTTGAAATTTTTCCTCTTCTTAAATGGGGCATCCATGGTGGCTCAGCTGGTTAAGAATCTGCCTGCAATGAGGGAGACCTGAGTTCGATCCCTGAGTTGGGAAGATCCCCTGGAGGAGGGTATGGCAACCCACTCCAGTATTCTTGCCTGGAGAATTCCATGGACAGAGGAGCCTACAGAGTAGGCTACAGGCCATGGGGTCACAAAGAGTCGAACATGACTGAGTGACTAAACACACACACTCTTTTTAAAAAAGGGTTTACACCTCTATATTCATCTCTAAGCAGTGTGTTAGCTGCATCTGTATTTTTCTTGGTTGTGTCTTCATATTATTAAGTGTTCTTTTCATTTCATTATGGTTGGATGCCACACTTTGTATATCAATCCTCTAAAAGTTGTGGAGGCTTGCTTTACAGCTTAGCGTGTGATCTATCCTGGAGAATGTTCTGTTTATATCTGAGAGTAATCTGCTCCTCTGTGACTGAACTGGCTGGTCCAAAGACACTTGTTGGTTCTCACTGGTTTACATGTCTTTTCTTTCTTTGTGGATCTTCTGCCTAGTTTTGTATTTATTATTGAAAGTGGGTTATGAAGCTTCCAACTATTATTGTTGAATTATTCATTTCTCATCAATTATGTCAGTGTTTGCTTCATGTATTTTATGACTCTCTTGTTAGATGCATATGTATTTATAATTTTTATATCTTCCTGATGGCTTGGCCCTTTATCATTATAAAACCTCCCTCAATCCATAATATTTTTTTGTCTATTTGTTTTCTTTCAAAGTCTATTTTGTGGTATAGCCAGTCTAGCTTTTTTTTTTATTCCTGTTGGCATTGTGCATCTTTTCCACGTTTTTATCCTCATTATATTTGTTTCTAATGCGTGTGTAGCTGGATCTTGTTTTTTATGTTTTCAGTCAATCTTTGTCCTTTGATTGGTTTGTTTAATCTACTCACATTTTAGTTATTATTGATATATTTAGAGTTTTTGTTTTTATATCTCTCATGTCTTTTTGTTTTCCCATTTTGCCTTTAGTGCTTCCTTTTGGCATTCATGGCTCTTTACAATAAGAACCCAACCCTCTCTCCCCATATAGTAAACATTTTTATTTTTAATGAAATCATTTTCCCACGTGCATCCTATAAACAAACCCTCACTTCCAACATCACACACAGCTCCCAAATATGCTTCTTCCCCTGTCGTTTCCCCTCCTCGGGATAATCTTACTATTCCTCTCTATCAGAGGCCAGAACCGAGCCCAAAGTGGGGATGAAGAGGCCTCTTCCAGGAGTAGGAAGCGGTTGCTGCTTCCATCTCTTTATAATAAGAATAGAATATTTCTATGTGTCTTCACCTGTCACTTCTCCCTTAGACATGGAATGGCCCCTCTGTGGCACTTTCAGTGGTTGAGGTCCTTCCCCTTTACGTGGCTGTGTGGAGGTGACAGGTGAAGTGTGAAGACGCTTGGATATGGAGACTCCAGGGAGGCCGGGTGCCCTACAGTCCCCGCTGAGGACATTCTCCTTGTCCCTGCCTCTCACTCTCCCCACCCCCAAGTGTACTCCTCTCCATCCTCCCGCCTCTAAAGCACACCCACAGGACATTCTTGGTGATATAGGAGATAAGAATCCACCTGCTAATGTAGGAGACATGGGTTCGATCCCTGGTCCGGGAAGATGCCACATGCTGTGGATCAACTAAGCCTGTGCTGTAGAGCCCGGGAGCCACGGAGCCTGCATGTCCTCGAGCCAGGGTTCCAGCACAGGAGAAGCTACAACAGTGAGCAGTACACGAACCCAAACGAGAGAGCAGCCCCCTCCTACCATAACCAGAGAAAGCCTGCATGCAGAATGAAGACCCAGCACCATCACAAATAAGTAAACTCATCACAAAAATTGAAGCACATCCATAGGGGACTTACTGTCTAGCCCTAACTGTCAACATTATCATGGAGGCAATTGCTTTTTCTGGAGCTCAAGGGGCCCAAGTACTTGCTGTCCCAGGTGCCCAACATCATAGAAGGAGCAGGCCCGTGGTACTGGGCCGCAGGCAGGCCTGGTGTGGATTCCTGCTCAAGGCAGCTTCCCTAAGGCAGAGGCAGTTTTCTAATTTTGGTGTCTTTGATTGGGAATGGGGGCAGCTTCTTGTGTGTAAAACAGAACCTGTTGGCAGCTCCCCACCCCCTAGTTCTGTGGTGTGACTTGCTGAGCATTCAACCCACTTCGCCATCCCTCCCCATGCCATTTCATGTCCCACACTGAGCACCTTTGAGCAAACCAGTTGCAGTGTCTTCTGCTGTCTGCAGGTGGAACCTGTCTGATGCCAGGGCCAGCCACCTACAAAGGTCATCCATCTGAAAGGTACTAGCCACATGCAACTCCCCAGGTCCTATGCATCACCAGGGGAATGCTCCCCATGACATGTCAGGCAGAAAGCTCCAGTATTCATTTTCTGGTGCATCTCTGTGTGTACATTTTATTAAAGCCATCATTTGTCATGGTAAACAGCTGTTGCCACACAGAGAAACTGTCAGATGATACGGCATTTCGGAACGGTGACACTTTCCTCTTGGTGTCTTTTTCCTCTCTTTCTCTCCACCCTCTCTCAGCTATTGCTATGGTGGCCATGGGCAGCCCAGCAGACAAGAGGTTCTGTTTGCCAATGAAGGGAAACAGGAGGAGGAACAGGCCTGTCCTTGTGGTCAATCAGCTCCGAGATCTTTGTGGAAACCATGACCTCCGCTGGCTCTGCTCAAGGCGCCAAGTACTCATGTCACAGGCAGGAGGTTACTCACTTTGTATGTAGTAACTTTATTGATGGGAATGAGTGCCTTTCTCTCCCCAGGGGCTGCCGCCACCGCGAACCAGGATCGGGGCATCTGAGTGTCCCAGATCTAAGGAGAGCCTCGCCTGGCCCACGCCAGCACTGGCCCCTCTGCTGTCCCTCTGCCCGGGCAGTGCCAGCGAGGATGCCCATTCTGTGTTTGCTGCTTGTTTGTTTTTAATCAGCTTGCCCACTTGTGCCAGCATCTACCTTGGCAACCACTGTCCACTCCTGGAAGAGGCCTCCTCATCCCCACTTTGGGCTCAGTTCTGGCTTAGACTTTAACACATATGCCGTCCCCATTCTCAGGGACTTGATGCATTTTGTGAGTAACGCCAGCCTGGCTCTGAGCAGGTGGGCCTTGTCAAGAAACAGAATCGCTCCTTCTCCCCCAAATCACTGGCTCAGATACCCCTACTCTTATCAAACGACCCCCTCTCCTGCCAGGTGTCGTCCAAGTAGCAGCATCTTTTTGGCCACTTTGGGTCCCTCTCCCCCAGGTTCCTCTCTTTCTCAGGAAAAACCTCTTGTCTCTTCACTTCCCCCTGAACCAACTTGGATTTCACTGTCTGTTTTTCCACTTGGCCAAGTGCCTTAAACTCCCTCACTCATCGCTCTTTCAGTCACAACCTCGTCACCAAACCCCTGGAAGTCTGGGAGAACCCAGCTTCCTCTGAGACTTGGCTGAGAAGAGCAGCGTCATGCAGCCTGCTTTCTCATCAACTCACGCTCACCAGAGTCAAGGGACCTCCACTCTGTCCTCCCCGTTCTCCGTCACTCATCCCGCCACTCCCCACAGCGTCTTTCCACCCTCTCTGAACATCTCCATCCTTGGAGGCCCACTCATATCCCCTGCTCTCAGCACATGGACCCTCCATCTCAGAGGCGGTGAGGACCCCTGGTGGGAATCCTCTCACCTTCACTCCCCAGGCATGTCCAGGCTCTCTTGCACCCCCATTGACAAAGTACTGTCCCTCTGGTGTTTTGCCCTGTAGCTCCTCTCATGCTTTTGATCCATCCCTCTTGGTTTCTCAAGCAAATAATCCTAATGAACACTCTCTGAATTTATTGTGCATTCAGTCTCACCACCTAAAGTTATCTTCTCCACTGGCCTTTAAATACATGAAAAGTTAAAATAAAGTAAACAAAAATTACCCCAGCCTTTTTTGGCTTTTCTCTATCACTGTCGCCCCATTGTAGACAAGTGTCTCTAGGAGTTTTCCAATCACGCTTCTTCTCACCTCTCATCTCCCAGCCGCATTTCTGCTCACACTAACCTCTCCATCAGACAGTTCCTCCTGTGGTTGTGGGGAAACTCAGGAACACCATTTCCACTGGATACTCTTAAACACTCATTGTCTTGACAGCTCTGCATCTTTCAACACTTTCTCCTCCTACACACCCTATTTTCCTAGATTCCCTTCCTTCATCCTAGTCTACTCCCGCTTTTTCTTCATTGTAAGTTCATCTTCTTTGAAGTCTGGAGGTCTTCAAGGCCCTCTTATGGGCTCTATGTTTCCTCCAGAGCCTATGGTTTCAATTACTTACATGAACATAACTCACTGGTTGGTTTCTTAGCTTACATTCCCTCACTATTTGTGTCTCTGTCTCTATCTCTGAACATTGCTTCTAGGACTCATCTGTTCATTCTCTCAACAGTGACGAGCACCCAGTAGGAGGCAGATGCTGTTTTACTTATTGTTAATACCGAAGTGGATGAGATACACAATGGCATTGCCACATTAAGCCCAGTGCGGTGTGCAAGACAATAAACAAAAGAGCAAAATATAGTGATAGCAGGTGATAAGTACTCTGAAGAAAACTGAAGCCAGAGAAGAGAATAACAAGGGGTGGAAATCCGATTTTAAATTGTATGCTTATGGAAATCTCTGATGAAAATACATTTGATCAAAAACTTAAAGCAAGGAGATAAACCACATGATGCTTTGGAGGAAAATAATTTCAGGCAGAGAAAACAGCAAGAACAAAGACAACCAGTGGGCGCATATGGGGTATATATATAGGATATAAACTCATCATAACAATGAAACATGTATGAGTCCCTTGATGATTACTCAACTTCTCCAGCTTGGATGTTCACCCAGGTTTTCGGGCAAGAAACCACAGTTTCCACATCCAATCCATTACTAAGCCCTGTAACATTCTCTGAAAAGTCTCTTCTCTTCTATCTGGTGACGGGTGGAAGACAAGAGACTCTCTCCCTCTGGCTCTGCTTCCCTGACTCCAGACTCTGCACAAACACAGGAGGCTTGACTTCCAGGCCGTGTCCTCTCCTGGTCTCCCTGTCAGATTGCACATAAGCCAGCCCTGACCAGCTATCTCCTTCAATGTAAGAGTCAGGGGAGACTGACAACTTGCCCAGCATAAGGTGTTGCTGATCTGGTTGTGGGAAAGTAAGTCCTGGGAGATAAATCCTATTGTGAACATCACAGCAAATGAGGGAATAGGTGCCAACAATTTCCAGCTGATTTATATGCAGCTGCTTTTCTGCTCTGCGCTTACATGGGGTGGATGAGTGCTAGATTTAGGTGTCAGGCTGGGTAGAAGCCGGGGGCAGGGGTCTCAGATTCAGAAGGTGGGATTTGATGATGTCTCAGTATCCATTCTCTCAGTGAAGTGGTGCTCATAAGGAGAGCTATGTCTCCCATCAAGAATACCTCCTATAAAAGGTAGACGGTTATTGATTAATCCTTAAGAGTTGATGTGGTGGATGCCAGGCCACCTCTGATTGGTGTTTATTTCCTGCCTGGAGGCCAAGGATGAGGTTAGCACACAGAGTAACAGACAGCTCCAAATTCCTATCAGGTGTTCAAGTTGATTTGCAGGAAAATGGGATGATGGTTTTATAATAGCTAATAGAGTTTCTGATTTAATGCAGCTGCTAGAAATTAGCAAGGACTCCATTGAAAGCTTCCCAGTCACTTATAATAACAGGATAATAAATCATCCCCAGCACTTTCTGGCATTTATGATTCTATTAGAAACAGAAGACCTGGTTCAGCTACTCTTCTCAGTTTATTTTTCATTTATTTATTAAATCACCTTTTAAAGTTCAAGGGAAAAAAATGCATTGTTCTCACTTTGCTGCCAAATGTGAGTGAGTGTCCCCATGGAATTCCTAACTCCAGAAGGGATTAGGGACAGAAGAAGCAGCATCTTTAGATGAAGCCATCTAAACTTTTTGAAATTTTCATTGTTTTGGGAACAGTGTCATGCATCACAGAAAGAGCTAAATGTGGGGTCTGGAAGACCCTGGTCCCAAACCCGTGCTCTTTGCAACCTGCTTGGTTGACACTGGACTGACCTTTCAACATCTAAGGGTTTTCATTCCCCCTGATTTGTAGAAGCGGGATCACCATCTCTTCTCTTTATCTATTTGCATGGTAATTGGTGTGTCTAATAAAACAATAAATGTGAAAGTGCTTTGTAAATTGTCAGGCTCAATGGGTGTTAGTTATTTCCATTTATGTAGAGCTTTTTTTTTTTTTGCTGGCTGGAAACACTTATCCAAAGTAGGAGGTGCTCATTGATAAGCTATTTACAGCTGTTTGTTGTCCCTGCCCTGGGCTCCTAAGGAAGAACTTTCTCTGCTGGATCTCTGAACCAAATTCTCCACTGTGTCAATAACAATGAAATAATACCCCCAAAATATCAGAGTCTGGACCTGAGCCAGCTCACTGCTAAATTTAGCTCATAGACAGCCATCTATTCATCTGCATGTCCCAAATCACAAGAAATCACATGTCACTCTCATGAAACATGAAGTCACACATTCGCACGCTTGTGGCCATATTTTTTCATATTTGTATAAATACACTTTGGCAGAACCCGTGCCATCTAGTTCTTGAATTGTAAATATAAAAGGAGATGCTTAGGAGCCATGGGAACTTCTGCACCCAGAATTGGCAGAGAGAATTATCTAGAACATGTGTAGGAATCTTCAGTGACCTACCTGATCTATGAACGTGGTGAAACAGGAAGCGTTTCAATATATTTAATTCAGTTCAAAAGTATCCATTAAGCTGTCTTTCTACTGCATAGTGCTATGGTGCATAGACAGAAATACCTACTGTATGGTTTCTTGCCCTAGAGGAGCTTATTATCTCGTTGGAGAGATGATGCACACAGGAAGTCACTGGAGAAATCATGAGATTCTACATAGCTGATTAAGAGTTGAAATAGAGGATTTCCCTGGTGGTCTAGTGGTTAAGAATCTGCCTGCCACTTCAGGGGACACAGGCTCCACCTCTGGTCCAGGAAGACCCCACGTGTTGCAGAGCAGCAAAGCCCGTGGGCCACAGTCACCGAGGCCCATGCATGCTAGAGCCTGTGCTCCGCAACAAGAGATGCCCCCGCACCGCGACTAGAGAGCGGTCGCCACACGCCTCAACCAGAGAAAACCCACACGCAGCAACGAAGACCCAGCACGGCCGAAATCATTTTTAAAAGAAAATCTTAAAATCGTAGTTGAAATGGACCCAGGTACCCGTGGGAATCTTGGCAGAAGACACGGGAGCTGAGCCGAGCCACAGGACGTGGCAGAAACTCAGAGACGAGAGAAGGGGTGGATGCTAGGGGCAGAAACACTGGGGCTCCCAGCTGATCTTGGCAGGTAGAAATACCACACTCACAGCAGATGTAGTACAAAGAAGTGTCAGCAGTTGATGAAAAATGGGTGGTGAGGTAGGAGACGAAGGTAGAGAAATAATTTGGGCCAGGACTGGGAAGGCTTTAAAAGAACAAGCCCTTTAACTTCTAATAAGCTAGAAGCCACGATAGTTTTTAAGAAAGCAGGGGCGGGCGTGTCAGATTTGGGGGTTAAATAGTCAGTCTGCCATCACAATGGAGAGAAGGATTGATAGCATGGGGCCCAAACAGGGGGCTTTTGCTATTGAAATGACGAGAGGTAAACTAAACCCTCTGTAAAACTGGGGTAGTCATGTGCAAGATCATGGTTGTGTCCTTCCTGCAGTCATGGCCTTTACACAGCTCATCATGTGAGCAGCGTCCCTTGGAGGTGTGAAGATATTAACAAAAAATATTTCTGGGATGGGATTGACAAGGCTTATAAATAAGGAGATTTGGGGGGTGAGGGAGAAGGACTCAGTCCTTGAACCTCTGCCCTCACCTGGAGAACTTATGTGGTCCCCTGGCTTTAAGTCTTATTGCTAGACTAACGACTTAAGGTACACATTTAAATCTTTCTCTGAATCCCAGAACTGAAGCTTCTTCTGCTCACTTACCCTCTCAATTCAGATTTCCAGTAAACAACTCAAATTTTTCTCCCATTTCAAACTTGCCTCTCCCACGTTTCACATCTCAGTAAATGTCAACTTGATCTTTTCAACTGCTCAGAATCAAAATTCTGGATTCATCCTTGGTTCCCATCCTTTTATATCTCACACCCCTTCCATCAGCAAGTAGTGCCAGATCTACTTTCCAAATGCATTCAGATTCCCATCCTCTCTGCCCACCTCCACGGACGTCAGCCCACACTAAACCACCTTCATCTCCCTGCTAGGTCGCTATGAATCCTCTGGATGGTCCCCCAGCTTCGGCATGGTCTGCCACACATCAGATGCTCGGGACAGCAGTGAGGCTGTCAAAACTCTGCCTCAGACCCTCCACTCTGAGAGCCTCACGAGGTCTGTCTCCTCCCGTCTCTGACCTTTCCTCCCCTGAAGTGACTCCTGACTGGCCACGGTCCCTTTTTCCGGAGCCTCCAGGCTGCCTCAAGGCTGTAGCTCCATCTGCATAAGAAGCTCATCCTCCAAACACCCATGTGTCATGAAGTTTCCAGGCCATGACAGCTTCTCTCACTGAGAAGCACCCTCCCAGGGGTTCCCACCCCTTCCCTCCTTATCTTTCTGGTGCATACTGCTGCCTCGAATGCTGTGTTTTCCTTGATGCACTGATGAATTAATGCATGTATTATCTCCTCTATTAATGCATGTATTATTATCTCCTTCCAGCAATTCACTGGAAGGACTGAAGCTGAAACTCCAATACTTTGGCCACCCGATGCGAAGAACTGACTTATTGGAAAAGACCCTGATACTGGGAAAGATTGAAGGTGGGAGGAGAAGGGGACGAGAGAGGATGAGATGGTTGGATGGCATCACTGACTCCATGGACATGAGTTTGAGAAAGCTGTCAGAGTTGGTGATGGACAGGGAAGCCTTGCGTGCAGCAGTCCATGGAGTCAGAGTCAGACACAACTGAGCGACTGAACTGAACTGATCTCCACTAGGACAAATGTTTGTGTGAGGTCGAGGCACTCAAGAAAAATGTGGAAGTAGAAAGTGTGGACTTTATCAGAATGGGCATAACATTTGAGGCTGAGGGACTAGACGTGCTCTACTGGGAGACGCTTAGAGATGGACAAACCAACATTGCAGAGAAGAGGGATGGAGAAGGAGACTGAACCTTTATAAAGGTGGCAGAAAGACTGGCCATTCAGAGTGAAAGCGTGATGAGTTTTGAAACATAAAACGTAGCCATTTTGTCAATGTTATTAAGAGGCTAAGTAAGACTTGGGGAAGACATTGACAACCTTTAGGAAATTTGTTTCAGTTGAGCAGAGAGGGTACATTATAGAGCCTTGAAACAAGAGTGAGAAATAAATAAAGATGGCAAAGATAGCCCTTCTCTTTCATGAACTTTCCGAAGAGAAAAAGGAGAACAGGAGAGAGGCTGAGTACAGCTTAGATCCATGAGCACACAGGCTATTTCCTGAAGTCTCACCAACTATTAGAAATGATCCAGAAGTAGGAAAAAAAAGAGCGAAAGAGAGTGCCTTGGATAATAAAAAATTGACATTTAATGTCAGCAAGAAATTCCCCTTCTTCTGTTAATTACCAGTTTATATTAAATTCCTGCAAGAGGAATTAGAGAAAAGTTTGGCATTTTGTATGATTATTAAAAATACTATATTAATAATAGTCTGACATCTTTAATCCATTCAATTAGAAATGACGTGTTTCCTCTAGAACAGAAATTGTCTAGGATGAGAACAAAGCGAGGTCTTCATTTGTTCTAAGTATTTCTTGTTTTCTTTAAAACACATAGGTCCTGTGGATTTATTACTGATAAGTACCTTATAATGAAGTGTTAGCACTTGACGTGCCTTTAGCAAATTTAATTTTTAAGTACATAATGCGGTCAGAAAACTGACTCTAAGACAAGCATGTATGTTTTCATCTCTGTTCTCTCGAGGTGGTGTCTGGTCCATCTCTGCTCAATTCACAGGCCAGAGAGAATCTGATAAATGACACATCCCCAAACTTAGCCTGCTTCCGGGAACCCAGGACCAAGGAGGGATTCCTGCAATTTACCATGGCTCAGTGGGCAAGAATGAGTGTCTGCTGTGAATGCTGAGGTCATCAGGGACTTGATTTATTTCCCAAGCATTTATTAGGCACTTACTGTGTGTCTAGCATAGTGCCAGGCACAGAGAATTGCAAAGGTCTCAAGTCTGTAATGGAGAAGGCAATGGCACCCCACTCCAGTACTCTTGCCTGGAAAATCCCATGGATGGAGGAGCCTGGTAGGCTGCAGTCCATGAGGTCGCTAAGAGTCGGACACGACTGAGCGACTTCACTTTCACTTTTCACTTTCATGCATTGGAGAATCCCAGGGACGGAGGAGCCTGGTGGGAGGCTGTCTATGGGGTCGCACAGAGCTGGACACGACTGAAGCGACTTAGCAGCAGCAGCAGCAGCAGCAAGTCTTAAAGTATGGTCGGTCCCATAGTAGCCCTGAAACAGATACTGTGCGGTGAAATGATGACAGGACCAGTTACACCTAACAATGTAAAGCTGTGATGGAGACTGGCCAGACTATGGTCATGGCAATGCCCAAAGTGATACGGATAGCCGGTCCTGTATGGCCAAGTCCCACCTGGACTGCAGAGGGTACCAGATACGTATGTGTCCACTATATCTGAAGACAGACCGAAAATGCCTGAAGTACACTACAGGAGACACCTGAGGGAGCTGGGAGAGATAAGGTGGGCTGGTGGGGAGAGGGCAGAGGGCCCCGACTGCCTAAGGGAGGGGTGTAGATTTAGTGCAAGAGCAAAGACAAGATGCGTGTGCTTGTGCAGTCACTCAGTTGTATCCGACTCTTTGCAACCCCATGGACTGTAGCCTGCCAGGCTCCTCTGTCCATGGGATTTCCCAGGCAAGTCTAGTAGACTGGGTTGCTCTGCCCTCCTCCAGGGATCTTCCTGAACCAGGGATCGAACCTGTGTCTCCAACATCAGCAGGCAGATTCTTAACCACCGTGCCACCTAGGAAGCCCTAAAGGGATGGGGGTAGTGTGTAAAATTATAATGAATTTAGAGGTAATAACGGTGGGTTCTTTGGACAAATTGCTTTTACCACTCTGGACCCACTTCTCCTCCAACCAATCAAATAATCTGTTTCTGATACTTGCAGGCAGTAAGAAAAATCTAGGCTTGGACCACATTATGAAACTCACATATTTTTGCTTCTTAAAGAATCATCTTGTCTCCAATGGTCAAATGAATAAACCCGCTCACCACAAGCCCAAGCGTCGAGACAGCACCGCAGAACTGCTGGCCCCCAGGGCTGGGTCTCTGCCAGAGCTCCCCTGGGGAAGGTCAATATTCCTGTTCCCAGCCTGGATGACTCTGCTGGCTTATTTGCATAACAATTACACACAATAGGAAGGCTACTGATTGGAGTGCTCCTTGCCAAACCTTGAGAGCTTTTTGAATGAAGCCGCCTTTCCTGTGTTTAAATAGCTGCTGGTGGCCCGCTGCGTCTTCCATCATCCCCAGAGAAGAGCACACCTTCCCTCCAGTTTCCAAAGTTGCTTCTCCAAGAAGAGTCATCCAACACCTCCCTCTGTCAGAACCTCCGCTAAACCACTTGCCAAGTGACCTTTCCCAGGCAGCGCAGCAAAGCCTCTGACAGTACCACCGTCTTGAAAGGAAAACAGTCAGTGCTGGCACCCAGAACAATGCCAGGTAGATGCCTCCTGGGCTGGGGGCGGGCCCGCCGCTAGCTTGGTCAAGTTCTCCCTTTAACAGAAGTCACCCAGCTACTCAGGAAATAAGTCTGGAGTTCTCACTATGTCCAGCTTTGCACAGGGCAGTGACCATCCGCATGAAAAAGTCAAGATCCTGTGTTATCCATGTGATCTTGTAGGCGATGCCATGAGCCCTGCCATGGGCACTGTCCTTGCTCAGCACACGTTATGTGCTGTAACTGTGCACCATCCTGTCTTACTGACACTAAGACCCTGGAGGTCAGAGGTCATGTTTTATGACTCTGCCACCTCATCGCCAAACAATAGCTGAAGCCTGTGTCTTATTTATTCTTCCTATTCCCCCATATTACCAACAAGACGCTTGGTTTATACCAAGTATTCCACAAAGCACTATATATATCTACATGTGGTTTTACAAACAAAAATAGCATCTCTTGCCCACACGCAGCTAAGTGTATTTACAAGGCTAAGCCAATTATATGGATTGCCCATTGCTGTTCTATTGGTAAATTTGAAGGAAAACAAAGAAAAGAATTAAAGTGGACACAGAGAAATTATTTTCTTAATAAGTATGCTGTGTACCAGTCACTTTGCCTGATTTCTGTCCATTGAACTTGGAGTCATCTAAAGTCATCTCAGAAGTTTCCTGGAGGGCCAAAGCCCTGCATTGAAACTACAGCCTTACGGAGAGCTGAGTTTTGCAAAGACCTGAAATTCAGCCTCGGCCTGGATCTAGGTGGGGTGATGCCCCCAACTCTACCTTCTGTTAGATCTGCTGAGACACCAAAACAACGCAGTGGCAGCCAGGTTTTATTGAGCACTTGCTATTCTTCAGAAACGGAGCCCTTAGAGTCCTTTCTGCTACTCAGTTGTAACACATTCCAGATACATTTCACAAATGCTTATTAAGTACTTATGATATAATCTAGATCAATCCATTGCAGCCCTCAGTGTGGGAACCTGGGGGATGAAAATGTAACACTTACTAACAGGCAAACTGAATAACACATACTGATAAATAATTGTATTACAAAGCATCATGAGATCTATGATCCTGTTTAATCCTTATAGTATTTAGTGATTGTTAACCATTATTGTCCCCTTTTATAGATAGATAAGAAAAATTTGGCTTTAAAATGTTAAGTGAGTTGTCCAGGGTGGAGGGACTCTGGCTGCCTAAATATGTTGCCCCAGGCCCTCCATGCCTAGGTACTCTGCCTTCCCACCTACACCGACAGCCCCTTAGGCCACTGATCACTGACCGGGCCCCAAACAGTGAGCAGGATCTAGCTTCAGTGATCACCTATCACCTATGCCTGGCTCGGCTTGAAAACACTATGTCATATTGGCAGTAAGAACATTGAGAGCCCAGTTGACATCACTGAATACCTAACCTCTGCCACCTTGCATCACTGTTGAATTTGTTGTTGTTGTTTAAACTGGGAGTATAATCGCTTTTCATTGTTGTGTTAGTTTCTGCTGTACAACAAAGTGCATCAGCTACATGTATACACATCTCCTCCTCCTCTTGAGTATCCCTCCCCACCTCGCCTCCATCCCACCCCCTCGCAGAGCCCGGAGCTGAGCCCCCTGTGCAATATATACAACAGCTTCTCACTAGCTCTCTATTTTACACATGGTGGTGTACATACGTCAGTTCCATCCCTATCCGTCCCACCTTCTCTTTCCCCCAGGTCTACATGTCCATTCTCTATATCTGCGTCTCTGTTCCTACCTTACAAATAGGTCATCTGTACCATCTTTCTAGATTCCACATATATGTGATATAATATGATATTTGTTTTTCTCTGACTGATTTCACTCTGTATGTCAGACTCTAACTGCATCCATATCTCTACAAGTATTTTATCTACAATTTTTCACAGTGTCAACCCGTTAGTGTTCTGGACACACTGTCACCCACTTCCTCCACTCCTCTTATCATTATGCCCTGTACTGTCCCTGGTGCAGATGTCATAAACACTTTCACACAGGCTTGACCTTGTGCTTCCCAGGTGCTATTAGTGGTAAAGAACTCTCCTGTCAGTACAGGAGACACAGCAGACACGGGTTCCATCCTGGGTATTGGGAAGATCCCCTGGAGGGAGGGCATGGCAACCCACTCCAGTATTCTTGCCTGGAGAATCCCATGGACTGAGGAGCCTGGCAGGCTACAGTCCACAGGATTGTGAAGAATCGGACACAACTGAAGCAACTTAGCATGCACACGCACACAAAGGCTTGACCTAACTGTAAGCATAGGTTACAAGTGTAACCCCACGTTCCCTTCTCTCGTTCACCCAATCAGACACCTGACTGCCAGGGTTCTAGATCTGTTTAGCTTTAGAAAGTTTTTGTTTTTTTTTCCTATGAAATAGAATCTTGTTTAGGGTTTGGAATATCAAAACAAGAATGGGCAACAGAGAGTTAATTAAGATCAGGGGGAAAAAAAGTCCAGTAAACTACAATAGAAAGTTCTCTATAGATTCCATGACCCTCTGGAGGCAAATTAAGCAAATCTACTGACGATGTAGAAAGAATTCCAATAATGAGTCTTGTAAAATTTGAACCTCTTAAGCTCCATCTAATGAATAATCTTATAGGTTATCCAAACCAGCACCCTAAAAGTAATGAACCAAAAATGAATCCAGACATCCATGTGAATATCAGAGAGAATAGGATTTCAAGACAGGTTTCTAAGTCTTCCTTCTCCTGACAAGTGTATGACCTACCCACACTCATACCCATTCATGTGCTCACTCATTCATCCTTCTGATAACACTTTATGCTGATTAATGGTTAAGAGAGTGAACCTTATGATCAACAAGGACTGACCTATGTCCTCTAGAAATCCTCTGTTCTGGTAGAAGACTGGCTGGTATATGAGAGATGATAGCACACCAGGACAGCTCTGGGAAGACAATTAGAGTTTTTCTGGGAAGACAAACTTCTGCACTAATTACCAAGGAGCCAGGTGATGGAGCCCAGAGGTCCTTGCATGCACTTGGACCAGCCAGCAGTTCCCTGTGGCTGGAATGTGGAGAAACAGAAAGTCAAAGTGGGGCTGACCTGAGAAAGGAGGTTCGTTGGTGAAAGAGTCCCATGTGCTAGAGAAGCTGCGCCAATTCTGAAAGCAAAGTCAAACTACCGAAATGTTTACAGCTGGGTTGGGACAACACGATCTGATGTGTGATTTCAAGTGATTGTTCGGCCACAGTTTACAGGATGACTTTTAGGGGCCAAGAATTGAGACCAGGATGGAGACTGGAGCTAAGCCAGGTGTCATGGAATAGATATGGAGCAAAATGAATGATTGAAAGACCTGGGGGCAAAGCATTCAATGAAGAATGGGACTATACTAACACTTCATCCCATAAGCTTGTTGTAAAACTTGAATAAGACAGTGGATATGAAATCGTGATTTGGACAAGCATGTTATTATTATCAACAAGGTGGGAAAGTATGGGATTTTCTTTCAAGGAGCCAGAATAAACTCAAGAGAACTCCACCCACCCATGACACTGAAATGTGTGTCTCTCTTTCTATTAAGAAAATTTTGATAACAGAGAGAAAGAGGGCCCTCCAGTGTGGCCGTGATCCCAGCAAGCAGGCATGTCCACAGTCCCAGCTCTGGTCAGCCCTGTGCTCTCCACCACTTCTGTTTTAGCCTCAGGGTAAAATGGCAGTTTTATTAATATTAATACACTTGCATAAAGTGCTAATTTACTCCATCATTTTCCTAATTAGCTCTATTGAATTGTGAGGCTCATCTGCATGAATAATGAATCCCTCCATGCCTTTTCCAATGTCTGTGTCATCTCTGCCGAGGAAAGCACAGGAGGAAGAGATGCTCATTCGTAATCCTTTGATCATTTTGGAGCAAGACAGTCTGCTTTCTGAGAAGATGGAGAAGGCATCAAGAAGGGCCATTAATTAAAACCAGGTAGAAATTGGGAGGACGGCTCCACGTTTCTTTTAGAATAAATAAAATGAGGCTTCTTTGGGGGTGGCAGGGGGCGCGGTTAGACCAGCTCTGCCTTTGCCTCTTGGAATGTGCTAATGAAGGTCGACTCCTTTCCAACTCTGACTCAGATCCATTCAATCTGCTCATGTCATGGGGTAGAAGATTAAAGGAGATGAAGAAGGTCAAGAATAGTGGGTTTATTTGATCATGGAAGAAAAGAAATGCATGCTTCCTTTATTCTCCAGATTAATTATCTCAAGTGGATTGAAAATGGAGCTATTCATAAGACTGACAAAATTAATGTCAAGAACGTTGAAAGAACGCCTAACAATAAGTCAATGAGAAGAATAGACCAAACTGATAGGAAAATGGGCAAAATAAATGAACAGGCATAGCATAGAGGAGAAAACACATAGGGAGAAATTATAAATGAAGACTAAAATTAGTATCTTTTTATACAGAATCAATCTGCAAAGATGAAAATGACTGTTCCTACTCAGTACTGGAGAAAATGTGATTCTTCAGTCTCTTTAGACATCACCAGTAGGAGTACAAGCCGGCATTGTGATAAGCATGTTGGCGATACCTTCTATATTTAAACGTTCCCAAATTCTGTGACCCAGAAATTTCTCTCTTTAGCATATCTGTTCCTAGTAGCCTTATTTATAAATAAGGAGGAAAAAAATCATGGCTTAAACATAAATACTCATCAACATTAAGTGGGTAAACGAACTGAGATATAGTCACAAGTTGGAATAACATACAGCCAGCTGTCAAAGCAAATGAACTGCAGCGAAACACAAAATATACGAATAGGGACTTCCCTGGGGCCCAGTGGTTAAGAATTCACCTTTCAGTGCAGGGGTGCAGGTTCCATCCCCAGTCAGGGAACTAAGATCCCACATGCCTCATGGCCAAAATATCAAAACATAAAACAGAAGCAGTATCGTAACAAATTCAATGAAGACTTTTAAAAAACTTCCACCCTAAAAAAAAAAAAAAAACACCTTTTAAAAATATGAATAATCTTAGAACTACAAGAAGTGAAAGAGCCCCCAAGTTATATATATCAGGATGCATATCCTTTTTATGAAGATGAAAAGCCATAAAAATTCATTATATATATATAAACACACATATGATGAAATTATATAAAAATGGAAGTATGAAATGAACATAGAATTCTCGACGATGGTTGGAGTAAAGGGAGGCCAGAGGAGGAATTGGAAAAGGGATTATGTGCTTGATGCCAAAGTCTTAGCTTTTGCATTTTTTGGAAGAGTTATCAATCTGTGTTTGCTTATTATATTATTTTTTTAAAGGAAAATATGAGGTTGGTCACTCATAGCATGCTGATGAGAGGGTTTCATGAACCAATGGAGATAAATAATCCAATTCTGTACATCTGAACTTCATTTAGAAAAGGTAAAACTTCAACCATCAAAGATCTGTTTCTTGACATTGTTGGTTTCTAAAGAATTTAAAAAAACCCTTCCACTCTATCACTAATCTAGGCAACCCCTTAACAAATGTTTTGTTACTTTTGGATGATTTTCCTGATTTACCAAAGGTATAGAAAGAGATGAAAGGCAGAAAGAGGAAGCACAGAAAAGGATGTATGTGAATTAGAACGGCTGAGGCTGAAGGAATCTTGAGATGCGGGCCTGGCATCCTTGTGTGGGAACAGAGGGTACAGTGGGCTCTGAAAGCAGGCCAGGGATTCCAGAGGTGCTGTCTAGAGGGACAGACAGCCCGCTTGCTGGGGTGGATGGTAGACTGCGTGCGGGCAGCTGCATTCAACTTTAGACACTAACTCACCACTAAGACCTGCCCTGGTGGCAGTGGGCTCAGGCACCTGCTCTCTCTGCCTTTGGGTCGGTGTTGCTCAGCACACAATCCAGAGAACAACCACCTGTGCCGAGGACCATACCTTCCACCTGTACAGCACCTGCACGCTGCTCACGTGACTCTCACAACAGCCTCAGAAGCCAGGGTGGGCATTCTGATTCCTTACTGTCGTAGCAAACAGCTGAGGTCTGGAGACACTCTCCTTGAGATGACTCGACTCAATGAACGTGAGTTTGCACAAACTCTGGGAGATGGCGAAGGCCAGGGGAGTCTGCTGTGCCGCATGCAGTCGATCAGGTTGCAAAGAGTCGGACACAATTTAGAGCCTAAACAATGACAGTGGAAACAGTGTCAGACTTTATTTCTTGGGCTCCAAAATCACTGCAGATGGTGACTGCAGCCATGAAATTAGAAGACGCTTACTCTTTGGAAGAAAAGTTATAACCAACCTACATAGTATATTCAAAAGTAGAGACATTACTTTGCCAACAAAGGTCCGTCTAGTCAAGGCTATGGTTTTTCCAGTGGTCATGTATGGATGTGAGAGTTGGACTGTGAAGAAGGCTGAGCACCAAAGAATTGGTGCTTTTGAACTGTGGTGTTAGAGAAGCCTCTTGAGAGTCCCTTGGACTGCAAGGAGACCCAACCAGTCCATTCTGAAGGAGATCAGCCCTGGGATTTCTTTGGAAGGAATGATGCTAAAGCTGAAACTCCAGTACTTTGGCCACCTCATGCAAAGAGTTGACTCACTGGAAAAGTCTCTGATGCTGGGAAGGATTGGGGGCAGGAGGAGAAGGGGACGACAGAGGATGAGATGGCTGGATGGCATCACTGACTTGATGGATATGAGTCTGAGTGAACTCCAGGAGTTGGTGGTGGACAGGGAGGCCTGACGTGCTGTGATTCATGGGGTTGCAAAGAGTCAGACACGACTGAGCAACTAAACCGAACTGAATGGAATGACAATAACAAAGTGTACATGTTTACTTAAAAAAATTAAGCTGCACAAAGCTTATAAATGGTGTTAAGTATGACTGAACCCATGGGTGTACAATTCCAGGTCCTGAAACATGCCATCAGTGAAGCAGAAAATGAAGCAACCCAGTTCCGAGACCCACCGCCTCAAGTGCTGCTGTAAGAGAAACAGCCACAATTAATCCTCACCAGATACCCTTCTTCACACCTGCCAGAGCTCCAGAGAAGTCGTCTCTCCACAACTTGGTTATTATTAGAACCACAAATGAGAAAATCTTTTGACTGGCAAGAGACTAAGACATCAATTTCCACCCTGCATCTATTTTAAAGAGTAGGAGTGAAGTTAGATTATCAGTGACATTTTCTCAGTGGAAAGATTGCGGGATCATATTTGTATTCATTTCCGTAAATGCAATATACAAGGCACTAATAGAACAAAATCCACTAATTAAATTTCATTCAATAATGCATTTTCACCTTACCTTCACGGTGTCCTTGTACATTCTTGCCAGCAGCATGCTAAAAATGTCTTATTTAGCTTTAAATGAGGCTTATCATTAAATTTGAAATATTAGCAAGCATCAATGATCCCAAAGTGACAGCACAGATAATAATTTGAAAGCGTTCTATACTGTAGACCAATTTTTGCTTAATTTAATTTATTTATTAAAAATTAAACATATGGATTCAGAAGGACCCTAGCTCGGCTGCCATGGCAGCACCATCCTTAGATATGTGCCTAAAATATGAGAAACGAAAACAGCAGCAAACCTGAGACTCATGCCTCCCTCCAGCGGAAGTAAAGTTTCTTTTCATAATCCCTTCATATCTTGGGATGGACAAACTGTTTATTTTCCACATCAAGATTGATTTCTGATGCCCGTTTGCACTGTGGGTTACTTTGAGAGTTAAGGCCTTTGTGTTAAGTGAATTATTTGGCAAAGGTTTATAAATTTCATATTTATATTTGGAAAAGGATTACAAAACCTCTATTGCCAATGGTATGGTATAGAGCCTCGGGGTTTCTAGCATGTGTGAGGGTGTATTGGGGAGGACCTGGTATACATTAGTTAAAGAAAAACACAGTCTGAACCAACACTGACATTTGATCTGATATAATTCTCAAATGGTGGGTGGGCCCAAATATCCACAGTTATCCCACTGTATAGACAAGGGAGCTAAGCCTTTTGGGGGTTACCATCCTCCCAAGTCCACTAGACAAGGGAGAGACAGAACTCTGATTGAACTCAATGGACCTGCAGAAGCTTGCCTGGGAGACTCTGCCACACCTGATATTCTGTGAGTGAAGGCTTCTGCAGCTTTGTCCCTTTCTCGAGCCATTAAAACATCATGGCTCAGAGCAGAAAAGAGAACACCCATCCATTGGTATTGAAATCATGTCTCTGCCTCCATTTGCATTTACAGATTTCTTTAGTTCATGTATTCATTCATTTACTCCAAACAAATATTTATCCAGTACTTAGCTTATGCCAGCATCAGGGGCACCATATGAAACAAAGATAAAATCTCCCTGTCCTCATGGGGATCATGTGCTGTTGAGGGGGAGGCAGACGATAAGCAAAATAAATGAGTATATTATGTGGCTGATTAGGAAGTGTTAATTGAGGGGAATAATAAACGAGAAAGGGAATAAGGAACGTGGCGGAAGCCGGCGTTTGTAATGAAAGGGATATGAGATGAATTTAGAGTTTGATCATTTTCCCTCTTGGATCCATCGGAGGATGTCTGTCTGCCCCTCCCTAACCCCAGCATACTTACACCCTCAGCACATCAAACTTTGCTTTTCCCAGACAGAGGATATTGGGATTTCTGTTTGTTCTCTAACTGACTAGAGCAACGTTGACATCCAGTGGTGAATTAGATTAATCACAGGTATCCACACTTGTTTTTTCAATCTCCGTGCATGGGAGGGAGTGCAGGGTGTGAGAACTGGTCTGTTATCATGGTCCAGGGGCTCTTCTGCAGACCCCCACCCTCATCAGCTCTGTGAACTGTCAGGGCACTGGGTCGACTGGGCTTTCAACAGCATGCATGTTACCCATCATGCACGCACATGTGTGTCTGTCCTCTAGATGTGCGTGTTTGTAGGTATCTATGCAAATCTGTGAGCACACTCATTGTTTTTGCTCCCAACATGTGACTCTGATGCTGTGCTGTTCTTCCTTGCATAGAACTCTTTCTGTCCTCAGGGACCTGATACCAGGAACGTGGGGAAAACGACCCTGCGTCCTGATTTTGTCCTTTTCCAGCTGGCCGATGCTATATTGTCTGTTTCTAATGAAGCAGAAGAAGTATGGCTGCCTTGGGCTTGCTTCCTCTTGGGTGGGTCGGCTAGCATTCGCCTGGATGCCACCAGGAGCACTGTCCTCCACGAGGACAGCCGTCGGAAGCTGCCCTGTTGCTGTCATCAAACACTGCGGGAGCCAGCGCCCTGTCCCAGCTCCACACTAAGAAAGGGCAGAACACCCCACCCAGAGCCCCTGTCTCCTGAGAGCCTGCTGCGGTTGCACTGTTTGGTCAGCCCTTTGCGACCCCATGGGCTGTGGCCTGCCAGGCTCCTCTGTCCATGTGAATCTCCAGGCAAAAATACTGGAGTGGGTTGCCATGTCCTTCTCCAGGGGATCTTCCCAACCCAGGAATCAAACCCGAGTCTCCTTGCACTGGGAAGCGGATTCTTTACCACTGAGCCACCTAGAGTCTAGAAATACAGCAGACCAGCAGAAAAGACTGAAATCCCACCTCCCACCCACGTGTACCTTTCAATCCCGTACCTATCAAGATGACATGCCACTGCTTATTAATTCATACCTTTTATGTGTTCAGATAATTTTTATTCAATATTGACAACCCACAGACAATTTTCCCACTGGATCTGAGGCTGAGGCCACCCCACAAAGCTGCCTGTGGAAACCCTTTCTACCCCTGGGTATGGGAAAACAGAAGGAAAAAGAGGCCCTCTAACGAGTTGAACACACTCCACGATTAAATATTGATTGGAAATTCTCCCAGAGTATTTCCCTCCATCTCTCTCTCTGCCTCCTCAGGGAGATGTCGAGATGCGATTCCTAAGCTGTCCCCATCCAGTGATTACGTTCATTAGGACACCAGCCTTGTGGTTAAAGCACTTTCCTTGCTGCTGCACGTTTAATTAGACAACTCTTCCCTAGAAATTATTTATAGCCAGGCTCCAGAGCTATTGTTAGTCCGAATGTAAATAAGATTCAGGGCGGGAGTCCCAGTGCGCCCGACTGCTGGCACGCGCCTGCGCGAAGCAGCCCTGTGCACACTCGGGAACCGCGGCCAGGGCTGTCCAGCCAGAGCTCTGGCTATTAAAAAGCCCAGGCGCGATTTTCTAATTAAACTTGTGACACAGAACCACACAAAAGACTAAAAGCTTACCAGGTCAGCGTGAGTGCACAGAGGAGGAGAAAGGAGAGAAGAGAGAGGGCTAGGGGAGAAGGCACGGGGGTCCAGAGCCCCATCCAGGAGAGGGGCACTGGGGGTCCCCAGTTAGATAATCTGCTTGGACAGGAATCTGCATGTTCCAATGTGCACTTGCAATCCCTGATGGCCCTAAGGGACCTGAAGGGCTGACCTCAACCTCTGTTCTCGGTGCTGGAATGGTAGCAACTGAATGGAACAGTCTCTGCCCTCAGGATGCTCCCCTTATTGTAAATGATACATAGAGGTGATCAACCCCAGTGAGCACAGTAAGAAAGAGCTTTAATACCACCAACAATCACTATCCACCTAGGACAAGATGGACGCAGGCATTTCTCATGCCTTATTTCATTTACTGTGCACAATAAACCCAAGAGTTGAATGCTGTTACTGAAACACCTATTTTCAGCTCAGAAAACTAAGACTTAAAAATAAGACAGTGCTATGTAGATCACAGGGTTGAAAAGTAGCTGCCTGTGAAACCCAACACCGTAAGTAATCATTGCTTTACTCTCTGCTTGTGTGTGTGATGCCTGCAGGGAATGGTGGTCAGAGGGAGCTTTGCCAAGGGGACCAAGGATGAGTTGGGTGTTGAGGCATGAAGAGGAGTTTGCTCATTGGACAGGAGAAGGGAGGGAGGAAATAGCAACCCAATGAGCTGTGACAGTCATGTTTATAGAGAGGATTTGAATCTAGGGGCTTAGGCTCTTATGGAAGAGCAGCGGTAGAAGTAGTAATTGAAATTCAAAATGCTAAAAATGCTAAAAGCTCTTGAGTTTTTCTCTTGACTGTGTTCTTATGATTCAGAAGATGGTAGGGGAGTAGAGGGGACAAGACAAAAGGATAGGATCGGGTTTGTCCCTTCAACCAATACCCCAAATCTCTTTTCACTGTTGCACCTTCATTCTGGGTCACTCCACCTGGACCTTAGCATACTCCTAGCCGACATCAGTCCTCCTTGTAGATTAGGCAATTATACATGTCGTACTTCCTTGAAAGAAAGGGGGATGGAGAAATGCCTTATTCAACTGGTTGATCCCAGCACACAGGATGTGAAGACAAACTCACCAGTGAGGAGGGAGATCAAGGTGAAAACTTGACTCATGACCCTCTGTGTATTTTTTCCCCTTTCACCAAAAAGCAGACAGCCTGGCCAGGAAGGTCTCTCTCAGCCGTGCTTCCCGTCCACTCACATAGAGGGTATCGTGGAGAGCCGTCCTTCTGTTACTACCGCTGAGGCCAGTCGACACCTTCACATCAGCAGTAGGGAAGCTGGGATGTCTATTATTTTGAGCATATAATTGATTCTAATTCATCACTTATCTCTCAATGACAGATTTTTATATAGTTTATTATCTCTACAGCAGTCCAGGCCCGGAGGGCCAGCGCCTATTGTTCCTTGGCTCCTGGCGTGGCCTCAGCTGCAGCGGTAGCCCTTATCTCTCTGATTAAGTTAGGGGATCCATTATCATGGGGTCCCCAGGTAACTGTTAGCATCACACGTCTTCCGATGGCAGAATTAAAGGAGCCTTTCACCCCTTGCCTCCTTGACCTGCCTGTCACGGTTAGTCTCCTTGTTTGCTGATTAATTTGGGACTCTGAGTCCCCAGGCCCTGGCAGATAGCTCTTACTCCTGCCCTCCCCATGCACATGTGTTGGCACCGCTCCCCAGGAAGGGGATAGACACGTGATGAGGCAGGTGGTCCCACCCCCCACCCCCCATACCGCCACTTCCTGGCCTTTCTGTGGCTCTGCTATCAGCCCAAGCCAACAAACATCCCATCAGATTTTCCCTTCCAGTGTAAACCTTTTTGTTCTGTCCTGGTGAATCAGTGCCTTTCCCTCTAAGAATGCTGGTGAGTGTCTCCCCTTCACGGAAGCTGCCCTTCCCGTCCTCTTCCTCTGCTCTGCACAGCCCATGCTGGACTGGGGACCTGGTGCAAAGCTCATGCACAAGGCTTCCATGTGGTGCTGATAGACAGCAGGGAGCCAGGCAGGACACCAGGGGGAGGGGTGGGGAGACCCTCGCCAGCAGCCGGCCCCGGGGTCTCAGGCCCACAGCAGCCACATCAGCCACATCTTATTTTGTTTGCATCAAAGGGCCTGTGTGCTTCCTACAAATTTCCGTTCATCCCTCACAAAATTACCTACCCCTCTCTCTCTTTTTTGGCCATGCCTTGCAGCATGTGGGATCTTAGTTCTCCTGCCTGGATCTTAAGCCATGTTCCCTGAATTGATTGAAAGCATAGAGTCTTAACCACTGAACTTCCAAGGGAAGTCCCTGCTTCTCTCACTCTTGAAACCTTGACCTATATCCACCACATCCTAGAGTTGACACATTTTCCCGGCTGATCCTGCACACAAATTTTATGTCTTCAGATTCATAAACAAAGCAGTTCTTCATGGTCTCTTTGAAAACTTTAGCACACACCAGAGATTCAAATTGGGACCCAGACCTTGCCTGACTCCTAGTAAGTCCCTTCCTCCTGCTTCGCCCTCAGAGTCCACAGAGTTGGGCTTGAACACACCTCCACACTCTTACCTGAATGTCCTGTGACCACCTGTTCATCCTTCAAGATGCAGGTAAAATAATCCACTGACTCGAGGAGGTGATCCTCCTCGAGTCCCCAAGAAAGATGCCACACTTCCGCCCTGTTACAACCCTTTCCTTTTAGAACGCTCTCATCCTCACATCTTCCCCAGCAGGGTGTGGCTTGGGAAGTGCTTGTCCATCTGCGTGATCTGATGGTGCTAGCTCAATGGTCTGTTGGACACAGTCTGGTCATTTCTCCCTGTGATCACTGGAGGGAGCCTGTGTTTACCTGTGGCTACCTGTTAACAGCTCCCCAGTGAGAAGCTTTCCTGTCTTCTCCAAGGGCTCTTCATTCACCTTAGTGTCTACACAGCTTCTCAGTCTTTGCCAGTTTCCATGGGTATTAATAACCACCAGAGTAAAGCAACAGTCCTCCAAATACTGCACATTATGGTAAAGAAGGATAAAGCGTTTTCAGAAGAGAGCCGGAACTGCCACTGTGCATGCAAGTTTCATACACACAAAAAACCACCCCTGAAGGCATCTAGCTATCCACTTCCTCCTGCAGAAGAGGAAACTGCAGGTTAGCCCATAGGAAATTTGTCCCAAGCCAACCCACTGCCATCGGCAGTAAAGGAAGTCTGTTTTCTCTAAAACATAGCAGGACAGTTTTTTGCTCCCAGCAGCTCTGTCCTACGCAGTCGCATCCCTTCTCAGCTTATCATGGGAATGAGCTTTGCTTCTGGAGAAGGAATTCATAGCCCTAAACCCACAATCATTTCTCTTCCAGATCACACCCCCCCCAGGTGGGAGACCCCCTCTCACTGCACCCTGCCCCCAGCAAAGACACCGCTGTTTGCCACAGCAAGTGGAAAGTACACACAGGCTCAGTTTAGGGACAGTTAATTTCCAATTCTTTCCAGATGGGTTGGAATAATATCCCCAGGTGGTAAATACATTATTAAGAAGGCAGTTTGGTGTGAAATTGGCTATTAAAATATAGATAAAGTTTAATATATTGAGCTCCTTGTCAGAAAAATCACTTTGCAGGGAGCTTATTATTTGTTTGATATTAAAAGAGTCACAGCTCTGCTCCAAGTGACAAATGGAGGGAGGGGCGAAATGCCACCGGTAATGAACAAAAGCTTTTTAACATTTAAATTTAGGTTTTTCTTGTAGCTCTGCATGCTGCCATGAGCCTGCCCGTGCGGTGCAGCCAGCAGCGGCCGTCAGAAATGTCAGGAACCGGGAGCTGAGGAGGCTGCCAGTCTGGCTTTAAACAGCTTGAATCTCCCCAAAAGAAAGAGCTACCAGATAGCGAAGTGGAGCTGGAGGGTGGTTCCCTTGGCAACACAGTAGAAAGGAGATAGGGGTCCATTTCAGGGCAGGAAGTCTAAGTCCCTCCCTCCTCCTTTCAAAGTATCCTCCTGACCTCATGGAGCTGAGCACATCATACGCAGCCCTTTCGAGAAGCCTGCCTGTGCTCAGTTCCCCAGCCGGGGCGCCATCTTCCCCGTTTGGGTAGTCACGAAGCCAGATGAATGAAAACTGAAGTTGGCCATGCGCATGGAAAGATGCTCATTATCACCGATTATTTGCTGTTCAGTCGCTAAGTCCTGTCTGACTCTTTGTGACCCCATGAACTATCGCTAATTATCAGATAAATGCAAATCAAACCACAATGAGGTACCGCTTCACACTGGTCAGAATGGCCATCATCAAAAAGTCTTCAGTTAATCAATGCTGAAAATGGTGTGGGGAAAAAGGAATCCTCCTACACTTGGTGAAGTTGGTAAAGTGATCATGGAGAATAGTAGAAGTTCCTTAAAAAACTAAAAATAGAGTTACCATAT
Source organism: Nanger dama (assembly GCA_917880005.1). Taxonomy (NCBI): domain Eukaryota; kingdom Metazoa; phylum Chordata; class Mammalia; order Artiodactyla; family Bovidae; genus Nanger; species Nanger dama. Next base: position 4,856,298 of record CAKJTW010000076.1, read on the forward strand.
GATCCAGCAGTCCCATTCCTGGGACTATACTGAGGAAGAATGCTAATTCAAAAGGATATGTGCACCCCAGAGTTCACAGTAGCAGTATTTGTGTTAGCCAATGCATGGAAGAAACCTAAAGTCCATCAGCTGATGGATGGATAAAGACGATGTGGTATGTATATACAGTGGGATACCCCTTAGCCATGAAGAAGAATGAAATGATGCCATTTGCAGTAATGTGGATGAACCTAGAGATTATCATACTACATCAAGTTAGACAAATACCATATATCACTCATATGTGAAACTAAAAAAGTGAGACAAATGAGCTTTTAGAAAAGCGAGAAATAGACTCACAGTCATAGAAAACAAACTTGTGGTAACCACAGTGGGCAAAGTGGAATTTTGGGTTAACAGATACATACTGTATACAGATAAACAGCAAAGATTTACCATATAGCACAGGGACCTATATTCAATATCTGATCATAATTATAAAGGAAAGAATCTGAAAAAGAATAGATATGTATGTATAACTGAATCATTGTTGTTATACACTGTTGTAGAGCTGAAATATTGTAAATCAACTATACTTCAATAAAGGTGAAAATTGAAAAGAGAAAGAGAAAAACAATTGTATATTCAGTTCAGTTCAGTTGCTCAGTCATGTCCGACTCTTTGCGACCTCATGAATTGCAGCACACCAGGCCTCCCTGTCCATCACCAACTCCTGGAGTTCACTCAAACTCACGTCCATCGAGTCAGTGATGCCATCCAGCCAACATATATATATATATATATATGGAATCTAGAAAAATAGTACTGATAAACCTATTTGCATGGAAGGAATGGAGACACGGACAAAGAGAACTGATCTGTGGACACAGAGGGGGAGGGAGAGGGTAGGACAAATTGAGAGAGTGGCATTGATACATACACACTAGTGTCTCTGAACTAGAGCACTAGTGAGAAGCTGCTGGAGAGTGCAGGGAGCTCAGCTCAGAGCTCTGTGATGACCTAGAGGAGGCAAGCGAGGTGGGAGGGATATATATATATATATATACATCTAATGGCTGATTCATTTTCTTGTACAGCAAAAACCAATACAATATTGTAAAACAATTACCCTTCAATTTAAAAAAATAATAAATTCACTAATGACACAAAGATGAAAATGGAAGTTGGCCAAAGGGAAAGGGTTGTCAGAATTTCCAAATACAAACCTGGAGCCCCATGCTTGCTATAAACGCCCCTGACCAAAGTACGCACTTGATAGGTAGCAACCCATGTTGAACCAGGTCAGCTGTCAAGGCACCTGCAGGGGTAGTCCCTGGTGGACAACTGCAGCTGGCTTTACCACGCTTCATACAAGCAAAATCCTCTAGGAAATAGGGAAAATCCCAGAACAGAGGAACAGAAGTCATGAAGATATAGAAAAACCACAATCTTATTCCATTCAAAGGAAAGGCAATGGCATACCATTTAATTAAAAAAAAAAAAAAACGCGAAGAAAAAGATGATTGGATCATCAGACAGGGATCCTTAAGAGAAAAAAAAAAGAATGACTACATTCAACAGAGTAGAATCCTTATTTTAATAACTAGCGCACTCATGCCTGGCTTTATACACATGGGCGCACACTTGTGTGAGCACATGCACTCACACTAACGCTCCTGAGATGCAAAGACTCCTATTTTTCCTAAGAGTAGACCTTTATAACAAGAAAAAATAGACTCTTTTTTTCAGGCTGAGTTGACAGAAGGGGGTTTCAGCAGAAGGTACAGGCGAAGGCAGCGGTTTTCACCTGGACGCCACTGTTGTGCGGATAAAACGTCAGTCCCCCAGCCCCATGGAGCTGGTTGAAAGGGAGCGCTGGGGCAGCGGTCCACGGCAAATGCTCCCTGCGGACCACACCCCACCATCGCACCACCCTCTCGGAGGGTGGAAGGGTGGCCGGGACACAGACTTGGTGTCTGTGTCAGTGAAGAGCAAGTGCCTGGGGCCCTCTTGAGTACAAGTCTCCAGGTGTGTTTCCAAGTGTGCTTCAAACAAGCATCACCCAAAGTGGACACCAACCGGGGGTACTAGGAGCAGAGCCTGGTCTACAGGCGGCCTCAGCCTCAGAGCCCTGATCTATGGACCAGGTGTCAGCCAGCCTCCAGGGGGAGATCACAAGAGGGATGTGCTTAAAGGGACCCGCGCGTCTGCCACGGGTGTTCCTAGAACTCTCACTTCAACATGGCGTGATCATTGCAGGGAGAGTCTTTTCAGTTATGTTACAACTTTCTTCTTTTAAGTGACAAGCAGCTGGGATTACAACTCGACTTTTGACAGAAGGAAAGAGAGAAAACTTGATCAAATTGTTTGAAAGGGATGAAATAATAGGTTGGATGCTAAGGCTGGGGTGGAAACTTTGAGACTTTCAAACAAGCAAACAAACATGTATATTAAACAAGTACTCCCAAGGCCCAGGATTAGGGGTGTGGATGTTCTGGAAGGGGCCATTTTCAACCTACCACTTTCTTTTCTTTCTCAGGGGCAAACCTGGGAAACACTGAACACTCTTGCTTCGTAGAGAGAATTCAGGTCTCTAAGTCTTGACTACCTTTCCGGAGGCCACAGCATAGACTAAAGACTAAGCAGAGAATCAATGACACAGAACTTCTCCAGGAGATGGAGAAACGAACCAAGCAGACCTGGCACCTCGACGGGTGTCACATTCTCCATAGTCCTGGAGGGCATCCTGGATACACAGGTTGGGGGCACCTGCCACCTGCCCTGTAGGAAGGACACAGGTCCCCTGACTTCTTGACGCAGCTGGCCCACATCCCTCCCATGCTAAAATCCAGTGGAAAAGCCAGCCGGGGAGAAGAGGAAGGGGCGGAAGCACAGAGGCACTCAGGTGCATTCTGGTTTGGAAGGAAGGGGGCACCCACGCACTTGCACAGAACAGGCATCTCCCCGAGGGGCCTTCCTCCTCCTCTGTTATCTAAGTTGAGCTGCCTCCTCTGCCTGTCCTGAAAGCCATCTCCATAGTCAACACCTCCTGGGACATAACTGTCTCCCTTGAGACTCCTGGAAGTGGGATTTTGCCAGAGCTCTGACTTGTTATTTAATTTTGATTTTATTTTATGACTCCTGTGGATTCCTGTGCTGTTGATGTTTTATTAATGGTTCTGTGCTCTCCTCAGAGGCGGTTGAAATCCTGTCCATCATTTGCAGTTGACAGCTGAGCACCAACCAGGTAGAGAAAGGAGTGCCGGGGCGCCTGGTGGAAGGAGGTGGTGGACAGGCTGGAATCGCCCTCTGTGGCCTAAGGCGCTTGACCAGGTCACGCTGCCTGCACCTCACTGTTGGGAGCCACACCGGAAGGTTCCTGTCTGAGGGAGGGTCAGCTCTGTGCCACTCGCCAGCATGGGGGGCACCTGTGCTCCGCCATGCTTCAAGGCCCAGTGATGTTAATTGACATTAGCCTTCCATGGATTTGGTCCACACTCGACCCTTGGATGGACAGGGACTCAGAACTGAGACCACACACCTCCTTTTTCACCCCAATTCCTTTATTCTCTAATTTTCTACCCCTCTCTCTTTTATAGCACTTGGATATTTCTGTCCGTAGGAACACATGACGGACCTTTGGGTAAGAGCAGTGTAGTTGTGTATTTCCAGAGGTGAGATGTACACTCTGCGTGTGTGTGTGTGTGTGTGTGTGTGTGTGTGTGAGAGAGAGAGAGAGAGAGAGAGAGAGAGAGAGAGGGAGGGAGGGAGAGAGAGAGACTTTTGCTCATGGACTACAGAAGTATTCCCAATGTCCACACCATCTCTTCCTAGTGGCTCAGTGATCCAAGAATAAACTGTTAAGAATGGATACTTATTAATTATATTTAAGCACGTTTGATCTAGATTTCCCCTATGGATCTCTTCTGTGAATCCCATCTTTTATTTAACCTTTTGATTTTTTTTCCAAGTTTCATTATGTTATAAGCTTCGTTTCAGGAGACGGGCATTCCCCTGGCCCTTAGGGGAAGGGACCGCTGATGGTTACTCTGTGTCATTTGGGTCTCTGGGTCACTTGTGTCATAGACCTTGGAACGTCTAGGCATCCAGCGAGCTGGCTGTGACCAGATGACCTAATTCCATCTCATAGGATATGCCGCTTCCAGGGAGAGTTCTTACAATGAGACTCCCCTCCCCCCACCGCCACTTTACCTTGTACTTCCTCTTTCCTTCTGTCTGGAATGTGAACTCCGTGGACAGGGGGAGATTAACCATTTGGGATCCTAAAGCTACAGCAGGTGGAGACGCCAGAGCAGGACCTTGAGCCAGGCTTTCTGACTCTGCCTCATCGTAAGAGCGCAAGTAAGCTACTTCTTTATTTTTAAATGAGCAGCAAACTTCTGTCTGGCTTAATCATTGCCACTTTCTTGTCAAAGACTTGCCCTGTTTGAATGAATGAACTCTTGCACAAGTTTTGGTGCAGCGTGCCGCTGAAAGCTGCCTCTGACTGGTGAGCCTCATTGGCCAGAACCGTGGGAAGCAAAGACATGCCCGCCGTCCGGAGGGTGGCCGAGGCCCTTCTCCAGTCACTCCGTCTTCTAGCATCATCCCTGTACCTCTGTGCACCATGCAGTGTGAAAGTCTCTGTGTTGGCCTGACAGCACCACTTGGTCCCACACATACCCCTCAGGTCCTTCCTTTGACCTGGGGATGGGCAGTGCCCCGCAGGTGGCCAGGCACAAAACAGGGTCGAGCAATGTGCCAGAGAGCAGCAACCATCGCTGGATGGGCAGAGGACCCTAGGCGCCCGCATACACCTGTCAAGGTATAAGGGCTCAGGGGTGGGGTGATGGCTGCAGGCTGAGCAGGAGACCTACCTAATAATTGCCTGCAAAAGAGCTCAGCTATTAATCTTTCACTCTAAAAAGCAATCATAGTCACTTGATTTCAAACAGGAGGAGGGCAAGGCAGGGAAAGAGAGCTCCTTCACTTCCGTGACTTTCGGATCAGATGTCAAACCAGTTGAAGAGCAGGTGCACCCCAAAAGCGTATCTTCCAAACTTACCAGACGCCTCTAAGGGTGAAGCCCCACAGGTGGGGGCTTTGAGGACTTTGCCAGGCACAGCACAACTTAGAAGTTTGGGTCTACCTGCCCTGCACACCTCCTTCTCTTTTCACACATCCCTGTTATCATCTTCACAACGTCTGCATCCTTCCAGCCACTGCAGAACACAGCCTCAGCTGTAAATGACCTCCGCAGAACTCTGGATTGATTTCACCTCCTTTATCTGCATGATTAGCTCAGCCACAGAGCAGATAGTGGGTGCTTATCGGCCCATTAAAGAGTCAAAGAATGCTGTTACCAGTTTTTTATCTCTAAAATGCACACAAAGCCCTGCTGATTATTCTATTAATTTGTTAATGAATCTGTCCAGGAGACAGATTCTCTATGCCTTTGGAAGGCAAAGCAGGGAACTGAGAGCTTCAGGGAAGGGGTGTGAGCCCTGGGATTGCTGGAACTGGAAACACTGGAAGTGCTGGAGAAGCCTCAGTGCCCGTGCTTGTTTCCTTCCTTGTTTTCGTTCTCTTTTCATCTTTCACTGACATGGAGGGCATACAGACAGACACAGAAATTAGGCTGAGATGTAATTCAGTGTTTGATAGAAACACACCCACACACGTGCTGGCAGAAGCAGAGGTGCAGGCGTGGACATTTGAGCCCTTGTAGCAGGTCTTTTGGGGCCCAGGTCTTCTCTCAGATTTTACCCATTAGTACACAGACGGCAATTCCATCCAAGAACAAAGGATTCTGAGGAAAATGGGTTGCAGTTTTTTGCATATATTGTTCTGTATGGAGCTAGTTCAATTATGTGCTTTTCTGACCTATTGCTGAAGCTGAAATTCCAATACTTAGGCCACCTGATATGAAGAACTCACTCCTTAGAGAAGACCTTGATGCTGGGAAAGACTGAAGGCAGGAGGAGAAGGGGACGACGGAGGATGAGATGGTTGGATGGCATCACCAACTTGATGGACACGAGTTTGAGCAAGTTGCAGGAGTTGGTGATGGACAGGGGGCCTGGCATGCTGCAGTCCATGGGACTGCAAAGAGTTGGACACGACAGAGCAACTGAACTGACTGACCTTCTAGAAATGCAGAGCATTCCAAGAGGGCAGACACATGTCCACATGCACTTCAAGCACACAGGTTATCCCGTCAGTGGGATCCTGTGTATGGCTATGTGCTCTCTGGTCCTGCAAAGGGTTCACCAACTACTGAGCCTCGTCAGTTTCCTAGTCTTTTGGAAGGAAGAGACCTCAAAAACAGCATGAGTATCCAAGGAAGCCCTGGCAGGGCTACAGAATTAAGGCCGGATTAAAAATCAGCCATTTGTAACTCAAGGTGAGACAGTCGGTGCACCATAGACAGTTGACAGTTCATTACCCTACATCTCTGCTGAACTGGTGAACAATTAAGATGGAAACAGGAAATGGGTGGTTTTTTAAAGTTCCCATCGAAAGCAGAGCAGAATTTCAGAAGAGATCCATGAGCTCTTGCACTGAAGACATTACCTTCCTGATTCTTATTACTGATGTGGGGGCCCATCGAGTATTCATCCCCACAGGACAGAGGCACTCATTTCCAAGACGCCAGAAGTACTGCTGTGGAGGGTCCCACCTGCTGCCCCCTTAGCTGGGAACTACCCCAGAGGAATGCAGCCACCTCCCTCCATCTCCCTCCATGCAAAGTCAACAGTTTGCTTTATCCAAGGTCACCTCCCTTCAAGGAGGTGTCCCCCCTCCCAGAGCCTGGGCTGTATGGAATCGTGAATATCTGTCACCCCTATCCCCTCCTTTAGGGGTGAATCTAAAGGGCCATCAGAGCTCCAGGGTCTCCTGCAGGGTTGATGGTCTGTACAAATGCAGCAAAATCTACCCTTCTTTTCAGCCACTGTTGACTCCTTTCCTACATATTTTCTACCCAAGAGTGCTCTGGAATAAACTTTCTGCAGATCCCCACTGAGTCCACCCTAAGATATCTTCAATGTGAATGATCTGTACACAAACATGCCTGATTAAGGAGTCACAGCGAGACCAGATGAATTTTCCACCCTGCCAAGGACACTGGTATGGATCATGTGCTGACATGGATTAATGGCTATTTGGCTATCTTCATCTAAATTTTGGTTAGTTAACCAAAGTCAGCATGTCTGGACATTTCTGGAGGTTAAAAGCATTCTCGGATGTATTTAATATAGAACAATAACAGATTACCGTTTATTTCTTTTTATCCTTTGAAGAAAAAATGTACATTGTGTCTACCACATATGGATAAAATTCTTGCTCTCACAAAACTTCAAACTGTGTAAGTAAACAAATATAAAAACTTGCTTGTCAAGAATGTAATGGTACATACATATTTGGAAGAGTGCTTAATGCATAAAACAACAGAATCTGGAATAAAAAAGATGCTCATAGTCTACCCCAATATAAGAATTTGCTATTACCAGCAGCACGTGGAGGAAGCCTGGGATTTAACTATTAAAAGGAAATGGCAACCCACTCCAGTATTATTGCCTGCAGAATCCCATGGGTGGAGGAGCCTGGTGGGCTAGAGTCCATGGGGTCGCAAAGAGTCGGACACGACTGAGCAACTTCACTTCACAAGTCAACTGTACTGACACAAGATTGGTGAACATGGTTCAACAAAGTGCAAAAGCCTGTCAGCCAAGTAATGTCCCGCCCGAGAAATTTATCAGCCCACTGTGTTTTGAGCCAGGTGCACAGTACCAAGTGCTGGCTTAGGGCCAGATGCTGGCACCCCAGAGCACTGAGAGGAGGATGCCCAGGAGGGCGAAAGGACCAGAAACTCAGGGGCTTCAGGAATCATGCCCTTCGTTCCCTTTTCCTATCCTGCAAGGCAAGCCAGAACTTCCCATGGCCTTGCTCCTATTTCAGGTTCTTGTGTATTTACTCCACCCTTCCCACCTGGAAAAGTCTCTTTCACTCTTCAAGAGACAGTTTCAAAGTCACCTCCTTAGTGGCACCTAACCTGCACACCTAGGGCTTAGCAGGTTCCCTCTCCAGGCCCCCATCACAGCTTTCCCGACACCGCTTCAACCCACTGTGCCGGTAATTGACAGGAGGACAATCAGTGCCCAGTATCTCAGGTCTAGCATCTAGAGAGCACCCGATCTATGCAAAGTATCCTTGGATATCTGCTAAATGAATTGGATGTGTGACCGAATCACCAGTCAGAGCAGGAGCAGATTCTAAGCAATTCCGTAAGAGCAGGAAGAGTCTTCAAATATTTAAAGAGTCATTAAAGTACCCTTGTAACACAATAAAGAAATATGGATTGGATTATAATTTAATGGCATGAATCTGTTATTCATTTAATAAACTGTGACCAAAAGTTTCTGATGAATGAATTACTGGCAATCGTGAAAGAGGTCTCCAGTGATGACTCTGATTCTAGTCTTCACCCTATTCAATATTTTAATCAATGCCTCGAACAAAGATACAAAAAGCACACTTGTCAAAATTTGTGGATGACACAAAGCTGGGTGGAATAGTAAATACTCTGGAAAACAAAATAGGATTCAAAATATCTCAAGAGGCTAGAGTTATGAGCTGACTTTACCAAGCAGATGTGACAGAGAAACAAAAAGCCATGCCACTGGATCTGAAACAACTGTAAAACAGAAGATGAGAGAAGAGCAGCTGAGGGGCAGCATTTATACAAATCCACAGGGAGTTTAGCAGAGTGTAAGTTCATAACGAGTTCACACCATAAACTGACTTAAAAAAAAAAAATAGGGAAAACTTAGGAAATGTGATTGTTTAGCAACGTATCTGGACAATTTTGACAATTTAGAAAAATCTAAATTTTAGATAAATCGCTACAGGTTGTATTTAAAGCAGAGCAATCAAACATGGCATAGTTCTTAAAATCATACTGTTTAAGGAAACTGGAATCTGGCAGAGTAAATACGGAGATAAAGGAAGGAGAGCAGCCTCCCCTACTCCTTGAGAATACGCCGTTTTGGTATGTTTATAATTCTCAATTAAAGTTACTTAAACAACAGTCAGAGAAAGAAAGATACTCTGATCAGCCTCTGTCCCCTAGAAAGCAGAAATGAGTCTCTCATGTGAATGCTACCCTCTCCAGTATAAGCTACAAGGATGTATTGTACTGTACCACACACAGGACACCACTAATATTCTATAATAACTATAAATGGAGTATAACTTTGAATACTTTGAATCATTATGTCATATACCAGAGACATATAATATCGGACATCAACTACACCCAGTACAAAACAATAAATAAGATTTTTAAAAAATAGCACACTCTGAAAGCGTCGAAAGAAGTTGAGCAAGTTTCATACAAGATTGACATGTCCTTGGCACCCTTCTAAGTGTTGCCAGAAATCTTCCTGCTCCTTGCTGCCCACCTGTGGCTATTACAACTGGGAGTAGAGATGTGATTTCTCTGGCATCTACAGAGCGGTTGCTGTTGTTATCTACAGAGTAGGGTAGAGATTAGGGATGCTGTTAAATATCCCACACTGCCCAGGACAGCCCTCCACAATAAAGAATTGCCTGCATCAAAATATCAATAGTGCCCAGCTTGAGAACCGACCCCCCACCCCCGGTCTAGACAACATCATCATTACCATGGTCATCATCACCATCAGCAGCATCCTTTGTGTTACCCCAGGCCTTCAGTATCAATCTCAACCTCCTGCCTGGCTTTGAGCGCCCACACGGCTACAGAACCCTAGAAGATCTGGGGTGGAAGCACTTGATAAAACAAAGACAGGAAATGTGAATCTGTCTGTTAATTGGGATCCACCTAAAGCAGTCAACATAAACATCTCTCGCAGAAGAGCTTTCTCTAATAAAGCTGCATGTTGCGCATGGCCGAAACAAATTCCTAATTCAAACTAAGTTAAAAATATAAAGACAGAAATGAGAGATCTTCTCATCTTGAAATTTTGCAGTCAGTCTTTTCCATAGCATTCCAGGCATCTCAGCCACCTGCCCAGGACTCCCAGATGGCTCACCTCCCAGTGGCTGGGGTGTTTACCTGAACCTGCGCTGGGCTAGCAGCTTCCACAGGAATCCGCACCAGTGTTATCTAACCCACCCTTCCCTGTGCAACAAGGGCACAGGCTCGGAGAGGGCAGGCGGTGGCTCTCTTTACAGAGCTATTCTAGTTAGAGGTAGGACTGATACTAGAACCATTTTTCTGAGAGAAGCCGACTGCTTCCCCATACTGTTTGGGGAACACACACACACAAAGGCAGCTAATTAAGCAAGATAAAACCTCTCTAGAACTTGGGGAAAAAATACAAGAACTTTCCCTTTTCTCATGACCTAAATCACTTTTTTGGTGAGTGAATAATACCTCAAAAATGAATTTTTAAAAATAATTCAATGGTTAAGAAAACCTAGTTTAAAGGAGGTACATATCCAATTTATGCCTGCCCCACCAAAAGGCCAAATTTCATTAAAATGTAGCTCTGTACGGCGTATCATATTTAAGCATTCTAACAAAGCTTTAAACATTTTCTTTGAAGATGAAGTATTTTAGGATGATAAAGATAATTACTCATTGTAAGCATAATGGTCCACTTGACAGAAGAAATTAAATGTAAGGATAACTTCTAATAAAAATTAAAAATTAAAAACCTCTCTTCTACCACCCTGCTTTGTGACATATTTTTAAAGAGAGCTGATCAGAAACGCCCCTTGTTCTACCTCCTCGTAAATCAGGGGGCTGCACGTACGCGGGCTCTGGAGCATCCGTCGGGAGTCAGGGGAGGGGCCTGTGCTCTTCTGGATCCACAAGATGGTATCTGTACCTGCGGCAGGTGATGCTAGTAGATCAGGGTCAGGAAAACCTGGTGCAGAATTCAGCTCCAGTCCTTTCCTGTTCGGCTGCAAGTTTTCTGATCCTGCTGCTTCTCCATCTCAAGACAGCACATCAGCAGCCCTTTCCTGTAAAGAGGAGCGGTCAGCATGGGGGCTCACACTTCATCCAGATGCCACCATCCATCCAGCAGCAGGTTGCAGAGGGCGTCTGTCTGTATGTCCACGCAGGAGATGATTATGGCTTTACTTCTGTGATGCACGGAATATACTGGCATTTTGAGGTATCGGCTCTGCTCTGTTCTTTTGGGCCCCGGGGCTCAGTTAAAAGGGCTTCCTTCTATAGAAGTTCCAGTGGGAGATGTGGGAGGAAGAAGCCTAATATCTAAATCTGAGTTGAATGAAACGATCTTTCTCCAGCCATTCTGATCACGGCCAATTTACCTGTACGTTTCCAGCCTGACCTCTCCTTCCCAACCTGGTTCTGATGCCATATTTTCTATTAAGAGAACTCTCGCCTAAACCTCTCCAATCCCTGGAGACCAAAGAATAAAAGGATGGATCAATCCATCTCAGTGTGTTCACTTAATGGAATAACATGCAGCGATCAAAACCAACGAGGTATAGCTACAGGCAACATATAGGAAGAAACTTAGCCTGGCGATTCCAAACACAAAACGGTACAAACGGCAGGACGCCACCTTTTCAATTAGGGAAAAATCTGAACATACAGTTGAAAAATATGAATAGGTATGACAAAACCGGTAGGTCATTTGCAAGACAGATCAATGTGTAGACTGGTAGACTGATGGATTAATCCATCAGTAGAGAGGAGCTGGGAGACAGTAGACCAAGGTCAATGTCTGGCTTCTGTGTTGGGGGGTGCTCCAAAGTTTACATTATGTTAAGAAGGCGGGAAAGAAAGAGGGAAGGAGGGAGGGAAAATGAGGACAAAGCCATGCCCGTAACAATTGGAAGAGTGTGACGGGGGCCATGATTATAATTAATTCTGGTGCCTGAGTTCCAAGTAGATGCAAAAACCTGGTCAGTCATTCTGTGCTTCCCAACTTCCAGCTCCCCACAGCAAATTCAAGGCACTGCCTGATCTCTCTGGAGGGATGTGAAAAACCTCTACACTGACCTCTGCCTAACTTCCAAGAGCACCTGTGTAATGTCCACATTTCCAGGTTCCCAGGCAGGAGACCCTGACCTTCCTTCCCACCCACCAGAGGTATATTCAGAACCCTCTGCCTTTGGTCCTCAATCTCCTCCGCCCGTGTCCTCCCTGACTCTGTGTCCTCAAGACACAGGCCATGCACCACCTTCTCTGTGACACTGTGCCCTCTTCTCCTACCACATCGAGCATGCAAGACCCCACCCTGGTTTTCATGATTCCTTGTTGCTCATTCTTTAATAAAAGCTCAGCACATCACATCTCAGTTGGCTGTGTATTGCTGGCCTCCAGGGTTTTATGAGATCCCGAAGGACACACCAATATTTTCTTCATTTTGTATTCCCTGATTAACTTTCTGTTGCTGACAAATTACCAAGACCGTGGTGGCTTAAAGTTGTTATCTCACAGTTGTGAGGCTCAGAAGTCCAGGTGGACTGGGGTGTTTCTCTGCTCAGGGTCTCACAAGCTTGAAATCAGCCTATCAGCAGACTGGGTTCTTACCTGGAGGCTCTGCGCTCACCTAGGCCGTAGTCTGAATTCAGGTCCAGGTGAGACAAGGGCCCCTATTTGTCAGCTCCCAGCTCGGGAGCATCACCTGCCCCTCTTGACACATGATCCCCTGCGTCCTCAAAGGCGGTCCCCCAGTGCTTCTAAGCTCCCTGACGTCTCCATCACCAGCTGGAGGACTATTTTCTGCTTTCAGGGTCTCTACAATAACACTGGACTTGTCTGCAAAACCCGGGACACTCACCCCGCCTTAGGTCAACTGACCTGTGTAACATAACACAATACTGGGGCAGCAGAGGTGTCCTCGTCTTTACACGCACCTGGAATCCAGATCAAGCTTCTCATGAGGCCATTCTCAAGATTCTCCTCGCTACCGCATATCCACCACAGGGAATAAAATAGAAAGCGATAGTTGTTGAGCCATGTCCGACTCTCTGTGACCCCATGGACTGCAGCCCACCACGATCCTCTGTCCGTGGGATTCTCCAGGCAAGAATAGCAGAGTGGGTTGCCATTCCCTTCTTCAAGGGATCTTCCCAACCCACAGACTGAACCAGATCTCCTATAGGTGGATTCCTTACCATCTGAGCCACCGGAAAAGCCTATGGAGAACAGCATGAAGGTTTCTTAAAAAACTAAAACTAGAGGTACCATGCTGCTGCTGCTGCTGCTGCTAAGTCGCTTCAGTCGTGTCCAACTCTGTGCGACCCCATAGACGGCAGCCCACCAGGCTCTCTCGTCCCTGGGATTCTCCAGGCAAGAACACTGGAGCTACCATATGACCCAGCAAATCCACTACTGGGCATATACCCTGGAGAAAACCATAACTCAAAACATGCATGCACCCCAATGATCAGTGCAGCACTATTCACAGTAGCCAGGACATGGGAGCAACCCAGATCCCGTCGACAGATGAAGGCAATAGACATTTTTAACAGGCTCCCGAGGCGATTCTCAGGGAATTCAACATCTGAGAATCACCACACTGGGTCCCTCCTCTCTTAGAGGATACTGCTTTCCTCGAGTCCTTACTTATGATGCCAGCCAGTGCTCACTTGGGCAGTTGTTCCCTCCTTTTCTTTGTCCCTGGAGCCCCACAGATGGCTGCTCCCATCAGTCTCAGCACTGCCAGCAAGAGGAAGGATAATATAAGCGCTCTTGGAGCAATGGATGAATTGCAGACCAGGTGTCAATTGGATGATGGTCTTTGGTTTCCCAGAAACCGTAAAACTGGCCCAAAGAAAAGCAGAGAAGTCTGACAGACCCCTTACAGCTATAGCTGTGACACGCTGTCCCATGGAACTGGGATCTCGCTTCCTTGGGACCCACTGTATTCCTGCTAAAACTGCCTTTGCTAAAAGTAACGACTCTCTTATTGAAGAGTCTAGTAACCGGGGTTGTTAGTTTTGCTTTAGAAAAAAATCCTAAAAGGAATAGAACATGCTGGAAATAAGAGGGGAAAAAATGTGAATAATCTTATTCTTTCTTTTCTTGCCTTGTTTTTCCATTTTTAAAATCTCTCTTTTCTTTTCTTGTTTTGAAATGTGGCCAGCCTGGGCAGACACAGCATAGCTGGAAACACTACGTCCGTCCAACCTTCAAAACCCACGTCGGCTCAGGCAGGCCCTTCTGTAGGTCAGAAAAGCCTGACCCTCTTTTGAAGCCAGATTACCAGTGAGATGGGAGAAAAAGAGACAGAAATCGTGCTCTGGGCTGTAACTAGAGGTCAGACTGTCCATTGTGCTGCCGCTGGTTCCACACTCTCCTGAGAGGCAGACATTAAAACTCACCGGCGGGGCTGTGTGGGGACAGCCTCCAGCAGATCCCAGAGGGCGGGAGCGACCGGGGACACGGAGCATCACCCAGCCCTGTGTGTCCCAGGCACACTTTGTGCTGTCCCTCAGCCACAAGCCTCAAAGACAGGGCAGCCAAGGTGACGCTGCTGGGGCCAGCCCCTTCAGAGGACCCACAGAGCCAGACTGCGTCCAGCTCCCGCGAGGCCTGGCCTGGGCCTTAGCCTCTGTGGTTTGCAGAGTGAGCGTGACTGGTATCCTGACCCCTGTGCCCATCTGCGGGCCTCACATTCGCTGGGCTTTGTTCTCAAAGGCGATGCTCTTCTGAGTGATGATGACAAACAGCCATGTAAGACAGAGGGGCCAGATAGGACTGGCAGGCCTCGCTGTCTGCATAGGGGCATCTGGCCTGTGCCAGAGGCTGTCCTCTGAAAGCACAGCTAAGAAACCCTGCAGATGGACTCCCATGGACAAGCATTAGGACTCTAAGCTTTGGAGCAGACTGCAAGGGCACCACCCCACCCTGGATGCTCCAGTAACCTCGAGGATCCAAGTAGACTCTCTAGGTGCCCGAGCAGTGTTTGGGTGTGAATGGGGATGGCCCAGCCCCAGGTGACCTCTGAACCCTCCCTTCGGCAAACACAGACGAGTGTGGTCAGACGGCAGCTGCCCCAGCTTCCCCCACACAGATACTACTTGATATTTGAATCTAAAGGTTAATTAAGTGCAGCTGCCAGGCAGAAAGGCCACAATCAATTATCATGTCTTCTTGTCCATTTTAGCCTATTCTTAATTATGTTCCTTGGGTTTGGGGAAGGAGGTCTCCAGCCACGTTTTAGAAAAGGGAGCTGTTTACTCTGGAAGGGAGGTGCGTCCTCCTGAACCGCGGCATCCATCTTCATCCTGGGGGACTCACACTGTTTGTCACAGCCAAGGGGCATTGGGCCGGCTCTGGGCAGCATGTCCTGGGGAGCAGGCCCCCGGGCACATCCTTGAGTGCTTCCCTTAAGGCATTTCCTTGAGAGCAGGCCTCCCTCATTCCAGCCCCCCAGAGGCTCAGCCCTGCCCTCCCAGACGTGCTACAAGACTTGGGCCCAGCCCTGGCCGAGCGCCCACCCACCATCTCTGTGCCAGCGTCCTCTCACACACACACGTGCCCCCCAGTGCACACGTGGGCACATGCTGAACTCTCTGTCATCATTAACTGTTTAAAATTCCAGTGCTGCTCACTGAAGCGGCGCGGGCTGTGTTCTCATTAAGGAGATCAATTCCTGTTGAATATTCACCTCCAGGGGCGGATGTGGTCGGAATGAGCTGATGCTTTCTGTCTGGCCCGCCCGAGCTAATGAGTGGCCGCTGCCATTGCAACACAGTCACTGGCCTGCAATCAGTCAACATAATAAGCAGCAGCGCCTTGCAGGGACACTGGGGGTTACCCATAAGTATACATAGGAAGAGGGTCTCACAAACGGCCTGGGGCTGGAGACGGAGGGATGGCCCGTACACCTGGGTTGAGCCTCTCCTGCGCCTCCTTCTTCCCCACCAGCCTTCTCATTGCCTTATCCATAAACTCTGCTGCCTGATTAAGTCCTTATGACCCATCAGCTGCCTCTGACCCCACCAGTTCCTATGCGTTAGTCCTACTTCAAGAGCAGAGTTCCCCTGGAGTCTCCCCAGAAGGAGCTTGCACCCCACCCACCCCGAGGAGCTGGGAGGTCAGAGCCCTGGGAAAGCCCCAGAGAGTGTTTCCTCTGCCTAAAGCTGTTGGCATGCAGAGAAAGCACCTAGGGTTCATTCTCCTCCTCTCCTTCCTGGGAACTCAGGGTTAGAGGGTGGGCAGAAGGTGGTCTTTAAGATCCATACAAATAAATCAGCTTCTGAAGCCCTTGCCGAGCCCCTGGGAATGTTAGACTGTAGTTTTTCTGAGCTAAGGGAATGAGACCAAACAACCTCAGGGTTAAAAAAAAAAAAAAAAGACTTAACTGTATGGAGAGGCAAGGCTTTCCTTTTAAGATTTGGGCATGCCAACTTCAAGAAATCCCATTAAGAAATGGTCTTTTTCTTTTTTGTTTCTATGTCTTTCGGAAAATCTTGCATTAGTGACCTGAGCAAGGAATGCATTTTAATCTTTTTGTTCTAATCCCTCCCCTCAACCACTTCTCATGCTTCTTGTATGGCCTGTTCTAACCAACATCATAGACATTCAGCCTAGGATACAACCACCTTCAATGGGGGAATTGGGTCTCTGTCTGTTGCGGAACTCACCCAGAGGTTATCCCTTCTCCTGCCTTTCTACAAACATCCATCAGGCACCTGCCACAGACCAGATGCTGAGTACACGGTCCTTATAGTGCAGTAAGAGGACACGTCCATATGTATAGGAATGAGTGCAAAGAGTGAAGGGGCCATTGACTTCTGCTGCGGCAATACATTATCTTTCTGAATTTTTAGGCCAGGATATTTTCTTAGAAATAATCGAACAGGTTTAGAAATAATCGAAAAGGCACACCTCACTTTGCTGTGAATCCACTGATTACTCTTCACAGATGTTTAAGTTTTGACAAATTGAATGTTTGTGATGACCCTGCAACCAGCAAGTCTCCGGGCACTCTTTTTCCAATAGCTTTTTCTCACTTCAGGTTTCTGTGTCAAAATTTTGCTAATTCTTGCAATATTTCAAATGTTTTCATTATTATTAATATTATAATGCTCCAGTGATCACTGGTCTTTGATGTTTCTACAACAAAAACATTACAGCTCACTGAAGTCTCAGAAGACGGTTAGCATTTGTTGGCATCTAAGTATTTTTAATTAAGGCATGCATGTTTTTCCTTAGACATATGCCATGGTATGCACACAACACTACAGTGACGTGTAAGCGTATAGTTTTCACACGCACTGGGAAACCAAAGAGTTCCCAAGACTCTTGTTGTGCTATTGGCCTCATGGAGGAGATTAGAAATGAAACCTGCAATACCTTTGAGTCTGATTGTGATTCCGGGAGGAAGAGACTGTCTTTGTAAATGATCTCAAGGGGCAAAAGGGGACTCCAAGTGAGAGCCTCCGCTGTGTCCCTATGTTAGCACTTAGTCTAGAATTCTGTAATAGATTCTGGTTCACAAGCTGAAGATACCGATGCAGGTAAGACTCGTTCAATAGCAGTCAGGTCCCTGCATCCCAGGGGGATGGATGGTCATCAGGGCGGCTGGAGGGAGGGTCAGCAGGGGAGCAGGGAGCACAGAACTCTCCCTTTATCACATGCAAGAAGCAAAAATTCTTGTTCACTTTCAGGTATGAGCCACATGTCTCTGGAGAAAAGTGGTGATAACCGGATGTCGTTTCTAATCTAGCCTCTCGTGGACAAGGCTGGGAACAGTGAGGAAATGGGAAATGGCAGCTGGTGCCACTCAGCGTTCCAGCTCACCCATCCTCTGATCCTCATCAGCGTCAGGAGAAGTAATTAAGCTGCATCCTGCCCGCACAGCCGAGCTGAGCTGGTGCGGCTTCAGCTGCGTCCAGTGCACACAGCAAAATAGCACCCTTGCATCACTGGCATCAGGGGACGTGTGAGCACCCACTCGCCCGTGACATGAAGTATGCTGGGCCTGGGGCGCGGGAACAAAGAGGATGGAATGCTCACGCCTCTAAGGGTCTGCTTTCTCAGCACAGCCAGGGAACTGAAACACACGGGTAGGTCAGAGCACAGTGAAGTGTGTGTGCCAAGTCGCTTCAGCCATGTCTGACTCTTTGCCACCCTGTGGACTGTAGCCCACCAGGCTCCTCTGTCCATGGGTACTCCAGGCAAGGAATGCTGGAGTAGGTTGCCATTTCCTCCTCCAAGGGATCTTCCTGACCCAGGGATGGAACCCACATCTCTGTCTCCTACATTGGCAGGTAGGATATTTACCACTAGCGCCACCTGGCAAGCCACAGGGGAGTAAAACTTCTGAAAACAAAGCCATAAACGAGAGGAAGGCATGGACACTCTCACGAAACCCCATGGATGGGCTGCTTGGGGTGGGGGGATGTGGGCTGCTAATTAGCAGAGGGACCTGACAGACCTCAACCCACAGTTTGGAAGGGCCAGCGGTTTCTTTGTTGATAGAGACAATAAGCTTTCCTGGAGAACACGGATTTCAGATGATGCCCCAGTGATCATAAAATAACATAGTACAATCAACACTTGCAAAAAAAATCACCTGTAAATCCTGATGGCAAATGCCAGGGAAGGAAACTGAAGGATGAGCTTACCTTTCTTTCCCTCTCACCTCTTTCCTCTGTTCTCTTGCTTTTTAACCAGCTGACATGTCGTTAATCTTTATAATGTGTTATCTACCAAGGTGTAGGAAAAGAGCCTGGTAAAAATGAATCATAAGGGGTTTAAAGATGGTTCAGATTTCGGGATGGGTTGTGACCTCATCTGTGGAATAGTGATGGTGATGCTGGCATTCAGAGCTTCCTGTTGGCAGGTGCCGTGAGAAGCGTGGGTTGCTCTCTCTCACTCAGTCCTCCAGCAACCCTAAGAGATGGGTTCCATTGTCTTCTCATACAGGTGAGGGACCTGAGGCTCAGAGGGGAAGCCACCAGCCCAAGGTCACATAATCAGTAAGTGACAAGTGACCATCTGACCTCAGTCTCCTCTTGGAGGTTGACCAACCTACTAAGCCCAAAGAGTTACTCTTCCACGTTCACCCTTTTACAGTGGAGAGAAACAAAGTAAAAGCTTTGCAGGGGAGATGCTTACAAGCCTGGATGATCCAGCCCCGTGTAAAATGCTATTACTGCCCCGGTGCCCGGGATGCAGGCGAGCACACACAGGCACACACACAGTGCAACCCAGCACACTTGCCTCATTAATGATTTACCCCCTATTTTTTAGAGCAGAGGGATGCTCTTAGACGGAGTGTTTCTTTGAGAAAATTGCTGCCCTGACCTGGTGCAGTGGTCAGTGCCCATCATGACATAGGTGGATGTTAGGTCAGAGGGCTTAGCCCCACTCCAGGCTCCGCACCTATAACTGTTCCCCAAAACAGCTGTGGGGCCCTGAGCTGCGGTCCAGCCAAGCGGTGGAGCCAGACGACGGCTGTGTTTCCCCACAAGGCTCGGTGATAGATCTCTGCACACAGCATTATTACGTCTGCAGAGCACTTCACGATGCTCGAGGATGAAAGGAGTTATAAATGAAAGATATTATTATTAATAAGAATGTAGATGAACAAAGGGAAAATGTACTTGCCCTCACTATCCATCACCTTCCACACTTCACCTAAAGACTGCGATCTGCCCAAGCCTCCAGGAAAGCCTATTTGCAAAAATCAATAACTAGTTTTAAAAAATAGATCTAGTCTCCGCTGGAGCTGACTGTTCAGGGGTTTCTCATAATTCTATGCAATAGTCAATATTAGCCGTCACCACCTCAAATAAAGATTGAATTCAAATTTAGTTAAGACTGGTTTTGTATGCTAATCTACCAGCCTGATTATTAAACGTATTTACTGAGGGTTTTGAAAAATAAGCTGTGAGGGGAGGAAAAAAAGGAAAGTGGTAAGCCTGCATGGATTTGTGAGGGGAGAGCGAGGGTCTGGCTCATACTGATACCTCACACCCATCTGGTTCTCCTGAGTTTATACGATTAACACTTGGGGAAACCAAGCTTCATTCTACAGGTGGCAGGAAGCCCTTCTCATCTACCCATCAGGAGAGGAAGGAGAAGGATCACAGAGCCAGGCAGAGTGCAGCACCAATGGAGTGCTGGCTCTGAGCAGAGGCCGGGAGCTAAGGATACAGAATGCTGGGTGGATGGCATCAGGAAGGAAATGGTTCATGCCCCCATGTCATGGGAGCTTGTGGTCCGTGGGACGTGAAGACAAACACCAACTCAGCATGACCATGCGTTACAGAAACCTGTATACATAAGCCACGGGCATCCCAGGCTGTGTCCCAGGGTACAGAGGTGGGGAGGATCAGAAGACCCACCAGAGAACCCCAGAGTCTGATGGGGAGGAGGAGGGATAAAGAGAAGGCTGCTGGAGCAAAGTGGGTGAACAATGTTGGTGGAAGTTAGGAACTGCTCTGAGAGAGTGAAGCAATACACCCACCCTGGTCTTAAGTCCTTTCTGGTTGAGGTTTCTGGAGATGTGCAAAAACGGGGCCAGTGCAGGGCCCCTACATGCTCAAGAAGATCTACAGCTTATGAAACGCTATTTGCCAACGATCATAGACCTTTTGCATGTAATTCATGTTTGACAAGGAACTACATATGAATTTCTGCTCTGTGAATATTTAATTACAACTTGAAAAATATGTCAAGCAAGCCACCTGCTTTCCCTGGACAATTCTGGCAATGGTAAAGACATACCATCCAAAAAATATGGGAGACAGTGCTTATATTGTGTCAGCCAAAAAGATAGCTCTGGTTTTTTCATAAGATGATACAGAAAAACCCGGATGGACTTTTCTGGCCAATATTAGGAGTTTTTCACAGCTATTTGTAAGGCCTCCCCAAACAGCCATTTTGCTTTTTTGCATTTCTTTTCCATGGGGATGGTCTTGATCCCTGTCTCCTGTACAGTGTCACGAACCTCATTCCATAGTTCATCAGGCACTCTATCTATCAGATCTAGGCCCTTAAATCTATTTCTCACTTCCACTGTATAATCATAAGGGATATGATTTAGGTCATACCTGAATGGTCTAGCAGTTTTCCCTACTTTCTTCAATTTCAGTCTGAATTTGGCAATAATTAGTTCATGATCTGAACCACAGTCAGCTCCTGGTCTTGTTTTTGTTGATTGTATAGAGCTTCTCCATCTTTGGCTGCATAGAATATAATCAATCTGATTTCAGTGTTGACCATCTGGTGATGTCCATGTGTAGAGTCTTCTCTTGTGTTGTTGGAAGAGGGTGCTTGCTATGACCAGTGCATTTTCTCGGCAAAACTCTATTAGTCTTTGCCCTACTTCATTCCGCATTCCAAGGCCAAATTTGCCTGTTACTCCAGGTGTTTCTTGACTTCCTACTTTTGCATTCCAGTCCCCTATAATGAAAAGGACATCTTTTTTGGGTGTTAGTTCTAAAAGGTCTTGTAGGTCTTCATAAAACCGTTCAACTTCAGCTTCTTCAGTGTTACTGGTTGGGGCATAGACTTGGATAACTATGATATTGAACGGTTTGCCTTGGAAACGAACAGAGATCATTCTGTCGTTTTTGAGGTTGCATCCAAGTACTGCATTTCGGGCTCTTTTGTTGACCATGATGGCTACTCCATTTCTTCTGAGGGATTCCTGCCCACAGTAGTAGATATAATGGTCATCTGAGTTAAATTCACCCATTCCAGTCCATTTTAGTTTGCTGATTCCTAGAATGTCGACGTTCACCCTTGCCATCTCTTGTTTGACCCCTTCCAATTTGCCTTGATTCATGGACCTGACATTCCAGGTTCCTATGCAATATTGCTCTTTACAGCATCGGATCTTGCTTCTATCACCAGTCACATGCACAACTGGGTATTGTTTTTGCTTTGGCTCCATCCCTGAATTCTTTCTGGAGTTATTTCTCCACTGATCTCCAGTAGCATATTGGGTACCTACTGACCTGGGGAGTTCCTCTTTCAGTATCCTATCATTTTGCCTTTTCATGCTGTTCATGAGGTTCTCAAGGCAAGAATACTGAAGTGGCTTGCCATTCCCTTCTCCAGTGGACCACGTTCTGTCAGACCTCTTCACCGTGACCCGCCCATCTTGCGTTGCCCCATGGGCATGGCTTGGTTTCACTGAGTTAGACAAGGCTGTGGTCCTAGTGTGATTAGATTGACTAGTTTTCTGTGAGTATGATTTCAGTGTGTCTGCCCTCTGATGCCCTCTTGCAACACCTACCATCTTACTTGGGTTTCTCTTACCTAGCGCATGGGGTATCTTTTCATGGTTGCTCCAGCAAAGCACAGCTGCTGTTTCTTACCTTGAACGAGGTGAAAAGAAGAGAGGCAAAAAGCAAAGGAGAAAAGGAAAGATATAAGCATCTGAATGCAGAGTTCCAAAGAATAGCAAGAAGAGATAAGATAGCCTTCTTCAGCGATCAATGCAAAGAAATAGAAGAAAACAACAGAATAGGAAAGACTAGAGATCTCTTCAAGAAAATTAGAGATATCAAGGGAACATTTCATGAAAAGATGGGCTCGATAAAGGACAGAAATGGTCTGGACCTAACAGAAGCTGAAGATATTAAGAAGAGGTAGCAAGAATACACAGAAGAACTGTACAAAAAGATCTACAAGACCCAGATAATCATGATGATGTGATCACTCATCTAGAGCCAGACATCTTGGAATGTGAAATCAAGTGGGCCTTAGAAAGCATCACTACGAACAAAGCTAGTGAAGGTGATGGAATTCCCATGGAGCTGTTTCAAATCCTGAAAGATGATGCTGTGAAAGTGCTGCACTCAAGATGCCAGCAAATTTGGAAAACTCAGCAGTGGCCACAGGACTGGAAAAGGTCAGTTTTCATTCCAATTCCAAAGAAAGACAATGCCAAAGAATGCTCAAACTATGGCACGATTGCACTCATCTCACATGCTAGTAAAGTAATGCTCAAAATTCTCCAAGCCAGGCTTCAGCAATACGTGAACCGTGAACTCCCTGATGTTCAAGCTGGTTTTAGAAAAAGCAGAGGAACAAGATATCAAATTGCCAACATCTGCTGGATCATGGAAAAAGCAAGAGAGTTCCAGAAAAACATCTATTTCTGCTTTATTGACTATGCCAAAGCCTTTGAGTGTGTGGATCACAATAAACTGTGGACAATTCTGAAAGAGATGGGAATACCAGACCACCTGACCTGCCTCTTGAGAAACCTGTATGCAAGTCAGGAAGCAACAGTTAGAATTGGACATGGAACAAGAGACTGGTTCCAAATAGGAAAAGGAGTACGTCAAGGCTGTATATTGTCAACCTGCTTATTTAACTTATATGAGGAGTACGTCATGAGAATCGCTGGACTGGAAGAAACACAAGCTGGAATCAAGATTGCCGGGAGAAATATCAATGACCTCAGATATGCAGGTGTCACCACCCTTATGGCAGAAAGTGAAGAGGAGCTAAAGGGCCTCTTGATGAAGGTGAAAGAGGAGAGTGAAAAAGTTGGCTTAAAGCTCAACATTCAGAAAACGAAGATCATGGCATCTGGTCCCATCACTTCATGGGAAATAGATGGGGAAACAGTGGAAACAGTGTCAGACTTTATTTTTTGGGCTCCAAAATCACTGCAGATGGTGACTGCAGCCATGAAATTAAAAGACACTTATTCCTTGGAAGAAAAGTTATGACCAACCTAGATAGCATATTCAAAAGCAGAGACATTACTTTGCTGACTAAGGTTCGTCTAGTCAAGGCTATGGTTTTTCCTGTGGTCATGGATGGATGTGAGAGTTGGACTGTGAAGAAAGCTGAGTGCCAAAGAATTGATTCTTTTGAACTGTGGTGTTGGAGAAGACTCTTGAGAGTCCCTTGGACTGCAAGGAGATCCAACCAGTCCATTCTGAAGGAGATCAGCCCTGGGATTTCTTTGAAAGGAATGATGCTGAAGCTGAAACTCCAGTACTTTGGCCACCTCATGCAAAGAGTTGACTCATTGAAAAGACTCTGATGCTGAGAGGGATTGGAGGCAGGAGGAGAAGGGGACGACAGAGGATGAGATGGCTGGATGGCATCATGGACTCAATGGACGTGAGTCTGAGTGAACTCCGAGAGATGGTGATGAACAGGGAGGCCTGGCGTGCTGTGATTCATAGGGTCGCAAAGAGTCAGACACGAATGACTGACTGAACTGAACTGAACTAGGAGTTTTTGCCAGCCCTCTTACATTTAAACTAGAGTTGGCAAGGCCGTATTGTCAAAGATCTAGAGTGCAGGATGAGTCTTCCAGTAGTCAGTTCTCGCACTGCCATAGGTGAGCTGCTGAGCAAAAGGACCTGCCTTCTCGTACCTGTACACAACTGATCTTCCAAACCAGAGCATACAAAGACCCCTGGAGAAGAGATCTGACATGTTGAATTCCTGAACCCATGTGCTGTTCAGGTCCTATGAGTCTACATTTTAACATACAACTCTGATGAGTCTGAAGAAGTCTTCCAACAATAAGACACACTCGTAGGCTGAAGAATGACAAGCCTATAGCTCCTCTCCCTCCATGGAGAGGAAAATGGGCTGTGATTCTGGAGTAATTAGAATATCAGACTACCATGTTCAGCCAGTGCTAAACATAAATATACAAATACAGAACAACTCCTTCCATAGTCCACAGAGAGGCAAATGATTTTTCTTTGTGCAAATGTATGCCATCTTCTCACATGTGGATTGCACCTCCAAGTTTCAGGACTGTCTGTTTTCAATGCTGGCATTTCCATGGGTGATTACAGCTGTGACTAAGTATTTGATTATACAGCTCGGAGTTTCTCGGCTTCAAATGCTGCTGGGCCAAAGCCCTCCCACCAGCAGAGGCTCAAGTGGAATCTGGACAACTATATTCAAGAAGCTCACACTTTATAGGCCTTGCCTGTTTGGTGTATTAGTCATGTCTCTCAGGAACATGGATTCTCAGTTGAAAGCAAGACTGGGAATCAGAAAAGAAGGGGTACTGTTGTGCTATCTTCATTTGGTATGTAATGTATTATTATTTGCCTCATCATGACTTGAGTGGATTGGGCAAATGGATTCAAGTATTCTGTTACACACAGTAACTTACAGGAAATGCCATCTAGCATATATTTGGTAGTCTTTATAATGATGAAAAATTGTAATTATAAAGCTTTTGAACCAGATTATAGGAGCAGATTGTATAGACTCTCCCCATACACTCAAGTACACACACGTGAAAAAGGATTAAAATGGATGTGGAAATCCGGTGTGTCCGAGGGTTCACCTGCGCCCTGTGGTTTAGGTGTCTGGTAGGCAGTGTGTACAGGTGCCCCCACCCCACTCTCATCCTCTCTGCTTTGCCTCAGGCTTCCCTGGAACACTTGGGTCAGTACGTTTGGTCCTGTCCTGCCTGCCCTGCTTTTTCTCCCATTGCTTTTCCACCAGACATCTCTCTTCCCTAAATTTCTAAATCTGATCTGGGTAAAACTGAGGCTCCCTCCAGTCCAGGCCCCTCACTGATGGTGCACTCTCTCTCTCTAAACTGCTGCTTCACCTGTCCCCCAGATGCCTGTGTGTCTAGTGGTCATTAATCTTAAATAGTCTGGGGTATACAGTATGTGTGTGAGCCTGTGTGTCTCCCTTCCAGCCTCATGAGAACTTTCCTGTGGGAAGGAGGCTTAGTGTCAACATGCTGTTACAAATCCTACACACAGCGCATGAATTTAAAAAAAGAAGAAGAAGAAAAAGCTATCCTCAAGCACCTGAAAATCTAGCCCCTCCTTCAGGTACATAAGTGAAGTTTGGAGAATTGATCTTTGAGCTGCAAAATCTCCCACATCTTTCCTCAACCAGTGATATTTTGCGGCTTGCCTCTCTTTGATCTTGGCACTGTTCACTGTGATACTGGGAGAGAATTTGCTTTCTCAGAAGCTTGCACCTCAAGTGTCCTTCAGAGAAAACAGTTCTAAGACTCCAGGCATACTTGACTGGGGTCAAGGCTGGGAAAGATGAACATGAGAGGATGCATTGCTACACTGCCCACTCCTCGGGGTTCCTGCCCAAAGCTGGCACTCTTCTCCTCTGCTCACATGAAACCTCCCAAGATGATTATCCAGATTCCATCATCTGATTCATTCTGACAAGCACGCCCGTCACTTCTTGGGCAGCACACACGTTTACAGCCTGTTGGTAATGTGTATACATGTGTGAGTTATTTAGTGTGTGTGTGTGTGTCTGTGTTCATTAAATGAACACCTTCACCGTCCACCTCCTACACATAGCTGATAAAACTCACCCAGCAACCATAGCAACTGAAGCCCTGGGTACCGTGATCTTCCTGCAGCAGAGGAGGTAAAGTAGGGGTTGGGGGAACCCCTCCATCAGGCTCCTCAAAATCTTAGGAGGCAGTGCCAGGATCTGGCCTGGCTTCCTGACCTCTGCTCCACTGTGCTCGTAAGTCACATAAGGAGCAGACTTGGGAGCGGCCCTTCTACAGTCCTGCCTGGAAAGGAGAACTCCTGGTTGTAACAGTGACTTGGCACCAGGTCAGAGTCTCACCAAGGCCTCAACACTAGACTGCTCAGATACCCCCCACAAGGTGCTATCAAAGCAAAATCAAATCCTTGAAACGCTCGGTCAGAGTAACACATTCAAAGGTCCACGGAGTATGTGGAAACGTGTGTTCCCATCTCATCCTGCTGCCCACTCCCAACTCCCAGGTGCAACAACGGCAGGTTAGAAATAGTGTGGATTTAAGCCCCAAAGGTGCTGGCCCTGCAGCTCGTGGCCCTCCACACCTGCCCAGGTAGCAAAGGCTCTGAACCTGGTTCCCTAACATGTAGCATAAAGACAGGACACCCTGCCCATCCACTTAACAGCATCATCGTGAAGTTCCCAGAAGAGAGCCCAGGTTGAGTCCACAAAGCACATGGTGTTAATATTCACCACTCTCATAGAACAACACGGCATATAAAACGCAGCCCATTGCTTCATAAATTCTACCTAAAATTGATAGGCCAGCTATAATATTCACTAAACATTTAATTAACAAGACTGCTCTTTGTAGGTTTAAAAGGGTTATTTGGGGGATGATTTCAATGGTCAGGGCCTCTTACAAAGCCATCCAGGAAAGTTTGAACTCCAGCTTGTTTCCCTTCATGAATTTCTGTCTACTAAACAGAGGCGTCCAAAATCATTCCATTAACCTTTGTCCTGAGCTCAGAGTTGGGACTTTTCTTTTTTTCCAAAGAAGGCATTAAAGCAACTACACACAGACAAGTGTCACTGACTCCTATCAGGTGGGGGCTTGGTGGGATGGGGGCGGGGGCTTCTGCTTATTTCTCCCTTCCCTGCACCCTACCGCAGGTCTACAAGATGGCTGAAATAGGATATCAATTGAGAAAGGCTTTGCACAGTCTAGCTCCATGAGGCAGGGACTTTGTTTAAAATATGACCACCAGGAAACTTCCCTGGTGGTCTGTTGGCTGAGACTCCACACTCCTAATACAGGGGGTCTGGGTTCAATCCCTGGTCAGGGAACTAGATCCTACAGGCTGCAACTAAGACCTGGCACCGTCAAATAAATAAATAAAAGAAACCATGGCTGCAGAGTCAGTTCTTACTTCGGCATGCATATTTGCAGGATCAGTCACTCAGTTGTGTCTGACTCTTTGCAAACTCATGGACTGTAGCCGGCCAGTCTCCTCTGTCCACGGAATTTTCCAGGCAAGAATATGGGAGCAGGTTACCATTCTCTTCTCTAGGGGATTGAACCTGTGTCTGATGCCATTCCTGCCCTGGCAGGCAGATTCTTTACCTCTGAGCCACTTGTGAAGCCCCTCTCACTCGGCCTCTGGCCTTTAATAGGTACTCAGAAATATCCCACGAAGGAAAGGAAGAATGGACAGACAGACAAATAAGGAGCTGCTAGACAGAATGTGTGGTTAAGGAAGGGGTAGCCATCATTTGCACCAGAGATGGCTGCTGAATGGCAGTGGGAAATTCTGAAATTATTGGAACTTCTATAAAGCAATTTGTCAGGGGGAAAAAAAAATCTCCTACTTGCTGGCTCGCTGAATCACGGCCCAGTAAGAAACATTAGAACCAAGCTTTCAAATTAGCACTTCAAGACCTCTTCTAAAGAATTCAAATACAGGTATCCATTTAGTATGCAGAGAATTAACATTTATCGGGTGTCTACTCTAGGCCAAACACGGTACTTTGTTTTTTATGTATGCTAGCTCATTTAATCTTCAACCTTATGAGGGAGAAATTATGATCGCCATTTATCTTGAGCTTAAAGAGACTGCATTCATTGCCCGGGAATTCATAGTGAAGACTCAAGAGTGGTGCCTAGTGGCTGTATCGGCCTGACATTCTTCCTTCAAGCTGCTCTGAAATAGACTTCTTCTTGCCCTTCCCTGCTCCTTGGGTGCTGGTGGGGCTGGGCCTCCTCCAGACAGAATGGTCCTTGTTAGCATGTGATCTAGAACCAGTGAGTCATAGTACCTGTCTCTCTGGCTCCAGTCTGACCCATCTGACCAGCCCCTTCATTGTCCCCATCTGTAGATCCCCAGCCTGGGTGCCCCTTTCACACCTGTACAGGGAAGTGAGGTGCCGCTCGGTGCCCCATCCTGAAATACGCCCGGTCATCGTGCAGAGGGCATGGCTTAGCCCCACTCAGCACTCACGGGGCACTGGGGAGAGCACTGAAGCTATCACACACACCTGCTGGCCGGGACCGTCAAGGCTGGGGGCCTTCCTTTGGCGTCTGCATCTTCAAGTCTGTGTGAGAGGCTGGGGCAGCCAGTCCAGAACTCACTGCGATAAACACCAGGAGATTCTGCGGGTGCATCTCTTCTTCCAGCAATAACCCTCACACGGCACCTGATGGGTGTGGAACCAAGAACCTAACTCAAGATATGAGCTTAAAGTTTTCCCTCTGGACTCCCCCAGCAGCTAGCAGTAAGCAGCTGCCACCAGCTCCTCGGCAGCCAGGGTCCTTCTCTCACAGCATTTGGTGCCAGTCAGAGGCTCCAGTGTAAGTCCATCTTTGATTTTTAGGCAGCTGCAGTTTCCCAAACATCCACCATGTAGCCCACTGCTCCTCTCTACCTCACCAAGTCCTTCCTGAAGAGACTTTTATCTCAGAACGGCAGTGGGGATACAGAGAATAAATATATATAATTACTCTACATTAATATAATTAGTCTGTCTTTCTCCTGATCCAGAAATGGTTGTCCATTTTTAGCTGCTAATGGCTAAGATTATTTATGTCCATTTGTTCAAGGACTAAAAATGGATTCATAAAAAAGAAAGCAGAGATGTTAGCACAGACAGGGCCTTTCATCTTTTCCCTCCCATTGTTCCCGTCTGGGGTCCATCTCCTGCCTTTTCGGGAAGTGAGTCTGGTGGGTTAGGGGAGATGAGATTCACTCAAGACACTCTGTCCATTTATTCTCTTTGATGAATTAGCAGCAAGTTGACAAGATAAAACACTCTGGCTGTTTCGAAGCCCAGGGCTCCATCCCCACAGCAGCAGAGGCCACCTTCCTGGGGAGAGGGCGGGGCCGTGCTGGAGAAGAAGGGTGCTGACTCAGCAGACTGCATTTCTTCAGTCTCCTCTACCAGCCCTGCTCTCTGGCCACTGTGAAAGCTCAGACACGCCTGAAATTACACACCTCCTTCATACCCACACATTCTGAAATTAAAAACAAAAGTAGGTACAAGAAGATAGCTGTATACAGACATCTTCTTATTTACAACTTGCAGGGAGTAAATCTTTCCTTGTAGCCTGTACTGATCTTTCCATAACAGCTGCCATGTTGAACCCCATGTGCCCAGCATGGCTTTATTTTTTACATATGTCATTTTACTTCATTATCACAGATAAGTGAGGTTAAGAGTGAGCATAAATAAGAATACGTATAAATGGGAATGCTGAGCTTACAAACAGGTAAGAGAACATATTCAGCTGGTGGTCACTGATACAGAAACAGATCTAGATTTGAAGTCTATCTCTGCATCCTCCTAGCAGTGTGGTCATGGGGACAACTTCACAGCAATCGGGAAGTGGATACAATAGTCCTGCTTTAAGATCAGGAAACCACAAAATTATCAATGTCGCATTGAGCCAACTCATTGATACATGCAAGTTGCAGGATGGCCAAATTTGTTCGTCCTTAAAAACAGCAGTCTTAATGTCATCTTTAACCACCTCCTCGATACAGGAAATGTCTTAGTTGTTCTTGAAACGAGTATAGCAGTTAATTCAGGAACAGATCCTATCTTATGGGTGTGAAAGAGCATTCATGCCCATGTTTGACTGAATGGCAGTATTTCGAGAGAGAGATGGAGAAGATGCTCCTCCAGGAGGGAAGCCCACTTTGGTCAGTCCTGGGCTCCATCACTCACTTGGGGGCAGATCTCAAGACCAGTGGCATAATACTAACTGGAAGAGAAGCACTGTGTGTGCGCGGGCGTGTTTGTGTGTAAGGGAGTGAGAGCAAGAGTGAGAGAAACAGAGGGAAAGCATCATGTGTTCAACACTAAGATGTTAATCACTAGTGACAAGACCTTAGACCGCTGCCTGCTGCACATCCAGAGCTTAATAAAATCAAGGTTGCCTCTACCTGGGTTGCAGCCTTTAGGGAACATACGATCTGGAGTTAGGTTCTCTGGGGGAGAATGCCAGCTTTATTTCCTTCAGATCCTGTGACCTTGAGCCCTGTGTGTAACCTCTCTGTGACTCAGTATCCTCCCAGGAAGAGTGATGCTGTTCGGAGAGCTAGGAGCATTAAATCAGCTGCAAAGAGCATGCAGCGCTGAGACTGAGATGGAGTAAGCGCTTGATAAAGTTAGTTTTTATTTTTGTTTGTTTTTAATTGTTATTAAGGCTTAAGAACTGAGCCTGGGAGAGGCATAGCCTGAATATTAACCTGGAAATACTCCATTCTCCACCCTGGATCTTGTCTTTTCTTGCACCTGTCAACCCTACTTTAAGAGCTCAGGTTCCTCCTGGCACTAGCAGAGGCAGGTTCTCTACCTGATGTGATGAAGAGGGCAGGTGCTCTTGGGCGGATGGATCATTGTTTTGCCCTTCCCTGCATCTCCCCCACCCCACCCACTTCCCATTGGACTGATGTGATCGTCAACACCAGATGGATAACACTGCAGACAGGAGTGGGGATGTGCCGGGAGTCTTGGTTTCATGAGCATCACACTCCCGACGATGGATATGGTTGGAGGATGGTACTGACACGCACTCCTGCTCATAGATTATCTCCATCCTGGCTGCAGTCAGCTCCGCAGGACAGGAGCACACAGGGGGCCTGCCACCCTATCCCTCATGTTCCCGGAGCTGGCAGCAAAGCTTCTTCTTCCCAGAGAAACTTTCTACTCCATCAACCACAAAAATAATATTGCAGGTGCATCTCCATGGGTCTCCTGGCAAATCCCATTTTCAGGCTTAATCTTTCTATCAAGGGTGCAGAGAAAAAGAAAATGGGCCCTAGGGCACTTCCTGGCTCAGGCTGATGGGAGGGACGTGGACACCTGAGCCCCTTTTACAGATAAGGTCAGTGTAGTGATGAGTTCAGACGAGGTCTGGACCGGATCATCTCAGTTTCTCCCATGTGAATGGCCCTTCACAAACCCAGCGCCAGCTGGGACCTCTCCACCCACCTGTGCCAGTTCTCTTTGGTGCCCACTTTCTGTGGATTGTGCTGTGTCTATCCAGAATCCCTCTGTTGAAGTCCCTAAAGTCCAGACCCCAGTATATCACAATAGGACTGTATTTGGAGACAAGATTTTTAAAGAGGCGTGCTCAGTTGTTCAGTTGTGTCTGACTCTTTGTGACCCCCTGGACTGTAGCCCACCAGGCTCCTCTGCCCATGGGGTTCTCTAGGCAAGAGAGTACTGATATGGGCTGCCATTGAGGTGGTTGAGCTAAAATGAGTCTGTTAGAGTAGATTCTGATCCCAGCTGACTGGTGTCCCACTAACTCAACTGACATGAATTTGAGCAACTCTGGGAGAAAGTGAAGGACAGGGAAGCCTGGCATGGTGCAGTGCATGGGGTTGCAAAGAGCTGGACATGACTTTGGGATTGAACAACAACCACAGCAAGGAAGATGCAGGGCACATGCAGAGATAATGCCACGTGAGGACACGGCAAGAAGACGGCCGTCTGCATGCTGATGAGGGAGGAGGCCTCGGGAAGAACCTACCTGGCTGACACCCTGGTCTCAGCCTTCCAACCATCGAGCTGTAAGTAAATTTCTGCCACTGCAGCCACCCATTCTGCATCATTTTGCTATTATCTGAGCAGACTAACACACCTGCATGAAGAACTGATTCCCTCAAGAAAGGTGAAACCTTGATACACTCAAAATTCAAAATCTACTTATAATATGAGAATGGGAAGAGAAGAGGCCAATCGCCGAGGCTGATTGGGGGGCAATGAATTAGGGTCACTTTGCAGACTTGCAGCTGAAATGCAGTGGAACAGAGCTGAAAATGTCTCTGATCTCCATTCTTTCCCAGGATAATGTGACACTGTGTGTGTTCATTAAAAAAATAATAATAAACATGGAGCAAATTCCTATGATGTGCCAGGCACTGCTTAGCTGCCAAGATTGCAAAAGATCAATGAAATATTCTCCGTGGTCTAGTGAGAGCAGTGTTGAATTTTATTCACATGTGTTTATATTCCCACATACTGTAATCAGATGATCTGATGCTTCCTTCACGTTGTTCTCACTGCTTAAAATCATGTTCACTCACAAACATTACAAAACGAAGCTGTAAACACATGAAGTTGTGTTTCCAGCATGTCTAATGCATGCCAAACAACAGGGGTGTGTCTCAGGGTTCTGTACCTGGTCCTGTCTTATCAGACATTTAATTTAAGCTGTGACCTAAGAAAGGATGTGAATGCATCCTATCATTTCCTAGGGACCATACCAAGCTGACAAAAGTAATGAGCACCCACCAGAATCCGGGGTCAAATGGATCTCGATCTCTGGGAAATACGGTCCAAGATTTGGGAAGCTGATGCAGGGTAAAGAACCACCAGCTTCAGTCTCTGCTGAGGAGGGGCCCCATTTATCAACAGGAGAACAAACCTAGCTCTCGGCTCACCCTGCACCTACTGCTCCCTCTGTCTACTTCTCGCTCCCTCTGCCGGTGTTTCTCTGCTTGTCCTCTGGATGCCGATGGTCTGAGTGATCTTTGTGATCACGACCCCCTGCTCCCTTCCCAGCTGGAAGGTCTGTCCGGGGCACACTGCCGTGAGACGACGAAGAGTTAGAACTGGCCAGCGTGCACGCATCAACAGCAGGCACTCAGACAGGGTTTACGCAGTGCCCTAGAACGAGTCACTGAGGATAGACAGCGAAAGGCAGAGAATTTTAAGGAATGACTAAATAAATGAAGAAAACGGAAAACACGAGAGTTATTTGGTTCAAGAGAGTCAACCTCAGAGTAAGTCAGAGCGCCACGCCACCTTGAGGATGAAGCCATGTTCGTCCTGGGGAAGCCGCTCCAATAGGTGAGAGCCACAGGAAATTAAAGATGAGATCCATTCACCTTATTAGAACTGACTCAAATGCATTATTTTGTGGCTGAGTAATACTCCATTGCGTATACGGACACAGCTTCCATTCATCTGCCGATGGACATCTAGGTTGCTTCCATGAACCTAGAGCCTCTTATACTGAGTGAAGTAAGTCAGAAAGAGAAAGACAAATATCATATATGAATGCATATATATGGAATCTAGACGGATGGTACTGACAATCCTGCATGCAGGGCAGCAAAGGAACCACAGACATAAAGAAAAGACTCTTGGACCCAGTGGGAGGAGAGGGTGGGATGACTTGAGAGAATAGCGTTGAAACATATAACCATATGCAAAACAGATAACCAGTGCCAGCTTGATGTATGATGCAGGGCACCCAAAGCTGGTGCTCTGTGACATCACAGGGGGATGGGATGGGAAGGGAGGTGGGAGGGGGAATTCAGATCGGAGGGGACACATGTATACCTATGACCAATTCACACTGATGTATGGCAAAAACCATCACAATATTGTAAAGTGATTATCTTCCAATTCAAATAAATATAGTAAAAAAAAAAAAAGATGAGATCCAATTTAAGCCAAAAAGGGGGCTGGGGAGTTCAAAATTGGATTTGGGGGTATTTCCAGAGCCAGAGCTCTCTGCTCCTGGAAGTGGTCAGGTAGAGGCTGCAGGGCCATCCATGGGGTCTTGCAAATGGGGTTCTTGCACGGGGTGGGAGCTATTAATAGGGAGGAATGACCTCTACATTGAGGCTAAATTTGAGATTTTCTTCTAACTCCTTTGGTCTCTCTTTTGTCAGAAGTTGGGCTGGGGTGGAAAGTGCAACTCCTATAAATGGGCTCATTTTGCCACCTTTGTCGAGAGATGATGAAGTTTATATTAATACTTAGCGCAAATGTCAATTTTAGGCTCTCACAGCTGCTGGGTTGGAAATTCAGATCCTGCTGAAGAAAAAGGAGCCCCAGCTGTCTTTGACTCATCACCCTCTCATGTTGCCAAGGTCGCCATCACCTAGCAATTTGCCTTGACCTTAAAGAAGAACAAGCTGGCATCTGTACTGTGCATCCTGGACTACCAGTGGGCAGGAAAAGGGCCACAGCTCAGAGACGGCTGCTCTTTGGGTGAATTCAGACACACTTTGGTTTTTGTGAGTGATTCTAAGGGTTCACTGTGCTGGAGCCTAATCCGGCCTCCTGGGGCGCAGCCCCTAGAAATCAGGCCCCAGGTGGATGGCAGTGCACCAGCCTCCTTGCACCAAATGAATGCACTGTGGGGATGGAGATGTGACTCTCCCTGTAGTGCATTTCCGGTCTCGGAAGGATTTCGCCATCGACCCGTGGCCCCTGCAAACTGGGCTGTGGCCACCTCTCATTGTCACGTGTGATGCTTCCACTGTTGTTGTTCAGTCGCTAAGTCACGTCCAGCTCTTTGCAACCCCAAGCACACCAGGCTTCCCTGTCCTTCACTCTTTCCCGCAGTTTGCTCAGACTCACGTCCATTGAGTCAGTGATGCCATCCAACCATTTCATCCCCTGTCATCCCCTTCTCCTCTTGCCCTCAGTTTTTCCCAGCGTCAGGGTCTTTTCCAATGAGTCGGCTCTTCGTATCAGATTGCCAAAGTGTTGGAGTTTCAGCTTCAGCACCAGCCCTTCCAGTGACTATTCAGGCGGCCCTTTCAGTGACTATTCAGGCGGCCCCAGTGGGAAGGAGCAGAGAGAGTAAGAAGAGCTCTGGGTGGAGAGACAGGGACCTGGTCCTCAACCACGTGGTCTGGATGCACAAAGCTGAGTCAGTTTCTCCACGGGGGCATCTCCCCTGAGTTCTCTCCCAGCACAGGTAGGGTGCTTGTTTCCTAGCCTTGCCTCGCCCTATCACCCTCCTATAATAGTGTTTAGCTTCTTTGTCTATAAAATGAGGGGAAAATGGCACCTTCTCTGCCTCAAGTGGTTGTTTAACCAACACGGGTAATTATCAGTAGACTGTGGTTATTGACATATACAATTTTATTTTCATAAAAAGATATATGATTTAAATTTTTTTCTAAATAATGGCAACTAAAATTGAACTATCCTCTATTTCCAGGCATACAGACAAAGGCACAACATGACATCTGTCTTAATACTCTTGAAAATCCCTGTGTGGGAGGTATTATTGTTACCCCTCTTACAGATGAAGCAACTGCACCCCAGAGAGTTTAAGCATGATCCCTGAGGTCACACAGCTAGCCAGTGGCAGAGCTGGGATAGGAGTCCACATTCCCCTTATGTCCAAAGAAATGAGTGCAGACCAAGTTTAAAAAATAATTGGTTGTAAGAGTCAAGGTTGGTCTCCTTATTCTTCTGACTCACTGTTGCCTCCAAGTTAAAAAAAAAAAAGTGCTGTGCTTTTGGTTGCTCCTTCAAGCCTCTGTGATGTTGGCAAGGGTGCCAGACAGCTCTCTACAAAGCTGCCATTTCATGCTGCTTCTCATCTGTGACAGTGTTGGATCAGTGAGACCCACCCGTGTCCTCTCCCTTTCAAAGCAGCAAGCAGTGAAGTGGCAAGGGTCCCATGTCCTTTCCTGCCGGCTGGTGCTCCTTGGTTCATCCCCATGCTCAAGGATTTCAGAATTCCAAGCCTCTTTAGTGCCACACTCATAGGATCAGAAGGGAGATGCTGGGGGTGGACCAGAGAACAGACATTATTGTCCCCGCAGCCTGGTGTCCCTGAGCGTGTGAGCGTAGAGATAGACGTAACCCCTGCACCAGCCAGCGGTGCTCCCTCCTGCTCTGTGGGACCACTGTGTCCAAGACGGCCTCAGCAGGTCTGGGGCGGGAAGAGAACCCCTCATGCCCTCAAAGCCCTGCGGCGCTAGTCAGAGCCGTGCAGTCGGTGAACTCTGACCGCTGCAGTGAGACGCCCCCACGCCCTGCATTTGAAAGGCGGTGGCTTTACTACTGCCCAGGACAGGGAGGGGAGGAGGGGGCTTGCTTTGGGGACAGGAAGGGCTTGGAGCATCTGGGCTGCACTCTGCAGGATGCGAGGCTCGCTGGGAGCTGGGAGTCAGGGCTCTCGGAGTCCAGCCCCTAGTCACGTCATCCTCCGGGGGGCCTCTGAATGGGGCATCTGAACTGCAAGAGGACAGACATCACAGACTGAGTGGGAGGCTTGTCAATCCCTGAGAACCTGGGAGGAAAGGGCTTCTTCCCCTTCCTCACCCCCTCAGCCCTCAAATGAAGTGGGTCCAGATTTATGGACATGCTCAAGTCAAGTGGCTAAGAAGGTGTGGGTTTCCCTGTGTTTTTTCAATGTGCCATTTGAACGCCCCACCCTGAAATTCTCCTCTCAGAAGGTGTTCCTGGTCACCTCCTCCTTACACCACATCCCCTGATCCGCTCTGGCTCTTCCTAAACTCTTCCCTAAAGTTCACCCAACCTGCCGCATAGTCTGTGGCCTCAGCCCATCTCCCGGACTTGCTGTTCTCTTCGACCAGCTCCTACTGCCCGCTGCCTCCTGGCAAACTCTTCATCCATCAGTTGAAGACCTTCCCCGTCTTTCCAAACTCACTTCTGACTACTTCCCTGCAGGAATTTCTCGTGTAACCCCTATGTGTGCATGGAGAGAGGAACTGGCTATGGAATGAGTGTGGAAAGACTCGAAGTGGAATTCCCTACCCCGGAAGACACTGTGAGTTGATTTGCAGACCTGCTCCACCAGAAACAAGCCCAGTGCATGAAGGGGGTGGTCGCCTGCTTGGAAGTGGGGGCAGGGGTCATCCTGAGCATCAGTGTTGTGATGCCTGCTCCCCACAGAAGGTAGAGGAACTCAGGAGATGCTGTCTTGTAAATGCAGATAAACATCCACAGATGTGGGAGGGGCAGGAAGGCCAGGATTCCACTCGACGGAAGGACTTGAGCAGTAAAACACCACACCTGCAGATTTCCCAACACAAAGAGTGGGAGGCACAACCAGCCAGAATAGCTCCTTACCTGGGAGAGATCAGCAGGGAAGGAATCAGAAAGCTTTGTGGGGGCTTGGGCTATAAAAGGCTGAGAAATACTGCAAGCTAGCTGGGAAAAAAAGCCAGATGAAAGGATTAACTACTGGGGAGAGTTTGAGTTCAAATCCCAGTTTTTTTGTTTAAACCCCAAGACTCTGTTAGCCGGTGACCTTGGGAAAGTTACTTAGACTTTCTGCATCACAGTGACTTACTCACGCGTGTGTGTAGATTTTTAAAACTGTGTGATGGAAAAGAACAATAGCACCTACTTCCTAGGGCCGCTGTGAGGATGAAACTAGATAATGCGTACAAAGCACCTGGCATGGGGTTTGCTTTGTCACATGGTCGAGTGTTCATTGTATCAACAAACCATAGGTGATGACATGTTGTTATTACTGACTGAACCAACTCCCAAACAGTGGTGAGTTCTTAGGGTTTGGATTTGCCTCTCGCTGTGTGACCTTTCCTTTCCCCTGTACTGGCTGTCTCCCTGGGCTCCGACCACCCCTCCACCACCTGCAGTTCCCTTTGTGCTTAAATTGCCTTGAAATCACCTATTTGAGAAGCAGATGAGGAAGAGTGACTGGGCAAGGAGAAGGACACCCTGTCCTATGTCTCCGAGCATCCTCACCTGTCCCTTCCTGAGTGCCCTCACCTCCTAACTTGATGGTACCAACAGAGAAAACACACTGTCCCTTGTGGGTTGCTTGACGGGCACTGTCTTCTGTCTGCACAGAGGAAGGGTGTCTGCCAGGAACACAGCTACATGAACCAAGAAGGAAGAAGTAGAAGAACAAAGAGACCAAACACTCTGGAAGCGGTAGCGCCTGTGACATTCACGCTACACAGACCGAGGCTGGCTTGGGTTTGGTTCAGGCGCTTTCTTTGGGCCCCTCCACAGGGCAGCAGTCCTCTGAACACCCTGGGTGCAGAGAGTCTTCCAAAAAGTGTAATTGCTCGAACTGCACGAGAAGGAGCTGTGACTGGCCTCCAAATCCCAGGACCTCGCTCCTGGATCAATACCATCCCTGCTGGCTAATGACCTTCCACCCCCCGCATCGAATGCCTCGCTGCCGGGTTGCGTTGGCATGGGGGCGGAAGACTCACTTGGTCCCTTGCTGGACACTGACTAATCACCACCATTAGGCCCACATTCTCACGTGACATTGGGACGTGACGAGGCCCCCCGCTCCTGCTCCAGGAAGGCAGAGTCCCGGGGAGGGTGGGTTGCAGGGCTCCAAGAGTGTCCAGGGCCACGGCAAGAAGACCACTCTGTCCATTGTTCATCAGACAGGCCCTGAGAGCCTGGCCAGGAGGAACAGCCTCATGTGCTCAGAGAAGACAAATCCATCCACTGCCCCCATGCACCCAGGCCAGAAGGAACCAGAAACCCCACTGACAGGTGCATTCTCCATCTTTTTGACAACTTTCCTAGGCAAGTGCATCATGTCACCAATTTAGGGACATGGCAAGAGAGAACCATATGACCCCGCAAGCAGGGGCTGGGCCCCTGACTGCGACTGTGGCAGCCTGCCAACGACCCACCCATGTGGGCTTCAGTGGGGCTCAAAAGAACAGCATCACCGAGCTGTCCCCTTAGTGTAACCCCCCTCCGGTTCCTTTGGTATTTCACTTGGGGCCAGTTCTGCTGTTCAGTTCATCCTGGGAACCCAGGTGAGACCTGGGCACCTTTCCCAATGTGTCCAGGCACCTTTGGCTGCAGAGCATAAGGTTGGGACCCCTGGTGACTTGCTCAAGCACAAAACCTGAGTTTCACCCAGGCAAACTTCTGGATGAACTTAATTTTTAAGATATTCAAGCCGCTCCCTCTATTTTCAGTGTCAACTTGTTACTGTAATTTAGTTATCAAAGGAAAAACAATTATAGGATGTGATTCAGAGAGAAAGCCCCTCCCGGGCACTGCATCAGAAGGAGAAGAAGACCTCCTACAGAACAGAGGTGGTCACCTGCCTTCTCTTGTGGGGACGCTCCACACAGCCTTACCCCCCACCCTAGCCTGCCCAGCACGGATCAGCCAGATCCTTGCGTGGCCAGGATGGCTTAAGCAAAGTCCAGATGAATTCCTTTTCATCTTCCACATCATCAACCCTCTCCTTATTCAAGGATCTTTATCACCCAGGAGGATGCAAGAGGCAGAGAGACCCAGCTGGGGCTGCAGGTCCAGGTGCAAGTTTCTGTTCTGGCTGCTCCAGAAATCTTATTTTGACTTGAAACTTGTCTATATTTCCCTGGAGTTGATCATGAGAGAACAGAGATGAACCCCCGCTGAGCATTCAGGGGG
The DNA here is from genome assembly GCA_917880005.1 of Nanger dama. Classification (NCBI taxonomy): domain Eukaryota; kingdom Metazoa; phylum Chordata; class Mammalia; order Artiodactyla; family Bovidae; genus Nanger; species Nanger dama. Next base: position 4,896,124 of record CAKJTW010000076.1, read on the forward strand.
AATCACTCTCCCATTACCTCCTTCTTTGGGGAGGAGGCAGGGCTGGCCAAGCCTCCACCCTACCCGGCCTCCCGCTCCCTCATGTTCTAAATTAACTAGCCTTCCTTTCCCGCCTCATTTGTGAACCCCCCGCCATTCCCTAAAATATGAGGAGACAGCTGTGGCACACCCAGAAAAATAGATTTCCGACTTGGCCATGATATGGCTGCAGGAGGACCTGGGCTCTGACGGGTGGCACCTTCCGACACATGGAACCGGCCTCAGCCCCGCAGAGCCTTCTCTCTCACACATCCTCATCCGCCCATGGATGCTCCCAATTGTGAGTGACTGCACGCAGTTGTTTGTATTATGCATCATGAAAGGGGCAGAGAAGAAAGGGGCAGAACAATGATGGGAGAAATCCAGATGAATCGGCCCTCGCAGAGAGACCTCAAGTAATTGCAAGTGCAAGCCGGTAAACACTTCCAACAAAGGGGGCATATCTGAGAATGGATTCATCTGCCCATATCTTTGTCTCTTCATTCATTCGTATCTGCATTCAATTAATGAAGACACACTTGTTGGTCACCTTCCAGATGCCAGGCACTGTGCTGGGTAGGGGGTACAGGATATCTATGACCCCTCAAGCTTGCCTTTCCTGGGGAAATACAGATGTATGGCTAGACTTCTGCCATGGTTGTAACATGACATAATGGCGAAGTCCCAGATTTCTGTTGCCACTTGGAGGGGATCAGGAGAGGCTGCCACAAGGAAGCTGAGGCCAAGCTGACACTGGAGAGATCAGCAGAAGCAGGGCAGATGAAGCAGGCGTGTATGTGTGTGCATGCACAGGTGAGTGTCGATGTGGACCCACGGCTGACAGCCATGGGAACCTTTCTGCTTTCTCCTGCTGGAGGAAAAGGGTAAGAAATATGTGTAGAAAGACACCAAGAAATGAGACAAGCAATGCTCTACAAGCTGTGATGCTTTGTAAAACGTTATCTGCATCTAAGGAACACTTGAGTCTCTGGAGGAGAGTGGTGATCCAGGATGCCATGCTGAGCTGTGTGGTTCTGGAAGCATCCCACCAGCAGCCCAGTGTGGTCCCGGTTAGAGGTAGGCTGGCAGGGAAGCAGGGAGACCTTGAAAGTTGACAATGTCAGCCTGGCAACTGATGATGGCATTGTGAGCGACAGCGGGGGTGATGGAGGGAGAGAAGACAAAGAAATGAACAGGATGAGAATCAGTAGGATTCGAGGCTGGTAGGATGGGAGAAGCAAGGGGGAAGGGAATGGATGACCCAGTTTCTATAGGAGCCACCAGGCGCCATTTTCTCAGAAGGGACTCAAAGGAGTAACAGACAGAGAAAACAAATAAATTAGGACTGCATATACTGAGTTCAAAGTGTCCACGGAATGGCTGTTGGGCATGCCATTTATGCAGCAGGGCACACGGGTCTGGGGCTCAAGAGATGTATCTGGAGGCAGAGCTGGAAAGTGTTTAGCTAGGGCCGGAGGAAGAAGAGGAGTCTGGTTTCCAGCATCGGCCCGTGTCCATGGTCAACATCCTCCCACCGTGGCTGACTTCAAGCTACCGTTATGTGGTCAGTGAGGGTGGAGGGCACAGCGGGCCTCACAAGCCCGCTCCAGCACACCACTGGCTAGAGGTCAAGTGCTGGGACTCTAGGCTGGGCAGCGAGCTGAGACTGCAGCAGATGCCACCTCTGCAGGTTGGAACAGGAGAGCTGGAGTGGGGGCAGGGAGATCACCATCAGAGGACCCTCACACCCGTGGTTGGAAGCCCACCAGAGGAGCAGCTGGTCTGGCGAGCATCCGCTCTCTGTCAGGCACCTTATCTGTCACCTCTCTTAACTCACACTCCAGGGGTGGGTGCTATGATCAACCTTGTTTTATATGTGGGGGACTGCAGCACAGAGAGGTCAGGTAACTTTCACGAGGTCACAGAGGAAGCCTAAACTGAAGCCTAGGCCCCCGAGTCCATTTCAGAGCAGGGGGTGGTATGGAAGGAAACTTGGAAATTTTAAGGAATGGAACTGTTCCAAAATCACAGAGCACCAAAGAAGGGCCTTAGAAATAACTCTGTCACTTCAAGATGAGGATGCTGACGGCTAGCCCTGAATCTTAGACGGTGATCCGAAGAGAAATCTCTCCTATCTTAGGGCTGCCCCACCCGTGGTGTGAACAAAATGACATCATGGATTTAGGAATGCACACATGTGGTCTCTAAGGAAAAAAAATCACCAGTGTTTAAGAGCTAGTTCCAATCAACCTCCAGGCAGGAAGCCCGCCGGTAGATCCCACCCCTACCCCTCAGCATCGCATCCCCCTCTTCCGGCTGGTGGATGGAGTCCTTCAAGAACCTATGTCATCACTTCTGAGCTGTGTTTTGTACCTGCCTAAAGGTGGGATTCTGATTGTCTGCCCAGCATCTCCCACGTGCATCTGCTCTACTCAGCGGCTGGTTCTTCCTAAGGTCTAGCCTTCGAGCAGGAACTTAGTAAGTGTTCACTGAACGAACAAAGGGCCCGCCCATTTCAGAGGGACAGTCACAGATGGCTTCATTCCTTCCTGAAACCTAGTGGCTACTGGGTTGGATCCAGGAGACGGGGTGGCAGCTGCTTAATGAAGCAGCAAGAGCCTCACGGGGCAGAAATGTGGAGTCACTTTCTCTATAATTGACGGTGGGCCACAACGACTCAGGGTCCCAGAGCTTGGCCAGGGCACAAGGCGGCCTCCTCATTGGAGAGCTGGGCTCTGTGGGCTGGTCTCTGCCATTTCCTCCTTTCCCCAATCCGAAGCATAGCCTCTAATAGGGCACCAACCGCATTTTCTGAACAAGGCACATCCTGTGATTTCTGCATTTTCTAGAATGTTATAGAGGCATTTACTCTGGGCTTCTCTAAATTAGCTGAGAGATGAGCATAAGACTGCCTACTGATAGACATCTTCCTAATGGCAGACAGCCTGCCAAGGAAGGCTCCTTTGCAGAGGAACTTGCAAATCAGAGCACAGTAATGGCTCGACAGTCACCTGCTTCAGTGGCCTCACAGCCGAGCAGGAGGCAACCCAAGTCCCTGGCATTCTCTGGGGGCTGCTCCTCCAGCAGAATAATGTCAAGATGCTCGCCTGATGGAGGGGACGGGAGGGAAGGCAGTCGCCCCTGCTCTGGGCCAGAGGTACCAGAGCCAAGGCTTCTGTCGTGCCCACACATTGGAGATGCAGCCCAAGGCCTACCCTGGAGATGACTCTGGAAGCACTCCACCCTTGTGTTCCGACTTGCTGTCTGTTCTCAAGCAACTTACTTAGACTCTCTGGGGAAACCAAGAGCAGGGCACCAGATGTACTTTGCACCAGGTCGTACCTCTGACATTTTTCCAAAATGTAAATGTTCAAGCGCCTTGGAAGAAGACAGTGCCTGTGTGTGGAGACAAGGAGGAAGCAGTAGTTCTTTCCTGACATCCTGAGAAAGATGGATCGTTCAACTCCAAAGCCGCTTGTCGCCTAAAGAACATCACGTCCTAATAGTGCTCTTTCCACTTGACACTTGAGGCCTTCCTGCCTCTTGCTCTGCTCCTGCGTGAATGAGCCCCCCCTCCTCCCCACCCACCTCCCACCACCTCGGTCCTCTGCTAAGGGATTCTGACACCAGAAAGCATCAGATGAAAAGAAAGCTGAGGGAAGACCCCAGACCAGGGGTCCACAGCCAACACCTCACCCAGCCCCCTCCTTCACCCTCTGGCATCTGGGGGCATGTGGTGCAGGCTATGGGGAACTCACACTGGGGTCCCTCTTCCTTTTCTTTGAGTTCCTCCCTCTGTCTTTTTATGGTCCATAGCACTTTCAACATCACGAGAGAAGATTTGAAGAATTAAAAAGAATTCTACTTCACAGCGGTCTGGTCTCTTCTTGGAGATGTAAATATTCATAAACATACCAACTCTTCCAGACCCATCACAAATAGAACTGCCACTGACATCCCTGTTGCCTTAGGCACTGTTCTAATAAATGAGGAACAGGCAAGTGGAAGGGGATATTTTTAACTTAGTTTCCCCCCGCCTCAAAAGCCATTTTGATGTGCCCCACTGGGAATAGAGCTGGAAAGAAGCTTTTTGCTAGAAATGGAGACAGTTGCGGAGTCCTGGGTGAGACCCAAAGCGGTGACACAGACAGCTGACCCCACCTGACCTCTGCAGCACCAGACCTCACGGGGATGCTCCAGAGCAAACCCTGATCACAGCTGAGCCCAGCCCCGTGTGCCGATGAGTCTTCTTGGCGAAAGGGCCTCCCCGGCCTGCACAAAGCATGCTATTTTCAGGGGAACCCCGGGGTGTCGGCAGCATGAGGCAGAGCCCTCCTCACCATCACCGGGGGATTTTGTTCACTGAGATGCAGCTATTAACGCTCCGGCTTCTCCACTGGTGCAGCCACAATTGTGTTATCTGGGCATGAGTCCCTGATAAATATGTTTCCTTGATCTGGCTGTTATTTATTATTCAATAACTGTCCTACTAAACTTAAATTAATGGGGTATTTGGAGACATCCCTGAACACTGCTCCTCTTGGTTTCTGTCAAGGGAGTCGTGCCACATCCTTAATAACCCCCGGCTTGTGGATGACACCCCAGCCACGTGCTTCACTCGGGGGTCTCGGTCATGGACCACCAAGGCAGCCAACAGAGAGCTGGGTGCCTGCTGGCTGCCGACCTCAAGCCGGGGGACCTGGTCTCCACGTGCCCACCTCCCGCCTGCTCCTCCTCCCCCTCCCACTCCTCAGAGAGTGCCTTGTAGATTACAGCTCAGAAGCAGACAGGGTGGGAAAAGGAGAAGGGATTAGAGAAAATAGATTCATGAGAAGACAGATAACAGAGTTGTTGGGCTCTGTTAATTAAAAAGCAGCAATTTGTCTGAATTCTGAATGTGAAGAACCCCTGGGAGGTATTAGCCAGCCTCCTCTGAGAACAAGGCGTGATCCAGCCCCGTGCTGTAACTTGCTACCCGGGGGCTCCGTGTGCTCCTGACGGGGGGTGTCCTTCCCATGTGTCCTTGCTCAGAAACCCGATACCCCCTACTGGACTGTGGCCACTGGTGGCTGCCCTCCCCCGATGACCCCAGGATTCCCTCACTGAGGCCAAATAGATAGATAAATAGCATTTTAAAAATGAGTTAAGTTCCCCAGGTGGAGCTAGTGGTGAAGAATCCATCTGGCAATGCAGGTAGCCGTAGGAGATGCAAGTTCAATCCCCAGACTTCTCACAGGCTTGAGGCCTCAGGCTTGGAGAAGGGACTCACCTCTTCCTCAGACAGCGTATCCTGCTGAATAGAGGATATCAACCCTGCACCAACACTGCTCACAATCCCCCGTGCTTCTTCCCAGCCACACCCTGTTCTAAGTGATTTATACATGCGTGTTTGGTCGTTTCAGTCATGTCCGACTCTTTGCGCCCCTACAGACTGAAGCCTGCCAGACCCCTCTGTCCGTGGGATTCTCCAGGCAAGAGTACTGGAGTGGTGCCATGCCCTCCTCCAGGGGATCTTCCCCACCCAAGGACTGAACTCACACCTCTTACGGCTGCCTGCACTGGCAGGTGGGTTCTTCACCACTAGCTCCACCTGGGAAACTTTACACTGATTAGCTCATCTTTTTTAACAATATTGATCTATTTGGCTCTGCCCTGTCTTAGTTGCGGCATGAGGCATTTTCAGCATTTGTTGCAGCATGTGGAATCTCGAGTGGCAGCATGAGGGAGCTTTAGTTGTGGCACTTGGGATCTGGTTCCCTGACTAGGGATCAAACCCAGGCCCCCTACATTGCAAGGGTGGAATCTCAGCCACTGGAGCACCAGGGAAGCCCCATGACTAACTCATTTTAATTCTTGCAATAATTCCGTGAGGCAAACACTCTTAGTATCCCCACTGTATCAGAGAAGAAACAGAGGCCCAGACAAGTGGACTGACTCCTGCACTGACAAGTGGAGAGATACGTTTCCAAAGCAAGCAGAGCGACACGGAACAGCTCACGTCAACCGCCAGCCTCCCTGGCCACTGCAGCTCTGGTCTCTGAAGAGCTTAAGAACCGTTTTTCTAAGGTTGCTCAGCATGAATAATGTGCATTTTGCCCATGAAGTGGCAAATAAGCTAGCATTGCACCCAAGGACCCAGTCTGTTTAAAACTCTAGATGCTCTGATTTCACAAAAACCCAGTAACAGGTAAATGTTCCCCGTGATTCAGGATGTGTGGCTTCATTAAACATTCATCTTTACACTGATGCTTGCAAAGTGACTGCTTCCACTGCGAGTGTCCTGGGAATCCTGGTGAACAAACAAGGTAAACCCTGCTGCCTTCATGGGGCTTGTCATCTAGAGGCTTTTCCTGGAATAAGGAGATTCCCAGGAGAATAGCATTGGATTCTCTGTGATTTCCAAATTTCTGAGATTGTCAGTTGTAGGGAGTAGGATTCATCGGCAGGTGAAATGACCATGGCCGTAACCTGGACACAGCCACCTCAGATCATTTCTTGTTGCTTGAAAGACTCAGCAGTGATGCAAAGTCATCAGAGAGACGATGCTCTGGGCTCTGCTCTGTCTTGTCCTGGGCTGTCTTGGGTCACTGTGTGAGCCTAGACTTGGGGTCAGAGGATCTGGACACCTCTCTCACACCCTGATCCCTGGCACCTTGGTGTCTTTGCCTGTGAAATAAGGGTGGGTAGGACCCACAATCCGTTTGAAAATGTGGTTGACAGCTCGAAGCAAAATGAGATAAAATGGAAATGGACTGCACTTGTGAAAATGCTTGGATTCCATGAACCAGCATGTAAATAGGGAGGTACTAATGTCACTAAAATCATGTAGCTTGGGATCCATGGAGGCTGGCCTGTGGCCTAGTCTGCTTCCTGACAACGCAGGTCTCAGGCCTCTTGGGAGCTGGCAGCACCTTGACCTTTGCTGTCGATCTGGGGCAGCTGGTGAATGGATCAATCTGGGAGGCAGAACTCCAGCCCGAGTTCCCCGGCTGACATATCTCCTGGTAGCTGGGCCCCAGGGTGGACGACCTTAGAAGGACCAGGGCAGAGGGGTCAGCTGCCGTGTAGGAGCTCAATGCTTTCTCCCCGGTTCCCCAGCCACAGGCTCACTCTGGGCCACAAGGCAGGTTCTGCCGGTATGACCGAAGTTTCCAATCAGCACCCATAAGTTAACCAAAGGGAGGTGATCCCTGTGGCCCTGACCTATTCAGCTGGAAGGCTTTGGAAGAAGGTTTCCTAGAACAGTGAGTTCCCTTCTTCACTACGACGGCTGCCTCTGACAACCATCCTGAGCTCACGCCAGCGGTCCTCATCCACTCGTGACTCCCTTGCGGGCTTCCTCCCAGGAGGACTTCGGACAGACTCAGCCAGCACCCACAACGGGATAAATCACTCCTTGTAAAAACCCATCTCTATTCACATTTACCTCCTCCTGGTCCCACTGCTCTGGTGAATCCTCTCTGACACTCCATCCTGCCTGCCTGACCAGCAGTCTGCATGCAGAGCCAACATCACTCCCACCCATGGGTGTCCTTATGATAGGGACAGAGTAAAGAGACAAAATAGGTGATGAAATAGTTAACTGCACTAGGGGATTGTAGGTAGAAACAACACGGGAGACCCCTGTATGAATGATTACTCAAGAAAACGCGTTAGCTTAACCACAAAACCAAGCAGCTTTGCTTAGAAACAAAACCACCCAACAGAAGCATAAGACACGACACCCCAAAGAGTAAAATCATGGTGGCATGGGACCCGCATCCCATCCAGTGGGCTCAATAAACTACTGATCCCTAGGACTTGCTCAGAGAAGGCCATGGCACCCCACTCCAGAACTCTCACCTGGAGAGCCCCACGGATGGAGGAGCCTGGTGAGCTGCAATCCATGGGGTCGCTAAGAGTCAGACACAACTGAGCGACTTCACTTTCACTTTTCACTTTCATGATTGGAGAAGAAAATGGCAACCCACTCCAGTGTTCTTGCCTGGAGAATCCCAGGGACAGAGGAGCCTGAGTCGAACACGACTAAAGCGACTTAGCAGCAGCAGCAGCAGCAGCAGCAGCAGGACTTGCTCTCTGCACACACACAAAATAGTCATTTGTGAACCCAGCTTGACTATGTAGAGACAAGGACCTGAAGGAGGAGCTGATGATGGAAGCATGACGTCTACTCAAGAAAAAGAAAGGCTTCTCCCCTTCCCACTTTTCCTTTGATTATAAAACTGTAGCCAAGCATCCTATTCTGTTTATAATAAATCACTCCTTACCTGTCACTTTGCCTCTTGCTGAACTCTTTCTGTTCTGAGAGGTAAAGGACTATAGTACCAGTTCTCTTCGAGCCTCCCTGAAATGACACTTAACGGCTTTTACTTATACTTGGAAAAAACCTGGTGTCAGTGAACTTGGGAGGCCCAACTGTCTCTGATTCTGCACCTTGCATGCTAGAGGCATGAGCTGAGCAACAAAACCCATCTTCACAGGAGTAAACACATAAAACAAAAGCCCAAGATGACCTGTTGAGAAATCTTCGCCACTCAGGACCACTCCACAGCCTCAATATATTCTGGGTGCAATGCTTCCTTTTCCTCACACTTTACAGAACAGTGTGAAATTAGGAGGTCGACTGGCTGTATTTATTTGCTTATTTTTGCCAGTGCAGTTTGCCCTGCATAATCAAGATAGATGGCCAGCCCAGGTGGGTTTATACAACAATTCCAGCAAGAGAAACACTAAATCAATCTATTGGGGAGAATATTAATGTTCTCATTAAGAGGCTTAATTATTCACATCAGCCTCTGGTTCTTTCCAGGACATTAATTCCATTTCTGACTTCAGAGCAATTGCTCTTTTCAAACTTGCGAGACACCCAACAGGTACTTTCAGTTTCTGGAGTATTAAAACATTCTGCCCAGAGCCTGGGGGAATGGTCTGAGAGCCAGCTGCACCCCATCCTCCTATACACACCCACACACACCCACACACACACACATGCATGTGTGCGCGACTGGGTCCAACTAAAGCTCACCAACTCCTCCCCACACACTCATACTCACATTACCATCTTCTTCCCATTCACAATAATAACAGAAATAAACACACACACATATTGATTTCTATGTGCCAAGCACCATTTCAAATGCTCTAAACATATCTACTGATGTCTAGAAACTATGAAGCAGCGCTATTTTATTATATGTGTTTTACCAAGAAGGGCATTGAGAAGCAAGTGATTAGCATCGCGCCTGCAGGCATCTAAAGAAGGGAAAGGTTAGCGTTTGCACCCAGGCAGCAATGCTGTACACTACACCATCTTTATGGGAAACTGCCCCTTCCTGTTCAGCATAGGTACTAGGTCACATTCTCGCCCATAAACCTCCCTGTAAGCTTTTCCTATGAATAAAAAAAAATGACTGGGAAGAATGCATTACATTCATGCAGGACAAAATCGACCTTCCTGACTTATTTTCATTGCAAGCCTCTCCTCACAATCATCACACAGAACTCAAGTTTCTCTTTTACGCAGTTAGAGCCCTCCGGCATCCTTGCTGCAGCGCTCACGGCATAGAACTTCACGTCGCCTTCCAGGGTGATCAGCATTCCCCTCACACCCACTCGGGAGTTTTCCAGATGGAGAGTTCTGCCCCACGCGCTGCGGTGTCAGGAAGCAAGTGTGCCCAAACAGCTTTTTGCCATGTACCTGTCTCTCCCCAATGCTCTACCTTCCAGAGTCAGTGGGGAGGAAACAAACCCCTTGAGGCACAGACAATGCAGAGCTTTGTTAGAACGGGTGGGGATTTCAGTTCTGGCTCAACCATCAGCTTCTTACCCTCCAGGGACATCCCAGAGAGAGCTGGGGTTTCTGTACCAAGGTCCTTGTTCCTCCTTTAAAAAAATAACATCAAAAACCTTGTTCTGAAGAGTAGAACATTAATTGAATATACTCTTTTCATATTAACTAAGAACTTGGGAGAGTTGGAGAACTAAAGGTTGGAAAAATAACGAGTTTCAAATACCATGAAAAGCTCTCTATCCAAAAATAAAAGAAGGTAAATGAGTCAAGTGAAACGAGGCAGTATTACAGATGAATTAAGAACACACATTCATTCAATTAATGTATGTTTTAAAACCGAGCCTATGATGTGGCATTCACTGTGTTAGATGAACCAGGCTTGGAAGGACTCTGTCCCTCATGGAACTCATCTTCCAGTAGAATACTTGGAGATATATCCTGATACTGTAAGAGTGATCACCTGAGTGCACCATGGGTTAGTAGATATCTAAACCACTAAAGGTTTAGTGGAAACCTTTGCTGCCCACCCAGTGTCCGTTTCTTGGTTGACAGAACCTGGATATTTGCTTTGGAGAGTGAGGCTCTGTGTCCACACATGGCCTCCAGGCTCTGGAGGCAGGCACGAGGTCGTGAAGTTCCCTCCAGGATAAATACTGTTTCAGAGATGGGTAGGTGATGGTGACCCAGGTCATGGACTAAAAGTCACCCCTACCTGCAACTTTGACCCTGGATTTTCCAAACTGTTGGGAAGTCAGCCTGGAGCTGCTAGAGGCTAACAAGTAGGGAAACCTGCTTGAGAATCTTGAAAGGAAAGCACAACCCAGTGGTTCAGAGTTAGAGACTAAATTATTATTACCACACATGAGCTCCTGGATCCTGCTACACCTGAGGTCAGCACTACTTCTGGATTTCTGAGATACGTGGATGAAACTTGCTCACTTTTCTCTCGTAAGTCAGTCTGAGCTGGGACTATCCCTTGCAACCAAAACAGATCTCCACTAAGTCGGGTTAAGAACGCCATTCATTTTCAGCCAGCCTCTTAGAGCTAACGTATCCATCTGCTGTGTTTAAGACACTCTGATTTGGCATTGAACTCTCAGTTCTCTTGTCAGATTTAGGATCTGGTTCCTCTGTTCTCATGCCTCTAAACTGATAACAATAGCAGAGCCTGCTGCACAGATTTGCTGAAAGCTGCAATAAGATTACACCTGGAAAGCATTTGGCACAGACCTGGTGTGTGTTAACTACACAGTAAGTGGTGGTCACTGGGATCATGGATGATAATGGTTATTATCACAATCATCATCATAAACACGAAAACCTTCCCTGGGCTCCACGCCCTGCCCCCTTTCACAATAAAACTCTTTAAAAAATCCCACGTGCTCTGTTTTGCACTTCTCGCTTTCCCCTGATTTCCATCCACTCCAATCAGCTTTGTTCCCATTATGCTATTGAAATTGCTATTGTCAAGGTCATCCCTGAACTGCATTGTGCCAAAAACAATGATTAAAATCTCTCTCCTTTCCCCCAGTCCTTGGTACATTCATCACGGTGGACACATTCTTTCTCCTGAAGCCGCTTCCTCACTTGGCTTTCCTCCTCTCCTCTCTCTGTCTCAGCCAGCTCTTCCTCCCTTTTGGGATCATCTGTCTCTACACCCTGTCCTGGGTCTTCCAGCTGAGTCTATAGCTGGGGAAAGTGCTTTGAATCTGTGCCTCTTGTCCCACACTCTCCCTGGAGGTCTATTCCTCCATCATCCCTTGTAGGACAGTGTCTCCCGGATGTCGCCTAGGGCTCTGCAATCTATAAAACCAACCTGTTAATACACCATCCTCCTCCACCCAGCGTCTGCTTCTCCTCATGGAGCCTCCATCTTGGGAAAGGGTATTGTCATTTCTTCTCCCTCGGGTCAAAACCCTAAAAGGCATCTTCGGTCCTTGTCTCCTGTATCCACACTTCTAACCATTGGCAGGTGCAACTTACTCCATCTCACCTGTTCCACCCTTCTCGCGAGAGTCTCAGCACAGGGCCGTGCAGCAGCCTGCCTCAGACCCCCACGCTCACATCTGTCCCTGATGGCTGAGGGGTCAGATCACACCTCCACCACTGCAAAGCCACCAGCGGCTTCTGGTTATGCCTAAAATCCAAACTTCTTATAAACACCCCATGGGTCCTGTCTAGTGGGGGTTTGCACGCTGCTCTGATGACCTCTTGTGCACTCCATCTGTCCACCCTTCCTGGGGGCTCCAGTTACATCCCACTTGCACAGGTGTCATCACACACACCACCCTGGCACCAGCGTCTCCTTCGGCCTGGAGCACAGCTCTTCTGGGTCTTCTTAAGGCTGGCTTCCCATCAGTTAGGTCTCTGCTCCAGGGACACCTCTCCAGAGAGGCCTGGATCCCCGCCCCCAACCTCACCACTCCGAGTATTTTGAAATCTGTACTCAAGGGTTAACATTCAATACATTATATTTGTTTAAATCTCAGCTCTTGAGTACTTGAATGAAGAACAGGCGATCTATGGTTATTTACATGTGGGTCCTTGACAGTCATTTTCTTAAAAGCATCACTTCTCAGAAGACAACTGCCAGTGCCTGCTGTCAATGCTAAAATCCGAGCTTTCAGGTAAAAATGATAATTTGGGGAAACTTCTATCAGCCACTACTGTCTTCACAGCTTCTAATACTCAGACTCATCTGCTGAGACCTTCGGGGGATATTCACAGTCAACAGACATGTTGCTAAATCTACATTGCCACCAACTGTCTATAAAACCTCTGCTAATCTTTTTCCTCTCTCTGGCTCTCATATTCTAAACTTCAAAAAATTGAAATAGGATATAAAGGATTTTTGAGGTCATTTCCAACACTTCCATTTGCCTCCACGCCTGTCCTCTCTCTTTTCTCATTTTCTACTTTCCTCTTAGGTTTCATCTTTTCTTAAAAAAAAATTAATTGAATTATAATTAATTTTCAATGTTGTATTAATTTATGCTGTACAGCAAAGTCACTCAGTTATACATGCATTCTTTGTTCTAGTCCTTTCCACTACGGTCTCTCCCAGGACACTGGATACAGTTCCCTCTGCTATATATAAGACCTTGTTGTCTATCCATCCTAGATACAAGAGCTTGCATCTACCAACCCCAAACTCCCATCCTCTCTGGTTTCATGGCCTCTAAGAAAGAAGCAAGGACATCCACTACTGGGCTAAAGAGAGACCCCGAAGCTGTTAGATGAGAACCACGCCTCCCCTTCTGATCCCAGGACTCTGTGCCATCGGAGACTGGAAACAAAGCTTCTGCCTCATCACCACAGTTTCCTGTTGTCACGGTCACACGTGAAAGGAGCTTTCCTGCACTCCTGAAATAGAACTCAGCCCCTGTGTGCAGCTGCGTGCTCAGCCCTGTCTGCCCCTTGCCCATTGCCTTGAGGATGGAGGGAGATGTTGGTGGAGGGGAGGATGCCACCAGCCTGCTGCTGTCTCCAGGTCCAGTGGGCCAAGGCCCCTACAGCCGTCCTGTGGTGTGGCTTGAGAGGAGTGGCCAGGTAAGAAAAGCAAGCATCCTGCTGGGAAGAAGCCTCCCATTCAAGATGCTGAGGACCCCTGCCTCTGGGGACCAATCTGGACCTCTCCAGTAAGGTCAGTTTTGCCAACACTTATCTTTTGCTGTGGTTGAATTCCATTTGAGTGTGCATAAGAGGAATAAATATTGAGGAGAGATGGGAGGAAGATATTCTTGCTTGCTTATCTCTTTGGTTGATTTTCTGCCAAAAAAAAAAAAAAGCCCTCTGTTTTAATGTCTGGTCTGTTTAAAACTGTCTGATTAAGTCTCCAAAGAGCCAGGGCACTGTTGGCAGTGTCCAGAGTTTTCCGTCTCCTCCTTCTCCCTATATGGTCTGCAGTACGGACAGAGGCAAAGAAGAAGGGATCTCACCTTACCGTGGATATGTTTGCACCCTCATGCCTGGCTCTGGGGCGGAAGGAAGTGGGCAGTGGGGGGCGGGGGGGGGTGAAGCGCTTCCCAGACACAGGATGGTTATTGCACTCGACGTAAGAAACTATCATCTTGAAATGAGCCCTCCGATCGAGTTTTGCTGTAAACACTAACACTCCCTCCGCTGGGCTCTTCTGTTCTTAGGGAGCTCATGTATATTTCACTGTGTGTCCTCCCCCACTATTACACTCATACATCAAAGGATCTGAGGACAAGGAGCCTGATTTTGAAAACATTATTCTTTTAAAGATTGATCCTCTAGTCTTGACCACCTCCTTCGCTGGAAGGAGAGCATCTCCATACATTATTTTAATGCGTTCTATGCAAAAGAAGCCTTCTCACCTCTCCTCCCCAAACTTTTCTGCAAGTATAATTAGGCAGGACTCTTGATTTCAGTTCTTTTTTTTCCCCCATGCGTGCACACTTAGGCGCCTTCACAAATGGCACAAGAACGTGAAATCGCAGCGGGAGGTGGGCGTTAGAAAATCTGAGAGCTTCAGTGGAACTTTTAGGATGCTCAATGTAAGGGCACGGGGTCCACTTTGGCTGCAAGAAGGGATACTAAAGAGAATACATTTCTTAGGAATGGTGTAAAGATGATTTTTAGAGGAGGTCCTTCAGTCCATCCTGGGCTCAGTGTAACCTCCAGGGTGTGTGTTGTGTTCCACTCAGTGGTCCTGGGGGCCGCACCTCTGCCCTCACAACCCCATCAGGATGCAGCAAAGTTCTCACTCCAGACCCTACCGCCCCTTGCGCTCACCCCACCCAGCTGTCCTGCTGGATTCTCCCACTCTGACCACAGCCTGGGAAAAGGGGGTCTGTGGTCCTCCCTGAGCTGTCCCTGTCTTGAGTCTCCTGGGTCCTTGTGCATGAGTGGAGGAAGAGAGAACACGAACTGCCTCCAGAGTCTTCTCTCTGCTCTACCCTGAATGGCCCCAGCACTGCTGCCAATAGGCCCGAGGAGTTCCCCAGAATATTTCAGCTGCAATTACTAGGATCTAAGAAGAGAGGGCCTTAGAGTTGAACGGGTCCTTTTGCAGTTGAGGATTTCCATCTCGAGGGATTAGGTAAAGCTCTTGGCCCGGATGGTTCTGCCTTGCCTGCTTCCCTGCTCTGCATCTCTTCCTCTCGGCGGTGTGGGCTCCGGACCCCTCTTGGACTTTCACATGTCCCTGGCACCAGGGCTGTTTGCCACAGCCCCGGAGGCAGCGCTGCACCCCCGCTCAGCTGCCCCCGCCCTGACCAGCCGGCCTGGTTCCGAGCCAGAGCTGGCTCAGCAGCTGCGCCGCTAGCACCCTTTCTGAGATCCACCTTGGTTGGCTGTAATCCATCCATCAAGGGAGTTTTGCCATTCAGTCGCTCAGTCGTGTCCAGCTCTTCGCAACTCCATGGACTGCAGCACACCAGGCTTCCTGGTCCATCACCAACTCCCAGAGCTTGCTCAAACTCATGTCCATCGAGCTGGGGATGCCATCCAGCCATCTTGTCCTCTGTCGTCACCTTCTAGACTTCCGCTGGGCTCCTTGTGCCTGCCTAGCGTCCTTCGAGGACCTGTCTGGGTTTAGGGATCCTGTGCCCTCCTGTTTTATCTGAGTCATTCTCCCAGCTGATGTGGTGAGACCTGCCCATGCAGAGAGCAACCAGGCCAGTGGGCAGGTCCATCCTTCCTCCCCTTCCTGGCCGCTCAGTCTCTAAGAGACCAGCAGAGCTACCACAGATGGCTCCTGTTCTACAAAAACGGAGAGAAAAACAACCAAGAGCCTTCTCCGCTGGGGCCCTAGCTCCTCCAAGGCGCGCTTTCCACCTCTCCTGTCTCCTTTAGGTCCAGCAGCAAGACAGTCTCCAGTGTGTCACCAAAAAAACCCCCAAAAAACAAAAAACAGAACGTATATTGCATGCTCATGAAAGATTCTCCAGCTCTAGAAGATTCTCTGTGTCCTCCGTTCCAGCCCCACTGGGAAGTACGTCTGCATTTGCACTTGCCTTAATAGGATTTGAACGGTGACTCTGGGTCCCATTTATATGCTATAAGGTTTTCATCAGCTTCATGCTCAAAAAGGTCATTTACAGAGCGGTTTGTGATCATTAATACAAGACAGATCTTCAAAGCGGCTTCTGAGTTGGGAAAAAAAAAAATCCTGGATGTTTTTTGTCAGGCTGGTTACTGTGAACAGGATTTGATCACTTGAATGTGTCAGTTGTAGACAGGCCCTGGGAAATACTACTTTCAAATCCTAAAAAAAAAAAAAATACCGAACCCGCCCACCTCCTCGCCACGGTTCCTAAAGTTCCTCATCCGGAGGCCTTCTGGGGGCCTGAGGCAAGGAGAAGAGGCGGCCCTGGTCCTAGGGAGCAGAGGACAGCAGAGAGCAGCCTGGAGAGCGTGGAGGGGACGGGGAACAGGGATCAGGAGAGCAGGGGCTGCTGGAGTGGCCCCTCCTCTGCGCCCCGTCTCAGCTCACTCGTGGAGTGCTGGCTCCACCCTGTGGCCAAATGTGGGCACTGCGCCTCACCCACAGGCTTCCGGGCTGAGAGCTGAGGTCGGGGTGGGTGTGGATGACCTTCCTTTCTCCAAGGAGAAGCTTGGGTGGCAGGCTGACCCACAAGAAGGGCAAGGTCCCCTTTGTCCCATGGCCGCAATGACATAGGCAGCATGGCTTGTGGCAGGGCAGGGGACCCAAATGCCTCTATGACCACACAGCCTGTCGTGGGGTGGGCAGAGGATGTAGGAAAAGATTTTATTCATCATACTCCAGAGACATTCCCGAAACTTACTATGTGCCCACAAGACAATGTGGGGCAAAGCAGACAGAGGCCACTGCTGTGGAGTCCGTCTTCCATCCCCAAGGCCCCCACCTAACCTGCGGGATGCGGGCACAGGGACAAGAAGGAGGAAAATGAAACCTGGGGTGGGGGGCTGGGGTCAGAGGTGATGGGCACTCCTGAAGGCCCCACCTGGAGGTGGACAGGATGCTTTGTCTACACCACCGCTCACCAAGGATGGGACCACATGCAGGCGAGTGACAGGCTGGGAGGGTGGTCCTTCCCCTGGGCAGGAAAGCAATCTCACAGCTGGTGAACACACTGGGACTCTCAACCACAGCCACCTCCTGAACGCAGACCTCCTGAACGCAGACATGCTCTTTGAATGCTCAAAATAATAGCACTGGAAAGAGCCTTTGGCGGGGGAGGGGGGAGGGTGGGGGGTGGGCAGTGCCAATGCCAGGCCTGGCCCCACCACACTGTTTACGCAGAGACACCAGGGGTCAGAGTCTGAGACTTGACTGAGATTCTTGTTAGTTCAAGTGACCAAACCTTGCTTTGGGTCTGGCAGTGTTTCAACTGCTGCTGCTGCTGCTGAGTTGCTCAGTCCTGCCCAACTGTTTATGACCCCATGGACTGTACCCCACCAGGCTCCTCTGTCCATGGAATTCTCCAGGCAAGACTACTAGAGTGGGTTTCCTCCTCCAGGGGATCCTCCCAACCCAGGGATCGAACCCTTATCTCCTCTATCTCCTGCATCACCGGTGGATTCTTTACCCACTGAGATGTCAGGGACGTCTGGTTTCCGATGGCTGAGCCGTGTGGAACCACAAGAACGGAGTCACCGTGCATGTCCGTGCAAACTGTCAGGACACTCCTAGCCCTTCATCCATCAGGTGAGGCTCCACCTCCCCCTCTGTGTACCCCCATCCTCATAAATCTGCATGCAGATAACATAGGTGGAGGCTACCCAAAAGAAAAACCACCAGACAAAGTTTTAAAAAATTACTAAAAGAAAGTGATTGCATTTGATTCTAAGAAATCAGTTCTTACTCTTTGCTCTGTTGCTCATTTATGGAGTAACGTGCTTGAGAAATGTGGCGCACGTCCATATGGATGCACTTACCCATACCCATAGCAATCTTTTGAAGAATGTATAAGTGGTGCCATTTAACAGGAATCTGAGGCTCACGGAACTGAAGCTCAGGGATCTGCAGCAGGAAAGAGAGACCTTGAACTTGAACAGGCCCAGCTGGATTCAGATGCCAGGCTCCTCCTCCCACAAATCACCGCTCACGTTTCTTCAGTGATCACACTTTCTCATCTACGTGGGGGACCCCTTAAGGTTGGAATGAGGAACTCCTAAATCTGGGAGCTCTCAGACCTGACTCTGACTGAACCCTGGAAAGAACTCAAGGCCAGGAGAATTTCAGCTCCTTTATCGAGTGGAACAAACTGCAGACGGAAGGGAAACTTAGAGATGTACTAGTTTTTCTTATGTTACCAAGGAGCAAAGTAAGACGTATGGAGGAGGAGGGATTTGAAAGGTCGTACAAACACATTTCTGTGCCCGAGGGCACCTTGCAGAGCCACCGGTGGAGAAACGGCCACCTGGAGGCTCCCCCACCTCTGTCACTCCCCGTCGTCTGCCCTGCGGCCTCTTGACCCCCAGGACCAGCACACCACCACTGACCCCTGTGTGGCTCACACCCACATCTACCCACTTCCAGAGTGACACGCTGTCCAGGCTGCTTTGGGAAGATGCTCCTGATACATTCAGACAAAACCCTGCCCTTTCTGTTTCATGGTCCACAGAGAGTCTTGAAGGATGGTTATCTCTTAGGGTAGATTTATAGGTAATTGCCATTTTTTTCTATATTGTTCACTATTTTCACTTTTAACAAAGAAAATATATTTCTTTTCTAAGCATGAAATAATACACCCTTTTAAAGCCTTTTCTCAGCACACCATCACAACTAAAATTAATCTGGTAAGTTTATTTAAAGTATCCAAGACAAATGTAGACAGACTACGTTCTGGTTCCAGACTCAGCCTGATAACCTAGCTTAGTTCCTAAAATCAGAATCTGTACCTCTGAAGTGGAATCAAGACATTCTGGCTTCCTGGGTCAGACTTAGACTCAGGGCTAAGGGGCAGAGTGGGTATAGGGAGATGAGGAAGTCCTTGAACTCTGCTCAGATTGCCAGTAAATGATTCAGTTCAGTTCAATTCAGTTCAGTGGGTCAGTCATGTCTGACTCTTTGTGACCCCATGGACTGCAGCACGCCAAGCCTCCCTGTCCATCACCAACTCCTGGAGTTTTCTCAGACTCATCATGTCCATTGAGTTGGTGATGCCATCCAACCATCATATCCTCTGTCCTTCCCTTCTTTTCTCTCCTTCAGTTTTTCCAGCATCAAGGTCTTTTCAAATGAGTTAGCTCTTTGCATCAGGTGGCCAAAGTATTGGAGCTTCAGCTTCAACATCAGTCCTTCCAATGAACATTCAGGACTGATTTCCTTTAGGGTGGACTGGTTGGATCTTCTTTCAGTCCAAGGAACTCTCAAGGGTCTTCTCCAACACTTCAGTTCAAAAGCATCAATTCTTTGGCGCTCAGCTTTCCCTACTCTCACATCCATACATGACTATTGGAAAAACCATAGCTTTGACTAGAAGGACCTTTGTTGGCAAAGTAATGTCTCTGCTTTTTAATATGCTGTCTAGGTTGGTTATAAGTTTTCTTTCAAGGAGTAAGTGTCTTTTAATTTCATGGCTGCAGTCACCATCAGCAGTGATTTTGGAGGCCTTCCCTTAATATACCTGGAACCAAAAAAATCCATATTCATTGAGTTTTTACTTACATACAGGGAACACACGCAGCGGCAATCCTTTTCCGTGTCTGAACGGTAAAAACACAAGCCGGTATTCAGGCCATTTCTTCATCATGTCTGTTCTCTCTGTGTTTCCCCATTCGGGTTCTGGTTTCTGATAAATTCATGCTCTGAACTACCTGCATAAACAGCTGATACGCTGCCCCATGTCCTGTGAGTTCATACGTTCATAGAGGGACCTGGCAGGATAACTCGTCTCAAAGGCGTTACGCTAGCAAGGAAAAATTTAGGTCCCTGACATTTTGCACAGACAGGCTTCTTGGCAAGCATTGAACATATGTATGTGTGAATGAACAGACCTGGTTTGCGTCTTCCTGTGTTCCGCCAGCCCAGATTCTTCACAGACCCATTTGCCCACACTGATGTCAGAACCACTGAGGTTCAGGAACCCTCGAGAAAACAGACAGTAACTGAAGAGGTGGGCAGCCTCGGCCATCAACCTCTGCACAGGGCACTAGCTTCAGCTTAGTCCACAATAAAAGACAGAGGAGACAATCAGAATAAGGAGACAACTATTTACCTCATCGTAACGTATTAACCATATAATTTGGAGCTAGAGGGATCAGAGAATTTTTAAGACCATCAGGTCCAACTTCTTAAACTTACACTGCTTAGTCACTCAGTCATGTTCGGCTCTTTGTGACCCCATGGACGGTAGCCCTCCAGGCTCCTCTGTCCACGTGATTCTGAAGGCAAGAGTACTGGAGTGGGTTGTCATTCCCTTCTCCAGGGGATCTTTCCGACCCAAGGATTGAACCCTTGTCTCCTTCACTCCAGGCAGATTCTTTACCTGCTGAGCCATCAGGAAGCCCCTTCTTAAACTTACAGAAGAAACAAAAACTGAAATTTACTGAGATAGCGTAACCGAGCAAGATACCACGGAGCCTTCTGGGGAAGGGCCTTCCCTCATGTTCTCTGCTTCAGCGCCTCTCTACAGCACCTAGGTTAGAGTACCTGATGCACATTTCCTGAGTTGTTTTTGCAGATGTAGAAAGAAACCTCCCCCTCCAAACGGAAGTTGCTAACTACTTGGGGACCATGAGCACGTAGCCCTAGGCTCCTGGAGCCTACTGACTGATACCTTAACCCCCGTGACAGCTCCCCGGTTCCCCCTCATCAGCCAGTCAGAGAAATTGCGCACGAACTGATCACAGACCCTGCTGCACCTCCTCCCTCACCTGGGTTTTAGAAATGCTTTGCTGGCCTTTCGGGAGCTCGGGGCTTTCAGGGGATGAAAAGTGCCCTGCAATGAACCTTTCTCTGCTCGAAACTATTGTTTGGGTTTGTGTGGCCCCACTCTGCGTCAGGCACATGGATTTGCGCTAACAATGGTAGTTCGGGAACAGAACTGTGCCTTGAAAAGACCCGGAGCTTGAGAGCCTGATAAACGCGCATTTGAGCTGGATCTGCCGTGTGCAGCAGGTGTTTAAACCCACAAAGCCTCAGCCTCCTGATCCCCAAAACAGCATCGCCCTACCAGCCCACCGGTGACTGCAAGCAAGGGACTGCATGCGTGAAACACTTCACACTGTACCCTCACACACAACAGGCAGCTTAGTTTTTGAAAAAGTGACAGAACCTGAACTAGATGATCCCTCATGGTTCAGGGCCATTTCCTCATCCAGAGGCAGAATTACCTGCAGGAAACGTTTCAAGGACTCCTATGCCATCCCTTCCCATTCCTGAAAGAGTCGGGGTGCTGCAGCACCACAGCTGGGAGTGCAGGGCAAGTGGAGGCGTGTGCATGCCTGAGCCCAGTGTAAACACTGAGAGGAAGCGTACAAGAGGGTCAGACTAAGGACTGCCAGCAGGAAGTGTGCCTGAATGCAGGCACATGTGAGTGAGGTTCGGAAGGGGACAGCTGGTACCACCTGAGCCCCACGTCCTTCCCTGTGGGCAGGAGCGAGTTTCTGCAGCCCTGGGTACCCACACACACACACACACACACACACACACACACACACACACAGAGGAGACAAAGGCTTCGCTCCTGACTCTTCACTCCCTCTGATAAACGCCATCCTAGATCCAGCCCTCTTCCGCATAGCCCGATGTGACAGCCGGCTCAGAGGAGAAGGGAGCCCCAGGGGGTGCTGGCATCATCAGAGCTGATAGGGTCTCCAACTGGGAGAAAAGTCTGCCCTCTCTCGGGATGAGCAAATGCCAGTCCCAGCTCTGTGCTCAACTCCACTTCTAACGAGGAGTGGGGTCTGTTTAGTTGGTGTCCTTAGTACATATTAACAATAAATAAAGCTTCAATAAATATGCAAAGCGAAAACTAATTTAAATTGACATTTGTGTCGGGTGGGGTGAAAGAGAGTCCTTTACACCATAAAGTGATTTAGGATATATTACCTCGGGCATCTGCATTACAAATTTACCTCTCATTACAGCTATGTTAACGGGAAAAGGCAGCTTCTCAACAACATTGGAGGCAGGGTTTATTAGCATAAATTTGCATAATAATTAGCTCTGCAGCAAGCAAAGCCTGGCGTGTCTTTCAAACATGCAACTTTCAATGTCAATTTTCTGTGCTTCCCTGCTTGCCCCTGCTTGTCTAACTCTCCTGGAACCCCTGGCCCTGCTTCTGCCAGTTGCTAAATTCTCTCCCACTGGTGGTGTCTTTGGGCTCATGTTTTCCCAACCTCCACCCGGCTCCCCTATGGAGAAAGTGAAGGCAGGTATCCACCTGGAAACAAGGGTGGGCGTAAGTCCAGCTTGAAGTTTCACTGTGTGTGGCCAGAAGGACAAGTTTACACACCCTCCACACTCAGGTGTCAAACCCAGGGAGGCGGACGGCAGTGTGGGCTAAGTCCTAAGGAGGATGTAACCCTAAGCAACAGTTGATTTCGGAATGCATAAATCCATGTTGTTTATCATCGGTTTCCTTTGTAATTTTGTTGTGTCTAAGCTAATGCTGTAATTATCTCCCATTGTCCGGGCTTCTGCCGCCTGGGTGGTCAGGGCAGGCAGCTGTAAGTGGGAGGTGATGTGAAGGACACGTGGCTGAGGATTGACTGATGTTGGCTGGACTCTGTCAGGACCACGATGGGGCGGGGGAGGTCACACCTTAAGCTTCCAGATGTTTCTGCAAACTTTGAGGCAGACACCAAGCCCCTGAGATGCACAGCACTCTCTCTAGGTAGAGCAGGCTCCTCCCCACCCACGAATGTGGAAGCTCACCCAGAAAGGGGGCTAAGGAGAGGGAGCCTGGGTCTGCAGTGAGCTCCTTCTCCAAGGGCCGAATGATGGGAGTGTTTGTGCATGCACCCCAGACACGCCTCATTCAGGCTGGAGTGTGTGAAGCACTGAGACAGGCGGCACATTCACAGTCGCTCAGATCTCCCCAAGGGGCCCGGCTCGGCCCCACCCGAGCAGTGAGGTGGATAAGGACAACCAAAGGTTTTTCTGCTTGTGGGTTTTTAATATTTATTTATCTGGCTGCTCCAGGTCTTAATTGTGGCATGCAGGATCTTTGATCTTAGTTGCACCATGCGGGCTACAGTTCCGCTGGCGGGACTGGACACGAGCCGCTTGCGTTGGGAGCATGGAGTCTTAGCCACTGGACTAGGAGAGCTCCTGGACAATTAAGGGAGATGGGTTAAGTAAAGCTCAGACACCTGGACAACTCCACTCAGCCAGAAAAATTCATGTGTACGTACCTACAAACACACGTAAGCACTTGTACTGTGTATTCGGTAAAAGACTTAGCCACGATCCCTTCTCATGAGTGAGTGAGGAAACAAATGTGATTTGCAGCATGTTTACAGTTTCTGAACCCCCTTTTGAAAATCCTCTTATTGTCCCAAGACTTTAGTATTACTGTTGCATATTTTGATGTGTAAATGAGACTTAAAGACCTTTCTGATTCCAAAACACATGCTCTTTCAAGGCAATAGAGGGGCTTAAAGACAAAACGCAGAATCAACGGGTGCTGTGCACCACTGCCCCTGTCCTGTCTTGTGGGCAAGTCAAAAACTGCTTCCTCGAATGTGGAAAGCCGTCAACAGTGAGATGTTAGAGCTGGAGCAGGGGCTCTGTTGTTGCGTCCACCGCTGTTCACCTCATCCTTGTTCATCCAGTGATGGGGAGCACGCCAGCCTCTCATAATTTTCTAAACGTTTGGACTCTTCTCCAGAAAAACGTGCCAATCAACATTCACTCAAAATTCTGAAGACTTAGCATCCATGGGCCTCCTGTAAAACCCTCTTTCCCTAAGATCTTGCAAATCCTAGAGCAAATCATCCTGAAAGAGCCCAATCCTCTCACTGCATAAATGGGAAACGGGCTCAGAAAGGATAAAACGCTTGTCCAACGTGGTGAAGTAGGTAAGCAGTTAAGTAGAGATGAAGAATCCAGTAGAGCCCTGTGATCCTCCCCACTCTGTTCCTGGAAGAGTGTTACGTGCTGACCCACGGCTCTCAAACCCGAACAGGCAAAACAAGTACAGCAGTAGGGAGACGAAAGCCTCCTGATGTGTGTGTGGATGGCGGGGCGTATGACTATTAAGGGGTAAGGGTTTCTGCAACGGGGACAAAACTGGTTTAGAATTAACAGATGATGATGACGTCCAACCTTGTAAAAGTGCCAAAAACCAGGGGGTTATATACTTCAGAGGCACACATTCTATGGTATGTGAATTATACCTTAATTTTTTAAAATCTACTATGATAATCATTCAAAATGCTAGTAAGGAACTTTGTACTTAAGGAAATAAGTGAGAGATGAAATATTTAAAATAAGTCAGAGGTAATGGCAGCATAATCCCCTCTGAGATTTAGGGAGGGGTAAAAGCGATTAGAAGGAGAAAAGACAGAAGAGGGTATGGCTAATGACACTCCAGAGCTTACCACACGTCACAGCTCTGGGGTATTACCCCAAAGTTCGACTCATTCTCACACTCGCCCCACTGGCCTCTAGGGGCTGGCTGAAGTCAGTCTATAGGGGCATGCCCAAGGGTAGAGAGGGAAGACACACTGTCCATCTCCACTTCCACCCCTGCCAGGTGGCACCATGGCGTGTTAATGGTCTCACACTCAGGTTAATTAATGCCTGAGCACCTAGCAGCTTCCTGCAGACACCTGCCAAGCCCCAGGGCAGAGGAGCCAGGTGTTGCAGAGGTGAGGGTCTCCCTGTTGACATCTGCTCGAAGTTCCTCACCCCTGCACTGCCCAGAGTAAAAGCTGGGCAGAAAGGATGCAAATGGGGACATAGCCAGTGTGAGATCTGGTATGTTCTAGTAGTCCCCTGGGGACCAAGGAAAAGCAATGCCAAGGGACAGCGTTACTAGCAAGGTTCCCACGGTGGAGATGCAAAACTTCACAGAAGCCGAACGCTGTGAGAGGTGTTCCAGCTGCATTCAGCGTTTGACCCTCAAGGGAGGTCGGTACCTCTCCTGCCATTCACACAACCACTCACAGAATCTAGAGGCCATGAAGGCAGGGGTGATGTGAACCCCATTTATCTGTGTCCTCAGCGGGCATATCAGTTCCGTGCCGGCCACAGAGCAGGCTCTCAACCAGCACCTTGTGAGTGTGGAGTCAAACATCATGAGCAAAACAAACACCTTCTGGTCTTGACACTCTCACCCTCAACAATGCTGTCGCCAGTCAAGTACAAATAGCCAAACAATTATAGACGTGATCTCGTCAAAAAGCCACTGAATCCCTTAAAGGAAGAGCAATGACTTATCACATCTGTTTTATAAATATATAAACAGCTTACAACAGTGGCCCAAGGTCACACGGATTGTATATTGCACAGCCAGAATTCAAAGCCAGTTTGACTTATTCCAAAACGTACATTCTTAAACATGAATCCACACTCCACCCCGAGCCATCCATCCTCTACACGAATGACTCCGGTAATGGGAATCTCATTCATTATTTGCTGAGAGTGCTTGTTCAATCTTTAGAGAGCCCTTGGGGCCGTACAGAATGAATCAATCCACATTTCTTTCTCTCAGTATGCAAATCTACTTGGAACATCTATATCTTTCTAGAATTCATTTCAAATCGTAATCTTTCATTTTTCTAAGACCACTGAGTGAAAGAGCTGCTTGACCTCTGTGACTCTGGCCTCTGATCTTATATGAGGGAATCGTGCATATTGTTTGAACTGAACTAAGAAACCAGGTCCCAGGTTTTCTTTTTCAGATGCTGGTATAATGGCGGCCCTTCTCTGCACTCTTGGCTTCCCTGACAGCTCACTTGATAAAGAATCCGCCTGCAGTGCAGGAGACCCCACTTCAATTCCTGAGTAGGGAAGATCTCCTGGAGAAGGGAAAGGCTACCCATTGTAGTATTCTGGCCTGGAAAATTTCATGAACTGTATAGTCCATGGGGTGGCAAAGAGTCGGACACGACTGAGCGACTTTCACTCTGCACTCTGGCCAGTAGGAGGCGCAGTTCTAGTAACTCAACCATATTTCAGATGTTGGTCCGTTATATCCTGTGCATTCCAGCTCCCTTTCAGGTGCAGAAAAAGCTGATGGGAGCACACAGAGACTCTTACCATGAGACTTTAGAGAAGCTTTAGCTCAGCTCCCAGAAAGACGGAAGCTGAGATCTGGGGGCGAGGAGGGGAGGGGGAATAATACCCAAGAGGTAGTCCAGACCCATGACGCCCAGAGCTCTGATGAAGCCGACAAGATGGATGGTTCACAGATGCTGAGGGACAGGACATTGCTGCTGGCGCTAATCTAATTTGCTACTTTACTTTTGCAAGAATATGAGTAGCGAGAGTTTGGTCATGTCCATGGTTATACCTCATTACCAATCCCTTTGCAATACATGCTTCTCAGCACTAAAAATGCTTAAAATAGGTGAAAAGAGAGCCATCTTTCAGCCCATTTAAAAACTCTCCACAGCGAGTTACAAAAGTGAACAGCCATGCACAGGACCCAGCCATCCGCATGCACTCACGGCCACTCTCTTTTTCTCAGGCATCCCCGGCTGGTGAGGAAACGGTGCCTGCTCTTCAGGACCCGGGAGTCAAAGCAGAAGGGAGACAGTGAGTGGAGCAGATGTCCACCGCTGTCATGCCCCCACTTCCTTCAGCCTGGGCTGCATTTTCTCAGACAGGAAGGCTGAGTGCAGACTGTCTCTCGAAGTAGCTACAAGGATGCAGAACACTGGCATGGATAGATAGCAGAGGCGACTGCGGGATCGATGTTTCTGTGGCATCGTCAGGACTGGTTTGGCAATCTGCTAGACTGGCACCGTGGCCTGTCATCACTGCGTCGCACAGAAGCCAAGTTTCTCTGGGGAGACGGAGAGGTTCCTTGGATCTCAGAGCCTTCCCCATAATGAAGACACAGACGGGGGTAAGGCCAGGTAACAGGTGAATCCCTTTACCCTTCCTGCTAAAGGAAGGACGACATTTCCCCACTGGAGGGACGAGAGAAAGCTGTGGGCTGGTGCTGAACTGTGTGGGAGGTTCAGACGCTGTATGGAAGGCCTCCATTTGCTGCAGGCCTTTCTGCTCCAAGGCTGGATATCCGTGTTTGCACATGCAAGCTGCTTTATTGATGCCTCACACCAGAGGCCCGCAAAGAAGGTTTGACTGAGAAGAACCGTGACCCTGCCTGGGGACTCAGAGCATGTATCCTGGACAAGGAGATTGTTAGGGCAAGCCAGGACACCAGGATGCCCCCTGCTCCCCCGGGCCTGGGGCATTCTCTCCCTCGGACAGAGCTGGGCCTGCACGAAGCATGGGCCCTTCCAGAGCCAGGAAGAGCCAACAGCAACCAAACCTTTCTTCCAAATCCCAATTTTCCAGTAGTTTTTCTATTTCTTCAGTTATTTGAACTATAAAGTTAGGCATGATCATTGAAGTATGTTGAAAAGTATAAAACATCTCATGTCAAATCCATAGTCTCTGCCTCTCTCATCTCCCTAGATTTTAGAATTTTAGAAATTCAGGGTGCAATCTTCCATAATTTACTCCTGCATGTCTAAATGTATATAAAATCTGTGAAACTTTCTTTTCTATAAACAGGTTAGTGGAATATGTAATATTTTGCACTTTACTTACTTAGAAGTTTGTAGATTCCCTTTCAAGTGAATGAATGTAAATATTTGG
The DNA here is from genome assembly GCA_917880005.1 of Nanger dama. Classification (NCBI taxonomy): domain Eukaryota; kingdom Metazoa; phylum Chordata; class Mammalia; order Artiodactyla; family Bovidae; genus Nanger; species Nanger dama. The sequence continues at coordinate 4,923,666 of CAKJTW010000076.1, forward strand.
TGAACAATTAGGTGCTTCTAATTGCACATTTACCATTCCAAATATTTGCCACCATCCCTGACTCCAAAAATATTTCTGCCTGAAAGACTGAGGTTTTCAAGGAAAGGGTCGTTTCTAGGATGAATTATTGAGCTCTCCACTTCCCTGTGCTATGTAGACTCTAGGCTACACTTTCACTGGCTCACTCCTGTAAAACCATGTGAGAATGCAGGCTACCATCATCATCACCATCATCACCACCATAGCACCTCCATCACCATGATTATCATCACCACCATCACCATCACAATATCATCACCATCATCACCGCCATCATATCCTCAGCACCTTCAGCATCATCACCAATATATCACCAGCATCATCACTATCACTATCATCATCATCGCCACCACTGTATCATCACCATCATCCTTACCATCATCACCATGATAGCATCACCATCATCATGATTATCATCACCACCATCACCATCACAATATCATCACCATCATCACCACCATCATATCCTCAGCACCTTCAGCATCATCACCAATATATCATCACCATCATCATCACCATCACCACCATCACCACATCATCACCATTATCTGCACAATCATCACCACAATACCATCACCATCACAATATCATCACCATCATCACCACCATCATATCCTCACCACCTTCAGCATCACCAGCAATATATCATCACCATCATCATCACCATCACTATCATCATCATCACAACATCATCATCATCCCCAACACCACATCATCACTATTACATCACCATATCATTATCATCATCACCATATCATCACCATCATCACCACCATCATATCCTCAGCACCTTCAGCATCATCACCAATATATCACCAGCATCATCACTATCACTATCATTATCATCACCATCACCATATCATCACCATCATCTTCACCATCATCACAATACCATCATCATCACCATCACAATATCATCACCATCATCACCACCACCATATCCTCACCACCTTCAGCATCATCACCAATATATCATCACCATCATCATCACCATCACTATCATCATCATCATCACCACATCATCACTATTATATCACCATATCATTATCATCATCACCATATCATCACCATCATCACCACCATCACCATCACCACCAGCCTCACCATCATTATCAGCTCTCAGGGTGGATTCAGTTCAGTTCAGTCGCTCAGTCGTGTCCGACTCTTTGCGATCCCATGGATTGCAGCACGCCAGGCCTCCCTGTCCATCACCAACTCCCGGAGCTCACTCAGACTCATGTCCATCGAGTCAGTGATGCCATCCAGCCATCTCATCCTCTGTCATCCCCTTCTCCTCCTGCCCCCAATCCCTCCCAGCATCAGAGTCTTTTCCAGTGAATCAACTCTTCGCATGAGGTGGCCAAAGAACTGGGGTTTCAGCTTCAGCACCATTCCTGCCAAAGAAATCCCAGGGCTGATCTCCTTCAGAATGGACTGGTTGCGTCTCCTTGCAGTCCAAGGGACTCTCAAGAGTCTGCTCCAACACCACAGTTCAAAAGCATCAATTCTTCGGTGCTCAGCCTTCTTCACAGTCCAACTCTCACATCCATACATGACCACAGGAAAAACCATAGCCTTGACTAGACGGACTAATCTAGGGTGGATTAGAGTTGATGAAACCTATTTCCTGACTCATAATTCTTCAGGTTCTGGCACAAACTTTACCTGGTTGTCCTTCAAGCAGATGAAAGCCAAACAAAGGAGATTTCAGTTCTTACATGAGCTCTGATCAATTACCAGTGGCAGTGCATGTAAAGGTAGTCTGGGGAAATAACTCGGTGATGAACCAGTGACGGTCACTGCTGGACTGAAGTCAGCACATGTGATTTACTTTGCTCTTCCCTGTCACCCTACCTACAACAAGCAGTTGAGGCATTTTTCCTTGAAGGAAAATTCAAGGATTTGCATTTTTCTTAAAGGATTCTGCAACAGACAGAATTCCTAGCTTATGGACGGCTAGAGCTAGTTTCTTTCTGAGTCCTGAGTTCCCTTGTGTGACACTGAGGAGATCTACCAAGCCATCTTCCAAGCTTCTTAAATAGCTCTGTGAGCTGTTTAAAGATCCTAATCTGTGCAGGTATCAGGAAGGCTGGGAATCTCTAGGGATGTTTGGAGGCAATCTTGTGCCCCATCCACCCTGAGGAAAAGACTCCAGGACTTGTCCTGGGACCTGGGAAGATAAACAGGAGGAATGAGGTTCAAGCTTTGCTGGCCTGCCTCCAGTTTCCTTGGGGACTTGGTATGATACCTTATGCAATTAAAAAGTAGAAGACAATCTGAAATCAAAAGCAAAATAATGTAACAGCCCTGCATAATGGTATCTGCAAAGCTGGATTCTGTGTGATTTAACAACTGAAATGTGAAATTATATAATCAATAGAGGGAAATGTCGGAGCAAGTCTTTGTGAACTAGGACTGGGAAGAATTTCCTGAATTTCTATAAATAACTTCAAAGGCAAAAAGCACAAGGAAAATGTGATGACTCTGAGTATGTCAGAAGATTTTCTATTCAATGAAAGAAACACATTTGGTATGTAGTTTAAACACAGTTGATTTATTGGGGGAAAATGTTTGCAATGTATAAAACACCAAGGAATAACACTTTGTTTCTGCAAAGAAATTCTTCAGATCACCCAGAAAGAAAAAAAGAAAAGAATCTTAAAAAAAGTTATGAATGGACAGTTTAAAGAAGAAACTCAAATGGGGGTCAGTCACTGGAAGACAGCCGTATCTCACTGGTGATCAAATAAATGCAGATTAAAATAAGAAGGTGAAATCAGATCACTTTACACATAACTGACTGCCAAAGATTGGACAGGTAGAGATATAAATTGTTGTAGGGGAACTGGCAGTCTGGACAGGGATCAAGTTGCACTTAGATTAAGGAAGGAATATAATTTAATATATAGCCCTTTGACACAGCATTTTCACTGCTGGGTCTGTGTCAGCCCCCAGTTATTAACGGGTCCGTAAGAGAAATTGGCAAGCATGTGTCCTGGAGGTCTGTTCCCATGAAGGAGCCTGAAAATGTTTAAGTTGTACATAACCTGGTTGATGGTGAGGCCACAGGTGGTGGGCGCACAGGTGGAGACCCTGCAGGGATGAGAAGTAACAGACGCGGTGCACAGAGCGATGCAAACAACCTCAGCACCAGGGCAGGTGCTGGACGAGAGCAACGAGGGGTTAAATCACTGGCTTAAAGTGAGAACAGCCCACTCTGCACACAGTTTACAGCGGATGCGTGATCACAGCAGTAACGAGGGTCCTGTGCAAACCATTAAGGACAACCTGCCGTGAAGAGGGCGTAAGAGCCACTCCCTGGCCTGCGCCAAGGAAAATAGAAGCAAAGTGAAAGCCTGTGGGATTTGGCGGTTGAGAGTCTTTCACTGGTCCTGTCGAGGGCGCTGGCTCCTCTTCAGTGCTGAGAAGGAAGTGCGCTGGAAGTCACATCTCCACTAGCATGCCCGGCCCTGAGCCTTTCCTCTTCTTAGAACTGCACTGGCGGTGCTCAGACACCAGAGGGCGCTCCCTGCCCGTGGATTTTTAATAATCCAAGTGGTCCCATTAAACTGGAAGCAGAAAACTAGAATCTCTCCTTGGAGGCCGACCCCATCACAACGCCCCCACGGCCTCCATTCCATGCTCTTAATCCTCTGCGTGAGAAATCTGGAGCACACATACTGCAGGGTTAGAGAGACAGGTTTTAGAGAAATCCAGAGAGAAATAGCCTCTTCCTGGGGGACCTGCCTCCCCGGGTTCCTCAAACGGGCACTGTCTGTCCTTCCTGGGGTCCATCCTTCCCCTCTAGGGTCCTCTTTATCCATGCACACAGCCCCCACCCTGCCTCACCCAGTTTTCCTGAATTAGATCCCTCCACCCTCCCAGGAAGACACTGCTGTTGGCAAGTGTATTATGTCACAGCACATACTATGGTACACACTTTGTGCCAGCAGCGAGCCAAGGGAGGCGTGTTTCAGCTTCATGGCAGGTAGGGTGACCCCTTAGAGCCCATTGCCCGTCCCCAGCTCCAGCTCCAGCCCTGGGGGTGCTGCAAGCTGAGTCCTGCACAGCCCACCTCCTCCAGTCTGGCCGTCCCCTGGTCTGGAGGAGGCCCCCTCTTATCCTGGGCAGTCAGTGCAGCTGGTGAGAGCACAGCTGCAGCATCCTGGAAGGGACTGTTCTGAGATCGGGGACATGGGCCGTGCTCATCCCCGGTGGTTACTAGCTGTCACGATGGCTGAGAAGAGGCCTCTCTTGTGCAGAGACTGACATTCGCTTCATCACTGAGGAGAACAGGTCAAAGGGATGGGAAGACAGAGGTCTGTTCAGGCCACTTGGCCTCAGGGATCCAGCGGTGTCTGGAGCCAGGAATTCACCTCTGAATCTGTTCAGCCATTGAGCCAATAAATTCACATTTTAAAAGCTGGATTGAGTTCAGTGGTATCTCGGTATCTCTGCCACCTTTAATGAAAAATGACCTGCGCTACTAGCAGAACAGATATCTCAGGTTCTAGGAATCCTGGAGTATATTAGCGTGAACCTGCTCTTGTTATGGGGGAGATGAGATCACGAACTAACTAAGAGGAGGCCCAGGCAGCTGCCTGGAGCCCCAGGAAGAGGCTGGAGGTCTGCATAGACTGGGAGGGTTCAGGGGGCTGACCCTGGATGCAGGCAGGGCTCCGCCTCTCACTGTGCGGGGATGAAGGAGGGGCTGATGAGCTCCTTAGACTTCCCAATCTTAAAGGATTCCTCCTTTCTCTGAATTGCTATTGTGTAAAGAATTCATTTGGCAATTAATCTTACACAGCCCTGTGACATCTTTTCTATTGTTGTCTGGAACTGTTATTTTAATCTTTGTTCCTAATTAACTTTTTCATGTTCCTGCCTCCTCTCCCTAACTAGATGGCAAATTCTTTGAGAGCAGAGACCTGTCTTGGTTATTTTCAACCAGCAGGAAGATCAGATTCCACACTGTGTCCAACCACAGAAGAGACCTAGAGAGAAGGTCTTATTATTTTGCTAAGAGTCATTATTATTCTCATTTTATACACAAGGAAAGTAGCTAACAGAGGAGAATAACTCATCTAGATCGAAGGACTAGTAAGTCGCAGAACCAGGACTCACACCCGGGTGGTTCTGCTCCAGAGCCTGGCAACGCTGAAAAGCACCCGCAAAGCACTCAGTAGACAGCCTTCGTGTCTCATCACTCTTAGACATTAATGTTTTCAGATGCATAATGAAAAGCTGATGAAGATAGGGACTTCCTTGGAGGTCCAGTGGTGAAGAATCCACCTGGCAACACGGGCGTGACCCTGGTCTGGGAGGATCCACACGCCACGGGACAACAAAGCCCACGTTGCCACAGCTACTGAGCCTGCACCCTAGAGCCCGTTCTCTGCAGCAAGAGAAGCCACTGCAGTGAGAAGCCGGCACGCTGCAACTAGAGAAAGTCTGAGTGCAGCAGCGGAGACCCAGCACAGCCCAAAGTAAGTGAATAACAACGACTGTTAAATTTGATGAATATCAATTTTTAAATTCAAGTTTTGGTTTCCCTGCAAACTGGTCTTAAGCTATGGCTGAGAGACTCAGTTTAGACACAGAAAGCTTCATATCTGGGAGGCAAACATTGAACCAGGCATTGCTGGAGAATGTATGGCTTTGAAAACTGGAGGCACCCTGTTCACCGTTAAGGTGAGATCAAAGGAGATTAGGCTCCTCTTGGAAGCAGGTGTGGGGTGGGCAGAACATCATCCTGGAAGGACAGCGGGGAGTCTAAGGTGCTGAGGAGGCTGCTGCTTGGCTTGGAAGCGGGAAGCACAGGTCCTGATCCCAGATCTCCTGCTCAGCCTCACCTGCTTCCACAGAATCCCACATGGGAAGAGTGAGTCACCTCATCCATCAGTGGTTGTTGTTGTTGTTGTTGTTTTACTGTATTTCTTTTTAATTAATTAATTTTAATTGGAGGCTAAACACAACTCTCATATCTTCCACCTAAAACACTGCCCTTTTAAATTAGAACTCAAACAGTAATTCAGGCCCTAGAGAGTCCTTAGCATACCATTCAATACTGATCTACTAAAGAATCGTTTTTATAAATGGTGACATCAAAAACCTCCATCATGGGATGTCCCTGGTGGTCCAGTGGCTAAGACTCCGAGTTCCCAGTGCAGAGGGTCTGGGTTCAATCCCACATGCTGCCACTAAGATCTAGCACAGTTAAATAAATAAATATTTTAAAAAGCTCCCATGATATCATTTCTGGGCTCAAAGCCTGCCTGTGTGTTCATTATTGAAGAAAGATTAAACTACACATTGCATCATCAAGGACTCAAAGAGCTTGTTTCTACTGACGTTTCCCATGTTATCTCATTACTTTCCTTCACATAAAGGCTAATTAAGCAGACTCCTTGCTATTGAATGTTTATGTTCAGCACTCCTTTTAAAGCCCACTCCCCTCATGCTATTATCTATTAAAATATACCTATTTGCTCCAGCAACCAAAAGCATTTCATGGGTACCTACTATGTGCCAGGCGTTAGGCTGCATAGCAGGGCTATTAATCTGCCTTCAGGAAGTTTTCCTTCATTACCTCCCACATAAAATACCTTCCCTTCTCTCTACTGCCCACGTTCTAGGCTGCTCTGCATTCTCCCTGGCTGAACAACTGCAGTTCCCCACCGACACTAAAGCTGTTGAGATTAGGGACGGGGTTTCCTTTATCCAAAGAGTTCCTTTAGTACCCAGCACAAAAGCAGACACACTGTTTGTTAAGCTAGTTTGGAAGAGCTCTCAATCCATTTGGCAAGACAAACCATAGCCAGAAATTAACTAGTCACACAGTGAATGCAGCCTACTTTGCTCCACTGACACACTCACATGATAAAGTTCCAAAACATATGTTACTGATGAGTAGAAAAAGAGATATATGTAATAGTTACATAAAGTAGAAAAAAAATCTGTATCTAAAAGAGGGCAAGATCCATGGACATCTCAAAGAATTGTTAGGATGTGAGCAAAGACATAAGCAGTATTACAAACTGGGAAGGGAGAAGAGAAAGAGATGCACCGGGGTCTGTTTGGATCTAGAAGACCAAGAACAAATTACATGTGCAGGGACAATGCGCCCTTGGAAGCTGGTTGCATGAGCCGCATTGTCTCATTAACATGTGGGCTCATCTAAGATCTAACTCAGATCCTTATTGCTGATGTCGACATCTCATTTTTCTTAGAAAACAGGACAGGAAAGGATGCCCCTCAATGCACTTGAGAAGATGGTGTAAAACGGTGCTGCAGAAAGGCTTTTAATAACCTATTTCAAATATGCAGATACAAAGGTGATAATTCAAGTGCAGCTTTAAGATTTTTCAAATACCTGACTTCATCTGCCTTGCTCTGATGGTTTCTATGAACACGTTTTCGTTTTCTAAATCTGGAATTGGTAGAATCTACCTATTTGAAAAGAGATGTTACAGTCAAACATTGTTCTGTTTGAGGTGTAATTACTGTTCTCCCATTTTAAAAGCCTACCATAAAGGGGGATGCAATTTTTCTTTTTCAGCTGTGCAAGGGACATCGATTTTCTCATGTCTTTTTCCCTCTCCGAGCTTCCTATAATCTGGACAATATTATAAACAGGAAAAGAAATGCAGATGAATTCAATTTCCAGTTTGAAATAAAAAGTCAATTTATTGTCTAATAAAGGTGTTCCTCTTACTCCATCTCCTTCTCGCCGCCCAAGGACCTTTCCGCTTGGAAGGAGTATTCTCGCCGGCCCTGCGTTCCTTCCACCCTACCCCTCACTCTGTCTGCCTGTAATCGGGCCACAATCCTCTTTTGTTGCCTTATGCTGTTGAAGTGTTACCCAAATATATTGTGATGAGCTATACCTTCGTCATTTTTAAGCTTACTTCTGGAGGCTGCGTGAACCCTCAAGCCTAAGTATACACCTGACCTTGCCTCAAATGAAATTGCACTCAGAGTCAGACATCAAAAACTTTAGCGCTGAAAGGCACGATGCAGAGCATCTAGTGCAAGCTCATAATTTAACAGAGGATGAACTTATAATCCAAGGAGGGTGAGTGAGTGCAGAAAGGTCACGCACTGGTTAGCAGGGAGCTCGGGCCAGCACTGAGATGCTGCTCGGATTTCCGTTTTGACATTTTTGTTTCAAACATTCTCCAAGTCATGCTTTTTAAAACAGTCATCTCCAGGAAAATGTTAATACATATTTCAAACGAAGATAAGAAAAATGTTCTGAGCCAAAAGAACTTATAAAACACTGGTTTAACCCAGCACTTTACAAATTTTTCAATGGGTTTATTTACTGCAAGCTTTCACAGAGAATTTAAAATGCTCTTTTTTTTTTGCAAATTCCCAAGAGAGGGAGATATGTTGTACACAATTTGGCCAACCTATCTGATGACAGACCAGAGTTAAAATTGTGAGCCTCTGTTACCACCTAGTGTACCAGGGAACAGAATCTGAGAAACATCTCCTTCTACCAGAATACCGTCTAAGTAGGGTTTGACAGATGGATGTCACAGGCTTCTTCCCACACCTACTATCTAAATAATCCTGCACCTACAGGTCCTGTTCCGTGAATCTGAGCTCTCATTTGTAAAATGGGAACTCATTTACCTTACTAGATTTTAGGAAATGGTACAGGTCAGTAAAATGTGTAAACTATAATTATCAAATTGGATTTGCAACACTTTGCAAAAGTACTTATGATACAGAATAACAAAATCAATATATGAGAAAATGTATGTGAAGATAAGAATGAGAAATAACTCAGGAGATAAAAATGGCAACCCACTCCAGTATCCTTGCCTTTGACATCCCATGGACAGAGGAGCCTGGTTCATCAGGTTCCCAGGGAGTGGAACAGGAGTTATGACCAACCAGCAACAATACCTGCGCAATTCAAACATTTAGATGATATCAACAGACATTAGGCAGACAATATAGGCTGTTGCTCCACCATTAGGAGATAATGGTTGTTATCATTTAGAGACTGTACTTTGAACCTTTGTGTTTATACATGAATAGAGTTTGATCCACCTTTATGGCAGAAAGCAAAGAGGAACAAAAGAGCCTCTTGATGAAGGTGAAAGAAGAAAGTGAAAAATTTGGCTTAAAACTCAACATTCAAAAAACGAAGATCATGGCATCCAGTCCCATCACTTCATGGCAAATAGATGGGGAAATAATGGAAACAGTAAGAGACTTTATTTTGGGGGGGCTCCACAAGCACTGCAGATGGTAACTGCAACCATGAAATTAAAAGACGCTTGCTCCTTGGAAGAAAAGCTATGACCAACCTAGACAGCATATTCAAAAGCAGAGACACTACCTTGCCAACAAAGGTCCGTCTAGTTAAGGCTACGGTTTTTCCTGTGGTCATGTATGGATGTGAGAGTTGGATTGTGAAGAAAGCTGAGCACCGAATAATATGCTTTTGAACTGTGGTGTTGGAGAAGACTCTTGAGAGTCCCTTGGACTGCAAGGAGATCCAACCCGTCCATCCTAAAGGAGATCAGTCCTGGGTGTTCATTGGAAGGACTGATGCTAAAGCTGAAACTCCCATACTTTGGCCACCTGATGCGAAGAGCTGACTCATTGGAAAAGACCCTGATGCTGGGAAAAATTGAGGGCAGGAGGAGAAAGGAACAACAGAGGACGAGATGGTTGGATGGCATCATCAACTCGATGGACATGGGTTTGGGTAGACTCCAGGAGTTGGTGATGGACAGGGAGGCCGGGTGTGCTGTAGTTCATGGGGTCACAAGGAGCCAGACATGACTGAGTGACTGAACTGAACTGAACTGATAAACAATTCTTCCTGCAATTGGAGTTTTTTATTTTTCTTTCATTTTAATTATAATTGGACTTCCCCGGTGGCTCAGATGGTAAAGAATCTGTTTGCAATGCAAGAGACCCAGGTTCAGTCCCTGGGTTGGGAAGATCCCCTGGAAAGGGGGGGTGACTACCCACTCTGGTGTTCTTGCCTGGAGCATCCCATGGACAGTAGAGCCTGGCAGGCTACAGTCCCTGGGGTCGCAAGAGTCAAACACAACTGAGCGGCTAACGCTTTTGCTTTCTTAGCTGTAATTACAAAAATAAGTACAGTTTGCATCACCTCAGTGGCTATGCTGTAAATAAACATTACATCACTGTCTGCATATAGAATCACACTGGAACCAAGTGGAACTACTTCAGCTATTGAGGCTAAGGTGAAAAGAGGCAGATGTACAAAGATTCATTAAAGGCCCGGTGGTACAGAGGAGCCTAACACTGAAAAAAAAGGTTTCATGTGCTTCAAAGAGGGATGAAAGGTGGAAAAGAGAGGCATCACATACTGAAACACGGGATTAAGACAGGAGAACCCTAGATACTCTGTGCTACCTGAGGTCAGCTGCATATTCACATCATGAGCAAGGATTATGAGAACGAAGTGACGTCTTAGTCACATTAACTTGGCTCCATTTTCATTTTTGTAGTTTTGTTTGTATACATTCTTATTTACTTATTTATGGTATTTAAAAGCTATGGCATACAGTATGCCTAATTTTATATTATGTATTAAAAAATGAACATGCCAACACTCAGTTTTCAGAGAGGAAAACATATTAAAATACACACATATTTTTAATGAAAGTTAAACAACAAATAAGGCTATATATCTGGCAAACACCTGGAATGCAGGTGTCTACATACCTCCTCAGAATGACCCAGATGCTCTTGACTATCCTTTGAGTGAAGTGTACGATTGCCAACTCTTATAAAACAGAGGTAATAGGAGGTCAAGTCTCCATGTTTGAATATATACAGCAGAACTACTATCATTTTATCCCAGAAACATTTTTAAAGCAAGTGACATCAACAACCAACACAACAATAAAAAAAAAAAAATCTCTGAAAGTTCCCATAAGAAAGCTAATATCAAGTAATGTGGATGCTGGGTGAACCTATTGATACAGACTGATTGCCAAATGTATCAGCATGTAATGGAATGATCTGACCCACTATGTAGAATGGTTGAATCTAAGCCAATTAAATTTTGAAGGACAAGTGCCAAAAAGAAAATGAAAGCTGATCTTGAGCCCTTCTTTCTGGTAGCAGCAAGCGTGTAGGACCGATTGCCTGCTGAGATCATCACTGCTATTTGATGAGTGCAGATAGAGAGCCCGAGAAACATGTCCAGCAGGCAGGTCTTACACCCAGAGGGGTTCCCAGTAAACCCTGAACAATGAAAATGTCCTAACAACAGTGGTCTCATCTCCCAAGGTGATTTATTTGACGGGAATTTTACTTACCTGGAGAGAGAGCTATATTATTTTTGTAAGTAAAATGATAAGGGCTGATCTTATGCTAATTATCAAACATAAACTGCTTTAGGGCTAAGCACTAACTTAATGAATTAAGACGTTGGCAGATATTGACCCATTACTGCAGGTGACAGCATCATTCTCTACCCTGAAGTCAAAACACAAAGCGCCTCACCAGAGTCTCTCCTCTGAGGACACGCACCCCAGCATACCTACTGCAAATCATCATGAATCAAGTCTTCCTTGCTGGGTTTATTTATTTATTGGTCACACCCCAAAACATGCTGGATCTTATTTCCCTGATAAGGGGTTGAACTTGTGGGATTGGAAAGTGAGGTCTTAACCACTGGTTCACCGGGGAAGCCCTTCCTTGCTGTTTTTTTAACAAGCATTTGGTGAGTTTTCCTCTTAAAATCTAAAACCTTAACTGGGATAATCTTGTAAAGAAGTACCTGTAGCCGTGACATCATAGGATAAGGAGAAACAAGAATGAATTTCTAGAGGAAATTACAAATTATCCAGTTGCCATTCAGGAGTGGATGTGCTGCCCTTGACCTTGTGAGGAATGAGGGAAAGAGCCCTGCAGTCAGAGCCTGGACACTGCCTCACAGCAAGTCTGAAACACGAATGGGAGCAGTGTTAAATACAGCAAGGGAGCAGAGAGGTGTGGGCGGGCTGCAGCCATGCCGCCCGCACACCCCAAACTCGGCACGTCCAGATAGGAGCCCTGCATCTTCCTCTTCTAAGTCGGGCTCTTCTCCCCACTTCCTATTCCCTGCTCCTATGCCTGAGCCACACTTAGCTCCTTTCTTCCCCCCTGAAATCATATCAAGTCTTATCACTTCTGCTCATTACTACCTTAGGAGTCACTTTCCATTCAGATTCTCATCTTACTCCACTTGAGTTAATAAGATTATTATTCTAGGTATCTGTTTCTCCTTGACCTGTTCACCACAATCCCAACACGATCCTTAAGAGTCCATCTGATGGCGATGTTCTCCTAACTGAGATCCTTGAATGGATCTCGCCATCTTCATCCAGCATCCGGCCCCTCAGGTCCTCTAAAAGGCATTTCAAGTTGCTCACCCTCCTGTGATTTTCAGGCTGTTATTCTTCCATGTCCATCTGGACTAAGAGGCCTTAGAAATAGTCACAGACACTGCCCACAAGTCTCTTGGGCTTCCGGTGTTTCTGTACTTTCACAAATGGAGCTCTTTCAGCCTGCAATATATATCTTCACCCCTGGTAGCTCCCTCTTGTACAGCTGAGCGTGCTTGCACACACATTATACACACGCTGCATCTTTCAGCTCACATCCCATGTGAGTCATGACCTCCTGCCTTCCCCAGCCCCCACAGTCAGGAATTCCTCTGTCTATACTTTTAACTTTTATTTTACTTTTCTCAAGCACAATCCTCAGCATATAACTTTAAGTCATTTAAGGGCAGGGATTGAATTTTGCTATCTTTACATGCTCAGATTCTAAAATCATTACAGTGGGTCATCTTTGGCATACCCCATCCAACAACAATCCTTTTCTTTCTGGGATGGACCCTCAGAGCTCAGAAACATAATCATGTCTTATTGCCCACACTAAGTGTATACTCCATGACTCTGCCAGCTGGCCATGGTTAGTTGGCACCAGGGTGGGTCTTTAATACAAGTGAACAAAACGTGAACCTCCCCTAAAATTTCAGAACTGAGGATTGCAGAGAGTGTGAGTAAATTATGAAATAAAACTCAAGAGTCATCAACTATCCTGTTCTTCCCATGTGGAGGAGGTTAGTCTACAATGTAGGATTAAAAAGAAATCCAACACGCAGAAAGTAATTAAGAAAAGAGAAGGTGAAAGGTCAAGAGATCAGGAGGAGGGGGATGAGGGGGAGGAATGGAGGGAGAGGAGTGTGGGGGGGTGGGTGTGGAAGGAGAGAGGTAAGTTCTCAGAGTCCTAGCAGCACCTGAGTCCCTAATGCCACTTATCTCTGAGGTTAAATTCACACTTCCCCATCCCATAGTTTGGTTATAAGAGACATCCAGTATTCTTCCAATAAATCCCACTATTTTTCCAAATTAATTTGAATTGGATTCTGTAACTTACAACCAAAACTCTTTGATGCATGCATACTAACTAGTGACCATAATTTATTACCAGCAGGATAATTTATGTATCCAGCACAATATTAAATAATAGCTCCGAGGGTAAAGCATCTATCTGCAATGCAGGAGACCCGGGTTCGATCCTTGGGTCGGGAAGATCCCCTGGAGAAGGAAGTGGCAACCCATTCCAGTACTATTGCCTGGAAAATCCCATGGATGGAGGAGCCTGGAAGGCTACAGTCTATGGGGTCACAAAGAGTCGGACACGACTGAGTGACTTCACTTTCCCTTTCATGTATCCACCACAATATTAGATAATGTATGATTAGGATCTATTTGATTTTCATGATCTATGAGATTGCTATATCTCATTATATATCTATGATATATATATGATAGGAAACTGTGTCAGACTTTATTTTTGGGGGCTCCAAAATCACTGCAGATGGTGACTGCAGCCATGAAATTAAAAGATGCTTACTCCTTGGAAGAAAAGTTATGACCAACCTAGATAGCACATTCAAAAGCAGAGACATTACTTTGCCGACTAAGGTCCGTCTAGTCAAGGCTATGGTTTTTCCTGTGGTCATGTATGGATGTGAGAGTTAGACTGTGAAGAAGGCTGAGCACCAAAGAATTGATGCTTTTGAACTGTGGTGTTGGAGAAGACTCTTGAGAGTCCCTTGGACTGCAAGGAGATGCAACCTGTCCATTCTGAAGGAGATCAGTCCTGGGTGTTATTTGGAAGGAATGATGCTAAAGTGAAACTCCAGTACTTTGGCCACCTCATGTGAAGAGTTGACTCATTGGAAAAGACTCTGATGCTGGGAAGGATTGAGGGCAGGAGGAGAAGGGACGACCAAGGATGAGATGGCTGGATGGCATCACTGACTTGATGGACGTGAGTCTGAGTGAACTCCAGGAGTTGGTGATGGACAGGGAGGCCTAGAGTGCTACAATTCATGGGGTTGCAAGAGTTGGACACGACTTAGCAACTGAAATGAACTGATTTATATTTATATATATATATATATATATATATATATATATATCATAATGATTCTGAGATTATTCTCAGAGAATGATCGGCCTGAATTGAAGTCCAATTCTAACTCAAAAGCCAGTGAGAAATGTGCATGATTTAAATATAGCTTTTTTTTTTTGAAAATAAGAGTTTTTATTTTTTTTTAATTACTGGGGTATCAGTTCAGTTCAGTTCAGTCGCTCAGTCATGTCCGACTCTTTGTGACCCCATTAATTGCAGCATGCCAGGCCTCCCTGTCCATCACCAACTCTCGGAGTTCACTCAGACTCACATCCATTGAGTTGGTGATCCCATCAAGCCATCTCATCCTCAGTCGTCCCCTTCTCCTCCTGCCCCCAATCCCTCCCAGCATCAGAGTCTTTTCCAATGAGTCAACTCTTCGCATGAGGCGGCCAAAGTACTAGAGTTTCAGCCTCAGCATCAGTCCTTCCAAAGAACACCCAGGACTGTTCTCCTTCAGAATGGACTGGTTGCATGTATAGTTGATTTATAATACTATGTTAGTTTCTGCTGTTCAGCAAAGTGAGTCAGTTATACATATACACATATCCCCCTTCTTTCGATTATTTTCCCATATAGATCATTAAATATAGTTTTAAAAACTACAGATTTACTGGATCAGAGGGATAATTTCCAGGGAAAATGGTAAACAGATGCTGAGTAGGGTCTTTCAGGCAAGAGTTAGGGATCTGTACTTAACTTTCTTAACAGCAGTCAGCATTCTTGAATGTGGTACCAAAGAAGGACTCAAGGCAAAGGCCATCCTGGCATTCAGTTCAATTCAGTTCTGTCTCTCAGTCATGTCCGACTCTTCACGGCCCCATGAATTGCAGCATGCCAGGCCTCCCTGTCCTAGCATCAGTAAATCCAATTCATTTAAAAAAACAGAATAGACGAATCTTCATTTTTTTCAAAAGTAAATGTAAAATTAAGTCAAAGTCAAGAACATGAGTGGAAGAATAAGTGTGCTGGCTGCCAGATGGTCTTCACTTCTGCAGTTGTGAACTGAGAGATAAAAGTTACGAGCCCTGATGTGTCTATGTATTAGATTCATTTTTATTTAGAATAACATTATTCTACTTATCTGGATCTGGGATAAACTGTTTCTGAAAAAATACAGGTGTTGCTATAATTACCTACATGGACTGAGTGATGCGAGAACAGCTGTTAATTACTTTGCCTTTGAGGCTTTCAGATCAAAGTTTCTTTAAACGTGGAAGTGGGGCTTGTTTCCATCAAGGGGGCCAGTCACAGGAAAACGCTAAACATGGAACACTGGCAACAGTAAATGCACTTGGCTGAAGTTCGTTTGCTTACAGGTCAAATGTTCTAGACAAGGTTTAGGATGCTGAAAATGTCAGAATAAAAACCCACCAAACTAGGGGCAAATGTTCAGATGCTAGTTTGAAGTCTGCAACAGGTGATTATGCCCCTGAAAAGCTCAAGACGACTTTTTCTGGTCTCTGAAAATCACTCCCCTCTGCTGGCCCTTGCAATTTCTTTGCTCTTTGACCTGTGGCAGGTGACACAGAACACTGTTGGTATTTCTACAAATGGACATTTCTCAGAAGCATATTTTGAGGTGTTTATCTTGTGAGTAATGATATTCTGCTCCTTCTATGGTGATGCAAGGGTCTGGGTGAATGCTCAGATCACAAGATCCAAGGATAATTCTTCATTTAACCAAATAGCAGGAGACCAAGATGGTACTCAATTACAACATATTAGGTGAATCAGTGTCTGGAATGAACTATACGCTTACACATTCAAACACCTGCCTTAAAGTTCTCTCAAGATGCTGGAAATGAGTTAGCAACAGCGGGGTCTTGAAGCGTGGATCTAGCAGATGTTTGAGCGTGGGAAGGAGATTTCATGAAAACATAAATATGAAAGATAATCCTGGGATGTCAAGTTACATTTTTAGCTTCGTGATCCTAGGTCTTCACATACTACCAGGTTTGTGCAGATATTTCTTCATCTGGTTGCTGGCATGTAGTACAAAGCTCATACGATGCATTGTATTCCCAAGGGAAAATCAACGTTGTCATTAGATACTGGTGAGCTCCACGTGCTGCTGTGTGGAGGTTCAAATTGCCACCTTGCTTATCCATCTGGTCCACTGGGGCCAGACAGCATCTCGCTGAATCAATACATAATGAGTGGTCTACGTTTTCTCCTCTAGACAGTAAGATGTTTCCTGGCCACACATTCCCATAAAGCAGCCCCTTTTTGCCCAATTTGCTGAGAGTAAGACAATTTTTTTAATGTAAATGCTTCCTGAAACTGGACATCTGTTCCTGGCCAGGGAACAGGGCATAAGAAAGACCATGGGAACAAAGAAGGTAGAGAGGAGGGGTGAGATCATGTCAGAAGTGGATTATGGGGAGGACTGAGGGGAATACTCATGATGCTTATATCATTAGTGTCTTGCAAAATTCCTAATAACAAGTAGGTATTTTTAAGGGAGGGATCAAATGAGTGAACACTTATGTGGTAAGTGGAAGGGCTTGATAGCATCAAAGGAGAGTTCAGAAAAGTTCATCTTATTAATATTTATGCATCTGACCTTGTTCAGAGTCTCCTACAGGAGAGATAAGTTCAGCATTTACTTCTCAGATCCCAGGGAGGGGATATAATTTTTCTGGCATTCACTTTGTAACTACTGATTGATTCAGTGGCCTTGAATTACATCAAGGCTCAGAGAACTGTTGAGACCATGAGAAAGACTCAAATACGCATGGTGTAGAGAAGTCCATGCTCAGTGACTAAGTAGATTTTGATTTGACCATCCAAGGCTAAGTGTCTGTACAGATGGAAAGTCTGAAATCTCTCTGAATAAGAGAGGGTTATGACCCATGTGCTATGGAGCAGTAGGGGTAGAGCCCCATGTGCCATACCAAGTTCTCAGCAAAGAGCCAACACCCACTCTCCAGGGAGCAGAAGACAGAATTATCAGTGGCCACTGGGAAGAATGACCCGTGAAGGTGCCTTAATCCCTGTAGTGAACTTCTCAGGCTTGGATACAAAAACAAGGGCACCATGCAAATGATTTCTGTATCTAAAATGAATAATAAACCGCAGTGGTACTGTATCCCATGGTGATCTGAGCATACCTCTTTTGAGTTAGTTATTTTAGCCCCTGTCTTTGTTCAGGCTTATATTAGATAACCATGGCACTACAATTTAACTATATATTCTATTTTGATCAAACTTTATATGTCTATTGTGTATCACACAAAGTACCTGGGGAAACTGGGAGCATCTTCAATTTCCTTTGTTTACTGAAGCAAAAACCAAGTCCCCAGTTCACCTTGTGCTTTGAGACTGAATCAAGAACAAAATCTAGGGTGTGTCTCCATCTAAAAATGGCCCTCTCCCCACCAGGAAACCTAAAGGCTAACAACTTTAACAATGCTCTGCATTCAGCTTCCAGATTTTCAGTCAACTTTGTGAAAGTGGGAATCAAAGGAAGAGAGCCAGGTAAGGAGGTGTGGATTAGAAATGGAATGAAATGTGACGGGGAGAAATTATAAGGTGAAAAAGCCCTTTGTTCATACAATGGAACGTAATTTTGTGGCAGACATTTTTTTAAGCTTGTATTGTATCACACAGTGTTCCTTTGCAAGATTCTGTGTGTTGTGTTAAAATGAATTTCATTTTGTCCCAATCAATGAATCTCCCCACTTGCTATTACCTACAGCCCTTCCTAGCAGCCAGGGTTCTGGCTTCACTCCAACACCAGGCTGGCATTATAGTAAGTAAAGTTTCTGGCCGTCCAACTGTTCAATCGAGGTAGCTGGGAAATGTCACCTACACCCAGATACTTTTTAAATTCCTTTATTTTCTCTTTCTCTCTCCCCATGCTCTGAAATTACCTCCAGCTTATTTGTCTGGCTAGAGGTTAATGGAACACTAATGATGTTAATGAGCCTTTTGCAGTGCAAGTTTTTTCAAGAAAGAGATATAATAGCTGTTTTCCTTCCCTTTTAATCTTTTTCATCATTCAAGAGTTACAGGCTGAGACAATTAGCAACTTGGGCAGCTCTGCCTCCCTGCTCAGTCGCAGCCCAGTGGGGCAAAAAGCAGGAAACCATTAGACAGCTTCGCATGTCCACAGGTGAGATCTGGGGATGGAAGCAATATACCGCTTCTTGCCAGAAGGCATAATGCTATTCAGGGAGAAAGGAGGGAAATTAGCAATCTGTTGATGAAGCTTTTCCATGGCAGGCAGGCAGCAGGAGCTGTCCAAAGTACTGAGGAATCATCATAAATTCTTCCCCTTTCCCTTCATTAGACTGAGGGCGGGGGCTGCCTGAGAGCCAAAAACTTTGAGGAGCTCAGAGTCTAGTTCTTCAAAGCATCCAAATGTTTAGTTACTTAAACTCACCCTAACCTCAGAGGATCCTGACAAAGAAGGATATTTCTATAAAACAGGTTCTTGAGCAATACTTTACAGTTTCTCAGGTGTTTGTCCATGTGGTTGCGGCCTGATATTCTGTCTCTCTATGCTTTGGAAAGTATACATCCTAGATGCATATGGTAATTAGACCATGCTCTCAGAGTGTTGCTAAGATGGAGAAGCACTGAAAGTAAAGCAAGTCTAAGATCTGAACTCATCTCCATTCTGACTCACCTGGTGCTAGATTTTATTTCTGGTGAAAAGGCCCTATAAATGCCTTCAGCAAATGTTTCAGGAAGACATTCAGTGCACTCAGGGCTGAGCATGTGACATTTCACTTTTCTTCAGCTTGTTGATTTCTTTTGTATCTAAAAGTGGATTTTAATTAAATGGATCATGGTTCACAACCAAGATATAGAGAAAAAGTATTAAAGTTCCAATTCAAAGTCAGGTTCTATGGGCATAGCTTTCCTGTAAAGGTCATTCCCAGTCAGAACTTAGCCATTAATTCCAGCTAACCCAAGATGTCATGAAAAGCAAAATGTGAACAGACTATATGCTACAGAGGTATAGTAGGTTGTGGGGCACATTAAGAATGTTCTCTGTATCCTTTGAACTTATGGTTTTAGAGATATGCCTGGAAAAACAGAGACTGGTTGTCCACCTACTGTGCTGTGATGTACTCCGTTACTCAGTCATGTCTGACTTTTTCAACCTCACAGACTGGAGCCCGCCAGGCTCCTCTGTCCATGGGATTCTCCAGGCAAGAATACTGGAGTGGGTTGCCATGCCCTCCTCCAGGGATCTTCCCAACCCAGGAGCTGAACCAAGGTCTCCCACATTGCAGGCAGATTCTTTACCACCTGAGCCACCAGGGAAGCCCCCAAATACTGGAATGCATAGCCTCTCCCTTCTTCAGGGGATCTTCCTGATCCAGGAATTGAGCCTGGGTCTCCGGCATCACAGGTGGATTCTTTACCAGCTGAACTACCAGGGAAGCCTGTCCATCCACTATATGTGGTCAGTCAACTTTATGCTTGGTGAGGTGGTAACTAAAAATGAAATACAAGGCCTGGAGCTAAAATAAAGGGAAACTGTGTATCTGAAATAATCAAGAAAGCAATTAATTGTGTAACTGTGTTGCTGACTAAAAGCATAAATCAAGGCAGAGAATTTTTATTCAGACCAAGTGTAGCTGGAGAAGACCCTGAATGCTGGGAAAGATTGAAGGCAGGAGGAGAAGGGGTTGACAGAGTGTGAGATGGTTGGCTGGCATCACTGACTCAATGGACGTGAATTTGAGCAAGCTCTGGGAGATGGTGAAGGACAGGGAAGCCTGGCTTGATGCAGTCAACAGGGACACAAAGAGTCAGACATGACTGAGTGACTGAACAACAGCAATTGCCAAGGGCTTTATAGGAGAGGTCATGAGGTGAAATCTGATTACATCATTGACTGTTACAAAGAAGGGATTTCCAGGTTCAGGAAGTGAAGAAAGGATGGGGCACATATTATCACTGAAGGCACTTGCATGTCAGTTATTCTTTAGTACCAGTGGGCAGGTGGATTGAAATGAGCAGAAACCAAAGGTAAAACGGTGTCCTAAGAGACAGCTGCCAAAATTCAGAAATAGGTCCAAAATAGAGATGAAAAGAATATGAACGTTAAGACATACTGTGAATGAAAATATTAAGACTTGCTGACAGATTTGATTTAGTAGAAGAAAAAGGAAAAAAGACTCAAAGAGGATTTGGAGATTTTTAGCCAGGGCAATTGAAATGATTGGGTCATAAATAGAAAGAGGGATAGTTTTGTAGAAAAATCATGTTCAATGACACTGCTTTGAAATGTCATAATATATTTTTCCCCTAGATTCACATGGATCTGGCCAATCTGAACTATATTAATGTCTTAAATTTCTTATTTCCCCATTCTAACATTTGCTCCAATTGCTAAATAGCGCCTATATTCCCTTACACCAATTTAACAATGATTTTACCAATTTACTTCAGACAAAAACCCACTGGAGAAAAAGATGTTTTGTGCAGTTGAGTATCATTACCATCATGTGCTCAGACCATCCATTTGGGACTGCAGGTTTCTAGGAGGCCAGCATTGCACCCATTTAGAAAACTGTCACAGGCTGTAGAGCACCATGCAGATATATAACACAGACTTTCTGTAAGAAATGATGATGGCAACTAGAAATAGTCTCAAAGAATTCATCAAATGCCTTAGATGGTAAAATCAAAGCGAAAGCTTTTATGCACATCACATCCTTGTTTTTCTAAAGAAATAACGACCCCCCCCAGCAGTGTAAGGAACTACATAATTGTGTATATGGGGCTACAGTGCTTATAGCAATGTGCTCCATCCAGATGGCAAATGGGATGATGGCAAAGCCAGGATGAGGAAGCAACTAATGATACTTCAAATAGCAAACCGCAAAGCAAATGCAAGCACAAATGACATACCCAAGACCAGACAATGGAGCACATGTCAAAGTCAGCTGCTTGGGATGGGGAGGAGGGGACAAAAATAAAAGTAAATATGCCCTCCATAAACATAAATACAAATGCATGGCAGTGCTTCAGGAGCACGTAGCGCTCTGCACATCAACCTCTGTTCCCCACGCCGGCCTCTAGCACTCTCGTGGCTTGAGCTCACTCAATAGGCAAGACCCCACAGACCACCCTCTGATCCAGAGGAAGAGATGGGCTCTTTATCTGTTGCATTAAACAGAAAACTCTCCCAAGCACAGTCACTTTTAACTCAGCAGGTAAGAAAGTTCTCATGTACATTGCAGTCTTAGGCATTCCATTTGTAAAGGCAGGAAACCAGGCCAAGTATCTCCAGGTGAATGATACTTGGATCAAGACTCAGAACTTGCTGTGACCTCAGGCAGCCCTCTTTTCTCCATGGGAGAGGTGGGCTGTTAAAGACACCTGCCCTGTGGTGGGACTGGGACAACTTTTGGAATGTTGGCAGTACACAAATAGCTCTAAATTTAGATAGAAATGCCAAGGTGCATAGAAGCAAATTATTAACCAGGATTGAAGACTTCTGCTCATCCTTTGATTAGAGGCTATCTATCTGCATTTCTAGCTGCTGCTCTCTGATAAAGGGGAGGGAGGGAGCCTTTCAAAATTGCCTGGACAAAAGCTTGAGATAATGCTCTTCCAACAGACACAATACCCTCGCTGAATTATACAACCACTGCTGTCCTTGTCGGTGCTTCTGGAACTGCTGATACAAGCTGTAAGAAACTTCTCATCACAAATGAACATTTCTGGCCCTAACCTATTTGTCCAGACAAGCTGCCAGCCGACCAAAGCTAGGCTTTCTGTGAACACGGACAAGATGGCAACAGGACATCGGGAATTCCTTTTCTCCTTTTCATTGCTCACCCTTCAAAGTCGCAGGTGTTTTGTCTAAAGGATCATAGAGATCCCAGTGACTCAGTTTCCACCTTGCTGTCGTCTTTTCTTTCACTGGCTGTTTATTGATGACTCACGGCCAGGGAGCACTTTCAGGAAAAGATGCCATCACAGCAGAACGATGCTCTCTTGACACTGAAGACTGGAATCTACACAAATGTTCTGTAACAACTCATTTTAATGTTTGCCTACTTGTCTTAATTTATTTTTTATTTCTGATTCTCGATGTACTCGAGACAGAGGGAGGCTTGCTTCAGCTCAGGAGACATGCCACAAATCTAGCTGAGACCACAGATGGTGTGGGCTGGCTTGACTGCCTCCTCTTCAGGCTCGGGTGGCGATTGGTATGCAGCACACAGCCCACATGCTCATCAAGATTGTTCAAGGAAGAGGTTCAGGACGCACAAAGCGCCGCCGCCAAATTATTCTTGTTTATGGCAGGAGAGGGTTCACTTCAGATCAAGACAGGAGTATATTAACAAAGAAATAAGCCTTGAAAATTTCTTTCTTTCTTTTTTTTGCCTTTGAATTTCTGAAAAAAGCCTGGTATATGTTTGCTGATCAGTGTTGAGGTATATTTTCGGGTTGGGCCAAGAGGCAGATTTGCTGTGAATTAATATTCAATGTTCTTTCCAGACTCAGTCCTGAGAAGATTGTTAATTCTTCTAGGTGGCCATAGATCAGTAAGTTGTGAGACTGAACGTACGTGGACTCTTGGCTGCACATTCATTGGATGAGCCACTGTCAGACTTTTGGTCTGAGAACCCATAATGAAAATCCTTCCTACTAACACTGCAGTCAAGGATCTATCACACCTTAAGGAGGAAGGCCCTGCAGTGTCTTTCCCAAGCTTGGGCCAGAGTGTTCTGCACTAGTGCCTTCCAGTGGGGTGAAACTGAAACCTCAGGGTTCTGGTGCAGTCACCACTTTCCACGTGTGACTGATTCCTCACAATGAGCCTACCCCAAGCAGCTGCCAGTCCTGCCTCAGATCTCCATTTGTTCTCTTCCTATGAATACAAATGTATTCAATCTTAGGAAGATCTGCTGGAAAAGGAAATGGCAGCCCACTCCAGTATTCTTGCCTGGGGATTTCCATGGGCAGAGGAGCCTGGCAGACTATAGACCACGGAGTCACAAAGAGTCAGATACCACTGAATGACCAACAACAGATGCATCACCTTTACTAGATTTGGAGATGGAGACAAAGACCATTTTTATTAATCTTTATATCTCTCTGTTACCAAGTCAGCACTTTACAAGCTATGCTGCCACTAAGTCACTTCAGTCGTGTCTGACTCTGTGCGACCCCAGTGACGGCAGCCCACCAGGCTCCCTCATCCCTGGGATTCTCCAGGCAAGAACACTGGAGTGGGTTGCCATTGCCTTCTCCAATGCATGAAAGTGAAAAGTGAAAGTGAAGTTGCTCAGTCGTGTCCGACTCTTGGCAACCCCATGGACTGCAGCCTACCAGGCTCCTCCGTCCATGGGATTTTCCAGGCAAGAGGACTGGCTATAGTGAAAGAAAATAACAGTGCGTTAAAAAGCACCGTGAAACACATCGCTGGCTGAGGGAAGGCCTTCACCGAAACTTGCCTGCACAAGTGTCTGTGTATAGGAAGTGTTATGGTTCCATGGCTGCTGGCTCTTCACAACCCTGGGAGGCATCATGAAGACTCACACCCAAGCTGACTGATTCACAAGACTGTGAACTGTCTGCTCCCTCCTCTGACTTTCTGATGATTCTTCCTGTCTTTTGTCTGCATTAACTGATTGCTTTCGCTTGTAAAATTTGAAATGAATCAGGTTCCCCAGGTGGCTGAGTGGTAAAGAATCCCCTTGCCACTGAAGGAGACTTGGGTTCCATCCCTGGGTTGGAAAGATCCCCTGAAGAAGAAAATGGCAACACATTTCAATATTCTTGCTTGGGAAAGAATTTCCAGACCTCCTTATCCCTTACCCTGTCAGTTGCAAAAGACAGCTTTGTGTTAGTACACTCAGTAAACAGACCTCTTTGGAATCACCAGGGACTTACCCCTGAGTTTGTCCTGGCAGGAAGAAACAGTCAGCACTTCGATCAGTTTGCCCTGATCAGAATCACTCAGTCTGACTGGACAAAGGGAGACATGTCCTTGTGTTTGAGAGTGAAAGGCAAGTCAGAGGTGATGTCACTTGGCCCTCCTATTTTATAAGGAAGTGAGACAGGAACAGAGAACAAAGCGCATGCAGGGACTTAGGCTCAGGAAGCCTCCAGCCCGGTGGTCTTCAACTATGAGCAATCTGCCCCCACGGAGCTCTTAGAAATGTCTGGAGACAGCTTGGAGTCCTCGAGACTGGGCGGGGGTTGCAAGGGATCCAGGGTGCAGAAGTCAGGGTGGCCGTGACAGCCTTCATGCACAGGCTGGCCCACACCTGAGAAGAGTCATTCAGTCCAGGAGCCACAGCGCTAAAGTTGGAAACCCTGTTCTGGTCCACCAAGGCAACAGAAAACCAACAGACAAGGATGGAATAAAAAGGGCAAACTTAGCATTTTGCGTTCTGGAAACTTAGGACAATGGGTGCCCTTAATTGTGAAGACAAGGGGACTACACTTACGTGATGTCAAGGAAACCTCGTATTTGTTAGGCACTGGGACCACCCCAGATCTTGCCTCTGCCTGGCATTGCCACTGCACAAGCTCTGTACATGGTCCAGTCATCCGGGCTCTGCGTACGCAGCAGAGGAGACACACGCTTGTGAGTGAACCTGCATTTATCCTGAGACCATAAACCAGGTTGCCATATTAGGAAGGAGTGCAGGAAGTCAAGGCAACCCACTCCAGTTTTCTTGCCTGGAGAATCCCATGGACATAAGAGCTTAGCAGGCTACAGTCCATGGGGTCGCAAAGAGTTGGACATGACTGGAAGCAACTTAGCACGCACCCAGTGTTTTGCGAAGGGCCTTGGCTTGAAGTCTGGAGGGCTGGCTCTTTTCCCAGCTCAGCGGTGAGTTTTTCACATGTCCTAGATCTACTAATGTCACTCTCATCTTGGGGTTCAGATTCCCCTTTGTCTTCCTTAATTGATGTGATCGTGACTTTTACTTCAAGGTGGCAGCGTATGGCTTTGAGAATGTACAGGATTTTATTTCCTTCCCACTGCCCTTCTCCCAGCCCTGACTCAAGTGAGAAACAAGCTGTGTACAAAGATTTCCTTTTATGAACTGGGTGCTGCCAGGAAGGCTAAGTGAGAGATGCAGAGGCTGGATGGACTACATCCCTGATGGGGCAAAAGCATGAGGCAGAGGCAGTGGCCCTGGGTCCACCAGCCCTCCTGGAGCAGAATCCTGACTCCTGCCACTCATCACCATCACACTACCAGGCAGGTGTGGATCCTCTCTAGCCCTAAGTTGTCTCATCTATGATGCAGGTGTCATAACAATGATTTCTACTGGCGTGTTTGTGGGAAAGGGAGCTAACACAATTATGCAGAAAGTATTCAAGACAGCCCCTAAGTAGGAACCACGTCATAGGCTTACCCATATGACCTACTTTCTGGGTTAAATGTTCAGAGTATTATTGTCCTCCCTGAGTCAGGAGGTCTGCTCTGCATGGAGATGAGAATACTGAACGGCGTTTGGGGTAATACATTTAAATTCTATGTGAATGAGAAAAAGAACACACAAATATGTCCTAACCCCGGCAGAATACTGCTGTGCCATTTACAATATGACAGTGAAAACAAATGAGTCACCCGTTGGCACAAGGGCAGGTTTCTCTGTCTATGCGAGCCCCACGTGTCCCTCCACCGTGGTTTTGGTGAAAACTCGACATCCCCGGGCAAATACTGTTTCATATCTTTGGTGGCTTTCTGAGGCCTTCCTCCCTGCAGCCTTTGCCTCCGAGAGGTCACATTGGTGAGTGTCCCTGAATTATCTCAGGCAGGGCTCTCTTAGACCCCAGCACTCTCATTAGCCCTCTCTGTTTCGACAGCTCAGGCCCCATTTAATTCCCAGGAGAGAGGGTACCACTTCACTTGAGTGGTTCTTGCTCATCTTGGTCGCCCTTTAAACTCAGGGGCACTGCCTCCTTGGGCAAACCTTAACTTACTTGACTTCCTTCCCTACGCTGGCAGGGTCCCCTGTAAAATACAGTGAATGCCAGGGAGGGTTTCTGCTTTTGTTTTCAGGTTTGTTTGGGGGGTACAGGGAAGACCTGATGAGTGATATTGGGGTCTACCATTTCTTGGGAAAAAGTACTGGTATCTGATTAGAGTGCTACCTGTGATCGACACCTGTTAATAACCTGGAAGGAAGGGAGAGGGTGCTGATGCTGTCGGCCGAAGTTATCTATGACTCTGTTTTTCATCAGCTTTGTCACTCAAGGGCAGTGGTGAAGGATATTATTTTTTTTTTTCTTAAGATGTTGTTATAGATCTACAGACACTGGGCTGGGGAAATTGTCCTGCACATCCACCTTCATGATGGATTTGGGGAAATACACAGACAAGTTTGCATATAATATTCAAATAATGCATTTAATAACTTTTATTACCCTAGTTTTGATATGGTAACAAGCATCTTGATGACAAAGCCATTTGCTCCTTATATTAATCCTAGGAGTATAGTTTCATTCCAGTATTTTTTAAATTGTATTTTTATACTTAAAAAAAAAAAAAACTGAATAAGTCTCAGACCTTTTGACATTCTAATTCATGGACTCTTGGCCAAAAGTGTGTGCATGTGGGGTTGGGGGTGGAATACTAGAAGAAACAGAGTATCTCATCTCACATAGAAAACCAGGTTGAATGCAAAGACATAAAAATAAATTTTGACCTTAAAAGGAGTTACTCTGATGCTGAGTATAAACAGAAAGAAATAAATTCAAAATGAGTAAAATCAAGAGAAAATACTTTAAAATACAACAGAATGAGTCTTGTTTTTTCCTAAATCAGAAAAATGTCAAACAGTTCTCTAGATGTGGACCAAAAGAGCTGTCTTTTAGGAATTTTATTTTCTTAGAGGAAAAAAAGGAGACTGGAATTTTTTTTGAATAAAAAGTGTCCCAGGAGCAGATCTGAGACAAGCCATGTTTGCCTTATTATTTTTTTTTTTTTTTCGTAGATTGAGGTCCTCAGGTGCAGCAGGTCCTGGCCAGAGAGGAGGAGGAAGCTTTTTCTCTGCTGCTGGCTGTGGTCTAGCATCACCTCCCGCCCTTCCACAGAACACATCACCCCATCACCAGCATCTCAGGAGAAGGGCAAGCATCTAGGAGAGCCAAGGGCAAGTGAGTGAAAGGACACTCAAGAACTCCTTAATTATTCAAGGCTCGAGGAAGCGAGGACTGTCATCCACCTGCCCTTTGGGGGACTTCACTGTGTCAGCCTCAGCCAGCAGCCCCTGAGGAAAGATGCTGCAACATAAGTCTTCCCTCCTCCATGCCAGACTGGGGCAGATTCCAGGATTTACAATTCCCACCAGCAGCTTCTCTGCAATTACAAATTAGAGATGCCCCTTTCATCCTCCAGATCTCCTGGCTAAATTGAAAACACCCCAAATGCATTTTTAAGCCTCATTTAAAGCCCAGTGACAGCACTCTAATCCCAGTCACCAGCAGAAAACAGGCCCCTTTCACTCGGTCTGCCCAGAGCTAAACTGGATGGGTATAAAAAATATTTTCTTTTTTTTTTAAAGTTCTTTTGCTTGCCTTGTTGTGGATTCATGTTGCCTTTTTTTTTTTTTTAATTTCTTGGGATTACTTTTGAAATGGATTGGAGATTTTTCAGAAAACAAAATTCATTACAAGAAGCACTTAAACCAATTAATTGACCACACTCTCTATTTGCCTACAGCATCATTTTAGACCTGAGGATTCTGAAACTTGCACAGGATAGAGAGGAACAGGGAAGAAGGAGAGAAAAATAACAGAGGTGCTTTTGTGCTGTGTGCAAGTGCATCTTTATCTCTTTCACAACCACTGGGGTCGAGGGAGCGGGCACATCAGATTTTATCCTACCCAAGGAAGTGAAGCCTGGGGGTCCCACAGAGTCAGAGCAAAAACCCGGATTTTCTAAATCACAGTCTGTGGCCCTTCTCACAATAAGACAGAAAGGTAGCTGAAGAAGACACAGGAAACCCAAACTGAGGCTCAGAGCAAATGCTAGCAACTGATCCCCTGTCCTCTTAAAGGGGAAGGCGATTCCACTAGTGACTGAAGGCAAAGAGTACACTGACCCTAAATCAGCGGAGTTTTCTCAGTTGCCCTGCCTCAGATAAGAAGTATTTGTGACTCTCTTCCCTGGAGTGTGAATGTTATCATTCAGTTTAGTGCTCTGGCCTCTGAGCTTCAGACACATATACGATTCTTTCCTGATTAGCATAGAAATAAATATGTTGACCCTTTCTGAAATAGTTTTTAAAACTTTTTTAAAAAAATGTATGAGCATTTTAGGCCAAGTTGTGTTGTTTGTAGCATTTAGACACATGTTTGGGCAGAGGCCACGATACACCCTGCAGTCTACACAAGCTCCCCTCTGCTTTCATCAGATAAAAAGGATAATAATTCTTGACACTGACGAATACTGAAGAATTTGCAGGTGGCTTACATCCTGTTGTTTACAGAGAGCTCTCAAGACAGACTCACTGACTGTGGTCACAGCAGGATCTCCTGCGTGAACAGCTCATGGGACCTGCAGATGTCGGAGGTGCCCCAGCTGAGCTCCTGCACACCCCCAGCTCCTCCCATCAACACCCCCTCCAACCTCAGCCAGTGGGAATAGGATCTTTCCAGGTGCTCTGACCAAAATCTCGTGGTTCTTATGACTTGCTTTCTCACATCTCACTCTCTGTCCACAGCAAGTCCTGCCAGCTCTGTTTGAGATGGATCCAGAACCTTTCCACACTCCTTACCTCCACTGCTAATATTTCAGACTAAAAAATGGTCTCCCATCTCTTTCCTGCTTCGCCTCCAAGACTATTCTTTTTTTTTCTCCCCAGCTGCACCAAGAGGCTTGTGGGATTTAAGTTCCCCAATCAAGGGGTGAGCCAGGCCCCACGAGTAAAAGCACAGAGCCCTCACCAAAGGAGGAATTCCCTGCAACTCTGGTGTTGAGGTGATCTGG
The DNA here is from genome assembly GCA_917880005.1 of Nanger dama. Taxonomy (NCBI): domain Eukaryota; kingdom Metazoa; phylum Chordata; class Mammalia; order Artiodactyla; family Bovidae; genus Nanger; species Nanger dama. The sequence goes on from CAKJTW010000076.1 coordinate 4,953,106, forward strand.
CTTTAAATGATCACTCTTGTCCAAGTCTATTTTTAACTCAAGACCAGCATGATCTTTTAAACATGTGAATCAGATCACCTCAACACTTACAACAGTAATACGTGGTCTGCCTGCTCCCTCTCACCCTCGACATAACATTTTACAAGATATCAAATCCACAACGACAGAAAATTGCCTCTATTTCTTTTACCACCGTATACCCAGGGAAAAGAATCATACTTGGCATGAAATAGGAGCTAAATAAATACTTGTGGGATGAACAAATAAGGAGGTGGAGTCGAGAGCCTTGAAAGCTGGGTGGGGAGTGTTGGACGGAGAAATGAACTGCCTGGAGAATATTAAGGTGCTCTGGTGCACGTTAAAAAGACATTCCTTCCCCTTTTGTGATTTCTTAGAACTGAATACAACTGGAAACTGCTTGCAGGTCATGCTTCCTGTCTGTCCGTGTGCCTTTGACTTGACTTTCTCCAAAGGCTAGATCATGAAGAAAGTGAAGTGAAAGTCTCTCAGGCGTGTCCGACTCTTTGAGACCCCGTGAACTAGACAGTCTATGGAATTCTCTGGGCCAGAATACTGCGTAGCCTTTCCGTTCTCCGGGGGATCTTCCCAACCCAGGGATCGAAACCAGGTCTCTTGCATTGCAGGCAGATTCTTTACCAGCTGAGCCACAAGGGAAGCCCAAGAATACTGGAGTGGGTAGCCTATCCTTTCAGTTAATCTCTGATGCTAAGTCACTTGCATGTCACTGGGTGGGAGGTCAAAGAACATCCTGGAACATGCCCACGCTGACAGGTGCTCACATACCTGTCACCTACTTGTCTGCAGCTACTTGATCCGCAGCCCAACTCTGAGGCCACCCAGACAGGTCACCTGCTGCGCCAACCCCAGTCATGAGTGGAATTACTGTCTCAGAGAGCCCACTGCCTGCCAGGTCACAGTGCTGGGAGCGCAGATGCACCACGCCTGGCAGGGTTTGTGCTGAGCCCTTTGCAGATCCAGCCGATAGCATTAGGTTACAAAGCCCTGAGGGGGCCTGGGAAAGTGACCTCCCTGGGGACAGACTTTCAATGCCAGAATTGCTACCTTGCAGCTGTCCTGAGAACTGAGCCATCTGAAGTCTAAGTGGTAAAACACGAGAGAGTTTTGTTAAGTGTCCACCTGTACCTCCTAGACCTAAGAAACTCAGTCTCTGTATCACTTTGAGAAATATCCCATTTCCCACTAAAATTCTGGGACATAAACAGCCCCTTGTGGTGGCTGAAGACTAAGGGACTCCACATTTAGCTGAATTGTCACAGTATTCCAATATCTGTAAGTACATTTTAATACACTTTTGAATTTAGAGAAAACATAATATCTCTCATATGCATTTAACCAGATTCACTAGTTGTTAATATTTTGCTGAATTTTCTTTACTATTTGTGCCACATACTTGCTTTATTGTATTTTTATTTATACTTGAAAATAAATGTGAGCTACTGTGCCCATTCACCCCTGGAATACTTTGGTGTTTATTTCCTGAAATGAGAATTTTGTTGTTGTTGTTGTTGTTGTTTTTACTTAATCACAGAACAACTTTCAAAATCAAAATTTTAGCATGAATATAGTTCTACTACCTAATTTATAATGTATATGCAAATTTAATCAGTTTTTTCAATAATATCCTCCTGGTTCTCAGGAGCAAACCTAAAAGCATTCATCACATTTACCTGTCAAGTGCCTTCAGTCTGCCCTAATCTGGGACTTTTCCCCAAGCTTCTTTCTTCCAAACAGTAATGATTTTTAAGATGCAGGCCAGTTAACCTGAGATGTGTTAGCCACTAAGTCTTATCCAGCTCTTTGTGACTCCATGGACTGCAGCCAGTCAGGCTCCTCTGTCCATGAGATTTCCCAGGCAAGAATATTGGAGTGGGTTGCCATTCCCCTCTCCAGGGGATCTCCCTGAACTCAAGGATCAAACCTAGGTCTTCTGCATTGCACGTGGATTCTTTACCGTCTGAGCCACAGGGGAAGTTATCCTGAAGCTGCTAAGTTGCTTCAGTCATGTCCAACTCTGTGCAACCCCATAGACGGCAGCCCACCAGGCTTCCTCATCCCTGGGATTCTCCAAGCAAGAACACTGGAGTGGGTTGCCATTTCCTTCTCCAATGCATAAAAGTGAAACGTGAAAGTGAAGTCGTTCAGTCATGTTGACTTTTCGCGACCCCATGGAACGCAGCCTACCAGGCTCCTCCATCCATGGGATTTTTCCAGGCAAGAGTACTGGAGTGGGGTGCCATTGCCTTCTCCAGTTATCCTGAAGAATGGTTTCTAATTTAATCACCCTGATGAGCTCTCATTTTATACACAAATGATGCATTTGGGGCAAGAATATGTAGACGTGTCCTGCTCCCCGCTCAGTGTGTCTCAGCACGAAGGTATATGGGGTACAGGTGTAACTCTTTCCTGGTGACTTCCACTATTCAATGTCTTGGTTAAGGTGTGGTCTGGCAACTTTCTATTCTGCCAGGTTAATGTTCTCCTTTCTTTGTAATTCATAAGTAATTGTGGGAAGATACTTTAAAACTATTTAAAACCACAAATACGTGATATTATGCAGTATTGTCTTTGACATTTCACTAAGCAAAGCATTCTCTAGGTTCATCTGCACTGCGGCAAATGGCAGTTTCATTCTTTCTTACGGCTGAGCAATATTCCATCATACACACACACACACACAAACACACACACACGTATCATATCTCTATCTATCTGTCTGTTGATGGGCACTTGAGTTTCTTCCATACCTTGGCTCTCATAAATGGTGCTCCTGTGAACATCGGGGTGCATGTCCTTTTATTCTACGTTTTTAGTTAGAACTATATTTTGCAGTTTTTCCTGTTCACTGATGCATTAACTTATTCATTCATTAACTCAGTCTATTTAATTCCAAACAAACTCACTGACTTTATTTTACTCAGTGAATTATAATCTATTATTTATGTTATAATTTGTTAAGTACTCTTTTTTTTTTTTAATTTTGATGATCAAATTGTCCCAGATTGTCCAATGGGAGCCCCTTCAAGCTGCCTCCTGTGTCATTTTCATCATTTGCATTGTTTTGGGGATCCTTCTTGTGGTGCATGAAGATGCTCTAGGCTCATTTGTGCACCCCAGGCCTGGAGCCATCCACATCAGTGAGGACTGTAGGGTGCTTTAGAGTAGCTTGTATAAGCTCTTCACCACCTGGCAGATCTCGTTAACTTGAAAGATTCAGACTTCTTTCTTTTAAAAAGATCCTGGAATGAAACAGAGTTGCCACTGACCTTTTCCATGACCATGGTCCTCAGTTCAGTTCAGTTCAGTTGCTCAGTCGTGTCCGACTCTTTGCAACCCCATGAATCACAGCATGCCAGGCCTCCCTGTCCATCACCATTCTCTTGGAGTTCACTCATACTCACATCCATCGAGTCCGTGATGCCATCTAGCCATCTCATCCTTGGTCGTCCCCTTCTCCTCCTGCCCCCAATCCCTCCCAGCATCAGAGTCTTTTCCAATGAGTCAACTCTTCACATGAGGTGGCCAAAGTACTGGAGTTTCAGCTTCAGCATCATTCCCTCCAAAGAAATCTGAGGGCTGATCTCCTTCAGAATGGACTGGTTGGATCTCCTTGCAGTCCAAGAGACTCTCTAGAGTCTTCTCCAACTCCACAGTTCAAAAGCATCAATTCTTTGGCACTCAGCTTTCTTCACAGTCCAACACTCACATCCATACATGACCACTGGAAAAACCATAGCCTTGACTAGACGGACCTTTGTTGGCAAAGTAAAGGAGTACCATGGTCCTAGGGGACGCCAAAAAGAACTGACATCTCATATGACAATTTTCCTTCTTTTATCCATCCATATATCCATCCATTTAAGCACAGTCTGCTCCTAATCTAAGCAATTTCTGTAGCTTCATTGTTCTTCAGTTTTTGTTTTACTTCTTTTATGCCCTCCCTCCCTACCTGTATACTTGTTTCTAGCACAGATTACTTTTGACATCATGCTCACATGAGAAGTAACTTGACCAGATAACTACTCAAGTGAGAGTCTGATCTTAAACCTAGCATGTGGGCACACACTAAATAATTCACCTTGTCATTGGGCTCACAGTGGCCAGTCTGATAATCAGTTTCAAAGTCAAATGTGACTATTACCATTTGCAGAAAATAAAAATGGAAGCAATGTACGACCGCAGTGGAATCCTAAGCTGGAGGAAGCACTTGGATCAGAATGACTCTTGAATAAATGTGGTAACAGCAATAATCATGGACTGTAAAAGCATCACTGGAAAGTTCTCCAGGACTTTATCAAATGGAGTCTACAAATAATATGCAAAATATAAGTGTTTCCAGAAGTGAACTGGTGTTGTCCACGTGCCCCCATCCCTGGAGAGCTGGAAGGCAGCCAGATGTTGATGGGGGCTTTGTTTTCTGCCCAAGGCTATGGGACGCAGGTGAAAACACTCCTGGAAAGAACCGTGTTGCAGCCTGAGCCCTTGCTCCCCCTTTAGCTACTGGGATTTGGGTAAAAATGCTGGATTAAACCCGTGCCTGCCTTTGCCATTCTCTCTGGAAGCGGGCTGTGGCTTCTGTCTCCTCTTTTAAGATTCCTATTCTCCTCGAAGCCCATATCGGACGTATCCTTGGCTTTGCTCACATCATCAGAGCTGAAGGGAGGCTCCTGTGAGGGGAAGTCTATCCTCTTGGACTCAGGATCCAGGGCTGGATCCAGGGCGTTTCGTTTGCTTAATAATGAGAGAAATGCACGAGACTTGTTATCAGCATTAGGTGGTTTTTCCATGGCGTTTACCCGGTACCTTTGATTGAAGCAGACAGGGGACTGGAGAGGAGGGGCAGGGACCACCTCTATACTGTCCCATGGGCACAGAGGCAGGATGGAGAGAGGGGAGCTTGGCTGCAGGAACTGAAGGGGCTGGAAAGCAGGGATGGGAGGAGTGGGCTCTGGGGTCCTCATGGCCTCTGTCTGTGCACAAGATGCTCCCTTCTTGTGTAAAATGCCGCTTGACCACATTGAAAACCAGTCTTCATCCCTAGTCCACTCTGTTTCTGAGCACAGGACCCCTCCTCCCCCTGCCAGCAGCTCTGTCCCTGGAGCAGTGAGGAGGCGGAGGCAGGAGGCGGCTGAGTGGTCCTGGGCCGTACCTCTCTCCCACCATAAAGTGCTTGTTGGCAATGAGGCATCTAGCAAAGTGGCCTCCCACACAGACCCGGGTGAGGATGCAATCCAGTAACGACCCTCTGCTGAGAAAATGGCTGGTCTTGTTTTTAATTCAAGTACTAAAATAGCTGTTGTCTGGCCACAAGCAGCAGCGTTGGCCTCGTGGGCTCAAGAAGGCTGAAATTCAGTGTGAGGCTCTGAACAGTCCTATCCCTTGGATGATCCCTCTCTTAGAAGCCAAGTGGGCATATAACTATCACATCACGCCACAGCTTGGCGAGGGTTTATCAGCATCAGCTCAGACAACTTCTACCACCGCTGTGCCCCAGGCCCTGGAAAAGTGACTTGTCACTCCAGCCAAGCCTGAGATGACCCGACTGGACAGGATACTCCAGAGCCAAGGCCCAAGTAGTTCAGGATCTGTGCTTCTTCAGAGGTCCCTGTGCCTGAACTCAGTCAGCAGAGGCCCAGGTCTCTATATGTCCATGTCCTCAAAGAGAAATCTGGAAGTACACTATGTTCTCTCCCTGATGCTCAAGAAACAATGCTATCACTAGCAGCCTGGCCAGGGGCACCCGTGAGGGATGGGCAACGACTCCTTCACTGAGCTGTTTCTTCAGTAAAACAAGAGTCCAACCTTTTGAGCACTCCCCATGGGACGCTGACACCCCACTCCTGTATGCTTGCCTGGAAAATCCCATGGATGGAGGAACCTGGTGGGCTGCAGTCCATGGGGTCCCACAGAGTCGGACACGACTGAAGCGACTTAGCAGCAGCAGCAGCATGGGACGCAGGCAGTGTTCTAAGTGTATTATAAGAATCTACTAACTTGATCCTTACCACTCTGGAAGGTAAACATTACCTCCACACTTGATAAAGTGAAGTGTGCAAAGGTTAAGGAAGACACACAAGGACATCCACCCAGTACATCTTAAGCAGGAAGAGAGTCGTTCTCTCAAAGGATGAAATCAGAGTTCAGAGAAGGTTGAATCATTTTGCAGCATCACTTGTCATTCTGATCTTTCTCAAACTCTCAGGCTTTGGTCATTCCACTGTAGCCACGCACACTCAGGAGTTGTCCCAGTGGCCATGGAACACTGTCCATGTGAGTAGGAGGGCAAGGCGACACCATCTCTGCACAAAATGGGTTTTGCAGGTCATCCTGCTGGTTAGTAACAACTAGAGAGCAGGTGTCCTGACTTCCGATTCGATTCTTTTTCTTTTAAATATAAATGTATTTATTTTCATTGGAGCCTAATTACAATATTGTATTGGTTTTGCCATACATCAACATGAATCCGCTCAAAATATGAGCTTTGAGCTCTGCCTGTCTTTCCAGGCAGGAGGCCTCTTTGTTGCTATTGGCTTACTAGGGTGATCGCATTCCCATGCATTCAGCATAACTGGGTGCTGGGATAGTCTGGGTGTCGAGATAGTCTATCTCTGGACCAGAGCTTCCAACTATTCATTTAAGGCAGATGCTCATCCCCAACATTACTCCCGTAACCACCCACACTTTCACTAATCCATCAAACTAGCCCTCCCCTCTGTATTTATTTATATGTGCCATTTAAGGACCACGCAGTAGCATTTCAGTTAATCTCTAACTACAGAGTGAAGTTTCCTCTGGTTGGCAGAAACTTTCTAAAAAGACATCTCCACTTGGTGAAATCATCAAATTCCATGATCTTTTCTCATCTTCCCCTTCAGTGAGAGCCTGGGGGTGGGGAGTGGGGGTGGGGGTGGGGGGGTGGTTAATAGTTAATAGGTAATACCTGGGTGGGCATGGCAGGAGTTCTGAGGCAAAGTCAGCAAGAAGCAATCACCTGTTGTATCTGCCTGTCACCCCTTGCACGATTGCATTCTTATCCCCAAGCTGGTGAGATTGGGGGAAAGTTCACATATTTTAGATTGCACTTACCTAAACCTATTAAGTTACACTGGTAAAGCTTATTTGTTTCTGGCCTACTCATTCCAGGCCCTTGGAATCTGCCTGCATATTTTCCAGATGAACACCATATTATTTCTCAACAAATCTTAAGACTTAAAATTTTTGAGATTAAAAAGATCTATGTGAGTATAAATGTTTACTAACAGGAGTCTCAGAAAAATGCCCCAAAGAACTTCTAATGCTAACATTTTCATTTTCAGGGACATGTGATCATGTTCAATCTTGTTTTGACCCCTAGAAATTATAAAATGCTAGTGTCATTGCCTTATGATCATTTTACAGCTCTATTTCTTGACGTAGGGTCTGGTCAAATGCTCATTTAGAGATTCCCCATCATCAAAGCTCCATATCCTCATATTTATCCATACAACATTTGCAAAAGCAATTTGGGACTAGCACAGCGATTATTCCTGGTAATAGTTGAGATAATCCTAGTGGATTATGCTCATGGTGATATTTTTAAAGCGAGTGTGTGTGGAGGTAATTGTCCCAGCATGAACAGAGTGCAGCTGACTGGCCGCCTGACCTTGGTGTGTGTCTGTCCTCTTGGGCCCTTTGTTCCTATCCACAGTAGGAGGGCAGGGCAGCACCATTCCTGCACATAAGGGGCTTTGCAGGTCATCCTGCCAGTTAGTGACAACTAGAGAGTGGGTGTCCTAACTTTGGATTCGATTCTTGAGCTCAAAGTATGAGCTTTGAGCTCTGCCTATCTTTCCAGGCAGGAGGCCTCTTTGTTGCTGTTGGCTTACTAGGTTGATCGCATTTCTGTGGTGGTGGGCTTCCTGGAGTGGTGGGGGGCCTATCAGAACTGAGCAGGGGGGGAGTGCTTTCTGTCCACGTGGACTTGCCTCCCTCACCCTAGCTTGACACCCTAGCTTGACACAGCCCCGATTTACCCAGCTGGCCACCTGCTGTTCTTCAGAAGGTCCTGGCATCTCTCAGCCACACTCCAGAATATCCCAGGTCTGCCAACACACCCGCTTCCAAAGGTAAATGGGAAATCAGTATCTCTCATCCACAGTGATGACTTGGCAAGAGGCTCGACTCTGCTGTGGCTTTCTAACCACTGACCAGCAAGACGTTCTTCCATTTTCCAGCTGCTTTCTTCCCTATCAGGTACTTAAATCGTCTTTTCATTTGGAAATCACTAGCAAAGTGCCATCTAAAACACTGTGAAAAAGATGTTCTATAATTTTCCTAGAGGCTTCTTAAAGCAGAAATTATGTTTCTCCATGACCTCCTCCTAAGAAGTGAACTGGAAAAAATATTTCAATCTGTAGAATCAATTTCCCCTCAGACCAGTGTGTACACTGTGACAACCTCAAGGACACGGGTTTGAAGGACTTTCTCCCAGGACATCATTCAGGAAGACATTCCCTCAATTCCAGATACTCGATTGATTATATGGTTTGGGATCAGCCAGCTCGTTCGGGTCACAGATGATTCTTGCCCTTGCAATACCCTTGTATTTTGCAGGCTTTAAAAGATTTTGGAAAGATCCTGAATATTAAACAGACAGAGAACAGCTTGGAGATATTCTCATGCTAGAGACCACATCCTTGTTCATCACGGTCTCTTTGTGATTTACTCAGACGTGTATCTGCTGGGTACTCTTTTTATTGTTTGCCCAGGTGGAAATGATAGCACATATACACACAAAAACCAAAACAAAACAAAGCAAAACCTTTGCTTTTAAGATTTAAACATGGTTTGTGCTCTAGCCAAGGGCAGCAGCCTCTGTGAACGGAGGCAGTTCTGGAAGGGGTCCCTGCCTTCCACCTCTAAAGCCGCTTTATCAAAGGCCATCTGGTCAGCGCCACATGAGGAGGGGCAGCACCAGGGCCCAGATGGATGGGTTCTTGAAGAGTTCTTAAAAAATCTGGGCACCCACCCCTGAGTAGCCATATGCCAAAAGGTCATCTCAACCCTGTGGCAGCCTTCCTGGTTTCCTCTCTGTGGCTTCTCATTTGGAGTCAGCACCCTGGAGTTTTCTAGGGTTGCAGGCTTTTAATTAATGCACTAGTGCCCTCCTTCTAAGCACTAATATCTTTGATAGCATGCTATCTCATCTGAGTTTTCAGAAAATAAAACCCAGAGGTGGAGTGGACCACACTGAGTGGTCTCTGCCAGACGAACGCAAAGCAGCTCCCAAGGCTCAGCTGGTTCACGTCCCAGGTTCCCAGTGTGGTCTCTGCCCCCAACAAAGATGCTCGCCACAGCTCCCCACCTTCAAGGCACAGAACATGTCTTATCTCAGCTCTGCAGGTGAGTAACCCAAAGGTTTAAGGGAATCAGATGGGAGGAATTGCAAAAGGAGAATGCGGATCAGAAGGAGCATTAGCTCATTTCCGCCCAATACTTACGGCACCCTCAAGAAAGAAAGAAGACCTTTGAAGGAAGAGCGTGGGTTCTCTGATTCTCTTAAAGGCCAGCGTTTCCTGAAGGTAGGATTAAACACGAGGCATGCGCAGCCTGCCTCGGCCCCAGTCCTCCCGCCCTGGGCTCTCTGTGCAAAGCCTTAACAGAGGGAGGCTAGTGTGAAGCCTGGAGCCCAACGGTGCCTCTACCCAGGGCTCTGGGCCTCTCCACGGCTGATCCACTTCATCACAGGGTCCGTGCACCTGTGCCGAGTGGCAGGTGAAGGAACCTCTGGCTGGCGACTTGCTGTTCAAGGCACACACTGCACTGACACCCTTTGACAGAGTGGGAAGCTCATTAAAGCCTGACATTTGCTGAGCATCCCCTGGGGCAAAGGTCCCCGTTCCAATCACGGCACCCACCACGGGCCCAGCAGGCAGCCTGGCGGCGCTGAGACTGAGCTGTCACGGTTCCCACCACCTCCTGCGGTCCTGAAGGGCCTCCTCGGAGCCCGCCCCATCTCGTGGCAGCATCCTCTCCTCAACTCTGTCCTCTCCGGCATCTCCTGCACAACAGGAACTCCGCCTGCATTCTGCTCAAGCCTAGCATGGAAACCTGAATAATCTTCCCATTTAATTCCCTTGGCCCTGGCCATCCCCAGAAACCAGGAGACCCCAGAGGAAGCAAGGTCATCCCCATCACGTACCTGGCACACCTGGATATACTGGGCAGCTGTCTCTGCCTAGACCCACCGTGGGCCGGGGGAGTGATGGGGATAAGAGCACTGACGCCCAGAGGTCTGTGTTTCTTGTGACCCTGAGCAGTCTTCGCAGATGGGAGGTAGTAACCCCTGGGGATGTAGCCACTGGCTGTGTTCACAGTCCCCAGAGGCCCGGTGGGGCATAGCTTCTTTCTGAATGTTTGGGATGGATACCGAGAGCATTGTGCTCCAGGATGCTAATGCTCAGGCCAGCACAAAGTTCAGTTTATACATTTTAAAAGTCCACAGTGTATCCACCTTTCCCCAGTGAAATAAGCCCTGCCCCTGGTTTATCCGTGGTTAATGGTGCAGAGCCATCCCCAATGTCCCTGAGTTCTACCCCCAAAACTCTTCATCACTCAGCCTCTTCCTGCCGCTCTCCACTCCACCAGCACTGTGCAAACACTGACAGCCTCTGAGTCGGCTAGGTGTGTGCTCAGTCGTGTCTGACTCTGCGACCCTATGGACCACAGCCCGCCAGGTTCCTCTGTCCATGGGATTCTCTAGGCAAGAATAGTGGAGTCAGTTGGCAGGCCCTGCTCCAGGGGATCTTCCTGACCAAGGAATCGAAGCCGCATCTCTTGCTTCTACTGCGTTGGCAGGCATGTTCTTTACCATTAGCACCAACTGGCCAGATATTCACATTTGAACCCTCATTTTCACCAAGTTCTGCAAGGTATTTATACTATGACCTAGTCATACTCCCTTAATGTTTTTATGTATGAACTACAGAGAAAAGTACCTCCAAACAAGCCCATATGAGCAAACACTCATATACCCACCATGTAAAGTTCACGTTTTTCATTTTGCCCCTTTTGCTGCTTGATAAATTTTTTAAGAATGAAAACCTTACAGACAGATTGGAAGCGTTCTATGATTCTTCCCCCTGATCACACAGAGCACCGCGACGCTGAAGGCGGTGTGTGACCTTCACATGCACATGTTCTCTTTACACAGTGAGGCTGTGAGATGCTGGGTGTTGTCACCCAGCTAAACGGAGGACCTGGGATGGTTCCTTCCTGGATTTCCAGGTGGTGGACACAGGAAGGGGGTTCACAGAAGGTGGGAAAGGAAAAAAATAAGAAGATGCAAAATGATCATTAAAACAGAGAATGTCTCCAAGGGCCGCAGCTAAGGACAGACGTGGTTCTTTTGCAATCGGTGCTCCGGCAGGAAAGTGACTGGATTGAGCCTTGAAGCAGCTTCAATGTCTTCACGGGACTTCTGACCCTGCTGGCATGTCTTTTCCTATATCCAAACTTTCTCTAGAATATGATAGTCTCAGTGAAGCCAGGAAACAAAGATAACCCTGAGCTGGCCTTTGATGTGATTCTTTCTCTCCTTCAATCAATTTTATATTTGAGTTTCTAAGCTCAAAGGGGTCTTGCCATGTCCAGCAGTGAACATTCTTCAAATTCCCCAGTCATTTCAAACATTATTCTAAGGTTTTAAGATCCAACTGTTTGGCACTTTTTGTTTATCTGTCAAACATGATATTACAGGTCCTCAGCCAGTGTCACAGAGCCATACTTCCTTTGAAGGAAAAAAATGAGTCAAAATTCATTCAAGAAATATGTAACAGTTATCTGCAATGTGCAGGCTTGTGCCCATAGTGGGGATAAGACTGTGAACAAGACAATCTCTGTCTTCATAACACTTATAAACTATTCAAAGAAAAAAAAAGAATACCCAAATAGTACAGTATATCTTACTGAAGTGGAAGTGGAAGTTCTATGCAAGTGTCAAAAAAAGGCACCTAGAGTAGACACGAGAGACAGAACCTCCAAACAAGCCCTCAGGGATGGGGTGGGGTGGGAGGTGTTGGCCGGGAGAGACGCTGCTTGCACAGTGTGAGTAACCGTCAGTCCACAAGAGCATGGGACAACTCATTCCCTTGAACTTTTCCAGAAACCCCGTCAGCTCTGCTCTCTGTACCCTGACTCCTGATACTTCCTTTGACACCAGGCTTTTCATTCCTTCGTCTCCAGCATCTCATGGTGACTACAGGATGTCGCAGCATGGTGAGGACTGAAAGGATGCAGGAAGGAATGGAGAATGCCATGCATGCAGGCATGCCCAGACGCCCCCATGAGGGTGATCTCTACATGCTGGACTCATCCTGACTCTTGCCTTGCAGACTCAGCCTGAAGGAGCTAGCACCTACTTTTCTCAGCTTCCCCATCCCTTTCAAATACCGAAAGTACAGAGAGGAAAAGGAAGGGAAACACTCCCTAGAGGATGGTTCCTTCCATACCTTTTAAAGTCAGTTTTCCTGTATCATTCTCTACACTAAGCTCTCTGCTGCCTGCAATGAGCTTCTCCCTCTTGCGGAGGGCACGGCTTAGACTCCCCAGTGCTGTAATCCTGGCAAAGAAGGGAACCGTAGAGGGAGGTTGTTGTTATTCTTTCCAACTAATAGTGCTGAAAAAACTTACCTGTATGCCAAATAATGAACTTCAAACCCTATCTCATATGACATACAAAAATTCAAATGGAATGTAGACAGAAAAACAAAACTTTAAACTATAAACTTTTAGAAGCATCCATAAAAGCAAAATTGATAAATTGGACTTTCTTACAATTAAAACTGTCCTTTGACAGAGACTTTAGGGATTTAAAAGATAGCTAAATACTAGTAGAAAACTGTTCACAGATATCATATAGTTATTAAAGGGCTTATATCCAGAATATGTAAGAACTCTCACAATTCAATTATAAGGGAAGAAACAGCCCAGTTTAAAAGTTGGTAAAATATTTGAAAAGCACTTCACCAAAGAAGATATACTGATGGCAAAGGAGCACACAAATGGATGCCTGACATCATTGTTAGGGGAAATAAATTAAAACCACAATGAGGAACCACTGGACATTTATTCAAAGGGTTAAAACTAAAGAGACTGATTATATCTGGCGACTGCAAGGATGTGGAGGAACCGGAATTCTCTGTGCTGTTGGTGGGAAATGTGAAATGATACAACTTTGGAAAGTAGTTTGGCAGTTTCTTAAAAAGTTAAACATACCCTGGCTATCAAATGATCCACCTATTCCTCTCCTAGGTATTTGACCAAAATAAATGAAGATGCATGTTCATGAAGACTTGCATACAAATGTTCCTCTCAATTTTATTTCCAGCAGCTCCAAACTGAAAGCAACCCAAATATTGATCAACTGGTGAACAGATAACCCAACTGTGACACATCTCTGTCGTGGAATACTATTTGGCAATAAAAGGAAGCACATATTGATACACACATTTGGCTAAATCTCAGAATAATTTTGATGAATGATGGAAACCAAGAAAGAGAGTATATTCTGTGTGATGCCATTTATAAAAAAAATATTGAAAGTATAAAGCAATCTATGTGATAGAAAGCTGATCAGTGGCGCCCTAGGGTGGAGAAGAGGATCACAAATGGAAACAATAAAACTTGTGGGGGTTCTGTGGCCATTTTTGTTGCTGGTGATGGTTGGTGGATGTATATATTTGCTATAATTTGTCAAGTTGTACTGTTTAAATATGTGTGGCTTCTTGTATATCCATTATATTTCAGTTCAGTTCAGTCGCTCAGTTATGTCTGGCTGTTTGCAACCCCATGAAGTATAGCACGCCAGGCCTCCCTGTCCATCACCAACTCCCAGAGTTTACTCAAATTCACGTCCATTGAGTCGGTAATGCCATCCAACCATCTCATCCTCTGTCGTCCCCTTCTCCTCCTGCCTTCTATCTTTTCCAGCATCAGGATCTTTTCCACTGAGTCAGTTCTTCACATCAGGTGGCTAAAGTATTGGTGTTTCAGCCTTAGCATCAGTCCTTCCAATGAATATTCAGGATTGATTTCCTTTATATTTCAATAAAACTATAAACAAAATGAAACACTGGCCCCAGAGAGCTGAGATGCCTATGAAAGGGATGATTTCAGTGAGCCCAGACTCTTGCATCTTCCCCTACATAGAAAAGCACCAAGTCCCTTAACTTGGGATATCTGGTTTTCTTTTGTTAACAATAATCGTTTCATGTTCCAACTACCTGCCCTTGATTGCAGAACTCCTGTATATCCTGAGCTCCTCCCTCACCTCCTTGGAGCATTCTCTCAGGGTTACTTGAGATGCTGCCTCTCAGGCTTGAAATCCTCAATTCCTGCCAATTAAAATTTAACTCTCAGACTTTAAAAATGGTCCACATTAAAAAAAAATCTCAAAAAATCATAACTCTGAAAACAAACAAACAAAAACCCCAAACCCCCAAGAACAAAATAAAACAAAAAAGAGCATAAAAACAGACCATGAAGCAACCCAGTGGGATTTGCATTGGGTTCCCAGAGACGGAGGAGCCTGGTGGGCTGCCGTCTGTGGGGTTGCACAGAGTCAGACACGACTGAGCAGCAGCAGCAGCCGCATAAGGGTGGGAAGTGGGGGAGGGCAGGGCTATAGAGACTAGACACAAAGGTACTTGGGCCAGCCACAAGGCTAGGGATAGTGGGGCTGGAGACTTTAGGACCAGCAATAAGGATTGCCACTTTGACAGAACTCTGTGAGGGCTTAGACAAAAGTCAGGGAAGTCAGAAAGTTTATTTCAGGTGGCCTGGTGGCTATCAACTCAGAAATTAAAATTCTGCTGGCAAAGCCGGTCCAACACGCCAGGCCAGGAAGTTCTCTACATGGTTAGGACTCAGCAGGCGGGGCCCCCAAACTTTGCCAGTGCTAATCAGGGCTGCCCGAGTCCTCTGCTCTGTGCCCCTCCTCCGGCTCTGACATCATCCTCAGGTGGCCCAGGCCCTGGGGGTGGTGGGGGAGCCTGCTTTGAAGCAGGGTCCTGATTGTGCAATCAGAGATAATTGGCTTCTAGTCTGGTCTGCTTCTCCTCCGGCCCAGCCAGGAAAAGCTGCCTCCTTTGTTTTTAGCGCCACGTTCCTCACTGTCAGCTGCGGCCCATTTTCGTCTCCTCCATCCTCCTGCATCTTCTCTCCCCGACTCCACGTAGCTCTCCACTCGGATCCGGGCTGCTGACCATCCACTTTCTCCGCCTGGCCCTCTGCCTCTCTGTGGACAGTGTGTCCTCATAGAGCCCCCTCCAGATAGGCTGCTGGTCACCCTTGGAAATCCTGCCCCCTTCTGCTATCTTTCCTGGGCAAGACGGTGGCTCCTTTCTGTTCCCCTTGAAGGGTAGTACCAGAGCATCTCCTGCTCCAGACTATTTAAAAATCTATCCCCCTGTTTTCTCTTACCAGAAGGTCAGCTTCCTGTGGGCTAGCCTTACATTAGCTCCTGTCTAAGCCCCAAGAGCCTTGAATCACTGAAAATGTCACTAGGCTTTGGGCAGAATCCTAAGTAAAGCAGAACGACTCATTCAGGAAAAAAAAAATGAGGAAAAGAAGCCAAGGCTGCAGTGACTTTACACATCAATAAGACATATGTATGAAGCTGTCTGAGTTGTTAATGATACACTGTGAACATCCAATACCGCTGGGGACAAAGCACCTTACTCATCACTAATGAATACGATACGCAGAATGGGAGATGGCTCGCAACCCTTTTCAGCCGCCTTTGATAATACAGCTCCTGCACCAGCCCCACCACAGAATGAAAACCTCCACCTGAATTGTATCAACGCAAATCACAGGCGCTGCCTGCAGCCTAACGTGTTATAACTTATCTGTTGGACCAACACAAAGATACCCCATTATCAGCCTTGTGCACTTAATTATTATTAATAAGCCCCCCCAGGCCAGGCCTAAGACCTCCCAAATCCTGCTCACACAACCAGCCCCTCAGCCCACTAACTTCCCTTGTGCAGGCTTAACTAGGGAGAAGGGGCCCCAAATAGGCCTGAGGGTCTAGGAAATGAAAGCCACATAATCACACAAGGATGCTCTTCTGTGGCGAGCTGCGGTCCTCTGGGGGAAACCTCCCCGGGAGTGCTGGGAGGGGGTGTGGGGGGGTGCATTTGCCTCCCTGCACTTGTTCCTTGGGGCAGCGGAAGCAGAAGAAAGAGGAAGGCTGGGTGGCCCCCCGTGGGACACACTCTCAGCCCTGTGTTCCTGTTCTGCCCTACCAGCCCCTAAGCCTCTGTTCTGACGCGTCTCCCACGTCTGCTCCAGCCTGGTCCTCTGCTGTCTTTGCTCCACTGGGCGCCCAGTGAAGTGTCACCAAGACAAAGGAAGATGACACAACATCCTGCTATTAGCATGGCCCAGGTCACCTGGGCTGGGAGGGTGCAGAGAGCCCCTACTGCTGGATGGGCAGAGACCAACCAGCAAGCGTCTCTGGCTCCTAGCTGTGTGCTTAATCTGAGTCGCTTTCCTTTAGCTGGATTTTCTACGGTATTGCTTCTGTTTCCAGACCCACCTTCATTTCCTGCATCTCGTTCCAACTCCACATTTGACCAAAATGTACCAGTTCTCTCCCTTGATTGAATAATAGCCTCATGCTCATTTGAGAATCAAGTGAAATATACAGAACTGCACAATCTCTAGCAGGAAACTTCTGGAAGAACTGCTCTGAGAGAGGTTGCTCTCCCCAGCCAGCCTGACTCACTGTGACTCATTTTCCTCCTGGTTAGGGAGCAGCACCCAAGACCCATGTTTAATAGTTCTTCAAACACTATTCAGGCTTCCCAGGTGGCGCTAGTGATCAAGAGTCTGCCTGCCGATGCAGGAGAAAAAGAGATGTGCATTTGACCCCTGGGTTGGGAGGAGAACATGGCAATCCACTCCACTGCCTGGAGAAGCCCATGGGCAGAGGGGCCTGTAATTCAGTTCATAGGGCTACACAGAGTAAGACACAACAGAAGCAACTTAGCATGCACGCATGCATGCACACGCTATTCATAATAATATTCATAACAACAAACGGCAACTGAAGTGCTATTTAGCCTGCTTGCTACTGAGGGCCTCAGGGCAGGCGCAGTGGCTTTATGACTAATAAAGCCATTGTCTGGTCTGCAGCTGGTTGACCAGAAGTCAACCCCATGCCCCTATTCCCATGCTGTTTTCCCTTCCACAGCATTAGAGGCAGTCATGGTATTACCCTCTTGCCTTCCACAGCTGTGCTCTTTCCTAACAGCTGGAAGAGATCAGGCTCAGTGTCCAGAGGGAAGAATGGCTTTCCTCTCATGTGTGGAAACACTCTCCTAAGGTGATCCCTGCCCAGTCGCCCAGTCAAATGTTCTATGTGGCAGATCACCAGCACTGCCCTCATAATTCCCGCAACAACTCAGGGGACAGAATGTGTTGTTGTGGTTCAGTCTTTCAGTCGTGTCCGACTCTTTGCGACCCCATGGGCTACAGCACACCAGCCTTCCCTGTCCTCCACTATCTCCCAGAGTTTGCTCAAACTCATATCCATTTGAGTCGGTGATACCAACCGACCATCTCATCCTCTGTCATTCATTTCTTCTGTCTTCAGTCTTTCCTGGCATCATCCAATGAGTTGGCTTTTCATATCAGGTGGCTAAAGTATTGGAGCTTAAGCTTTAGCATCAGTCCTTCCACTGAATATTCAAGGTTGATTTCTTTTAGGATTGACTGGTCTGACCACCTTGCTGTCCAAAGGACTCTCAAGAGTCTTCTCCAACACCACAGTTTGAAAGCATTAATTTTTCACGGCAATAGGGCTCCCAAAATACAGATGCAAAGACTGAGCCGTGCAGAGCTAATGGCCCGGTAGACCACAGCAGGGCATATGCCCTCCTCCTCAGCCACCTGTCTCCTTTTTCTACTCTGCTGACTCCCTCTACCCCTATTGTCTCTGCAAATAGCAACACCAAACGCAGACTCCTTTTTACTTAGCAAAAAAAAGTGAAGAATAAGTTATCTTCAAACTTCAAGAGAAACAGAGGTAAGCAGAATGTAATAACCCAGGCTGGAGGTGTGCCATCCACAGCAGCTGCAGAATTCCATGGTGGGGAACAAAAGCAATATTGACCAAGAAATATCACGTTACCCTTTGCAGGCCCATTTTGAGAGTCTGCTTCTCACCCATATTTATTCAGGAGATCAAAGAGTCTATCCACTTAGGATGAGAAACTCATTCCTGACACCTGCCGATGCACAGGGATGTGGTGTCTGAGGCTGAGCGAAGGAGACAGGTGAGAAGAATTTGTCCAGCAAACAGTAAAACATGTGTGGTTTCTCTGGAGGAGGGAAAGAGGATAAAGGAGAGAGGGGTAGGGGTCTCGTACATTGGAAAATACATCAGAAATGTAGGGTATGACTTGATTTTGAAGGACCTAGAATGTGTAGGCTTTAGGTATTGGTTAAGGAAACCCTGTGTGTGTGTGTGTGTGTGTGTGTGTGTGTGTGTGTGCATGAGCACACAGTTGGTACAGAGGATGATATTTTGTGGGGGTGTCTTAGGGGATATCATTTTTAGTAAAAGAGAATGGTCATCAGAAACCTGCCTTTACAAAGGCTACCTATTTTGGAAAAACAATTATAACTGATGCCCTCAAAAATTTGCATATTTCCAAGACCAAAAGGCCAAAAGTACCATTAATGTGAAGGATGATTTTGTCACACTAGTTTAGGGCCCATTTAACAACAGGAAGCTTTTTTTTGTGTGGAAATGTTCCAAAAAGAGAAAGAGAGAGAATTATTTTTTACAGAGCATTTGGTTGAGCCTCTCTTGGAAAATGTTTCTAATTCTTGACTTTTCCTAATGAGTTCAAGCTTGATCAACTATTCTGTCTGAAAAAAGCATTTATTCTTTGGGGCTGGTAAGGATGCTTCTTCGGGATAAATGGTGTTCTTACACTGTTTATTCATTTTTTTTTTTAACTCTACTTAAAATTGAGATTTACATTACTCTGGAATTTGCTGAAATCCAAAGAACAATAATTCAATCCTTTTGCTATTAAATATGCTAATATGTTTTGCTTATTTGTTTGTTTTACATAAGGAGGGTTGTGTTCATGCGTGCGAAGTCATTTCAGTCCTGTCTGACTCTCTGAGAGCCAATGGACTGTAACCCACCAGGCTCCTCTGTCCATGGGATTCTCCAGGCAAGAATATTGGAGTGGGTTGCCATGCCCTCCTCCAGGGGATCTTCCCTACCCAGGGATCAAACCCACATCTCTTAAGTCTCCTGCATTGGCAGGTGGGTTCTTACCACTAGTGCCACTTGGGAAGCCCAAGGAGGGTTGATAGATGAAGAAAAGGTATATCAAGGAGTTGCAGATGTCTTCCACCAATTAGGAGCTTTGTCTGAGTGAATAAAATGCTGGCTTTGATCCCTGCCAGATTCCTAGCACTGAGCTCTGTGTATCCCCAGTTCCCATTTCCTGCTGCTGTGTGAACTCTCTCTGAACTCCACGGGGCATGAGAGAGGCCCCAGTCTTGGTCTGCAGGGAGGCTTACTGCAGCATCACATTCTACCTCCCCCCAACCCCCACCCCCGCCCCCGGGAAAAGACCAAGCATGCACTCATCTCCTGTTCCTCCCCTTTCCACTGAGGGTGAAGTTTCACACTTTAGCAGCAAACTGCACTTTCTAGCAACATCAGAAGCTCTTAGCATGCCAGAAAAATCGACCTCCATTTAAAGTGGGAACAGTCTAGAGAGGTTTGCAAATAGCAAGTTAAATGCACCAGGCAGTTAAAACATAGATTCTTTCACAGAGTCCTCTGTAGTAAAGTGGGCTTCCCTGGTGGCTCAGTGGTAAAGAACCCTCCTGCCAATGCAGGAGACACAAGAGATGTGGGTTCGATCCCTGAGTCAGGAAGATCCCCTGTAGGAGGGCATGGCAGCCCTCTCCAGTTTTCTTGCCTAGAGAATCCCATGGACAGAGGAGCCTGGTGAGCTTTGCAAAGAGTCAGACATGACCAAAGCAACTTAGCAGACACACATGGTCTTGCTACAGTAATAATTAAGCAAAATGTGAAAACAAGGAAACAAAATAGTTCCCCTTCTATGAGAGTTTGCTGAGGGTAGAGACAGCATCATATCCATCCTTGCATGAATCAGTAGCATCGGTGGTCCCGTGAGCACTCATGGGACTCACTGTGTGCCATGTTATAGTAATTAATCGAAGCCTCACACCAGCCTAATGAGGTGCAGGCTCTGTTGCTATTCTCACCATATGACTGAGGTCACTTGGTGTTGACCAGCAAGAAGTAGAGCTGGAATTTGAACCCAATGTATCTGCCTCCAGAACACAGGCTTTTATGAAAGAGCCCTGTAGAGGTACTTGTTGAAGATAGAGATGTTAAGAAGCAGGTTGGCTTTGAAATAGGAATGGTTAATTAGAAGAGGTGAGGCAGGTTAGGTGGATTCTTTAATGGGAGCTTCTGATATTTTAGAGCCTGTGGAAGTGGGGATGTGACTGCTATTGGTCTGATTTCCCATGTGAATGTCGACTAGAGTTTTCAGGGACACAAGCGGGACGAAGGCTCTTCTCACTGATCAGTCAAGGTCAGCCTTTTATATATTCCATACAAATGAAATAATGGAGAGCAGATGTGATTCTCCTGAGGTGACCGGGGGAGTCTTAGCAAGAAGGAAAAGAGGAAACAGCGTGAGATAAAGGCAAGAGTGTGTGAACTTGAGACGCTGTCCCGGGAAGCACGATCGCATGACTCCAGGAGGTGGCGGTAGGGGGCAGGGGGCTGCAACAGGAAGGATGGTCTCCATCCTGGGCTGGCCTTTTCCCCGGAGTTGCACCACCTACCATATTGTTCTGCCCCAGCATCGTTCACTCTTGCCTGTGTATCCACCCCCACAAAATGCACACGTTCTTCTCTCTCTTGCTCTCCTTCATCCTTTGGACCAGGTCCTGGGTACACAGTACTGGGCCCAACAAGTATTCAGATGCTACTGGACAACACAGCCTTCCTCTGGGTCCCTTGGTCCTCTCTTGACAAGGACAACCCCAGCCCTTCTGAAGCCCTGGCCTTCTTGTCTCTTGCAGACCTCAACACAGTGACTCTGTGCCTTTCCCCAGTCCCACTTTTCCTGGGCTCTGCTTCAGCACATATGACCCATCTTCATCATCTCTGCTCCTTCTCCTCCCCGTGTTTCTCACCACAGCCCCTCAGCTGTCCAGCTGTTGTAACCACTACTCCAAGTCCCTAGCATTAGAGGACTAAGTGGGTTAGACTCAGACTCTTAGCCCACCAGGCTCCTCCATCCATGGGATTCCCCAGCCAAGAATATTCGAGTAGGTTGCCACTTCCTGCTCCAGAGGATCTTCCCGACCCAGGGATTGAATCTGTATCTCTTGTGTCTCCTGCATAAGCAGGTGGATTCTTTACCAGTAGCACCACCTGGGAAGCCACTGACTCTTGTTAGAGCAATTAAATAACAATCATAGTACAGACCACACGGAGTGACTGATAAGATTATACAGTCACATATTGAATAAACTCTCCATAAGCAGTAGTTATTAGTATTATTAATATTGCTTTTCTCTTGTTTCACCTCTGTCCCAATCCATTATGCCGTCTACCAGAAGAATAATTTCTCAACATGATGTTCCGCCAACACAGCTTCACTAAGTTAAACCACATAGGTTTCCAAAATGTTGAATAAATAAAATCAAAACTCTGCAGCCCGGCACTCAGTATCTTCTTGTTAAGTCCCTGCATCTAAGCATCTTTCTTCAGCTCTAGTCAGAATGATTGGTCTATGGCTCCCAGGACCTGTGTCGGTGCCAACACGGCTACCTGCAAAGCTTTGGACGGGAGCCTAGACCTGCTCAAAGCAGCCGGACCCGACTGGAACTTCTTTAACTTCCTCTGATCCTGTTTTGGGGTGTCCCAGGTGGCGCTCGTGGTAAAGAACCAGCCTGTCAATGCAGGAGATGCAGGAGACATGGGTTAGATCCCCGGGTTGGGAAGATCCCCCATAGGAGGGCATGGCAACCCACTACAGTATTCACATTTTATCTTTTTGTTAGTATTGCTCACTTAATGCTATCTACTCACTGTCCTTTTTTATTTTTATCTCTATGCTATAAAACTGTATATGTATGGGATTTGGTTTTACTCACATCTGTCACCCTGTCCATACACAGCACACAGTGGGCTCTGGATGCTCTTTGTTAAATATAAGTGATGCTTGTCTCTACTGAAAACTTCAGTGGTTGATGACCCAAGCAGAGCTGTGAAGGAGGTATGGAAGGGAGAAGCGGGTGAGCGTAGCAGAGAGCTGTTGACAGAGACAATCTGATGGCTCAAGACACCGACCGAGCCCTTTTCCTCCGTGATTGTCTGTCTGTATGACACAGCCAGGCAGAAACCACTAGAGTCTTTTCACACTCCTGGACCATCCATCCTTCAACATGACTGTGAAGCCAGGCACGAGTCACGTCAGCTCCTGTGCTCAGACATGGTCAGGAGGCACATGTCAGCCACGTGAGTACTGAACATCTGCTCCATGGGGTGGCTTAAGCAGGTGAGTCCAAGTACGGAGCACAGCTAGTCTTGGAGGCATGCCTGAAGGAGGACGGCCCAGCCTATCTATTTGCCAGACAGAATGACGGATGACTTTTGAGCAGTTACCTACAGTGGCTGGGCTAGGGATGGTCTCGCTGGTCACCAGGCCCATTTCTCCCTGCAGGGCTCACACAGTACACACTGTAAAGCTCCCTTCCACTTAGAACACTGTCCGTGATTTTCCTGGGTACAGTGTGGTCAGGATAACATGTGGTTCCAGGCCGAGCTCTCTCTCCCACCCTCTGTGGTCAGATGGGTGGACTTGAAGTGCTCAGATCTGCCGCCTGCCAACTGCAACATGGAGAATCAGAGTAACTAATACACTGTTGAAAGCATTTGCCCAAATCTCATCTCTGCTGAACCCCAGAGTAAATGTGGCATAAAGCAGGGAACAAGCCCCCTGTGCCCTTCTTTGTGAGGAAAGGGATGTTCAGGTGACTCGGCCTGAATCCTACAATTGGAAGCTGGGAGTGACCGTGTGCTTATCTGTCCATGTTGCCACGCTCCGTCTCCTAAGGATGGGAACTGCTCTTGGCCACTGTTGCTGTTATTTTCTCCCCAAGACGGACATTCTTCCTCTGCGGCACTGCCTGCCACTCCGTCTTATAAGACACCACGTCGTTGCTCTTCTTACGAGGCAGGAAGCGGGAGGAGAGGAGGGAGGCAGAGAGCTCTTGAGACTCCACCACGTGAAGATGAAGGAGCGCGTGCTGTTTTGTCTGGTCCTTGTTGTGCATCTCAGAGTGAAGAGATGCTACTTAGTCAGGGTCTGCCTGCCTTCTTGTATCCCGTCCTTCCCTCTCTCCTGACGAGAGGACTTTCAGGGGAATTTCAAGAAGCGGATGCAAGGAGGATTGACATCCTTTTCCTCACATGAAGGACACTTCAGCGGCTGGAAGAACAGGGGAGAAATGGCAGCCGCCTCTGCTTAGCTGTGCTCTTCCTTGGGGTGGTTGCCTGGGACTACTGAGGGTCCCCCTCTCCCTCCCACCTGCTTGACAGAAGCCTCGAGTCTAGCCTGGCTTGTGCCCAAAGGGGAAAACACACCAAAGCTTCCAGGAACATGGTGCCCTTCTTTCTCCACAATTATGGGTTTCATTCCTTCCGGTGAGCTTCCCTCGTGGCTCAGTTGATAAAATAGCTCATCTGCCAGTGTAGGAGACCCGGGTTTGATCCCTGGGGCAGGAAGATCCCCTGGAGCAGGAAATGGCAACCCACTCCAGTATTCTTGCCTGAGAAATCCCATGGACAGAGGAGTCCGGTGGACTGCAGTCCAGAAGGTTGCAAGAGTCAGACACAACTAGAGACTAAACCACCACCCATTCCTTCAGGTAGAGGGTGTACTGATTTCAAATGCCTCCAAATCCGTAAGTAATGGTAACTGGACTAGATCTGGCATGAATGGACCTACCGAGAACATCCTGCTGTGAGCTCAGGGAAGCCTTCGCTAAGCATCCCGACCCACCAGCGGCCTTCAGCATGGCAGCTGGCACACAGTCAGTGCTTCATAAATGTTCATTCAGTGAATAGAAGAGTTTGATTATGGTCCTACTTCCTATAAATGTATATTTATCAGCTGATATCCAATCCCACTACCAATAGATTGAGACAAATGGCCAAATGTCTATTTTCTAACAACTGCAACTCATTTTGTATGTTCTTTGTTAATGGGCAAGTAAGAGATGGTTCTATCATTTTCTAGCAGGAAAAAGGAGCTATGGGTCTAACTTCAAGCAATAAATCAAAAACAATACTCAGACATCTGGGGGAGAGACAAAGGGACATTAGCAAAACAGAGAAATGAATTAATTCAAGTTTCTGGGAGACAGGAAGAAACTCCTTCTTGGGTATCTAAGCAAGAAAAATCCTTGCCTCTTAGCAACAGTAGAAGACCAGATGGGAACTGAGTCTTCAGGTGGTCCACAGGGACTGGCAGGAAGTGGAGGTAAGACCATGTGAGAATTCATCTTAACAAATATGTTTTGGTTTCCTCAGTTATGCTGGCCTGATTCTTTAGGGGAGAAACAAAGAGTGATCAGAGCTCTGTTCACCAGTATCTGAAAGCAACAGGAGGAATAGATGCATCTACCACTAATTAATCTAAGGCTGTGATTCACGACAAGCTGTCCACTAGAATTATCGAGTGCACTGGGCTTGCAAGAGAAAGGTATTTTGTCAAGGTGGGAAGTGGCTGTCTATGATGGGTCAGTGAAGAGAGGCAGAATTTACTTAAGCTTTTGAAACTAAGTATCATGTTAGCTGGAAATGATGGAAGCAGAAGATAGGAGATTATAGCAAGGGGAATGGTTTCATAGTAAACCAGAGAAAGGTAATTATTAAATTATTCAGTAAAAGAAGTGGGTATAGAAGGGGAGAAAAGGTTTTATTGAAAAGAATACTAGAAAGTTTGGTAGGGCCACATTGTTGAGGGTTTTAAGTGTGAGGCTGATGTGTTTATGTTTCATTCTGAATGCAATAAAGAGCCACGGAAAGCTTGTGAACATAAGAGTGAATGGACACTTCTCTATCCATTCCTCTGCTGAGGGACATTTACATTGCTTCCAGTTCTGGCTGCTGTAACTACTGCTGCTATGAACACGGATGCATGTATCTTTACAAATTATGTTTTTCTCCAGATATATGGCCAGGAATGGGATTGCCGGTTCATATAGTAGCTCTATTTTTAGTTTTTTAGACGACGTGGCACATATATGTAGGCTTCCGTGGTGGCTCAGATGGTAAAGAATCTGCCTGCAAAGCAGGAGATCTGGGTTTGATTCCTGGATTGGGAAGATCTCCTGGAGAAGGGAATGGCACACACATACAAAGGAATGTTGCTCGGCCATAAAAAGGACAAAGTAATGACATTTACAGCAACATAGGAGTAGGCAGTGGCAACCCACTCCAGTATTCTTGCCTGTAAAATCCCATGGACAGAGAAGCCTGCTGGGTTATGATCCTTGGGGTTGCAAAGAGTCAAGATAAGACTGAGCATAGCGCAAAGCCAGCAACATGGATAGAGCTAGAGATGGCCATGCTTCATGAAGTAAATCAGACAAAGACAAATGCCATATGATAACAGTTACAGATGCAGAAAATAAACTTACGGCTCCCGGGATATAGCAGGGTGAGGGAAAACTGGGAGATCAGAGTGGACATATATACACTACTAAACAATAACTAATAAGGGTCTACTGTATGGCACAGGGAAGGCTACTCAACACCCTGTAATGACCTCTACAAGAAAGAACCTAAAACACAGTGGATATGTGCTTAGCTGCTTTACTTTGCTGTACAGCAGAAACTAACACAGCACTGTAAATCAACTATGATCCAGTAAAATTTTAGGGGAAGAAACGAGTGAAGAGACAAAACCTGAATCTTAGGAAGATAACCCTAAAGACAATGGGCAAGCTACACTGCCAGAGGAAGGGTCTGGACATAGGAAAACCACACGGAAGGTGAGGCAGGACCAGGAGGCTTGGAGGCCATGCAGCGCATTGGGAGGGGTCCGGCTGAACGCCAGAGCAGACGGGCAGGCTGAGGCTGTTGACTGAATGTGAGGATAAGGGAAGAAGTAGTGGAGGAAAATTCTAGGGGCTGGAGCCATGGTGATAAGGGGAAGGAGGAGGATGGCATTAAAAGTCGGGGGAGAAGAGAGAGTAAGTTCATGCTAGGTGAGCTCAATATTTCTTGTAGTGTAAGGGCTGGAGTCTTGAGAAGAAACAAGGAAACAGAGAAGGGTTTGAGAGAATTAAAAATAATGAATATTAGGGGGAGCTTCCTGTGAAGAAGGCTGAGCGCCGAAGAATTGATGCTTTTGAACTGTGGTGTTGGAGAAGATCCCTTGGACTGCAAGGAGATCCAACCAGTCCATTCTGAAGGAGATCAGCCCTGTGATTTCTTTGGAAGGAATGATGCTAAAGCTGAAACTCCAGTACTTTGGCCACCTCATGCGAAGAGTTGACTCACTGGAAAAGACTCTGATGCTGGGAGGGATTGGGGGGCAGGAGAAGGGGAGGGGACAATCAAGGATGAGATGGCTGGATGGCATCACGGACTCGATGGATGTGAGTCTGAGTGAACTCCAGGAGTTGGTGATGAACAGGGAGGCCTGGTGTGCTGCGATTCATGGGGTCTCAAAGAGCCGGACATGACTGAGCGACTAAACTGAACTGAACTTTGTGAGTTTAATAGGGGATGAATTCAAGAAGGAAAAGTAAGGAAGTCCTATCCGATATTCTAAAGATCTGTTTCAGTCTGAATTTCAATACCTGATTGTGATCTGTATTTGCTGGCAGACCTTCCCTCCTGTGGTTGGCCGGCACCCCACCAGGAGAATGTTGACTCCTGGAGTTATGCCCTCTCTCCTCCAGCACCCAAATGCCTCATGGCTCATCTCAAGAGAGTCTCACCAACTGTACCTCACTAGAAGAGCCTCCCCAGATTTCACAGCTTCTTGTATAACTCGTTGCAATTTGTAAAGCAAGGTTTAGGATACAGGGTATTGAAAGAATGAAAAGAGTACCAAGGTCAACACCTTAATTTCCTGACCTTTACAAATATCAAGGTTCTGATTCTCCTAGACCCCAATACCCCCAAGAAATTAGAGGCCTCTTCACTTAAGTGCAGATAGATGTTGTAAAGAGAAGACCAGGACCATGTGGTCTTGGTAAATACCTTATAAGGTATTAAGGTCTAGTAAATACCTTATAAGGTGTTAAGTTGCTGATACCCAATTCTAATGATGGCAGCCCTGTGGAAAGAGATTTACATTATATCATTTCCAACTACAAATGTGAGCGTGGACAATTCAATGATGCACTGGGCAAAAACTCTGGGAGTTCCACTCCAGGCTGACCATTCACTGGCTGAGTACCCCTAGAAACATCACTCGGCTTTTCTCCGACTCTGGCTGCTTGATGGAGCAAGGGGGCTAATGATGGCCAGTAACTGCCTGCTTGATAAAGACCATGGGGATGGCGGCGATGTGCTGGCCTCTAGAAAAGACCCTTTCTCTAGGAAGGGAAGGTCATGCCAACAAGAGTGCAGAGTTGCTCACTATCACAGCTCCGTTCCCCACCCTGGGCTGTCTGTGCTAAGCTGGGGGACTCACTGACCAGGCCTCTTAGGACAATAGGGCTGGAGCCCATGTTTGGTATAGACAAGGGGGCAGTCATGCTTGAGCTTAAACATCTAAAAAAAGCTATCAAATTTGTCAGCCGTTCCCCTCCTGACCTCTGCTGAGTGCTGAGAGGCGGCAGTGCCTCCACGGCTGGCAGGAGCAGGATGAACGGAGCATACTTAAATAAACGATTCCATGGCAGCCCCATCAAATATTAAAGGAACCAGCTCCCTCCATCAGCAGTGGGGCTTGGGACCCCATCCCCGAGAGTCAGGGCTCCCAGCCTCTGCCTCACACGTACTTGGAACAGCTTGTCAGAGAGATACTTTTGTTTCTGAGGTTGTCATCCTTGGCCTGAATTGCTGAGCCATTTTCCATAGGAAGGCTCTGCCTTCAGCACCCCAGACAGAGCACAGGGTGTGGGGGCGGGGGCAAGGCCAGCTTGCTGACCATTCGAAAGGGAGAGGGACCCACGAGGAAGAGCAGGGTGGCAGTGGGTCACAGGGGCTTTGAGGAGTGTGAGATTTTGATAGGCTGGAGGACATAGCTGAGATGGCTGGATCCAGGCTGCCCAGCACCTGGAGGAGGTGGCAGCTAGAGAAGGGCGGTGCCATTGGAGCAGAGAGGGAGATGAGAAACGCCGCCCGCTTCACAATCTGGAGAGCCCATCGCCCGGGCAGGAGGAAGGCCAATTCTGATTATAAACAGCATTTACTTGGACAGCAGCAAGCGAGCGTGGTTTGTAAAACAGCATGATAAAGCCTATCTGGGGTGGCTCTGAGGGGATTAAATGAAGGAATACGCATATGTGATCAGATGGTTTGCCTAACATGCACAAAGGCCCTGCCTGACCCACCCCCCGAGGCTGCATAGGTGACCCCAAGGCTGCCTGAGCATATCCTATCAGCTCGGTAAGCCTGTGGTCTCAATAGCAGACATCCAATCTGAATCCAAGTCTCAGTTCAGAGGAGGCTCATGTGAGATCAAACCACAGTCATCCTGGGGACTGTATGATGGGGGCCGGGGTGGACATCGAGAACGAGTAAACTAACGGCAATGATTAAAGAGACCAAGGCAATTCCCCACAGCATTGAAAAGGGGACTGTACAGAACCTGCTTGCTCAGAGAAGCCCATCCCTGCACAGAGTGTAGCAGTATACGAGACTAAAGCTGCTGCCTCCAGGAGGGACTGAGGCTGCCCACCTGCTCAGCCTCCTTTCGGGCCAGGCCTAGGTGGGCAAACTCCTTTGTCACCTCTCTAAACCCTCAAGGTGGCCCCCGGGAAGCGTGTCTTGGGCAACTCCCTCTTCACCCACTCTCCCCACCCCACAACATACACATGTAAGGAAACAGCTTCACAGATCTATCAGCTTTCTGCTAGAGGCAAACGGAAGATAGTTACACCCACTAAGGTGGACTGGACGCTGGCCGTCTGCTGGGCACTGTGCTAATGCCCATGTGGACGTCACCAGACCCTCCAACAACCCCGGGACACTGGAGAGGAAGCCCAGGTTCACAGAAGTTATGAAGCGTGCCCACATTGACACAGATGCTAAATGGTGAGGTTTAAACCCAGGACTTCGGAGCCTGAGCTGTCAGTCACCGCATCAGTAAATGTTAGTGTTTCAGGGATCTGAACCCACGGCGGCACTCTTGACACTTCTCACTCCTCAAGCTCTAGCAATTGCTGTGCATGGACATGGTTTAAGTGTCCTCTTTAAAAAGTGAAGGCTTTCACTTGGCTGTCTCAGCAGCGCACCGAATGCAGGATCCAAGCCGCCTTACCAGGCCCTAGGATCCCCGCCTGCCCTAGCACCCATTCTGCAAGTCTCTGCAAAGCTGCTGGAGCATCTCATAAAGCTTCCTCTCCTCGCCTTAGCCTCCTCAGTTCGTCCAAGCTCACAAGAACCTCCGATGGATCCTATGGTCCTCATCATGAAAGTGAGAGGGTCCCTTCCTTAAGAGGCATTCGTGTTGGATGGCAGCAGAGCTGGGTAAGAGGCTCTGGAGAAGAACAGGGCATGCCATCAAGAAGCCAGCAGTCCCCGCCAGGGAACCTTCTCCTAAGGCAGTGGCTTCTGAAACTATTCCAAAAGTTTTAATAATTCATTAACCCCAGAGGGGAAAGAAAAAAACTCTGAAAGAGGAAAACAAAGATCTAATGGGCCTCAGAGACTTCTACACGATTGGCAAAGGTTGTTTTTGCGTTCAGTTGCCTGAGTGCAGGAAGATGGGGGCCGGGAGGAGGGAAGAAGAACGTGTTGGCTTCAAAAACAGCACATCTTTTAAAGGGAAAACAGCCTGTAATGACAAGCCTGTACCCCCTGAGTCTGTACCGCTCGTCAGTGTTTATAAAGAGCTTTCATAAACAGCTACACTGTGATCTTTAAAAGAAGAATGGGGAGAACACTGCGGTTTTAATTAACCTAATTTTTCAGATGAGGAAACTGAGTCTTCCAGAGCTCAAGGGTTTGCCAACCACCCAAACCTGTATTCAGCCCCTCACCAGGCAGGTCAATGACGTCCTCGAACACTCCTGTGTTTGCTCCATCACAGGAGGTCTCGGGACATCTAAAGAGAGCAGTGGGGAGATGGAGAAGGGGGCGCTGGTCTGGAGTTCTCTGGATCTCAGCACAAATCTCAGCTGAGCTTCCCAGGGGTTTAAAAAAAAAAAAAGACCCCAGAGCTTCTGAACACCCTCCTTTCCCACCAGTACCAGAAGCAGGGGTGAGGTCTCCTGGGAATAGATCACATCTACTCTTGACCTTCCAGAGGGCCTCAGCGATTCTCACATGAAGCAAACAGCATCCTTGTTCATGCTTAAGAGAAACAGAGACAGAGGTTTAATGCACAATCTGCTAAGTAGTTGGTAGTTGGTTGACATTTTTTGTTCCACAAGCGGTTACTACCTTGGAGTTCAGAAGTCCAGCACTATGTAACCTTCCCAAACATTCTTCAGAATCCAGTGCCACTCAGCACATGAGGAGCAAAAGGGGCTCAGACACCACTTCTGATTCCTTTCTCACCTCCTCTGCTGTGACCAATTCCTATCAGTGCCCCAGAGGAAGAAGGAATGGCTGTCTGCCTTTTGTTCTGTGATTCTTTTTGAGAGTGAGAGCCCTCATCCTCATCTGAGGGCTTGCGGCATTAGGCACGTGCATGCCCACTTCAAGCCTGCAGAAGTCCTTTCAGAAGTTGCTTCACCAAAACGTGTCCTCCCAAGAGGCTCCAGCACCAAGATGCAGGACGCCCAATTGTCAGCACCCTTTCCATCCCCACCCTCCCCGTCTTGCTGTGGACTCAGGGTCACCCCTCCCCTCGCCGCCTCCCTCTGAGTGGTCTGTTTTGACTCCCTTCCTGTTCCAGAGACATCCCTGCAGTAAATCGGAGGGTGTGAATGTGCTAATGCAGGTAAATTGTAATTAATTTCCCTCTAATTGATGCGTAGGACTACCTAGGCCCCTCATTTTCTTCCCTTCATTCCTTTATAAATATATGATTTGACAGGTTAATTTGAAAGCAAAAGTTAGATTCTTTACAGCCATCTAAGCAGAAGCCCCAGAACGCAATTTGCTGTCTAGCTGTGGGAAGCATAATAAAAGGGTTGAAGTCAGGTTATCCTTTTTTTTTATCGTCATTTAACTAATTTAATCTTTTCCCCCTTCCTACGGTAATGAAATATTCATCTCACAGCCTGAACACCTCGGCAGCCATTGGCGGGGGAGCAGGATGCTAAGAGCTATGGCATCGGGCGTGACCTTTCCCGCCGGGACCCCGCAGCCGGACCCCGAAAAGGCTGAGAGAGGGCGATGTGGCAGCACGGGGGAGGTTCTGCGTTGGCAGCTGAATCAGGACGGCATCAAGCCTCCCACGCGCTGCTGCTGCAGCTCAAGAAAAGCACTGGGAACTCCTGCAGCTTCTGGGTGGAGGGAGTGGGAGCAGGCCAGCCTGCAGCCAGGAGCCGCCCTCTGAAGAGGGGCAGGGAAAGGCCAGGGCTCTGAGTGCCAGCACGAGCTGCGGGATGGGCTTGTGGCAGGAGACTTCTCTGCAGGGCAGCCAGTCCCCCAGGGAGAGAGAGCACCCTGGCTGCCGAAATGGCAGGCTCAGCTGGTACCCGACTCTGCAATTACAGGGAAGTGAGGACTGGGGACTCCCAGGGCACAGAGCCTTCCTTTGGTGCTCAGATCACATTCTAAACCACCAGTGGCATCGCTGCCAGGGTGGTTGGCTAAAAGGCTCTCTCCCCAGGCCTGCACGTGAGGGGCTCTGCCTCCCTCCCTGGGAGAGGGCCTTCTGCTGGAGCGCCAGCCCACCTACTGAAGCCTCTAAGACCTCCACTTCAGGTATTTTCCCCACAGCGCTGGTCTAACAGCAGGAGGCAGATGCTTGATGGAAGCATCTCTAGGGCTCTGTCCGGGCACCTTTCATCTTAAGCCTTCATCTTCTCCTCTCCTGATTGCTGAGGCTAAACGTGAGAAGAACAAGGGAAAGACGCTGGTTTCTCCCTGCAGGTATGGTGAGGGGATAGCCTCCACAGATGCCTAATATCATACACCTGATTCTGTCGAGACTCTGAAGTCGGGATCCCTGTAAGAAAATGCATATATAGTCAAGCCCAGGAGGCACGTTCCCACCAGCTGACACTCTCCTGCATTCACAGAGAAGACGAAGTGCCTCTTTTTGGTGGGGAGACCCTGGCGGAGAAGCAGCAAGTCTTAGGAGGCAGGGGGTGAATCAGGGCCCACAAATGACTACGGTTGTCCTTCAGAGGAAACGCCTAGGAGCATCTCACACAGAGAGCTTGGACCCAAGGTCTGACGTTCAACCCTAATATTTTAGATCCCATCTGATGGGTTCCTTTTCCACAAGGGAAGAGTCTGAACAGACAGAGACCAGAAAACAGATGCATGCCTTGTCACCATCATCACAAAGGCACGCACACCCATGTAGCTGTTCATTTTTAAAATGTGGCCATGAGCAGGTTGATCTGGCAAAAAAAAAAAAAAGTGACAAAATAAGTGGTTTGATCAATGCCTCCTAATCATGAACTTTTCCTCTAAATTTTATAAAATTGTATTTTTAGTTGTTTATAGCCCTTTGCTGTTTTCTGATATCACTGTGAACTTTTATTTTTCTAATAGATTGTACAATTATGACTATTCTCCTACCTAGATTTAGTTTTATTTTTTTCATGTCCAAATATTTGGGAAATGTCATCCATTGCAGAAAAGGTATCTTTCACCTACTGTTGTTTTTAATTATCGGCATTAAACTATCTTAAAAGGCTGCTTGAAAATTAAAGAGAAAAACCATTTATCGGGAAGCAACTCTTACACATCAGGGAAAGAAAGTACCACGGAAAATATAATGAGCGGGGTGAAGAGTGCGCAAATGAGAATCCAGTTTGGGGAGGGGATGATGGACAGAAAAGAAGGAAGAGCAGGTAAGTGTGAAGACCGAGAAAGGAAGAACAGCCCAGAGGTTTAGTTGCTAAGTTGTGTCTGACTCTTGCGACCCCATGAACTATAGCTTGCCAGGCGCCTCGGTCCATGGTATTCTCCAGGCAAGAATACTGGAGTGGGTTGCCATTTCCTGCTCCAGGGGATCTTCCCAACCCAGGAATCAAACCCAGGTCTCCTGCACTGCAGGCAGATTCTTTACCAACTGAGCTACAAGGGAAGCCCCAGAAGGCTAGTAAAATGTTCAACTTTGCAAAAGAAAGAACCTAGATTTCTGGGAATGCAAGACGCAGGCACTGTGCTGCCTGGAATCACAATTTTCTCACCTCAGAGGACTTTGCACCGGCGCTGTGTCTTATGTCTTCCCAGAAAATTGATACAACCTGAAATCAAATCTTCTCTGTTGATCCTATTATTTGCTTAGCATAGGTTGCTAGGGGTTTCTATTAAAAGGTCTGTTGTGACTGTGCCCTTGAGGGAAAATGTACCTCTTATACTCCTGGGAAGGCCTCTTAAAGACAGAGTAGAGGATGGTTGAGAATGAGGAAATTCCTACTTTTGAGAAAAGACGAAGAGGCTGAGAGGCAGGATTTGGTCCCCATCTGTGCCCCTCTTTGCTTTATCATCTCAACTGCATCACCCATTCTCCTTCTCCAGACATCTCCCAGTGCCAGCATGCAGTGCTCTCTTCTATTCTCCTCCAGCCTTCACTCCACCCCCTGTCATCTGGATCCCGCTCCTACCCACACCGACCTCCAAGGAGCTCTAGTTCGTAAAGTCTAAAAGATGAACTTGTGTTTCCAGGAAACCATCTCCCTAAAATGCCTCCCAGGTCTTCAGTCACCTCTTCCCTTTCATTTCCCTGGTTTCTCGGGCAATGTGCACGTCCCCAGCATGCCCTGCTCCACCCCAACTCTTCTCACTTTATACACCAGCCCCTTGTCATCACCTGTGCTGACCAGTCTATTATATAATCTACGCATGTATGCCCAGGCCAGAATCCTCTGAACTCAGATTTATTCAGCTGCCTGTGGCTCAGACGGTAAATGTCTGCAATGCAGGAGACCTGGGTTCGAGCCCTGGGTTGGGAAGATCCCCTGGAGAAGGAAATGGCAATCCACTCCAGTACTATTGCCTGGAAAATCCCACGGACAGAGGAGCCTGGTAGGCTACAGTCTGTGTAGTCACAAAGAGTCGGACACGACTGAGCGACTTCACTTTCACTCACTTCACTAGATATTGCGACAGATCTAGCGCCTGCTCACAGCCTGGTCCCCCTACTCCAGTCCCCATTTTGAACACAGCCCTTCATCCACCCAGGTTCTGGAACCAGAATCCCAGGGACCACCTCTGCCTGCACCTCCTTCCCTCCCTCCTTCCCATAACCCAAGTCCTGGGTATGAACAGATCCTGACCTTTCCCCTTGTTGGAATTCTCTCAGCCTCCCGCTTGTCTAATCCCATAGTCTTTGTCCAAGGTCAGGCCCTCATCATTTCTGATTTAACCTATCAGAATGTCTGCCAACACACTGTGTCACCAGTATTCATTTCTTGCCAGTCAAAGCATCTTTATAAAATGTGAATCTAATCATTTCACTCCCTGCTTAATTTCTTTCAAAGTCCTCCTTTGGTTTTGAAGATAAAAATCTCACTTCCATAGTCTGGTAGACACTTTGCATAAAATCCAGCTACGCCCATGCTTGTCTGCTAGCTCCCACTCTTACTGTGCCTAGCAGCAACCTGAAGACATATATCCCTAGGAGAACCCCCTTCTCTCCCAGCTGACTGTGTTTCAGCTTGCATGGGTGCTACGTCTCCATGTCCCTGCCATTCTCAGAAACTACCTCGAGGAGAGCACTTGCCACGGACATTCAGGTATCCCTGTCTGCTCATCTAACTATCCCACTGGGCTGAGAGCTTCTTGGGAGCAAGAATCCTATTTCTGTATCTCTTAATAGCATGTCTGTCACATCGTGTGAGCTCATGAAATGTTTGCTGAATTGTTTATAAGATGAAAACAGGAGGTAATAATACTGTACCACAAAGCTACCTAAAAAGAATTATGAAGAAATTCAATGTTTATTTTAAAAGATGTCTTCCAAAGAAATTTCCCTGGGTGAAAGTCTATTTTAATCACCAAAGCAAAAACAAACAAACAAAATCTAATTTCTAATTTAAAACACATACACAAGACAAAATATTAGAACAAGTTTTGTTTTGTGTTATGAGTATTTTGCCCCAAAGAAATCTTGATGTCACACAGACATCAAGCAGTTTATATCCCACCAGAGCCCAGACCAAGCAGTGGGGAACCTCCCCATCTCTGCATCCCCTTCAGTAGCCCTCGCCCCCAGCCTGTTCCCTCTTCACCCCACATCCTTGTCTGTGAAACCACTTAGGAAAACACACGCCCACAGTATGTGGAGGCTTCGGACGCGGGGCTCAGGCTACATGTGCACATTTGCATTCTGCTTATCAGGTCACCCAACGGCAAGATGTTCGCAGGGAGCCAGCAATTTCTCCCTCGTGCTGAAGCTGATGAGCGAAATAGCTCTTGCTGAAGGACAAGGGAGCCGGGGCGTGCTTGGCATGCTGCAGACACCACGGGCAGCTGTCATCACTGTGGAAAACCAGCACAAAACCTTGTGAATTGAAAACTGCAGAAGAAACTTTTGCCCTATCCGGTGTGAAGGAAGCATTTTGCAGGCCATGGGGACCAGGTGACTGCAGCAGGGCCGATCCAGATGCTGACTGGGGTCTGGCCCCTCCCACAGGCTTCCCAAGGGGATCACAGCATCCCTTGTCCATTTCCAAGCAAAGGGAGAGGGTTTTATATTGGCTTCGGGCTCCCTGTTTGTCTCCAGGCCTGCCTTGTGGAGCTAAGTTTATCACAGGTCAATTAGCAGCAGGCCTGCGGGGCGGTCCTCAGTGACTCCTGACCTTCCCACATTTTCTCGAGGCCTCTCTTCCTCCTCCTCCATCTCTCCTCCATCTCCAGTTACAGGCCGGCCTTGGCTGCTGCTAGAGGCAGCTTTTCAACCAGCTCACGCAGGGGCTGAAGGAAGCTCATTTCAGAGCCAGTAATCTACTCCCCCTTTGGATCAAACTGCAAACTCAGATTGTACCAATCTGTCTAAACAACCCAAGGAAAATGGGATCTAAATTGTGCAATTTTGGTGTGTCCACCTAGCTTGCTCATTTAATTTCACTTTCCAAAACCTGAGACCCAGTGCGCCCTCCTCCTCTGCGTTGATCCAAGGAAATGAGAAAGAAGAAAAGCACATCTCCAAACACAAATCACCCCACCAGCCCCACGGGGTACCCAAGCACAGGAGGCTGCAAGGCCAGGGTCTGTGTTCAGATTTCCGGAAGGGGTCAGCAAGAAGTGCAGAGCCATGGGAAATTGAAAAATAACAGAGGAGAGGAGAAACAAACAACCCGGCTTTGCCTTAAATGTGCATTTGGAACTCAGCTCTGGAGAAAGAAAAGGTGGGAGACCAGCCTTGCCAGGCTGGGGCGGGACGCTGGATCTGGCTTGGGATTTGCCAGCGGGGGGTGAGGTCATCGGAGTCTTGTGTCCTGCACACCTCGTTCAAAAGGCAGGGCCAGCCTCCTCTTCTGTTTCAGTTTCTCTTGAAATGACAGCCTTCCCTGGTTATCCAGAGATGTTTGTGTTTCAGAATAAAATATAAATGACAGTCTTAGATGAGAAAACAAAAACCCAAACCAAACCTCACTAGCAAATGGTAATTAGAAGAAAGGTGTCAAGAATACAAACACCATATTCCTAAGTGCCTCCGATTCATTTCTGAAAAGCAAGCTCCGAGAGGTGTGAAAGCCCCTAATTAGAAAGGGAGGCAAGTCCCAGAGAAGCCAGTGCAGGCAGGCAAGCTGCTCACTCTACCCAGAGGGGTACCTCCCAGGGCCCGTGCGAGCTAGGGAGGCTGTTCATTTAATTTGCACCAGGAGATAGCAAGCCCGCGATTGATCGACACTGATTGTCATGCGCCATCCATCACAGGCCTGTGAAGTATACTGGCCTTACTCCAGAGGCCCCGAAATGACCCAGCAAGTCCTCCTCGCCTCTGCCTCCCTGTCTTCTTGAGAACACTCCCAAGCTGACCGAAGATGAATCAAGGGATCTGTCTGGTCCTGAGACCGAGGCCATCCGAGATATTTTAAAAAGTCTTCACACCTCTTGTCACTTGAAAACACAAACAGCACATTGCTCATTTCTGGCTAGCACTCCTGAAGGGGATGCCGTATTCCCAGAGGGCTCTGCACACTGCTGGCCCCTGCAGTCAGTATGAGGCACACAGTGGTCGGTCAGGGTGGAAGAAGTTACGCTGTGATCACAGGTGGCCTCGAGCCTTGAGCACACAGGGCCCTCACTCTGTACCCAGGCAGGCGAGGCAGCCCCTCTCTGCTCCGGTGTCTGTCTCCCAAAGAGTGGAGCGGCGTGGGGGCTTAAAGGTTCTCCTTGGAATTGACACCAGCATCTCTGCCCCTATGATGGTGGCTAAAGAGGCCATGTGGCCACTCCTAGGCTCCACAGGGAAGCACCGATCACCCTCCCACCTGGAAGGCAGGGGAACATCTGCAAACACGGATGCAGTGTCCTCCAATACAAAGCAGTGCTCCATCACTTGTGGAAGAAGAGATTCCCCCCTACACCCGTGGGGTCTCTCACCATGCACTGTCCTCCAGCCCGGGCATAGAACAAGCTCCAGACTGTGTCCGCACCAGGACCACTCTAGCCACAGTGCCCCTGCGGACGAAATGTGGTGCAGTGCCCAGGAATGAACACGTTCTCCCTTCATTCCCACGAAGAAAGCAATCCCATCACTGCTAAGGACATGCCTGGGAAGGTTAGCAAGGCAGGAGTAATGAAGGAGTGACAGTTTGCTTGCGGTTTATAGATGGGCCATCGCAGCGTCAGGTCATGACCCTGTTCCTGTGGATATCAGGGCAGGGTCTCTTCTCTCCATCCCTCTGGCCCCCAGATGGCGTCGGCTAGTGGCCCCTCTTTCTGCAAATGTTTCAGCCCTGCATGGAAGGAAACACAGGATTTCATTTCCCATCCAGTTTTCATCCTCAGTGGTCCAGGGAAGTGCCCCTGCCTCTTTTAACTCCGTCACTTTCACCTGAGCAGAGAAATAACAGCTCCAGTTCAAGTGAGTAGGCACAACTGTCCACTTCCAAATTTCACCCTGTCTTTACTGTCACAGCGGCCCTGGCCAGACTTGCATTAAAGACCTATGCAGGCCTTCCCTGGGGGTCCACTGGTTAAGAATCCACCTGCCAATGCAGGGGACACAGGTTCAATCCCTAGTCCAGGAAAACTCCACATTTGGGACAACTAGGCCTGTATGCCACAACGACTGAGCCCAAGTGCCTAGAGCCTGTGGTCCACCACAGGAGAAGCCACAGCAATGAGAAGCCCGTGCACTGCAGAGGGAGAGTAGCCCCTGCTCCCCACAACCAGAGAGAGCCTGCGTGCAGCAACGAAGACCCGGGACAGTCAGAAATTAATTAATTTTAAGAAACAACTGATGATTAAGTATATCTTAAAAAATTCTCACAAAACAAAACAACAATCTATTGTATGGCTTTCAACTCCGTGTCTGTGGGTCATGGATAAATTCTCTCCTGAAAGTGAACCGAATAAGGCTGTCCCCCTTCTGTGAATAAGGGGTTCATGTTTTATCCCAACATCTCTACTCAATGCCACCAACATTCCGCTGCTTCCATAAAGGACAGGGCTACAAGCCACTAACCCATGAGCCAACGTCCCCTGTGTAAAGCAGCTTGGAACCAAGTTTAGACTACAAAGAAGTTGTCCAAACCAGCGGCTGGGGTCTGGTGACACAGGCAGCCCCATGCCTGGGAGGAAGTGGCACAGTGGCGAGGGGTTTCCAGGTTACACAAGCGAATAAACCTCCCACCTTGTTTTCCAAGCCCTGTGCCCCTTCCCCATTTATGGACCGGAAACCTGAATGCCTGTCTTGCAGATTATGCTAAGTATTCACTTAGTGTCTGGAACTGAGGCCTGTAGCAAATATTTCTCAAATGAATGAATAAAATATTGAATATATTATCTGGTAAAGTTCTGGGCCCAGTGTAAGTGCTTTACAAAGCCATCTGCTGGGTCTTCCCTGGTGGTTCAGAACCCACCTTGCAATGCAAGATAGAGGTTTGATCCCTGGTCAGGGAAATAAAATCCCTCATGCCGCAAACCAACTAAGCCTGTGTGCCATAACTAGAGAGTCTGTGGGTCACAAAGAACAATCCCATGTGATACAGCCAAGATCCTGGGTGGCACAACTAAGACCCGATGCAGCCAAATAAATAAATAGACAGACACTGAAAGTGCTAATTAAAAAAAAAAAAAAAAGCCAGATAGAGCTCTTGTCCAAGAAAAATGGCCCATGTGAGCAGCATGAGAAAGAACCTCATAGGAGGAACTGTCCATCCGAGTGCCCCCAGCTGAGATCTCCAGTGACAGGATCTGTTTCTCTAAGCTTCAGTTGAATAACAGGGACAACAACTCCCTTGCAGAGATACAGGGAGAGGGACATTCTGTGGCTGAAGCTTTCAGGGGTGTAAATAAAAGACTCTTGCCTAGATTCCCAGCTGGTAGAAGGAGCGAGGTTATGTTTCTACCCACCAGCACCGAGGGGGCGTGTGTATTTCATCAGCTTGAAGGTCCCTACCCTTACATAAAACGTCGGTTCAGAATCCAAGCCAGTCTCACATCCTGTGGATCCCCACGTGCAGGCATCCATTTGCTGCAGATGAAGCCGTTGCTAAGCAGGGAAAAAGTCTTTCAGACGCTTATGAGAACAGCTCACAAAGCTCCTTGGGTGCCTAATGTTCTTAAACAGCATTTTAATGATTTAAGAGTAAATGAACTAGAAACCCATGGATTTAATTTCCTTGAAATACATATAGGTTTAAAAATTAAGGGGGAACATACTCAGAGCAAAACCTATCTGTGATTTGGTGGCAGCCGGAGCACTCAGAGTGAACTGAGCCTGGTCTAGCCAGCCAGCTACAGCAAGCAGCCCGATTCCCATTGAAGCTTGCAAGGCTCCAGACATGGGAGTGAGCCCTCGAGCTGCTGGAGGACCAGGGTTCTCCATCCCAAGGCAGGCTACTGAGGCTCTGCAGAAGGTCTGAGCCCTCAGACCACAAGGGCCGGTTGACGGTGAGCTCAGGGGAGCCCCAGCTGTTCACCCAGAAGCTCTGTCACCCAGCGAAGTGGCTGAGCCTGGAGCACAAGGGTCCCCACATGAGAAGGTTGCTTTCACCAAACTCTTGCTGTTCACCTGGCTTTTTAGGAGGACTGTCTGGAGGCTTTGCTGCACAGATTCAACCAACAATGGATGTAACATAGTCTCCCAGAATGTTCCAGGGAGCAAAACTTGCATTTACTCTGCTCAGGAAAGTTCTTTACAGAGCGTTTGCACTGTATTGTGTATTGTGAGTAATCTAGAGAGAGCTGAAAGTCCACAGGAGAGGTTGGCAGAAAGACAGGTAGGAAGAACCTGAGGTCACGGATCCCCTCAAATTGCAACTATTTACAGAAAAACCATCAATGAAGAAGACCAGAACCCTCCAGAAAAGACTGTCCACAACTAAAGGTAAAAAGAAGGAAGCCCAGTGAGATGAGATGGGTAGGGGCCAGAGTTGTGGGGTAGTCACGTCCCATAATCCCAGGTGGGTGACCCACTGACAGAAGAATCATCACAAC
This sequence comes from Nanger dama, assembly GCA_917880005.1. Taxonomy (NCBI): domain Eukaryota; kingdom Metazoa; phylum Chordata; class Mammalia; order Artiodactyla; family Bovidae; genus Nanger; species Nanger dama. Next base: position 4,994,141 of record CAKJTW010000076.1, read on the forward strand.
TGCAAAGATTCTCCCCAAGGAATGAGGGGTCTGAGTTCAGCCTCCGGCTCTCAAGCCCAGGGGTCCTGCTCAGGAAAGACGAGCTCCTAAAATGAATGGGTTTAAAGGCCAAAGGGGCTTACTTGGGGAGACTCAGAGGCCTGTGGGAAACAGGGACTCTGCTCTTCAAGGGACACACACAGAATCTCACGGCTCCAGGGCCCAGGGCAGAAGCAGTCGCTTGAAGGGCAGCTGGATCAGACCCAGCTGCTGATCCCACAGAGGCTCCGAGAGATGCCAGAGGCGAGAGGACCCAGTCGGCACACAGACACTGAGTAGCCGTTTATGGGAGCTCTTCCTGCCACCGGGATGCTGGTGCCGGCAGTGTCAGAGTGAGGCCCTCCCTCCAGGACCCTGCTTCACTGTAATTTCTTTAAAAACTAAAAATAGAGCTACCATATGGCCCAGCAACTCCACTCTTGGGTATATATCCAGGAGAGATAGAAACACTAATTTGAAAAGATACATGCACCCCAGTGTTCATAGAAGTCTTATCTATAACAACCAAGGGATGTAACAACTTAAGTGTCCATCAACAGATGAATGAATGAGGAAGACGCAGTATATAAATGCAGAGGAAAAACACTCACATATAACAAAGAAAAGAAGAACATTTTACCATTTGCAACCACATGCGGGTGGGCCTGGAGGGTCCTAAGCTTAGCGAAATCGGTCAGATAAAGACAAAAACCATGATATTACTTATATTGGAGAGGAAAATGGCAGCCTACTCCAGTATTCTTGCTTGGAAAGGCCAGTGAACAGAAGAGCCTGGCAGGCTACAGTCCACGGGGTTGCAAAAAAGATGAACATGACTTGGCGACTGAAAAACAACCATCACTTGTAAATAGAATCTAAAAAGATGAAACAAACTAGTAAATATAACAAAAGAAAGGAACTCACAGATATTGAAAACAAACTAACAGCACTGGGGAGAGAGAAAGTGGGAGGGACAAGAGAGGTAGCGGATTAAGGGGTACAGACTACTCTGTATATAATAGGTAACCTACAAGGGTACATTATATGGCATTGGGAATATAGCCATTTTTTAAATGACTATAAATGGAGTATAGTCTATAAAGTTTTGAATCACTATTTTATATACTTGAAAGTAATATACTATTATAAATCAACTTTATACCTCAGGGTAGGATATGAATAGGTAATATGCAAACACTACATTATCTTTATATATGGGACTCAGATACCCATGGCTTTTGGGGTCCATGGGGGTCCTAGGACCAATACCCCCAGAGATGTTGAGGAACAACCCTTCCCATTTCCTGTCTCTGAACCTGGAGCTTCACACTTTCAGGGTTTTAAACTGTTGCTTAATTTCTCATTTTTAAAGAATCCATTGGAATAAATTTCCTCCAAGTTCCTACCTAATTAAGGCAATGGTCTTTTCAATGATAATGGAGGCTGGGCCCGCAGGTTTTCATTTCTCGGTTTGGGGCTTGTTTTACCTCCCAGCAGGAAGCAGGAGACAGAAATTGCATTGTTGTCACAGCCTGCTGTCTTCGACATGTGTCTGCCACCTGTCTATCCCTCCAGGCCCCCTCCAGAAATTCTTACAGGATGCTATGGACAGCTGTGGACCACACTGGTCCCTGGATCCTGAGATCCAACATCAGAGCCTCTGACCCAGCGTTCCCCGGAGTTGTGTATCATCTAGACAAAAGGAGTTGAAAGCCGATAGAATCCACCCAAAAGCAGGTGGATGTCTTGATGATGGAGACAAAAGAATATCGAGAGATTTATTAACACTCACTAAGCCTTGGCTACTAATCCATGAGCTTTAGGTTCCCTCATTCAATTGTCAGACACTGAAACTGTCAATCATCAGACACTGACCATTAGAGGACAATGATGCTCTTCTAACCAGTGGTAAGTGAACACATAGTGCTCACAGGGAACGCAGGGAAAATATAAAATAATTAAGGAATGACCACTGTTTTAAAGACTCTCCCAGGTCAGTGAAATAGGCAGTGTTTTAAAGAAATGAATGATAATAACTAACAGTAATTCCTAGTTACCGGGGGCTGCTATATGTTCCTTACATGTATTAAGTAGTTTAATCCATGTAGTAATCATGAGGTAGGTTTTATTAACAGCCCATGTTATAAGTGATGGGACAAAGAGATTAGAAGATTAGATGACTTTAGAGATTAAATGACTGATCTGAGTCAACCTAGGAAGGATCTGCACTTTTAAGTCTTCAAGCTATTCTACATGTGACTGGTATAATACGAGCATATGCAATGGGAGTACCAAGAAAAAAGCAGTTACTTCTGCTGGGACTAGGGATGGGGGAGGAAGGAGATTTGAGGAGAAAGATAATATCTGAGTTGTGCGTGTAGGTGTACAATACATCCAAGCTTTATGAGCAGAGTGGCTCCAAGCCAAGCCAGCTCTTCACCAGACCTCTCTCCCTTGATGAGGGAGAGCGTGCAGAAGGCTGACCTGACAAACTCGAGAAGCGAGCCAATTTGGACACTAAGCCCAGGATAATTCAGATGTGAAACAGATTAAACTCATTTGCAATTACCAGACCTGTCCTCTTTGGGAGGAACATGCAAACTTCTTAGCAACCTGTTCAATGTGTATTGGCATTGGTTTGGATCACTGCCTTTGCATCATCTCCATGTTATCTACAAGGAAAGTGTGTGGTTAATGGCAAATGAAGTTCCATTCTCCCCCGCCCCGTGTTTAGCTGTCCCTGTCTTCTCGTTATCAGCCCAGGGTTCTCATCAGAACAGTAAACTAGCAGCACACAGAGGAGGCAAAAAGAGCTACACTAAACAGCCATGAAATGATTTAGAAGAGGTGCTGAAAAAGCACACAAGTAGCCAGTGTCTTCTTTAAAAGTGATAAGATTGAGAACTGGTGGCCAGGGCTAGAGGCCTGCTCGGATATTAACCGTTTGTGTGTATCTTCACTGGCTGGGGCTTTGTCTGTCTGTTTCCTTTTCTGTAATAATGGATTCATAAAGCCTAAATTATAAAGTGAGTGAGAAATGCAAAGTAAATAATGTAAAAGACACCACTGGACCCGTGTCGGGTGTTATTGGTAAATACTACCCTATTTTCATGCTGAACTTAGTTAAATTCCAAGCAGATCTAAAAGCTGATGTGACTCTAATCTGGATCAAGAGATCCAACCACAGTGAACTTTGTGTAAGATCCATTCTGCAGGCTCACAATGTTTTGGGGACTTTCTTTCCTTTTTACTTTGTTTTTTATTGCAGTATAAAGTTGCAATGTTGTAATTACTGCTGTACAACAAAGTGTCTCAGTTATACACATATATAACATTTTTACTCGTCTTCTTTTCCATTATGGCTCACCCCAGGATACTGAATACAGTTCCCTGTGCTCTACAGTAGGACCTTATTATGTTTTGGGTTTTTTTTTGTTTTGTTTTTCAGTCAATAATTCATGTCTGACTCTCTGCGACTGTATGAACTGCAGCACACTAGGCTCTTCTGTCCTCCACCATCACCCTATTGTTTATCCATTATATATACGAGCTTCCATCTCCTAACCCCAAGCTCCATATCCATTCCTTTCCCACCCCACCCCCTTGGGAACCACCAGTCCATTCTCTGTGTCCCTGATTCTGTTTCATAGGTCGGGTCATTCGTGCCATATTTGAGATTCCCCATATAAGTGGGATCATCTCTGTCTTCCTCTGTCTTGCTTCATTTAGTATGATAATCTCCAGGCCCATCCGTGTTGCTGAAAATGGCCTTATTGCATTCTTTTTTTTTTTTTTATGACTGAGTCATATTTCTTTGTGTATATGTACTGTATCTTCTTGCTCCATTCATCTGTCAGTGTACATCTGCTTTCATGCCTTGGCTATTGTGAACAGTGCTGCTGTGAACATAAGAATGCATGTATCTTTTTCAATTATAGTTTTGTCTGGATCTAAGCCCAGAAGTGGGATGGCTGGATCATACGGCAACTCTACTTTTAGTTTTCTGAGGAACTTCCATACTGTTTTCCACAGTGGCTACACCAACTTACATTTGTTTTGGGGAATTTTTTGCAAGGACTTTTTCTCTACCTTTCTCTGAAGGCCATAAACATGCTTGAGAGCCTTCATTCCTAACGAAATCCCAGTTCCACATTAGTGTTTCCTGGACTTCCTTCCACATAACCCCCAGGAGTTCAGCATCCACTCTGGGGTTTTCAGTGATCACCCACGTGCTAGAGACCACAGTCCCTTCTCAGCACAGACCTTTCTTACACAGCCAATCTCCTTTTAACTCCCCACCCACCCAGTGCGTTGCTGTTTCCCCATCAGTTGGCATCTACTGCATTCACACAGTTACCTCAGTTGGAAATTTGGTGTATTTTGACACATCCTTTTCCTTCCCACCCCATCTATCTAGGGAAATACTGTTCTCACTTCTTCCTCTGAGTAAAGTACACAAAAGTGTCCCCCCCTTTCAGGCTTTATGTTCACTTATCTGTGCTTTTAGAAGAATATGTGCAAACTAGAAGGCATGTGTGACCCACTTCCGGTGGAAAAGCGAGAGAAACGGCTCACTTATGCCACACTTCCCACCAAGGAAACGAGAAGAGCTCCACTTGACTGGGGAAAGGAGCCGGAACATTCTCCATCACTTTTAGTGTCCCTGGGCCAGCAGGTGAATTACCTCCCTGACTGCGCAGCAGCAGCAAAGACGCTGGTGAGAAATGCCATGGCTGTTTTTGCCCCTCGAATGAGGATGCTTTGCAGTTGGAGCACAATCTGTTAGTAAATTGGTTTCCAAAAGGTCAGGTGCAGGATAACTAGGGATGAGAGGAAGGTCGATGAGTGAAAAGGCACTGGGGAAGATGACTGGCGGTGTCCTCCAACTAGATGTGGAGCCGGACGCGATGGTTTCCGTTGGGGCCAAGTTTGGAAGCAGGCACAGGGCAACAGCAAGTGACAAAAAACTGTGTCCTTAGAACAAAGGGAGCTGAAAGCCAACAGCAAAGCTGAAGTTGAGCTGATAGAGCTTTACATAATAAAATGAGGACAAACAAAATGTGATACAGTTTAGGAAATGTATGGGAAAGTGCTGTACAGAAGGCTGCTGCATTTTGCACACGTGTACAGGGACCACAGCTTTCCAGAGGCCTCCAGGAAGCAACAACTCTTCTAAAAGGAAGACCCAATGGGGCAAACACGAGTAGGAGCACGCAGACCTGCTCACCCTGGCCTCATACACCATCTTCTCTTTATGTTCCAGGGACTATGGTACATTCCCTACTTACGAACCCATCTCCGCATTTTCTGACCCCAGGGGAAAGTCGGTGTGACCATTCCATCTTTACAGAGAAGGAAATGGACACAAAGACAGCAGCTGGAATGTGACAGGTCTAGACTGGAGCCTACCCAGCCTGGGACCGGGGGCTAACTGTGCTCCATCACTGTGTCAGACCAGTTCACAAAAATTACATGAGAAAGAAGAGGAAATTCTCCTTTTCTGAGTTTAAAAATCAAACAAAATATATAGCAAGCAGAGATGAGACAAATGTAGGTGACTCTTCGGCACTACTTTTGCCCGTTTTCAGTCAAAAAGCTCTCTCTGGTGAGCCATCTGATTCTTACTCTTGATACTGGCTTTGCTGCTGAAATGTTCCCCTTCATCGTTTTTGTAATGCATTATTAATTAGTAAAGTTGTTGAACAGACATATTTATTGGATTTCCAAAGGACTGGGAACACAGAGATGATAACAAAAACTTCTTCCATGAACATCTCAGTGCCCAGCTGGTTCACAGATGCATAGGTGGGATACGGATGTTTCAACAGGTGCTGACAGGTGGGGTGAAGGTACCCTATCGCCCAGAGGATGGACTAACTCTCCCTAAGGGAGCCTGTGATGGTTTCTTAGAGAAGTTACATTTAAGATTTATTTTAAAGAAAAAGTTTGAGACTCATCTTGGTAGAATAGTGAGATATATAAACTGAAGAAAACTATTTCATAATAACTTTATATTTGGAAAGCAAAACATATTAATTTTACTTTGACACCAAACATTAAAACAAAATAAAATCACTTTTGCTTTCAGGACCTTAAGAAGGTTAAGGAACATTGTACTGAGTTTTCCTGTTTTGATGGAAGGAGTTACAAAAGGTTGAGAAACACTTTTTATGAAAATGATGTAGCTTCTAATCAAAGTAGTACAATAAATCCCCACTGCAACCTCTGCCCTCTATTCTGAAGACCCAGCAATAAAACATAATATATGTATCATAATATTTCTCTTGAAAACAAGCCAGATACCTTGTGGATCAGAAATAAACACAAACGTACCAGTGAATGATGAGGTAGGGTCTCCCCATTTACCAAATGAAAATACAAGATGCACAATTAAATTTGAGTTGTGGATTAAATGCAGGGAACATACTTACACTAAACAATAATTTATCTATCTGAAATTTAGATTTAACCAAGTATCAAATATTTTCCCTTGCAGCCTAGAGGGGGTGCAAGTCATGGGCTGATGATGCTCAGAACAGGTACACAGGGTTCTCCGGGGATCACAAGCCCCAGCCCCCAGTCTAGAATGAGTGAGGTCCAGGTGAAACTGCAGAGGTCTAGGCCAGGCAGCTTGCGCTCAGCAGTCAGCTGCCCTCAGGAGCTATGTGGCACAAAAGAAAAGGGACTTTGGACAAGACTTCCTTTGGGTGGGAGGGGAGGATCCTGGCCCAGTTGCTGGGCAGCTGAGTGACCTTGACAGTTAATATCTCTCTGCTCTGTGTCTTCATCTGTCATCAGGAAATATCAGCGCCAACCTCATTAGGATTATTGCAAGGGATAAATGGAAATAGAAGGCATTTAGGACTTTAAAATGTTATCTGAGAATTCGAAACACAGATAATCTGAGAATTCTAAACACAGCTAATCCATCATTTACAGGAAGAGACAAAATAACAATTTAAGCAAAGATCTAGGGACTGGTTAACTAACCAATTAATGAACTGTACAGCTATTTACTAAGTACCTACTATGTGTAGGCACCGAGGATACAGTGCTGAGCTAGGCTGATGAAGACCCCGTTGCCCCTCCACCTCCCTGTTCTCTTGGAGCTTGTGTTTCAGTGGAAAGAAGCAGCTGATTGAAAAATAACTAACCAAGCAAGATCTTCTCAGAGAGCAAGACATTCTACACAGAAAATAGGTTGATATGAAAGATGGTACTCAGAGAAAGACTCAGGTTGGCTCATTGGGATGGTGCATTGCAGATGATCCTCAAGTGACAGTAAGTTTCCAGGCTGTGGAGGTCTGGGTACAGGTATGGCAGGCAGACAGCAGAGCAAGTGCAAAATCCCTGGGTGGGCACATGTTTGACATGAATAAGAGAAGAAGGCCAGAGTGACTGGAGCCTCGTGAGGAGGTGTGTCTGAGATAAGACAGAACATGCTGCCCAGACTTCACTGCTTGCAAGTAGACTTGCAAGGTGATAGGAGGCTAAAAGTCACAGACAGATTGGCTTTCACTTCTAATAGGCTATTCGAGCTGCTGAATGCAGAATGGATGGCGAACAAGAACAAAACCTAGACACTTGCTAGGAAGCTATTTCAATAGTCCAGGTTGTGTTGGTTCAGGTTGGGTTTGAGTTGTTGGATTGGAGATGGAAACAAGTGGGCAGGTTCTGGACAAATCTAGAAGAAGAATCAAGGGGATTTGCTTGGACTGGATATGGGAAGAAGGATATCTTTTAGGCAGAATTAAAGGTAACTCTAAGAATTTGGCTATAGGCAACATGGTGATGCCTTTTGAGATGGGAGGAGACTGTGGACAGAGTAGAGGGGTATTTTGAAACTGTTAAAGTTCAAGACTCCTGTTCACCAGATATCCACTTCAGGTATGGAGTGTCAAGTAACACACACACACACACACACACACACACACACACACGCATACATTCTTTCTCATTGTGCTTTGCATCTCATTAAAATATGAGTGATATTTAAAGCTGTGGTATCTGATGAGCTCACATGACATTAAGTGGTCAGATGGTGACTTCAGGAACCAAGAGGGGAAGTAGGAGGAGAAGCCCATGTTGAAGGAAAGTGACACAGTCAGATTTAAAAACATGGAGCTCAAGTCACCAGTAATAAATGCAGATGGAGGTGTCCAGTGGACACTTAAAACACAGGTCAAAGGATAACATAAACATAAACTAAAGGATCAGCTGGGAAAGCACAGAAGATCAATGTCAAATGTCCAGGCACATCTAACTACACTGAGAAAGGAACAAAATCTAGGGTTACATCCTTCACCGAGATGACCGGGTGCCGGTTGGGAGTCTGGTACAATCTAAAGACCATTCTAAAGAATAAAACAGCAAGGAAGTGGTTGGCTTAGGCACGTTGTAGGCAACCGAGCTGCGGGACAGGGCCACAGAAATAGTTCAATCTGTAGGGAGCATGTACAACCAAGAAGAGGCATAAAATCAAGGAGGAGCTAAAGCATTAGGTTTTCAATATAGTGATTCAGTTGCCAGAAGTAAGTATCCAGTTCAGGCCTCACAACTGGAGGGCTAGATGAGGAACCATATCTTGAACACGATTTCCTGATTTCTTTCTTTTCTTTTTTTTTTTTTGCCCCATAACCTGTGGGATCTTAGTTCCCTGACCAGGGATCAAACCCAGACTCCTTGCAGTGGAAGCATGGAATCCTAACCCACAGGACCACTGCAGAATCTCTAAGAGTTCTCTCTGTTAATTGAAGTGGATGCTAAATTAAAGCCAGTTGGGAGCAAATGGGACTGCAGAGGGAGTTTCTGAGCATTCAGGAAGAGCTCTGTGAATCCTTCCCTCCGTGAGCTGGGGCTGCACATGGACAGTGCATATGGGGCTGACAAGTGGCCACAGTCAATTGGCTTTGATTGTGGAGAGGTCACCATCATCCATGGCACAGCCTAGACTGACAAGGAGACTTCCAGGGAACAGAGCTGGCCACCTAGCTCACTGTTTGACTGACAAAACTTCCATTCCCACCTTCCTGCCTGTCTGTAGCCCCCTACCCTGATGTTTCAAGACCAACCCAGGAATGCACTTCCTGTCTGCCTTGTGCGGCCACCATCTTGGTCTGCCACCAACTCCCCACCTGACCTGCTTCTTTCCACTCTCCTAGTCCACTGATCCAAAAGGCTTTTATCTTGCCATCCCTAATACCTGTTATTTACCTCAATTTGCTCCACAGTCTGAAAGTGCACTCAGTGACCCCTGAAGAGCAGTGGTGTTACCTTGGCCCCATCCCTGCTGGAACCACACATACCCGCGATGCCAGAACAACCTGTCGCTTTGAGTATTTTTAGTTTTCAAATCTCGTGTTTCATTTTTGCAGAGGATGCCAAGAAGAAGAGGAAAATGCTGTAGCTGAGAGGGAAAATCAATACCTCTTAGCAGGCCAAGTGCTCTAACTGTTTACTCTTGTGTCTGATGCCAGGCTGTGTCGGAAAATTCTGCCAAGTCTCGGACTGCTTACCTTCTCCAAAAGGTGTGATGAAGAATTCATCTGAAGGTCTGATCTCCCAGGGGGAGATGTCACAAATTTTACATTGCTGTCTGCCACTTGAAATTCTTGAGAGGTGTCAAAGAAACGCAAATGTGGGGGTCCAGGAGGAATCTTCCTTCCTTCCTCGATTTAAGAACCATCTCTGGAGAGCAGAATTGGAGAGACATAACGCCGAGAAGGCCAGGGGCTAGAGTTGAATTACTACCAACGGAGATGGTTTATTTCATCATTCTTGGGGAAATTGATAGAAATGGATTTGAAGTTGGTCGCTGTTCTGTGAAATGTTAAGTCCTGGGACTTATCTGAATGCAGAGCACCAGCTCCTGTAAGGAAATCACAGAGGCTTTGAACTCAAATGGAAGATTACCTCTCCCTTAATGGAAAACATCCTTTAAATGACTTTTGAAAGTCCTCTCCATTAGAACTGACTTTGAAAACAGAGTCATGCATTCAGCAGTGCGGTAGCAAGCACTTACTCCTCTGTCCATGGAAGGCAAGGGGATACAGTAAGATAAGCATGACAGTCAGCCAATAATAGAGATCCTGGACCAGTGCAAAAGCTACAATTATTTACTGCGAAATATGCCAAGTGATATGATAGGGTGAACAGAAGACACCATGGGGCACATAGATGGAGTCTGTGAGAGAGATACGTAGGCTAAGAAGGCTTCTTGAAGGGACTTAAGACCTGAGGAATGCACAGGAAATATATAGTTGAAATGAGGGAAGACAGGCTGACTCAGGCAGAGGGAACCATGTTGGTAAAAGTTCCAGGGAGGGAGCATGTGGTAGGCTGGAGGGAGGGGAAGAGCTCTATGGAGCTGGAACCCAGACACCCGGGATAGGTGGGCGACAGACTGCTGACCTCTGACATGGGTGTTTATGTAGAAGGTGGTGGCTGTGTGTTGGTCTGGGGCAAGTAGTGGAGGTAGAAGATTTGTCTTCTTTATGATTTGGAGTTTTGGTAGGGAAACCAATTGGTGATGTCTACAGCTAAGTGAATCTGAACCAGTGACAGATAAAATAATGATAGACATGCGTCAGATATCTACTAGAGGCCAGGTATTACACTAAACATATTGCATATGTTATTTCCTTTTAATAATAACTTCATGAGGTAGATACTATTTAAAAATAAGAAAAAAAAAAAACAAGTTTTAGAGGTGGTAACTGTTTTCCTGAGACATAGATTTCAAAATTGTAACACTTAGAAGCTAATTTTTAAAAAGTTCCATGCCTGATAATCAAACATTGTTTAGATTATCTCAAACCAAGGTTATTATTAGTGAATGTGATTTTCCTGTTTCCAAGTAACATTAATCATAATCAACAACCAAATCTAAGCTTTAAAAAGTCCCCTCCTTTTAATACATTTAAAAGAATGTTTTATATGAATCTCAAAGATAATGTTTCCATGTTTGCTTTAAAAATAAAAATACTCTCAGTAACTGTGAATTCATTTATCAGAATTATGATCATTACAATCACACATCTATAACCATATGTTTATTTATGTGACAATACTTTTTATGTCTTTATCTCCAAAAAGCCCTTGAAGACTGAACCCAAAAACTATAGATAGAAGTACAGGAATCAATATATGACATTTGGAAAGAACTTGAGAGAGGAAAAAAAAAGTGAACAAATGAAAAAAAAAAAATCCTCTAGGACAGATTTCTAGAATGAGTAGCAAAGTGTTCCCAACAAATATTTTCCTGCAAAGAAATGTCACAGCAGTAAATAGGTTCCCCAAGGAGAAAGCCACCAGCTTTCAAACCACATCATCTTATAAATCATTGGCCAGGGCCTCTCATTATAAAAGTTAACAGTAACTGGAGGAGGCTGCCATGGTGGGGGACTTCCCACGGGTCATCACATGATGCACAAGCACTGACTAGGCTTAGGTTTCATCCTGCCTAGGTTTAAGAATCTCTAAGAATGAGTTTAGAAAAAAAAATATTTGTTTTCTTCTGTCACCAGCCCAGCTTGCACAGAGAAATGTTGTTGTTTATTTGCTAGGTTGCACCTGACTCTTTGCAACCCCATGAACTGTAGCCTTCCAGGCTTCTCTGTCCATGGGATTTTCCAGGCAAAAATACTGGAGTATTCTCCAAGGGCTCTTCCTGATCCAGGCTGTGGCTCCTGCCGCATCTCCTACATTGCGGGCAGATTCTTTAACACTGAGCCGTCAGGGAAGCCTGCACGGGGATATAACAGAGCCTAAAGACGCAGACGTTGGGTTTATGAGGCAAATGATGGAGCTGATGGATGGGGCTGTACTCTGAGGGGTGGGATGAAGATTGGATAGGGGCCGGCTGACACGGGAGCAGCGCTCGCCCCTCCATCCATCCTACAAGGATCCCTAGCCAGCCAATGTGCTGAGACTCTGACATAAATCAGGAGCAACAATGGACGAGCGTGAAGAAACGGCCTGGCGGCCGCGGCACTGCAGCCGTAAATCAGCAACTAATTCAATCCTCTCAGATGCCTCGTTTGATTAATTTATGTCAGCATTTTCTGTGTTGTCAGGCTCTGTCCCTGGAGCCTCCCCCTTGCCTTGCTCTCCACTGTCTCTGGCACAAAGAAGGGCCCTCCCCACCTCCACGGGAGGAAGAAGGAAGTGGGGTAGCAGCACAAGTTCCAGAAGGATAAGCATGGCCAGCCCCATCTCTCCCCAGCTAAGCAAGAACAGTGAGGACAGGATCTCAGGAGGAGCCCGGGTTCCAGAAATAGCCACTTTCTGATCCCAGAAAATATGGTTTCCCTGTGCTTCAGAGTAAAAGAAGGCAGCGGACCTTCAGCCCAAGGAGACACACCCAACAGTTTTCTTAACGGAGTTAGAAAAATACAGCAGCCCTTCCTTCTCTTGAGGCAGAAGCGATCATAAACACGACCAATCACAACAGTGGAGAGTGAGTGGCAATCCAGATACCCAAGAGCAGCACGTGATGGTGCTGTATCAATATAGTATCAATATACTTGTACGGAAAGTAATTTATTTGTATGAAGAAATCTCAAGGAGTGTTGTTTAGTGGAAAAAAATAGCCAAATTTTTGTGTTTCTGTTGTTTTCTAGAAAAAAAAATGTATGTCTTCTATATTTTTCGCTACCATTTTGGTCTGTTAAACTCTATGCTCTAAGTGTTTATGATAAATATCTACTTCTCGGGCACTGGGAAAAAGTACTTTAAGAATACTTTCTAATTAGGGAATAATGTTAAATAGACTTAATACAGGCTGGAAAGTAGAATTCTAAAACCTCAGAAGAATAATTTATATCTGTTTATCACAAGCTCGTAGGCAATACAGAAGACTGACTTAGTGTTACTGGTTCAGTCTGAGCAGATACAACAGTACACCAGGTTACTGGTTCAGTCTGAGCAGATACAACAGTACACCAGGCTGTACTTGAGAAGGCCAGTCTCTCTGTGGGTAGACAGAAGACCACAGCTCAATTCAAATGGAAGAGGCGACGGCCAGAGGGGATGTGGCTAGGGAGGAAGGGCTTGTGTCTGCCCAGGTCCAGGGGAGGCATTCTATTTTAGGGCTCATCGTGATCGAGTGCTCTCAAAGCTCCACGAGTCATCTCCTCTACTGCTTATTTATTCTTGTTATTAAAAATGTTTATACCTTACTTACTCTGGTATGTAGGTTTACAAGTATAACTGTAGTGGAAAAATAAAACAGAACGAATAAGCTTTCCATTATGGATTACAACCCATGACAGGTAACATCTATCAAAAACACAGTTTCTCTGTTCACACATTTAATTAGGAAACCTGAAATTGAAAGGAAAGAACAGGAAAGGATGATGAGCCCTGAAAGAAAATTCTATAATTCACTGACTGTGCCTACCTATGTGAGCTTTTTTTTTCTTTTTCAAAGGAGTCTGGATTTAAAGTGTATCTAGATGGTTTGGTACAACCAGCCCCCCAGGACAGGTATGCAGGATGTAAATAGATACACCCAGAGTCCAAACTCTGTCTTCCTTCATACACGAAACCTGGGGACCAATCTGCAAGGCCAGTGAGAAAGTGCAATGAATGAAACCATGAAAGCGAAAGTGAAAGTCACTCAGTCCTGTCGAACGCTTTGTGACCCCATGGACTATACAGTCCATGGAATTCCCCAGGCCAGAATACTGGAGTGGGTAGACTTTCCCTTCTCCAGGGGATCATCACAACCCAGGGATCGAATATGAGATAGGCATATTGTGAGTGTCTGGTCCTCAGGTTATTAAAAAAAAAAAAATCAGTTCAATTAACCTAGAAGAATTAACTACTGGCTGAGGACTATGGGAACGATTCCAACCCTAGCCGCCCACCCTCAATACTGATGAAGTTTATGAAGATACATATCATCTGGCAATTTCCGTGGGTGGGTCTATGAGTCCATACTTCAGAGGAGTTTCCGTATGACTCAGTGCATAGCCAGTTTTGGTAAAAGTGTGTTTGACATAGTTCTTTCTATTCCAAAAACAAAACACAAACTCTGGGGTGGAAGGCATGGAGAAACAGGTTGTATAAGCAAGAGTCTTAATATAGTCTGTGCAAGATTGAACCCATGTAAGACTGGAACAGACTAGAATAGACTAGGATAGATTGGAAAGACTAGAATTGACTATAATAAATCCAGAATAGACTGAAACAGACTAGAATAGACCAGGATATACTGGAAAGACTGGAATCGACTGGGACAGACTGGAAAGACTAGAATTGACTATAATAAATCAGAATAGACTGGGATAGACTGAAACAGACTAGACTAGACCAGGATATACTGGAAAGACTGGAATAGGCTGGGACAGACTGGAAAGACTAGAATTGACTATAATAAATCAGAATAGACTGGGATAGACTGAAACAGACTAGAATAGACCAGGATATACTGGAAAGACTGGAGTAGACTGGGACAGACTGGAAAGACTAGAATTGACTAAAATAAATCAGAATAGACTGGGATAGACTGAAACAGACTGGAATAGACCAGGATATACTGGAAAGACTGGAATAGACTTGGATAGACTGGAACAGACTAGAATAGACAGCTTTGTGGGTAACGAGCCCCCATCCTGAAAAGAGGCAACACACTAGTCCTCAATGATTGCTTTATTCATGGCATTATTTTAACATGAAACCTTAAAAGGGCATCAGACAAGTCAGCAATAATCACCACACAGTCTCTACCATGGCCCCATTCACCCGACGGTCCATGGTTGCCCCACAGCCCCCTAGGCCACCGTGAAGCCCAACCCCACAGTGTGAACAGAGCTGGCCGCCTTGGGATTCTGCCGTGCAGAGCCCTGGCATCTTCTGGAGAAGCTCGAGGAAAGTCTTGTGTCTCGGCCACCTTCCCGTTCTCCTGTGATCAACCTGCTCCAAGCGATGCTACTCGGTCAGCAGGTCACATCACATCTTCCCATTGCAGGTGCCACCACACCCCCACATGCACTGAGTTTTGTGAAAACAATGTTTCCCCCTCCCTTAATATTTAGGGGGCACACCTGTGAAGGCTCCAGGACCACGGCTGTACCTGCATACCCGCTGTGAGCCACCACTCCACACCAAGCCGGATGCAGACCTGTGGCACATCTGTAATAAGAAGAATAGGGAAGGGGCCTGCCCACCCCGGGGCCTTTGAAGATTCTGCAGTTCAAAGGCAGGAAGGGAAGATGACTGTTAATTCTGCTAGAACCCTGAGGAAATCAGTCATCTTGAATCACTAATGTTAATTTATGATTTTGGACAGGTTGCTTGAACTTTATTAAGCTTAACTAAATTCACTGAAATGAATGATCAAACAAACAAATCAAAACCCGGCTACCCCTTGGCCAAGAAAGACTACACCAGAGCCAAGCTTTCCCAGGGAGAGAAACTCCAGAACCTACTAGATGTTGAGGTAGCAGAGGGAGAAGTGAACACAGCTCCATGCTCTACCTGCTGTCCCAGAATGCCCACTGACTCAGATGCCCCTGGAAACACATCTCAGAGCTGGCAGTTGACATCTCAGAGTCAGAGGGCCAGGGGACCCCACCAACACCCCAGATTCTCCCAGTTGCTCCAGCAGATGCAGAATTTCATGATGGGATTATGAGAACTTCCAGTCACAGAGGTGACTCCAAAATCAGAGAGCTAAGCATCGAGTTCAATGTTCAGAATCCCATGGCAGATTCATGTCAATGTATGGCAAAACCAATACAATATTCTAAAGTAATTAGCCTCCAATTAAAATAAATAAATGTAAACAAATATATTTGAAAAAAAATAAAAAAGAAATAAAACTTAAAACATCCAAAAAAGAATCACTTCCTGACAACTTTTATTTACTTTGTGAAAAAGAGAGAAGCGGAGACTTGTTCCAGGAGCCCTTGTGCTTCTGACCTACAGGGAAGGCACCAGAAGGTGATGCCGAGATTTCAGGCCAGCTTAAGGTCGATTTGCAGCTTTGTTGACATGTGTGCTTCCAGGACGCCTTTGGCTCATCAGGTGGCATCATTTCCCAAGGACAGATGACAATCAATACATGAACAAGTTCATTCATTCTTACCAGTATAAGTCCGAATTCTAATGCACTAAGGCCATGGAATATTTCTGAGCCTCACTGGCCTCCGACGCAAAGTGGGTATCGGGACTTGGGTTGTGCAGGCACCAAGCTTCCAGACAGTCCCTGAAGTAGGGCCAGCCACTGTGCATGGACCACTACTTCTATGCTATGCCAGCTGCAGACATTACTAGTTCATCCTCTACTCCTTCCCTTGGATCTGGAGGCAGACAGCACCAAACAATCCAGGTTTGTGCTCACAGGACACCAGCTCTGAATGACATGGATCCAATGACCTTCCCAAGTGGCCTGGTCCAGCCTCTGGGACTTTCTGCAACTTGATATATAATAAGTATATATCATAATATATTATGAATATATATCATAATATGAATATATCATAATATATTATGTATATATATGTATATATGTATATAGGTATATATGTATATATTATGTATATAATATGTATATATCATAATATATTATGAATATATATGTAATCTTTTAACATATATATGCCTATATCATGATATCTATAGTATCATAATACTATATATACTATAGTATCACAAGTATACATCTGATACTTGTTGGGCACAAAAGACATAGTGGACTCAGGTTTCCCATTGCTCAGAGACAAGACATCTCACAGCAGGAGACCTAAGACACACTCTGAAAGCAAAGCTTCAAAGGCCAGTAGTTGTCTCGGCGACCAGCACACAGCAGCATAATGTCACACACACAAAGCAGTGTGCTCCAAGCAAAAGTCGGAAGATGAATCACAGAGACGTATGTAAAAAGACCAAGAGTTTCAGAGAAAGAGATCAAGTCAGAAGAATATTCATCCAAGCTAATTCTACAGAAATTTTAATTAATAATTTGGGGGAATTTAATAAGCATAATTGATATAATTATTGTTCCAATTCTGAGAGGAGGAGATCACTGTAAGTGTACAGGGCTTCCCATACACACATGCGTGATACGCAGATGTTCCAAAGATAAACTACTTCTGCTTGCAATTTTTAATTGCTTTGCCTGATGTCTGAGGAGGCCTTACAAATAACTGAGAAAAGAAGAGAACTGAAAGGCAAAGGAGAAAAGGGAAGATATACCCACTTGAATGCAGAGTTCCAAAGAATAGCAAGGAGAGATAAGAAAGTCTTCCTCAGCGATCAATGTAAAGAAATAGAGGAAAACAGCAGAATGGGAAAGACTAGAGATTTCTTAAAAAAAAATTAGAGATACCAAAGGAACATTTCATGCAAAGATGGGCCCAATAAAGAGCAGAAATGAAATGGACCTAACAGAAGCAGAAGATATTAAGAGGTGGCAAGAATACACAGAAGAACTATACGAAAAAGATCTTCATGACCCAGATAACTATGATGGTGTGATCACTCACCTAGAGCCAGAATGCAAAGTCAAGTGGGCCTTAGGAAACATCTCTACCAACAAAGCTAATGGAGGTGATGGAATTCCACTTGAGCTATTTCAAATCCTAGAAGATGATGCTGTGTAAGTGCTGCACTCAATATGCCAGCAAATTTGGAAAAGTCAGCAGTGGCCACAGGGCTGGAAAAGGTCAGTTTTCATTCCAATGTCAAAGAAAAGCAATGCCAAAGAAAGTTCAAACTTCTGCACAATTGTACTCATCTCACACGTTAGTAAAGTAATGCTCAAAATTCTCCAAGCCAGGCTTCAACAGTGCATGAACCATGAAATTCCAGATGTTCAAAATGGAGTTAGAAAGGGCAGAAGAACCAGAGATCAAATTGCCAACACCAGTTGGATCATCAAAAAAAAGCAAGAGCGTTCAAAAAAAAAGTCTAATTCTGCTTTATTGACTATGCCAAAGCCTTTGACTGTGTAGATCACAACAAAATGTAGAAAATTCTTCAAGAGATGGGAATACCAAACCACCTTACCTGCCTCCTGAGAAATCTGTATGCAGGTCAAGAAGCAACAGTTATATCTGGACATGGAGCAACAACTGGTTCCAAATTAGGAAAGGATTATGTCAAGGCTGTATATTGTCACCCTGCTTATTTAACTTATATGCAGAGTACATCATGCAAAATGCTAAGCTGGATGAAGTACAAGATGGAATCAAGATTGCTGGAAGAAATATCAGTAACCTCAGATACGCAGATGACACCACCCTTATGGCAAAAAGAGAAGAAAAAGTAAAGAGCCTCTTGATGAAAGTGAAAAAGGAGAGTGAAAAAGTTGGCTTAAAGCTCAACATTCGGAAAACTAAGATCATGGCATCTGGTCCCATCACTTCATGGCAAGTAGATGGGGAAACAATGGAAACAGTGACAGATTTTATTTTGGAGGGCTCCAAAATCATTGCAGATGGTGACTGCAGCCATGAAATTAAAAGATGCTTGCTCCTTGGAAGAAAAGATATAACCAACATAGACAGCATATTTAAAAATAGAGACATTACTTTGCCAACAAAGGTCCACTGAGTCAAAGCTATGGTTTTTCCAGTAGTCACATATGGATGTGAGAGTTGGACTATAAAGAAAGCTGAGTGCTGAAGAATTGATGTCTGAGCTGTGGTGTTGAAGAACTCTTGAGAGTCCCTTGGACTGCAGGGAGATCAAATTGGTCAACCCTAAAGGAAATCATTCCTGAATATTCACTGGAAGGAGTGATGCTGAAGCTGCAGCTCTGATACTTTGACCACCTGATGTGAAGAACTGACTCATTGGAAAAGACCCTGATGCTAGGAAAGACTGAAGGCAGGAGGGGAAGGGGATGACGGAAGATGAGATGGTTGGATGGCATCACTGACTCAATGAATATGAGTTTGAGCAGGCTCCAAGAGTTAGTGATGGACAGGGAAGCCTGGCGTGTTGCAGACCATGGGGTTGCAAAGAGTCAGACATGACTGAGTGATGGAACTGAACTAGATTGAATTGAACTGAACTAAACTGCCTGCTGTCTCTGAAGATGAACAAGACTCTGACCTGATTCCTCAAGTGACACAAAAGGTTTTTCTAAATGGTTGTTCACCTATTTCTCTCTCTTTGCTCTGGGCCACACCCGTTTCACTTATTGTCCTGTGGGGAATGAGGGGGGAGTCCTCCACCCTCACATTTCCTCTAGGAAATGTCCTAGAGGAAAGGTCCAATGGTTGTCTGTGTGGCACTCACTTGGTAAAGTGCTTAGAAAGGATTGGGTTGGTCAAAAGCATTGTTTGTGTTTTTCCATAACATTTCATGGGGAAACCCAAACAAACTTTTGACCAACCTAATACATAGGCAGCACGCCAGGCCTCCCTCTCCATCACCAACTCCCAGAATCCACCCAAACTCATGTCCATTGAGTCAATGATGCCATCCAACCATCTCATCCTCTGTCATCCCCTTCTCTTCCCACCCTCAATCTTTCCCAGCATCAGGGTCTTTTCAAATGAGTCAGTTCTTTGCATCCGGTTGCCAAAGCATTGGTGTTTCAGCTTCACTATCAGTCCTTCCAATAAACACTCAGGACTGCTCTCCTTTAGGATGGACTGGTTGGACCTCCTTGCAGTCCAAGGGACTCCCAAAAGTCCTCTCCAAGACCACGGTTCAAAAGCATCAATTCTTTGGTGCTCAGCTTTCCTTATAGTTCAACTCTCACATCCATACATGACTACTGGAAAACCATAGCCTGGACTAGAAAGACCTTTGTTGGCAAAGTACTGTCTCTGCTTTTTAATATGCCATCTAGGTCGGTCATAACTTTCCTTCCAAGGAGTAAGCATCTTTTAATTTCATGGCTCCAGTCACCATCTGCAGTGATTTTGGAGCCCCCCAAAAAGGTGTGTGTACACCACCTGCAAAAGCAAGGTCATTGGAAGGACATGAGGAGCACTTCCCCTGTTCTTTCTACAGAGGTTGAGTACATTCAACCAAGAAAGGGAAGGGAGAATAACCCCCAGAGGAGGGGTAGGGTCTCCAAGGAGGAAGGAACTCAGGCTGGATCTGATGGGAGGGGCACTGGGGGAGGTGTGTGCTTCCTTCTCATGATGCAGACATGACCTTGCTCACCCTCACGATGCCAAAAGTTCTGAGAACTCCTTTTGATTGATGCGTAAAGATTAATCTGGCAAGATGTGCATACTGCGTCCATGAGCTGTGATTCTGGAGACAGGTAATGTTCAGGGAAGCAAAAATGCATGAGGGAAGCAGGATTTAAAAGCCTCTCTTTCCCAGAGGTTGTTCTGTTCACACGACCTGTACACAAATGTTTATAGTCGCTTTATCCATAATAGCCAAGAACAGGAAACAACCCAGATGTCCTTCAGCAGGTGGACGGTTAACCAGAAGTGATACATCTACTCAGCAATAGGAAGAGATGAATTATTGATACACTACAACCTGGATGAATCTCAAAACATTATGCTGTGAAAAAAAGTCTATCGAGAAAGGTTACAAACTGTATGATTCAGCTTATGTGATGACACAATTACAGACAGGAAGAATACGCTAGTGACTGCCAGGTATCAGAGATGCAGGGAGCTGGGGATGGTTAGGAATGGGCAGCTGGAGAGGTCCTAATGGTGTCGGAACTCTTCAGAATCTTGACTGCAGTGGTGGATACAGGAGCCCACGTATGGGATCAAAGTGCATGAAACTAAACAGGCAGCTACAATTGTGGGCACATGTACCGGGGAAAGTCTGAATGGAGGGGTGGATTACATGTTAGGATCTTCGCTGTGATGTTGTCCTATGGTTTTACGAGAAGTCACCACGGCGGGGGAACTGGGTAGAGTCTACCTAGAATCACTCTGCATTATTTCTTACAACTGCACATGAATCTATAATCATCTTCTAAAAAGTATAATACAATGATATGGAAGAAAAATCCCTGTCGCTTCAATTACATCATCATTCAGGAGAAGCAATGTTCATCAGTGTCCTAAATCAAAACCAAACCCCATCTTTCCTCATCAGAAATAACTCTATTCTAGTTTGGAATCAGCTCCCGATGCTGCACACAGATTCCCCTTGGAGTCACCAAGATGCCTCCAGTCCTGAGAAAAGATGAGCCTGGCAAAAGGCTGCCATCAGGCAAATTACTAATCTGGGTGCTGCCATGGCTGGCGAGGATTTACATATATCGGGCATATTTCACACTCTCTTTACTGGCCACTTCCTCCAAGCCCCAACTTCAAAAGGCAGAGCATGGTGCTACCCCTCAGCCCTGCGTCCAGGGGGCAGCTCTGCAGACTGGGCTCCCTTCATGGCTGGCTAAGCTCTCACAATATCCTCCTCCACAGCTAGGCCACTGCTCCCATCTACCCTCAAGAGGCCTGGAGCCAAGATGCAGGTCTCTGCAACACAGAAGCTCCAAAAGACAGTTTCTTTAAAAACTACTGCTTCTGCTCTTCTGTGTCTCCCCTTTAGCTGTTTAACTCCTTGAGACCCTCAAGACAAAATGTGAAGCCACCCCTAAAACTAAATAAGTTTAGCTGTCAGCCGATGGCACATCTTCACTGACTCACAGGGGAAAATCCACATGATAGGAAAGAAAAGAAGGCTTCCTCTGCGTGATGTCAATCTTCTAAAAGATGGCTGATCTCCTGCAGCGGAAATCCACCCTAAAGAGGGACCACAAGATTAACCGTTCCCTTGATTTCTTATTATTTTCCTGATAGAAAAACACTTTAAACTTCTTAAAATGTGAAGAAAAAAATGCAGCAATGCAATTTGTGTGGTTATCTAAGCCGAACAGATCTCCTATTCTTTCTCATTAATACTAACCCCAGGCCAGCCCAGTTGCCAGCTGACTGCCAGCCATTCCCTCCAAGGATGACAAAGCAGAAAGAAAGGAAGAGGCAATCCTTTTGCTACAGAAGGCGTCCAACTGGCTGCTGGGAGGCGGTATCATAACTTGCAGTAAGAGGTGCCAGACACAAGGAGTTTCCCAGAATGGTCAAGAGTGGCAAAACCACGTGTCAGAAAGTGAGGAAACTAGAGCCAAGATGCCAGAGGGTGTCACCTTCAAGAAAAGCAAAATGAGAGCATCTCTGGTGGTTCAGTGGTTAAGAGTCCGCCTGCTAGTTGCAGGGGACATTGGAAGATCCCATATGCCACAGAGCAACTAAGCCTGTGTGCCACAACTATTGAGCCTGTTCTCTGGAGCCCAACTGGAGTGCTCTGGAGTTGCGACTGGAATCACAACTACCAGGCCCAAGTGCTCCAGAGTTCACGCTCCACAACAAGCCACCGCAATAAGAGGCCCACACATCGCAACTAAGCAATAGCCCCTCGCCGCAATTAGAGAAAGTCTGCACACAGCAGCGAAAATCCAGCACAGCCCAAAACATCTAAAGAAAATTATTTTAAAAAGATAGCAGAACAAAACGAAAAACCAAGTTCCTGATTAGGTGGCTGTACAAAGAGGTTGTAAAATGAGAGGTCCCATTGCATGTGTTCGGGGACTTGGTGGAACTGAAGCAGAAAGGCGGGCAGGGGTATACTGAGACCCCTGTGCTCTGAAGCAGAAAGCAATTCCTTGCTCCTAGAGAGCCTCAGGGGAGCCTACTATCAACCCAGTTAGTTAGCCTCACCCACAAATGGCTGGAGAAGACTCTTGAGAGTCCCTTGAACAGCAAGGAGATCAAACCAGTCAATCCTAAAGGAAATCAACCCTGAATATTTGTTGGAAGGACTGATGCTGAAGTTGAAGCCCCATTACTCTGGCCAAGAGCCAACTTATTGGAAAACCCTGATGCTAGAAAAGATTGAGGGCAGAGAAGAAGGGGCAAACAGAGGATGAGATGGCTGGATGGCCATCACTGACTCGATGGACATGAGTATAATCAAACTCCAGAAGATAGTAAAGGACAGAGAAGCTGGTGTGCTACAGTCCATGGGGTTGCAAAGAGTAAGACGTGACTTAGTGACTCAACAACAGCAACAACAAGCTGCCAAGGTGAGGATCCAAGAGTGTCCAGGAAATGGAAATGGTGCTAGTTTTGTCCACCCTGCCACATGAGGAGGACTGGTAAAGAGGCGATATGGTGCCATCTTTATCTCAAAATAAAATCTCATTATTATAACTTTCTGTACATCTGAATCTCTGATTACAGGTATCCATGGAAAAGAAAACCTTGGAATCCTGATCCCATGGGACTCCTGGGTAGACATGAAACTCTAAGAAATAAAATCTGTTTTGAGCTAAATCTTTCTGAACTCTGCCAAAAGTAAATAGGAAATGTTCACTTGCTGTATTGTTTCTGCTGGATAAAACAGACAGAGGGAAAACTCATAATCATCTCAAACTGTGTCCTAAACCCAGTCTCATTCTGCAAAGTCACGTCTTACCACCCAGGAGAGCCTTTACTCCACACAGGAGAGTCTGTCAGCCTGTAGAATTTCCTAAAGAAAGAACATTCCGGTTGATGGCAGCATTCTGAGCTGACAAGTAAGACCCCCAAGTATTACTGAATTACAGTCTCATGACTGCAAAATGTTCACTCCCAACTACTGTGAGATAAGCATCATTTCCATAAAAATAAAAATCACTCCACAAGCTCACTCTTCTATTTATTTATTAAAGAGCTACTATCCCGGCAAAACCTTACCATAACTTTCTGCGAACATATTATCTAAGATATCATGGTCATGTTATTTTAAGGGATACAAGGAATTATTTGGCTTGAGTTTTTCTGTCTTCAAAGTGCTTAAAATGTATCTGGGGACACTAGACAAATATTCAAAACTTGGGGGGAAGTGCAAGGCAGTGTACAGTTAGTGCCAAGATCAATGTCAAGATCAACTCTTCAGCTCACAGACCTAGAGAAGCCTATGTCCTAAAGAGAAAACCACCTCTTAAAGATTCCAAAGGGCTTCAGAGCACGTCCTGATGTCCACCCTCTGAGCAAACAGCTTGGTTCTCAATAACATTTTTCACCACTCCCTGGTGGCTCAGCAGTAAAGCATCTGCCTACAATGCAGGAGATGTGGCAGGAGCCTCGGGTTTGATCCCTAGGTAGGGAAGATCCCCTGGAGAAGGAAATGGCAACCCACTCCAGTGTTCTTGCCTGGGAAATCCCGTGGACGGAGGAGCCTTGCGGGCTACAGTCCAGAGTCGCAAAGGAATCAGACACAACTTAGCAACTAAACAACAACAACCCAAGCCCACTCCCTCACACACTGTGACTCGATTCACCAACTGTCACCAGGGCCCGCTCATTATGCAGCAGAAACTACCTCTGCATTTGATAGAATTCAATCTGGTTGTCTGGCTCAGTGGAGATGATCTGAGATTGAAGGAGTAAGGGGAGGAAGTAGAGGCTCAGCTCTTGGCCCTCATTCTGGAGCAGAAGGAAGAGGTTAACAAGACAGATGGTTCAGGTCAAGAGCAACCAAAGACTGTGGTCTGAGATTCACTCATTAGTCAGTTAACTCACTCATCCAGCCTTTACTAAGTGCTCTAATGAGAGCCTATAGCACAGAGGAGAAAAAAACCCAGGTACAATCTGTTTGTAGGACATAAGTTCAACTAAAAAAATGGATTCCAATATACATTAAGTGCAGACAAATACTGCTTGATTCCACTTATACTGGGAACCTAGAATAGTCAAATGCGAAGTCAGAAAGTACACTGGTAGATTGCCAAGGGCTGGGGACAGGGAGGGGGAATGGGGACTTAGTGTTTAATGGGGACAGAGTTCAGTTGAGGAAGGTGAAAAATTCAGGAGCTGGATAATGGTGAGAGCTGCGTTAACAATATAATGTACATAGTGCCACTGAGCTGGATGGTTAAATGTGGTTAAAATAGTATGTTTTATGTTATGTGGCTTTTACCACAATTTAAAAAACATAAAAATATACCACTAGAGAGACATTTGAGGAGATGCAGTGATGAACATGATGCAGGATGGGAAGACATGATGACTTCTGCAACAGAGGACAAGCATATGTGATTGAGCACATTCAGTGGAAGCCAGCTGAGACTTCTTGGAGAAGATGGCCTTTGACCATTCAGCCTTGGAGGATGAGGAGGTTGGGGATGAGGTACAGTCTGGAAGGGAGGGTGAAGGAGAGTGGGTTTTCCATGAGGAGGGCACAGGTGAGCAAAGGCATGACTGGGCAGAGCAGTGATCTCTGCCCCTGGCAAAGAAGTGTGCTCGGCTGTGTATACACAACAGCCCCATCAAATTAACTATCCACCTACAGTAATTAAGACAGAGGACTTCAGTTCAGTAGGGCAGTGGATCCTTGTTACCAAGTAGGCAGCCACTCACAGAAGACACTGATTGCATGGTGATTAAATCTCCACAAATATGATTTTAATCATATGTTATTTAATATAGACAGAGCAATGACATTTTCCAGGATAGATGGGCATCTTTACCTGAGCCAGTAAATTATTTCCTACTGACAAGCAGAGACCATCTCCTAGGCACATTTCCATCTCAACCTAAGTATTTCCTTCCTGAATGTGCATTCCTTCCCTTCTCTCAGGATCTAAGTGAGGTAAGCAGGCTTCGCCTGGGGGTAACTTTGTTTGATGACCAGCTTGACCCCCAACCCCAATTGTCACTTTATCACATTTCATTGTAGAAAATTTCTGGAAACACCCACAAAGCCAATACTGCAGAGCTCTCATACCTCATACTCAACAAGTCTTGGGTCCAGAGAAGTCAAACATAGAAACGCAGCACATTGATGATAAACTGCACACCTTCCAAAGAGTGCCATTCTGGCAATCGCTAGAATAGCCCTACGATACCTTAAGAAAGGCAGGAATTGACACCTGTAATCAGAGTTCATTGTCCAATTACATTAGGATAATAAGGGTCTGGACTCATTTATGTTTGTATAAGGTGATTTGATTTTCCACACTAAAGGTCTTTTATTACCAGCCATCAACACCATAATAGCAGTCCTAAATGTGAAAGAAAGCCACTCAGAGTTAATCCAGCTTCCTGACTTTATTTCACTGCATCAGCAGGGTCTCCCCAACAGCTGCCACAAGCTGTGGCCAAAGGCAGGAAAGGCACAAACATCCACGATGGAGCCCCAGGGAGGAGGGGATGGTCATACAGTGGGGATGTTGAGGGTGGAAGGAATAAGAGACGAGGGTGCCTGGAGAACAACCCAGAAGGTTAACTCCACTAGGAAAACACAATGAGAAAGGGGAAGGTGAAGGATGGACGGGAAAGAAAAGCAAGACAGATAGTGTCATGTGGCTCCCTGCCCAAGACTGTTCTACTTCAGGATCAAAGCTGTGGTTCCCGACGCTTTTCCTGAGTGGAACTCTGATCATGTTACACTTCCTCCTCCCCTCTTCCTCCAGCAAAGAAGGAGAGAAGAGCCTCTAAACTCCCATACCACTGATGCAAGGACTTAAATACAGATGGTTTGTGGATCCTATAAAATGCGGAAGGTGTGATGATGGAATAATGATTTTTAAATAAAATTTTCAGAAGACACACATGAGTACAGTTTTTTAAAGCAGTCACTTTGAGAGCACTTGTACTTAACGCAAGGATGGCATGACCATGGGCCTGGGCATTTATGGTGCATCTTTGAGAACTGCCACTTTGGTTCTTTAAAAATATCTATGTACGTATGCATGTATGTGTTTTATTTGGCTGTGCTAGGTCTTAGTTGGGGCATGGGTATCTTTTAGTTGCCATATGTGAACTCTTAGGTGTGGCCAGTGGGATCTAGCTCCCCGACCAGGGATCAAACCTGGACCCCCTTCACTGAGGGCATGGAGTCTTAGCCACTGGGCCACCAAGAAAGTCCCACGACTTTGGTTTTAAAACCAGAAATACAGCCTCGAGCCTTGGTAGTGATTTTGGTTCTGATCCAAACGTATCTCATGCGGGTTGATCACCTAGCTCATTCATCAGACTTGACTTTCTATGACATTTAATTGCTTCATCAAAGTGGTCCCACTCTGAGGGAAGCCGGCTTTGTCCCTGCTGCGTACATGAGAAGCATGGGCTCTGGGCTGCACGTGTTATTCCAAGGGAGGAGAATTCTGAAAGTGACAGTGTTGGGAGGAAGCACCGGGCCTCCCAGATGGTTGATTTTAAGGGCACATTACTGGTTTGCTCACATGTTTAGGATGCTTATTTATTTTTCTATATCACTTTTGTTTTGAGATGAAAAGCCAGCAGGCCAAGAGTGGAAAGTTAATAAGTTGAGGCTCATTGCCTGCCTCATCGAGGGTGCAAAAAGCAGAGTGCAGGTCAGGGAAGGAGAATACAAAAAAACAGGGGAGTTTAGAGTGGGCAGGGGAGGGGCCTTGTCATTCACGTGTCTCCTGGCCACCCTCACTGACTCTGCTCTCCCTCATTCAACAAATATTTGTTAAGTGTCTGCAATGCCCGAGTGTGCTAGAGGCTTGGGTACATCAGCGAAGAAACCAGGTCAGAATCCTCATCGTCATATATTCTAGGCTAAAAGGTGCAGGTGAACAATAATCAATAACATAATGAGTCAATTAGACAGCCTCTTCAGTGGTGTTAAGCGTCCTAGAAAATTTCACACAGAGGAGGCTACAGGGACTGGGCCTGAGGGAAGGCAGTGATTTTCAATGTCTGTCCCAGCTGAAGGTCCAGGAATACCTTCCCAATTTCCTAGCTCCTCTAAATCTTACTACCCTTTTGTTCTCAAGAGGAAAGGACACTAGTCACCAAAGAGAAGATTTATTTCTGGTCAAGATTAATTAAATGGCAATGAGCGAAGCCATCTCCCTAGAATCGGGCACCACCCTTCACACTGGGAACATACTGAGTCCCTTCCTCTCTGGGTGCTGTCATCCACACAAGCCTTGCCCACCTCTGGCCATTTGGACCACGTCTTTGGGAAAGACTTTCTTCCCTTCTGTCTTTACTATTGATTCTTTCTCACCAGTCAGGATAAAGTGACTTCATCATTTACTCTGAGAAACAATAGAAAAGCAGTTCAAGTCTGCCTTCCTAGTTTCAAGTCCACAGCTATTCTGATCATCACTTGAAAAGCAAGAAAAATAAGGGAGGAAATCTTTACTTCTCCTTCCATAGAAAATGAAGAATTTTTTATAGATGAATTTTTAAAAATCATGTAAGATTTGTCTGATGTGAAAGATAAGAGAGAAATGTTAAAGATACGGGGGATAGAAAAAATATTCATTATTTTGCAGTGTGTTTCTAAGAAAATGTTTTTAAAATATAGGATATTGAGCATCCTGAGTTTTGGAAAGAAATTTAACAGTTAAGAAATAATGAGAACCTTCTCTCTTACTATTTTTAACTGTAGGTACTTGATCTTCCCCACAACTAGAGAGGGAACATCTCAAAATTATCCATGCTGGTGAAGTTTGTGGCATTTAGCGGTGACTCAGCATACCTTCGGAGAAGGCAATGGCACCCCACTCCAGTACTCTTGCCTGGAGAATCCCATGGATGGAGGAGCCTGGTGGGCTGCAGTCTATGGGGTCGCTACTAGTCGGACACGACAGATCGACTTCACTTTCACTTTTCACTTTCATGCATTGGAGAAGGACATGGCAACCCACTCCAGTGTTCTTGCCTGGAGAATTCCAGGGACGGGGGAGGCTGGGGGCTGCCGTCTATGGGGCTGCACAGAGTCGGACACGACTGAAGCGACTTAGCAGCAGCAGCAGCAGCAGCAGCATACCTTCCCTGAATGCATTGCTATTCCATCTCTCACACTTCATCCAGGACTGATTCTATACATTGGCCTTAGTAGAAAGCCACTCTAACAGTGGACTTGCATATGGAACTGCTCATGTGATGTGGCTACTTACAACCTTAGTGCTGTCCCAATATAAGCCAGTCCATCTAAGATGAGCCCTGGGCCTCTGGCCTCCACACTCCCCACTCTTCAGATAACAGGCTCCTCCCAGGTCTTTTCCATCCACCCCATTGCCCAGGTCAAGGGCTCATCCTTTCTTCCCTCCCTCCTCCACTACCAACTTCTTGCACATGACCATGTCCTCTCTGTTCTCCTTCCAATGTTCTTAAAATTTTTATTTAAACTTTTTATTTTGTATTGGCATATAGCCAGCCAGTCAAGAGTGTTGTGATAGCTCAGGTGAACAGCAGTAGGATTCAGTCATAAAAACACTTGTATCCGTCCTCCCCCAAACTCTGCTCCCATTCAAGCTGCCGCATAACATGGAGAGAGTTCCACACGCTTTAAATCTGCCTCCTCCTGACTCTGCGGCCACCACCATTGTCCAGGCCACCACCCTCTGTCTCCCTGACTCATGCCACAGCTTCCCAGCTGGTCTCTCTGCCCTGGTTTTACCTTCCAAATTCCTTACCCACAAAAAGTTAGAGTGACCTCTCTTCAATCCAAGTTAATTCACATCCCTCTCCTGGAATGAAAGTCCCCCTTCCTGCCATGCCCCCTTCCCATAGTCACTGATGCCTGGACCTCCCACCTCTTCCCATCCCTCTGACACAGCCATCAGGCCCTTTGTCCAACACGCCCTTTGTCCAAGACACGTCTTCATCCTGCTCCCTGAAATTCTCTTCCACTCTGGGGCCTATGAACTTGCCTCCCCTCTGTCCCTTATGTCCTTCAGATCTCTGAACGACTGGCTTTTCCTTCTTCAGTGTCGACTCAGACATCCTCTGTCCAGAGAAGCCTTTCCTTGTTGATCTGTCCTAGAGCAAAGCCTTACCGGCACCTCACTTCCACTCTTATGCCCTTTGCTGCAACCTTCAGGCTCCATGAACAGTCTGTGTGTCTGTCTGCTTAATCATTTTCCACTGTCCTCTCCATGAGGGCAAAGTCAATTCCACAAGGGCAAGGACTTTATCATTTTTACTTCTGTGACCCCAGGTCCTGGCTCTGTGACCAGCATGTAGGAAGTACTTTGTATGCATTGCTAAATAAATAAGTGATTCAACACCAGAATAAAGAAATAGAAAATACTATGGTTTTCTATAGACTTGCATAACTTCTGAATATTAGGTGCAAAACTGACCTCAAAGATCATCTGATCTGCATGTTAATTTTTTAAAGACTTCTTTTTGACACTGGCCATTTTTTAAAGCCTTTATTGAATTTGTTACAATATTGCTGCTGTTTAGTTTCTTGGCCAAGACATGTGGGGTCTTAGGCATGTCCGGTTTGAACCCACACAGCCTGCATTGGAAGGCAAAGCCTTAACCATTGGACACACCAGGGAAGTCCCTAAACCCTAATGTTTTAATCAATGAGAAAACTGAAGATCAAGGAAGAATGCTTTAGACTACATACCTACTGGCAACCCCTGGCCCCTAATAACCATCTCAATATTCTCTTCTACTTTAACACTTACCTAAGACGTGGACTCTAAATTAGGAAGTGTTATATACATGACACCAGCTAAATCTTACCTGATTAATAAATACAGTATCCATTATTACCAATACTGGACTATTGAAAAGGCCTGTGGTCCCCTTCTCATTTTTCTTTTCTTTCTTATAAATGAGTCTTTTAGACTATCCCAGCATCTCAGGTGTCTGTCCCCCCACCCCTCCGAGGCTGTTCTGGGTCTCAAAATTCCATCTTCTTTCCCCACCCATTATATCCTGTTACCAGTTCATGCTTTAACACACTATAAGCTTCTTAATATAAATTGGAAGATACTCACCAGATAGAGATACGATCCATTTATTGCTAATTCCCAAACGAACCAGTTTTCTAAGGTAATTAGGAAAAGCCATCATTTCTTCATACCTGCCCCTGGGGGCCACCTGCAGTGAGGGAAGCTGAACACTCTTCTAACCGAACAAGGGAAACAAGTGGTGGTGGGGGTGGTGATATCTTATACGGAACAGGCTTTATACACATGCTTCTTCCTTCTCTACTGGAACCTGGTGATGTTTTCACCAGATTCTGAATTTTCATTCCAAAGGGCTTTATCATTTCCACATAGTCCCCATTGGTCACAGACAAGTAAGATCAATAAAGATATAATCCTACAGACAGCAGCAAACAGAACATTTCCCGGAGAATTCCAGTCCTGAAAGCTGGAGGCCAAACATGCTGTGACCAACTAGGAATTGGCTTTTAGTTACCATCAGGTCCCACCAGACAGAACTGGAGACAGGAGATGAGAAGGCTGTACAGGAGCTTGGCTCCATCTAGCAAGGCTGCACGTGTGGATGTCACTGCTGCTTTTCCAGAGTTGCCTTTAGACATGAAACAAGGAGGAAGGGAGAATGAACATGCTTCACCAACACTCTGGCGAAGCTCGGAATGACCACTGTCCACAATTCCTGCTGCTTTCCTTTTTCATTTTTTTTCCTTGCAACTTGATTGAGATACAATTCACATAACATATTCATCCATTTCAAATGTATGAGTCAGTGGATTTTGGTTTATTCACAGAATCATCTAACCATCACCTCAATTCATTTTAGAATATTTTAAACACCCTCTCCCCAAAGGATCTCTCTACCCTTAGCAGTCATCCTACAGTCTTCTCAAACTCCCTTGCCCAGACCTACACAATCACTTTCTTCCTCCATAGACATGCCTATTCTGCACATTTCATATAAATGAAGTCACACAGCCTGTGGCCTTTTATAACTGGCTTTTTTCATTTACTGCCCATGGTTTTGAGGTCCACCCATGTTGCAGCGTGTATCAGTACTTCAGTTCTTTCTGCTTTTGAATAATATTCCATTGGATGGATTTACCACATTTTATTTATCCATTCATCCATGTATCTATGTGTCCATTCATCAGGTATGCATTTGGGTAGCTTGCCCATTTTAACTATGAGGTAATGCTACTGTACACATTGCTGTTTATGTTTTTGGTAGATACATTTTTATTTCTCTTAAAAATACACATAGTGGGACTGTTGGATCACATGATAACTGTGATATGATAACTGACAAGTTATCATATTATTACTGTGATAAGTTATCCTAAAAGTGTTAGTCCTTAAGACTCTGGCACTCCATGGACTGTAGCCTGCCAGGTTCCTCTGTCCATGGAATTCTCCAGGCAAGAATACTCCAGTGAGTTGCCATTCCCTTCTCCAGGGGATCTTCCCGACCCAGGGATCACACCTGGGTCTCCTTCATTGCAGGCAGATTCTTTACCATCTGAGCCACCGAGGAGTCCCTAAGTTATTATATGATAGCTTAAACTTTTAAGGAACTGCTGGGCATTTTTTGAAAGCAGCTGCACCATTTTACATTCTGATTAATGTGAGGATCCAAATTTCTCTACTTCCTCTCGAACAGTGGTTATTATCTCTCTTTTTTTATTACTGTCGTCCTATTGACTACACCAAAGCCTTTGACTCTGTGGATCACAAAAACTGTGGAAAATTCTTCAAGAGATGGGAATACCAGACCACCTGACCTGCCTCTTGAGAAACCTGTATGCAGGTCAGGAAGCAACAGTTAGAACTGGACATGGAACAACAGACTGGTTCCAAATTAGGAAAGGAGTATGTCAAGGCTATATATTGTCACCCTGCTTATTTAACTTCTATGCAGAGTACATCATGCAAAATGCTAGGCTGGGTGAAGCACAAGCTAGAATCAGGATTGCCAGGAGAAATATCAGTAACCTCAGATATGCAGATGACACCACCCTTATGGCAGAAAGCAAAGAAGTAAAGAGCCTCTTGTTAAAAGCGAAAGAAGAGAGTGAAAAAGTTGACTTAAAGCTCAACATTCAGAAAACTAAGATCATGGCATCTGGTCCCATCATTTCATGGCAAATGGATGGTGAAACAATGGAAACAGGGACAGATTTTATTTTGGGAGGCTCCAAAATCACTGCAGATGGTGACTGCAGCCATGAAATTAAAAGACTCTTGTTTCTTGGGAGGAAAGTTATGATCAACCTAGACAGCATATTAAAAAGCAGAGATGTTACTTCGCCAGCAAAGGTCCATTTAAGTCCAAGCTATGGTTTTTCTAGGAGTCATGTATGGATGTGAGAGTTGGACTATAAAGAAAGCTGAGCACCAAAGGATGCTTTTGAACTGTGGTGTTGGAGAAGACTCTTGCGAGTCCCTTGGACTACAAGGAGATGCAACCAGTCCATTCTGAAGGAGATCAGCCCTGAATATTCATTGGAAGGACTGATGCTGAAACTAAAGCTCCAGTACTTTGGCCACCTGGTGCAAAGAACTGACCCACTGAAAAAGACCTTGATGCTGGGAAAGATTGAAGGCAGGAGGAGAAGGGGATGACAGAGAATGAGATGGTTGGATGGTATCACCAACTCAATGGACATGAGCTTGAGCACGCTCCAGGAGTTGGTGATGGACAGGGAAACCTGGTGTGTGGCAGTCCTGGGGTCACAAAGAGTCGTTGGGCATGACTGAGCAACTGAACTGAACTGAGTAGAAAGTGATATCTCATTATGGTTTTGGTTTGCATTTCCCTAATGATTAGTGTTGTTTGGTGTCTTTTCCTGAGCTTATTGACCACTTGGACATCTTCTTTGGAGAACTGTCTGTTCAGATTCTTTGGTCATTTGTCCAAATGACCCAAAATATTGGGTTATTTGTCTTTATATTAAGAGTTGTAAAAATGTGTTCCCTGTTGCTTTCTTGCTAATGATTTTAGAAAGCAACTTAGAAAGTAATTAACTTCCAATTAAAATAAATATATTTATATATTTTTTAAAAATATATATTCTACAATGTTAAAAATCATTAGAACAAAATAAGTTTGACTGTTTACCAGAGAATGAAAACACTATGTATAATTTTTCTCATCTCCTACAGTCTCACAGATTCCCATGGACACTCCATTCGTATGTTGCACACTGAATCCTGTGCACGGCCAATGGTCCTATTAGTAAATGGTCAAGACTTTGGGTGAAAGGTCCATTTGTTTGACTCTACTAATACAAAGTATGGAGAGTTTTACAGCTATGCACAACCATCCAAATCTTTCACTAGTTCTCAGGCAAAATTGAAACCATATCCATTCGAGATGGGTTCAACTTAAAAAAAAAAAAAAAGAGCAATAAACATCACAGCCCGCAGCAAGTGTTCAACTGAGTGTAGGCTGAAAGAGTGCAATGCACACAGGGCCTTTGTGAGGCATGGGGTTTTAAGCGCTTGGCTTGTTTACTTAAAAAAAGAAGATGAGGGGAAAGACTTATTTTCTTCTTGGTCAAAGAGCTGTTGATCTTCTGAAGCCATAGCCAATAACCCTACTATCTTGATGGCTTTGAATGCTTTTTCAGATTAGGATGGGGGAGGGAGGCTCATTTGCAGATTGATAGCCCTATCTACAAATGGGTCCATTTGCCAGGGCAGGTCATAATATATACATGAGAAGGTTTTTATCTAGTTCTGGGAAGATAAACAGATCTGGGCTGTATGTGATTATCAGACCAACCGCTTCCTCATAGATCTAGAAGTATGCTTAAAGTCATTCAGGCAGTAATCCCGCTGCTATTGCCTTTAGCATGTACTCTGAAGATCAACTCATTCTTCACATTTCTTATGTTTCTGCTTCTGGCTGCCTGATCTTTGGTCCTTTCTCAGTTATATTCAATTATAAGTAATGAAAAGGGACAAGACTTCAGCTTATGCAACATATGCATTGTTTAATTGCAGGCAAGTCTGCTTCCTCGTTTATGGAACAGAGATGCTAAATATAAGATGCTCTTACCCCCTCTTTCCAGGACTGCTGAGAACCTCGATTAGATGATGGAGTTTCTTGCAACATGCAAAACTCCAAACAAATGTTAATGGTGCTGCTGAATAACTACTGGGTGACCTCAAATCAACCAATTAGTTGATTGTGCTTTTTCTTTTATTCTTGATAGTGCCTGTTAGCATGACATTTTGGAAGAATTTAAACAAATAACTAATATGAGTTGGACATAAACTGCATTTTTGGTCCTTTCTTCTTTTCTGCTAACATAGAACAGAAGAAAATTTGAGGGAACATGACTCTAGATATATGCGTGCATGCTAAGTCACTTTAGTCATGTCTGACTCTTTGTGATCCTGTGGACTGCAGCCCGCTAGACTCCTCTGCCCATGGGATTCTCCAGGCAAGAATACTGGAGTGGGTAAGCCATGCGCTCCTCCAGGGGATCTTCCTGACCCAGGGCTTGAACTCATGTCTCTGGAGGCTCCTGCATTGCAGGCAGATTCTTTATCACTGAGCCACTGGGGATATTCAGATATTGCTTAATCTGACCGCCCAGATGGAGGAAAACATTCTGGTTGATGGTTGTCCTTGAGGAAGTAGCAAGATAAAGAGGCTGTGTCAGCGCCCTCTAGGGTGCACCTGATGGAACCCATTTCTTCCCAGCTCCCAGGGGGCAGAATCAAGATTTCTAAACCTGTTTTTTCCAGGTTAGACTCTGTCCTCTCCTCAACCACTGAAAATGGAATAAAAAAGGCAGATCCTGAATGGGTTGGGTTCCTTTTTGCTGGTCAAGAGGAGAAAGCCAAGTAGTAAGTGAAACATTCTGCCTTGAAGAAGTGATCTGGGTTTTGTTTAAGTCACTAATGAAGAGAGAATCTTGAACGATATCAACCCAAACCAACCCAATTAAATCAAAGATAACTTTCAAAAAGCAGTGGGTAATGCCCAACTTGGAAACAAGCCAGAAAAGAGAGGCTGCCTCCATTTATTCCAGTAGAAATGCCACAGGAGTTGAATGACCACAAAGACCATATTTTCCAGGAAATGAAAACCACTAATGGGCATTATTTTGGTAATTCAGGTACTTTATTTCATGATAAACACCTGCTCCTTTTGGAAACTGACTTAATGATGATGATTATCCATTTATATTTGTATACTGCTGAGCCCACTGACAGCACTCAATAAATAATAAATAATGATAATAATAATCTTGATCCAGTCTTTAGGAGGAAGAAATAAGACCCAAAGATTTATTGTTGGCATAGCCTGTAAAAATCGATCTTGCTCTTTAAATAGAAGAAAAGCCTTAAGGGAAGATAATCTATTGATTTATGATTCAAAGAAAATGTAACTTTAAGAATTATAACAACAACAATAATCAATGTCCTATATGTACCATAACAAAAGAAAGAGACAAAGAAAAGGAAAACACCCAGAATAATAAGAGGTATTATTCTAGGAAAAGAGGAAGATGTCATAAATATTTTTAAATGACTGGAGTCAGAAACAAGACCAGTTCCCAGGTATACATATCTACTTCTGTTTGCTCCTTGAGCATGTAGGTTGCACAGCTCAGTGATGAGAGAAACTAATACACCTCCATCACCTCTCTCAGTCCATCTACACTTGACCCCCTTCACCAGAAGAAGCTCACTTCCACTGTTATCAGCAGAGCCCACCTGAGATTACTTCTGGCCACATCTTCCCAGAACGATGAGGTCATAATGAGTTATAACTCACTGACTCCTCCACATTGATCTGGGCTTCATTCCACCTCCTCAAGTAGGTTCAGAAAACACAAAGTAGCCCCTTCTCAAGATCCTCTGATGATTGCTTATTCCCTACGATGGGGAGAAGTTCAAAACCTGTACCAATGATTTGTCCCCACCTTAGCTTGCCAGCTTCACTTCCCACTGTATTTTCTCTTTGGAATCTTTTTCCATTGACTCACTCTGATGACCCCCACACTCCACAGCTCACCTATATCTGTGGCTTGTGTCAGGCTGATTCCCGTGGGGAATTCACTTCACTACCTGCTGAGATGGATGTGTCTTTAAGGTGCAGCTCAAATGCCAGCTCCTTCAGAAAGTCTTTCAAGGTTCTTTTATTTAGTGTTGGTTCCCATTTCCCTGTACCCCAATGGAATCACAAATGTAGCATTTTTACATTTTTAAAGTTTTTCTTTGTATAAAAGTAAATGCATTGAGAGTTTTCCTCTAGGAGCTTGTTAGACTCCAGAGTGCCTGTGCTTTACATGTAGTAGGAACTTAGTACAGACCTACTTAATTCCACTGCTACAACGAGGAGGACACCCAGAAGGAAAAATGCGAGTATCTTGACATTTTATGATGATGTTAGAAAAGTCCTGAGCACATACTCACTTAGTTTCATCTAATTATTGACAACCATTTCTCCAATATGTAAGTGTCTGCTCACAATTCGTCCATGGCGCATAGTGGTCAATAAATGCTCCCTGAAAGCCTGTCGCTAACGTGGGATGAGCACCCGTGAGATGTTGGCGTCCTCAACACATACTGTCTGTGCCCTCTTGAAATCTCAGCCTGTCCTCGCTCATCTCTCTCTTTGACAAACTTTTCTTCTGAGTTCTATTTCCAGTACTCATTATGGCACCCAATCAAGTGCCATTGACAAAATCAATGGTTATGTTCTATCATCAATCACACAGTTAACAAAAACATCTCGATTGTACCCATATAGGATTAAATTAGTATGGGGAAAAGTAGTAAAAGATTAAAAGTTATCATAAAAATGGTCTTATCTCCAAGAAGATGACATTTACTACCATCTATTAAAATCACCTACTCATTTGTCTTAAATTATAAATTATAAACTTTAAATTATAAACTCTACAAGGATAGGGGCTCCATTAGTTATCTACATCATTATATTTTCTGGTACCAAGCTAAGTCTTGATACATACTATATACTCAATAAATATATTATTTTACCTGAATGAAGTATGCTGTCAGATTAAATTTGCAATGGCCCTCTGCTGCTCAGTTGCTCATTCGTGTCCTCTTATCTGACTCTGTGACCCCATGGACTATAGCCCACTAGGCTCCTCTATCCATGGGATTTCCCAAGCAAGAATACTGGAGTGGGTTGCCATTCCTCCTCCAGGGTATCTTCCTGACCAAGGGATTGAACCCTCATTTCCTGTGTTTCCTGCATTGCAGGCAGATTCTCTACCCACTGAGCCATCTGGGAAACCCAGGAAACCAACAGCCCCCTAGCCGTAGCACAATTATATGCCAAAATACTTCTTTTCTAAGTGGAAGCAATCCAAAAGACTTCCTTAAACTTAAGTGATGAGATCATATAATGTTAAGACACTGATTTGGGACTTTAAATTTATTTGCTAAAAAGTTTAGTTTTCAAATATTCATGGGCTGCTGAGATCGGTATACACCTGTGTCTTGGTAAACTGAAGAAAGAAATAAACAGGATCAAGGAAACTAAATGTATGAAGAATACGGGGACTTAACTAATTCCCAGTGATGGCTTTGGGGTTTACTGCACCAGGTGTGGGATTTTCTGAGCTTCCCAAATCGATTCCACCCTGAGCCTCGCAGGCTATGATGAGTAGACTCCTTAATGGCCTTGAGGCTTTAACATTAGCCTAATATACCATCTGAGCATCTTTTCACTGACTCCTTCTATCTCCTCCATGGGGACTCCAGTGCCTGGGCTTCCACGCTCCACCTCATGCTCCAGAGGCTCCTGGAAGTGCTCCTGCATGCTAATCTCTGCAAAGACAGCAAGGCAGAATCTAACCCTTGGTGAAGGCTATTTTCTAACTTTCTTACTGGGCAGATAGTTTCGTGAGGCCAGAGGGGACAGACTGGTAATCTAAGCACTGACTCTGAAAAACCTTCAATCCTTGAACCAGATGTTCAAGGGCAAATACTTCACCCCTTCTTAGCACTGCTCGCTGAGAGAACCACTGGCAGTAAATATCATTGCCTCCTTTCCAAGCAATGAATAATGAAATGGCAGAAGAGGGCAATGTTAGTGAGGAGGGTGAAGAACAATGTGGCCCCTGCCAGGGCTGTAGCAAATAAAAGAAAAACTAGTCTGTGAGCCAAGACGCATGGTCACTGGCCCAGCTGCACTAGAGTGGGGGACTCATGACTGATGAGCTTCTCAAATACCAAAGGGCTGTGTATTTACATGTCTGAGACCTAAGGACCCGTTCCTGTAACTTCAGCGACCCCAAAGGCTTCCTGGAAGCTGGCGTGATTCTGTGCTTAATGTGACCTTACTCAAAGACACGGCCTCTCACCTTTTCCAATCAGGTCAGGCTACAGGAACCACAAAGCCAAGTCAGTCAGTCAGTTGGTGATGACCGGCCTTGAATGTGCCATATTGATCCAAATCAGATGCTGCCAGAAATGTGCTGTATTACATTAAACTTTCAGCTTTTCCCCACACCAGAAGGTGGAATTCATCATCTACATAATACTTTATGCTGCTTTTCAGTCACTAAGTCACATTTGATTCTTTGCGACCCCATGGACTGTAGCCCACCAGGCTCCTCTGTCCATGGGATTCTCCAGGAGAGACTACTGGAGTGGGTTGACATTTCCATCTCGAGATTATCTCCTGACCCAGGGATCAAACTGACATCTCCTGTGTTGCAGGCAGATTCTTTACCACTGAGCCACCGAGGAGGCCCTTATATTATCAGGAAAAGGAAGGAAATAGGCTGTTCTCAATTTTCCTGGAACAAACAAAAGCTCACTGGAGTATCTTTCCAGCATGAGTTCAAAAGATTTCTGTTTTACTCAATAATCTGTATATTGATGGGAATGATGAAACTATTTAAAACTCCTATTCTGTTTTAATTGTTATAGATTCTTCTGTGATAACTTAAAAACTCAGTGGGGAGGTGTGTTTTAATAACAATATGTGTTCAAAATCCTCATGAGTTTTACAGTGTTCTCCCAGTCCTGAGTTTAAAAAGAGAAATAACTGCTCAAAATTAAATCTGATCACAGATTTACTTTAGTTTACATAGTAGGGGTATTAAGTCTAAGTATGAAAGCAAAGTGTGAAAACAAAATGAAGTAAGACTCATTCTTTGCTCAGACTGGATCTGGGGACAGGACGTCAGAGAGGCTGGTGCACTCCAGGAAGGCTGGGCACAGAACACACACAGAGCTGAGAGGGGCCTCCCTTGGACACTGGACGATGCGAAGACAGGCAGAATCAAGAGAGGTATCGCAACTGCCCTTGAGTAAGTACAGCGGCATCGTGTAGACATGGAAGCATATTGACTCCACATGGCTTCTGGGACAGAGCCTTTACTGGTGGGTGGTCCTCCCTGGGAGATGGTGGGACTGCATCAGAAGGAGGCTTGTTCCTGAAGCCATGGCATCTAGAGCAACAGGGATGTCCTCAGGTATCTTTAGACAGAAGTCAAAGGAGGACCTGATGGGGATGCTGCAGAAGATGTGTGCATTGGATCCGGGGGCACAGCAGAGGAGCTGTGAGTTTCATTCTAATAACGACAGTGCATGATTCTCTGAAATTTATCTCTTTGTATCTTAAAGTAGTTTATAGGAGAAGGTACATAACTCAAGGCACTTAAATAAGGAACCCACTCTCCCACACGCAGTGTACAAACAACATGATGGATAGGAGAAGAGCAGGAATTCTCTCTCTGAGAAAAAAATAACACATCTATAAAAGGAGAAGAGAAAACAATCTTAAGCTGGCTACTTGAAAAGAACAGGAGGCTCTGGTTTATACAGTTTGAGGCACAGCTAAGTCTTGAAGGGCAGAAGAAATTCAGGAAAAGAATGAGACTAACTTGACCTATGCAGGAGGTGGAGGATGGATGGAAGAGGTTTTTTTAAGCGGAATTCTTTAGATCTGAGGACAGTCTCTTGCTTACAATTAACTCTGGGGGAAAACAGAGAAAATAGTTTTATTTCTATTTGCTGCCTTTAGACATGATCTTTGCTTCCATTATTGTTTTATAAGGAATCTCTTTTTTTTTCTTTTTTTAGTTTTAAGAGAATTCTTCTGTAAAATAGGAAGGCTCATAGGTCATTGCTCCAACACAGACCCATGACTCCCATCAGTTAGTGATGGAAATCCAATAGCATGGAAGAGAGGGAGACAGCAGCCGAACATGAGAACTCTACCCCTCAAGCAGCAGAAAAAGCAAATGCCGTTGTGATTTCAAGAGACCTTGGCTCTCCCCACATGTTCATCCCGACCAAGGATTCCATGAAGGATGGAAAGTCCAAGCTCCTTTTCTAAATTAACAGATCCATCATTTCTAATGCATACTTTTTCTTTTTTTTTTTGTTTTTAATTAAATTTATTTATTTTTTTAATTACAATACTGTATTTGTTTTGCCATACATTGACACGAATCAGCCATAGGTGAACACAATCGCCCAATGCCGAATGCTTTTTTTTTAAATTTTTATTTTTAACTTGAAGTATAGTTGATTTATACTACCGTGTCAGTTTCAGGTGTACAGTGAAGTGACTCAGTTTTAAATATATATTTATAAAATATGTGTATTAATATCTGTATATACATATATCACATATTTATTTTTCATTGCAGCACTATTCACAACAGCCAAGACAAGGAAGCAACAGAAATGTCCATCAACAGATGAATGAATAAAGAAGATGTGGAACATATATACAATGGAAAACTACTCATCCATAGAAAGAATGAAATAGTGCCATTTCAGAAATAGTGCCATTCAGTGCAATACAGAAGGACCCAGACAGTGTCATACTGAGGGAAGTAAGCCAAAAGAGAAAGACAAATATCATATGATATTGCTTATATATGGAACCTAAAAAAAGATACAAATGAACTTTTTGCAAACAAGAAAGAAGCTACAGACATAGTCCAAACTGCTTTTAATTGTAGGTTTCAGTAATTAACAAGTTTGTTATCTCTCTCTCTCTTTTTTTTTTTTTTTTAAGAAGGGGGAAATTATGATGGTCCCCTAGTGTAAAGGCTGTAGATGGAACATCCAGGATGCTAACTTTAGGTCTGCCTGTGGTTCAGTGACCTTGCCCAGTTCATGACCAGACCCCAGCTTTCTCACCTGTAAAATGGCAGGGGTTGGGGTGGTTTCTGAGATGCCAACTATACATGCATTCAAAGAAAGCTATCTCTGAGAGGCAGAGGCTCCAGAGGCGTGCAGTGCAGCAGGCAGCCTCTCAGAAGATGATACCACAGAGGAAGAAGGCAGACTGTCAGATGCAATTTCCAGGCCCTGGTTTCTGGATGCAATGCTGTCACTGTGATTATCTTGTAATCTGAGGAAGCTAGACCTTCCAACAATGTCCCAACCCTGCTCGCTCCACTGCAGCAGTATTGAACCCGTGATGTGCTGGGTCCTGGCTGGACGTCAG
This sequence comes from Nanger dama, assembly GCA_917880005.1. Classification (NCBI taxonomy): domain Eukaryota; kingdom Metazoa; phylum Chordata; class Mammalia; order Artiodactyla; family Bovidae; genus Nanger; species Nanger dama. The sequence continues at coordinate 5,036,263 of CAKJTW010000076.1, forward strand.
GTCTGCACACTGTCTATTCTTTGGCCTTCAAAATGATTCTCATGCCTTCCCTACCAGTCTGCTTCACATCCCACAGCAGGTGATTAACACCTCACCTGCATTTGACAGCCGGGCAGGTGAAGCGCCCCCCACTCTCCCACCTGCTCTACTTCCTGAGGGCGGGAGCACCCTCCACCCTGCATCCAGAGGGCCCGTCTGCTGCCGCACCTACTGACCTGATGACAGAGCCCATTGGGGAAGAAGCCCTGTCTGTCCTGCTCTCTCTGTGCCCCAAGTCCTCTACACACTGCTGGCTTTGGGGAGGTACTCAGCCAACACTGCCCTGTGTTGGGTGGTGTTGCCTTGTGTAGTACTGTGCTGCGGGGTCAAGCATCAGTATACTTGTGGGTGGATTAAGGGAGGGAAGATCTGTGCCATGTGTATTTTGCATGTCATTGTAGAGGGCTAACCCGACCAGTGTGGAGAGAGTTGTGCGTCCCTCTGGAGGCTACCCTGGGCACAGGATGTGGCCAGAGCAACTCCATCAGGCCTCTCCTAGCTACTCCATCTTTGCATGAATGGTTGGGGATGATAAAGTTAAATGAAGTATGTCAGTAGGGCCTCACGAAAAGAACCCGGCACTGGTTATCCATATACGCACACTAATGAACACAGAATGGGAAAAGGTTATCTTTGACACACACTGGACACACACCTCACCTGCTCTTTCCACTTTCCCGGCTGCTACACTCCACACACCAAGTGTTTCTTTACTGCAGGAGTTTGTATGTGCCCAGCCATCCCAGAAGGATGCCCATGTGAATAGAGGGTGCTATACAACTGAAAAAATGTTTTATCTAAATCAGTGGCTTTTCTAGGAGCAAAGGTGTGTAGCAAGGGCTGGAGCAGGTTCAAGTTCAGAAGTTGAGGCTTCCCGTCTCCTACAATCATGCCACCCCGTGGTCACCAGTTCCAGTTGCTCACAGGGAAGTCTTGCTTTCACCTCTCCATGGATGTTTAAGGACCAACCCATCCAAAATTTGGAAAACTCAGCAGTGGCCACAGAACTGGAAAAGGTCAGCTTTCATTCCAATCCCAAAGAAATGCAATGCCAAAGAATGCTCAAACTACTGCACAATTGTACTCATCTCACACACTAGTAGAGTAATGCTCAAAATTTTCCAAGCCAGGCCTCAGCAATATGTGAACTGTGAACTTCCAGATATTCAAGCTGGTTTTAGAAAAGGCAAAGGAACCAGAAATCAAATTGCCAACATCCACTGGATCAGGGAAAAAGCAAGAGAGTTCCAGAAAAACATCTATTTCTGCTTTATTGAATATGAAAAGGCCTTAGACTGTGTGGATCATAATAACTTGTGGAAAATTCTGAAAAGATGGGCATAACAGACCACCTGACCTGGCTCTTCAGAAACCTATATGCAGGTCAGGAAGCAACAGTTAGAACTGGACATGGAACAACAGACCAGCTCCAAATAGGAAAAGTAGCACGTCAAGGCTGAATATTGTCATCCTGCTTATTTAACTCATATGCAGAGAACATCACAAGAAATGCTGGGTTGGAAGAAGCACAAGCTGGAATCAAGATTGACTGGAGAAATATCAATAACCTCAGATATGCACCACCCTTATGGCAGAAAGTGAAGAGGAACTAAAAAGCCTCTTGATGAAAGTGAAAGAGGAGAGTGAAAAAAATTGGCTTAAAGCTCAACATTCAGAAAACGAAGATCATGGCATATGGTCTCATTACTTGATGGGAAATAGATGGGGAAACAGTGTCAGACTTTATTTTCAGGGGATCCAAAATCACTGCAGATGGTGACTGCAGCCATGAAATTAAAAGATGCTTACTCCTTGGAAGGAAAGTTATGACCAACCTTGATAGTATATTCAAAAGCAGAGAGATTACTTTGCCAACAAAAGTCCATCTAGTCAAGTTTATGGTTTTTCCAGTAGTCATATATGGATGTGAGAGTTGGACTGTGAAGAAAGCTGAGCACCAAAGAATTGATGCTTTTGAACTGTGATGTTGGAGAAGACTCTTGAGAGTCCCTTGGACTCCAAGGAGATCCAACCAGTCCATTCTAATGGAGATCAACCCTGGGCTTTCTTTGGAAGGACTGATGTTGAAGCTGAAACTCCAGTATTTTGGCCACCTCATGCGAAGTATTGACTCATTGGAAAAGACTCTGATGCTGGGAGGGATTGGGGGCAGGAGGAGAATGGGATGACAGAGGATGAGATGGCTGGATGGCATCACCAATTCGATGGACATGAGTTTGAGTGAACTCTGGGAGTTGGTGATGGACAGGGAGGCCTGGCGTGCTGCAATTATTGGGGTCGCAGAGTCGGACACAACTGAGCAGCTGAACTGAACTGAGCTGAACCTGAGAACAACAACAACACAATATTTTTACCTGTGAAGCTGCCCTGTGTCCTCTCCCCATGACTGACTCACATTACAGTTTCATTTATCAAGAGAGTCTTTCCTGAAAACTCTCTCTTCCTCCAAACTATACCATGTCCTCACTGCACATTCTGACAGCATTCTGTCCTTTTCCATCATATCAATTAATCACCATCATAATTAAATTATTACGGTGAAATTCTTTGTTTAATGTTGATTTTCCTTGATGGATTAAAATCTATATGAGAGTAGGGACTGTATAATATGTGTTTATCTCTAGAATCCCAGTATCTAGCATGACAGGTGGAACTAAAGAGACGTCCAGCAATCACTTGTTAAGTGGATGAATATGAAATGATACAATTTCCCAGTACTGCGAGGTTCAAGAATGAAAGACTCACATCACAGATAAGAAAAGTCACACTTGTCTACTGTCCGAATCTACATTTTGGAATTAAAATAGAAATGTGAGTCTGTGTGCTCTAGGATGGGGCTTCCCAGGTGGCGCCGTGGTAGAGTCCACCTGCCAATGCAGGAGAGGTAGGAGATGTGAGTTCAATCCCTGGGCTGGGAAGATTCCCTGGAGGAGGAAATGGCAACCCACTCTAGTATTCTTGCCTGGAGAATTCCATTGACAGCGGTTCCTGGTAGGCCATAGTCCACGGGGTCCTAAAGAGTCAGACATGACTGAGCGATGGAGCGCCACATACAGCATACTCTCAGAGTCTGACAAAGAGCACACCCTTCAAAACAGATACATAGGGGCAAATATTACCCATTTAAATTTGGAAGACTCCATATTATTCTTCAAAGGAAATGTTCTAGTAGAATAGATAACACAGTATCTTCTAGATATTTGGCTTCCAGTGTGTCTGACTTCCCCGGATCAGGACTTCCTGTAGAGGAACGCTGCGGACCTTGCTCTGCAACCACCCTGCGCCCGTCACAATGCATGGCAGAGAGCAGACTTGCAGGAAGTATTTGTTGACTGAGTGGATGAAGGCACCAAAGATTACCTAGAGAAGTTACTCAAGAAAATGAGCCCAGATTGTAAGGCTGAAGTCAGCTCTCCTTTTGTGCCTTCACACGAGGTGTACAAAAACAAAATATGTCTGTTTCTAACAGTCTCGCCTCTATTGATTATTAATAAATGACTTCCATAATAAACATAACTTTTCTCAGAAACCTACTAGATTCTCAAGTGGTAGCAACCACTGTGATAAATTGAGGAGAAAAAAATAACAGTTTCCTAGAAACAGGTGTCTTTCAGTTTGGCCTAAGGATGCATGCATACACACGCACATGCATGCATACACACACACACACACACACACACACACACACACACACACACACTCAGGGGTCTCTCAGTCTGACAGAGGAACTGCGATCAGGATGCGCCTCATCTGGCCTGGCTGTCACTCCCCGTTTGATTCATTATGCGGGAAATGAAGTCCATTTCCAAGCAACTGGGAGACTCACAGTAATTGGGTTCTCCAAAGCCTTTCCCTTAATTTGCTCAAGTTGTATTTGGTTTTAGAAAATTGGGTGTTAGCAGCTGATGGACAGATCAGAAAAACGAAGGCAAACGCACAGTGTGATGGAGACGAGGAGGTTGCCCTGCTCCCCTCCTGGTGTCCCTGTCCCCGCCTGCCCCTTCCTTCTCTTTCCCTCGTCCCAGGTTTTTCCCACTGGGGACATCGCCTGCCGACACAGCAGGGCTCCTCGGACAAGCCTCCTCTCCCTGTGAACTTCCCTCCCAGCCTTTGGTTGGGGGAGCCTGTGTGCAGTGACTCTGCTCTGACTGACCCTCTTTCCTCACGAGTGAAGTCATGGAAACTCGACTCAAAAGTATGTTCCTTCTTTGTCAACCTCTTCATTCTCAGCTCTACCACAGTGAGAAGGGAGCGTCTTTAGAGGAGTCATGGGTTTCTACATGTATTCGAATTTCTTATTCTTTGGGGCGGGGCGGGGGGGGTGAAAAGTGAAGTGGAATGAACTTTTCTCTAGTGTAAATCAATCTGGATCCTATCTCAGCAAGACTAAGATTCAAATTCCACTTGTACTCCTTGAGAGATGTATGATGTTGGTACGTTTACTTCTCTGAACTTGCTTTCCTGGATAAACCACTTTTATGAGACTTCTGGAGATGAAGTGAAAGGCTTGGCACAGGACAGGTGCACAGGGAGAGAGCTGGCTCTCTTACAGCGTGCGTTAGTCATGTCTGACTAACATACTTAGTCTTGTCCGACTCTATGTGACACCATGGACTATGTCAGTTCAGTTTAGTTCAGTCGCTCAGTCATGTCTGATTCTTCACGACCCCATGAATCAAAACACACCAGGCCTCCCTGTTCATCACCATCTCTCAGAGTTCACTCAGACTCGTGTCCATCGAGTCCGTGATGCCATCCAGCCATCTCATCCCCGGTCATCCCCTTCTCCTCCTGCCCCCAATCTCTCCCAGCATCAGAGTCTTTTCCAATGAGTCAACTCTTTGCATGAAGTGGCCAAAGTACTGGAGTTTTACCTTTAGCATCATTCCTTCCAAAGAAATCCCAGGGTTGATCTCCTTCAGAATGGACTGGTTGCATCTCCTTGCAGTCCAAGGGACTCTCAAGAGTCTTCTCCAACACCACAGTTCAAAAGCATCAATTCTTTGGTGCTCAGCCTTCTTCACAGTCCAACTCTCACATCCATACATGACCACAGGAGAAACCATAGCCTTGACTAGACGGACCTTAGTCGGCAAAGTAATGTCTCTGCTTTTGAATATGCTATCTAGGTTGGTCATAACTTTTCTTTCAAGGAGTAAGCGTCTTCTAATTTCATGGCTTCAGTCACCGTCTGCAGTGATTTTGGAGCCCCCAAAAAAATAAAGTCTGACACTGTTTCCACTGTTTCCCCATCTATTTCCCATGAAATGATGGGACCGGATGCCATGATCTTTGTTTTCTGAGTGTTGAGCTTTAAGCCAACTTTTTCACTCTCTTCTTTCACTTTCATCAAGAGGCTTTTTAGTTCCTCTTCACTTTCTGCCATAAGGGTGGTGTTACCTGCATATCTGAGGTTATTGATATTTCTCCTGGAAATCTTGATTCCAGCTTGTGTTTCTTCCAGTCCAGCGTTTCTCATGATGTACTCTGCATATAAGTTAAATAAGCAGGGTGACAATATACAGCCTTGACGGACTCCTTTTCCTATTTGGAACCAGTCTGTTGTTCCATGTCCAGTCTAACTGTTGCTTCCTGACCTGCATACAGATTTCTCAAGAGGCAGGTTAGGTGGTCTGGTATTCCCATCTCTTTCAGAATTTTCCACAATTCATTGTGATCCACACAGTCAAAGGCGTTGGCATAGTCAATAAAGCAGAAATAGATGTTTTTCTGGAACTCTCTTGCTTTTTCCATGATCCAGCGGATGTTGGCAATTTGATCTCTGGTTCCTTTGCCTTTTCTAAAACCAGCTTGAACATCAGGAAGTTCACAGTTCACACATTGCTGAAGCCTGGCTTGCAGAATTTTGAGCATTACTTTACTAGTGTGTGACATGAGTGCAATTGTGCAGTAGTTTGAGCATTCTTTGGCATTGCCTTTCTTTGGAATTGGAATGAAAAGTGACCTTTTCCAGTCCTGTGGCCACTGCTGAGTTTTCCAAATTTGCTGGCATATTGAGTGCAGCACTTTCACAGCATCATCTTTCAGGATTTGAAACAGCTCAACTGGAATTCCATCACCTCCACTAGCTTTGTTCATAGTGATGCTTTCTAAGGCCCACTTGACTTCACATTCCAAGATGTCTGGCTCTAGATTAGTGGTCACATCATCATGATTATCTGGGTCATGAAGATCTTATTTGTACAGTTCTTCCATGTATTCTTGCCATGTCTTCTTAATATTTTCTGCTTCTGTTAGATCCACACCATTTCTGTCCTTTATCGAGCCCTTCTTTGCATGAAATGTTCCCTTGGTATCTCTAATTATTCTTGAAGAGATCTCTAGTCTTTCCCATTCTGTTCTTTTCCTCTATTTTTTTGCATTGATCGCTGAGGAAGGCTTTCTTATCTCTTCTTGCTATTCTTTGGAACTCTGCATTCAGATGCTTGTATCTTTCCTTTTCTCCTTTGCTTTTTGCCTCTCTTCTTTTCACAGCTATTTGTAAGTCCTCCCCAGATAGCCATTTTGCTTTTTTGCATTTCTTTTTCATGGGGATGATCTTGATCCCTGTCTCCTGTACAATGTCACAAACCTCATTCCATAGTTCATGAGGTACTCTATCTATCAGATCTTAAGGCCCTTAAATCTATTTCTCACTTCCACTGTATAATCATAAGGGATTTGATTTAGGTCATACCTGAATGGTCTAGTGGTTTTCCTACTTTCTTCAGTTTAAGTCTGATTTTGGTAATAAGGAGGCGGCCAGGGGGAGAAATTCTGTGTCTGAAGTCAGGGGAGGGCAGGGAGAGATACCCTGCATCCGAGGTCAGGGGTGGCCGGAAGAAGCCACCTCGTGCTCGAGGCCAGGGGTGGTGACCCTGAGGAGCCACCCTGAGCCCAAGGCCAGGGCTGGCGGCCCAGAGCAGCAACCCAAGGAGTGGTGGCTGCACAGGCACAGGAGGGCCTAGAGGAGCTATCACACACTGAAGGTCAGGAACAGAGGTGGTAAGGAGATAACCCCTCATCCAAGGTAAGGAGCAGCGGCTGTGCTTTGCTGGAGTAGCCATGAAGAGATATCTCATGCCCAGGGTAAGAGAAACCCAAGGAAGATGGTAGGTGTTGCAAGAGGGCATCAGAGGGCAGACACACTGAAACCATACTCACAGAAAACTAGTCAGTCTAATCACATTAGGACCACAGCCTTGTCTAACTCAGTGAAACCAAGCCATGCCTGTGCGGCAACCCAAGACAGGCAGGTCATAGTGGAGAGGGCTGACAGAACATGGTCCATTGGAGCAGGGAATGGCAAGCCACTTCAGTATTCTTGCCTTGAGAATCCCATGAACAGTATGAATAGGCAAAATGATAGGATATCAAAAGAGAAACTCCCCAGGTCATTAGGTACCCAATATGCTACTGGAGATCAGTGGAGAAATAACTCCAGAAAGAATGAAGGGATGGAGCCAAAGCAAAAACAATACCCAGTTGTGCATGTGACTGGTGATAGAAGCAAGATCTGATGCTGTAAAGAGCAATATTGCATAGGAACTTGGAATGTCAGGTCCATGAATCAAGGCAAATTGGAAGTGGTCAAACAAGAGATGGCAAGGGTGAACGTTGACATTCTAGGAATCAGCGAACAAAAATGGACTGGAATGGGTGAATTTAACTCAGATGACCATTATATCTACTACTGCGGGCAGGAATCCCTCAGAAGAAATGGAGTGGCCATCATGGTCAACAAAAGAGTCTGAAATGCAGTACTTGGATGCAATCTCAAAAACGACAGAATGATCTCTGTTCGTTTCCAAGGCAAACCATTCAATATCACAGCTATCCAAGTCTATGCCCCAACCACTAATGCTGAAGAAACTGAAGTTGAATGGTTTGATGAAGACCTACAAGATCTTTTAGAACTAACACCCCAAAAAAGGTGTCCTTTTCATTATAGGGGACTGGAATGCTAAAGTAGGAAGTCAAGAAACACTTGGAGTAACGGGCAAATTCGGCCTTGGAATACAGAATGAAGCAGGACAAAGACTAATAGAGTTTTGCCAATAAAATGTGCTGGTCATAGCAAACACCCTCTTCCAACAACACAAGAGAAGACTCTACACATGGACATCACCAGATGGTCAACACGAAAATCAAATTGATTACATTCTATGCAGCCAAAGATAGAGGAGAAGCTCTATACAATCAACAAAAACAAGACCAGGAGCTGACTGTGGCTCAGATCATGAACTCCTTATTACCAAATTCAGACGTAAACATCCTTATAGGTTCTGAAAATTCAGGGATGATTCCTTCAGGCTCCACCTTCTGATGATGGTTATCTGGAGCCCAAGGAGCAGGGTGGCTATTGTCTATTATCTTAAGGGCTCGGGACACCATAGCACCTTGTGTCCACAACTCCACTCTCCACGTCTGGGGTCCCTTTGGTTTCTTTAGTGATTGAATTCTCGAAAGTGTGGAGTCTTCTCTAACCAGTGGAACCTTACAGCTTTGTCCCAGTGATGGATGCAACCCCCAGACTGCAGTGAGACATTGTTAATGACTACCCTAGGGCCCAGAGGCAATTTTTTTTTTTCACATGTTACCTGCCTAGACATCAGAAGAGATGCAAGTGTACTGTGTGTGCTGGGGGCTGTGAAAACCTTCAATTCTTTTTGAGGATTTTATGACCATGCCCTGACTCGGCATCAACAGAGTGAAAAGGAGCTTTCCAGGAGGAAGTTGAGGGACCCAGCGCTCGCCCCTCAAGTAACAACTGTGAATCCTGCATTGAAAGGCATGCCCAGGGCAGGGCAGGGCCCCACTCAGCCTTGCAAAAGAACAGTATGTGTGGATTAAACCACCACCACCATCACCATCATCATCATCGTCATAGCATCATGCTTTTCACACAAAATCTCTAAGTATCAGAAAAATTCAGTGAAGGAGACAAAACTAAGGTTTAACATGTGAAAAGGAGTACATCAAGGCTGTATATTGTCACCCTGCTTATTTAACTTATATGCAGAGTACATCATGAGAAACGCTGGACTGGAAGAAACACAAGCTGGAATCAAGATTTCCAGGAGAAATATCAATAACCTCAGATGTGCAGGTAACACCACCCTTATGGCAGAAAGTGAAGAGGAACTAAAAGCCTCTTGATGAAAGTGAAAGAGGAAAGTGAAAAAGTTGGCTTAAAGCTCAACACTCAGAAAATAAAGATCATGGCATCCGGTCCCATCACTTGATGAGAAATAGATGGGGAAACAGTGGAAACAGTGTCAGACTTTATTTTGGGAGCTCCATAATCACTGCAGATGGTGACTGCAGCCATGAAATTAAAAGACACTTATTCCTTGGAAGAAAAGTTATGACCAACCTAGATAGCATATTCAAAAGCAGAGACATTACTTTGCCGACTAAGGTCCGTCTAGTCAAGGCTATGGGTTTTCCAGTAGTCATGTATGGATGTGAGAGTTGGACTGTGAAGAAAGCTGAGCGCCAAAGAATTGATGCTTTTGAACTGTGGTGTTGGAGAAGACTCTTGAGAGTCCCTTGGACTGCAAGGAGATTCAACCAGTCCATTCTGAAGGAGATCAGCCCTGGGATTTCTTTGGAGGGAATGATGTTGAAGCTGAAACTCCAGTACTTTGGCCACCTCATGCGAAGTATTGACTCATTGGAAAAGACTGTGATGCTTGAAGGGATTGGAGGCAGGAGGAGAAGGAGACAACAGAGGATGAGATGGCTGAATGGCATCACTGACTCAATGGACGTGAGTCTGAGTGAACTCTGGGAGTTGGTGATGGCCAAGGAGGCCTGGCGTGTTTTGATTCATAGGGTCACAGAGTCAGACACGACTGAGCGACTGAACTGAACTGAACTGAACACATGTAGGCATGTGATCCAAAACTCACCGAAGAAGGTTGAGAACGCAGAGTGAGTCTAAGACTTGTGATGACAAAGGCCAGGTATCCAAACCAAGCCATGGACTCTGGGGCTACCGAGGACAAGCAGGCTGATGACATACACCTGGCCAAGCCCAGTGTCATCTGTACAATACACATCACTGTGAGCAGGGCCTTTCAGAGGCACGGAGCACACCAGCATAGCGGGATGGGGAGTTGGTGTGACAATGGCCACACCACCAATCACAGTCAACTGAGTCAGCAAGGACAACAATAAAACACATCTGTCTTGTGCTCTCCCTCCTCCAGGTCAGGAAGCTGGGTAACGCTCTTCCCGTGGTTCACGAGGCTGGGAACACCCTGCTTCCTTCCTTCCCCACTGCCTCTCCCATCTCCCATCTCTTCTCCTTCAACGCTCCTTCAGCCCAGCCACTCTGACTGCTCAGCCACAGCTGTGTCCGGCACATTTCTGCATCGAAACCTGTACACACCCCATCTCCTCTTTCTCCATGCATGGCCAACCCCTCACCTCCTTCAAGCCTTTGCTCAACTGTCTCTTTTTCCAGAAAGCTTGCCCTGAATACCCTGGTGAGACTGCCACCCACTCTCTCCACCCCACTGCACTCTTGATCCTCCTGATTCTGTTCTACTTGTTCAGTTTTTCCAAAGCTCTTGTCACCAAACAATCTCCACAACAAACTCCCTTCCTATTGGGTTGGCCAAGAGATTTGTTCTGGTTTTCCCATTGTATCTTACGGAAAAACTCAAATGAACTTATGGGTCAACCCAATACAAACACTGTGTCAGTCAGTCTTCTGCTAGGCTGGACGCTCCCTGACCTCATGGCTCTGTGTGTATTTTACTCACGTTTCTAGAGCAGTGTTTGAATGAGTGATTGGACTAGGAATCTTGGTTAACTTTACTTGAGGCTCTAAATGATAAAATGAAAAAACCCAACTGCAATTTGATTTGAATCTGAAGTTGTGGTTAAGACAGTAGTTGAATGTTTTAATCAATAGAAATGATGATGGAAAGGAGATTGGGAAAACGGCTCCGAGATTCCACAGTCTAGAAGGCACCCAGACCTTGGCTTGATCATGTGCATCTTCTAAAGCATCTCTCTCAAAAGTTAATTTGCAAAGTTAAAGTGAAAACACCTTAGAAAATAAAAAAGACAAATTTACACTTGAAAAAAAAAGTTTGCTTTTTGGGGAAGGGATAGTTAGGGAAGGTCATATACACACTGCTATGCTCAAAATGGATAATCAGCAAGGACTACTGTGCAGAACAGGGAACTCTGCTCAATGCTATGTGGCAGCCTGGATGGGAGGGGGTGTTTGGGGGAGAATGGATTCTTGTATATGTATGGCCAAATCCCTTCACTGTCCACCTGAAACTATCACAGCATTGTTAACTGGCTATACCTCAACTCAAAACAAACAGTTTAAAGTTTGAAAAAACAATTTAATTTAAAAAAATAAGAAATAATGTATAGGCTTCCAAGATTTCATGATAAGCTCTATGAAACATCTTGATGTTGATCAGAGAAATGTGTGTTTTGTTTTTTAATTGACAAAGAATGAGAACTACTGCAAAGATTAGGATTTTTGCAGAAACTGGTAAAAATGCTGTGTGTGTGTGCACTGATTTTTTTAAAAAGATAGTTTATTTTTATTTTAACTGGGAGAAAACTAAAATTTAAAGACAAACCCTATAATAATAAAATTACCAGCACTGTAATCAGGACGATGCAGTAGCTCATGAGTGATTCCAGGATCCTGGTTACAGCGCAGCCTTGCCCTCTACCCAGGACTGAGCAGTTGGATTATTTCTCTCCTCCACGCCCTTGAGCCCCCAATTCTCCATAACTGTCCTTCCTGATCTAGTTCTCCTAATCAGATTTCTCAAACTCAAAAGGCTTCCACTTGTCCTCCAGAACATTACATACAGGCCATCAGCTCTTCCAAGTCTTCCTCGATACATCAAGGCTGATTCCCTTGACAGCTCTGTGTCCCAAGTTCTTCTCTGATGTGCACAGCGATGTAGTATGTGTTGCAGTAGATTGGAAGTGGCCACAAATTCCTCTTGTCCTGTGTGCAAGCAACTTTGTACTGTGACTTTGCTCCTCTCCCAATAAAAGATAGGGCCTGTTTCTTCATTCCCTGAAACTCAGCTTGGCTGGTGACTTGCTTTAAGACACATTAGCAAACCAGCTGCTAACGAGGCTCCTATTCATTGCTCAGCGGGCATTGTGGGGACACCTGTGACTATCACTGTGGGAGAGAGCCCTGCTGCCTGCAGGATGAAGAGAGTGGGGGCCAGGTCTCCCCATCACCCCGGCTGTTGCCAAGCTGATGGCCAGACATGAATGATTCTGTCCAGCCCAGCGGAGCCTCTGGCAGACCTCAGAGATTGGCTGATCTGGCCCAAACTATAAACACCACTCAGTCCATCTCTGGACTCCTCAAGAAATAATAAAACACTTACTGCTTAAGACCACTAAACTTCAAGGTAACTGATTAATCCAGAAAAGCCAGTGATACACGAGATGGATGTTACCACCAGTATATAAGGAGGTGATGAACACCTCTAGTAAAGGAAATGAGTATTTTTCACCTTTGAATCCCCAGGGGCTACTAGGATCTTATCCCACAGCAGGCCAGTGTCTGCTGAATTTAATTGGATTTATTTGAAGATATTCTATCAGACAGGCTAGACCAGTATTTTAGAAATTATGGGATATTTACTGTGCACAATAATTTTAGATGGTATTGAATGAATGCTTGCTCCTTGGAAGAAAAGCTATGACAAACGTAGATAGCATATTAAAAACCAGAGACATTACTTTGCCAACAAAGGTCTATATGGTCAAAGCTATGGTTTTTCCATCAGTCATGTATGGATGTGACAGTTGGACCATAAAGAAGACTGAGTGCCAAAGAACTGATGATTTTGAACTGTGTTGTTGCAAAAGACTCTTGAGAGATCCTTGGACTGCAAGGAAATCAAACCAGTCAATCCTATAGGAAATCACCCCTGACTATTCATAGGAAGGACCGATGCTAAAGCTGAAGTTCCAATACATTGGCCACCTGATGCGAAGAGCTGACTCATTGGAAAAGACCCTCATTCTGGGAAAGATTGAAAGCAGGAGGAAAAGAGGACAGCAGAGGACTAGATGGCTGGATTTCATCACCAACTCAATGGCTATGAGCTTGAGCAAGCTCCAGGAGTTGATGAAGAATAGGGAAGCCTGGCATGCTGCAGTCCATGGGGTTGCAAAGAGTCGGACATGACTGAGTGACTTAATGGCAAGAACAACAAATGTGAATGAATGGAAATTAAAACCATATCATATGTTGATTTAGTGAATATTTTTTAAACAACTTGCACATTAAACCCATGATTTCATAGAAATTACGGTTTAGGAATAGGTTGAATTTAGTACTGCCATAGTACTCAACACAGGCTAGCTGAGCTATCAGCCTAAGGTTCAGGGATGCCTAGAAATATTCAGGCCCTTCAGAATGGAACCTGGCCCCACCACTATTAAGAAACGGTGACTTCACAACGGTGACACAGCATCCTCAGCGTGAATTTCCATACTCGAAGATTCCATGTGTGTATCCATATCATTCTTTACAACCCCACCTCAAACTGTTACTTTGATGATCTCTCCAAAAACTATATCAATAATATTGGGCTACAAAACTTGAATGTTTGTGGCATACTACAATGGAACATGGGAAGTTGAAAGAGTAGGAAAACCATTCTTTAGCCAAAAAGCTCCCCTGGTTGCCTCTGCAACCTAGGCCAAGGTCATGGGCATTATTATGCTCTGATTTTTCTCATCTCTCAAGCTCAGTACCCTTTCCTTTGAACCCACAGAGCCTTGATTAAAAAAAAAAAAAGAAAAGGCACCACATGTTACAAACCAGAGCAACAGACAGCACGTACTGTTCATAATAGACAATTTTTAAAATCAAATGTTGCTCATAATGTTTAAATTCGAGAGAAAATCATATTAAAATCAAGCAAAATATGGCTTTAATAGACCAATAATGATAACAATGATGAATAATTAAGAAGATACTTTTTCATGTGTAACCTCCCTGTGTAATGAACACAATGAAGAAAGACATAGGTTACAATTAGAGTTGAAAACTTGGTATTTTAGAGAAACATTATTTCCAGAGTGCATATCCTCAGAAGGAAGCACAGACATTCTTCACAAATTAATTTAGCAAAATGACAAACTCTAGTCACGATTTGGGGGCAAAATACGCTAGGAAGTTATAATATTACAATTTTAATCATAAGAATAACAGTACCCAAAAAGATAAATAGGACTTCCCTGGTGGTTCAGATGATAAAGCGTCTGTCTACAATGCGGGAGACCTGGGTTCAACCCCTGGTTCGGGAAGATCCCCTGGAGAAGGAAATGGCAACCCACTCCAGTACTCTTGCCTGGAAAATCCCATGGATGGAGGAGCCTGGTGCAGGCTACTGTCCATGGGGTTGCAAAGAGTCGGACACGACTGAGCAAATTCACTTTCATTTAAAAAGATAAAAGGAACCAATATACCAAATTAAGAAGTTTTTTTTTTTTTCTCATCCACAGTTTCAGATTCACAGGCTGAACTTTTGCATATATATTTTTTTCTTATCATTTCTGATAGAAGAAGGTTTTAAAAGCTTAGACTAAACCCATACACTTTATGTGGTGGTGTGTGTATAAACACATGTACTTATTTGAATGTGGGTATAATTATTACTGAATTGTAGCTTTTAATGGGGAGATCATTAGGGGCAGTTAAATCTGACTGCATTTAGCTTTCATTGAAACTCTGAAATTATTTTTCAAAGCGTTCAGGTTTTGAAAAAAAGGCAAACTGTGTTTGTCTCAAATAGTCTTCCCTTAATTTTTCAGGCTGGTATTTTAAAGCAAATTTAATCCATATAGTTCACACTCATTTACACTTAAATTATCCAACTAGAGCTTTTAACAGCTATTTAATGTCCCAGACACCTTTTGAGCTTTTAAAGTGAGCTCCTAAAAGCCTTCTCTCTCTCTTTCACCCTCCTTTCATCAGCTTAAGAGGCTGCATTTGGCTCAGAGTAAACAAATTGAATACTGAAACCCTGGGTTATTTTTCCTCTCGGTTTATGACCTATGAATGTAAAGTTGCTTTCCGATGAGACATAACTAACTTTCCCATCCCTGTGAACCAATATAGGGTGTGTGTCACATTACACTTACTTATGAACAGCAGTCTCGCCGGCAAACGAGGCAATCTCTGGCCTCCTCATCCAGCCCCCGCAGCACATAAATAGATAATTACGGAATCTC
The DNA here is from genome assembly GCA_917880005.1 of Nanger dama. Taxonomy (NCBI): domain Eukaryota; kingdom Metazoa; phylum Chordata; class Mammalia; order Artiodactyla; family Bovidae; genus Nanger; species Nanger dama. Next base: position 5,051,578 of record CAKJTW010000076.1, read on the forward strand.
AGACTCCTCTGACATTTTTCATGTGAAAATTGCCAGGGCTGCCTTTAGAATGGCATAAGCATACATCTTTGAACTTGCAAGAGACACAAAACACCCAGTTCTCTCTCTAAATATTTCTGCCTTTTTTTTAAAAAAACAGACAGGAAAGGCTCCAGGCACCCTCAGGTGCTCCCTTCCAGGCTGATGGTCCTAAAGTCAAAAGAGTTTGAGAGAGAGACAATGTGTGTGTGTTTGAGTGTTAGCGAGATAATGAGACAGAGTGACAGGGACAGATAGACAGACAAGGATGAGGACAGGGAGGCCCGCACAGGCGCCGTCTCTCTGGGATGCTGACAGCACTGGGAGCTGTGCTGGAGTCTTGGGAACCCAAGACCCACCTCTGTGGCCGCTGTCACTGTGCAGCCCCCCTCTCCTTGTCCACTCACTGTCTGTCCTCATGGGTGACAGGCTTGGTCTCAGAGATGTCCCAAATGCGACACTTTTCCCACATGCCTTCACCACCTCGCGAGGCTCTCTTCTTGATGCTCAGTGTGGCCCATGCTGTGCCCAGGGCCCCAGGAACATGCTTTCCTGTCTCCAGACTGGTCCAGAGACGGACCTGTCAGAAGTGGCCCCGAGGGATGCTTAGAGAGGCAAGAGGAGACATTCATCTGGAAAGAAGTTTCTAGAGAACAGACTGCAGGAGCTTCATGGCATCAGCCCCTGCTCTGCTCCCTGGGAGAGCTGGCCTGGCAGGGGGGCCGAGTCAGAGCTCAGAGGTCCCCTCAGCCACCTGGAGCAGCCGCCCGCCCCAACTGCCCCCAGGAGAGTACCCGGCCGCGGTTCTGGATCGCTGCCTTTTCCTAATCAGACTTTGCTCAGGCTGCTAAATGAAGCTGGCTGCCCGGCTGAGTTCAATCCCAGCCCCATTTCAGCTTGCCCATTCCCTGGGAATGTAATCTCAACCTCCTCACTAGGGGACACCCCCCAGGGCCTTGTAACTGATGAGTGGAGGCGGCTGGAGGGAGGGGGGCCCCAGGGGAGGCGGGGAGGTAACAGAAACCACAGCACGCTCCATTCAGAAGGCACGGTCTTCAAGATCCACAGAGAATGGGGCTTTCCGGTTACAAGGGGACCTCAAAAGCACACATGTTCCCACCACCCACATCTGACGTGTGGATTCCCACCTAGGCTCCCCTGCCTCCGGGGCAGCATCTTCCGTGGTGCTGGGGAACTCACCCTCTCCAGGGTGGCCTTCTCAGGAAGTCTCTTTCGTCCAGCATCAACACTTACCTCCCTGAAACATGTTCTACAAGCCATCACCTGCACCCCCGTGTTTCATCATTTCAGCAGAGAATTCCTCCCATAAATCACCAGGTAGAACACATAAATGAGTCATTCTTGCAAGAGAAGCAAGTTGATTAAAAGAAGAAGATCCCTTACGAGCCCAGTGGATGGCACACAATGAATGAATGTGTTTGGAAAGCCTCACTCAGAAGCACCACCTGACCCAGGGCCTGTGGTTTAAGCCTGTTTAACCACAGATTCTGCTGAAGACTCACTTTTACACCCAAATCAGCTGACTGCACACATCTCTGCTTTTCATAGGAACTCAGTCATTCTCTCTCAGAGAACTGGCATGGCCCCTCACCTTCAGGTCTCTAGACTACTTTCACCAAACACACTGTCCGTCTGGTTTCTAGTTGACCTTGACAGTCTCTTCCCATGTTTTCACAGGGTCCAGTCTGCTGCCCCAGGCCCCTTGACACCTCCTGAGCTTCCTCAGGAACAAATAACTGGTTAGGGAACTTCATCTTATTATTTAGTCATCTTTTTTTTCCCTTTCTATGGCTAGAAATAGGAGCCCAGTATCCTGTTGTTAGCCTGTGGACCCCAGAACCCCTGCAAAGGAGTGTACTGCAAATTCATTGCCTGCTCTTATACTTTCGAACACTTGTAACTTAAGCGGAGTGGAGCAGGGTGACAGGGATGAGGCTGTCAAGGGAGGCTGCTCCCCACAGGACCAGGGCACTGGAGAAGAGGCTGGGGAAGGAGACAGCTTGCGTCACCTCCCCTGCCCGCCCAGCTCGGGGGCCGGTGGCAGCAGCGCTGGTGGGTGCTGGGCCAGCTGGCCAGACAGGCCAAGAGGGTCAGTGCTTTCAACATTTTCTCGTTCAGTGAAGCTTTCCCTGCCCGTCTCGGGGAGTAAGCGAGTCCAGGACAAATCTGCTCCTGCTGGGACTTCTGGCAGAGGCTTCAGACTTTGCCTCATCAGACCAGTTTCACCCAAGCCTGAGATCCTGCCATTGAGGGCTTACTGAAACCACTGCAAGCTGGGCAGGGGATGTGTTTTTCCTATGTTTTATTTTATTTTTAGTTGTAGATAAATTCTGGACAACTCCAGGTTTGGTATAATCCAAATTGGAATCAAGCCTCTAAAAACCAGTCCAACAGTACTTCTGATGGTGACTTGTGCTTCATGACTTATTTTGGAAGGGGGAGGGGTTGGTAAGATCCCCGGAGAAGGGAAAGGCTACCAACTCCAATATTATTACCTACAGAATCCCAAGGACAGAGAAGGCTGGCAGGCTACAGTCCATGGGTTGCAAAAAGACAGACATGACTGACCAATTAACACTGACTAACTGGGGCGCTAGGGGTAAAGAACTCGCCTGCCGATGCAGGAGACATAAGAGACAGAGGTTCAATCCCTGGGTTGGCAAGATCCCCTGGAGGAGAGCATGGCAACCCACCCCAGTATTCTGGCCTGGAGAATTCCACTGAGAGAGGAACCTAGCAGGTTATAGCCCATGGAGTCACAAAGAGTCAGATATGACTGAAGCGTGAACGCACAGGGTAGGCAAATTATATCTGTGCTGAAATACAAAGTATGATGATAGAAAAGGGAAGTAAATATTAAGTGACCACCTTTAGGAAGCCAAGAAACACTGAGGCACTAAAGGAGGAATGGTATGCAGAACCCCACTGTACAGAAGAGGTATGTTCAAGCTTTTCAAAAAGACACAGAGGCCAGGAAGAGAAACTAAGTTATTCAAAGATGAAGATGGTGAGCTGGTGTCCTCGTGTGAGTGTAAGCCTGGATAGATTGGTAATGTCTGCCTTCAGATCCAAGGGTAAGAGCAGAGGATAAACTAGCGATGTCTGAAGCTGGCATGCACAGAAGCAGTGGCCCACATGCCATGGCCTGCACTACTCCAGAGATTGCCTGGAAGCTTGGTTCTATCAGGGTCGTTATGTTTCTCTCTGGCGCTGTTGGACTGTGTTCATGTGTTTGATAGAGTAGGGAGGCTGCAAAGAGGTCTCCGAGGTCTCAGAGGTCTTTGGGATTGTGCTCCTCTGAGTCCATCAGTTGTCCACAGACCCTCAGTAGAGGCCAGAGGGTGAGTCCCGTGGTGCCATCACAGAGCCCAGTGCCCCCCGAAAATTGGCTAACACCACAAACCGGCACCTCTTTATTATTATCTATGCAATAGCAGCTGAAGCTGTGATCACTTGTACTTCCCTACCTAATGTATCACCTTAATGTCAGATCTAGGTGTGTTCTGTGTTACGCATTCTGCCTCAAATATCATGCTTCTCCACCCAGTTGCCTTGACTGTTTCCACAGATGAATTAAAGCCCTCACCTCCCCAGAGTCTACCTTATTTCCAAGTTAGAAGAAACATGTTTTCCTCAATCTGCTTCTATATCCAGCTACATACCACCATAAGGTAACCAGCGCACACGCCATCAAATTTGACAGAAGTGACAGTCTGATGGTGCCTGGAGGCGTCCACACTTTGGCAGCTCTTCAGTGTGGAGGAAAACAGCTTAGGCCAGCCCACCTTCCTTTCACCATTTCTGAAAATGTTCTAGAACTGCCCCAGTCAATATGGGTGGTCGCCAGTTGCACGTGGCTGTTCAGCACTTCAACAGTGGCTGCAGTGGCTGAGAAACCACAGTCATTCCAGTGAACTAGGGGACTTCCTTCGTGGGCCAGGGGCTGAGATTCTGTGCTCTCAGGGCAGAGGCCCTGCGTTCCATCCCTGGTCAGGAAACTAGATTCCGCGTGCCACAACCAAGACTGAAGATGCTGTATGCCGCAACTGAGACACCATGCAGGTAAGTAAATAAATGAATTTTAAAACTCAGTTCACTAAAAAGATAAGAGTAGTCACATTGCGTGTGGCTACTGTGCACAGTGTTCCTCACATTCTAATTAATCCACAAAAGAATCACTTGGAGGGCTGCTGGAAACTACACCCAGGGCACACAGCCAGATTCTCTGATTTGGTCTGTCCGGGTCTGAGGTGAAAACCTGCATCTCTAAAAGCCTCCAGATGACCCTGCCGCTGCTGACACAAGGACCTGGCTTCAGGTTGCTCTGATGAAGACGGCTAGGGTTACATGGCTCAGTGGTCAGCAACCTGCGACATCTGTGCTCATGCAGGACAGCAGTGATGTCTGGAGGAGTGACTAATTGTAACAGTTGGGGGCAGGGGCTCTACTGGGGTCTACTGGGCAGAGATCAAGGATGCTGCTGAGTGCCCCATGCATGAGACATTCCCTGCCCCACCCCACCCCCAGCAGTTAATTACACAGCTCAGAATTCCAACAGGGCCAGAGCTGGGAATTCTATTACCTGCACAAGCCAGTCAGGCTCTGGCCACAAAGGTGGTCTAGTGACACCATTTCTACTCAATGCCACCCTGCACCTTGGCAGGCTGTGGCCTTATTTCTTGATCAAGTATTACAATGGTCATCTGTTCTTGCTTCCCTGACACCATTCCAAGCTGGGAGTTTGAAGCTGGAAGTGGAGGTTGATCAGGCAGTTTTTCCCCAACTTGCACCTGAGGAGACAGGAGCAGTGATGCTCAGGCCACCAAGCCCCCTGGGAGTGCTTGCTGGATGGACAGATGTAAGGCACTCCAGACTCACAGAGGAGCAGGAGGCTGCCTGGCTAGTTTTCACACATGATTCCCAGGAGAGTTATGGGCTTCCCTGATAGCTAAGTTGGTAAAGAATCCTCCTGTAATGCAGGAGACCCAGGTTTGATCCCTGGGTCAGGAAGATTCTATGGAGAAGGGATAGGCTACCCACTGAAGTATTCTTGGTCTTCCCTGTGCCTCAGCTGGTTAAGATTCCACCCACAGTGTGGGGAGCCCTGGGTTTGATCCTGGGTTGGGAAGATCCCCTGAAGGGAAAGACTACCCACTCCAGTACTCTGGAGAATTCTATGGACTGTATAGTCTTTGTGTCCAAAGAGTTGGACACAACTGAGTGACTTTCACTCTCCCAGGAGAGTTAGTCATCAGGGGCTACATTGGAGGCACTGCTCTGAGAAGTGCTTTTGGAACTGAAATGGGTTAAGGACTCAAAAGGCCAAGGTGCCCACTATTCCACCCCAGAACAGTTTCCTCACTCTTGGCTGACCGAGCCTCACAGTTACTCTTGCTTCCACATGGCTTCGGGCTGTCAGGCGGGAGCCCCCAGAGGAGGCTGCATAGCTGGGGTCCTGGGGCACTCCTCTACCTTCCAGACAGGAGGCAGGCATAAGTCACATCACCCAAGCAGCTGCCCATGGGTGAGGAGCACAGGCTGGAGGCTTCCTGCCTGCCCGAGGGAGGCTGTTCTAATCTCAGGTCTTAAGATCACTAGCTATTCCATCACCACCTGCCACCCCAACTTCTCACCCCGCAGTCCCAGACATACTCACAAATCCTCTCCTCCATTTTTAAGTCCAAACTCTAAGGGTGCTATGGGAACCTCTTAATGCATAAAAGTCCTCTTAATCCAGATGCCCTGGCTCCAGCTGTGGTCTGTTTATGAGACTGATTGTGTCCGTTTTCTCTGCTTAGCAGTGCAAGACCCCCTAGGACTCCAGGGTGAGTCCCATTGAGAAAGTGGATGGAACTCTTCTCAAGACCATACTGTTCCTTCCTCATCTTTGTTGGAAATGAGAATCTGCACTCACGCAGCAGCTGTCACGGCCTGAACTCACTGTTTGATGAACGATGCTAGGAGGCCTGCTTGAAGACGGCTGCCATCCAGGCCACACAACACAGTGAGAGTTTGGCTGTTTCCTGTTTCTGAGCCTTGGACATGGGGCACTCCATCAACTGGATCCTTAATGGTTCTGCCCTGGGAAGGTCATGATACAGGATGGTGCGGGGATGAGGCAACCGGCTCTTGTGAGGAATGAGAAGCTGGTTGGTCCTATCAAGGAAGCTGGGTCCCCAAAGACACCGAGGCCTCACTCTCTCCAATCCTTTCTATAGCATCCTGATGGGAACAGAGCTGTTGGTGTGATGCAGTTTCCTTTTATGGAGAAGGGAGCTGACATGGGGTCCCTCCCCACCCCCTGGGTCATTGAAGGTGGGAATTAGATGCTCACCCACGTGCCAGCAGAGCCTCATCTGTCATGGGTGTGAGCACAGCATCCCCTGCCCTGGGTCCCAACTCCCAGGTCAGGGGCCTCCCACATGTGCAGCACGCAGGTGGGAGGGACACAGCTGCTTGGTTGCTTAGAGGCAGGGATGTGGTGAAAGTCAGCATTCAGAGAAAGCTACACTGTCACAGGGTGTGGTCTTTGCATGGTGTTGGATGAGTTTTGATCCATACCTGCTTAGTCTCATCATTACACTACCTGGATTTCCTGCTAGCCTAGAAGCCTAGTGCTGTGACCTCAGCACGTCACAATGTCCGACCACCAGAGCAGACCCAGCCTCCTGCCCCCTGGATATGCATCAGAGCAAAGGGCAGCATCCTGCCAAGAGCTGGGCAGCCCGGCCTGAAGCAGGTCAGTCGGGGAGTGAATGACAGTGCCTCCTGGGGTAGACAGACAGGCTCAGGGCCCATCTTCAGGGGGCACCAATCCAGGCCCGACTCTGGAGGGAAGGTCTCAATCCTCCAAGGCCTGCTCAGTAAGCTCTGTGGCCCAATCACTGTCCTTGGTCCTCACCCGCCTGGTGCCAGGGCTTTATGCATGGGGTGACTTCAGGCAGAAGGCTGCATTTGGCAGGAGAGTTCTATGACTGATTCTGGGACCCCTGACCAGGAGGTGCTGGAAGGAGTGGGACCAGGAGCAGGAAAGAGAGGACCCAACACTCTGTCTGGGTCCCAAGCAATGGCTTTACCTGGGGGAAGACCAGGTGTTTCTGCTCTGTTTTATTTATTTGTCTTTTCCCTGTTCAAAGCCTCTGATCCTCCCCTCCACCCATTCATACCTTGTGGCAGAGAAAAAACTGGGTGGGGAGAAGGATGCAGTGCCAGGAAACCCCTGGAGACAGGGGGTCAGGGGAAGCAACAGCACTGGGGACCCTTTGAGAAAGAGAGGCAGTTATTTTTCAGCTAAATCAATGAAAGTCTTGGCTTTGTGTTTCTGAAACCTGCAGGGCACGGCTGTGGACAGTTATGGAGTACAAGTTTTTCTGCAGCAGAAAGAAAGATGTTTCCATTGTTCAGGAAAAAACAAAAAGGCTCTCCTGCACTCGTTTATCAGTTCAGGAAACAGCCTAAAACTGAGCTCCGGCTGCTAACTCCTGCCACCTCCAATTTGAAGGCCATCCCTCTGCCGCATCTGACCAACCAGCTTCTGCCATGAGCATCTGAGCGTTAAGCCAGAAGGGTCGATCTGGGAACATCACCTCCACGGCCAGAAAGCCGCAGCCAGTTTACAGGCTCCCCTCACAGGCCCTGGTCCTGGCCCACGCCCACTGGGGTAGAGAGTTGGGTGGTAGTGGTGGGGACGGGGGAGGCAGGGGAGGGTGAAGGGCTCATTTGCAAGAACTGCCCAGCTGAGATAACATTTAAAATGAGCACGAGGAAGTCCAATGCTTTGTAATCCGCTAGCAGCTGCTCACTTTGGGTTGCGATGGGGAAGCGGCCGTTTGCCATTAGTCCCCAAGCCAAGAGTGGCCAGAGCGGGGTTTTCATCTCCCAGAGTGCTGCTGAGGGGGCCTCAGGGCTGTGTCCTGGGGAGGCTGGACACAGGGACGAGGACAAGAGGCTTGCAGGTCCCCTCTGTGTGTGTGGCCCCCTGGGAGGCTCATAGATGAGCCCCCTTGGAGGCAGCCACATCTTGGCCTGACTCACTGCAGCTCTGCGCCGAGAGGGCAGCTGGTGGATGGTTCTCCTGCTCCTCAACCTGTCGCTGCACAACTCTGAACAAGGTTGCCACAGCCCAGAGATGCAGATTACCCCTCAGCTCAGAGCGTCTCGCCACCCTCCAAGTGACCCAGTCTTCCAGGGAGCTGTCACCATCCGCAGACCATGCCCACATCCCATCTGCCCAGGGAGCCCATCTGAGGCCATCATGCCAGCCCAAGGAACACCCATGCCGGGGCCACCATCCTCACCTAGGCCTGGGTCTCTCCCACTCGAGGCAGAGGAAGCTTCTTTCTTTTGCTGTAAAATTATGAATAAAATTAAACTGACTTTGAGCATATCAATGATACCAGATGGTTTCATAAAATGTAAATAGAGTGATAAAAATACAAACGGAGCCCTCCCAGTAATTAGCTTTTGATTTACACAGTCCAGAGAGAATCAGATCACGCATCTCCTGCACAGGAGACGCTGGTCCCCGTCAGCCCTCCTCCTGGTCTTGGCCTCACCAGCTTCCCTGTACCTGTTTTTCCTGACCCTCTGTCCCAAGCCTGAGGTTCTTTCTAAGTTTCATGGCAGCAAGGTATTGAAACAAACGTCTGCAGCCATCTCTCTTGAATGTGTCAACAGGCTGCATAATTAGGACGGCCATGGAGAGCGTGGGGGCCATGAAGTGCTCCATGGACACACATTATTCTCGTTATCACCCTGACACAGTAATAATAACTCAGCTTGTTGGGCCATCTTCACAGTACCAAATATCCTCTTGTTTATTTGGCAGTCATGCACTTCGCTATTTATGGCTGGAAAATATTCTTTGATGCCAAGGTCAGATCACTGCATAAAGCCAACAGAGAAGAGATTTTCTGATTTCTAGATCCACCCTGCATTCAGGAAAATCCTTAAAACCATAGTAACAGGAAACCGCAGAAGCTCTGATTTTGTTCCATAGGCTCAGGGCAGGGGGTGGGAAGGAGGGCCTCTCCCTAAGTCTTAGGTCCAAACACTGGCTGCCCCACTTACCGGATGAGTGACCGTGGCAGGTCACCTGACCTCTCTGGGCCTCAGCGTCCTCACCCTTCCCTAGGATGAAGACGATATTAACGTCCTCAATGGGATTATTGTATGAATTAAATGAGTTGACCCAAGTCAAGCAGGTAAACCAGTGCCTAGCAACGCAATATATGTCCTGTCATGTGACTGTGACCGCCATGGCCACAACCATGCTGAGAGCCCTCCAGAGATGGTCTAGTTCAGACTCAGCATCACACAAAAGAAAACAAAGCCCAGGCCTGCAGAGGACCAACACCTATCCACAGCCACCAAATAGTCTGATGGAGTAACTGTGTTTCCTCTCTGAGTTCAATATATTAAAAAAAAAAAAAAAAAGCCTTAAGTTGAAACATTTTATAAGATGGAGTTTCACATCTTCATCAGATATAAGGTAGAGTAATGAAAAGCAAGATGAAAGCCTCATTTAATAATAACAGCAATTAATACTCGAATGTGTAACTATTCTACAACTAGACAGGTATTAAATACTCTTATGTCTATAACTAAGTAGATATTAGATATTTCTTCAAAGAACTTTCATGCAAAAAGTCATTTACTCCACAATCAGCCCTACAAGCGAGTGAGTGAAAGTCGCTCAGTCGTGTCCGACTCTTTGAGACCCCATGAGCTATAGAGTCCATGGAATTCTCCAGGCCAGAATACTGGAGTGGGTAGCCTTTCCCTTCTCCAAGGGAATCTTCCCAACCCAGGGGATCGAACCCAGGTCAAAGCATTATTATTAGGACATTTTCTTCAGATGAGGAACCAGCATAGAGAGCTGAAGTTATTTGTACCAGGTTACATTGTGTCAGGAAGATGCCCTGGAGGAAGGCACGGCGACCTACTCCAGTGTTCTTGCCTGGAGAATCCCATGGACAGAGGAGCCTGGTAGGCTACAGTCCATGGGGTCTCAAAGCGTTGGACACGACTGAAATGATTTAGCATGCATACACACACACACACACACACACACACACACAGAGTAATTAAGCTGCAAAGCTGGGATTTGAAACTTTGTGGGTCATCTGCAGAGCTCTCTGGGAGAAGGATAATTAAACTGAGAATAGACAGTTTGGATGTACCTAAAATTCTCAACCATCCCTATGGTTCCTTCAACAAACTCTTGTAAATCCCCAGCTCACTCCACCCACGGCCTGTCCAGCAGACACTGGGATCAGACGCTGAGGGAGGCCGTCAGTTGGGCAGGCTGGTTCCTGCCCTATGGAGCTGGAGGCTTTAGCTCTAAGATGATGCTGTGATGTTTACTTTCCTCCAGCCGGGACAAAGCTCCCTTCTCTTTACACTTGAATGGTGATGGCAGGAAAAAAAAAAAGCCAGCTGTGACAAACTCTCTTCCCAATCTCTTTCTTGTATCCCTAAGGGAATTCCATCTCAAGGTGGTGACCATTTCCCCTTAATAACCAGCTCCTCCACAAATGGGCTCAGCGATTGCCTGCAAGGCTACTGCGCCCCTCCTGTGTGTTCTCTACTCTGCAGCCACGGCAATGATGTAGGTCAATCATATGTGATATTTTAACATCCAGATGAATTGCCCGTGAGCTTGGAGTCCATTACCTTCTCCATCAGTACTAAATTCAAACTAATGGCACCAATCCAATTTTCCCTTTTGGATGGAGCTTGGGAGGGCATCAGAGGCAATGACGAGCTAGAAGACTCTCTGCTCTGGGGGAAGGGGAGGGAGAAGAGGCTAGAGACACTGTCACCAGGGCCTGGAGGAGCCCACATGGCATCAGGAGGTGAACAGGGACCCTCTAAGGGTCCCTAGCCTCCACACTTAGACATTCATAACTCCGTACACTCTTGCTGCCATTCCGTCTTACCAGGATGGATAGTGGTTCCAAATATATTTCCTTTTACCAATTCCAGTTAAACTATTACATCTGAGGAAAAGAAATCGACTTTGGCTGCTCTGCCTGTGTCAACCCAAAGCCGTGTCGAAGGAGGCCATGGTGTGAGCGGGGCAGGGGGCACAGTCCTCATAGCCCTCCCCACCCCGAGCCCGCTTGCAGTCTGTCACTGCCTTACAGGAGTCCCGAGGGTCCCTGTGACCTCAGGAGGGGGGGGGGCAGTCCGGGGTCACATCACCGGGACCCCAGTCCTCCCAGCTGCACTCACACGTCTGCCTCCTCTTTGGAGACACGCTCTTCCTCGTGACACTCTGGCACGTAAATCATCTGTCAGCTGTGCACCCAAATATCTCCTTTCTCGTGATTTTGTCAGATCATCACCGCTAATAGGATGTTGAAATTCATAAATGTGTCTATTTCCAGTAACAGGCCTCTGTACTGCCAGCTCCCAGTTTGCAAAGAGAGGGTTTTTGCTGGGACGTGAGTCGAGCACATCTCGAGAGGGCACCTGCCTTCCTTGAATCGGGAGGTAATTTCCTCCTGAGAGAGGCTGCTGAGATCTTTAATATCGAGAGTTTAAATATATCAGCGGCTGTGAAGCTCAGCCGGCAAGCTAAGAACTGCTCAAAGAATCACGGGGTGTTAAAGCAAGGGGAGAAGAAACAGCAGTTCCTCCGCCCACCAACCCCTCGCCTGAAACTGGGATCCCCATGGCTTTGTCTAGAAGCCTCATGCCCACCAGCACAGAGAGCTCTCTGTCTCCTCGACAGCTTTCTTCTCATCACAGGGAGCGGTGGGGACTGTTCATAAGAATTCAGGAAGAGACCTGGACTTAACCCCTCTGTCTAGGGCTTCCCCAGGTGCAGGAGCTGAGCTTTTTGCAGCCACTGCAGAGGGAAGCTGAGTTGGACTGTGACTCAGACAGTTACACGCCCAGAGTCTGTCTCCTGCCAGGACCATTGTCTGGAGAGTTGGGCTGGGAGTTCTCAACTCCTTGGCTGAGATGTTCATCTTTATGAGAGGACTTCTGTCCTCGGGATGGGAGGGACCCCACTCATTAATTATAGCCGTAGTTCCGAGGAAGTGCTGAGGAGTCTGGCACTCACTGCTGTGCTGTGAGAACAGCTAATTACGTGAATACGACCCCATCGCCAGCTTCCACTTCCACAGTTGCCGTGGCGACACCACAATAAATGCCGCTCATCTGTAGGGCTCTGCATTGTAGAAAACACTTTCCGATCAACTGTCCGCCTGTTGCTCCCAGGAACACAAGGAGGGAGTACGACAGGCACCATCAGCCCGGGTTCACAAGTGGGAACAGCCTCCAGGGGGAGAAAGCTGTGGTTGCCAGGGTTAAACCGGCAAGGTTACACAGCAGAAGCACATAAAAACAGGGACAGGATCCCAGGTTTTCTGCTTCTATTTCCAGCTCTCTTCTCAGCGCCCCTCAAGGAACTGGAACCTCAGGCAAGATTTTGCAGTTCATTTTCAGAGTCCACTCTGCTCCTGAGATGGGTGCTGAGCTACCCATAGGTGCCTAGTGAGGGGGCCCCATGGGGCCTCCCCCTCTTGGGGGTTCCAGCCCCTATCTCTCTCCCTCACTCCATCTGGAAGCCTCTCTGGCTGCCTCTTGCCGCTGGCATCACGGGGCTTCCCATGAATTTATGGAGGAAGCTTGGATGTGCAGGGCCCCTCAGCACACACTCGGGAGGCTTCACATGAAAAATGATTGCAGCGCACACACGGAGGCTGTTTAAAACTGTCACCGTGAAATATCCCTTCTCTGTTGCCTCTGGCTGGGCTGTGAGAGCAGGTCCAGGAAGAGGAAATCAGGGGAAAGTGACAGCCCTTAATTTCTGGAAGCCAAACCTCCCGTTTCTGCAGACTTTTTATGTGCTGAGGTCTCAATCGAAAGCTGAAGGGTCCCCGGGGCACCCGCAACTCTCGGCAAGTTTCTGCACCTCATTCCCAAATGTCTTCTTCCAAGAAAAAGCACAGAAAGCTACAAGAGGCTGCATCCGCAGGCCCAGCTGGGAGTGAGCCCCAGGCACTACAGGGACAGCAAAGAATGCCCCAGGGACTTCGACTGGGCCGGTTCCATTGCCTTCCTGCTGCTGTTAAAAGCTTCTGTTCCCAGGTTGCCTGGGGCAAGGTTGCATCATTCAGCCTCAGCTGAAATTTAACCACTATCTGCACTCTTGTACGCTAAGTCACCTCAGTCGTGTCTGACTCTGTGTGACCCTATGGACTGTAGCCCACCAGGCTCCTCTGCCCATGGGATTCTCCAGGTAAGAATACTGGAGTGAGTAGCCATTCCCTCTCCAGGAGATCTTTGTAATCCAGGGATTGAACATGGGTCTCCTGCATTGCAGGCAGATTCTTTACTGTCTGAGCCACAAAGTAAAAAGCTTGGGAGACAATGAATAGAGGTTTCCACACCCTAGAGCTCCTCCTTGTCACCACCTCCTCCAAGCAGCCTTCCCAGGCCTGCCCATCAGGCATGCTCAGTTCTCTTCATAAATCCCCAAACCCCTTCCTGCATGCAACGCACGTATCCTCTATCACCGGTCTTGCTGTGTGAAGACACAATTTCCTCACCTGACATGCATCGCCACTGCATGGAGTTTTCACCTGAGTCTCCAGAGCAGTGCCTCGACTATATCTGATATCTCATAAAAATTCTCTGCTAAGATTTTTATCCCAAACTGGGAAATGAAAGTTTAATTCATAGGATTAGAAGATGCATCTGACCTGAACTTCTGCTTAAGGAGTCTGTGGGGCCCAAACAGTGCTGAGCAGAGTCCTCGTGTGGAGAGAACTGTTGAGTGAAGAACGGGGTGAATGTCAGAAGCGCGGAAAGGTATCACTCAGGCTGGGTTCTGAGATTCCACGGTGAAAATGTGCGCTGTCCTGATGTGCACACACTAAACTGTAACTTAGAGAAGCTTTCTCCTTCTGGATCCAGGTTAAAACCTGTGTATTTTTCTTATTTCTGTCGTGGCGTCTCTCATAGCACCCAGCTCAGTGTAGAGCAGGGCGCATACTTACCAGCAATAAGCTGAGTAAGAAAGGCAGCAATGGAGACCGTAGGCCCTGAAGTGGGATCTGCAGCCCCTCCGTGGACCACCCTGTGACCTTGGGGGACGCATGCAGCTGACTGACAGCACAGCCTCCTTCAGGTAACACTGTGCCTCCACTCCATACAGATGAAATGAAACGGTACATGGGAAGGACATGCAAGGAGGAAGCCCTCACTGGATCTTAGCTGGTGTAATTATTAAAGAAGGAAAGTAAGGAGCGGGCAATGGATTCAGTAGATCAGTGGGACACAGGATGCTCCAGGCCGTGTGAGAGGAAACCAGGCCGCACCCTCACACAGAGCAGGGCAGGAAGACGAAGCACAGTTCATGTGGGCCCCCGGTTCACCTGGGAGTCTGGACTTCAGTGACCTTGAACGTCACCTTATGCTTCTGCAGCAGAAGGCGTGACCCAAGAGGTCTAGATACTTGGTTGCTCCCTGGATGTCCTGCAGCCGGAGGGAGTCACCAGTGCTGAGCAGCCCAATGCTTGTTTCCCATGGATAAAAGATAGCGCTCCTGTTTGAAAAGATGCACACAGCCTGGTAGAGCAAGCCCAGGATTTACACTGAGATGGGTTTTGAATGTGTGGTTTCCTGATGGGGGACAGGGTCTCCAGGATAGGAGACAAATCTTGGAATTTCAGGACCTTCATCAGTTGCATGATTACCTCATGGGTTGATTGTGAGACGTAAATGAAATAAAAGAACATGGAACCCATTTGCAATATGTAACACACACCAAGTCATGTCAATAATTAGGACTCAGAATGAAGAGAATATTAGGCTGTGAAAGAGATTTCAGCTGTGGGCCCTGAAGAGAAATTAGACAAACTCTTCACTTCATTCCATCACATCACACCACACACAAACACACACACACACAGGCTGCTGTCAAGGAGACGTGGCGAGATCACTTTTAGATTTATTTCCCTCTTTATGAGATCGTTTTGGACACCACAATCTTGGAAATATTTCCAATAGGAGAGAAAAGGGAGAGAAAGAGGAGGGAGAAGAGACCCTCACAAAACATGTCCAACTGCCACCAAGTGAATAAAATTACCTTCTAATCAAATGCATCATTAAAAGTACAGACATTAGAGCCTAGTACTGACAGCTTTATGAGCAAGGCATTTGCAGTTAATTAGGATATACTGCCTTTGTAGTCGGGACTCTTCAGGGGCTGTTGACTCCTCTAACTAACACCTGCTGCTACTGTCCGGGCATGTGGTACATTCTCCACGTTCACCCCTGGCCTGGTCTTGCAGGTAAGCACGGGCAATGCCACCTTGGACTATGCGGCAGCCAAGATTCTTTCACAGAACACCAACAGCAACTGCTGTGGGAATATTTTTAGAGAAGTTGTGGACCAAAAGAGATGCTGCACTTCCTTCCAGACTGGGGAGACAGGGCGGGGAAGGGGGAGATGCAGCTGCAGTCCCCAGCTGTTGCAGCATCCTTTGTAGGAAGGCTATGAAGGGGTTCAGGACATGCCACCCCCAGAATACGCCACTTTAGTATACAAGTTATTTTGAGCTGAAGGCACTTGAGAAACAGCAGGTGCAGGAAGGGAACTGTGCCCTCCCCCTTCCTACCTAAAAATGGGACATGACATTTCCCTGAGAAAATTTCCATGTACTAGGGATGGAAGAACATTCTTATCACGAGAGTCTGGGAGTTGGCCCCAAAATAGACCTGAACAAACGGACCCACTAAAACCACCCTGATCTTCCACTAATTTCCTCTAATGTTAGTTTCCTTTTCTCTGCCCCACAATTTTACTGTGCCTAGCCCAAGTCCCCTGTTACTTTGTCTTATCATGTCTCCACAATTTATGGCTCTTTGTTAGAATGGTACATAAACTCCTGAGTCTAACCGCTCTTTGGGGTTTTCACTTGTATAAAGCCCACAGTTTCATGTCAAAGTATTAACATCATATAAAATGTGTATGCTTTTCTCCTGTTAATCAATCACTTGTCAGCTTAATTCACAGGTACTAGGTACAGAACTTAAGAGGTGGTAGAAGTTTTTTCTCCTCTGTAGATAAGAACCAAAATGCCCAGAGTTGTCACCTGTCCAGACCACTGTCCAGCCTAATTTAGACAAGACTCACAGCCCCTGGGGCAACTGGGCATTTTATTCTCCAGTCCCAGCCTCATGGTGGATAATTTAAAGGATTGCAGAGCTGAAAGTTCATGAGCACTGATGTGGAGAGGTGCAACGTTCCCAAACAGATGCTCCCTGATGGGGAATGTCAATGGAAATATTGTTATAAGAAAGAGCTCAGAATCATCAGCTGTCTGTCCTTAATGGAAGCTGATCTTGTTCCTAAAAGCCAAGTCTAAAGAGTCTAGTTCCTCAGATTCCTCACAAATATCATTTTTTTTTTAATGATAAACAAAAGTCTTTGGAATTTGCCTAAAAACCCCTTTGGAAGATAACAATGTGTCTCCTGGCAAAAACCATACCAGCCATTGCAAAACTGCCCTTTTTCAATCTATCCAACATTTTAACCTAATGACTCATGGAATCATTAAAAAAAAAAAATGCAGGAAGTGAAGCAGCCCACCAGGTGTGAAGCCCAGAAAGCTAAGGGACACACCCAAGGTCACACAGGTCACTTAGGGAAGAGACAGAGCTGGTCCCCACGTGGCCCAGCCCAGTCTGTTCCCAGCTGCACTCTGGGAACACAGAGCAACTGCTTCCCCCCTCCTAAGGCTTCTGCATATTGGGAGAGTTACTAAATCAGCCTATATGCTCCAAGCTAAATAATGCTAGTTCTTCAGCCTTTCTTCCTGGTTTTATTCTCCAAACTCCCCAATCACCTTGGAATCTCTCTGCGCCATTCTCAGCTCTCTGACCTGCAGAGGGGTCCACAAAGTCTGACGAAGCAGCGATCGTCTGACGGGAGCAATTGAAGCCCCTGGAGGTCGGGCCGGGGCATTCCCCATGTGGACATCCATTGCCATCTCAGAGGTCCTGCTCAGGGAAGGCCACGTTTCACCCCAGCGCCAAGCTAACGGCTGCTGCCGACATCTGTAGAGGCTGCTGGGTAGTTGAATGACCAACAGCAGTTATCAGGAGCTGTGCGCCCAGATAAGAGTAACCAAATTTCACACTTCGGGGGCTCACAGCTTTAGCTGGCCACCTCGGGGCTCCCAGAGAATTCCTTCCCACTGAACGGCACTATCTTTTGCTGCACAGAGTTCTGCACAATCGGGCAGCTGCATTTTGTGCTTTTGTGTTTTCCTCTGAAGAGCCCCCAAAGGAAACTCCTGGAGCAAGAAACCCTCAGTAAGAGACCAGCTTGGGCCACTGATCTCAAGAAAATTGAGGCTGATGATTATTTATGTTTCCCTAGCAGCACACCTTCACCCAGAGGGAGGGAAACAAGAACCAAGACAGGGAAATAAGATGCAGGAAGCAAGAAGGAGGAGTGAGGTGTGAACCCGACATTTTCACTCAAGCCTGATGTGGAACAAGGCATCTGGTGTCTGCAGCAGCAAGAGGCTCCCAGTGCATAGGGCTCAGAAGGGCCGGGACAGACCACGCTGCTGGGAACCAGACCCGGCTCTTTAGCCCTCTACCCAGTCTCACGCTTGCACTTCTGCAGGAGTAAAGACGCCCACTGGGACCTGGAAGAACCTCCTCCCTCAGCCTGACTGAATCTTCCAGCCACGGTCATGTCTGGTGCCTCCTTCAGAAGCTACGACAACCAGATGGGGAGCTGGGAGTCACAGGAGGCTCAGGCAGGAGGAGCCGATCTATTGTGAGGTAAGGGGGTCAGGTAAACCTGCACTGAGGCATCTGCTGCATCAGACCATCCAGGGTTACAAGGAACGAGTCCACTTCTCCAGGCAAGATGCTTTGAGAAACATCACACCGCACATCTGCAGGAGAGCTGCTTGCCGAAAACACGTCTCCAGAAGGGATGCATTTAAAGAGGACAGTCCATGCTTCCATTGTTGCTTCTTATATAAAATGACTTAAAGTGAAGAAATTGTTGGTGTGGATAACCTTTGGTGTCTCCGAGCTCCAGGATGGAGAGCCCACAGCATCCAGGATCTGTTTGTCCTGGTCGGGGGTGGGGGTGGCTCACAGGCCCCACATGACTATATCTACGTCACCAGCTCCCTCTCCTGTGACTTACAAAGACATAGGTGCCTTAACTGAGGAGCTAGTGCACTCCGGCTGCTGTGCTCTGAATGTCTAAGAGAAATGGAACTGTACAAGTGCCAGGATTAAAGCTAACCCAGGGACCATGGGCTGAAAGCAGAAGGGGAAGGAGCATGTTCTAGGCATGCTCCCACTGGGGTGAGCAAAGGCCAGGATGAAGGCATGTGGACACGTCTGGAGGCTGAATCCTTGGAGGCCAGGCTCCAGGGAAGCATGAGTTCCGGGGGTAAGGGAAATATTGCCTGTTAAAATAGACAGGACAGTAACTGAAGGGCCAAGGCACTTGCAGAAGCAATCTTCCCATTCCAGACCCCATCATCCTTTCTATCTTATAACCATGTGACACAAGGGCCCCTGGCTCTGGGCACAGGGAGCCACATGTCTGTTAAGGGAGAGCACAGGTCATGCACGAGTGAGGGGGAGAGAACACATGTCTCTAGGCCGCTTGACCAGACCTATCAGATGCAGGACATGCCCGGTGCTGAGGGATGGGGTGCAGGCAGGGCCGGAAACAGGAGCTCTTGTGTTTGGATGAGAAGATCCACTGTATTGTGCTACTACTACATGTTAGGTCCTGTGTTCAGCATGTTACAAAGCAGCCTCATGCAGTCCTTATACAGATGCCAGTGGACCTGGTCACACTCCTATATCACAGATGAAGATGAAGCCCCAGTGGATTCAACAACAGGCCCAGCATCGCACAGACAGCGAGTTTCTGATCAGGATGTGAACTTGGGTCCCTCAGACTATGGCCCACATCTGACTACAGTACACTCTGCCCTGTGAGCAATGGTGTTCTGGGATTTCCTTCTCAAAGACTATCTTTTTAGCAATTCCATTATTGAAGTATAGTTAATTTACAATGTTGTGTTATTTTCAGATGGACATCAAATGACTTGGTTATACATACATACATATATTCTTTTTCAGATTCTCTTCCATTATAGGTTATTATGAGATATTGAGTATAGCTCCCTGTGCTTTACAGTAAATCCTTGTTTTTTCATCTATTTTATATATATTAGTGTTTAAAGTTAATCCCAAACTCTTAATTTACCCCCCATTTCCCCTTTGGTAATCAAAATTTATTTCCTATGTCTGTGACTCTATTTCCATTTAGTAAACAAGTTCATTTGTACCATTTTTTTTTAAGACTCCACCTATAGGTGATATATATTTGCCTTTGTCTTTAACTGTACTTTATACAATAATCTTTAGGTCCATGTATGTTGCTGCAAATGGCATTATTTCATTCTTTTTATGGCTGAGTAATATTCCATTGGCTATATGTGCCACATCTTCTTTATTGATTCATACACACTCAAAGACCATCCTGATCAGAACTGTTCTACATGCTAACCACTATCCACATGGGGTGACTAAGTCTGTTAATGTGGCAGGTGCATACCGAGATGGGTTCTCAGTGCAAGATATAAGTTGATTTCAAAGACTTTGTACAAAAAAAACACAAAGAATATAAAGGATCTCAGTAAATGTATGTCACTTGTTGAAATCATATCTTAGATATACTGGGTTAAATAAATTATTACAGCTAATTTCACCTATTAACTTAAAAAAATGTGGCTCTAGAAAATATGGAATCATGGACATGGCTTGCATCATTCTGGGGCTGCACTGGGCTGGCTGGAAAGTGCAGGCTCGGGGGCTCCATGTGGCCTGGCCTGGCCTAGTCGCCCTTCGTAAGGAACTGAAGATGCTACTGAGAGAAGGGGTTTCTCTGCTCCATGCCCAGGGACAATATTTCCGTTTAAGTGAGGACACTCATCATCACTCCCCCTCCCAGTCCCAGAGGGGGAAGAAACACAGTCCTCTGTGTTCATTAGTTAATATTTGCCAAGTGCTTTGAAGATGAAATGTGGTACATAAATGCTAATAATGGACCTGCACGGCCAAGGGCCTTTCATCTGGAGATTTCAAAGTCCCCATCACAGGCAGGCATTATTGTTCTATTACTGTAACATTAATTGTGCCTCATCGGGGTGCTGGGTCATGATCTTTCTTGCCATTAGGCCCAGGGAGCTGGGTAGAGAGAGAGTGGCAGGTAGCCCGTGGTCAAGGAAGAGCGGTGGCCCCAGGGACAGGGAGCTCCTGGCCCTGGACCCAGACCAGGTATCAGGGGCAGGGCTCACTGGGCACAGAGATGGGGGTCCTGCAGGAGGGACCCTGCACACATTCCCTTGTCCACACCTGCCCTGTGCTCTCTCTGTGGGGTTTCTGTGAGCTGAACACACCCAGGCTCCAGTAAGGACCAGTGGACAGAGCACTTTGGTGGAGGAGCGATCTGTGCTGAATCTCCAGCCCTGACAGTGGGCGCCTCTTACAGCCTGGGCTGGAACCAGACACAGCGCTTGGGTGTGGGGTTCCACCCAGTCTCTCGCTAGGACCCCACCGTGTCTGCAGGCTGACATGAGGACCTAGGTGCATGCTGACATGCTCAGCCAAAGAGAGCAAGATTGCTGCAGTGGGGGCGGTGGGGGGAGGCGCTGTCCCTGTAGCCTGGCCTCCGGTGCATGGCGCTCGGTGCCCCAGGCAGTGCCACGGCCAAGGCCACTTGGGCTCCCCCTCCAGCAGAGGCCACCTGCCTTCCAAGTTCGAAAGAGCCAAAAGGAGGGTCGCCCACCAGGCACAGAGCTGCAGTGTGACACCACCTCTGAGCAGTTCCTTTATGCTAATGATGCCACCAGGAAGTCAGACAGTGTGAGATGACTCAGCTGGGGTCCCCTCACTCAGGAAGGGCAGCTGGAGATGCTTCATCCCCCTCACCAAGGGAGAAGGTGGGGGGCAGACGAGCTCAGGACAAGAACAACTCGGAAGAGCCTGGAGTGACAGGCACCCCACTGCCCGGGGTTGAGGAGAGGCGGACGTGTGCACGCCAGCTTGTATAAGAAGGAATAAAATGTGCCATTTCAGATTGGGTAAGTTGAACATTACTAATTAAGAAATTACTTAATTATGGAGAAGAAAGAGAAGAAAATAAAATGAAGGTAGTTTTGCCCTGGAGGGAAAAAAAAATCTTTGATTTGCTAAATCAAGGAAATGATTAGATTCAAACATTAAATAACTAGAAACAGCAGCAACAAAAGCACTGGAACGTGCCCCCTGCCCGAAGCCTCTGCTCACCCCCCGACATGTGCTGCTTCCTGGAGACGCCTCCCGTCTGGAAGGGGCAGGGCCCCTCACCTTCTGGCGTAGGGGGCCAGAAAACCAGGCTTACTCACCTGCACCTGCCTCATGCTATGACACCTCTCCATGAGGTTTACTCATTACCTCTAGATGAATTTTAATCCCTGCCCACCAGGTGCAGACTCTCCCCAGCCCAGGCTCAGTCACCTGCTTTCTTCTCATCACCCACCACCCTTCAGCTAGGTCGCAAAGCCTCCAAGAGGTTCACTAGAGCAGGCAGCACTGTTAGGGTGCCTCTCTTCCACCTGGCCTCCGTTCTGTAGGAGAAGAGCCCCGTGGCAGACCAAACCACCAGCAGCATGCCCACCCGGGTGAGACTGGACACAAAAATTCAGCGCACCAACAATCTTTCTAAAAACGTGATAGGGAGAGCCTTTTTGCACTTCTCTATCAGGACACTGACCTGGCTCCAGGACTCCACCCCCTTTATGCTGATAACTCCTCTTTTTCCAGCTAAGCCCTACCTTTCAGGCCTCTATTTCCATTTGCCACTGACATATATTCACAGAGCACCTCCAAAACACATTGCCCTCACCCCTATCCCCTTCTGCTCACCCAACAAATGTCATGTTCCCGAACCATTACACCTCACACACCCGCCCCACACCTTAGCAGCAGGTGTGCATTCATTCTTTTACCCCCAAACTACGGCAGTGTTACCAGGATTAAGAAACTTAGCAGGTAAACAGTTCAATTCTTTCATAATAGGAACACTAACACAAAGAGTTCAACATTCATTTAAGGTAGATTTATTAAACCTTTATTATATGATGGATACCTCGTGCATCGGGCAGGGATGTTTAGTCACCGCCTTCACACTGTTCACGGTCTACTGCAGGACAGAGAGGGAAACAGGCTTAGACAACATGATCATCACTAAAGCAGAAGGGGCAGGCGTCCATGCCAGCATCCATGAGGGCACTTAATGGGTTCATAGACATCTCTCCTGAGTTGACAATGCAGGAGCAAACTACGAAGCAAGAGAACAGTTCCAGGAGGAAGGCTGGGTGGGGTGGCAGTGGGCACACTTCAGGATATTGAAACCTTCCGTGCAAGGCGAGGATGCACAGGGGTCTGTGAGGAGCCCAGGGCAGGGAGAGGACACAGAACCAGGTCAGGCAGGGAAACTTGGACTGAGCTTGAAAGCCCTGAAGTGCTTCACATTTCTTACACAAAGTAGTCAGAGGTCTTTCCGTTTGCTTCAATGTTTCAAAGCAATTATAATATTATAATTGTTTTACATTAAAAAAAAAAAAACATTTCATGACATTATAGAAAATAGATGGATAGTGTTAAGCCTGAAAACAGGAAGAAGACCAGTTAGGAAAGTATTTTCCATTTCCAAGAAAGAAGTTATAATAATGGTACCACTGGGGACAGTCAGAGAGGACAAGCTAAAAATGTGTGAAGCAGGAAGACTCACTGGTGGGGGTGTAGTAGTTACCGAAACAGTGGTTGATATGGAGGACAGGGATAGGTGGTGATGTGAAGTGACTGCCCGCCGTCTTGGGTGGGACATCACACATTACATCAACAGTGATGACTGGGACCAAACCATAGGACTGGAATGAAAATAGAGGGAGATATGATGCCAGCTTCTGTAAAGATGAATTTAAGGGATGGAAATTGAAATGACAACATCTAGTAGAGTTGGTTATATAAGTCTAGGGCTTAGGAGGGAGTTGGCACTTGAAGCCACATTCATGGAACAGATTCCATAAGCCTGCTATCCAGAGTGAGAAGAGAGAGACTAAAAGATACCCTGGAAGACACCAGCAAAGTGCTTTAAAGGGAGAGCTCAGAACAGTAAGAGAATGCCAGGAGAAAAAACCTCGTACTACGTTTCTTAGGCAAGCACTCGGTTATTCAATTAAATGTCAATTGTACATCTGGTATGTGAGTTAGGCACTCGGGTTAACGTGTTTAGCACAAAGACATGATTTCTATTTCCCCTGAGTATGCAATGTGATTGGGGGAGATGAAGATTGATCAAATAATTGCATACATGTACAATTTCTTTTTGCAAACAAAGTAATGGAGGAGACCGTGGAGCTTTGAAGAGAAAAGAGAAGGACCGGTTGTGAAATCAATGCTGGAGAGACATAAAGTCACATAGGTCCTGGACTGGGCTCCCGAAGCCTGTTCTAATTTTGGTGGGAGGTAGAGGAGTGGATAGGGTGTAAGGAAGTCAGAAGGCCACATCTTAAGGGGCTCCTGGGATCGGGGCTGGAGAGTCCTCTCTACAAAGGAGCAGGACTGGATAGTTGAGGGAAGAGATTTTTGCAAAGTTGGGAGAGACTTGAGTACATTCTTAATTTTTTTAAAAAATGACTGAAGAGATGATTTTGAAAATAAAATGCAACATACACGTTCATGAATGGGGTAAGTGTCCCATGAGGTAAAGACCCCCGGAACCAGAATGAGGGGTGGGAGGATGGGGGAACAGGCTGCAGACACACTGTGGGAGGTAGGCACAAAATTTGAGAGTGTTCATACCTGATGATTTTTCTGCGAATGTGGGGCGAGGCCATCTGTTGAGAATGAGAAAAGGATACACAGGAAGCTTAAAGGGAGTGGCAGAGTGCAAAAATAGTCAGTGCAGAGAAATACCAAGATGCGTCAAGGGCACGCCTGACCTAAAACCAGTCTCCACGTGTAAACGCTTTTCCAGCAGTGGTGCTCAGAGTCCTGGCTGTAAGGAGGCTTGATGACAGTGAACTCGGAGATGAAACTTTTCAAGCCACTTGTAAGAAGGTGAGGTGAGAACTTCTAAGATGGATGGAGAATTAAGTGAAACCAAGAGGGAACCCACAGATGTGAACAAAAGGGAGTGACCCAAGGATGAGAGTTGTAGATTTGATGGAAGATCAAGGGCCCTAGAAGGAGGGAATGACAGGATAAGAGAGAGGAGCTGAGGGTTATAGAAACTTCACACAATTTCAAGGTCCACAATGTGGACAGGAGAGGGAAGATGAAGATCTCTGGAATTCAGGAGATATCATAGATGTTCCACCTGGCTGGATGTGAACATATCTTGGGAAAATAGCAGTATCTCATTATCTAACTATCTCATTATCTAAAAGCTATGACGTTTCCATTGGTTGTGCACAGATGTTAGAGTTGGACTATAAATAAGGCTGAGCACCAAAGATTTGATGCTTTTGAACTGAGGTATTGGAGAAGACTCTTGAGAGTCCTTTGGACTTCAAGGAGATCAACCCAGTCCACCCTAAAGGAAATCAACCCTGAATATTCATTGGAAGGACTGATGCTGAAATTGAAGCTCTAATTCCTTGACCACCTGATGTGAAGAGCTGACTCACTGGAAAAGACCCTGATACTGGGAAAGATTGAGGGCAGAAGAAGAAGGAGGAAAAGAGGATGAGGTGGTTGGATGGCATCACTGACTTAATGGACATGAGTTTGAGCAAACTCCAGGATACAGTGAAGGACAGGGAAGCCAGGCGTGCTGCAGTTCATGGGGTGGTAAAGAACCAGACACAACTTAGCACCTGAACAACGACATTATCCAACAGTGTAGAGTTGCTTAGGCACACAATCTACTTCCTTCTGCGGAGCCCCCTGGAGTTGGAGGCAGCCAGACCACAGCAGGAGCAGCTGCTGGTCTGTGCCTGGGGACCCTGGGGCAGACAGAACTTTGTGATGGCCTCCCCACTCTGAAAGAGATATTTTATAGCAGGGTTGCGGCAACCGAGACAAAGACAGGGGAGGGCAAGCTGGCAATGTCACCACCCGTTTCTGATCTTTCTGACAGTTCATATATTTTAAACTTCACCTACTGAAGCTGTCAGTTCAGGGTAGACTCCCTCTGAAGATGTGACTGGAACCAGACAGCTCCACGCGCTTCCCTCATCATTAAGCAGTTCTACAGCACGTTAGAATGTCAAAGCACTTAAGGACTCTGCTTATTAATGTTTCTACGTAACAATGCCAGGAGGCAGTCCAATCATCTGAGCACGATGTATGGGGAGGGGGTGAAGAAGAAATGGACCCTGGAGAGGAAAGCTCAGGGCTTTGCCAAGAAGCAGCAGCAGCACAGACATTGCCAACCCTGAGCTTGGAGACGCCACTTAGCAACCCCTAGGATCCCTCGTCAGAGCCACGGAGGAACCGGCCAAGTCCCTGAATTTGGCTTAAAGAGCATCCTTTTAGCACTTATCTTCCCTGCACACGAGATACGCTCAAAAACATAATGAAGTAGCAAACACAACTAAATAACCCCAAGTCCCTCTGAGGCGACATGTTTCTTGTTCTAAAAACTCCTTTAAGCTTTACACTTGTGATGTGTGCCCTTTTCTATGTCTCTGTTATAGTTCAATAAAAACTTAAAAAAAAAAAACAGTGTTGTACAAAAGAGTGGTACCTTCAATGTGTTTGTACAATAACCTATAATTCTATATCAACTGAAGTATCAACCTTGGGTTTAAGTGAAAGGAATTTTTGCTTAATTGAAGTAGGAAGAGGAATGGAAAAAAGGAAGGAATTAAACACAAAGTCTTTTGGAAAATGCAAATTTTAACATAGGTCATTTTGATGGTAAAGGGGAGGGAAAGAAAAAGAATCACCCTCATCTTAGCTCCATTAGACTGAAAGAATGCGGTGTTTATACCGGAGGAGAAGTTCCCTTAATTAGAACTTTTTCAAGCTCATAAAAGGGCATCTGGAAGGAAAGAAAACATTTTTTTAAAGAGCAAAGAAAGAATGCGTCTTGACAGGTCTTCTTTAATTTAATCACCGTGACTCTCATTAGCAACAAACCTCTGGGATTCAGAAGGGCTGCCGGCCCTAGAAGGACTCCATTGTGTTTCTCATCCGTGGAGCACCAGCCAACACCACTGCCCACCTCCCACTGCTGATAGACACTGGGAATTAGGAAAGACTTTGTCCTTCAAGCATAGAACCCATGGGCACTCTGCAACCCTACCAGGTTTTTATGAAGAATTCTATGTTCAAACGGTAGCAGTGGTTTAGTCACTAAGTCATGTCCAACTCTTTGCAACTCCATGGATTGTAGCCTGCCAGGCTCCTCTGTCCAGATTTCCCAGGCAAGAACACTGAAGTGGGTTGCATTTCCTTCTCCAGGGGATTTTCCAGACTCACAGATTGAATCTGGGTCTCTTGTATTGCAGGCAGATTATTTACTGACTGAGCCACCAGGGAAGCTATATATTCAAATGTTTGTTGCTAAAAGGAAATGAGAAAGGGAATTCCTCACTAAAGGGAGGAACTTTCAAGGGTGCTCAATAAAACATGTTTCCAGAAAGAGGGCCACAGCGAAAGACCCACTGCAGAGACTGCTTAAGAAGCCTTGAATTTGAACACGAGCCCTTGTGCAGGGCAGAAAAGCAGGGGTTGGGGAGGCAGAGCTGGGGACACAATGGAGGCCTTTGCATCGCAAACAGATGAGCATTTGTAGGTATCAAAATAGAGACCACCATGAGCTCTCAATCTGAGATGATGGGAATTCCTGGTCACTGTTTTTTCTGGCACTTATTAGACAGGCAGAGGGGAGCACAACCTTTCAGAATCTGTTAGAAAGCAGCAGGCCACTCCTGATGAGAGAAACTCACCCCCTCTCTGCACAATGGGAGGTGACAGGAAAAGGCATGGAGACTCCAGCTCTGACAGTCTTTCTCTACCCTCTACTCTTCCAAGTGTCCCACCAGGACCAGATCTGTTTTTTTTTTTTTTTATTTTTGGAAACCCTAGCAGAGCTTTTTAAGGAGGTTTGTGCCAAGAAGGCAATGCGATGGCCAGATTCACGACTTCCCAGAAAAACCAGTATTAAAGAGTTTGCTGAGGTCGTATCTCGAAGAATCTCAATGCACAAGGCATTGAATATGCCAAGCTCCTTCCCTGAGCCTCCCTGACACGGGGGCGGGTGCTTGTCTGACTTCCTAAAAGAACAACAGGGCCTCTGGTTGCCCCGGGATGGTGTGCAAGGCTGTGCTATTAAAAGACGAAGTTATTCCAGACTCTGCAAGGTGGTCAGGTAGACGTCAGTCCCATCCTCTGAGATTCTGCTGGGTAGCGCTGGCCTGCTCTCACAGCTGTTGTGCAGGCAAGCTTCCATCCAACCCTGCAAGGGAGCGGGACTTCAGGAAAACTGCAGCCTCAGGCAGGGAGATTTCTAGAGGGAAACCAAGAACGTCTACCCATTAAAATCTGTGCAGCAGTAGGAATTTCATTTTTAAAAATAAATTATATTAGGTACCAGCAAGGTTAATCTATTAAGACATCAGAATTCATTCCTAATGGGCAATACACACACACATACACACAGCTATATTCTCTATTAAAATATGAGACACAAGATAGACCAGAAATATAAATAGGCGGTACGACTCAATCTCCAGTAAATTTCTCATAATATGTAATATTAACGTTTCAGGCAGTTTAGGTAACATCTAATTATGGGGTTGGTGAAGCTTCGGGAAAGCTATGCAGTGGAGTTCAGAATCACATTTCCTTTTCTTATAATGTGTATATTTGGTTTATTTTCCAACTTGCCATTGCTTGGCACTCTTGTAAATTAAGCTGTCACCCATCAGAGGCTGGAATGCCGAGCTGGAGGTGGGCAAACCTCTGGAGGAGCTGGTTCTGATTAACTCTGTTCCTTCAGGGGGCCTCAGCATCGCCCCCAGTGTTTTCAGTCCCAAGGATTTCTTGCAGGAATCTCATTAGTACTAGCTATCAGGCTTTGGTCCACCAAACTTCCCTTGTGGCTTCTGGCCACCCTGCACGCCAGTGGTTCAGCCTTTTCTCCTTCCTGTTAACCTTTCCCTGACTCTTGGAAAGGGGATCATGTAGGAGGGATGTGGTGGATTTCGTAGTGAAGCAAAGGAAATAGAGACTCTGTGGACATGGATTCTATGCAAGAGCTCTGCTTTCCTCTTTCGCTATAGAGCTCTGCTTTCCTCTTTCGCTATAGAGCTCTGCTTTCCTCTTTTGCTGAGTGTGCACTAGAATTAGAGCTGGAACGCATGAAGATGTGCAGTGGGTTGCCATTTCCTACTCCAGAGCATCTTCCCGACCCAGGGATGGAACCCATGTCTCTTGCATCTCCCGCACTGGTAGGCGGGTCCTTTACCACTGACCCATCTGGGAAGCTCGATAATGTGATTAAAGATGAAAATAATGATATGTAACCTTTGGGGATGCCTGCCATATGTTGATAGAGTGCAAGTCACTTCCTCACAACAAAGCAGAGCTTGTAAACTAGTGATATCATCTCAAATAAGTGAAAAAGAAAATAAACAAACAAGTCAAACAAAGCAGGGGAGAAATAAGCAAAGGAGCCGAGTGTAGTCCAGGAAGGTACTTATTTAAGGTCAAGACACATGCCCCTCCTCCCTTTCCTCCCTCCATCCCTTTCACACACTTGCACTGAGGAACAACCATGCCCCAAGTGCTGTGGGCAAAGGCGCCCAGGTGAACGCGATGCTGGCTCCACCTTCAAAGACCTGTGATCAGTCCAGCAACAGCAAGGCCTTAGTCACTAAGAATTAGGGTATTAGAATTACCAATGAACATCAGAGAAGGAGGATTAATTTTCTCGAGGTTGTTAGGACAGCTTCAGACAGGAAGGGGGAAGGACAGCTGAGGCCACGGAAGGGCATGTGTGGCCCCATTAAAGCCAGGACAGGGAAAACCGGGTCTGAGTTTGGTCCGTTTCTCACCTCAGCCTACACTCATCACAATGGGATGTTTTTGGTTGTTTATGGAGGAAGGTGTCAGTGGGGATAAGAAGGCATGGGTAGGGTGGGTCAGGACACAAGGACATTGGGTGCTATGCCAAGGAATTTGGGTCTCATCTCCTAAGCATCTGAGATGCTTCAAAGGGGAAAGGCAAAGATGAGGTCTCTAGAAAGGAGACTTGGGCAGCAGAGAGAGACTGGGATGGAGAATTGTCTGGATGCCGATGCCCCTCTGGGAGTGGCGGCCAAAGGAGATGAGGATAAGAAGGCAGGAGGATGAGGGGGAGATGGTCTACACGTGCTCCTCAGACTGTATGATGCTGGAGTCGTGTTGGGCAGGAGGGAGAGGATCCTGTGGTGAGCAGACAGCCTCCCCTTGGGTAGCTGGGAATCTGGGGACAGCTACAGGGAGGCAGCTCTAAGCAGAGGGGACTCAGTCTCCATCCCACTACTTCGTGGGGCCCCAGAAGACCCTCACAAAAACAGTAAACTAACTATACATCTGACAAATCTGTTCAATACAGCATGGAGTTCAAAAAAGGAAAGAATCCAGCTCACAGGCAAAATAATAGGCAGGCAAATAAAATTAAAAATCTACCTTGATTCAAAGGCATGAGCGACTTCTTTTTTTAATCCACAGTAGTAATAGGATATAATGAAGATTTAAGCTTTAAATATAACCGAATATCCATCTAATTAGGAGAATAAAATACGAGGAGTTGCTGTGCCATCAATATGCTAATGGAAGTCAACTCTGCCACCTTCTCTCCTCACTCTGATTGAGCATATCCATGAGGGCCTGGGCTGCTGAGTAGCCTGGATGGAAAAGTAAGGCTCACAATTGGGCTGTAAATACTTCAACAGAGTCTCCATCCCCTGCCGTGGTTAGGGGAGCGGGCTGGGGGCGGTGGTGATGATGTCACACGGGGGAAGTCAGGACCCACCCGGTACTGAGGGTGCAGGTGGGGGATCCATTCTATGTTCTGAGTCTCCTTGAGGGAGAAGAGGCCCCCTCCAGCCAAGATTATATTTGGGTCTGCTTGGTTTTCCTTTCCCCCACTTTTGACTTGAAAATGAAAAAAGGAGAAACTTTCAAAAAACATAATAAACTTATCTATTTCAAGAAAGACATCTTTATATTGGTAAGAAAGACAAAACACAAATAAGAGTTTTGTTTAAAAAAAAAGGAAGAAAGAAATTTACAGTGAAGAGGCTACATATTTTTAAAAGCAAGA
Organism: Nanger dama; assembly: GCA_917880005.1. NCBI lineage: Eukaryota > Metazoa > Chordata > Mammalia > Artiodactyla > Bovidae > Nanger > Nanger dama. The sequence goes on from CAKJTW010000076.1 coordinate 5,081,993, forward strand.
AGAAAAAAAAAAGAAAAAAACCTGAAACTTGCCATTAAAAAGAGGTGATTGACACACAAGTGAAAAAGTGCAAAGGATTATTCCGAGAACAACGACAAATGGTATCCTGGCATGGAACCCTGTGGGAAGACATAGACGGCACAGCTGCGGCCCCACACTCGGTACAGGGTGGCCACATTCAAAACCCCCGCTTCCCATGGCTGCCAGGAGAACAAATCATTTTAACGGGAATTTCATAAAACTAGGATCGCTGTACAGTTTTTGGTCTACAGTTTCAGTATTCTTGCCTGGAGAACCCCATGGACGGAGGAGCCTGGTGGGCTACAGTCCACGGGGTCGCAAAGAGTCAGACGCGACTGCGCAACTTCACTTTCACTTTTCCATTTCTTATGCAATGACACTCAGTGGAAATCATTCCAAATTATCTAGCCTACTTTGAATTCTTTGTTTTGAAGGCTGCATAAATTCCCTTGCTGTTGTGGTTGTTGTTGTTCAGCTTCTTAGTTGTATTCAACTCTGTGCGACCCCATGAACTGCAGCACACCAGGCTTCCCATCTACCCTGTAAAATGGACAGTCTTTACTTTTTGCTAATGAAGCTGTAATAACTTAATTACAAATATATACTCAAGTATATGGTTTTTATTTCCATGGCATACCTTTCAGAGTCTTCCAAGGTTTAGGATTACCGGAGCAGTCCCATAGTCATTATATTTTTAGATTAGAGGTGTGAAGTGTTAACTATAAAGACCACAGCTGTCTGGGCTCCAAGCTGGCTCTGCCACTCATCCTGAACTTTCTGTGCTTCAGTTTCCTTCTCAGTAATGCTGGGATATGATGAAACCTTCCTCATAAAATCTTTTACAATGATTAAGTGATTAGTACATATAGATACCCTGGAGAAGGGAAAGGCTGCCCACTCCAAATTTCTAGCCTAGAAAATTCCATGGACTGTATAGTCCATGGGGTCACAAAGAGTCCGACACGGCACGGCTGAATGACTTTCACTTTCACTTCACATACAGATAATCACAATGGTGTGATCACTCTCCTAGAGCCAAACATCCTGGAATGCAAAGTCAAGTGGGCCTTAGGAAGCATCACTACAAACAAAGTTAGTGGAGGAGATGGAATTCCAGTTGAGCTATTTCAAATCCTAAAAGATAATGCTATGAAATTGTTCACTCACTATGCCAGCAAATCTGGAAAACTCAACTGTGGTCACAGGACTGAAAAAGTCAGTTTTCATTCCAATCCCAAAGAAAGGCAATGCTAAAGAATGTTCAAACTACCGCAAATTACACTCATTTCACATGCTAGTAAAATAATGTTCAAAATTCTCCAAGCCAGGCTTCAGTAGTATGTGAACCATGAATTTCCAGTTGTTCAGGATTTAGAAAAGGCAGATACAGGATACAGGATGCTTGGGGCTGGTGTATGAGATGATCCGGGAAGATGGTGTGGGGTGGGAGGTGGGAGGGGCTTGAGCATTGGGAGACCGTGTACACATGTGGCTGATTCATGTCAATGGATGGCAAAACCAATACAGTATTGTAAAGTAGAATAAAGTATTAAAAATAAAATAAAATAAAATTTTCCTTGAGCAACTTAAAAAAAGAAAAAAGGCAGAGGAACCAGAGATCAAATTGCCAACATCCGCTGGATCATCAAAAAGGCAGAGAGGTCCAGAAAAACATCTATTTCTACTTTATTGACTATGCCAAAACCTTTGACTGTGTGGATCACAATAAACTGGAGAATTCTTTAAGAGATGGGAATACCAGACCACCTGACCTGCCTCTTGAGAAATCTGTATGCAGGTCAGGAAGCAACAGTTAGAACTGGACATGAAACAACAGACTGGTTCCAAATAGTAAAAGGAGAATGTAAAGGCTCCTTTACATTGTCACCCTGCTTATTTAACTTCTATGCAGAGTACATCATGAGAAATGCTGGACTGGAAGAAGCACAAGCTGGAATCAAGATTGCTGGGAGAAATATCAATAACCTCAGATATGCAGATGACACCACCCTTATGGCAGAAAGTGAAGAAGAACTAAAGAGCCTCTTGATGAAAGTGAAAGAGGAGAGTGAAAAAGTTGGCTTAAAGCTCAACATTCAGAAAATGAAGATCATGGCATCTGGTCCCATCACTTCATGGAAGATAGATGGGCAAAGAGTAGCCAGCTTTATTTTGGGGGTCTCCAAAATCACTGCAGATGGTGACTGCAGCCACGAAACTAAAGGACGCTTACTCTTTGGAAGCAAAGTTATGACCAGCTTAGACAGCATATTAAAAAGCAGAGACATTACTTTGACAACAAAGGTCCATCTAGTCAAGGCTATGGTTTTTCCAGTAGTCATGTATATGAATGTGAGAGTTGGACTATAAGGAAAGCTGAGCACCAAAGAATTGACGCTTTTGAACTGTGGTGTTGAAGAAGACTCTTGAGAGTCCCTTGGACTCCAAGGAGATCCAACCAATCATCCTAAAGGAGACGAGTTCTGAGTATTCATTGGAAGGACTGATGCTGAAGTTGAAACTCCAATACTTTGGCCACCTGATGTGAAGAACTGATTCATTTGAAAAGACCCTGATGCTGGGAAATATTGAAAGAGGGAGAAGAAGGGGATGACAGAGGATGAGATGGCTGGATGGCATTACCAACTCAATGGACATGAGTTTGGGTAAACTCCAGGAGTTGGTGATGGACAAGGAGGCCTGGCATGCTGCAGTCCATGGGGTCAAGAAGCATCAGACATGACTGAGCATCTTAACTGAACTGAACTGAACATATCGCTAATGGGCTTCCCAGGTGGTGCTAGTGGGATAGAACCTGCCTGCCAATGCAGGAGACATAAGACGCGGGTTCCATCCCTGGGGTCAGGAAGACCCATTGGAGAAAGGAATGACAACCCACTCCAGTATTTTTGCCTGGAGAATCCCAAGGACAGAGGAGCCTGGTGGGCTACAGTCCAAAGAGTTGCAAAGGGTCAGACATGACTGAAGATAATTGTGTATATTACTATATATATACACCTCACATCTGCCTCTCCTTGAGGCTGTGTGCGGGCCTTTGGGGTCCCAGGGTCTACGGGCCCAGAGCCGGTGAGTCCAGGCGCGAGCCCCACCAGTGGTGTAAAATTAAAAAAAAAACAAAAAAACACTATATATACACAGTGTATATGTGATAGTGATGCCTCATTTCAGTAAATGTACCATAACTTTGTAATCATTATTCTTTAAGGAAAAGACACTGGATCCTATCATAATAATCCATTTTATACTCTTTACTGACCATTGTATACACCCTTGGCAGTATGTGGAATGAGTCTAGGTAATATATGGATAGAATTATTTTAATGCTATTACTTATTACAATATACTAGAAAAAGATACCTATTTCCATTTATAGCAGCATATAAATTTCTTTTAAAATAAGTTTAATTAAAAATATGAAGTGCATTAAATTAGAAAATAAGTGTATTAATAATATGGCAAAAATATGAAGTTTGGGAATGATTGATATTCTGTATTTTTTCATATATTTTTGAGTTTTAATGAGACAAAATTGACTATGAGTTTAAACTGTACAGCATTATGATTTAATTTAAATCTATTGTGAAATGATTACAATACTTTACTTAACATTCATCTCACACAGATACAAAAAGTTTGTGTTCTTGTGTGTGATGAGAACTCAGAATCTACTCTCATAACAATTTTCAAATATATCACATGGCAGTGCTAACTACAGTCATCAGGCTGCTCATTATATCTTAGAATACTAATCATCTTATAACTGGGAGCTTGTTATTTTTGACCGTTTTCATCCAAAACCTGTCCACCCTATTCCCTGCGTCTGGTAACCAGAAAGTTTCCCTTTTTCTATGAGTTTTACTTTTCTAAACTCCTACATATAAGTGAGACCATATTATATTTGTCTCTGACTTAGTTTATTAGCATTGTTGTTGTTGTTCAGTCACTCAATTGTGTACAACTCTTTCTGACCCCATGGACTGCAGTATGCCTGGCTTCCCTGTCCTTCATCATCGCCCTAAGTTTGCTCACACTCATGTCCAATGATCTGGTGAAGCCATCCCATCATCTCATTCTCTGTCACCCATTTCTCTTCCTGCCCTCAATTTTTCCCAGCACCAGGGGCTTTTCCAATGAGTTGGCTCTTCACATCAGGTGGTCAAAGTATTGGAGATTCAGCATCAGTCCTTCCAATGAATATTCAGGATTGATTTCCTTTAGGATTGACTGGTTTGGTCCCTTTGCTATCCAAGGAACTCTAAAAAGTCTTCTCAAGCAGCACAGTTCTAAGGCATCAATTCTTCGGTGCTCAGCCTTCTTTATGGTCCAACTTTCACATCCATATGACTACTGGAAAAACCATAGCTTTGACTAGACGGATCTTTGTCAGCAAAGTCATGTCTCTGCTTTTGAATATGCTGTCTAGGGTTGTCATAGCGATGAGCTATGACATAGATGATTAGTGATGCTGAGCACCTTTTCATCAACCTGTTATCCCCTCATACATCTTCTTTGGGAAAAATGTAAATTCAGATTTTTTGCTAATTTTTAATTGGATTGTCTTTTTTTATTTAGCTATTAAGCTCTATCAATTCTTTAGATGTTTTGAATATTAAGCCTTTATCAGGTATATGGCTTGCAAATTTTTTCCAATTCTGTAGGCTGTCTTTTCATTTTGCTGATTATTTCCTTTGCTCTACAGAAACCTTTTAGATTGATGTGACCCTCACTGGTTTATTTTTGATGTGGCTGTGCTGCAGGTGCCATTTCAAAAACTCACTGCCAAGGTCTATGTTGAGGGGCTTTATTCCTGTAATTTCCTCTAACAGTCTGATGGATGCAGGTCTTAGATTTAAGTCTTTGATTCATGTCAAGTTAATCTTTGTGAGAGGTGTAAGATAGAGGGCTCTCGTTTCATTCTTTTACATGTGAATATCCAGTCTCTGCACCACTGTTCTTTAAAAAGACTGTCTTCTCTCTATAATCTGAGCTCCCTTGTCAATACTAGTTGACCGTACATGCATGGTTTATCTCAGACCTCTAGTATTTTGCATTATTATCATGCATCGCTTCAATTATTCTCCAGATACTTGTTGCAAAAACTTCCTCTGGGTAGATTCTATCAACTAGTACCTGAACCAAGGGGATTCCACCCAGTGGTAGGCTGGTCAACAAGATTTCCAAAAAAAAAAAAGAAGAAGAAAGAAAGCTCTGATGTGTGCTGTTTGCTGATTTCTGAGAGGTAAATACTCCCACCAGGGCCAATTTGAAGTTACCAATGTTTTAAACTGACCTGCCAAATTCCTGAATATCTACCAGGCAGCTCTCTACGGGCTCCTGTGAGCCAGCTCCCCAGTACCATGTCAGGCTTAACTGCTGGAGGCAAGATTTCAGTAACTGCAGTGGACAACACCAGGTGCAAAAACAGCATTCCAGATTCTGTGAGCTGCTTTTCTATCTCAACGATCTACAGTCTCAAAATGTGCCAGGAGTGATCAGTCCTGAGTAGAGGTGCAAGTGTTTAGGAAAAGAACTCTGAGGAAAGGTCACCCCATGAGATGATCTCTGCCTTACTATGCTTTGAAATAGAGCCAAGGTGTCATGGAAACATGCCTTCCTGACATCAGGCATAGAATGCATTATAACCAGTGGTTTTGTACCTGTCATCTATGCCAGGCCCGTGTGGGGCCCATCCACAGACGCCCAGTCCTCTCTGCTCTGAAGCAGAGCCCCTGAGCCCTCAATCACCAGGTCCATGTGGCTGGAGGTCCATCAACTCCTCAATCTCTCTCTCTTCTAATCCCAAGATCTGGAAAACGTACACACTCAGCAGATGTTTGTTGAGTGATGGGGGATGAATAAACCAGCATCTCTTTAAGTAGCAGGACTGAAGAGATTCTGTTGTTTGACTCCCTAATTTAACAGACGAGAAACTCCAGCTCCAGTGATTTTTCCAGAGGTTCCCCTCACCTCTCTCATATTGGACAGCAGTAGAGACCTGGCATCTCATTCTCAGTGTCCTTTCTTGCATTCATCACAGCATAGGGTTCACCTGTAGTGTGTGACTTGGTCCCCCTCCTGCATAAGTGAGTATAAGCCTTTCTGTAATGTGTGCCATCTGAACACTTTGCCATCCAACCACAAAGAGCTGGCCACCTATTCCACTCTAGGGGGTCTATCTTTTCTTCTTTCTCTCCTTCCTTCCTCCCTAACCTTCCTTTCTCTTCTTTCCTCTCTTCATGGAGATCAGTCTCTTGGAACACCTTAGGGACAACTTCTGGAAAATACAAAACCAGGACTGTTAAACCTGCTGATTATTGGAAAAGCTCCTCAACCTTTAGATTTGCTGTAGGATCAGACCTGGGCTGAGTTAAGAGAAACGGTGGAGTCAGCTGGGGGCTCAGGAGGGAGTGTGGCCCCCAGATCCCCGTCCTCCTGCTGCTGTGACAGCCGCTAGCAGTCTCGTGTTCTGGAGCCCCACCCTGGGTCCTCAGGCCTCAGCCACACACGCCAGGCACTGGCACAGCCTGCCAGCCCTGGTCCCTGCATCTGAACGACCTGAAGCCTGGGAAGGCCACACATCAAGGTCAGCACAGTGGACAGAGACCCTGCATCCTGTGAATGGGGTGCAGAGGAAGCAACAAGTGAGTTCTCCGAGGAGGAAGGCCTGGCTGTCTCAGCCAGCTGTGTAGACAAGTACAGGTACCTTGAGGGTTAGTGGCTCCTGCGAGTGAGGGCAGGAAGCTGGGGTCACACCTGTGGGCACCTGAGTTACAGCACAACTGCCTTCTCATCACTGTAGGGAGGAGAGTCGATTCCTGTCGCCTTGATGAGCAGGCCCACCTGGTGTCACAGTGGCCTCCACAGGAGGGGCCAGGAGCCCCGTGCAGGGACCCTGGGGCTCTGTGCCTTCCTTCACTCAGGGTCCTGGGGACCGTGAGGACGTCACTTCCAGCATGACCTCTACGAAGTCCCGGCCCGGCCACCCTGTCACTCTCAGCCACCCACTTGTATGCACAGTTCTGGTTACGCAGCCACATCAGGACCCCCTCCACCTCCAGCCACAGAGGCCAGGATGCTGGCGGACCCGGGGCCCCATCTGGGCCCCCGGGGCCCCTAAGAATACTTACTAGGCATCTGTTCTGTGTTTTAGGAAATAACTGCTGGGGAAACAGAAGGGTTTGGCAGGCTTTGGGTCTGAAATGGGGATAATCCATTTGAAACCTGGAGGCCTGGGCAGAAGTGATGTAAAAATTAAATTAAGATGGAAGCACAAAATCTGTCTTCCTGGCCCTGAGACAGCCTCACCTTAGATTTCACATTTTAGAGCAGATAAAATCACAATTAGAAATAGTTCAATCTCTGCCGTCCCCTCCATTTTACACCTGGAGACCCAGAGACAAGAAGTAATCCATCTGTCCCAGAGACAGGAAGAGGAAGTGCCCTGTGAGGTCTTTGTTTTTTCAACAAACATTTTTATATGCTAGACCTGGATCTGAATACTTTTCAAGGATGTGCTTAGTAGCTCAGTCATGTCTGACTCTTTGTGACCCCCGGACTGCAGCCTGCCAGACTCCTCTATCCATAGGGATGTTTCAGGCGGGTATACTGGAGTGGGTTGCCATGTCCTCCTCCAGGTTTCCAAGGATAAACACATTTAATTCTCAGTCTGAATTCATGGCATTATATAATTGATACCATCATTGCTGTTTCCATCTCTAGTTTCCATTAGAGGATGTTGAAGCACAGAGAGGTTTGGCAACTTGTGTAGTATCACACAGCTTATAAATGTCCAAGCTGGGATTTGAGCCTCGGTCATGAGGTTATAAAGTCAATGCTTTTCAGCACTACCAGGCTTCAAAGCAGAGCATTCATTCTTTCCAGTAATGCCCTGCCTGTCACAGCAAAGACTAGTCCTGGAAATCTGAGATGCGAGAAGACTTAGTAACCCCACGTATCTCCATCTAAGCACAAGTGCATAAATCTAGTTGGTGCAAACAAGCTAAATATTTGATGCAAAAGTGAGAGGAAGAAAGTAGAAAGGAAATCGTAGTTTTAAAATATGAGAAATGCATTTCAAAATTAGAATGTTAATTACGAAGAAAAATGTATCTTGTCTGAAAGAAAAACGAAAACAGAAGAGAGGTTAGGGATGAGACAAGATGAAGAGGCCAAAACCACTCTACACTCTAGAAAATGTCTTCTTATTTACTCGTTGAACACATATTAATTAATTAGTTGTCAAATTCCTTTATTAACCCACTTATTATTCTTCATGAAGCACCTTCTCTGCTCTGGGAATACAGAAGGTGGACACGAACATTTTCGCCTTCATAAGGGCTATAAAATGATAGACAATAAGCAAAGAAAAAAAAGAAAATATACTGTACTGGACAATGACAGAGCAAGACAAAAGGATGGGGCCACAGTGGGCGGGATTGTATCAAGGGGCATCAGCAAAGACCCCAGGAAACATGAGGTGAGCCGGGGCCTTCTGGGATGGGAATACAGGGGAGGGAAGGGCACCGCAAAGGCCAGGAAACAAACAGACTTGGCAGCTTTAGGGAAAGGAGAGAGGCTGGGCGTTGCAGCTGGAGGGAGCAGGAAGCAAAGTCAGAGAGATCCTGAGAGAATGACCAGCATCATCCTGCAGGCAGATGTCCAGTGTCAGACTCAAGTGTTTACTCTGAACGGAAGCAGGGGAACGACATGAGGGGGCATTAGGAGGAGCTACTCTGCCTCTATGTTGAGAGCTGACCAGAGTCAGGTCAGGCAGGACTGGTGAGCCTGGGACTGCAGTGGAATCCAGAGGCAGCGGTGGGGATCCCAGTGAGGTCTACGTGGGCCCTGAGCAGGGACGGCATCCTGGAAGAGTTCCACAGGGAGAGCCCCTTGGATTTGCTGCTCAGTTTGCCGGGAGGAGGTCTTTGCAGGCTTCCCAGGTGGGTCAGTGATAAAGAACTCGCCTACCAATGCAGGAGATGCAGGTTCAATCCCTGGGTCAGCAAGATCCCCTGGAGGAGGAAATAGCAACCCAATCCAATATTCTTGCCTGGAGAATCCCATGCACAGAGGAGCCTGGCAGGCTTCAGTCCATGGGGTCGCAAAGAGTCGGACATGGCTGAGCAGGCATACATGCATGAAATGAACAATTTGCATAAAGCAACCAACACTCCCAGAGTCCCCGCTCTATAGTTCATCACTTGTTTTGTCTGAGGGCCAGGTGGCTGCTCCTTGCCACCTACTCTGTTCCCATTGCTAGTGGACAGCAAGCCCGGGATACGGCTTGGCGACAGAATCTGGGTTTTCAGAGCTGCCCGTGGCGTGAGGCTAAGATCTACGCAGAAGACAAACCAGAAACCAGAAATACACAACAGTGTGTGTTTCCTTCTGTTTCTCACACAGATCCCGAAAGGCTGACCAATATTTTAGACACGGTGCTCTCAAGGTGCACAGGAGGCATTTTGTGAAAGTGGACAGGATACGGTTTGGGAGGACATGTGACACTCCTGTCGTCCAGGCTGCCTCGAAATGGGGCATCATGTTCAGAACAGAACATGGAAGAGGGATGACCTTATTCCTGTTCCCCCTAGATGCCAAGACAACACAGCACAACACCCCACTGAAGTGAATATTTTGACACTAAAAATAGAAAGAAAACCCACGTATGAGTTGTTGAGAATGGAAAGGGGAAGCAATGGGAGGGTGAAGAAATGAGAAGAAGGAGAATGAAGACAAAGACCAGGGTGACTCCATCCCGAACAGCAAGAACCCCCATCAGCATCAGTTTGGCAGGAAATAACCCCTTCCCAGAGACGCAGGCACCATCCTCTAGGACATGACATGTGCGACAGAATCCTGTCATTTCAGGAGCGAAAGCATGTTCTCATCTGCTGGCCTTGATGAAGCTGACAAACCCAATCAAAGCCAGTTTCTGCGAATTTCCAAGTGGGAAACGTTCAGAAGGCTTTCTCTGTCTTATAAAGGAGGCTGACCTGGAATGCCCACGCACCCTACATGAACCTTTCAGCTCCTAGGATGGGGGCCTTTCTTTTGATCCTCATCTCATCGAATCAGGCAAGCCCCACATGGTCACTGCACACTCACCCTCCAGGGAGCAGATTGACCTTAACTACAGTCGAGGCAGCCATCGGGTAAGGGCATGTGGGGACAAGCACGAGCCTCAGATTTCTCAACTTTAAGATCACGATGCTCACAATACCTTCTTTTCCTACTTTACAAGACTTTCTGCAAATCAACAGAAAAAAAAGTACACGTGGCACCTCTTTATAAACATGTACACAGCTATATAACTGTCAACGATACACCATAATGAATTATAAATAGTGCATAAAACACCCAGTAAACTAAGTACTTGAGGGGGCAGGATTCTAATATGTGTGCATGTACCAGACTGTTTAAGGTAATTATACGTTATAATTTCTTCCCCACCATCCCAGGTTTAAGCCTCTTATCTTCACTTTGCACAGGACCAAAGCAAAGCTCAGTGATTTCACGTTGCAGAGAGAGATCCATCAGAGGACTGACGACTGAGCCCCAGCCGTCCATCTGCTGCACCAAGTGCACTGAGGAGCAGGGAGGGTTTGAATGGCAGGGCTCAGGGGGACCCTCTGGAAGAGATGAGTCTCACGCTGCAGCCCTGTGACCCACAGATGGACAGGAATGGAGAGAATGGGCCTTGGAGGAGGCACCGCCTCCTCCTCCCCGCTGGGTCCACTCCTCAAGCGTCTGATTCCTCTGCCATCTGCACTGACAGCTCCCATCCCTTACCACTGAGTGAAGTGTGTTTTCAAAGTCTGATATGCACTGCCTATCTCTGAGGCTGCCACTTTCTGTTTTTCATCTTTGCAAGAAATGTAACATCCGGAGAGAGGTCTGAATATCAACCATTAATTTCTCCTCTGAAAACAGGTGGGGAAAAACCTCGCTACTAATTGTTTCTGACAGGTATTGAAGGATGGGATGGGATAGACCCGGGAGCAAGAGAATCTGATGACTGAAACAGGACAGGGAAGCAGGGTTGGGGAGGAGAGGGTGATGGTGTTCTTGCACAAGAATCCCTGTGGGGCTGCATCTGCCTACCAGTGGGGTGGGGTGGAGCAGCGTCCCTCTGTCCCAGGTACCGATCTGCCAGACGGATTCAGGTTGGGGAATCAGAGATGCTGCGAGGGTTCCTCCCAGCCATCAGTTGATCCCTGAGTCACAGACACTGGGAAACAGGCACAGAGGTAAACTGTGGCTGTGGTCTCACAAAGACAGAAGGAAAACATGCTGGAAACAATCAGTGCTTTTGAGACTCAATGAGACTCCATGGCATGTCTCTCAGCCAATCACCTCACGTGGCTTTGCAGGCCTCAGATAATGAGTCCCAACAACTTCACTGTGAATAAAGTATTAATAGACCTCCATTTACAAGACCAGTGGGGAGTGGAGCAAAACAGGCAACCTGGCCAAGGATTGAAATCGCAGCTTGATAGCAGCACAAGAGAAAGCCAAGAGAGCAGACACCAGACCCGAGCAGGAGGAACGGATCCAAAGAATTTAAAAACCAACCAAGCAAACGAACATGCAAACGCACCCTTGAGTCCTGATGGACGCCCCACGGGGAGGGCACCAGGCTGTTCTGCAGAGTGTGCCTCCTCCAACCCCCCATCCCCACCCAAGCACCCTGGACTTTCAATCACGTGAACTCTATTCCTCCATCCCCTCAAACACATTGTTCTTTCTGCTGTGTGTCCTGGCCAACCTCCAGGTCCTTTTCCAAGGCTGAAATCCACCCATCCTTTGGAGCTTCTCCTGGACAGTCCCTTGAGAACCCAGCCCCCGCCTCTAAATCTGGATCGTATGTCCTCCCACAACACAGTCTTCCCAGTCACAGCTGTTAGCACACCATGTGGTCATCATTGCTTGTCAGTGTCTCCATTAAAACGCACCAGCCGGAAGGAACCCCGTCTGTTCGTCTCAGGACACAGCACAAATACCTGGCCCATAGGAGGATCTCAACACATATGTGCGGAAGGGCTCACTGGAGACACACTCCTGGCTTAGAGGAAGCTTCTGATTCAGTGGGTGAGACAGACACACAGTACAAAGGAATGAGACATTGTTGAATGTAAAGTAACGATGAAGTGACATGTTAGTCACTCAGTCATGTCTGACTCTTTGTGATCCCGTGGACTGTAGCCTGTCAGACTCCTCTGTTCGTGGAATTCTCCAAGCAAGCATACTGGAGTGGATAGCCATGCCCTTCTCCAAGGGATCTTCCCCAACCAGGGATTGAACCCAGGTCTCCTACACTGCAGGTAGATTATTTTCCATTTAAGGAAACATGGAGCAAACCATAGTGTTCCAGACCAGAACCTCCTGGTTACCACCCTGTAACCTCCTGGTTACGGCACCCCTTCCAGAGGAACGTTTCATGCTTGAGAGGGTCCCCAGGTGCCAGTGTGGCCCAGGTGCTCAAGCAGAGGCCCTGACAAATTCCACCCGAGACGTGCCTGTCCATCTCTGGACAGATAAAGGCCTTGAAGAAACATCTACTGTGTTGTCTGTCTTAAAGGCAGAACTAGGATTCAGCACCTTGGGCAGAGAAATAATTGTTTGTTTCCCTAGAAAGGCTGTTTAGTATAACAGAAAGGATGGTGTGGGCGGTGGAACACCATGTGTTGGAATGAGCCTAAGTTTTGGAATTAAAATGACCTTGGCGTCTCGCCCAGCTCCACAGTTTACTAGCAATGGGATCTGGATCCCACTCCCGTCTCTGAGCCCGACACACGGCACTGCTGTGGAGCTGTTATGGGTTGATATTATGTGACAGATGTAAGCCCCAACAATCTTCATCAACAAAGTATAAAATACAGATCCCACTACCTGTATCTACCACTTTCTAGCTGTAGCCTCCTGAGTAGGTTATCTGATTACTCGACCTCTCAGTTTTCTCATCTGAAATGGAGGCAATCCTAAGGATTTAGGATTTGCATGTGTGCTCAGTTGCTTCAATTGGGTCCAAGTTTTTGTGACTCCATGACTGTAGTCTGCCAGGTCCCACTGTCCATGGGATTCTCTAGGCACTGGAGTGGGTGGATATGCCCTCCTCCAGGGGATCTTCCCAACCCAGGGATAAAATCTGCATCTCTTTCGTCTCCTGCATTGGCAGGCAAGTTCTTTACCACTAGCACCACCTGGGAAGCCAAAAGATAAAGTGAAGTATGTCTATAAAGCTCCATATTTGGTATCTTCATCATGACAGTACTCAACAATAGAAATCTTTATCACTTACTTTTTGTACTGACTATACTGAGATCTTGGCAAATATTTTTTTTTTCCCTGATCCATAGTAGAAGGGACTGTTTTCTGCCTTTTGACTTTTATCTCCCACCCTGTTCCATCCAGTAGATGTACTGGCTTCTGTGTAGTCTGCAGATCCTCTAAGTGTTGATGAGGTAATGAATGACCCTGGCATTTTCTCTGGACTGTGTCTCCTCCCTGACCAGCCATGGGTATCCAGCAAACACTTTAGGCCAGAGAGAGAGCCCTGGATATTCAGATCCTATTCAAGGGAATGGCTCAGATCCCATTGACTTTACAGTCTTGAAATTAATTTAGAAATACAATCTCAAAACACTGGATTAAAACACTTCTTTCTCCACTCAACTGATATAACAGTGTCACACAATTTAGAAGCTCTTATAGTCTGAAAGGGGCATTTACCTAAACATTCAGATTTTGCTCCTAACTATAAGAGGATATTAAGTTGTTAATATAAAATTGGTCTATTCAGCTTTCTGAGTCTTCTTTTGGAGGAGACAGCTGATTTTCTTTTCAGATCTAAGTGTATTAAAGTTCACAATTAATTTAGATAACACCATGTGAGCTGATAGTAGAGTGTCTAGCAATTAAATAATGAATGGGAGGAAGCCACAGTCATCAAAGATATCAGAATACACCTTTATTATAATGATGTAAAATCACTGTGTTTTCATGTGATTTAATTATAGATTGACAGGAAAAAGCGCAAAACCATAGATTAATAATGTTTAGATAATGCATATATTAAAAAATATGTTTCCAAAACTGTGATTAGTATTAAGCAGGCTGAATTTATCATCTTTAGAAAAAGAATTTGTGGATTCCAAATTTCATAACTTAGCATGAATAGAGATAGAAATGCTTGGGGTATGATATGGGTAGAATAATGTCTCCTGTAATAAGGAAAGAAATGAAACTGCTAAGTAATGCATGCATTTCTCTAAAGGCAAACATTGCCCACCATGCTGTTCAGGCAGGAAGTGTTGGTCCCAGTGACATGCATTCAACATAGAATGCAGAGCTAACTGGTGCTGTAATTTTGCAAATCTAGAAGGCACCATCTACACTGCAGTGCACATCTGTGGTGTCTCTGTGTGTGTGCTCCAGGGGAGCTGGCAGCCCTGGACCCAGCAATGCCCTGCCTCTTCATAGAGACAGCAAAGATCTAGGGACTCAGAAGCAAGACATCTGAGGCCAAGGAAAGACTTATGGGTTATTTTTTCAAACTATGTTTTAAAATCGAAGTAAATTTAATTTACAAAGTTGTGTTAGTTTCAGGTGCACAGAAAAATGATTCAGATGCACACACACAAATATATGTCAAGGCTTCCCTGGTGGCTCAGTGGTAAAGAATTCACCTGCAATGCAGGAGTCCCAGGTTCTATCCTTGAGTCTGGAAGATCCCCTGGAGAAAGGAATGGCAACCCACTCCAGTATTCTTGCCTGGGAAATGCCATGGACAGAGGAATCTGGTGGGCTAAAGTCCATGGGGTCACAAAAGAGTCGGACATGACTAAGCGATTAACATTTTCACTTTCTTCTATTTTCATATATATATGTATATACACACATACATTCCTATTCTTTCTATTTCTATAGCCTATTCCATTATAGGTTATAACATGATACTGAATATAGTTCCCTGTGCTTTACAGTAAGGTCCTTAATCTTTACTGTTTTATATATAGTAGTATATATACTGTTTTTTATATATTTTATTTCTAGACTCCTAATTTATCCCCATACACTTAATCCCTGCTATCTCCTTTGGTAACCATATGTTTGTTTTCTATGTCTGTAAGCTTATTTCTGTTTTGTAAACAAGTTCATCTGTATGAGTTTTTAGAGTCCCTGTATAAGTGATATGATATTTCTTTTTTTGTCTGACTTACTTCACTTAATATGATAATCTCTAGGTCCACCCATTTGCTGCAAATGGCATTATTTCATTCTTTTTTATGGTTGAATAATATGCGTACATTATGAAGCTGATAAGTAATGCATGCATTTCTACATCTTCTTTATCCATTCATCAGCTGATGAACGGAACATTGATGTTGCTTCCATGTCATGGCTACTGTAAACTGTGCTGCTATGAACACTGGGGTACATATATCCCTTCTAGTTAGAGTTTTCCCCAGATATATGCCCAGGAATGGGATTTCACAGTCATATGGAAACTCTACTTTCAGTTTCTTAAGGAGCCTCCATACTGTTCTTCATAGTAGCTGTACCAATTTACATTCCCATCAACATTGTAGGAGGATTCCCATTTCTCTACAGCCTCTCCAGCATTTATTGTTATAGACTTTTGATGACGGCCATTCTGTCTGGTATGAGGTGATATCTCATTGTAGTTTTGATTTGGATTTCTCTAATAATTAGTGCTCCAAAATCACTGCAGATGGTGACGGCAGCCACGAAATTAAAAGACGCTTACTCCTTGGAAGAAAAGTTATGACCAACCTAGATAGCATATTCAAAAGCAGAGACATTACTTTGCCGACTAAGGTCCATCTAGTCAAGGCTATGGTTTTTCCTGTGGTCATGTATGGATGTGAGAGTTGGACTGTGAAGAAGGCTGAGCGCCGAAGAATTGCTTTTGAACTGTGGTGTTGGAAAAGACTCTTGAGAGTCCCTTGGACTGCAAGGAGATCCAACCAGTCCATTCTGAAGGAGATCAGCCCTGGGATTTCTTTGGAAGGAATGATGCTAAAGCTGAAACTCCAGTACTTTGGCCACCTCATGCGAAGAGTTGACTCATTGGAAAAGACTCTGATGCTGGGAGGGATTGGGGGCAGGAGGAGAAGGGGACGGCAGAGGATGAGATGGCTGGATGGCATCACGGACCCGATGGACGTGAGTCTGAGTGAACTCCGGGAGATGGTGATGGACAGGGAGGCCTGGCGTGCTGCAATTCATGGGGTCGCAGAGTTGGACACAACTGAGCGACTGAACTGAACTGAACTGAACTGAATAATTAGTGATGCTGAGCATCTTTCCATGTTCCTTTCGGCCATCTGTTTGTCTTCTTTGGAGAAATGTCTATTTAGGTATTCACCCATTTTTATTGTTTTGTTCATTTTTGGTTTTTATATATATGTGTGTGTGTGTTAAGCTGTATGAGCTGTTTGCATTATTTTGGCAATTAATCCCTTGCCAGTCATATTGTTTGTAAATATTTCCTCCCAGTCTATAGGTTGTCTTTTCATTTTGTTTATGGTTTCCTTTGCTGTGCAAAAACCTTGAAGTTTAATTAGGTCCAATTTATTTATTTGTTTTAATTTCCATTACTCTAGGAGATGGATCCAAAAACACATTGCTGTGATTTATGTCAAAAAGTGTTCTATGTTTCCCCCTATAATTTTATAGTATCTGTTCTTATATGTAGGTCTGTAAACAATTTTGAGTTTATTTCTGTATATGGTAGAGAATGTTCCAATTTCGTTGTTTTACATGTAGCTGTCCACTTTCCCCAGCACCATTTATTGAAGAGACCATCTTTTTCTCCATTGTATATTTTTGCCTATTTTGCCATAGATTAATTGACTGTAGGTGTGTGGGTTTATTTCCGAGTTTACTGTCCTACTCCACTGATCTATATTTCTGTCTCTGTGCCAGCACCATAATATTTTGATTACTGTAGCTTTGTAATACAGTCTGAGGTCAGGGAGCATGATTCCTCCAATTTCATTCCTTCTTCTCAAGATAGTTTTAGCTATTCAAGATCTTCTGTGTTTTTATACAAATTTTAAAATGTTATAGTTCTGTGGAAAAAAAGTGCTATTGGCAATTTGACAGGGATTGCATTGAATCTGTAAATTGCCTTTGGTCAGTTCAGTTCAGTCACTCAGTCATGTCTAACTCTTTGCAACCCCATGCATAGAAGCACACCAGGCTTCCCGTCCATTACCAACTCCAGAGGTGACTCAAACTCAAGTCCATCAAGTCAGTGATGCCATCCAACCATCTCATCCTCTGTTTCCCCCTTCTCCTCCTGCCTTCAATCTTTCCCAGTTCAGGGTCTTTTCCAATCAGTTGGATCCTCACATCAGGTGGCCAAGGTATTGGAGCTTCAGCTTCAGCATCAGTCCTTCCAATGAATATTCAGGACTGATTTCCTTTGGGAGTATGGTCATTTTACCAATATTGGTTCTTCCAATCCAAGAACATTGTGTATATTTTCATTTTCATCTGTTTTGTCTTCAATTTCTTTCCTCAGCATCTTATAGTTTTTAGAGTACAGGTCTTTTGTCTCCTTAGGGAGGATTATTCCTAGGCATTTTATTTTTTTGATGTGATGGTTTTGTTTCCTTAATTAAATTGGATTGTTTTCTTACTTTCTATTTCCAGTCTTTCATTGGTAGTGTATAGAAATGCAGCAGATTTCTGGGTATTAATTTTACATCGTACAACTTTACTGAGTTCATTGACAGGTTCTAGTAGTTTTCAGGTAGCATATTTAGGATTTTCTGTGTATAGCATCATCTAATTTGCAAACAGTGACAGTTTTACTTCTTTACCAATTTGGATTCCTTTTATTTCTTCTCTGACTGACATAGCTAGGACTTCCAAAACTATGCTGAATAAAAATGGCAAGAGTGGGTATTCTTGTCTTGATCCTGATCTTAGAGAAAATACTTTCAACTTTTCACCATTAAGTATAATGTTACCTGTAAGTCTATCATATATGCCCTTTATTATGTTGAGATGTGTTTCCTCTATGCCCACTTTCTGGAAAGCTTTTATCATAAATGGGTGCTCAATTTTGTCAAATGCTTTTTCTGCATCTGTTGAGATGATCATATGGTTTTTATTCTTCAGTTTGATGAAGAATGTTGATGTGGTATATCACATTGATTGATTTGTAGATACTGAAAAATTCTTACATCCCTGGGATAAATCCCACTTGGTCATGGTGAATGATTCTTTTAATGTATTATTGAAGTTGGCTTGCTAGTATTTTGCCGATTTCTGCTATCAGTGACACAGACCTATGATTTTCTCATTTTTGTAACATCTTTGTCTGGTTTTGGTATCAGGGTACGGACAGCCTCAGAGAATGAGTTTGGAAGTGTTCCTCCCTCTTCAGGTTTTTGGAATCATTTCACAAGGATAACTGACAACTCTTCTCTAAACATTTGGTAGAGTTGACCTGTGATGCCAGCTGATCCTAGACTTTTGGTTGTTGGGGACTTTTAAATTATTGATTTCAATACTGGCAATTAGTTTGTTTATATTTTCTATTTTTTCCTGGTTCAGTCTTGGGAGTGAGTGTACCCGTCTAAAAATTTGTCCATTTCTTCCAGTTGTCCATTTTATTGGTCTACAGTTGCTCAAAATTGTCTTTTATGGCCCTTTGTATTTCTGTGGTGTCAGCTGTAACTTCTCTTCAGCTTCATTATTCTGAGCCCTTTCTTGTGTAGACTGCCTCTCTCCATATCACTTAGTGGTTCTTCTGAGGTTTTATCTTGTCCCTTCATCTGGAGTATATTCCTCTGCCATCACATGTGGTTTAAATTTCTACCAAGCACTTGCTTAGTTATGTCTGCCTCTTTGTGATGCATGGACTGTAGCCCACTGGGCTCCTCTGTCCATGGGATTTCCCAGGTAAGAATATTGGAGTGGGGTGCCATTTCCTGCCCAGAAAGCACCTATGAAGTCCCTGCTTTAGCTCTGGGTCCTAGTGTGCATGGGATTTTGTGTGCACCCTTAAGAAGGGGGTCTCTATTTTCCCTAATCCTGTGGAACTCCTGTAATTAAGTCCCGCTGGCCTTTAAAATCAAATGTTCTGGGGCTTCTCTTCCCATGCCAGATTCCAGACGAGGAGGGGTCTGAAGTCGGGTTCAGACTCTCCATGGGAGACCCTCTGTAATGCAACTGTTTCCCACCTTGTGCGTCATCCAGCCAGGGAATGGGATTTGATAATATGGTGAGTGTCCCCTCCTACTGGTCTTGTGATTCCTTCCTCATGTCTTCAGTTGTAGAAGTCTGTTCCGGTAGATTTCAGTCTTTCTCAGTCATAGCAATTGTGCAGATTGTTGTGACTCTGATGCTAGGGGCAGAGAGCTCAGGGCCCCTCTACTCTGCCATCTCAGCCGCTCTCCTGGAAGACCGCTGAAAGGCTCCACACAGCATTAAGAACAGCATTCTCACCGCAGCCACCACTTGGGGAATCTTTTTCCTTGGTTCTTAGTCCAGATGCACTTGCTCAGAAGTTGCCCCATGCAGAAGCGCTGCACCAGGTATTCCAGCCCAGAGTTCCTAGTGTGAAACGGCTGGATGGACACCTCAGTTCTGCAAGCAGAATCACAGCATACGGCACTCCGCCTATGGGTTCTTTAGAACCCATAGACAGTTTCTTTGGAAACTGTCTTTAGGTCTAAGAGCAGTGGTTCACTTATCTGGGAAGAAAGACATCTCTGAGCAGTAAACACCCCGTGTACATGATGTTTTCAGTGACACCACCAAACACAGCAAGTAACTAAATCCTGAACTGGAAATTCCCTGGGGGTGAAGAAACAGCAACAAGGACACACGCGTTTTGCAGAGAGCAGTTGTGTGTGACTCTAGACAGGGAGAAGGACTGTCCTCAAAGACCCTCAGAGCAGGGAGAACAGAGCAGCTGTGGGTTGATGGCATCCTTGCTCATGGAGAGCTGGCATTCCATGTCCCAGCACCCAGTCCAGACTTTCTCCATGACCTGGACCAGATTCTCTTTACCACATTCAAAACACAAATGATGGTTAAAAAAGAGGAACACTGAGAATTTCATTTTAAACACACCTGCTATCCATTTGGGGCAATGGCAAAACTAACATTACGAGGCATGCACAGGGCTGAAATCCATGCTGGGTGTGGATGACGACATTAATATGCACTCAGAGCAGTAAACCATCCCCAGCACAGGGAGCTTGTTGATAAGATTACCTTTCTGTAAGAGCAAGAATAATGTCTATCATTCACCATGGGAGAGAGTATTGTGAGAGGGTCTGGGTAGACCTCACACCCCTGCAGGACATTTTTGGTAATGAGAGGAACAGATAAAAGGGAAGGACCTCAAGGGGTGTGAGTCTGTACATTTTATTTCCAAAGTTGGATAACTAGGAGGCATAATTTTAAAACAGAAAGAAGCTTAACTAAAGATGGTACTTAGGGGTTCCTGAATGCAGACACTGGAATCTAAATTTCACATCTTAGCCCATGGTCCTTTCAATGCAGATGTGCTAGGAATTACAGGAAAGACACTCAGCACAGACCTGCTGCTTTGTTCATTTTGGGGTCTAATTTTAGGCTTTATTTAGAAGGATTTTTTCTGTTGTTAGATGGATGAATGATGGAAGGATTGGCTAAAAGAGAATAGAGCACAGACATCATCTCAGAGACAACTTGGTAAATTGTGAGTGTGTGATACTCTCAAAGTATCTTCTCTGGTTCCCACCATGAGCACTAGCTGGATGGGAAATGATGTGCCAGGGATCTCAAAGATATTACACAACCAGAGGAAAGAAATTCCTTGCTCATCTGGAGAATGAGCGGGCTGGACCAATGCCTCAGGTCTCCTCTGGGTCTGAGCTGCTATGTTTCCCTGATTCCTGAAGACCTACTGCTGGGAGCATTTAAAAGAGAAACACTCAGTAACAACAACACATTTTTGGCTTCCATTTAAAATAAATATCCAGGTATCTGTTTATTCTCTCAGACTCAGGGTATCTGTTTATTCTGTCAAATGCATGCAATGCTTAGCAGTTTCTTGTTTAATTCAACATGGCTGAGAGACAAAGAGCGTTACAAATAGCAAGTTTCAGTGGTTTATATTAAAAAGATGCTGGGCTCAAGAGAGTCTCCAATGGCCAGGAAAAGGAGAGAGAATGTTTCCCTGCAAACGGATGGCTGCTGTTCATCCACATCATCCACAGTCACTCCAAGTCCAGAGTCACAGGTAAAGGGTCATGGAGGGGGCTGAGTGCATCCGGCATGGGTGGTGTTGGGCACCTGCCCTACGGAGGATGCAGAGGGGCTAGGGAGATGAGGAAGTGGGGGCCTGAGAATCGGGGCTGTGGCACCCTGGTGAAGACCTGGGAATTCAGCTCTGAGCTGCCTCTTGGAGCAGATGCCCCAATTCAGCAGTTACCCAAGGCAGATGAGGAAGGGGCACTGACCCTACACCATACAAAGAGAGTGACGTGACCCGGTGATCTCAAATTCACTCTTGTCTTAATGTAGGATTTTACATAAGTTGTATAAGCTTTCTGTGCCCCTACCTCCAAATACTGTTACAGAAATTAAAGAGGATGCGGTAAAGTATTTCACCCTCCCAGAGCCTAGCACAGAGGAAGCACCTGTTAAACAGTAGTCCTCTAGGCATTTTGACAGTTTTAAAGAATCACACACACCCATACACATCTGTCTCTCCAGTTCTCACAACCTGGATGGATGGATAGATGGATGGATGGATGGATGGATGGATGGATGGATCTCTCTCTCTCTCTCTCTCTCTAGGCTTCCTAGGTGGCTCCAGTGGTAAAGAATCTGCCTACCGATGCAGGAGATATAAAAGACTCACTTTCAATTTCTAGGTTACTAGGATCCCATGGAGGAGGGCATGGCAACCCACTCCAGTATTCTTGCCTGGAGAATCCCATGGACAGAGGAGTCTGGCAGGCTACAGTCCACAAGGTCACACAGAGTCAGAAACAAGTGAAGTGACTTAGCACATGCACATGCCTCCCCCAACCCCCCCGCCAAACCATATTGCCTGAATATAAACCAAAAGCATGAAGGTACATGGGCCCTAAACACATTAGAGATAAAAAGTTTTTTCACAGAAATTAATGGTAGGAAAAGGGAATATCATCAGAGCCGTCAACAATCAGCATGATTCCCATTACCTTTATCTGGGAAGCGCTGACCACACCACATGCATTACTTCCCTGAACAGGCACAACTCTTAGGGAGCAGTGACCGCTGCTGCCCCCATTCCTCAGAGGAAGAAACTGAAGCTTAGCGTCTGTCTTTTTGGAACCTCTATTCTCCCCCTCGGTGATGTTTTCACTCTTCGGAAATCCTCCATAAACTACTGCCAGCACAAAACTGCCGCCAGAATCACACCTTAAGCCTGAGTCAATTACGCACTGATAGACCGTGCTGAATCCATCCATTTGTTTGTGCACCGATTTTCTGCAAAATTAGGTGAGCACTCATCATGCGCTGGGTGGTTTGCTAAAGGCAAGGGTATGAAGATGGACACACAGTCTTTGAATCCAGGTGGCTCAGGCAAGTCAAGAGAGCAACCAAGCAGAAGGATGAGGAGGAGTTGGGCTGGGACACCCATCCTCATCCCATCCGTGCTCACCACTGTGGGTGCTGGAGAAGGCAATGGCAACCCACTCCAGTACTCTTGCCTGGAAAATCCCATGGATGGAGGAGCCTGGTAGGCTGCAGTCCATGGGCTCGCTAAGAGTCAGACACGACTGAGTGACTTCACTTTCACTTTTCACTTTCCTGCATTGGAGAAGGAAATGGCAACCCACTCCAGTGTTCTTGCCTGGAGAATCCCAGGGATGGCGGAGCCTTGTGGACTGCCATCTATGGTGTCGCACAGAGTCGGACACGACTGAAGTGACTTAGCAGCAGCAGCAGCAAGCTCTCCAAGCTCAGGGACCACTCCTGAGGGGAGGGGCACTTCATATCCAGCCTCTACCCACATCACAACAATACCCCGTCCACAGGTCAGCCTCTCTTCACAGGCTCCTGTCTTAGCTCTGACACTCTTGTTAGGATGTTTAGGATTAATGATAACTGACAGCTTGAACTGGTCTAGAGTTAGGCAGTAGTAGAGGCTTAAAGTTAAAAAAAAAAAAAAGAGTGAAAGATAAGTGCAATTTGCTAATAGAACAACAAGGAAAAAACACTAGCATCCCAGAATGTCATGTGAACTGCAGTTATTTATTATCAGATGGTACTGCATAGGATTATTGAATGAATAAAATATATCACACCCAAACCCACAAAACATTATATTTAGGGGCATTCATCAGGAGGTAGATTTTCCATATAAGAAGCACTACATTTTTTAAAGTTTATTTATTTTAATTGGAAGCTAATTACTTTACGATATTGTGGTGGTTTTTGCCATACATTGACATGACTCAGCCATGGGTGTACATGTGTTCCCCATCCTTAACCCCCTCCCCATCTCTCTCTCCATCCCACCCCTCAGGGTCATCCCAGTGCACCAGCCCTGAGCACCTTGTCTCATGCATCGAACCTGGACCGGCAATCTATT
Organism: Nanger dama; assembly: GCA_917880005.1. Lineage (NCBI taxonomy): Eukaryota > Metazoa > Chordata > Mammalia > Artiodactyla > Bovidae > Nanger > Nanger dama. Next base: position 5,105,649 of record CAKJTW010000076.1, read on the forward strand.
TCACACAGTGTAACATACATTCTTCAATGCTATTCTCTCAAATCATCCCACCCTCACCTTCTCCCACAGAGTCCAAGAGTCTGTTCTTTATCTCTGTGTCTCTTTTGCTGTCTCACATATAGGGTCATTGTTACCATCTTTCTAAATTCCGTATATATGTGTTAATATACTGCAATGGTGTTTTTCTTTCTGACTTACTTCACTCTGTATAATAGGCTCCAGTTTCATCCACCTCATTAGAACTGATTCATATGTATTCTTTTTAATGGCTGAGTAATACTCCATTGTGTATATGTGCCACAGCTTTCTTATCCATTCACCTGCTGATGGACATCTAGGTTACTTCCATGTCCTGGCTATTGTAAACAGTGCTGTGATGAACATTGGAGTACACATGTCTCTTTCAATTCTGGTTTCCTTGGTATGTATGCCCAGCAGTGGTACTGCTGGGTCATATGGCAGTTCTATTTCCATTTTTTTAAGGAATCTCCACACTGTTCTCCATAGTGGCTATGCCAGTTTGCATTCCCATCAACAGTGTAAGAGGGTTCCTTTTTCTCCGCAACCGCTCCAGCATTTATTGTCTGTAGACTTTTTGATAGCAGCCATTCTGACTGGCATGAGATGGTACCTCATTATAGTCTTGCTTGCATTTCTCTGATAATGAGTGATGTTGAGCATGTTTTCATGTGTTTGTTAGCCATCTGTATGTCTTCTTTGAGGAAATGTCTGCTTAGTTCTTTGGGCCCACTTTTTGACTGGGTCGTTTATTTTTCTGATATTGCGCTGCATGAGCTGCTTGTATATTTTTGAGATTAATTCTTTGTCAGTTGAAGAAGCACTACATTTAAGTGGTATTCCTTGCGATGAAATTGTACCTGTGTTTCTGACCCTGCCTGCCCCCTCCATGGTCACATGAAAGTCACAGCCCTTCCCTTTCATCCCTGCAAGGTGATGCTCTGGTGCAGAGGAAGGACGGTGAGTAGTGGAGGTGGCCTGCAGGGGGTGGCAGGTGTGCCCCTTCTGAACTTGCATGATCGCATGCTGAGAACACATCTTTCTTGTTTTACCAAACTCACAAATACCCACCAATTTATTCCCTTCAACAGCTTCAATGTGTTTCTTGTTAAAGAACATTTCTTTGTGAAAGCCTTTGAAAAAATTCCCAAACACAAAGGAATGAGTGGGACATGGCACAGCCGAGTTTCCCCAAAGTGGTGAGTCAGCAGGGGGTGGAAAAATGTTATCACTGCCACTCCTTGTGAGAAAATTGAGGGCCCTTCCTTTACATCAAAATTTCCCTTTGTTCTTAATGAGATGACTGTCTGGAACACTCAGCCCACCGCTGAGAGAGTGACTTCTTGCTGGGCTTGGATTATTTGAGAGCTTGGCATCCGTTCTCAGAAGGCCATCAGGGGTTTCAAGGAGAGCCAGGCAGAAAGAGCCCACAGTGGATGTGTGGCTTGCCATACAAGGAAATGATGACTTGTTGATATGCATGGCCACCTGCTCCATCTTATTCTAGCCAAAGACCAGACACAAATCAGCACCTCTCCCTGCAGCAGCTATGTGAACCAGAAGGATGGGGAGTTAAAAGGAGGAGGTGACCTAAGAGCAAACTGGAGAGGTTGGCCAGCCCCTGGGCTCTGGGAGGACTTGGATAGTGACATAGGTGTGCAGGCTTGAGCATCAGAGCAGGTGGGGGGTATCCAGGGGAATAAGGGTCAGCCCCTCAACCAAACCCCATGTTATGTCCCTCAGCATCTGATCTCCCCACCTCCCCTGTCTCACTAAGCTGCCCCCGAAAGGTCAGGGTTGTCATCATGGGAGGACATTATGTTCTTTCCCTTGCAGAAAGGGGGCTCAGGAGACAATGTTTTTGCAGAAACTTTTTTTTTTTAGTTGATCAATAGAAATTCTTCTTAGCCTTTATATAGTCCCTCAAGGGAGTCACTAAGTCAGGAGCCGAAGAGATGATCTTCTTTCTTCTACAGAGAGAATCAGCCCTGTTGCCTAAAAATCACCACTTTCCTACCTGGAGGCCCTCTCCACCCTGGGAATGCTCAGTCATTTGAGGAGGAAACAGTCCCACTGCAAACTGATTCCTCACCCTAAATGGATGCTTTCACTACAAGGAAATCTCAGGAGTGAGAGAAATTGCAGGGCCTGGGGTGAGAGCTGCAGTCATGCAGCTCTAGTAATTGCCACTTCAGAAGCCATGCGGCATGTCCTTCTAGAGCATATGATACTACTGCAGCATAACGTTACCTGTTACGCAGCACATGCACAAATGTATATACGAGCACACTTACATATACACATCACACACATAAGCCCTCTTGGAGGAGGTCACCTTTAACCCCACCAAGAGACATGAGAACTTACAGAGGACTAGGGAAACAGGCTCCCGGAGGGCACAAACAAAACTTTGCATGCACTAGGACCCAGGAAAAGGAGCAGTGACCCCACAAGAGACTGACCCAGACTTGCCTGTGAGTGTCCAGGACTCTATGGCAGAGGCATGGGTCGGCGGTGGCCTGTGGCACAGTTGGGGGCACTGAGTGCAGCAGTGTGTGCATGGGACCTTTTGAAGGATGTCTCCATTATCTTCATTACCTCCACCATAGTTTGGCCTCAGGTCAAACAAGAGGGAGGGAACACAGCCCTGCCCATCAACAGAAAATTGGATTAAAGATTTATTGAGCATAAATAGCTAATAGCTGAAAAAAAGAAGAGAAAGGCAAAGGAGAAAAGGAAAGATACATCCATTTGAAGGCAGAGTTCCAAAAATAGCAAGGAGAGACAAGAAAGACTTCCACAGTGATCAATGCAAAGAAATAGAGGAAAACAATGGAATGAGAAAGATTAGAGATCTCTTCAAGAAAATTACAGATACCAAGGGAACATTTTATGCAAAGATTAGCACAATAAAGGACAGACATGGTATGAACTTAATAGAAGCAGAAGATATTAAGAGGTGGCAACAATACACAGAAGAACTGTACAAAAAGATCTTCATGACCTAGATAATCATGACGCTGTGATCACTCACCTAGTGCCAGACATCCTGGAATGTGAAGTCAAGTGGGCCTTAGGAAACATCACAACAAACAAAGCTAGTGGAGGTGATGGAATTCCAGTTGAGCTATTTCAAACCCTAGAAGATGATGCTGTGAAAAGTGCTGTACTAAATATGCCAGCAAGTTTAGAAAACTCAGCAGTGGTAGCAGGACTGGAAAAGGTCAGTTTTCATTCCAATCCCTATGAAAGGCAATGCCAAAGAATGTTCAAACTACCATACAATTGCCCTCATCTCACACACTAGCAAAGTAATGCTCAAAGTTCTCCAAGATAGGCTTAAACAGTATGTGAACTGTGAACTTCCAGATGTTTAAGCTGGATTTAGAAAAGGCAAAGGAACCAGAGATCAAATTGCCAACATCCATTGGATCATCCAAAAGCAAGAGAGTTCCAGAAAAACATTTATTTCTGCTTTATTGACTATGCCAAAGCCTTTGACTGTGTGGATCACAACAAACTGTGGAAAATTCTGAAAGAGATGGGAATACAGAACACCTTACCTGCCTCCTGAGAAATTTGTATGCAGGTCAAAAAGCAACAGTTAGAACGGGACATGGAACGACAGACTGGTTCCAAATCGGGAAAGGAGTACGTCAAGGCTGTATATTGTCACCCTGCATATTTAACTTATATGCAGAGTACGTCATGTGAAATGCTGGACTGGATGAAGCACAAGCTGGAATCAAGATTGCTGGGGGAAATATCAATAACCTCAGATATGCAGAGGAGAAGGCAATGGCAATTCACTCAGTGTTGTTGCCTGGAGAGTCCCAGGGATGGGGGAGTCTGTTGGGCTGCCATTTATGGGGTCACACAGAGTCGGACAACACTGAAGTGACTTAGCAGCAGCAGCAGATATGCAGATGACACCACCTTTATGACAGAAAACGAAGAAGAACTAAAGAGCCTCTTGATAAAAGTGTAAGAGAAGAGTGAAAAAGTTGACTTAAAACTCAACATTCAGAAAGCTAAGATTATGGCATCTGGTCCCATCACTTCATGGCAAATAGACGGGGAAACAATGGAAACAGTGAGAGAATTTAGGGGTTCCAAAATCACTGCAGATGGTGATTGCAGCCATGAAACTGAAAGACGTTTGCTCCTTGGAAGAACAGCTATGACCAGCCTAGACAGTATATTAAAAAGCAGAGACATTACTTTGCCAACAAAGGTCTGTCTAGTCAAACCTATGGTTTTCCCAGTAGTCACGTATGGATGTGAAAGTTGGACTATAAAGAAAGTTGAATGCCAAAGAATTGATGTTTGTCAACTATGGTGTTGGAGAAGACTCTTGAGAGTCCCTTGGACTGCAAGGAGATCCAATCAGTCCATCCTAAAGGAAATCAATACTGAATATTCATTGGAAGGGCTCATGCTGAAGATGAAAGTCTAATACTTTGGCCACCTGATGGGAAGAACTGACTCATTGGAAAAGACACTGATGCTGGGAGAGATTGAAGGCAGGAGGAGAAGGGGACAACAGAGGATAAGATGGTTGGATGACATCACCGACTCGATGGACATGAGTTTGAGTAAGGTCCAGGAGTTAGTGATGGACAGGTAAGCCTAGTGTGCTGCAGTCCATGGGGTAGCAAAGAGTTGGACACAAGTGGGCAACTGAACTGAAGCTGAAATCACCCACATCCACATACAGTGCTGCCTGCCATGAAAGAGCCCACTTCTCTGCTGTCTATCATGCCCACAGCCATGTCCTAACTGGTGGCAGTTCTGAGAATCGTTAATTCCCACATCTTCATCACTGAACACCTTTTCTGGGTTGAATCGTGTTACACAAAGTGGTGTTGAAGTCCCTGCCCCCAGGACCTCAGAAAGGAACCTGCTTTGGCTACAAGATCGTGGCAGACAGAGGTGGGTAAGGTGAGGACCTATAGGAGGTCCTTCATCCACACACCTGGTGCCCTTGTAAGAAAGAGAGGTGATGCAGGAGGTCAGGAGGAAGAAGACACTGGGCCATGCAGGTGAGGGTGGAGTGGGTCAGCTATGAGCCGCGGGACACCAGTGATTTTCCATGAAGCACCGGGCAGCAGGAAGAGGCACAGAAGGAACCCCTTCTGTGGGCTCTGAAAGCAGATGGCCCTGCCAACACTCTGATCTTGGATTTCTAGCCTCCAGAATCATGCAACAACACAACTGCGGCATTTTTTTAGAGCAGCCCAAGGAAATGAACCTGGCACTGAAATGCCAGATTGGGAAGTGAAAGTGTGAACGTGTTAGTTGCTCAGTCGTGTCAGAGTCTTTGCGATCCCATGGACTGTAGCTCTCAGACTACATCTATGCAATTCTTCAGGCAAGAGTACTAGAGTGGGGAGCCATTCCCGTCCCCAGGGGGTCTTCCCGACCCAGGGATCAAACCCAGATCTCCCACCTTGCAGGTGGATTCTTTACCAGCTGAGCCACCAGGGAAGCCCAGATTGGGGAGGGGGTGTGAGTCATCTGATTACACCCCTCCCACCATGTTTTCAGAAGCTCAGAGTCCAGCCTACAGTGGCCTCTATGTTGCCACCCCACGTGGAGTCACCAAGCTTTTTAAAGATGAATTTGTCCAGTTTAACCCCAAGGTTCCCTTTTCCCTTGGAATTTCCACTTCAAATACTACAAAAGAGAGAGATAAAGGGAAAATGTAATTGGGATGGAAAGGGAGTGACCTTCTCTTTCCCAGAAGCCCTGCATGTCATTTATTTTAATTTATCCTGGGACATTTAGCTTAGATTGTATCTCTCAAACTTATGTCTCCCACCCTCCCGGTCAGAAAGACAGCCATGATTTCAGATGCCTCAAGGACATTTCTGGGCTGGTCCACAATCAGCCATTAGGTTGATTTACTGACAAAGATCCTTCAGGTCCTAGTGAACCTGCTTGGCAAATCCACACTATCTAGGCAAAGTTGGGGGGAGGGGCACTGGATAAACATTGAGTAAATTGGATCAATTGTCAAGAGCCACCCTGCATTTTGCCAACTGAGAATTTTCTTTGCTAACTGAGAATATGTATTTTTCATGAGAAAAAAATACATATTTGTTGCATAACCTAGATAATTTTGGACAAAAATCTCCAGACTTGTGGCTCTCATAGACAAGTAAAATTTTTTAAATATAAATTTATTTAATTGGAGGTTAATTACTTTACTCTTTCACTTTGCCAGCTAAAATGTCTATCATCACTTATCATTAAATTTTTTAAATAATGAGGGGGCATTTTTATTCCACAAAGACAGGGGATTTAGTTTTCCTTCCTCCATGGGCTGGGGGCTTTGTCACAGACCAGCGTCAGCTCAGGCGTCAGCACTTAGAGACCACTGACCCCAGGAAGTTCATCACTCCCCATCTTGCTCTGCATCACAATCCAGATATGGGCCCTAGTCCAGCCTCCCAGCCAGAGAAGGACCACCTGAGACCTTCTGATGGACACAGAGAATGTTGGGAGGTGAACATCCGTCCATCCCCACAAGCACAGCCCAGCACGGGGGTGTTAGTAACGCTTGCTGATGACAGCAGCAGCAACCACAGTAACTGGCTCTACAGTCATTCTTCCCTGACATTTGCATCATTAAAATACCCAAACTGTTGTCTTTGACATCCCTAGGGCATATTTTTAATTCCTGAGATAGCCCCACTGAACGATGACCAGATAGAAAATAGAAATGGTGAGGGTGGTCAGAGAAGGAGTGGTGGTAACATCTCAAAGATAAACTTAATCCTGGGATTCAGGACAAGGAATGACTCCTTAGACGTCAGAAACACTGTGGAAAAATACAAAGCGTGGAATCAAGACTACAGCTCTGTTGCACCAAGTGTGTTATGAATAGCAATGATGACTTTAGAAAACTCACCCAGAAATGCCCACATGGTTAGGAGCCTGTTTTAATAAGATACAAGCAGTGCCTTCCACACTCCGAAGTGCAACCCTGAGAACCAAATGCCCCGGCAAGTCCAGCCCACCGCACGTGTCAAGGGCAGAGAACAGTGAAGGTAGCTGAGCAGTGGTGAAGTCCCTGCATTTCCACCATCTACTGAGTCCTTGATATTAATTTAGGCATTTGTCACTTCTAGATAAAGTTACATAATATCATGCAAAAAGAACATGCATCGTAAATGTGGTCTAGCCATATGAATTTGGAAACAACCTGTGCTAGGATGCTCTCAAACCCCCTCTTTCAAGTTGCGTGGGGTCAGCTGGGGAGGCAGGGGGTGGGGGCAGAGTGAGGAACAGATAGGATGGTTCCTTGTGACATGTTTTTCCTTCTGGATCCAGCATCTATGCATCTGAAAACCTAGTGTTGTCAAGTCCTCCAGCGTAATCGCCTTATAGGAAAGTGTTGAGAACTCTAGAGAATAGAATTTACTGTCTCCATTTTATCCACAGGGAAAATGAGTCTGAGAGAGAGGAAGTGACTGATGGGCTAAGCTCACTTAGTCGAGTCATGGTACAGCTGGGAGTCAGGTCCCATCCTGAATCCAGGTGTAAGGCTCTTTCCAGGTATAAACACTGTTAAATCCTGTGGTTTTCGAAGGGTGAGTCTGTGGGCCCTGGACTCTGAGGGTAAGCCCACCACACCCTGGCCTTCACACCCATTGCCCTGCATTAGTCACACCCAGCCTCCACCATGGCCAGTCTAAAGGCCTGCTTAAATCTCAGGCTGGGATCTCTCATACAGAACACACCCAATGCCATGACTATGGAGATGGAAATCATGGATATCGATTTTTCCCTTCAGGTCCCTATGAAAACCCACACAAAGACAGCAGGAATTGAAGGAGGCATGTAGGACTAGGGTTTTGCTGCTATTGCTTGGTTTCACTTTTCCTTAAAAAAAGTGTTTATGAATCCATTGCTTTACAAACACAGAAAGGTGAAAAGAAATCAGTAAAATTAAACCACAAACATTGGGGGTTGGTAGGTACTGACTCACCTTTGTTATTGTGGACCCGTATCCTCTCTTGTACTGTTCCCATGAAGGAATCCCTGCTTCCTGAGGGAGAGACCCTGGAGAGTGTGTGTGTGTCTGTGTACAGCAGAGGGATGTGTGTGCATGTGTGTGTACAACAGAAGGGAGGAAATGTATAGGTTTGTGTGCAGCAGAGGATGTGTGTGTGTCTGTGTGTGCATGTGTGTACAGCAGAGGGGAGGGGTGTGTTTGTGTATACAGCAGAGGGGAGGTGTGTGTGTGTGTCTGTGTGTGTGTGTGTGTGTGTGTGTGTGTGTATGCATACAGCAGTGGGGAGGCTGGAGAGAGAAGGCTGTGATTCCAGCCACTTCAGTTTCTTTCTAAAGATATAAGGAAGCCCATTTGTAGCTGTAGACCCAAGCTATGTTCTCTAATGTAACACTAACAGCAAGAAAACTAATCTTTTTGTTTGTCCAATTCTTTAAATATCTATCTTCTACTTGGCTGGCTCCAAATTCAGTGTGGAGGAATCAAACGTTATGTTCACTGCAAAGTCCCACACTCAACTCCGAGCAATCCCCTGCAGTCTACATTATCTTCATGTTACAGAGGAGAAAACGGAGGTTTAAGCCCTTAAGTAACTTATTCACTTCCATGCACCCGATGGCAGATCAGGAATTAAACCCTGGTCTGTTGAAGCCCGAGGTCTGTGCGTCCACCCACTGAATCCCCAGGATGGCACACTGAATCCCCTGGGTGACTTGACAGATTCAGGGGCTGTTCTCCTGACTTTGTACGCGGGGTCCACAGGAGGAGCTGAAGCAGAAACCTCAGCAGTTCAAACGCTGCCTCAGTCATGGAACGATAAATAAACAGCAGCCTACCACGCTCCCCAAATCCATGCACACAGAGAGTCAAGCAGGTCACAAATCTCTCCTCGATGGAAGAGGGCATCGCATGGTGACCAAACTACCCCAAGGCTCTGACATGCTCAGGACAGGCCACCTCTCTCCCAGGTCTAAACTCTTGTTCCAAAAAGCCTGGTGCAGCTCCTTGAAAGCCCAGAGGCATGGTCTTCCCCAAGCAGCCCTGACTGAGCACCAAGGTCCCACTGTCCAGCCTTCATCCTCTGCCTTCTCCACTGAGGGCTCCTGAGAAGCAACCATCAGGCTACAGAGCCAGAAGAGAAGCAGTCTGGTCCCAGCAAGTCACTGCTTTGTTCCCCTGCCCAGCCCTTTTACCCAGCTGCTGTTGCCTGGAGCTCAGGGCCACTTCCAGGGCGGTATTCACTCAGAAGTCCCCTGCTTCCCACCACACCTGCCCCTGTTCCAGAGTCGACTGGTTCTACCTTGCGCTTGCCAGCCTGACCACATGCCACCTCAGAGAACCTCAGTCACTAACTGGAAAACCATTCCCTACATCAGATGACAAAGGTCCATCTAGTCAAAGCTTTGGTTTTTCCAGCAGTCATGTATGGATGTGAGAGTTGGACCATAAAGAAGGCTGAGCACTGAAGAATCGATGCTTTTGAACCGTGGTGCTGGAGAAGACTCTTGAGAGTCTCTTGGACAGCAAGGACATCCAACCAGTCCATCCTAAAGGAAATCAGTCCTTAATGTTCATTGGAAGGACTGATGCTGAAGCTGAAGCTCCAGTACTGCAGCCACCCGATTTGAAGAACTGACTCATCAGAAAAGATTCTGATGCTGGGAAAGACTGAAGGCAGGAGGAGAAGGGGTTGACAGAGGATGAGATGGTTGGATGGCATCACTGATTTGATAGAGATGACTTTGAGCAAGCTCCAGGAGTTGGTGATGGACAGGGAGGCCTAGTGTGCTGCAGTCCATGGGGTCACAAAGAGTCGGACACAACTGAGCAACTGAACTGAACATCAGACAGAGAAATGAAAGTGTTTCCCTATTTTAATTATTTCCCTTTCTCAAGCCAAGAAATGAAAACAACTCTGCTCATACAAAAATTTTTAAGTCCAGATTTTTTATTTTGAATGTAGCACAGAAGCTGAACTTATTTGTGTACATGTGGTGCACAATGAGTTAATTGCTTATTCTGGAGAAAACAGAAGTCCATCAGTCTCTGTCCTCCAGCCACCCTCCCATCCCTCAACCCAGATGAAAAGGGCAGGCATAACAGGGAGAGACCAGAATAAGAGTTAGGTTCCAATAGTACAGAGATATTTATTGAATCCAAACAGCTGAGTTGTGTGCAGGCACCAGGAGGGCAGGGTAAATACAGACAGGGTCTCAGTTCTGAATGAGTTTATGCTCATCAGACAAGAGTTATGCCCCCTATGTCTGCATGTGAAAGCACCCTGTCAGTTTCATCATATCCTTTCATTTGCCTAAGTCTTGCAAAAGCCTGTCCTTTTCCCTCCCTAGAAAGAGTATCTTCAGGACTGTACATCATGTTAGAAGCATCCACGGCACTAATTTAAGAATATAAACACCATCTGATGCTCCAGTAGAAAAATGCTTTGAACAGAAACTGATCTGAACATCCTTCACCCAGGGAATGGAAAAAAGGTAGCCTGAGTGGACAAGGGGGTCTTGTCACCTGAGCTAAAACTTCAGTTAGCAGATGGCTTTGTGAGAGCAGCACTTCACCAAGGCAGCTGCTGCCACTTCCCTGCTACCTTCAAGACAAAGTCAGGCCCCTGGCATCCCCCGCTCACCTCTACATCCCCACCTCACAGATGCTCTAGTGGCCAAAAGCTCCCCGAGGGCAGGTCCATGCTGAGTAACTGCCTTCTCCATCTCGCTTTCTATTAGGCAGTGACTGATACATGTATCAGGAAGGACGGAGGGGTTCAAAGGATGCTGGTGCACATGGGAGGCATGTCTGTTGACATCAGTTGTTACCTTCATTACCCGAAAACAAGGAGGTGTTTCAGATCTTTCGTGATCCTCTCCCCCCACCAGCGATGTGGTTCAGAGTAAGTATTTCAAGATTCAGGACTCCTTGTGACTCCTTGTGACCTGGAATCAGCCAATAATCTGAGCTCTCAGCATGGGCAAGTGGGCAGGCACTGCCCCTTGGGAAGTCCACTTCCTAAGCATCTTGAGTGTTGCAGTGATGTGTGAGGGAAGTCTGCCCCAGCCTGGCAACTGATGAGTTACTGGAGACACCAGACCAATTGTCTGAGCAAGACCACGCCCAGTCTGTGGGATGATTGTCCCGCAGACCCTGCCCAGCTTTTTATCACTCCTGACTCTGCAGATCTCAGCAGAAAGCTTAGGAGGGGGGGACCCCTTCCTGGAGAGAAGGACCACCCTGGGTACATTTTGTGTGATCATCACAACAGGTATATTCCAACCGTTCTTGGAACCGGATAGCTTTGCCCTTGAGCCCAGGTCTAAGGAGAGCACTGAGTTTCACACTCAGGGTAACCCTGCCCGTAAATTCTGAAATAGAAGTTGGAGGAATAAACCCGACCACCATGGGGGAGGTTCATTTTGCTAGAGCAGCGTTTTGGCCCAGCGCTGTGGATGCCGCTCCATGCCTCAGGAAGTCCAATTCCTGATCTCAGCTCAGCTGTGAATACCCGTGTGGCATGGGAAAACTCTCCAGCTTTAAGAAGTACCTTTTCCTTGGCCCTAAACTGAGGGGTCGGGCCTGACTCTCAGACAGAGCCTTCCATCTCTCACATCCAAAGCTAAGTCCAAAAGAACCTCCCTGTTCCCTGACCTCATGCCATCTGTGACCAGCAAAGAGCTTTTACCAAAATGGAATCGCTGAAAATATGAACAGGAGAGGTCAATATATTGAGCTGCATGGCCTTTTCCCATTCTGAGAGTATTTCACATCTTTATGTTCTTACACTCAGAAAACTCTGGTCTGTGCCAATCTACATCAAATGGCGAGGGAGCAGGCGGGAGGAGGGACCCATGTAAAACCTGCGATCTAGGTCTTTCAAATGGCAAACTCATTACCTCCCTGTGTCCTGACGGGCTCAGTGATGGCATGACTGGTTGAGGCCCTTCTGGCGGCTCAAGCCCACACACAGGACTGCGTGTCATGTGGATCACAGCAGGGCTTGGCAGCAGACACTGAAAATGTCAGGAATCAAGAAAAGCGTTTGGGAGTTGTCACTAAGAACGGGACTGGGGAGAGGCTCTGTGGTTTCCGGTAAAAACAAGCAACGACCAACTAGAAAACGGCCTGTGTGATTAGCAAGATGGAAAGGATGGCAGGAGGGAAGAAAGGACCAGGAGACAGAGTAGAAGCATTTATAAATGGAGTGGACATGAAGCACGCTAAACACTTGAAAGAAAGGGGCCATTTAATTTTAAAACAGCTGCATAAAAGCACACTGGATGACTCAGGATAAGTAATTCTTATATGAATGAGTGTGCCATAATTATTTGTTGAGTACCTCGCCTATTGTTGGCAATGGGAGTGAAGAGGGTCACATAAAGTGACTTCACCTCCCTGAGAACCACAGGGTAAGGGGGTGGCTTATTCTTCTGTTATCTCCATTCACCGCCTCAAGGGGGAGACAGGGAATGGGGATGGAAGGAAGACAAGATACAAACAGAAACAATGTAAAGAAAATATCCCACCCTTGGTGTTATACTACAGACCAGAGAGACCCAACAGAAATACAACATGAGCCACAAATGTTATTTTTTGCCACAAATGTAATTTTTAATATTCTAGTTGCCACCTTGTTAAAAAAAAAGTTTAAAAGCTACAATGAAGTTATTTTAACATATTTCCTTCAACTCAATATATTGAAAATACTGTCTCCTCATCACGTGGGCCAGCCACGTTTCAAGTGTGGAGCCACGCAGGGCGAGTGGTCTCAGTGACAGACACAATATAGACATTGGCTGGTTTCTTCTGTCAAAATGTTGAGTCGAGAGTACCAACAAAGAGGCTTCCCTGGTGGCTGAGTCGTTAAGAATCAGCCTGCCTGTGCAGGAGGCATGGGTTCGCGCCTTGATTCCGGAAAAATCCCACATGTCTTGGAGCAACGAAGCTCGTGCTCCACAACTCCTGAGCCCGTGCTCTACAGCCCAAGAGCCGCAACTACTGAGCTCACCCAACACGACTACTGAAGCCCACACGCCTAGAGCCCACACTTCTCAACAAGAGGGGCCGCCGCAATGAGAAGCCCGCACACCGCAACTAGAAAGTACCCCCTACACTCGCCACAACTAGCGAAAAGCCTGTGTGCAGCAAGAGAGACCCAGCACAGTCAAAATGAACAAAAATAAAACTACTATTTTTTAAAAGCCAACAAATTAATGGGCCAAGTGGGGAGTGGCATCTTCTAGGGAGAGAGGGGAGTGGGGTTGCCATGGGAACTGGGGGCAGCTTCTGGTCCACCCGAAGGAGAAGCCTCGGTGCCTCTGGTCCCAGGAGATAACCACAGGGAAGGAAGAGGAAGCAGCTACCGCAAAGAGGGCTGCCCAGGCGAGTTCAGGGGATGGCCACAGAGACCAGCCTAGGAGAAAAGGGGCCGCCTGATGCCAGCGGGCCTCCCTGAATTTGGAGAGCATCCTGCAAGAGGCAAAGAGATTGGGAGCTGAGATCTAAGGGGCTTTGTCCTCCACCACCAGGCTGCTGCCTCCCTAAGGATGGACTTTGGACTTGTCTTTCTCCCCACTGACCTCTCTTTCCGGTCCTGTTCCCTCTTCTGGGTGAATTCTAAGCACCTTCTGGGCAGCAGTGATGGGAATATATCTCACTGTGTAAGTGGGGGTGGGGGTTAAAGAAGCAGACACCAGTGAGGGAGCCTGCTCTCCTTAAACTTGTTCTTCTAGGGCTAAGTGGGCAGAGGAAGAAGAGCTACAGGCAGGAGCTGGTCAGGCACTCCAGCCCAGCACCTCAAGCTCGCCCCTGCATCTGCATCCTGCTTGCCCAAGACCAGAGAGTCTGCACCGACCTGGAGGCATTCCTGCTGGACACTGTGCCTCCGCCTCCATGAGACGGCACGGGGCCCTGTGGCCTGAGCCACTCCTGAGCAGCAGGCAAATCCTAAAGGCCACCAGGTTGACTGCGCTCAGCATCCAGCTACCAAAGGGGTCACTGCCTCTCAAGTCAAGTACTTAAAAGAGAGCTAGACAAGAGGGACCAGACACAGGGGCCAGCCTGGAGAAATGGGAAATAAAGACCGCTGGGATCTAAATGAGGCCACAGCCCAAGCAAAAGACCCCTGACTATGTGGTGCCTAACCCATCTAGAAATTAAATCCTGGGGGAACATCTAAAACATCCAGACACTCAGACTCTACTGCAGGCCAACTAACTCACAGTCTCAGGGGAAGGGGTCCCATGAGCCACGGTTTCTCTTTGTTTCTGATTTTTCAAATGCCTCCCGTGATCCTTAGAAACAGCCAGAGTTGAGACTTCTGCTCTAGACCATCCGGCAGCTCACAGGAGACTGACTGCGGCAGGTACAGGCCAAAGAGTCATGGAATGAGGGGTGTGGGGCCTTCCTTGGTGGGTCAGTGCCCAAGACTCTGAGCTTCCACTGCAGGAAGCACGGGTTCAATCCTGTTTCAGGAGCTGAGATTCAGCACACCACGAGGTGCAGCCAGAAAAAAACAAAGACATGCATCATGTATACTAAGACTATTTCTTTAAAAAAGAGTGTGCGTTTGCCTGACTGACTCTGCCTTCCCCACCCAGGCTACTTCTCTTGGGAATGTTAAGGGGGCGGAAGAGCAGTGACAGCCTCGGGGTGCTCTGAACTTGGAAGACTTGGCTAACACCATCCCACACATGGGCAAACACAGGCTGAGCCTGTCACGGCTCGCCCGGTTTTTACAGAAATCTTCAAAGGACACCATCAGAGACATGTGGGAAGTGTACCCATGGCTAGGACACTGGGACAGTCATCTGGGTAAGAATAACAAGGGCAGGATTATTCTGGATGGTGGTGGTGGCTTTTGCTGAAATGGTGGTAGTTTAGTTACTAAGAGTCGTATCCAATTCTTATAATCCCATAGACTGTAGCCTACCACGCTTCTCTGTCCATGGATTCTCCAGGCAAGAATACTGGAGTGGGTTGCCATTTCCTTCTCCAGGGGATCTTCCTGACCCAGGATTGAACCTGGGTCTCCTGATGGCAAAGAGATTCTTTACTGAATGAGCCACCAGGGATGAGGGTTATATAACAAATAGAGGATAGGGGTGATGCTGTTTGCTAGTTTCTAATAAACAACACTGATTTAAGAAACTTTCATGAATGATTAGAGAGATATCTATGACTGTGGTATCCTCTCCTTTGGCAAAATTGACTTGAAATATTTATTTACACATTTTTACCACCAATTCTATCGAACCTGGGTCTCTTGCTTTGCAGGCAGATTCTTTACCGTCGGGAGCCACTAGAGAAGCCCTTGGCTGGTCCCAAATTCTGGGGCCCACAAAGGCCTGCTGGTCACTGGGCATGCTGGGTCTCCACAGGCTTGGGCAGGGAGGGGGTACCCGCTCACTCTGTGCTGTTCTGACCAGGTTGCCGGGCAGCTGTGCAGGTGCAGAAGGCACCTGGGGAGAGGGGCTGCAAGCAGACCCCAGGGACCCCCCTTTCCTGGCACTCCAGCCCCCTGTGACCCACCAAAGTGACTGCTCTCCTCGCCTGTGACAGTGGCAGGAGCCCCTGGGGAAGCCTGCCTGCCACAGCATCGCGGTTCTCCGCCGTCATGCACAGGTGCATGGGGGCACCTTGGGAGACCTGCAGGGGCAGCACCTGGCACAAGGAAGCTGAGCACTCCCGCGGCTGAGTCCAGAGGCAGTGAGTGGGGGATGCTGGGTTAGAGAGTTTGGAGCCCTACCTGACTGCAATAAACCAACAAGCAAAACCTACACGACCTAGTTCACTTTGCCCTGTGCAGATCGCCAAGGTGAAGAGACCAGCCTCTTAGCAAGCTGCGGAGTAACTGGATGCGGAGTGATGCTGGGCAATTAGGGTAGAAGCCAAGCAGGAAGCAAGTCCCACCCTGTGCAGCAGGGCTGCCCTCCACATTGCTCCCTGGCTTCCCTGGGGCAGCTGCAGACACAGCAGACACTGGGCAGGGCTCCTCTAGCCGGTCTGGGGCTGGAGGCCAGGGCCCATGACCCTGGCTAACAGAGGAGCAGAATGGTTAACAGACAACTGCCAGAGGCCACAGAGGCTACCCCACGGGGGCACATGTGACACGCCTGGGTTCCCAGAACTCCCTGGAGGGGCTCCCACTCTCACCAGGTATGGGGGCGAGGCTGGAGAAAGACAGGTCTGAACTACTGCTGTGACTGAGGTACACAGTTCTCAAAATAAACAGCTGCTTCTGTTGTTCCCACTTGGGGACACCGGCATTTTCATAAGTTTCAAAACCTCAAATTAGAGGTGTTTTCAGCCATCATCTGAAATGCTCAGGTGTTTGGAGCTTGGGGATCTGGGGGCAAGGGTGTTGCACACCAAGTTTTAAAAATCACGTCTCATCAGCAATTGCCTCCTGAGCTGGAATACCAGACCACGTGACATGTACCACGCAGAGCGCCACACACAGGGCCCTGTGGTCAGACAGAGCCAGGGCTTGGCACTGTGCCAGCTACACCTTTGCAAAGCAAGTTTTTGGGTTTTACTGTTAATTTTTCTCTCAATTTCTGTGTGTTATGAAAACCTCTCTGATGCTACTTCATTACCAACAAAAGGTAACATTACGGCAGCTTTAAAGAAGGGATAATAGATGCTGCACAGAGAGCTGCTGGCATGGCTGTGGGCCAAGCACAGATGCTCCCAAGGTCGGGGATGAGGAATGATCTGCCCAGCCCCCAGAGCCAACCTCCCCACCCCCAGGCCTGGGCTCATCAACTGTCTCACTGTCCTCACCCCACCCACCCTCAGCCATCAGGATGCTTCTGCAGGGTTTTGCTTACCTTTCCCAGAACACCAGCATCCTCTGCCCTCCTCACCCCAGGCCCCCTGCCCACGAGGCTCCCTGCTCTCCATCACCACCCACCACCTCTGCCCGGCAGCTGTCACTCATCAGCATCCCACATCTCTCAGCTCCCTCTTGATCACAGCAACTTCCACCGCCCTGGGAGGGTTTGTCCCCACTCTCCTGAGCCCCGGCCCTCCCAGTGGCCACAACATCTGAGCACAGACTGAACAACGTGGATGAAACGCCCAGTCTCGGCATTTCACTCCCACCGCGCTTCTGAAATGTTCACAGCAAAGCTCCAGAGGCTCTTTTGAAGGCCCACGAGCTCACAGAGCCCTGGACCTCCTCCCCGTGGCCTGTGGCCGCTGTGGATGTGCGGTTCAGTCGGGGTAGGCTCAGTGGTGTGTCCGTCGAGAGAATGGCCTGGCGGTTCTAGAAGCTATTTATCAGGCCCGTCCTGGAGAGCCACATCAATATGGCCGTCGGTGAAGCAAAGCAGAGGCTATAAAAATACCATCTTTCCCAAACAAGGCTCCTAATCAAACAAAGCCCCGTGCTGGCTGGGACAGGCTTGTGTTCTGACACATAAGGGCCCTTTCCATCTTTAAAACAGACCATTAAAACATGGTGCACTTGGCTCACAGAAGTCTAAATCAAAGGGAGGGGAAAAAAGAGAGCGGTCTTTTTTCCCGAGAGTAATAATGCTGCTCCCAACTCCTAGAAAAGTTCACTGCGATAGAGATACAGTAATACTTTTTTTTCCCCCATGTGGTTTCCCCATTGCTTTCCAACTCCCTGAAAAATCCCTTAGACATTCACACTTGCCCCTTCCTTCCTCCAGGAATCCCTGCCTTTTATGTCTGTGCATAACACAGTGATGATGCTGTGATCCTGTCAATATTATTTTGATGTTTTGCCAGTAAATAAAGATACAGTTTGATACACATGCCAGAAGGGAAACCAGCATCATCATTACCTCCTGAGCTGGAATGACAGCGCCCGGCACCCTCACCAGTTCCCCAGGGCGGGACCTGGCGCAGCACCGTCACAGTCACTGGGATGCTCGCTCCCACGGGGGGCCCCTCCGACCTGCTCCAAAATGCAACTTCATAAAGCACGTTCCAGACACCCTGGGTGATTTCCATCTTGCAGCGCCTGCGGGATGGAGGGAACATGTAGACGGAAGGAAAAGGGTCACTCCGTGAATGAGCCACAGAGTGTTACAGTGGATGCTCCATCTCACTCTCCATCACCTGGCAGGCTGCAAGGGGCCTTGCATCATGGCTGTAGAAACAACCCACATGCGGCTGGGACTGCACACAGGGCTGTTCTTCTCTGGACTGCAGGCCAGAGAGGAGGGTATGAGGCAATACCAAGAGGGCAGAGGGACAGGAAGGCAGGCCACAGGGCCAGGTGCACAGGAGAGGGGCTGTGAGGATGGTGTCCATGTCCATGTCGCCATGACTGAGCCCACAGGAAGGATGGCTTCACACACAGCAGCCACCCTGGCAAGCCTGCATCTCAATCCATAAGTCTGCTCTAAATCTAAAACTCAGCTGCTTTAGGTCTGGACAGAGTGCGGTGTCAGGGAAGGAAGGACACAGCATGACTGGCTCGGCCTTGCAAACTGGCACAAATGACAATCACAGAACATACCCCGCGCTTCTCTCCTCTGCGCCCTACTTTCAATCCCCTCTTCCTATCACCCGGGAGACACACATCCCCTAAGCCCCTGGTGGGTACACGGTAGAGAGGGAAAAGGCAGTATCTGATTTTACTGTATTTATTTTTTTATTTACAAAATGTACTTGTTGTTTAGGGGCTTTCTGGTGGCTCAGTGGTAAAGAATTTGCCTGCCAATACAGGAGACCCGGGTTTGAGCCATAGGTCAAGAAGATCTCCTGGAGAAGGGAATGGCTACCCACTTCAGCATTCTTGCCTGGAGAACTCCACGGACAGAAGAGCTTGCTGGGCTAGAGTCCATAGGGTCGCAAAGAGTCAGACACTACTGAGCAAGCTAAACAACACCAACTTGATATTTATAATTGAAAGCCAGAAAGCTGATTATCTCAGAACTCCATGAGCCCTTAGGAAAGTGAACAGATTTCGGCTGACGAGTTGTCATCCTGAGGATGCCTAATAGGTAACTCTTTGGGATCCACGGCCCATCACGCAATTGCAGTAAAAACCACTACTAAACAACTAATGTTCTGATTGATTCATGCCCCATGTGCCATGAAGAATCAACAGAGTAAACAGACCTGAGTCCAAGTGCACCAGTGACTGTCTTGATCATCCTGCTGCTGCTGCTGCGGTTAAGTCGCTTCAGTCATGTCCAACTCTGTGTGACCCCAGAGATGGCAGCCCACCAGGCTCCCCCTGGGATTCTCCAGGCAGGAACACTGGAGTGGGCTGCTATTTCCTTCTCCAATGCATGAAAGTGAAAAGTGAAAGTGAAGTCACTCAGTTGTGTCTGACTCTTAGCGAGCCCATGGACTGCAACCCACCAAGCTCCTCCGTCCATGGGATTTTCCAGGCAAGAGTACTGGAGTGGGTGGCCATTGCCTTCACTAGTCAAGTATTAATAAACTACACCTCGCAGTTCCAATTGACCAGGAGAAGCAAAGCCCAAGGCTGAAGTCTACATCATGGTGGGTCTCAAGCCCTCCACAAGAAGCCCACGTGGCCCATCCTGTGGCACACAGGTGCCCATCAGGGTGGATGCTGGTGGGCCGTCTCACCTGAGGAGTCTGCTCTATTTAGAACTTCCTCATTATACCCTCAGAAAACAAACCCCAGAAAGAAAAAAAAAGAATCCAGATGGTTTGTGAGCAAGGAAAATATTGGTACAGATCTTTTCCTTTCAAAGTTCTCTCAGGAGCACAGCTGGATCCTGTGTGTGAGAAGAGTTGGGGAACTCTCGGTGAGCACTGCCAACAGCGAAAATGATGTGATTTTCTGGGAAGTGGTGGGGAGAGGCACCACCTCTCCTGAAAAAGCCATCACCATAGGGCCACATGGGGCCACATCTCTGGACCGCTGAGCGGGGTCCTCATCAGCAACAAGCAGCATGAGGCAGAGTGCCTGGAGGCAAAGAGGCTCACAGGGAAAAATGCTTATGAGTCTGTGGGAGGCGATCCCACCCACAGATGGGGAGAGTACCACCTGACTCCCCTGGTGCCCGTGACTGGGGCTGAAGCCAGCATGCCCCACAGAGCAGGCATCCCGCCTACCCGAAATGGCCTGGCTGATGTCTGCCCTCTGCTCCCTGTCAGGTCAGACCAAGCACTCCTCCCCTCTGGTCTCTGCTCACTTTGGGAGGGGCCCCCAAGTTGGTAAAAGACACACCCTGAAGAGCCCACATTTGGAAAAAGCATCACCAAGCTAAGAAGATGTGTGGTGACCACATCATACTCCATTCACATGAACCTTGCTTGAGAGCCACGGGGTGGGGACCTGCTTAGGAGATAAGTTATCATGGACAAAAGCTGTCTCAAGGGCAAAGGGAGAGCAGATAGGGAGTTCCAAATCTGACCCCTCCCACTGGAGGGGACCCTGAGAACATCCCTCAGTAAATAACCAAAGGATAAGCAACACATAGGTAATGCACAGCTTTAAAGATCTCATGCATAGGACAAATGCTGCTTTAGAACTGGTACTTTCTTCAGAGAAATACTAAAAGCTTCTTTTAGAGCAACGGTAAAACCAGGCATTACAGGGAAGTCACAGAAGATGAAGGTAGGCATGCTTCTAAAATCAAAGGCATCTGAAGTCTCAGCATTGACAACAGATCTGAACTTCAATAAAGAGCAACATGGAGAGTTAGGATCTGAAAACAGGGTAGATGATGATGACTTCCTATTTTAAAATCCACACTCTTGAGTATGTGAGGAAACAAGAAATAAGCAGAAAAGATCACTGGGTGTCTCTAATGGAAAACAGTACATTGTTTCCAGCACACCCCACTGGGCCATCTCGGCTCAGCCTTTCATTGCCTGTGAGCTACTTTACAACTCTGTAAATTGTAGAAAATTGATAGCAAAGCAAAATAATCCAGCTATATACATGGGAAAAAAAATTGCTGCCGTTTCAGTCAACTTCCCCCTCCCAACTCAGAAAAAGCCAGTTCCACTTGGAAACTGATTTCAACATCCTTTTATCCCATATACTTTTGTATGTGTTTGACTTCTTTCAAGGCGTATATAACATCTGCCTGGTTTCCTCATGAATAATGAGTTAAATGAAATATTCACTTTTATGTATATGTGAACCATCATTTTTACCTTTTCTGAAAATTGTCTTTTAACAAGCAGCCAGGGGTGCTCCATATAAAGATAAAAACAGACTATCACAGAACGTTAAAAAAAAAAAATGTCAGCAAATGTTCGAGGATTAGGGTGACGAAGACAGAGTATGTCTTCTTGAATAAGCATGAGAAATCTCCTTTAGCCACATCTAATGTTTCCATCTGTTTAGCAGACCAGGGAGATTTCTGGTAGAAATACTCAGAATATATGACGATTACATCTGTACTTTATGTAGGCTGTGGTCACTAGGTTAGCATTTGTGATACCATCACGGGTCCTCCTGGTCCAGAGCAAGACACTGCCATCAGCTGATGTTTGACCTTCACAACCTGAAGAGAAGACCCTTCCAGATGCTCTGGGCCAAGGTGCCCGAGTCCCATGCCCTCTTGGTAGCTGCACTAAAGATTCTGACCCTATAGTCGACAGGAGAGCTCCATGGTACATTTTATGAGACCGTGACTCGATGCACCAAAAGTTATAGACACAAGGACTATGCATCATTTTGGTCCTCAGAATTGCATCTAACATTGCCCCTCTGTACTTTTATTTCCATAGAATTTTATACGATATTTCAAGTGTGTGTGTTAAGCATGCCAAGTGTCATCATCTGGGAATGAGGAATGGACCGACTTTTCTCAGACCCAGTCGTGTACTCAACTGGCATATTGACAAAATATATTTCAACCCTGTGTCCTTCTTTTAGTAAAAGGCAAAAATTATTTGTGAAGCCCTTAGTAGAAATGGAATTGTTATAATTCACTTATTTTATGAAGTCCATTTTTAGTAAATAGATTAACATAGAATTCACGAGCACCCATAAAATGAGATGATTTGCTGAGGTGAAACGACCATCTTTTGGCATTCGGTCCCCAGTAATTTCTTTTAATTGCATCGTTGACACTGATCCAACACTCACATTTTCTTCACCACGAGCAGACACAAACCCAGCAACAGAGAACAGCCATACCTCTGTGTGTGCCCCACACACCGCAGGAGCCACCAAGCAGGATGGCCAGGGATTGGCCAAAGACTCCTTCCAAGGGACTGAGAACTGGGTCAGCCTTGAGCTCGCGCTCTCGTGAAGATGCTCAAAACAATAATCAAACAGCACTTACCTAGGGAGAGAAAAAAAGGGAGAAGGCAGAGAGAAAGGAGTGTTAGTGTTGACAACAACCACTCTGTGTTCCATAGAGTTGATCTATTTTAAGCAGAGAGATGTTTCATGCAACTCAAGCGCCCCACAAGCTCTGAGTCAGACTTGGGTTTCAAAGGCACACAGGTAAAGGTCAGGAATTGGGGAAATAGGGCATATTTTTCCAAAGGCCACACAGCTAGCTGTTTGTTCTCTTTTAGAATCCAGCATCCTTATCCAGGTGCATTTAGCGGCCAGAACCTGGGACTCCTAACAAGAGACTGGCTGGGGAGTTCATCATGCGCCAGAAAGCAGGGAAAATGCATGCAACCCAGCTGCCTTAATGATTATGGAAGTTCTGGAGCTATGTGGTTCAGATGCTGGGAAGATTGAACTAATAAAAAAGAAATGAGAGAACTGTCATTGCAGATTACATGGTATTTATTCCAAAATCTGGTCATTATAGAAATTTGCAAGACAAATGGCTTTTTAGCAAGGAATGGCAGCATTTTCTTCCTGGTTAGTGCAGAATGAGAAACCCAATTTGTCTAGAGTGTGGCCTCTGTGTTTTCTTCAGACGTGCCTGGCTCTAAATCCTAGTAAAATTCCTGAACATATTAATCAAGAGGCTAGCGAAAACCTGTGACATTTGTAGAGTTCTACACCATCTGCAGAGGCTCCCATAGACACGGTCTCTTGAGAGTCTCAGGGTGAGACTGCATCATGGGTAGGACAGGTATGACCATCTCTGCTCCTTCCCTCTCCTGCCACCCCTCCATGTATCCCTTCTTCCCCTTCTCCCTCTCTTTCTTCCTTTCATTTTACAGAAAAGCAACCTGGGGCCCAATTAATTTACTCAGCTTGTGCAAATCACACTCAAGGAGAATAACCATGAAGAAGCTCCAGGACTGGACTTCGGTTCCCCAGTTTCCTATTGTTTGCTCTTGATCGAATCTCAGACACTACAGAGAGCTAAGAAGAAATGCAGAGGAAAGAAAAAAGAGGAGGCAGAAGGGGGAATGAGCAAACCGAGGAAGACGGAGAGAGTAAAAGAATAGGGAAGTAAGGCAGACCACAATTCTGCAGCGAGTTCCTTGTTAAACCCATTTGCACAAAATCACATACTCTCAAGAAACCCCATAAAAGGACTCGCTATTATTCAACTATCATTCATTCCTTTACATCTATTGATCCAGGGGAGACTTGATTAGAATGGAAGACATAACTCCTATGGCAGCTACTGTTGAACCATCTGCCTTAATAGCTAAATAATATCGGTCAAGGGAATAACTGTGTCCAAGAAATGTCATTTTACAGAAAAAAAAAAAAAAAACCTCTAAAAGGAATATGTTCTGGTGATGTGTAATATTTTAATCCCCTGGCATTGAAGAATGGTTAATTCCTGGCTGACTCACCAACAAGGAAGTGCCCAGCATTCTGCTGCACCTCCAAACCTCTAACGACACTCTGCCTCTCTCCCCAGATAATTCCTAGGGTCTGAAGCTTCCCCAACATCTGCATCGCATGGCTGACTCCTTGTGTGATAAAAAAAAAAATGCAGCCGTGATAAATGGCACAAAACGAGCTTTGTAGTGGAGGTTCAGAAAGACCATGACATCTTAGAAAGTAGCAGCTGTCCACTTCCATGCAGACCCGCACACATCTCAGGCCTTGGCTGGCATCTGATCAGGAGAGGAAGTGCTCTGACCCACAGCCGCAGGGGGAAAAAAAAAGGCAGAAGGAGACTTTGGGGTCATATCCTGGGACCATCGTGTTTATAGCTCTTTATTGGAAGATAATTACAGCCTTATTCAATTTATGACCCAGAATGCACCTAATCCCCTCACAAATGCTTCTTTTCTACCACCCAGCACTTTCTGACGCTGCTGGCCAAATAAATGGTGGCTGTTTCTACCTGGGTGATGGCAAGGCTGTTAATTGTAACACTCCATGAAACTTAATTATGCAAAGCAGAGCGGCAACTCTACAGCTATTAATCAGAGGTTTGATTCAGAGGTAATTTGTTGTTGGGACCCAAGGAGCTGTCTCTCTGGTTCCTTCTGCGGAGCTGCACCAGCGGTTAATCCCCTGCTTAATGGAAAACTGCTGGGGTTGGATCCAGGTGCTTGATGGAGACAACGCAGCTTATGAGCATCACCTTGTTTATTAATGGGCAGGCACCTTGTTTCTTCTCCTAAGTCACCTTTAATTACAGCAACTGGAAACCAATATCACTTGTAGGCCATCGAGAACAAGTAGCCGATAACTTATTTCCCAACTGCCCAAAGGCAGAACGAGAGAAAATGGGTAGATTATGAAAGTGGGTTAATATGCAGGAAGAAGTAAGGAAAATACACTTGAAATTGATAGAGAGAAAATCATCGACATCACCTCTGGATATCTTTAGGAAGAACAGAGTGTCTATAGCTTTTACTAAGGATGATTTCAGTATTTCCTCCTAAGTAGGTTGAGTGGGCTTCCCTGGTGGCTCAGATGGTAAAGAATTTGCCCACAGGGCAGAAGACCTGGGTTTGTCTCTGGGGCAGAAAGATTCCCTAGGGAAGGGAATTGCTACCCACATCAGGATTCATGCCTGGGAAATCCCATGGACAGAGAAGCCTAGTGGGCTACCATCCATGGGATTGAAAAGATTCGGACACAACTGAGCGATTTACACTTTCACTTTTCAGACTGAGGGGTAAAATTATTAGGACGGCCCAATGAGGCCTAAGGAGTTCCAAACTCATCTCTGATAGATGAAAAGGGATCACTAGCTGACAAAAACGGAATACCACCACCGCCGTCACAATCACCAACACCTTTGACGGCATCTGACCCCGTAGTATAAATCTATATGTCTGTTCACTCAGAAGGCACATCCTACAGGTCACTCCCTGTGCTCATGAGATGCTAGAGACACAGATGCACGTCAGGGCCCCTTCTTCCAAGAGCTCATGGTAGAACACACAAGATCTACAGAGTGAATCCAGTAAGAACGGTCATGCAGACAGGCAGGCATCGTCCCTAGCAGGGCTGGATGAGCAGGACCCAGAAAGGATGCAGGAGCAAAGCTGCAAAAAGGATTGAAGGGAAGCAAAAAGATGGAGATTTAAAAGAAGATGAAATGAGAGGATGAAGAAAAAGAGCTTCAGGATGAATCGGGGAGTATGGAGAGGGGGCACAATGAGGGATCCCCCTGCATCCTGGCGTCAGCCTGACTCCAAACAGGGCCCCACTGCTCCTGATACACACCAGCATCTCCTTCATCTCCTTCGTGTCTCCCAGACATCTCAGCTCCTCCCCTCCCCAGACCCTCTGCTCAGGCTGTGTCTGTTGGGAACGCTTTCTTTCACCGCTTTCCAGATTCCATCCATTCTCTAGCAGCAAGGTTGCCCCAGGCTTCGGTGTTCTTGGTCTCTTCCACACAGCACTGCCCATGCACACCATGGTACCAAGCCATGAGCACTGGTGTGGTTTTACTCTTAGTGATATATCACAGGTGCTGTAAGGGCACAGATGGTGAGTAGACAAAATAATGGCCTCCAAAGATATCAGGTCCTAATGTTTAGAATTTGTAAGTGTCCTTTCATATAAGGAAAAAGGCTTTCTGCAGGTGTGATTAAGATAAAATTTTGAGATGGAGTGATTATCTTAGATTTTCCTGGGGGCCCTAAATGCCCTCACAAGTTTCCTTTGTAAGAAGAAGGCAGAGGGAGATTTCATAAAGAGGAAAAGGAAGAAGCCTGTGACCACAGATGCAGGGACCAGAGTGATGAAGCCCCAAGCCCAAGGATGCTGGAGGTCACTGGAAGCTGAACGAGGCAAGAGATAGCCCCTCCCCTCCTGTCTCCGGAGAGTACAGCCCTGTATCACTGGCCTTCTTGCCTTTGGAATTGCAGAAGATGCTTCTGAAGTTTTAAACCATCAGGTTGATGGTACTTTGTTACAGCAGCAGGAAGAAACTAACACAAATGTATAGGGTGACCATACACCCAGTCTATACATAGCATCCTGGCATATTTACAAAAGCTCCCTTTCACTCTCAAAGCTTCTAGTTTGGCAATAAGCTGTGCAGTCATCCTTGACAGGACAGTATTTAATCCCTGGCTTCATCCTTAGCACAGTTAATGCAATGCCACACCTATAGCAGGCAAGCAGTATAGAGTACGTGAAGTCGGGAAGAAAACTTCTCTGTCCTTTTAGAGATAATTTGCTTGCAATGTTTCATCTAAATTCGGGAAATAAGGAAGGGCTTTTGTTAGCTGGGGCAGAGAACTTGTGCAGACACATGTCTTGTTTGAAGATGAGGTTTTCAATCTGGCCTTACCCCAAAAACACAGATTTGGGGTTTGTCTTAAAATCAACAAAGACCTCCATTCCCAGTCCAGATTTCCAAAACGCATAACACTGAGAACTTCTGCTCAGTCTGAGTGATGTGTTTCAAACGTGCAGGTAAATGTGGTCTGACATCTTTCTTGGTTTTATTTCAGGGGAAAAGTCTACATGAACTTATTTGATGAGACCGGAAGAAGGAAGGTGGAGGCCCATTTGAAATAATCTCTTAACACACAGCTTAGTGTCCATGGGCTCCTTTAGAGAAAATAACTGCTTGTTCGTGCACATCTATGTGGGAGAAGCAATTCAGTCTAGGTGCTGAGTATAAATAGAATAGCCTGAAGATGTATTTTTTTTTAAACGAGTTACTTATTCCAGCCAATAACGTCCTTAGGATCCACAGCCAGCAATTCCAGGACTCGTAGAGCAAATGTGCAGGAGTGTAAAAAGTACTAGAAGGCAGGTGGAACATCAAGCAGTCGGAGAGCTCTTCCTCAGGTGGAATTTCACTGGGAAGACAGAGGACTTGGAAAGCCACAGAAGACTTCAACCAATCAAGGCTTGGTTGAACCAAAACAAGGCTTTATTGTGATGAACTGTATGATGTTGATTCTAAGTACCAGAACCATTAAGAGAAGGGACAGTCCACTGTGAGCTAGGATCATTGTTAACAGCCTCATAAAGAGATATGATTTGAGCTGGAGTTGAACCCAGTACAGGGGTCACACAGGTACCAAAAGGGTCAGAGTGGGAGAATGCACAGGGGTAACCCAAGTGAGCTGGATAAGGCAGGAGTATCCCCGTTTCAGGTGGAAGGACGACCACGTCTCATTTCTCTCTTACTCCACATTAACTGCTAAATTTGGTGTAAAATATGCATTAGAGTATTTCTGAAATCCCATGGAACTTAGAACTCTCTCTATTCCTTGGACTAATATGGAAACATCCAGCTCTCCTCTGCATCTAAGTTCTTGCGAGTTGAGCAGACTAGATGAGATTCTCACAAGTTAAAGGGATGTGAGTTTACACACTGGAATAGAGCAGTGGAAAGTCATTTAAATAAATTTAATTAGGAAACCTCACCTGAAGCCCTTTCTTTCCCTTTTATTACTGAGCTGTGAGCAGTATAAGAACGACGAGACAGACTGTGAGCATACAGGAATTCCCAGCTCCTCCACTGAGTAGCACGCCTCTTCGAGAAAGGAATGTGAGTGGATACTGATCACTGTTCAAGATGCTCAAACATTGGATGAGCCATTCTGATCTCGGTTATGATGTATTCATAAATAACTGAACATTTGGAAGCAAGCAAAAAGCAAATATAAAGAAAATGTGACCCCAAAGTAAATACACTGATGTCTGGTTTTGGATAATGAAGTTGGAGCAAAGAGGGGAAAATGAAACCCTCCAGGCACAGGAAAGGCAATTAAGAAGCAGAGATGGAATCTGGTGTAAGGAGAAGTATCTCTTGGAAAGTATTTAGGCAAGTACAACCTATGGCTTTACCAGCAGGCAACTGCGCTCACGCACGAGAAATTAATAGAAACGTGCCTTGCACGTGGGCTGCGTCTCCACGGCCTACTGCATGTGCCCAGTCGCAGAGAGTGAGCTGGATGGTTTCCTGACTGCCGACCACCTGTGTCATCCCAAGTAGCCTGTTGGTTCTTCAGTTTCACTAAATCAAAGAGCCAGACTGTCTAACAAGAAAACAACAACAACAAAAATCTGGGTCCTATTAATAACCACTTCACTATTGTATTGTTTTACTAACAATTTCTCAACAATCAAGACTTTTCTCAGGCTTCCCTGGTGACTTAGCTGGTAAAGAATTCGCCTGCAGTGCCAGAGACCTGGGTTTGACTCCTTGGTGGGAAAGATCCCCTGGAGAGGGGAATGGCTACCCACTCCAGTATTCTGGCCTGGAGGATTCCATGGACTCTACACTTGCTCCTTGAAAGAAAAGCTATGACCAACCTAGACAGCATACTAAAAAGCAGAGACATTACTTTGCTGACAAAGGTCCATCTAGTCAGAGGTATGGTTTTTCCAGTAGTCATGTATGGATGTGAGAGTTGGACTATAAAGAAAGTTGAGCACCAAAGAATTGATGTTTTTGAACTGTAATATTGTAGGGGACTCTTGATAGTCCCTTGGATGACAAGGAAAACAAACCAGTCTATCCTAAAGGAAACCAGTCCTGAATGTTCATTGGAAGGACTGATGCTGAAGCTGAAATTCCAATACTTTGGCCATCGTATGCGAAGAACTGACTTACTGGAAAAGACCCTGTGATGCTGGGGAAGATTGAAGGCAGGAGGAAAAGGGGATGAGAGAGGATGAGATGGCTGGATGGCATCACTGACTCAATGGGCATGAGTCTGGGCAAGCTCCAGGAGTTGGTGATGGACAGGGAGGCATGGTGTGCTGCAGTCCACGGGGTTGAAAAAGGTTGGACACGACTGAGCAACTGAAGTGAAGAAGTTTCTTTCACCAGAAACATTTTGACCCACGTGCTTTTAATAAAGATTTCAAGTGTGAATGGAGGTGTAAGGCATTTTTCTGTTTTGAACCCTTGAAAAATTATTAAGAAGAATAAATAACATAGAGGAGAAATTTTTATGATATTTTCCCAACAAAGAAAAAAATCACTGACAAGGAAGTTTTATGATAGAAGTTTGCCCAACGAAGAAAAAACAAAAATCACTGACAAGGAAGTTCCATTTTCTTTAATCTCCATGAATCATTAAGAGGAAAATGCCATAAGTGCTAAATCCAAGGAATAAGTATTTCCCTGTAATTTCTTCTATGGACTCTGTTTATATTTTTGGGCTCATATATGTTCATACTTGCTTTGTCTAAAGTGGCAAACAATTATTAGCAAATAAAGCATTTCTTATATTAAAAAACTAATTGCATCACCATAGATGTATTAATCCTGCAGAATTCTGAATGAGGTTTCTAGAAAACATGCTACCATTTGTTGGACTATAAAGAAAGCTGAAGAATTGATGCTTTCAAATTGTGGGGCTGGAAAAGACTCTTGAGAACCCCTTGGACTGTAAGATCAAACCAATTAATCATAAAGAAAATCAACCCTGAATATTCATTGGAAGGACTGATGCTAAAGCTCCAATACTTTGGCTACCTGATGCAAAGGGCCGACTCACTGGAAAAGACCCTGATGCTAGGAAAGACTGAGGGCAGGAGGAGAAGGGGGCATCACAGGATGAGATGGTTAGATAACATCACTAACTCAATGAACAGGAATTTGAGCAAACTCCTGGAGATAGTGAAGGATAGGGGAGCCTGGCTCAATGGAGTCCATGAGGTTGCAAAGGGTCAGACATGATTCAGTGACTGAACAACAACAAGCTACCCTTTGTGTTCTGAGATTGACCTTGACCTGATATTGATGAGCTGTATCAGTCATGTACAGTTCAGCATTAATTATTGATCGGAGAGCAGCTTGGAATTTGAGGAAGAGGAGAACTGTAGAATATATTCAGAAACAAAAAGAAAGAGGGCACTGTGGAGTAGAAGAAACGTTGCAAAACCAGGTCTCCAAATAAATTAACGCCTGTGGCAAGTTTCTCTTTGTCAAGCCTGGAGTCAAAGTGAACGATGGGGGACAGGAAATGTTATTATCATCATCCTCATAACCACCGGGACAATGAGCACGTGGATGAGTCTTTCTCAGTCAGGTTTACATGTAAATTTTTAACTAATAGAGGTGACAGATGTGAGAACTGTCCTTTCCAGCTTATAAAGCTCTTTGAAAATTAGAGACATTCACACAAGGAAGCACAGTGTGTGGATGGCTGAATCCACACGTGAGATTCGGCCGTGCAGCCCATGGAGATGACTCATTTTACTCAGAAAATGCAGCAGACGCTATTGGGAGAGGAAGCGCATCTTAGCTGTAATCTAACCCCTTCATCATTAGGATCAGAAATGGGCAGCCAACTATCTGAAAATGAACGTGCTGGAATTTATGGAACTCAGTTTCCTGGCCCCTTTCCCTGTAGAATGCCAAAGACCTGACAAGGCACAAAATTCACAGAATAAACTCAGCACACAGCTGACACCACACAGAGCACTTCACAGTGGGCTGGGAGCTGGCGACGGGTAAGATTTCCATCTTCCAGAAGCAGAAGCAGTACCCAGAGAGAGTGTGTAACCAAGTCCACAACTTGCACTTGGATCCCAGAACCGTCTGCTTAGCCATTAAATGCCAGGCTTCCTGGAGAGAAAAGCAGCCTCAAATCCCTGAACCCACTGCTACAGTAGAACCCATTACAGGCACAGACATGGCCACGGAAGTGAACAACGGATTCCCCAGAAGCACCTTCCTGAACCCCCATCCAACTCCAGCCCCAGCAAAATACTCACGGGAGTCTTTCCTAATAAAAATTAATCTCAAATTGTGTAATGGGAACTGACAGAAGAATAGGATTCACTTCTCGCAGTTTGCTTTATAAAAAAATTTCCTGATCTCTGTCTTATGCAGAAGGAGATCCCTTGCATTAGGACCTGGCTAGGAACCGCCAGCCAGTCATGGCCTGGAGGCGCTGGAGCTCTAATGGACTCACACCCTCTCTATCTAAAGCTTTTCCTACAGAGGGTCATAACTCTGATTCTCTGATATAGGTATCAGAGCTGTATACTCAGCTCTCCCTCCTCACCTCTCTTTCTTCTGTTCCCATCAAGACAGAACAATTTCCCTCTTTAAAATTCAGTAAAGTAAGAGACACAAAGCAAAAGGCAGTGACTGTCTTAGAGGGACTGAGGGACAATGACTACTGTCTCATTCTCCAGACCTGTGGGCCTGCCTGACAGAGGACCGTGTGGTCCAAGAATGCCCACTGTGATAAGGATGACAAGCTCAAAACAATTTTCTTACATGTGAAACAGGCAAAGCCCTCCAGGAGATGAAGAATCTTCCCTTCCCTTCCCTTCAGCATCGAAAGCAGAGAACACAAACAGAACTGCGGGGTATGGAGGCTGACTGTGAGAAGCATTAAGGCCTTGCACACGGACATGCCGTTAGCTTTAATTAAATCAGTCATTTAAGTGATCATCTGTTACACAGCACTTGTCTTCCCTCATCTCTCCTCTAAGACCGAATTTCACCACTCTCTGCACTCGGATTTCCCGATGTGTAGATTGACCTCATGGTCTCCCCATCTCCCCCATATGTGCACTGGTGTCTGCCTCTCCTATCTCCTGATAATTAATACCCCCTCGTTCCCAGGGCATCCGGAGGACTCCTACAGGCATGCTCCTCAGAGCCGCAGTCTTTTTCTGTTGATCATAAACAGCTCCTCTTAGAATTACATGAGCAAGAGCCAAAATCAATGGCAACCTGATTTACAGCAGCTCTTACCAACAGCTTGTGGAAATTAGAAATAAATACGGGGTCAAACAGCTCAACCAGTAATTTGACATTGGTAAATCTGGCTTATTTAGAAGCCTTAAATAATAAGAACCTTCCCATTCTGGTTTCAGTGACAAGAACATCAGCACATTGCCTAAAGAGCCTTTTAGAGCTGAAAAGGTGCTTTAAAGTTTATCACTCTTACGGCATTTTTCCGCTCTCTCATATATTGCAACATAACTGAAAAGCAGCACAATAGTGTAACACTCACCACCTTAACTGGCAGAGCCACTAGAAAGAGCTATCGGAGAACTGCTGTTGGCTCTGAAATCACGTCTGCAGGTTGTATTACAGCCTATCAATAGAACAGCATCTGTCTATCTGAGTAGACTAGAAATGACAGTGAATTCCTTGTGAATGCTACAAGGAAATGATTCAGAAGCCTCTTGGATCTAAATGAAATAGAAGCAATGCAAACATCAAAAATAAGGACAACTCCTAAATACAACTACTTTTTTAAAAATGACAATGGTGTCTAAGTTTAATGATGATTTGATTCAGCCATTCCAAAGCTGACTTTGATGTCAATTTATAATGAAAATTTTCTTATGGAATTGCTATTGTTTCCCTCATGGCTCAGATGGTAAAGAATCTGCCTGCAATGCAGGAGACCCAGGTTCAGGCCCTGGGTCAGGAAGATCCACTGGAGAAGGCAATGGCAACTCACTTCAGTATTCCTGCCTGGAGAATCCCATGGACGGAGGAGCCTGGTGGACTGCAGTCCATGGGGTCGCAAAGAGTCAAACACAACTAAGCAACTCACACTTTCACTTTCATAAGCTCTGGACTTACAGAACAGCTTAGAAGAGGCCGTAGTAAATACATACACACTATGGTCCACACAAAATGGCAAAAATGTGAACATTACATACTTGTTGAAAAATCTGATCTAATAAAATGTGATAATAGGGCTAAGCAAGGGCGGCAGGGCCGGGGTGTGTGTGTGTGTGGGGGTTACACAGTCCATCTTGCCTGCTAGCAATTAGTCAAATAATGAAAGGGAAAAAGAGGACATTCCTTGATTTGAGGCTGTTTTATAACTGGCCTGACATCAGAGTTTCTCCGCATGACAAGCACAGATTTCTCACGTCACAATGTCATTCTAGTTCTTCTGGTTTTATCCTTAATAGAGACTCATAACAGAGAAGGCAATGGCACCCTACTCCAGTACTCTTGCCTAGAAAACCCCTGGACAGAGGAGCCTGGAAGGCTGCGGTCCATGGGGTCTCTGAGAGTCAGACACGACTGAGTGACTTCACTTTCACTTTTCACTTTCATGCATTGGAGAAGGAAATGGCAACCCACTCCAGTACTCCTGCCTGGAGAATCCCAGGGACGGGGGGAGCCTGGTGGGCTGCCGTCTATGGGGTCGCACAGAGTCGGACATGACTGAAGTGACTTAGCAGCAGCAGCAGCAGAGACTCATACAGGTGGCCACACAATAGACTGTCCTAATTGAAAGTCGTCTGGTCAACCTCAGGGCAGTACTTGTGTGGTCAGTAGAGAAGCTGTACTGGGGTGAACTGGGATTCCTTTCAAACCACTCGGAGGCTTAAGGAAGATACAGACTTGAAGCTGGGGCAGGTGTTCACGGTCACCAGTGGCCACAGTTCTGACCTCCTCTATCTCACTCCACTGTCCTTCACCCCCTCCAAGTCGCTTCAGCATCCCATAGCATTTAAGTCCAATTTGAAACTAAAAATAAACAAGCATCAGAGGCAGCAGTGCAGGACGAGCAGAAGTAGGTGAGGCTGGAGGACGTGTATAATGGTTCTCCAAGCAAAGAGATGGAAGTGGCATGAGATCATCAAACTCCGCTGCTAGGTTTTGGGGTGGGAAGAATCAGATTCAAGGTGACGAAATGGCATGACCAAGATTACACGTCTGGTCAGGGATACAGGTGAAATCAGAATAAAATTTCCAATTCTGATTTCTATTTCCTTTCTGCTACGTTGCGTGCAGAGTCTCTCTCCACAGTGTACAGGTACATGACGTACATGTACAAAATAGCCAGGAGAAAGACTGAAATACAGAGTTCACTTCATAGGTCATCCCCTGCCCTTTTCTGGGAACATTTCTTTCAGCTGTCTACGTGTCCACAGTGGAGGCTTTGTTATCCTTCTTGACTCAGGTCAAACACCATCTTCTCTGACCCGCCATTTCTACCCCCTTCCAAGGTAAGTAGTGTAGCACCAACCTTGGTTTCAGATGCAGTTAGCAAGTGGCCAGCTGGGATTGAAGTCAGGTCTGCTTGAATTCCAGTATCTGCATCATGAAATGTGCTACCTTCAGAATGATCCGGAAGACTGAGGAGATGGCCTTAAGTGCTGGGACCACAGCAGACAATTGACCTCACTTTTCTTTTCTCTCATTTCCAAGTTCCGTTTTCTGTTTCATCTTGCAGGAAAATGATCAAGGACTTGGTGCTCTCGGAGCATTTTATAAATCAGTAGTCTACACTTCTACTTTCAGCCAATGAACACACAGGGAATTTGGAGTCAGTTTCAGTCTTAGAGAACAAATAACCAGATGACAAGATAAGAGCCATATTGGGAAGGATTTATATGCAATACTAAAATCTTCAGCCTTATCTTATGGGCTAATGGGAGATATTGAAGAATTTTAAACAGCAGAGAACTATGATTTTTATTTTAGGTGAATCTGTCTATCTTGTGAAGAATGGATCAGAGGGGGGAAAAAAAAATCACTAGGAATTCCAGTTTCTGTGGTCTAGCCAGAGAAATAAGGAAGCCTTAATTTAGGTAGTAGACTATTGTAAGAAGAAAATCAGAAGAACTATATCCAGATCCTACAGTCTAGTTGGTACTATTTTCCTCATAGGGGAATAAATTAACAATTCTGAAATAAATTTATTTGCATAATAGGATTAAACAAATAAGTAAACATATTGTAAGTAATGAGAGGCAGATTTCTCACTACTGGCAGAAGAGGTTTAAAACAAGTAAAAAAGAGAGAGAGGTGTTGTTTTGGTGTTGGCTAGAATCAGATGTATGGATATGGACTTATGGAAGCTTAAAACATTTATATAGACATAATGAGAGATGGATGGGAGACAGGTAGATGTGCCCATATAGGAGTTAGCACACGCCCACAGCCCCTAGCCCCCTCCCACTGAACATGACCAGATGCGCATCTCCTAGCCCCGCCCACTGAACATGACCAGTCACAGTCACCCCAAAGCAGCAATGAGCGCTCTGAGCCCTGGGACTTGGTTGCTAAACACCATTATCCAATAAGAATAATCTGGGTTCTTTAGAGAATGGATAGGTTCTGGAGACCGGGAAGGGCAAAGATGAGTCTGCAGCATTTTCTGGCACCAGAAATTAAGAAAGTACTTAAAAAGAGAGAGGAATGTGTGTGTACTAAAAACTTAGAGGGGCCGATTTGACTCCTACCAATAACCAGTGACCAAAGTTGGAAAACTTGAGAGAAAATAAGAATACAGATTAAAAGAAAGAGCTATGAGTTCTTATTGATATAAATAAATAACTGACTACATCCACAAATAGAGGAGGAGACCTCTCTACCTTTGAGAATAATCCTAATTAACAAAAGTAGGAAAAAATGAGTCAAACAGAAAAATCACTGTCAGAACTCTACAGCAATAATCCCTTCTACAAAAATTGCTAATTGCAGCCTGCCAGGCTTCTCTGTCCATGGAATTCTCCAGGCAAGAACACTGGAGTGGGTTGCCATTCCCTTCTCCAGGGGATCTTCCCAGTCCTGGGATGGAACTCGGGTCTCCCATGTCGCAGACAGATTCTTTACCATCTGAGCTACCAGGGAAGCCCAATGGATGCTAAAATCAACAGGCAAAACTTTAAGCAGAAATGGAATATGCTTCTCCCTTCAAAACCTTAGAAAGGGAAAATAGTAACTTTACAATGGGGATTTCTGGCAGATACTCCATGAATCACCATTGATCACATCATCAGTTACTGACACCTGTCAGTAGCATGGACCTGCTGATATTAAGAACCGTGAGAAGCACATAACTTCTATGGCATCTGCCCCAGGATATTCTCATACTCGTCATGAGAAAACATCAGTAAAGCCTAGACTGTGGGAATTTACAATAATGAGAAATGCTTTATCAGAGGGTCAAAGTTACAAAAGCAAGGAAAGATGGAAGCACTGCCACAGATTGGAGGGGACTAAGAAGACATTGAAAGCAGCAGAGGATCCTGGATGGGGCCCTGGAGCAGACACACCAGACTAACAGAAAAATTAGTGAAATCTGAGTATGCGCTGAACATTAATAGGATTGTATCAAGGCAAATTTCCAAGTCTGGATCATGACATAATGATGATACAGGATGCTGATGTGAGGGGAAGCTGAGTAAGGCTGTTTGGAACCCTTTGTATTTCTTCGGTAACCTTTCTAAATTTCTTTCTAAAAGAAATGGTAAACAAGACTGTAGATGGTGGAGTGGGGAAGGCAGGAGGAAAGGGAGCAGGGCCTACAAGGCCAGCATAAATGAGAGGGCAGCAGGGAGAGGCTAGACTCAGAGGGCATCCACCCCCTCAGATGGGGCCATGAGTTGAGCACACAGGCTTGGAGGGCAGCAAGGACTTCACCTGGGACATACCGAGGGTGAGGTGCTTCTGGGACATCCAGATGGACACAGTGTGGGCAGCTTGATGAATGTGTCTTGAGTCTGAGAGACAGAGAGAGAAGAATTGGGAGCATAGACTGTGAAACAGGTGGTAGCCAGAGGTTCGTGAGGAAGACTAAGTCAGAGAAAGGACACAGATGACGAGAGAGGGTCGGGAGGATGGAGACCAAAGTCAACTCTTGTTTGCAATAGCCTTGTTTTTAAACACTTTTGTGGTCGGAGGATATGCTTGTTTCTGTGTTCTCACCACTTAAGAGTCATGCTGGGTAAATAATACCCATAGATGGGTATGGAACCATGCTCACACAAGGCTTGGAGAAGAAAATGACTCGTCTTCTTTAACACCAGGAGTCTACAAAGGTGTATGTCTCCTGTTACATGTACTTCACTCGCCATTCCTGTGTCTCACATTTTATTGAAAAAGTATTTCCTGTAGCTCAAAAATCGAGGTATAGAAGTGATGCCTCAAATACCGTATGTGCATGTGTGTGCATGCTCAGTTGCTTCAGTCATGTCCAACGCTGTGACCTCATGGACTACAGCCTGCCAGGCTCCTCTGTCCATGGGATTTTCCAGGCAAAAATTCTGGCGTCGGTTGCCATGCCTTCCTCCAGGGAATGTTCCTGACCCAGGAATCGAACCCATGCCTCCTGAAGTTCCCGCACTACAGGCAGATTCTTTACTGCAGAGCCCCCAGGGAAGCCAAAATATGGTATAGCACAGGTTATATCTGACCTATTTATTCCCCTCGCCACTTCTGAGAGAAGAACAAAACAGTCAACAAACAGTCTTAGAGTTTAAGAAATCAGTAGAAGATGCACTGCTTAGGGGACCTCATCCAGAACAAAGAGAAGCTCGCTCCTTGCCTACTGCCCTTGCTGAATGGGGGCTTTCTTCACTGAGAGGACGGTTTCCAGCCAGGGTCCAGGTGGAAGGACTCAACACAGGTCACAGAGAATGCCCAGCCTGACCTCCAGGCTCCAACGGAAAACAGAACCTCCCTCCTGCCCACACCTCTTCTGCCTGAGGGTTTCCTCACTCCCGCTACCCAGCACCTGCGGTCGGAACTCCCCGAGCGTTATGCAAACCTCCTGCGAACACAGTTTGTTCTGGAAAACAGTAGAATACAATGATATTTAAAAAGAGAAGTGGCTGCTGAAATCCCCATAACCTCCCACTATTTGGGCAAATAGAGTTTACCTGAATATTTTAGGCTTTACAATTGCCGACCAGATGGCAGGCAGCAATATTATAGGCAGGAAAGGTATTACAGAGCTTCAGTTCCTCCTCTGTGTGGCTGAGTACGATATTGTGCTCAGAACCCTGCTCTGCCACTGGTGGGTTTCTGCCTCTCCCTTTCAGTTTTATTTTCTCATGCCAACACATCAAGGGGAAAAAAATCATTTCAAAGTGTTGCTGTGGATTATTCACTGATAATCTTCGCACTCACTGACATTTTCCTTGAAGCCCTTCCATGGGTGGACATTGGGAGAGAGGGTTAGCTGGAAGGAGAAAGACACAAAACCAGAGGCCAGCATATTTGATTCTTCTTGTTATATGATGTGCTACCTTCCCTGCGGTCTGTTGGAAGTGCTGAGAACTTGGCCCAGACCTTCTAGAGGTTATAAATAAGAACTCTGCATCATTAGATGTGGAATCAGGACTCTAAAGGCAAAGAGTTCAGCTGATGTTCAGAGGAAACTCAAGGACAGCGAGATGGGGTGTTTGGGTCAAACTCAACAACAGGAGGTGAGATGTACTCTAACGAGGAAGAGAGGTCACAGTGTCCATCACCAGGTGTAAGAGGAGTCCAGAGAGAGCTAAGAGCCTAGGATGGGATGGGAGTGCAGCCTGGCAGCAGATGGGTGCAGGGGCCCACACCATGGGACTGGAGTCCAGTGTCTGGGGGCACATGGGGCACTAAAGCAGGCATCCAGGTCGAGACACCAGGCAGGGCAGAGGGGTCAGGACTACAGCTGGACCCTTGCGGCAAACATCCCAGGGCTTCTCCACCAAGTCTGGTGAGGACAGAAGTTAAAAGGCTGGCACAGGAGCAGAACTGAGACAGCCTCACGTCATTCACTCTGGGTTCATCAGCTTCCTGCCGCAGAGTCCTCCCAGGTGCTCAGGATGTGGGCTGGCAAAGTGACCTCTGAGATACAGACGCCAGATTCCAGGAGCAGGGAGCTCAGAAGAGGAAGCCAGCGGGACACTCGCCTGCTAAGCATCTTTAGCTTTCCTTGTAGAGATGGAGAACGCATTTATATCCAAATTCTCTCCAAAGTAGGCTATGGCAAGTGCGTTCCAGCAATAAGTGTGCATAATTAATAAGGCACATGTAATTAACCTAGAGAAGGACCCCCATCACCACCACCACAAGCATACCTGTCCCACCACCAATAATACCAACAGCCAAAAAAACGCCTCCTGGAAAGATTCTGGTTTTACAAGGATTCTCTAGTCTCTCCCATCGCTCATTTCACCCAAGCTGTGTGTGCTCAGCAGCTGTATCTAAGCAGAGAGAATGGAATAATAGAGGACGAGCAGGCCCTGAATAGGCTGTTTAAATTAGTTCCAAGACTCGGGTAATTGTCTAGATCTTCCCTTTGCTTGGCCTGTGTAAACACAGATTTAAATGATTGATCAAAGATAGAATAGAAACATAATGATCACAAGAAAATGAGGGGAAGCGCAAAGAAATCACATTATCTCAGGTTTGGAGGAAAAGAGTATTTCACATCCCAGCCGGGGCTCTCTCCCATCTACAGTCTACAACAGGCGGGGGGGTGGAGGGTGGGGGCATTGACTCCTCAGGCAGAAAATAAGAGAATTAAACAAACAAGCTTCAAGACTGATGACATCCTAGGACTCTGAGTCCACTTCATCACTCAGCCACATGGTAAGTCATTTTAACTTCTTTGATTCTATATTTTCTCATCAAGAAGCCAGAAAACACAACCCCTCAGGCTTATATTGACAATGAAGGGGTCAGATGTGTACACAAACTCTTTTTATAATGCTTTATACACGTTAAGTGTTCCACTGACAAGTCTGACGTTGACAGAAGTGAATGAATGATTGAATACATGGCTGCAGCCACTGAGTGACTCCTATACATATATAGTGTAAGTCTTTGCAGGGCCATTTATCTTTATAGTGGACTTCCCCAGAGACTCAGCAGTAAAAGAATCCCCCTGCAATGCAGGAGACCTGGGCTTGATTCCTGGGTCAGGAAGATCCCCTGGAGAGGGAAATGGCAACCTACTCTAGTATGCTTGCTTGGAGAATTCCATGGACGGAGGAGCCTCGCAGGCTACAGTCCATGGCATCACAAAGAGTCAGACATGACTGAGCGACTGCACAGCAGCGGAGCAGCGATCTTCATGGTGCTTGTCACTGTCTGCCATGACATATTTCTCTATGTACACACTATCTGCTTCCTCTCTCAAAATATAAATGTCTCATGGGCAGCAAATTGGCCTTACTCACTGCTGTTTCCCCAGCGACCAGAGCAAACTTAGCACTTATCAGACATTCAGTAAATAGGTGTTACATGGATAAACTCATGAAGGAATGAACGAATGAGGCAGCCAGGTATTGAACCCAGAACTGCCTGAGTCCAAAGCCTGTGCCATTAACAACAAATGAATCCAAAAATGATGGAGGCACATTTCACTCAACACCACTCAGGTCTTTTCTAACCTGACTTTGGTAGGCAGAATAATGGCCCCAAGCATGTCCACATCTTCATTACCAGAATCTGTGATTATGTTTATGTCACAAAAAGGGTTATTGTATATGTGATTAAGTATAGAACAGAAATGTGGAGAGGTTATCCTGGACTACACAGTGGGCCCAATTCATGCACATGGGTCCTCAAAAGCAGAGAATCTTTCAGACAGTGATTATACAAAGAGACATGAGACTGAGGCGGGTCAGGGAGATGCCACGATGCTGGCTCTGAAAATGGAGGGAGGGGACTACAGGCACCTCTAAAAGTTGGAAAAAGCACAGAAATGGGTTTTCTCCTAAAATTCCAGGAAGGGACTCAGCCCTGCCAACACCTGGACTTCTGCCAGAGATCCAAACCAGACTTCTTACCTACAGAATCACAGAAAAGCAAATGTGTGTGGTTTTAAGTTACTGAATCTGTGGAAAGTGCTTCAGCAGCAACAGAAAACAACTGCCAGTCTAAAGAAATCCATCGTTCACTTGCTACCAGAACTGGACTGTAGACATCCAAAGAATCTTTCACTCAAATTAAGAAAAAATTAATTGGATTCAATAAACTATCTTCTAAAAGCTCCTCCCCCCACCAAGTTAAGGCCAAGATTAGACAATTGAAAACTTGGGGCCAACTGTAAAAGTTTCTTCTCTCGATATGGGGTTGTCAGAAAAAGCCTGAAACCTCAATTGATTTTCTTTGTTCCAGAAATGTGGGCTGGCTTCCACGTATTATTCATTAAGCAGTGGGGAGTGCTATTTTTCTGGAGCCAAAACCTTCCTCAGCTACTGCTTCCTATGCTGTCTTTCATAATAAGCAGAAAGGGAGAGAAAAGGTTATACTGCCACCGTTCCACGTGATTCTCGCCGCCCTGAACCTCTGATTGTCACAGCCTCCCTAGCCAAGGCCCTGGAAGCATGCAGTCCTTCCAGCAACCCCTGAGTTTCCTGTCCCCACTGCAGAGCCATCCACCGGGTAGCTCCAACGCTGGAGTCCTGGAGCCCTCAGATCCGGAATAACTGGCATTGCCACGGAAAATCAGCGTGCATCAATTCACCCCCACAGACCACAGAGTGGGCTGAAACTGTAGCTCCTATCCTTCAAAGAACGTTTGCTGTCATCTTGGCAATCCATGGAACAGATGAACATATCTGAAATATTTGTTAAACTCAACAGGACCTTGAAAACCACACTGCAGCGTGCGTGTGTGCGCGTGTCTTGCGCGCGTGTGTGTAGCAATCCTGTTGTTCTATGGAATTAAAACTGAGTCAAGTAGGAACTAGCTGAATAAGGTAAAATGGGGAGTCTCACGGGTTCATTAAAAATAAATTAGGTACCTGTCTCCTAAACCTCTCGTTAGCAGTATTTCACTTAGTATTTATTTAACCTTAAAAAATGAAGGCTTCAAATGAATTTAGAAAAGCCGTGCGTCTGCCTTTCCTGGTTTAAAATATGAGACTTACTGCATGTGCAGTTCCTAAAGCAGAATCTAAGGGCAATAAGAGTTGATGGGCTCAGCAAGCACTGGACCCATTACTCTTGTGTTATTATATTAACCTGAGTGCTGCTGAATTCATTTTCTTATGATATAGCCCTGACCACTGAAAGGACTCAATTTCAGAGTGCACCCACTGATTCAGAAGCCAGACTGACACTGGGGCAACCCCTACCTACATCAAGCCAAGAAATCTCCTTCTTGCCAGTCACCCCAAGGTGATACTCACATCTGAGGCCACTAGAGCAGAGACTTCAAAACCATTTCCTCTCTCTCCTCAGCTTCCTCTGGACTGAAAGCAGCCACAGAACCAAGGTCTAGAATCAGTCAACAAAGTAATTCAGCAAATATGGACTGAGCTTCTACTGTGTGGCAGGTACTGCCATAGGTTTGGGGAAAAGAGTAAGAATAAAATTTTTGACATTTCTTGCTTTCATTTGTGCTCTCATCTAATCAGTGACACTGATGATGTTCCTGATGGCAATAAATGCTAAATGGAGAAAATAAAGTGGATAGTTGGGGTGGGAGTGGGGATGAGGGTGATAAAAGATGTGGGAAGAGAATGAAAACTGGATTGAGGAGAGTGTTCCAGACAGAGGGAACAAGTGCAAGGTTGGTGAGGCTGGGCACGTTCTACGGGCATGAACAGGAGGCTAGGTGTGGTGGGGGAGGAGGCAGAGGTGGGGGACCATCATCAGCTGCAAGAGCAAACCTCCATGTGCAGGGCCAAGCCTTCATCATGGACAGCACACATGTCAGTGAGAGATCCTGGCATCAGACCTTTTTATTTTGATCAGAGGGTAATAGAATAGGAATTAGCAACTGAATGTTACGATTTTACCATTGACCTTAAACACCTAACTTTTTCTTTTCATTTACATTAATATGTGTAGGTACATACATGGGTCTATCCCACGTATATACCCATGTGGATATAGTACAGTGTAGGTGTGTATATCTCGGATATGAGGATTCAGTACTAGGAAAACAAGAGAAGTTAGAGACTCAAGGACTCACCACCAAGCCCCACTTTTTCAATGTTCAATAGCTATTTTCTCTTAAAGTCAGGTCAATTACTATATTTAATTGAATCAACATGCCATTGTTTATTAATATACCATAATTTACAATCCTCTAAGAGATAACAAAAACTTCCAATTAACCTACAACATGCTATCAAAGACATATCATAATTTCAGAGATGTTTCCAATTTGAAAACTTGTATATTGTAAGAATGAATAAAGATATAGTACATTCGCCCCTCTCTTGACCTACAAAATTCATGAATTTTGACTCATTTTTTGATGGACCAGTTTTTACAAAGCTTGACTGTTAACTTTGGCTCAAAGCAAGAAATTGCATTTGTATTTCCTTTTCTTTGGACTGACCAACTGAGAGACAAAACGCTTTTAATCTCAGGCACTGTTCAGCCTCAGATGTCTTTATTACTATTAGCAAGAGTAGTAATTAACCGTAGTAGTGGCAGTGGAGCTAGAGATGAGTAGCACATTATAGTGATGGTATCTGTCAAATATTTATGGAGCATTTATGACTCTCTGCCTGACCACACTCCACTTGCACATTTAAAAGCGGGTGAAGAAGGTCAGTGACAGTGGCAAGCAATGGTACCTGCAGTGTCTGCTTGATTTCGTATCCACATTAGTAGTTTCTAGCGGAATACCCAGATTCTGTGTCTTCAGTTTCTCTTGGCTGTGCAGTGCATCACTGTGTCGATGCGAGAGTGCTTCTCTAAAATCATGAGCTTGTGGTGAGAGCAGTTCCATGTAACTTTCTGTTATAAAAATAATTGCTGTGTCAGTTGACATTCCCACAGTCTGGGAGGGTTCCCTTCTCTCCACACACTCTCCAGCACTTATTGCTTGTAAACTTTTTCATGATGGCTATTCTGACTGATGTGAGGTGATACCTCATTGTAGTTTTTTTGTTTTATTTTTAATTTATTTATCTTTAATTGGAGGATAACTGATTTAGAATATTGCGGGGTTTTTTTTTTGCCATACCTGTTGTAATTTTGATTTGCATTTCTCTAAATGCAAATAAATAGTGATGTTGAGCATCTTTTCATGTGCCTCTTGGCCATGTGTCTGTCTTCTCTGGAGAAATGTCTATGTAGGTCTCCTGTCCATTTTTTGATTGGGTTGTTTGTCTTTTATATTGATCTGCATATAGCTGATTCACTTTGCTATACAATAGAAAACAACACAATACTATAAATCAACTATATTCCAATAATAATAATAATTTCTGATGTTATAGGCCTGTTTCTAAGCACTGCAAGTGCATTTAAACTTCAGGACTCACCTGTGAGTTAGAGTCTATGGTTATTATTCCCATTTACAGATGAGAAAACTGAAGCACAGACAGGTTGGGTTATTTATCATTGGACCAAAAAAACCATGGAAGCGGCCTGTCTGTCCCTGCCTGCCACATTTTCTATCAGATGCTCCGTTCTAGCTGTTCTATGAGATCACATTGTTGTACCAGCATACCCACACACGCTTTCTGCCAGGCCAGAGTGCCTCATGCAGCGCACACTTTGCCCCCAACCCCTCCCATGAGCCTGCAGGCCCACAGACTAGACTGCCAAGTTGACTCTGCTGCAGGTTTGCAAACCTGCTTTGTTCATC
Source organism: Nanger dama (assembly GCA_917880005.1). NCBI lineage: Eukaryota > Metazoa > Chordata > Mammalia > Artiodactyla > Bovidae > Nanger > Nanger dama. The sequence continues at coordinate 5,150,236 of CAKJTW010000076.1, forward strand.
ATCTCAGTGATCCCGCTGGTCTAAAATACTGAGACTTCTTTATCTCAGATCTGATCACTGTAACCTAGAACAGTAATCAGAGTCTGTCTTCTGAGGAGCCTTCTCTTTAAAATTCAGGGCACATCGTGTTGACAAGCCAAGACATTCAGGCAGCCGGTCTGGTCGTGCACCAGGTGAGAGGCATGTGAATGAAACTTGGGGCTCCCTTCTCACCAGCTCTGCCTCGCAACTGACCCATGGTCCAGTTCACGGCCGCCCAGCTGTTCCTCACCCGCCCTGACAACAGTAAGAAGTTTCTTTTGAGCTCCTGATGGGGTGAAAATTTTTTGCTCAAACCCACTTGGAATCTGTTGCACTTAGTGGCAACCCTGCTGTGATCTCCCAAAAGGGAAGATTACTCATGAATTACAGCATCGCTGGCAACCAGCACCATTCCAACACTTATTTTCTGGATCCTCTAATCACAGAAGCAAAAAAAAGGAAAAAGGAGGAGAAAGAAAGAAAACAACTCATTTTGCTTTCACTCAGGACTCGTCTCCACCAAATAGTTTCCACTGCTATAAGTCTGAGCCTGCCCGAGTGTCAAATGCCACCATCCAGGGAGTTGAAAATAAAGGTACCCAGCAAGAAGCACACAGATGCCAGCATCACAAGCAACCATGACCAGAGGGCTCAGCCCCAGAGGAGGGGCCAGGACAAAAGGACCTTGTGACCCCTCTGTGCCAACAAAAGTATGTATTTAACTGAGCAGTTCAGAGAAAATTGCATTTTCGGAAATCCTAAGACATTTGCATTATGTGGTGCAAACACACTCTTACAGTCAAAGCTTTCCAGGAAACACTTCACAGAGATTGGTTTTGAACCTACTTTGTCCTCGAGCTGAAAGAATGATTCCAGTATGGGGGCCCTCTGCACACTGAACACATGTACCCTTCACTTCCCATGTTCCCACTGCATCTGGTTGTTTTAGATGCATGTCTAACAATATCCAAACCTGGCTCTCCCCTGATAGATGCCCAAACTTGCTGAATGACACAATTTTTATAACTTCACCTAATATGCAGCTAATTTAATCGATAGAGACTACCTACTTGAAAAGAGAATTTGCATGAAAGTAAGCTGAGCCCATGGTCAACAGATATGAATGCTAGTTCCCAAAAGCATCTTTCTCCTCCGTAAGCTAAACAGTTTTATTCTTTCACCACTTCCAGAAAGCTAGCATCTTATCATTATCTGTCTGTTTAGGAAGTATCTATTTAATAGCTTTGAATACAAACCCTTAAAATTGTGCTCTTCTCTGGAAAACAATCCACTAGTTGTGCCAATGTGTAAAGCACAGTTTAGAACTGGATGCTGTCTCTGACCTGTGTTATCTTTCTCCCAGTGCTTTCTGCAAAGGGAACTGTTTCATGGGGGCCATCAGTCTGCCCAGGTACAAACAGCACAGGACGGCCACTCGGGCTGGCTCAGGACTAAGGAGGAATTATGGTGTGAAAGACAAAACCCACAATCTGTTCACTTTTGGCCCCTCCCCTCGCTCCTCTGTGGCTCCTGGAAGGAAGGTGCCATGTTCCCGGGAATGTGAAACAGTCCACAGGTTCCTGGGGGCATCAAGAGATCAGTAAGTGCTGCATCTATGGAAGGGAAGCAGCTTCAAAGGTTTCACTTTCACTTAGACTTTAAGCAGCTCTACAAAAGAGCATCAATTTTGGTTAAATTGATTTTACCCCTAGTCGGTTTGGATGGTGATTGTATCGGGATGTCAGCACACAGAGGCTGGAGAGCAGATCCGTGTGCGTGTGTGTGTGTTCCTAAACGTTCTCTTTATTTATAGTTTGGTAAGACTTGGCCTTTAAGGCGACTGAAAAGGTATTTTCACAGCATGGGCCACTCAGGACGGCAGTAGTATACTGCAATTTTGGTTACGTCAAAAACATAAAACCAGGCTTCTCCACACTGCTTCTGATTTCCTGCAGGAATAGCTGTATGTCTCATTACCTTATATTCATGCAGGTTAGCTACTGACGCTAATTTAGCTGAAATATATAATAATAGACATATGGACTAAGTGTCTGCTGCCTGTTAGGGACTCCAGTCTGCTCCCATGGATCAGGGTGGTGATGACTGTGGAACATGCCTGCCTGCGTGTTTCAAACACACGAGTTGGTGTGAGTGTTCATGATTGCAGCATGTGAGTGCAAACGGAGCAGGATGCCTCTCAGAAACCACACAATCTCAAAAATTATAGCACCAAACAGAAGCCTTCTGCTGAAAAATACTCAAATTATAGTCTGATTTTATATTAACAGATATCAACTTTCAGTGATTTACTTGAATGAAAGGTACCTGCTGATTTAGAAAATGAGAGAGGAAGAGAAAATACATCCAAATTATTTCAAGACGGCTGAAGGCTAGCAGGTACAACCTGTGTTCTCTCTCTCAGTACATCCCTCACTTATTTATTTCTGCTCAGACCAATATTGAAATCAGCTTTCATTCTCTAAACAGCCTCTGATGGATGGTAATTGGGCAGAGATTAATTAAAGGCAGGTATTTGCAGGACTCAGAGTGGGATTTAAAACATACCATGGTTGAATTTATACAGACACACATGCACATCCCATCCACAAGCACATAATACCCACATCTGTTGTTGGGGATGCTTTTCAGGAGTATTTTTTTAACCAGGGTTTTGTAAAAAGTCATCTAGGGGTCTTTTTTCAAACACAGATGCTGAGTTCTCACCATCCAAATAATCTGATGCAGTAAGACAGGGGTGGGTCCCATGCAATTGCCTTTTAAAATGTAAGTTCTAACCTTATCAGTTAATTCTTATAGGCACTAGCTACTGCATTAAAGATCAAATGTTTTTTAAATGTCAGCTGTTTAGGAACTTGAGAAGAGTCTTGTCTTTCCCAAGACCCACTGTGTCTGTCACTGGGGACCGCAACAGCCTGGACTGCTAATGCCAACAAGACAGGAACCATCCTGGAGTCCCTACTTTCTGCATCTGCCCAGCACCCAGTGCCCCCATCTCTGTCTCCAGACATTTATCAGATGCCTGCATGTTTTCTCTACTTTCCCTGCCACCAACTCAGTCTATTCTGTCACCTCCCCAGCCACCCGCTGCTTTATCCCGAGACCAGCACAGTGCCAGGCATCGGATGCCTGCTCTGTAAATACTTGCTGAAGGAATACAATTGAGCAATTTTAAATGGTATATTTTTCAACAACTGCTTGTACAAGACCTGGAGTACACAAAACTGAATTAATGTTAACAGACACTGAATTAAAAAGAAGGCTGTGAAACATGAAAAAGATACTTAACATCCCTAATTATCAGAAAAAAATGCCAATCAAGACTACAATAAGGTACCACCTCAGAGTGATCAGAATTGCCATGATCTAAAAGTCTAAATAATAAAAGCTGGAGAGGGTGTGGAGAAAAGGGAACCCTCCTACACTGTGGGTGGGGACGTAAGTCGATGAAGCTACCGTGGAAAACAGCAAAAGGTTCCTTGAAAAGCTAAAAAGAGAGTTACCATACAGTCCAGCAATCCCACACTTAAGCATACATCCTAAGAAAAGTATAATTTGAAAACATACAGGCACCCCAATGTTCACAGCAGCACTATTTACGATAGATAGCCAAGACATGGAAGCAACCTAAACGTCCATTGGCAGATGAATGGATAAAGAGTTGGTACATGCATACTGGGGACTATTAGTCATAAAAAAGAATGAAATAATGTCATTTGCAGCAATATGCATGGATCTAGAGATTATCGTACAAGGTACAATTAGACAAAGGCGAATATATGATATCACAAACACGTAAAATCTAAAAAACGACAGAAATGAACTTGTTTACAAAACAGAAGTAGACTAACAGACATAGAGAAAAAGCTTTGGTTACCAAAGGGGAAAGGGGAAGGACTAAAGAAGGAGCTGGAGACCAGCAGATACATGCTACTATATACAGAATAGATATAAAGGTCCTTTAGTGTAGCACAGGGAACTATATCTGATATATAGATATAAGAAAAATAAGATGTCTGTATGAAACCAAATCACTTTTCTGTACATTAGAAGCTAACACAACATTGTAAATAAATTACACTTCCATTTCTAAAATGCTGATGATGTGTCTAACGATAAGAAATACATCATGGGTTGGACTAAACAGCAGGGGTGAGATCTAGTCCAGGGGCACCTGGGCCATCCGAGCACCCAGAGACATGGCTTCCTGTGGTCCACGCCCACCAGCCTCCTGTTTCTCTTAGCCAGGCAAGTGCACATGGGGATCTTGTTCGGGCTTGCCCATCCACAGAGGGCTATCTGGTGGCGAAACATCAATTCTCACCTCCTTATCTAAGAAGCAGAAGACTGGACTGTAATTCCACAGGGTCTCCACGGCCCCTTGTGTTCTTTCTGCTCAACTCGAGAGCTTACGCAAAACACCCTTGTCTCTAGCAAAGGACAAAGGTGATGAAATCACTGCTTGAAGTGAAATAAATCTGAATGTAAGTGGAAAGATACTATGGTCTGAACTGAAAGGCAGGCCCTGCATGAAAAAGGCATCTCAAGTTCACAGGCACCCAGAAAGAAGGCAAGAACAGCAACTGCTGTGACTGCTAAGAAGAAAAAAACACACTGCAGGACTGAGGATATCCTTCTGGGTGATGCGACTTGTGACCTTCAGCAGCACCACTGGTCAGGAGATGAGCTGAACAGGATCAGCCTCCTCTCTAAGTGAGCGGGACACCCCCAAGCCGCCAGGCACAGAATTGGAGGTTACGTTCCAGATGTCCGCTTATTTTGGATGGATGCGTCCCACACCCAAGGTCCACACTTGCTGGGCTGAAATCTCTGAAGAGAGGATGAGAGCAGCTAAAGAGGGCGACAGCAGCAAGGATGGAGGGGCCCCGAGGGGCGGTCCTGGGACAGCAGACAGTGGTTCCAGCTTTTGGCTCCCACTAACTGATCCCCCATCCCAACAGGAACACACTCTTGAGGCCAAATGGGCTTGGATCTCTCCAGTTCAGTTAACAGGAGTACTGTTTGTTGTCCAGGATTCTAAATCACTCAGAAGGGAGCGCCTGTATTCTCTCGGATTCTCCATCCCTCTGTGGGGGCTGGGGGAAGCGCTCTGAACCCAGAAGCAGCCTTGGCAGTAATTAAACACCAAAGGCCTTCCTGTGCCGACCTCGTGCTGGTATTTGGCAGCCTGCTCCAGCAGAGCAGAAGGGGAAGATCTGATTTTAATTGCACAGATTTCATATTTTATTTTGCTCACTAACATTCCTGATAAGGATTTACTTCACTATTTTGCAGTTCTCCCTGAATAGTTGAAAAGGCTCCTTGTTTTCCCCCTTTTTACTGAAAATGCTGTCTGACCCCTGCCTTGTCCACAGTCTGAAGAGACTGCCTCCTCACCGCTCAAATCCAAGCTGGGAGCCATTTCTAGGAGAATTTTAAAAAATAAAAGGAGTTTAGAGATGGCATGCCAGCACTCTTGTAACCACCACTAGGCTGCCCCTGCTTACCCAAAGGGAAAAAAATCAATTATCTAAGAAAGCAGGGCTGGAATCAAGATGAAGAAAAACCTTGTTGCCTGAAGTTCTGCAGAACTTCTAAGAAAATGAGGAATTGTGGGTCTGCACAAAACACTATTTTTCCAGAAGAGAAGGAACTGCTCGAGGCCCCCACAGTCCGTCCACACCCCAGCCGGCCAGCCTCCGGGCCTGCCCCAGGTTCCAGGCACAGCTCCACTGCTGCAGGCTCACGCCTGCATCTGCAGGTCAAATGCTCACCAGCCAACCCCCAAACAGAGCAAATCACGTACTGCTTTATGCTTTAACAGGGCACTCAATGCCCCTTTCTTGCTCACACAATATCAAATTTTAGCTTAGATATATATATGTACACATTTTTTAAAAGTACATTTATATATAAGTACATATGTTTGATATATATGCAGAATTATATCTATGTATTATAGATACATATAGAACAGTATATGTCGTGGCTGCTCAGTTGCTCAGTCATGTCCAACTCTTAGTGACCCCATGGACTACAGCATGCCAAGCTTCCCTGTCCTTCACTATCTCCTGGAGTTTGCTCAAATTCATGTCCATCAAGTCAGTGACACCATCCAACCATTTCATCCTCTGTTGCCCCCTTCTCCTCCTGCCCTCAATCTTTCCCAGCATCAGGGTCTTTTCCAATGTATTATAGATATTAATGTATGTACATATTCTACATATCGTATTACATATACTTTCCATTTTACCTCTATGCATCCTAGAATTTCTAGTATTAAAAGCACCAGCTTCTGGTGGGGGATATTAGACGTTCTGATTTGGCAAATATATATGTCAAGGCATCTTTTTTTTGCCCTCTATGTTAGCCAATCCAAATATCAGATTGTTAGACTGTATTATCTGTGGGGTGGGTGGGAGGGCGGGTCATTCCCAGCCACATCTATCTTTCAACAGACCAAGTCTGCTCACACAAACATAATTACAGCCATCCCCCACTATCTGCAGAGGGCCGGTTGCAGGACCCCACAGGATACCAAAACCCACAGATGCTCAAGCCCACAGTCAGGCCCCCATACTTCTAGATTCCAAACCCACAGATCAACTAGCCACAGATCTTAAACAGAACACAGATCCTCTACTGCCTGAATCTGTAGATGTGGAACCTGAGGACACGTGGGGGCAAACTGTACTCCATCTGTTAGTTTATTAACTTGAACTAAGTGGAGACAATTTACCTTTGCCTTTTTACTCCAATCAAACTCCATTCCCACTGAAGTAATCTTAACACCTATCCAAATGCAGAAAGAACCAGAAATAGTGAGATATATATACATATATATGCACATATATATTTATAGATATATATGTATATACATCTATTTCCAATTTTTGGCATATTAGAATATATATATGTATTTATATATTTTTTAAAATTATGCTAATAGGTAATAAATGATAACGAAGATTTTAAGATGTCACAGAAACCCATGATCAGGAAATCTGATCAAGTTAGAGATGAGGAGAAAGATGGGAGACACTGCCAAGATCCACAGCATCTTTCTCACGTTCAAAGTGTTCACATGGAAGAAAAATCTGAATTACCGAGAAAGGCATGTCCTTAGCCAACCTCCCCCAAGCTCGTCTGGGAAGAAGGCGGGTCCCCTCCTGCCTGCACCACAGACTTCTGCTCTGTGCGCTGCATCCAGCATGCTGTCTTTCAGGCTTTTGAGTGCTGAGGCTGCTTCCTAAGGGATCAGGGCGTGTTCCTCACAATGGAATGCAAGGCCCTCTCCTCGGAAGCTCGTGCACCCCCACTTCCTGCCATCTCTCCACTCAGCAGCAAATTTCCTTCATTAAAATTAAGCCTCATTTCTCTCTCATCTTTTCCTGTTTTCCTCAGCAGAAGTGAGTGCAATCCTGAGCCTGTCTTTCTCACAGCTTTAGTTTCTTGTCATTCACAACTAAATTTTCTTTCCCTCGAAGAAAAAAAACAAAAAACAAACAAAAACCAAAAACTGACACACACTGTCTTACTTTTACTGAGTCCCAATCTGTACTAGAAGGTCCATTTGGTGCAGCTGGCATGAGGATCTTGCCAAGACGCTCAGATTTGTGCCTATGCTCCCATTCATGCCAACTGCAGGGATAAAATGCCCTTATACTTCCATCTGAGTGCTGGAGCCCAACACAGCTCTCCAGGGTCATATCCCCAGACCTGGGGCAGGAGAGAAGTCCTGTGTGGTTAGCACTGGAGTCCCTAAGGCAGGAGCTCCCAGCTCTGATAAATCTGCCCCTACACCACTGTCCACATCTCCTCATGCTCCTAACTCCCTCAAGCAGTTCTGCCCTTTAGCCTCTCTACTGGGGTGAGTGGATGTGGGATTCTGTGGACCTAACAGTCATTGGCCCAGGCTCCCCAGGCAGCACGAACATTCTGTTTCCCTTGCAGAGACAGGGACTGGCCATTTAGTACTGGTCGGGGGGGTCAGAGGATAAGGTGGAGTGCACAGTCCAAGATCCCTGGGGACAGCTCCCACCCTGAGATCTGAGACTAGGGGTAATGTGTGTTTGGGCCCTGATCAACCAGCTTGGGGCTCACACTGAGATGCTGCCCCTCAGGGGCTTAAATCTGTTGAGAAGACACCTTGGTGCTGGCTACCAGGCTCCAGAGAACAGTGTGGACACTAGGAGTGTGCTGGCTCTTCTAGCCGTCACTCAGTGCCTGCTTACCCCACCTTAAATCCATGCTCACTGAAAATCTGAACACTCATTAAGTTATGGCTAAAAATCGAAACTAGGTGGGTGGCCTTGGGCAAATTATTTAACTTCTAAGCCCTATGTGCAGAACAGGATAGTAACAAACCTGTGTGCCTGAGAGTGTGATATAAAGATTAATTGATTTAATCAGAGTAAAGTGCACAGCACAGTTCCTGGCATAGAGCAATTCATTGCTTTAAAAAATTAGCTTTTAGGATGAGAACAAGATGGCGGAGGAGTAGGTGGACATGGAGTACATCTCTCTCCAGCGATAAATCAGGAACACACCTTCAGACACAGAAGTGCATGCAGGATACCAGCTGGGAGTAGACAGGACTACCTAACCAGCAGAAAAGAATATATAGAACCATGCAAAACTCGGTACAACGAAGTAAGGGGGGTGGACAGGAGTGTGTTAGTACGATTGGACCTGCCCTCGGCAGGTGGGGGGACTGAAGCAGGGGGTCCGATCCTCACATTGGGGAAATTGTCTGAGTCAGAGGAGAAACATTTAAGGCTAAGAGTGAAACAGCTGATCTGTGGCAGCCTTAATGGTATAAGAATCAGACAGTCCTTGCCGCAGCCATACATACCCTGGCCAGGAATGCTGGTCGCCCGGAAGGTGCAGTGGCTCAGAGCTGGAGTTTAGGGATTGTGGAGCAATCTCAGGGCAAGGGCTGCTGCTGACTGCGGAGAGGCGGATCAAGGGGATGGGAGGGAGGAGACTGTGGATGTAAATGCCTGTGGAGGAAAGCCATGGAAGCAAGGCGATAATGCTGAGTCATGCATAGGGGGCGGAGCCATCGCCATAGCCTCTTTCTCCCCACAGGCCAGCATCAGCAACTGAACAATAGAGAGGCTGGTCCATCAAAAGCCTGACCCACTGAACTACAAAGCAGGACTTCACCCAGGGTGCCCCTTTAAGTGCCTGATGCACCGATTACAGAGTAGGACCCCAGCCAGGGGAGCCCCTCTATGTGCCTGACGTGCAGAACAACAGAGAAGGACCCCAGGTAAGGGACCCTCTAATCACCTGAACAGGTGGAGCTATGAAGAAAGACTGCAAAGAGGCCTCTGATTGCCAGCCTCAAGAGGCTCAAAAAAGACTCTGATAGGGCAATAACTCCCGCGGTGGAGGCAGTCCATGTCTCTGCACACTTTGCACCGCCAGGGTCCCTGCAAGCCAAGCAGCTGTTCCACCATCATGCTCAACTCTCACTGAGGCAGAGCTGCCATCAGTTCAGTTCAGTCACTCAGTCGTGTCCGACCCTTTGCAACCCCATGAATCGCAGCACACCAGGCCTCCCTGTTCATCACCATCTCCCGGAGTTCACGCAGACTCAAGTCCATCGAGTCCGTGATGCCACCCAGCCATTGCATCCTTGGTCGTCCCCTTCTCCTCCTGCCCCCAATCCCTCCCAGCATCAGAGTCTTTTCCAGTGAGTCAGCTCTTCTCATGAAGTGGCCAAAGTACTGGAGTTTCAACTTTAGCATCATTCCTTCCAAAGAAATCCCAGGGCTGATCTCCTTTAGAATGGACTGGTTGGATCTTCTTGCAGTCCAAGGGACTCTCAAGAGTCTTCTCCAACACCACAGTTCAAAAGCATCAATTCTTCAGTGCTCAGCCTTCTTCACAGTCCAACTCTCACATCCATACATGACCACAGGAAAAACCATAGCCTTGGCTAGTCGGACCTTAGTCAGCAAAGTAATGTCTCTGCTTTTGAATATGCTATATAGGTTGGTCATAACTTTTCTTCCAAGGAGTAAGCGTCTTTTAATTTCATGGCTGCAGTCACCATCTGCAGTGATTTTGGAGCCCAAAAAAATAAAGTCTGACACTGTTTCCACTGTTTCCCCTTCTATTTCCCATGAAGTGATGGGACCAGATGCCATGATCTTCGTTTTCTGAACGTTGAGCTTTCAGCCAACTTTTTCACTCTTCTCTTTCACTTTCATCAAGAGGCTTTTTAGTTCCTCTTCACTTTCTGCCATAAGGGTGGTATCATCTGCATATCTGAGGTTATTGATATTTCTCCCGGCAATCTTGATTCCAGCTTGTGTTTCTTCCAGTCCAGCGTTTCTCATGATGTACTCTGCATAGAAGTTAAATAAGCAGGGTGACAATATACAGCCTTGACGTACTCCTTTTCCTATTTGGAACCAGAGCTGCCATAGTCAAAAAAAAAAAATTCTTGCATCTATACACACAAAGTCACTTCAGTAGTGTCCGACTCTTCGTGATCCTGTAGACTGTGGCCTGCCAGGCTTCTCTGTCAGGGAGGGAGGTTTTCCAGACAAGAATACTCGAGCATATTGGCCAATACTGGTTGTCACACCCCTCTAGAGCATTATATTTCCTGCTGCCCTAGCCGCCATCTCCCCTGAGTAAGTGGTGGTGCCAAAACCACTGCGACTCACGCAGCTGCGCCACCTCCACACTTGGCCTGCATAGGGCAAACCCAACTCCTTCAGGGCAGCCTCAGGAGCAAATCCCAGTGGATGACCCACGTGCAGAGGTGGAAATAAAACCACAGTTGAAACCCAGGGGCAATGTGGCGAACACCCAAAACCTTCCCACCAGCTGTACAAGCTGCAGATTAAATCCACACAATCAACTATGGAATATATAAAAGGTCACTGAGAGCTCCCACAAAAGAAAACGCACTAGTTCTGATAGCTGTGGACATTGGAAGCAAGAGCACAGGGGAGTAGGAGCAGGTTAGAGTCAGAGCTGCTCCCATAGCAGGTCCAGAGATCAGCACAGTGTTGGAGGGCATCCTAGAGAGGTAAGGTGGACTGTGACTCCCAGCGAGGGAAAGGACTCTGCACAGCAGTGACTCAAGAAAAGCATTTATTTATGTTTTGACTTATTATGTAGAGTCTTTGGATTTTTTCCCTTTTTTTTCCCTCCTCTGTTAGAGTTGTCATTTTATTGGCACTATGAAATCTACTTAAGATTGTGAGCTCTTTTTTTTTTTTAGTCATATTTTTATTGCTATTATAAACCTCTGCCTCTATGTTGGGCTTTTGCAGTTCGATGGAATTTTCTTTTTCCTCTCTCTTTTTTTAAATTTTAATTTTTTAAACCTATTATTTTTTTCTACAGTTGTTTCTTTGTTTGTTTTTCCTACTGTTCTTTCCCCCTTGCAGTTAATCTTTAATGTATACAAACCTTCTTTATGCTACCTCTATTTAACTTTGCATATCTATTCTTTCTTTTCTTCCTTTCCTTTCCTCTCAACCTATTTGTTAGTTTTATTTTCATTGCTTTATTCCCGAATCGGCACCTTGCTTTAGTTTTGTTTGCCAGTTAGTGCTTTAATTAGTTTTCTTCTGGTGAATATAATTTTTGCTTTCCTTTGTTCCCTAGGTCAATCTATTGTACTTTATTTTTGTTGGACTATCTTGATTTTGCTTATGGGTGTATATGTGTATATTCAGTCACACTTTTTATTGTTGTTATAAACCTCTGCCTCTAGGTTGGGCTTTTGCAGTTCCATGCAGTTTTCTTTTTTTTTTTCTTTCTCCTTCCATTTTTCTTTTCTCTTTGTTATAATTTTAGTTTTTAATTTTTAAAAAACCTACTAAATTTTTTCTATATTTATTCCTTTGTTTGCATTTCCTACTGTTTTTTCCCCTTGCAGTTAATCTTTAATGTATATAAATCTTCTTCATATACCTCTTTAACTTTACATATATATTCTTTTTTCTTTTCTTTCCTCTCAACATTTTGCTAGTTTTATTTTCATTGCTTTATTCCCCAACTGGCACCTTGCTTTAGTGTTGTTTTCCAGTTTGTGCTTTAGTTAGTTTTGTTCTGGTAGATATAATATTCAATAAAAAGAAAAACTACAGGCCAGTATCATTGATGAACATAGATGCAAAAATCCTCAACAAAATTTTAGCAAACAAAATTCAACAACACATCAAAAGCTCATACACCGTGATCAAGTTGGGTTTATTTCAGGGATGCAGGGATTCTTCAATATACACAAATCAATCAATGTGATACACCATATTGAAAGATGAAAACCATACAATAATCTCAATAGATGCAGAAAAAGCCTTTGACAAAATTCAGCACCCATTTATGATTAAAACTCTTCATTAAATGGACACAGTAGGGACCTACCTCAACATAGTAAAGGCCATATATGACAAGCCTACAGCAAACATTATTCTCAATGATGAAAAACTGAAGACATCCCCCTAAGATGAGGAACAAGACAGGAGTGTCCACTCTCACCACTATTATTCAACATTGTTCTGGAAGTCCTAGCTACAGCAATCAGAGAAGAAAAAGAAATAAAAGGAATCCAGATCAGAAAGAACAAGTAAACCTCTCACTGTTTGCAGATGACATGATACTGTACATAGAAAACCCCAAAGAGAGTATCAGAAAATTACTAGAGCTAATCAGTGAATTTAGCAAAGTTGCAGGATACAAAATCAATACACAGAAATCACTTGCATTTCTATATACTAACAATGAAAAATGAGAAAGAGAAATTAAGGAATCAGTCCCATTCACCACTGCAACCAAAAGAATTAAATATCTAGAATAAACTTACCAAAGGAGACAAAAGAACTGTACACAAAATATTATAAGACGCTAATGAAAGAAATCAAAGATGACATAAACAGATGGAGAGATATTCCATGTTCCTGGATAGGAAGAATCAATATTGTGAAAATGACTATACTACCAAATGCAATCTACAGATTCAATGTGTTTCTATCAAATTACCAATGGCATTTTTCACAGAACTAGAACAAATTTTTTTCACAGTTCATATGGAAACACAAAAGACCCTGAATAGCCAAAGCAATCTCAAGAAAGAAGAATGAAGCTGGAGGAATCAACCTTCCTGACTTCAGATTAGACTACAAAGCTATAATCATCAAGACAGTAGGGTACTGGCACAAAAACAGACATATGGACCAATGGAACAAGATAGAAAGCCCAGAAATAAACCCATGCACCTATGGGTACCTTATTTTTTTACAAAGGAAGCAAGTATATACAATGGGGAAAAGACAGCCTCATCAATAAAAGGTGCTGGGAAAACTGGACAACTACATGTAAAAGAATGAAATTAGAACACTTCCTAACACCACACAAAAAGATAAACTCAAAATGGATTAAAGGCCTAAAAGACCAGAAACTAAACCTTTCGGAGGAAAACAGGCAGAACACGTGATGATGTAAATCAAAGCGAGATCCTCTATGATGCACCTCCTGGAGTAATAGGAATAAAAACAAAAGTAAACAAGTGGGACTTGGTTAAACTTCAAAGCTTTTGCACAGCAAAGGAAACTATAAGCAAAGTGAAAAGACAACATGCAGAATGGGAGAAAATAATAGCAAAAGAAGCAACTGACAAGGGGTTAATTTCCAAAATACACAAGTAGCTCATGCAACTCAATGCCAGAAAAACAAACAACCCAATCAAACAGTGGGGGAAAGAGCTAAACAGATATTTCTCCAAAGAAAACATACAGATGTCTAACAAAAACATGAAAAGATGCTCAACATTGCTCATTACTAGAGAAATGCAAATCAAAACTGCAATGAGATATCACTTCACACCAGTCAGAATGGCCTTCATCAAAACATCTACAAACAATAAATGCTGGAGAGGATGTGGAGAAAAGGGAACACTCTTGCACTGTTGGTGGGAACGAAAATTGATAGAGCCACTATGGAAGACAGTATGGAAATTCATTAAAAAACTAGGAATAAAACCACCATATGACCCAGTAATCCTACTCCTAGGCCTATACCCTGGGGAAACCAAAATTGAAAAAGACAAATGTATCCCATTGTTCATTCAGCACTATTTACAATAGCTAGAATTTGGAAGCAACCTAGATGTCCATCGACAGATGAATGGACAAAGAAGTTGTGGTACAGATACACAATGGAATGTTAGCCATAAAAGGAACACATTTGAGTCAGTTCTGATGAGGTGAATGAACCTAGAACCTATTATACAGAGTGAAGTGAGTTGGAAAGAGAAAGATAAGTATTGCATTATGACACATATACACGGAATCTAGAAAGATGGTACTGAAGAATTTATTTACAGGGCAGCGATGGAGAAACAGACATAGAGAATAGACTTATGGACATGGGGAGAGGAGAAGAGAGGGTGAGATGTATGGAGAGAGTAACATGGAGACTTACATTATCATATGTAAAATAGACAGCCAATTGGAATTTGCTGTATAGCTCAGGAAACTCACAGGTGCTCTGTGTCAATCTAGAGAGGTGGGATGGGGCAGGAGATGGGAGGGAGGTTCAAATGGGAGGGGATATACGTATACCTATGGCTAATTCATATTGAAAGTGAAGTGAAGTCACTCAGTCATGTCCGACTCTTGGCGATCCCATGGACTGTAGCCTACCAGGCTCCTCCATCCGTGGGATTTTCCGGGCAAGAGCACTGGAGTGGGGGTGCCATTGCCTTCTCCAAATGAGGTTTGACAGAAAACAACAAAATTCTGTAAAGCAATTATCCTTCAAAAAATAAACTAAAAAGAAAAAAATAGTTTTTATATTATCAGACATGCATTGAACACTTTTCATGTACTGGGCATATTGAGGATACAAAGGCATATCAGAAACAGATCACCACCCTCATTAGTTCCTGACCTAGAAAAACAGTTCCTTTGCACATTTAGGAGAGAGAAAGCTTGTTGTTGTTATTGTTTCGTCACTAAGTCATGTCTGACTCTTTTGATGCCATGGACTGTAGCCTGCTAGGCCCCTCTGACCATGAGATTCTCCAGTCAAGAATACTGGAGTGGATTGCCATTTCCTTCTCCAGGGCATCTTCCTAACCCAGGGACAAAACTCCTATCTCCTGCATTGGCAGGTGGATTCTTTACCACTGAGCTACCAGCAAAGTTTATCCTCTTTTTTTTCAGATGAGGCAACTAGAGTTTGAAGAAGTTGATAGGTTTGTTTACAAGTTGGTGGTGATTTAGTCACTAAGTTGTGTCTGACTCTTGATACCCCATGGACTGTAGCCTTCTGGGCTCCTCTCTCTGTGGAATTTTGCAGGCAAGATTACTGGAGTGGGTTTCTATTTCCTTCTCCAGGGGATCTTCCCAACCCAGAAATTGAACCTGGGTCTCCAGAATCACAGGCAGATTCTTTAGCAACTGAGCTACAAGGGAAGTTTGTTTACAAGTTACACAGCTATTAATAGTAATGAAGAAAGCTAGGATTTGACCCCAAGTCCAAGTCATAACTGAGCATTCTGCTATCTGCTTTCCATGGTGATTAGCAAAGATAAAGTGAGGATCTAGGAATGAAAATCAAAGAGAGAGGGGATTTGGTCCCTGGCGAGCCTTTCTGTTATGCATTCTTACAGGAGGTTACAGATAAGCAGAACCGGGCACGTGGGGCCAGAACTCCTGAAGTCCTGTTACTTTGCAGTCCCTTGGCCAGCTGGTAAGTTTCACAGGGAAGAGTTGGTGGTGGGGCCTGGCTTCACCCAGATGCCCAGGTTATGACCCTGCATTTCTGACCCTCACCAGCCAGCCCTGATAAGGACAAATGATGAGGAGCATGGCCTGCATGTGTGCAGGCAGGAGGCTGGCCCTGGACCAATCCCCTGCAGTCTCACCCAGGAGGGATGCTGGCCTTATCTCCACGGGAGAGTCAGGACCACTCAGGCCTTAGGTATAGCCTTTGCCTCATCTGCTTCCTAGTGGAGTTGCTTCTTTTTCTTCTCATTCTAATTTTGAAGTACTAGCCTATTTCCTTAAAAACAAACAAAGAAATCAAACCAAAAATCTCTTCATTTTAAAAAGTACTACAATAGTTTCATAATTTCTTAAAATTTTATTTTTTAGTTATTTCCTCTTTTTCATCCTATATCTTTTTACCTTTTTTGAAAATTTATTTAATTTTTAATTTTTAAATTTCATTTCTTAATTTATTATTTATTTTTACTTTACAATATTGTATTGGTTTTGCCATACATCAATATGAATCCGCCACGGGTGTATATGTGTTCCGAATCCTGAACCCCCTCCCACCTCCCTCCCCATACCAATCCTCTTGGTCATCCCAGTGCACCAGCCCCAAGCATCCTGTATCCTGCATCGAACCTAGACTGGCAATTCGTTGCTGCTGTTGCTGCTGCTGCTAAGTTGCTTCAGTCATGTCCGACTCTGTGTGACCCCAGAGATGGCAGCCCACCAGGCTCCACCGTCCCTGGGATTCTCCAGGCAAGAACACTGGAGTGGGTTGCCATTTCCTTCTCCAATGCATGAAAATGAAAAGTAAAAGTGAAGTCACTCAGTCATGTCCCACTCGTTGCAACCCCATGGACTGCAGCCTACTTGGCTCCTCCGTCCATGGGATTTTCCAGGCAAGGGTACTGGAGTGGGTTGCCATTGCCTTCTCCGGTGATTCATTTCTTATATGATATTATACATGTTTCAATGCCATTTTCCCAAATCATCCCACTCTCTTCCTCTCTCATAGAGACCAGAAGACTGTTCTATACATCTGTGTCTCTTTTGCTTTCTCGCATATAGGGTTATCATTACCATCTTTCTAAATTCCATATATATGCATTAGTATTCTATATTGGTGTTATTTACTTTTTGTTAAGAGTTTAGCTTTTTGTCTTAACCTTTTACTCTTGTGCTATATTGGCTTGTAAAGCCTCTATATGTTTAAATCCTATGTAACATTGTGGAGCCTTATATTTCTATTGTGACTGGAGCTCTGGTATTTTAAAATTCTGCTTTACTTCCAGTTGAAGTTTTAGCAACTATAAAGAATCTCCTTACATCTTTCTGTATTTTTATTATTACTATTATATCTTAAAAATTATACCCACACATACATATATTATCTTCCTTTGCTTATTCACTTAGTTTTTCTTGTATTTGAACTGTGTATTTACAATACAAAAAGAAGGATGGTCATGGTGGTAATTTTTTTCACTTAAAAAATTTCACCAGGTTCTTTCCAGATGTTGGGGTCCACAGTAAACAGAGGGAGCCTTGCCAGGAGGAAAGGATAGAGGGTGAACCTATGCTCAGGGTAGCCCTAACTGCTCTCAGACTGGCTCCCCACACTGGTGAGGAGCCTCTACATACCCTCTACACACGGAGGCCTCAACTTCATCCTTACCAAAGCCTCACATCTCTGCAGAGGGTACTTCTAATTCTCTGGAGCAGGTGACTTCAGACCATTCACTCATTAAATAAACTGATTAGAACAAAGTGATATAATATATAGAGGACGAGACACAGGAAGTTAGTCACGGTAATCACCGACCACCAAGATGGACTTGAGCCAACAAATGACAAGCGTCAGGGTCTCTTCCTCCATCTCATCTGCTCTGACTTTCCTCTGATAACCAGTGGGGGCCAGGACGAGGGGCTCTGCACACCCCGGGTTCCTCCCTGAAGTCTACTGAGGAAGGAGACCAGACGATAGTGCAGAAAAGCTGCAAACCTGGAACAGACTCACTCTGTCCCTCCCCTCGTGTCCATCGGAATAGACAACCCTACCTGGGTCTTCCAGGAAGGTGAGGCCGGGGGTACTGCACAAAACAATCCATTTCCAATCCTGGTTACTTGTTAGAACTACCTGGTGGGCTTCAGTGAAACAATAACAGCCTGGGCTTGGCTGGGCCTCCAGGGAAGTCAGGTGAATAGGCATGGGCTGGGGCATCCACATAGTAAGGCAGATTTTCAGGACACTGTTATGCGTAAGGGTTCAGAGTCACTGGAAATAGGGTCTCTGTCTGAGCAGACAGAAAGATGTCAGCTCATAGCATGGTGATAAAAATAACCATATTAGCATTCTAGTAATAACAATCGAACCAATGACTGCATCAACAGCGACTGCCATCACTCAGCTCTGCTTGTGTGTGGGACCCTGCTGGACACTTAGTTTCTTTTTATTTATTTATATTTTTGGCTGTTCTGGGTCTTTGTTGCTCTCTGTGGGCTTCCTCTAGTTGCAGCCAATGGGGGCTCCTCTTCATTGCGCTCTGCGGGCTTCTCATTGCGGTGGCTTCTTTTGTTGAGGAGCACACGCTCTAGAGCACTGGCTCAGTAGTTGCAGTGCACGAGCTGAGCTGCTCTGTGGTGTGTGGGATCTTCCCGGACTAAGGATCGAACCCAGTCCCCTGCACTGGCAGGCGGATTCTTGCCCAGTGTGCCACTAGCCAAGTCCCTGAAAACTTATTTTCTGGTTTACAGTTGGAAATCTAAGGCTCAGGATCAGATAACTTGACAGTGCTCATTCAGTTGGTAAGAGGCAGAGCCCAGGCTCAGGTTCATCTCCAGGGGCCTTGAAATCTAACCCTAGCCCCAGCTAAAGTGGCCTCCCCCAGCCCAGGTGGTGGCCTGCAGAACCCCTTCTGATCAGTCACACGTCCCACCATTCAGAGACTTGGGGCTTCGGTCAGGACCGCCCAGGCCTGCCAGCCTCTGAGGCAGAGGGTCTGTCAAACTGCCCCTCCGCCCTTTGGTGGTGACCATGGGTGGAGGGAGCAATGGAAATATATCTCTGGGTTAGTTGCCTTTGAACTTGCCTGCTGGGCCCGTCAGAGCAGAGTGTAGCCTGTCAGTGCTGGAACACAGTAAATGAATTCACTTCTCAGTGTGAACTCCTGATATGGGGGCTGGAGGCTCCTCCGCTGTGGAGCAAGTCTCCCTGAGCCTGCGTTAGGCAGCAGCCCTGATTTCTACGCTCCAGATGTCGGCAGACAACGCCGGGTCTGGCTGGTGAGGACCAAGCAGGACTCCAGACGCTATGACACATCACTGCAGCAAATCACCCCTGCTGAGAAGCAGCAGCGTTTAATCCTTGCAGCCATCTTTCCTGAAGGGCAAGCCAGCCATTAGCCTCTTCCTCTTATAAAAGAGGCAGCTGAGGCCAGGCGACTATGATCTGTGCAAAGTCACACTGACCTTAGAATGGCCCAGATACCCGCTTTCCTGACCCCCCAACCCACACTCGGGTCAGTGCTTTGTGTCTGCACTGCATGCTGACAAGCGAGCAGGATGTGGCCCTCAGATCAAGAAAAGGTTTTTCTTGGCAACACTCGCTCTGGGCTCCTCACCTGCCAGTGGTACCTAGAGATACCCGAGCCTCCACCAGGAGGCTGCGCTGGGGTGACAGGAGCAGTGCCCAGGCCCGAGGTGACAAGGGCAGAAGGAGGTCAGGGTCCACAGCCTCCTGCAGCATCCTCTCTACAGTGAGGGCATCCGGGCTGGAGGATGGGCTGAGTTTTAATTAGAAAAGCACTGAACTGAATGACTGAAAAGCACCCTCCAAGTCTTCAACATCTCCTGTCTCTCGTTCTGCACCTCCTTAAGAGGGGGCATCTTGGACCACTGAGCCAGGCCGTAAAGGACTCTGGTGCAGACAAGCCGCAGGGGTCCTGCCACAGCTAAGTGCCACTCCCAAGAACTGACCCAATGGACCCACTGACACCCAAGCAGGATTCTGACACCCAAGCAGGATTCTGACAGCTGGCGTTGTCCAGTGAAGGGGCAGGATGTGAAGAGCACAGTGATGCGGAGCCCGACAGGAAGCACTCTCAGCCAAGACTCTGTCTGAAAGTAGCAGGACCCAGCGGGGAGAGATGCCGGTCATAGGGGAACCAGTGAAGACATTGACTCCAGGATGAAGCCAGGGACCAGCACAGAGAATGGAATCAACATTGTTATAGGACGGATGTCGGGACAGACGTGTGTTAGTGGTGGAGTCGCTAAGTTGTATCAAACTCTTGCAACCCCATGGATTGTAGTCTGCCAGGATCCTCTATCCATGGAATTCTCCAGGCAAGAATACTGGAGTGGGTTGCCATTCCCTTCCCCAAGGGGTCTTCCTGGTCCAAGGATCGAATCCATGTCTCCTGAATTGCTTGCGGATTCTTTACCACTGAGCCTCCAGGGAAGCCCTAATGAAAAAAATAAAAGAGCAAAAGAAAGAAACTCTCACAGTAGGAGCTAGTGACTCAGAGCACAGGAGATGGGATCAGACAGGCCTAGGTTCAAGTACTAAATAGTCCTGTGACCCCAGAGCGGTGTTTAGTGTGACTAAGACGTGGTCTCGCATTTAAGATGGGAGGTGATGAAGCATCTCTTTCACTGGGTCAGGAAATGTAAACGAGACGGTAGAACTAGGAGGGCCTGCAACCTGAAACAGTAAGCTCAGTGAAGGGCCGCTTAATAGAGAGCAGCTGGCGTCCCAGCCTCACCTCAGTGTCCAGGAAGCTCAGATGGGAGGAGGGTGGGGCTGTCCTCACTGTGAGAGGTTCTAATCTTAATGTCCTTGCTCCTCCCTCCCCCTCCTTCCTCTCTTCCTCACACCTCCACAGACTATTAAAAGACCTTCTCCCCACTTCGGGTGACACCAAGGATCTCCTGCGCCCAGAGAGAGCTCGCATTCTCCAGATGCTCAAGGCTGGGCTCCAACTCAACACAGCTTCACCTCGATTTGAATCTCAAGACAAACTGCTGCTTCATTACGGAACCAGTAAGAAGCATTCAATTTTTAAGGTTGTTAAACTTGCAAGGGCAACAGAGAACCAAATGAATGTATAATGAAAAATTACCTCACATGAGGCAAAGTATCTCAGAGTGGGGAAGGAAAAAACCACACGCCTTATGCCCTGGAAGTACAGTCTATGAAAGTAGAGACCGTGTTGGTAAGACTACTCTTCTGAGATAAGACAGACAAGACAGAGTGTCAGGAACCCCTGACTTTTTCTAAGGCAAAGGGCGCCTAAGGGTCGGGCACCATTAATGGACTTTCCTACCCACCTGGCACCGGCGCTCACCTCTCTGCAGGACTTGGAGGTGCAAAGACTCGCTCGGTCTCTGGACCCCCGTACTGGCCCACCCTCACCACACTGCAGCTAATAATTATCCCCTCCAAAGGTCTGGTCTCACAAGGCACCAGAAAGCACAGACCAGTTGCTGGGGAACCGTGGATCCATGCAGGAGCCTGGCAGTGCCTCCAGGGCCGAGCCAACAGGCGTGCCATAAGCTCACGACGCCAGCGGTGGATTTCTGGGATGGGGGGGGAATGAGCAGCTCTCAGTGCCTTTATCCGCTGCGGCAGAGGCCTTGCGTGTTCCACTGCAAGCTGACTTCTCAGCGAGGGAATCCAGTGACCATTTCTGCCAACTGCCACTCACTCACCCAGCCCTTCTTCATCAAAAACTCCATGTCAAAGTGGCCTCCACATAGCTCTCAAAGGAATGCCACCCGGGCTAGGTGTCAACCCAGAGCAAAATGCAGCATGCAGAAACCCCTAACCTCGCTTTAGAATCTTGCAAACACCAAGCCTAAACAAAGGCAGTGGTGGCGGGGCAGGGGTGGGGTGTTAAATCAATATAAGATCATAGAAACAGCAAGGCTTTCTTCTGAAACTGCAGAGTCCACACGCGAGTCCCCAACAACCACTTCTAGACTTGCCAACGACTGAAGAATTAGTTCTGTCTCCCACTTGCCAGAGATTCAAGCTGCTTTGCTCTATCCTGCCACCTGCTGAGGCTACACAGCTCTGGGCTCCAGGAGTGACCAGGCTCCAGTGTGTGGTTCTCAGTTATGGGGTGAGGGCCTCCCTGTTGTCTCTCTTTCCATCTGCTCATCTCCTGCCTCTGCAGAATCCTAGAAAGGCGGCCGGCCAGCAGGGAGCTTGCTCTCTCCCCTGACCCGGATGCGGCTGTTGCCATGACAGCCCATGAGTGCCGCAGATGAGCCAGTCCTCAGATGCTTCATTCATCTCAGAGGCAATACGGAGAACAGCCCAGCAACACTTCCCCCACCACCGCTCTCTGGCTACAAAAGCCCCTGCTCCTGCCTCCATGGGCCCCAGGGACAAGCCCAGTGGGCAGTGACTGTGACCACGGGGTTGGGGCTACCCTGGCTGTTACCATGATGTAGACTGGAGGGACTCGAGGTGAAGGGTGCTGCCCGGTGATGTGCCTGCCTGCCCTTCCGGAACCCTGGTCCCAGATTCCCTGTCCAGAAGCTGACAAGGACCCTCTCTCCCACCCCCACTGTCCCCCAAGGGCTGGTTAGCATTGCAGGATGTCTTCTGGCAGGTCTTCAGGCCAAAAGTCAACAGGGGGTGTTCACTCCTTCTGTTGGAGGAGGCAGGTAGGATGGGTCAGAACAATGGACATGAACTCAAAAGGTGCTTCATCCCAGCCCACAGAAGGGAAACCTGAGGTCTCCTCAGGCCCAGCCGCCCCCCTGGCTGCAAGGTTAATGGCAACGGCTCTGGGGAAAGGTAATCCTGCCTCAGGAGTCAGCCTGGCCCCCAGTGGAAAGTGCGTGCAAGCTCAGCCATGTCGCTGGCTGTCACCTCGACGCCTCCAGTGAGTCTTAAAGCTGGGATGACGTCCACGGAGATTTTCTCAGGAGAGGAGCTGCAGTTCCTCCCTCGGACACCCGGGGATTCCAGCCTCCGCCCTGGGCTTCAGGCCCGGCCCCGCCGCTCACACCACCTCCCCTCGCCACCCCGCCAGAAAGACAGCCCCTCCCGGAACACAATCCTCTGCTCCTGCTCCGTCAGCTTACAACCCTCTCCATCTATCTGCGGTGCCTTCTGTCCTCACTATAAGCAAAATATGATCTTACAATGAATATAGGTGACTCTCTGTTGAGAACCCACTATAGCTGGCGATGTTCTTATAACTTTATATATAATTTTTATATAATTTAATTCCTATAACAACCTTCTAAATGAGCTGTTATTACTCTTTTCATTTGAAAAATTATAAATAAAAATAAAAGGAAGCCCTGATTCTCAGGTTACAAAACTGGGCAAGTCATGTAGTGAATACTGGAACCAGGATTTTAAACCAGTTGGTTGAGCCTGACCACTGGATGCTCCACATGGCATGGAAGCCTGCCCATTGGTCCTCCCCCACCACCCAGTCCTTGCACCCACAGCTCCCCCTGTGCCAAGGAGCCCTGTGACCTGTAGGCCCCCTCTCCATAATCTTATAGAAGGAACCATGCTCAGAGTCCCACCTCCTCCTCTCTGACCTGCTCTGTCCTCCCCGGACTTGAATCTTCCCCATCCCTCAGACGTGGCTCAAGTCTAGCCTGTTCTGCAGCGTTCTGTAGAGGGCCAGGGCTACCTGGTCTCCTGTGGTGTTACAGGCCCTGTGTGTGGCCCCCTGTCCAGGCCCTACCTCTGTAGGACAGACCCTGAGTCGCTTAAGAGAAGGGAAGCTGTCTCATATTGTTTTGTCCCCTTGTAGAATCTTGCTAATATGAGGAACCCAACAAAAGCCCAATTGAATTAGATCAGCTTAGAATAGAGTTCTGATAACATTCCAGCCCCCACACCTTACAAAAACTCTGTAAGAGAAAATGAATGGGTTGGTCACAATCTCCTGTGCCTTTAACACACACGCAGGTGAGTCAAACCACATGCTCCTCTGCTCTCTAGAATCTCCAGCCCTCTGCCTGCATATGGAAATAAATGGTTTTCT
Source organism: Nanger dama (assembly GCA_917880005.1). Lineage (NCBI taxonomy): Eukaryota > Metazoa > Chordata > Mammalia > Artiodactyla > Bovidae > Nanger > Nanger dama. The sequence goes on from CAKJTW010000076.1 coordinate 5,174,039, forward strand.
TTTCTAACTCTGCAGAATTCACATGTGTGCCAGTCAATGCTGCCTGTGTTTACGTGGCAATGAGACCCCTGTGAGTTGCAGGACACCACCCTCCTGGTCAGCCAGCTCTGGTTTCTAGGTATATGAGAAACAGGAACCAGGAACCAACACTCAGGCCCCAAAGAGCATCCTTTTACCCTTTATATCATCCAGATGCACACAGTGGGATGCTGCCAACTCCATCTATTACACATCACGTCTCAGCTCCTGTGGCCAACCTTCCTGCCCCCAAGTGGACCAAGGATGGAAGGCTGAGTGACAGCTCCACCTTGGGCTAGTGACAGTCTGAAAAACCTGCACAGTGCCACCCCTCTTTTATAGCTGATCCCTTTTAAAAACTCTAGTCAGCTAATTAAGAGTGTGTGTGTGTGTGTGTGTGTGTGTGTGTGTGTGTGTGTGTGTGTGTAAGCCAGACAGGGAAATTTAAATATATGCATGAGAAAAATACATAAATTCTAGAAACCTCTCTTTGATGAAGGGTTAAACAAAAATCATGAATTTGGGACTTTTACAGTTGCAATCTCTCTATCTCCAGGAGCCACACAGCTGCCCCCTCGCTTCCTGTCCAGCTTTGCTGAGCCTAGTGTGAGCTGGTTTCCAGGCATGTCCTCCTCAATAGCCCACCCCCACTTTCTGTCTCCCTTAACTACCTAGCAGAAGACACTGCTGACTCTATGCAGGTATTCCCATGCTGGCTTCCTGCTTTTAGCAGATCTGAGAGTGTAAGCTCCACAAGAGCAGAGATCCTGTCAATTTAATTCAGGTCTGGATCCCCGGGGCCTCGAACGCCACCTGCCTGGCACATCGTGAATGCTCAACAGTCCCGCAAAAATTGTTAAGTAAACACCCGAGTGAGTTCTAACAGAGGTCCTGAGTCTAACCCTAATTTAGTACTATCAAAACCTGCGACCTCAGAAGGGCTTCGCTGACAGCTCAGTTGGTAAAGAATCTGCCTGCAATGCAGGAGACCCCAGTTCAATTCCTGGGTCGGGAAGATCCACTGGAGAAGGGATGGGCTACCCACTCCAGTATTCTTGGCCTTTCCTGGTGGCTCAGCTGGTAAAGAATCCGCAATGTGGGAGACCTGGGTTTGATCCCTGGGTTGGGAAGATCCTCTGGAGAAGGGAAAAGCTACCCACTCCAGTATTCTGGCCTGGAGAATTCCATGGGGTCACAAAGAATGCTCACAAAGAGTTGGACACGACTGAAAAATGACCTCAGAAAATGACTTCCTCTCAGTGGAATCTGTGGACAAGATCAGCACTGTGAGCTGTTTCTTCGTCTACCTGAATCCACTTCATATCTGCAGGTGATGCAGGGAGCCTACCTTCCCAGTGACTTCTGAGTGACCTTGGGCAATGCTGTTTCCTGTGCCCAGGGGCCAGGGTAGAAACACAGCACAGAAAGGCTTGTCTGGACTCCTGCTTGCAGACAACTTCAGATTCTGTCCTTTGGTTTTCCAGGAGGAAGAAGAATTGGCTTTCCCAAGAGAATGAGCAACCAGCACCCCTGAGCCAAAAGTCGAGGCTCTCTTGGGTCCCACAGAAGAACTTGTGAGAAGCTGTCTGAACTGTGTTTAAGGTGATGGAGTCTGGTTTCCAGGGAAGGCTTTGAGGAGCCAGTGATTTCTCCAGGCTGAGTGCTGGCTTCCAGAGGCATCAGCACTAATCACCCAGCTTTGCTGTTCCCTTTTAACCATCTCTGGAGGCCTCTACTTAGCTCTCAGAGGCCCTGAGGAAGAGAATGCGTGCACTCAACAAGAGCAATGCTTTGGCCATGGAGCACTGGGCTGGCAGGACAGACGGCTCACCCCCTCCCACGTGGGCCCTTCAGAGCTGTCCTGCTCAGGAGCTACCAGCTGACAGAGCATCCTGTCACAGCCCAGGAAACTGAGGTCAGCTACACTACCTGTACCTGCGGAGGGAAAATCACCTTCACCCCATGGAGAGTTTTCCACGGCACAAAGATTGATGAAACCAATGATGAACAAATCTCCTGTCCCTTCCTAGTGCCACAGGTGGGCTGCACCCCATCCCCCTGGGGCAGCTGGTGCTGAGGCCGGGGAAGGTGTGTGGGACTCAGGAGGGACCACAAGCAGCGGTCAGGACAGCTACTGCATTCTCAGGACAGAGGGCCCTCAGCTGGGCACCCACTCCCCCACCAACCTGGCTCAGAATGATGCTGGTTCGAGAGAAGGCGATTGGTGATGTGAATGCTGAGGACCCGATGGTCAGTTTGGGGAACCTGGGAGGGGTGCTGGTAGCACCTTAAACGTTCCTGGAACTTCTGTTGAGTCATTAGTTTGGAGCCCTCAAGAGGAGAAAGGGTGGGTCTCTGAAATACAACATTAAAGCAAATAACGAACCCCAAGTCCTCTCCAGTGAGGCTGGGGAAATGTTCTCAGAGGAGGAAGACTGCCCTGGCCACCAGTGTCCGCACCTGTCCCTGGGGACTGCAGCTCAGGGGTCCTCTGTGCTGTCCCCTCCTACCTCCACCCCTGCAGGGCCTGGATCATCCTTGTTCCCGCCCAACCCCCCGTGACCACAGGGTCAGCACTTGCCCTCTTGCTAGCTACCTGGGTCACACCCAATCTCCCTCTTCAGATAAAAAATTAGATTTTGTTAATTAAAGTAATGGAAATCAATTATCCTTGTCAGGCCACATGGCCCATTGAGACAGGGCCAAGCCTGGCACTGCAGTTTCTTTCTGGGCTCACGGACAGTTTGTCTCCGGGAACTGGGGCAGGTTAACTGTTGGCAGCCAGGATGTAGACTTCAAAAGGATGAGCAGTGGGGGTTACACATCACTAACATTTAAGACTCGGGTCACTTATTTCCAGCTCTCTGCCTAGCATTCTAATGGATTTAACAAAAATGATGCACATTTAAAATAAAACTTAATAACTTCATGAGTAGACTGAAAAAGCTACTGTAGGGTGTCCGGTGGGGCTGTTCCCTTCTCTCCCTTGTACCACATCCCCTCGGAACAGCTTAAAAAGTCATCACTTTTATAAACATCACTGTACAATTTACACACAGTCATTATTTCACTTATTTTTAAAAAGTGCTCTGAATGCAGAGGCTAAAGTCCCCTTAGCAATGTCCCTGTGGTTTTCTCAGTTTATTCTAAACTAATTGCCAAAGCAGCATGTGATGAAATCCCTAATAGCTTTCACAACGGAAGATTAAACCTCGCAAGGAAACATGCTTAAAAGGTGAGCCTCAGGCTTGGAAATCCCACCCGCTTTCCTCTCTATCAGTCAGGATCATTGAGGATGTTCGGGGTCATCAGCTCGCTCTCCCCCAAACCCAGAGATGGGTCACATGGACACAATAGCAGCAGGCTGTGGGGCTGGGTCCAGGAATGGTATCTAAAGACCCGGGCACAGTTCTCCTGCTGAGTCACTGTGGGTAAAATCAGTCCCCTGACTGCTCTGAGCTTGGCCTCTGGAACCAGTGCCTCTGACTTGAAGAAGGGGCAGGTCACTTGGCGGGGTGACCCTAGCTCTGCACTCTTCCTTAACCTCTGCTTGTCCATCTGACATCCGGAATCACCTTTATCCACTGCACCCTTTCCTCACCAAGTGGGACAAATCCTGGTTCTCTGGGAAGGTCAAGATCTGCTTCCCTCCTGTCTCCAAGTGTCACCACTCACCTGCCTCCCATGCTGCTCAGACTGAGCAAACCACCCACTACGTGCCAGCCATCACCTGAGCCTCGAGAATCCTGACCTTGACTCTCTCTTTTGAAAACCCTCTTCTACAACCAGTTTCGAAAGGCAGAACTCTGCACATCAGAAAGTGAAAGCGCTGGTCACTTTGTCATGTTTGACTCTTAGTGACCCCATGGACTATAACCGTCACGCTCTTCTGTCCATGGAATTCTCCAGGCAAGAATACTGGAATGAGTAGCCATTTCTTTCTCCAGGGGATCTTCCTGACCAGGTCCCCTGCGTTACAAGCAGATTCTTTACCATATGAACCACCAGGGAAGCCCCTGAGCATTAGAATCCACTACCAAATTAGGAGTTTTCCCGTCCTTTGCTTTAGTGAAGCATGGAAGATCTTGCAAAAAGGAAAACCACAAATGAAGCTACCTAGGTTCAGGAGGAGTCTCACAGAAGTTTCAAGTCACAGCCTCACTTGTTGAGGGCCGCCCTGGGAACTCTGACCCTCTGGTCGGCTCTCAGAGACACGGCGGTGTCCCCAAAAGCATTCCTCAGATAGATCACCTCTTAAAACCTGTGCTCCTCCTCCTCCTCAGGATCTGATGGTGCACATTTACCTCAAATACCATAAACCAGCCACCCCTGCACCCTGCACGGGGCCCTGGAGTAACACCGCAACACCCAGGAGTGCTATCATCACACCTGAGTCGTGTCTGTTCTAAAGCACTTGGGATTTCTTGACAAAAACCTCCAGGGAGGAAGACAACTTACAAAAAAGTACCCAAAGTAATCAAAGGACAAAAACAGGAATTGCTTAAGAAAGTAGGCAGTCACAGTAACCTAAATGCATTTGTCAGATTAAGCTGATTTAGACAAACTCATTGAATGTTTTTTATCCTAATATTAATCATGTATCTCCAGGAATAACCACTGTATGATTGTTGCCCAAGTGTACTTGCCTGGCCATCCGCTCCATGGAGCAGAGATGCTCTGGGACATAGGTTCCTCTAGGATCCTCAGCGCCAACCCTCCGTTAAATGCTGTTTCCTCCTGCAGCAGCACTGCTGAGGTCCTAACTCGCTTCCCTGGCTCATCCCACTGCCAGAGAACACACTGCCTGTGTAATTTCCCCCCACAACATGCTCTGTTGCGTGGAACCAAACCGTGCTTCTTTATGACTTACTTCTTGTACTCTCAGATTTGCGGTCCAGGGGCCCCCTGGAGCAAACCTAATCACTCTTCAAATACTCGAAGAAAGTTCTCAGGGTTCTGCTCATTACACCCCCAAGCTAAAATTCAGCCAAGCCTCCCATGATGACTGTGATGGCATTTCACATTCTGGCACCAGCCTGGCCCCTTCTGTTTAATTCTCCTCAATTACGAACATCCCTCATAAAGCTCTGTGGCTTTGTAAACACAGACGCTCCACATCTGCACAAACCAATATAAGCAAAAGCAGGAGATTGCTTCTTCTCTCTGGACCCTGGGACACCAATAAGAAGCCAGAAGAGTTTACCAGAATAAGCTGGAATCTAACCTACTTTAAGGTAGCTCTTGACCCAAAGTTGAGGTTATTTGGCTCATCTAGATAGATAAAATTTGGTTCTCTACATGAGAATGATGACCTAAGTGTTGAAACCTTGGGCACACTGGAACAGACCCAGAGAGAACTGGACCATGACTTGGCTACCAGGATATGAGGGGCTTCAGTTGTCAGCAACACCAGTGTCCTAGGCAAGGAGTCACAGGCCTAACAGAAGCTGATGGGCCTGGCACTTCCACTCTCAGCAGGAACAGTGCTCCAAATGCCAAGTGGGACACTCCAGAATCAGTCAGACTCCTGCTGAAAAATAAGCCTCAGCATGTGAGAGGCAAGTCCCACTATTTTACTGGGAAAATCTTGGTTCCAGAAGCAGGAGAAAGAACTGAGGCCAATATTTAGAGATCTGAATACTACTAGAGGAACACAGGAGAATGGAAATGCAAATGCTATTTCTGAAATGCACCCTACTGAACAACTCACTGAAAACATGCAGGCGTATAGGAGGAATATAGCTGCTGGGGTGTCTGGTCTCTGCGGGACACCATCACCTACAGAATGGCCATTGCAGATTAGATGGGCACGTCACCATATCTGTTTTCTAGTTGGCATTAAAGAAAATTCAAAGCAAAGCAAGAAGGTGACAGTGTAAAGAACATGCAAATGGGCATTCAGACACCTGATTTCAGGCTGCGTTTACCACTCACTGGCTATGTGAGCTCTGGTAATGCACTTAACCTCTGTAAAACCTCATCTGCAATATCCAAGTCTGAAGTGGATTCTTGCTGTGGTCCTTCTGGTACAGGTGTTCTATAATTCATCATGATGCCTCCTGCTGAAGATGATCCTGACTCTGGTTACCCTGCAGAAGGACAGGCTTACATCGCTTTGAAAGAACATTGGGGCCCATTATATTTGGGGTGAGGGAGAGGATACATGTAAGTAACCTCTGCGTTAGGCTGAGCACGCAGGCCTGTTGTTGTTTACTTACTCTGGGTTGCGGCTGTCAGCAGAGAACTCGCTGCTTGTGCCATTCTGTCTGCTTGTTCTTCAGAACCCAGTTGTTCATGGTACCTGAGCTTTGGTTTTAAGCCACTTGGGAAACACCCATGGCTAGAGGCGTGTGCAGGTGGCTGCTGTCACCTTCCATGCTGAGGTCACTGTTTACTCCCCCTCCAGGGTAGCCCTCCACAGCTGTGGTTCTCCCAGGAGCTGCACCTACACTGCCCTGACATACAAGAATTTACAAAGAGTGCTTTTTGGAGGCAGCAAAGACAGGTGGCATTTCCCATTGCCACAGAGGGTCAGAATGTAGCCTCTGAAGATCACAGGACCCACAGGACTCCAAACTGAGATGACAGTCTTTGCAAACGAAAAGGAGACTTAAGAAGTTAAAAGCTGCAAAGCAACGGGAAGACACTCAGATGCTCTTGGGAAATTTTCTTCCTTCATTCCATACGTGACTCACTCTATGCTAAGGCTGACCTCTGAAATTAAGACAGAAGATGGAAACCCGGGGCTTCTACTGGATGAAGATCCTGTCTGCAGTTGGACAGAGCAACAAGCTATTAGTTTCATTTCCAAATTAGCAGAGAGATTATCTTGACATAGAACGGAACACTCCTGCTGGCTGAATTTCTCTTCTCCTGATGGGGCTGGAAGTTGCATATCACTTATTTCAACATTACATGTACTTGGGGGAGAAATCCAGAAGACAAGAAAGAATGGGACTCAGATCACTTGAGTTACTGTAATCCCAGGATGTAGGGGTGTTCATAAAATACCTTGAGGAGCTGAGAGGAAAGGCTGAAAGAGGAGAACCCTAAAAATACCATGGGGGATGGGGTGACATACACGTATATTCATGCTAAGTTGTTTCAGGTCCCACGTGTACACCTCAATGACTCAGACACCTGGGCAAGTGGCCTGGCTTCTCCCAGCTCCACTTTCTAACACCCAAAACAGCCAAAACAGCATTAGCTGTATCCACTTCACACTCACTGAATACCAAGCCTTTAAGCAGCACATGTACATAGAAACCACTCAATAAATCTAAACTCCTACTTTTATGAGAGGAGAAGAAGATGACAGAAGGGCAGGACAGAGATCATTGCCTTCACTAAAACTGGTTGACTATCTGACAATTCCTTCCTGAGTACAGACTGGAAATTAGCACCTGTGTGTCTATAAACTGCATTGTCCATTTATGATTGCTAACTGTTCACTCAGCTTTCTGCAGTTTCGAGGAAATCTTCACTTCTTACCATGCCAGTTCCTTGTGTGACAGTGTCTTCATCCTCAACTCTTACTGCGGTTCTGGAGAAAGAGCTCCTTCAGGTTACACAGTGGAAGGACCCAAGCCAGAGGGGTTCAATTTCAAAACCTCTAAGTGGTGTTCAGAGTGCAGACAAGCAGGACCCTTCCAGGATGGACTCGGAGGCTGGTCCACCCTGTGTGAGAACACCCCACTTACAAGTGGAGAGGGGTGCCAGCCAGAAGTGCACTGGTCATCTCCTCTTATCCAGGATCTTTGAAGCATCTACTTAAGAGGCCTATGCTCAGTCCCTCGGTCATGTCCTGCAGCCCCAGGGACTGTAGACCTCCAGGCACCTCTGTCCCTGGGATTTTCCAGGCAAGAACAGTGGAGTGGGGTGCCATTTCCTCCTCCAGGGACTGAACCTGCAGCATCTCCTGAATCTACTACATTGACAGGTTAAGATGCCTGGGCCACCTCAAACCTTCTTCCCTACAGATTCTGCATCCTCTGTGGCTGTATTCCCCTTGGAATTTTCTTTCTGAAGGTGAGATGTGAGACAGGAAGAACACAGCTGTGCTTTCTGATCTCGAATGGAAATTTTGTAATTTGCTAAGTAGTCAGAAAAAAAAATATTTTGACTTGTGCACAGAGCACACTTCTCTAGAAGTTAGCAGAGAGAAAGAATACCCACCACCACCCCTTGCATGGAAATCCATGTCTTCCCTAGACCCTGACCTTCTTGTAAGATCCAACCTTTCTTTCAAATACTGGTGGTGTCCCAATAGTGGGCCATACTTTGTGGGCCACCTGGTCTGCCCAGCAAGGGGGCAGCAGTGATATTAGGGCCACAGCAGGAGGGCAGTGGAGCCCATGGAGACTCCTCGTCCTTTTAATTCCATGAAGATCTGGGTAGAAAAGCCAATCCTGTTTTGCTGGCTGAGTTCTCCCCAGTCACTGCAGCAGAGCCACTTTTAAAGGGGCCAGCCCCTCCTCTATGGAACCACTGGCCTCAAAATTCTACAAAATGGCACTAAATGTCTTCAGAATCAAAGGGAGAATGTAATTTAAGTGCCACTTGGATCTTCCCACAGTCTCTCTGTACCCACACGCGAGAACACTGCCTGGTGACAGGTCTATAGTTTAGGGTAACACACAGTGGGGAAAAGATGATGGTTTTTCAACCATGCATTTCAGGAAACTGACAATTTTAATAGCACACTTCTAATGGTGAACCATCCAGATCTCGCCCCCTACCCCCAGTGCTTTTAGGTTGAAAACATCAGTAGGATGTGAGCAAGCAAGGTATTTGTAAAGAAATCGGCAACTCTCCTCTCCGGAAATGGAGAGTGACGATGTGAGCACAGAACAAAGGACAGCTCGAAGCGCCGCCCTCATCAGCGGTCTAAGAGCAGGCTGAGAAATTGGGGCTGGGAAACAGAGACCACCCCAACCTCCTCTCCAAACTGCTGTTTTTACAGTAAGCATTTCAATCTCCATAGACAGAGGCCTGGAACACCATTATTCTACCTTGAGAACCGAGCAAATGAGTGTACATTAAAATAACCAAAAATCAGTTATTTAATAAAAATCCAGGATCTACCATGTACCAGGTATATCCTCTCCCCTCTTCTCTAGAGGACACATGTGAGTGTTTGTGTCCAGTGTACAAGAGAATGCACACAGCTCTGTCTGGAACCCACAGGGGTCCCAAGGGTCTATCCTCGTGGAGAGCTGGGGCAGGGGTGGGGACCAGGGGAAAGGTGAAGGGTGTGCCAGCACTGGGTGAGCACTGGTAATATGAATGCCTTTTAGGATGTATCTCTCTCCATCCCATCAAGACAGATAAAAACCTATTGGGTCAATAGATGGATAACTCACTGATAGGGAAAGTTGTTTAAAAATAGTTACAAAGAGGGACCACAAAATTGGCTTCCCCCACTCACCATGGTTATTTTCAGAACAGCAAATGGCCTTTCAAAGGCTTGTCGATATCCAGCTTTTGTTGCTCAAGGGCTGAGTGTAATTAGGACCAGATTCAGGATGGTGCTGTCTGTACCCCCACTGCCCCGCTTCTCACCTCCCAGCCACTCTTCAGCCCACCACAATGGTCTCTCAAATCCACCCATTCCAACAAAGCAGCTGTCATCAAGGTCATCGATTACTCCATCTCACCAAATTGCCGGAGACTTCTCTCCCCTCTGAACCTCTGTCTTCGTGCAGCACTGAACACAACTGTGTTCTCTTCTCCAAGCCTCTGCGACATGACGCTCTCCTGGGCCTTTGTTGTCTACTTGTTATCTACACGGTAGTTCCAGCAACTACTAGCTCAATCCTTGTTATCTGCCAGACAGCTGCTCCTTCTAGGTTACTTCCTGACCTCTGAAAGGAGAACCCAGGCTACATCCTCAGCCCCCACCCCTCATGTTCACACTCTTTCCTGGGATGTCTCCTGCAAATCACATGGTTTCAAACAACATCCAAATCCTGCTGAATCCCAAACCTACATGCTTAGTCCAGCCCATGTTCCAGGGCACAAAATTGGTATAGCTAAGTTTCCACAGCAGGCTTCCCAGACATCACACACACACACACACACACACACACACACACACACACTTCTTCCCTTGAGATGCTTCCGTCTTAGCCAGTGGCGCTAGTGCTTATCCATATGTTGAGCCTAAACCCATGAGTCAACATTCTCCTCTCTCTCTCTTACCCCTACATTCAGACTGTTGGTCCTGCCGTCAACAGATATCTCAGCTCCTTACTTCCTTCTATTTATTATGACTACCACCCAAGTTTATGCTTCTGTCTCTCACCTGGATGACTGAAATAACCTTCTAATCCCTCTTTCTCTCCTGAAACCCATGCTCCATCTATCAGTCAGGTAACTTCAGCATTCCAATCAGATCACTTTATTCCAATAATTGAATTCTCCAATGACTTTACACTGAACTTACAATAAATTTCAAATTTCCTACCATGCCTATAAAGTCTTAGATGACCTGGTTCGTGTCACCTTGGGGGCCTCATCTCCTAAAACTGCCCCATTGTCACCACATTTCTATCTCACTGGCTTTTTTCCTGTTCCACCCAATCAGGCAAGAGTCAATACCACCCTTGCTGCTGTCCTGTTCTCAAAGATGCTCTTCTCCAAGAGCACCAAGTAGCTGTCTTCTTCTCAGAGCAGCTGTCACTGAGTTTCCTCTGACTCCCTGAGCTGAAGTCCCTCAAATGCATCACAAATGACTTTTTCTACCACTGTCTAGTTCATAGAAGAAACCTATTCATGTTTTTAGGATGTTTATTATATCTTTTGGTTCAAAAGCAATGGGGAGTCTTGGAATAACACTTTGTTTTCCTTAGTGTTGCGCCCTTGTACTTGATATGCCCATAGAGCAATAGATGGTTGTTGTTCAGTGGCCAAGTCATATCCGACTCTCTGTGACTCCATGGATTGCAGCATGCCAAGCTTCGCTGTCCTTCAGTGTCTCCTGGAGTTTGCTCAAATTCATGTCCATTGAGTCAGAGATGCCATCTAACCGTCTCATCCTCTGCTGCCCTCAATCTTCCTCACCATCAGGGTCTTTTCTGATAAGTCATCTCATCAGATCAGGTGGCCAAAGTATCAGAGCTTCAGCATCAGGGTTTATTTCCTTTAGGACTGACTGATTTACTCTCCTCCCTGTCCAATGGACTCTCACGAGACTACTAGATAATCACAAGTTATTGAATGAATGAGTGAATGAATGAATGAAGCTTCCTGGACGCAAGAGCAGTGAGAGCTGGAAGACTTGGAAGAGGTCAGTTTCTATTTCTATCCCCCAAAGAAATATTTCCAAAGGCCTGGATGGGGGTCACTGTTGAGGTGGACTGGGAATCAGTGGATCCAGGTTCATGTCAGACTGTTTGACTGTGGGAAAGGATGGGCTTCAGCTTTCTCATCTATTAAATGAGAAGAATAATCCTTATAATTACCATGAAGATTAAGTAATCATTGCTACAATCTCTAAGTTATAAGAGGTGCGGAAACATTTGTCTCACTTACGGGCTGAAGTCTAAGTACTCCTATATTAGAATCATTTCCAAAGACAGAAGCTTTGTCCTTTCCCCTGGAATCTGTGTTAGAATCATATGTGTCCAGAAGAGAGTGTCCGCCTGGCTGCTGTGCACCCCACTTGGGTCAGCTCTCGTTAGGGACAGGAGGGAGCATCTGGCCTCATTGCATATTTTAAATGTTTAGTCGAGGTAGCACAAACAGATGATGGGGAAGAAATCAGTCTGTGCAAATCCTCTGGTCCCTCCTCTCCAAGGAAATCAGTGAACTCACTGTTATCTGCTTCACCACCATCGTCTAACTGGTAAGATCCGCGCTTGGCAGGCAGGAGCCTGCACTCTGCTTCCAGCTGTCCTGCCACCAGCCAGATTCTTTCTACACTGACTTCATCCCAGGGCATCCCAGGGATGCAAACTTTTGGATGAAGAAGATTAACAAAATTAGTGGCTCCCTGCCTGTTGTTTCCTCAACTGTTCAGGAAGGACCGTCCAACTGTAAGAATTTTCCCCTTCCTGTGGGCATGGTGACTTAAATGATACCCACCCATGCATGCCCCCTACCTTGTATCACATTCCTGTCCATTTACTACAGGCTGTGGAAGCAGACTGCCTCCTTTACCCCATAGACTGTAAGCAAAGTCTCTACTGCAGCCCGAAACTTATTTTCAGAGTCTATATCTGCCATGTCTATATAGTGTTCCGGGTTTAGGTCTGTTGGACTTATAGCCCATGTTTTCCCATTTTAAATAGCTCCTTACATCCTGTGTGTATTGTTGCCATTCACTGACTGGATGATAATGGTGATGGTGATGATGGTGATGGTGATGATGGTGGTGATGGCGATGGTGGTGATGATGGCGATGGTGGTGATGATGGCGATGGTGGTGATGATGGCGATGGTGGTGATGATGGCGATGGTGGTGATGATGGCGATGGTGGTGGTGATGGTGATGGTGGGGATGATGGTGTGGTGGAGGAAGCAGTGATAATGATAAAGAGAAGAAAAGAAGAACTAACACATACAGAATGCTTATAATTCTTACAACAACTCTATTAAGAAGGCATTATTATCCACAGTTTATAGACACAATAGAGACTCTGCACAGAGATCTTCTATCACTTGCCTGGCCCGCAAGCAGCAAAAGTGGATTTTAGTTTGAGTGAATGCAAATCTATGCATTCTAACACCAGGATATCAGCTCCTGACTAACAGACTATTTAAGCTTCGGTCAACTTTTTAAAGTACCCCTAATTTGTCATTCGCTAGTTGAGAGTAGTACTAACTATCATCTCCTATCTGCAGTGTCTTTCTACATCCTAGATATTCCAAGAGCCAGGGAAGAAAAATGCAGAGTAAATAGGGACATATTATTAGAATTCAACACAGCCTCTAAATCCAAGATCCATGGCTGCAGAGTGATGTAACACACATATTTACAGGAGGAAAGGTACTCAACTCAAGAAGCTGGCTTTGCAAAAGCCTTGACAATAAAAATGACATGACGTGCATGCAGAGCCTGGAGCTGTAGAAAGGCAACTTCTCTTCAAATAAGTTGTTTAAAAAGTAGATAAACTTCTAGGCCTCCTTAAAGAGAACTGAAAACAATCCAGAGTGACTTCAAAAATGTCAGGAGTGGGGAAGAGTGGAAACAGGATGACTAACCACGACACTGCACAAATACATTTCCAATCTCTTGGCTCCATTCACCTATAAGAAAAAGGTCAGAAGGTTTACCCTGGTTAACAAAGATAATAAGTGCTGAACATGAGGTTAAGGACTTTGAGTTAACTGATGGAGAGGTTCTGCAAACTCAGTCAATGCCAATGACTGTTCAAATTAGCTCTAATAGCAGCTGCCTTCATGGGATAGATGCAGAGGCCTCAGTTCATTTTCTAATTGACCGAACAGAATGAGGTCTCTGTCGCATGCAGCTCTTCCTTGCCAGCAGTTCCTGTCTTTCTGTCCCCTCCCAGGCACTGCTAACGCAATTCACACAATGTAACCACAGACGCTGGGCCGTAAGAATGCAAAGAGCCCTAGGTTCGCAGTCAGAAGTCCAGATTCTAAACTCAAGCCACGCAGGAACTAAATTTGTGAAGATGAACTAGAGTTAGAGAAACACAGGGTTGGAGAGAGACCGCTGGTCCACTGAGAGCAGAGTCAGCACTCAGATGAAGGGCCGAGGCTTTGCGGAGGTATTCAGCCCAAGGGCCCACAGCTGAGTAGGGGGCACAGGGGGGTCTATAACATCAGCCCTCCTGACCCCAGGCCCAGCACTCTTCCTGCCTCACCACACAATTCCTGTGGCTTCTCTTAGCTTGTGGCATCCAAGAAATATTTGAAGTGATTCAACCCTGGTGGCTCAGAGGTTAAAGCATCTGCTTCCAATGTGGGAGACCCGGGTTTGATACCTGGGTTGGGAAGATCCCCTGGAGAAGGAAATGGCAATCTACTCCAGTATTCTTGCCTGGAGAATCCCATGGATGAAGAAGCCTAATAGGTTACAGTCCACGGGGTCGCAAAGAGTCGGACACGACTGAGCGACTTCACCTCACCTCACCTCAACCTGCTGCCTCAAAACAAGATGGCAGCTGATAAAATGTTCTTAAGTGTCTAACTCTTCTGTCATTCAAAATCCAGTGTGGTCAAGTTTGGTACAGGTCCCAAAAGGTTACAGAAACATGTAGTAGTCTGTCTGTAATTCATAGAATCCCAGTTGTGTGGATGGGACCTGCGTTCCTAATGGAAACATGAATAGGCTTTATTCTCCCCAGTATTAGAAGAGGGAATGGGGGTTTAAATAGAGTGAATGTTCAGTCTAACGTAGTAGATTTTGCCTATAAGAATATCTCCACTGGTTTCTGAAAGCTGGTGGGGGAGGAGGTTTGGTTGTAGAATTAGGTAAAAAACAAGAGATAGGTTATAACTGAACTGACTAGGATCAGCTGGGTATCGGCTTCACCAGTGACTCAGCGGTAAAGAAATCAGCTGCAGTGCAAGAGACACAAAAGATACAGGTTCGATCCCTGGTCGGAAAGTCCCCCTGGAGGAGAAAATAGCACTCCAATATTCTTACCTGGGGAATCCCATGGACAGAAGAGCCTGGCACTCTCTATAGTCCATGGAGTCACAAAGAGTCGGACACAATTGAGTCCACACACACGTCACAGCATGACTCTTATATTTCCACCACCATTAAGTTTCTTTTATTATGAAATATACCATTCACCTTTAAATGCTGGGGTTGAGACACAGAACTGACAGTCCGTTACGAAAGGTGTTTGATGTTTTGTGGTTATGCTCCACGGTTTTTGTGCTAAACCACTGATTCACTATTCCGTGAATCTCAGCAATGAGTTGTGTTACACCAGCTTCCATCACACGTTTGAACTGGAGAAATGGACTGGAAGGCCCCACACTGTTGCTTGTTCACACCCTGGGCTAGTCCAGCCTCTACTCCTCTGACCAGGCAAAGAGGGTCTCAGGATGACTGTGCCCATGTGGATGAGGGAACACCGACTGGCCTTGCCCTGCAACTGCCTGTCCCCTTGCTTAAGTGGAGCCAATTAAGCCCTTCACTATCATTAATTGTCAAACCAGCATTTTTAGGCTTGAGAAAACCCAGCTGGCCATCACCTTTAAATTAGCCTTCAGCTCTTCCAAATAGCTTTAATTAAAGTCACGACTGGCATGGAATCTGTCCAGGTTTTGTTTGTGGTTACAAATTCACAGCGTCACAGCTGTGGCAGGAACAGGACAGATATTAATTCTAGAACCTCAAGGTCTCATTCAGGTCAGGTTTAGCTTTAAAAAAAAAAAAAAGATAATAAACACCCGTGCAAAGAGTCAGCTGGCCAGGTTTGTCCAGGAGTCAGTTCAGCTCAAAAAGCTTCCTGTAGAAGAAATCAACACACTTCTTTGCCATCTTAAGAGCTGGTTCTACCAAAACTAGACCAAGAGAAGATCCCACTGAAAACAAAGGACATGCTGTGGCCATACAGAGGTACACCGAGACATTCGGGTTACCTATTAGATTCATTCAACAGTTTGTCTGAAGAAAGGGACATAAAGTCACGGCCACTCCTTTCAGGGCTCCTGGAACCAGCTCAGACTTGGTAACTCTAAATAGTAACTAAATGATAACATTCTATACAGTGCTCCTGACAAGGTCGTGCTAGGAGAACCCCCATCTCAGGTGGGTCCTTTAGGGGAGAGAGGGGGCTAAGATAGATGCCCTGAGGTGGACTGTCACCTGAACTCAGCGCTGATCTTCTTTCTCAGTAGCTGTTCATATCACTCTGTGTCTCCAGGGCTTTTTCATCCATCTGTAGAGTGTAGGTCACAACCCACATCTTTATAGTGTCATGCTGAATAATCACAGAAATAACGTATGCATATGCACGGTCCATGGCAGACCCTGGACTGGTAAGCAGATGATGAACTCAAGCTTTTCGAAGAAGGCAGCGTGGTGAGTAGGGGGCACCCTTTCCCGCAATGTGACTCACGGCAGCTTCTCACTTTAAGGGTACCACCCCTTAGAGACCATCTTCCAATTTATCTTCATATTTCATCTTCTGAACCCCATCTTTTATTCTGTGACAAGAAGCAGACTGAGATCTGACGAGGGTCCAGAGCTCCCATTAAATCAAGATGTATCCACGGCTTAAGTCATCTCCTGCGTTGAGTCTGAGGTTTCCCAGGTGGTCCAGTGGGAAAAGGATCTGCCTGCAATGCAGGAGACGCAGGTGTGACCCTGGGTCAGGAAGATCACCTGGAGGGCATGGCAACCCACTCCAGGATTCTTGCCTGAGAAGTACCATGGACAGAGGAGCTTGGCATGCTACAGTCCATAGGGCCACAAAGAGTCCGACATGACTGAGTGACTGAGCATGTGTTGAGTCTCAGAAGGAATGCTTCTCCTCTTTTGGAAGGATAAACACTCTGCCTCAATGAACATTAACATACATCAGACCCACAATGTCCTGTATCCTCCATGATCTTCTTCCATCAAATCTGGTGACTGGAAAAGTGTGCCTGCTGCTACTCCTCCCCATCTGACCCACGAGCACCCTGAACTCCCTCTTCCCAGCCTCCCTCTGGATCATTGTCACCGCACAAAACAGCACCATCATCCGCCTTCACAGATGGGCGGTCCAGGTAGAAAGGGCTTTCCCGTTCTTTTTCCTTCAATTCTCAACTGACGAACCAAATGGATGGATGGATGGATGAACATGTTCTCAGGTTAATCTGTCCTCCTCTGCACCCAAAACCCTGCAGATCTCCCCTCGTACTGTCTTGTGATCCCCTGGTCTGTTGGCTCATCTCCCCTAGGGAAGCAGGTAGGGACCCTGTCTATCTTGACTTCTCAGTGCTCTCTGCGGAGCTTTGACAAGATACCCAGTAACAGAGTTTAATGTCTGAGAAATGGAAACACTGACTGCTCTTCACTCCCAAGGCTGCTGCATTAAGGCCTCATCTTCTCTCCTCTGTGATGCTGGAAGGTTCTCAGATTTTTTCATCATTATCTAGATTATTCAGTCATTGAACAGTGTCTATGGAGCATGCTGGGACTGGGGGCCAGGGAGAAGCAGAGTGTGGGGATGGTGTGAGGAGGGGACTGGTGGGCCATGGCAGGAACCGTGGGTTTGTTCTGAATTACATGGGAAGCCACCAGAGGTGTTGGGAAAGTGACCTTAGCTTACTGTCCCTAACACAGTTCTGACCACATTGCTGCTGCTGCTGCTAAGTCGCTTCAGTCGTGTCCGACTCTGTGCGACCCCATAGACGGCTGCCTACCAAGGTCCCCTGTCCCTGGGATTCTCTAGGCAAGAATACTGGAGTGGGTTGCCATTTCCTCCTCCAATGCATGAAAGTGAAAAGTGAAAGTGAAGTCACTCAGTTGTGTCTGACTCTTAGCGACCCCATGGACTGCAGCCCACCAGGCTCCTCCATCCATGGGATTTTCCAGGCAAGAGTACCAGAGTAGGGTGCCATTTCCTTCTCCATATTGCTCCTCCAATATTAAATTTTTATTTGCTTGTTCTTTTCTGTAAAATAAATAAATAACTTCCAAACGCCTTTGCTTGACATTTAAATTCCTCTGTGATCCAGACGTCCATTCTGCCTTCTCATCTCACTTCCTTCTTGCCTGAGCCTGATGTCTGTGCCTGTGGACTCATACCTGCCACCCCCAATGTCAGGAATGCCTTTTATTCTCTCTCATGACTGTTCCCATTCATTAGGGCTCCATGTGACAAGTGACATCTTTTTGGAAGTTATCCATCCCCCATGACACTGATGACTGTATCTGGATCATCACCCTTTCAGTGACTGTTCACTTAGTATCTACTGTGGGCCAGGCTCTCTGCTGGGCACTTCTCGCTTAATTCTTGCAAAGAACCCATGAACTAGAGTAACTAACATCCCATGTCCATCTTCCGGAGGAGCATACAAAGGCTCAGATAGGCCACGTTCCCAACATTGCATGTCAACCATCCCCAGTACCCACAGTCAGGCCCAGGGGGCTCAGCTACCTGAGCTGTTTATGCATCTGTATCGTCGATGGTGGTCTTAAAAATGTCTCCTCCATTGATGCCCCTTCATCACATGGACCATACTTCACTCATCTTTTTATCCTCCATCTTTGCGTAGTTGTGTAATAATTGCCCCAAAACAAAACTTTGAGAATAATAATTGGGAAGGATCTCAGAGGCTTTTTCCATTAAAAAAATCTTTCATTTACTCATTTTTATTTTCTCATTTTTGTATCTATCTCCAACTCTATGTGACTCCAATGTGTAAAGACATGCCTAAACTATGAACACTGAGCCCAAAGAGCTTAGAATCCAATTATAGGGAAAGAAAGATGGGAACCAACATTTATTCACACCCAAAATGGACCAGGGACTCTGCCAGAAATTAACATCTATTTTCTTGTATAATTACCCATCAAGATGGATTGTCAATACCAGGAAACTGAATCTCAAAGAAGGTAAACATGGCTCCTGAAAGCAGGTGGGAAGGAAGTAGCAGAGTTGAGATTTTACTGTATATTTGACCAACTCCATAACCTCTGGGTTCCAGGGCACCAGCCTGGGCCTGACAGTATCATCCTCTCCATACCACTATAACACGATGAGGTGCCTGCACAGCCTTCTTCCACTTGGAAGACACATGAGGGTTTCCAGGAGGCCCACAGAGGGAGGGCTTGGGAATGAGCATAGACATAGAGACAGCCTGAGGCAGCCTTGATATTGTGAGCAGGAGAAAAGGGCCTTGGCACTGGGAACATGCGATTTTGACAGTAACTGTGGAAAGCTCACAAATAGGAGGTGCTCCCCTGGTGATTCAGCAGTAAAGAATCTACCTGCTACACCGGATACCCAGATTCACTCCTTTGGTTGGGAAGATCCCCTGAGAGGGAAATGGCAACTCACTCCAGTATTCTTCCCTGGGAAATCCCATGGACAGAGGAACCTAGTGGGCTACAGTCCATGGGGTTGCAAAGAGTCAGACACATCTGAGCGACTAAACCACCACCAGTCCCACACAGATAGGGGGCTTTTGGTACACCTGATGAGGAGGAAGGAAGTGGGGGAAGGCAGGTAACCCATGATGCTGAATTCTGATCAACATCAGTCCAGCCACTGCATGCTTTTCTGTTCCCATTCCTCATGTCGTCTGTCCCACTCTCACGCTGTGTTAGGAGAATGTATAGGGACCTGCACTCAGACTCTCCTGGCTTCCAGCATCAGCTGCAGTTCTCATCCGACCAGAACTAGACCTCTCTGAGCTCCCATCGCTTCTCTGCCGAGAGGGCATCATAACAGTGCCCGAGGGAAACACCAGGCTCCTACAATAACCCAGAAATGTTCTTAGCGCAGGGATGCTGATGGGGTATTGGGCACTATCTGCACAAGGCCCATTCCAACAAGTCAAGGACTTGTTCACAGGCAGCCTGAACAGGGAGTCATGAAACAAGAGTTGTGGGGGAGTGGAGCCTTGAACTTGGATCATCCACTTCCTTCCAAGTGCATTTTCTTCCCACTGGCCACAATAATCTCCCTGAGGGGTAGAGCCCATCTAACAGGCTTTCTGGAAAAAGGCCATTCCTTGGAATTTTGAAAAAGTATGCGGATGATGGAAAGGAAGGCCCTGAGGTGTGTGCTAGACTGATCTAGCCAAACAGCCCCTTTGAAATGACTCTGTGCTGTCAACAGCCACGCCCACAGGGCTGGAAGAAATGGCCCTCCCCACTACTGGAAACACTGTGTCCCTCCCACCTCCCTGAGGACCCTGCTGTCAGACAGGAGCCCCTATCAGCACCGTGGCCCCTACTATCACGCCAAGGGAGGCTCGCACTCATGGGCTTGGGTCTTCTGGGGATTCAAACCATTCCCTAGATGTCCCCCAAACAGGGTTATTCACTCGGAAAAGCAGGAGCTTGTCAAGCTGCCACAGTCACAGGGAAGATCCCATCTCTCCCTGATGGAGATAAATGGGACTGGAGCCACAGGGCTGAGGAGCCGACGCTGGCTGGAGGGAGCGAGATGAGAAACGTGTCCGGCGGATATGATATTAGTTACACGTGTTAACCCTGCCTTGGGCGGGGAAGCCAGAGCCGAGAAGTAAAAGCAGGCCACCGAGATGGAAGGATAACAGAGCGGGTTCCCAACCCCCACCGGACCTGAAAGCTTGAAGATAAAAGGCAAGACAGGCACGGCATCCATGGTCTGTCCCACCTCCACCAGGGCCTCTGCTCACTCCCCTCCCCAGCCAGGCTGCACTGCACCGGACACGGCCCTATTCCCATCAGGGAGACGGCTGCGAGAGGGCCCAGAGTGCTGAGGGTGCTCAGAAGAGAGTGGGGAGAAAGCAGCTCGCCCTCTGTCCTTATGCGAGACTGAGTTGTCATGTGGCAGCTTAACTCCACAGGGAAGGGCCTGAAGACACTTCACTGAGCCAACTGGGCACCCGAGAGCGGGCAAACTGCCCATGGAAGGACAACTCGGGGAGCAGTTCAGCTGGTTCAGTGGCCTGTGGGGAAAGCAGCAAAGTATCCTGTATTTCTCGCGGCTGGACGGGGACTGACTGGTGGACCCACTAGGCTCCACTCAGCACCTGCTGGACGGGCGGGAGGGCTCTCCTCACACACATTTCAGGAGGCTTCTGGGCTGAACACCATACGATCATGGGAAAGAGACCCCGAAGCTAGGGGGCGAGTAGGACGATGGCATCCTGGGGTGGTCTCTTAGTACATGGTACCCATGTGCCTGGGCTCACCTGGCTTAGAGTTAATTCTCCTTCTAGGAGAAGGTGTGCTCCCCCCACCTCCAAACATGGATTTGGGGCTCAGCTCTCTCTGCTCCTCTAATACCTCCTGAAAGCAATGCCTCTGGCTATCACTGTAATAGAGGTGCCTATTTAGAGTTATTTCCACCCTGAAAGACGCTGTTGTGATGGAAGACACAGAGGCTCGGCTTCCTACCCGCATTCACTCTCACACAGCCTGGAAAAGCTCACTTGAAGCAGGTGGGCTGTGAAGGGGGCGTGGCAGGGGAGGAGGGGACGGAACCATTCTCACCGCTCCGGGTCACAGTCCCCAGATTCAGGCTGCCCCACCAGCCCGGGGCTCCTGGAAGCCGTGTTCTGAGGCACACAGAAGGCTCCCTCCCTCTGCTGGGGGAAGAGCTGACACCAGGCGCAGTCTCTCCTGCTTCAGCACAGACCCAAGAACCTTCAGAGGCTGACCTGCGCTCACTTGCTCCTCTCACTGCCCCTTCCTGGCTCTTCTGGTCCACCCGGGTCTCCCCAGGCCCGCAGCTAGCACCTTTGTGCCCTCGCATCTCCATCCCTGTGCACAGACGCAGCCCAGAGGGTCTCCCGCCAGCTCCTGCTGGCTGGTCATCCCAGCTCATGTGGCCATTCTCCCATCATGTCATTGATTTTCCCACAGTTATTCAGGGCCCACTTCAATGTGTAAATAGCAGTGCTTCATAAATGCCAATAATATGGCTATCACATTTCATGTCAGTCATTTAAAGGTCTGTTTCCACACACACACACACACACACACACACACACACACACACACACACACACCCTATGCCACCAGCTATCATATGAACATCAGCTCAATTCAGCCAGTGAAGAAGATATTAACATCCCCACCTTCCAAAAGAGAAGCCAAGGCCCAGCTGTTCTTGTGCACAGTCAAACGGGGGTGGAGCTGGGCGTGCAGTCCTGTCCCTGTCTCCAATGCCATGCTCTTCATTAATCCGTTGCTATCATCACCCTCTCCCCTTGGTTTTAGACTGAGGACACCTAGAGAGCAGACACTAGCAGCTCACCTAGCAGGAAGTAAGTGACTCTGGACTCAGATGTGGTTCCCAACACCAGTCCCAACAGCAGCGAGGAGTGGGATCTTGGGGAAGTTCCTTCACCTCAAACTAAACTGGGATCTGCCATGTGTAAAACGACGTTTAAAGAAAAACTTGGGAAAATGAGTCATTCAGTTGTATCCGATTCTTGGTGAGCCCATGGAGTGTAACCTTCCAGGCTCCTCTGTCCATGGGATTCTCCAGGCAAGAATACTGGAGTGGGTTGCCATTTCCTTCTCCAAGGGAATTTCCTGACCCAGAGATCGAACCCATATCTCCTGCATCTCCTGCATTGCGGACAGGTTCTTCATCATCTGAGCTACAGGGAAGTCCCAGAATATAGGTAATGATAGTTAAATATTGTGAAATAAACAGACACGCAATATGAACTCACGGCTTCTGCCTTCCCTTTGCTTCCTCAGCCCTTAGCATAACATTAGGCAGTGAGTGACGACTGAATTGCGTGGAATGAATATGTTTTGTTAAAGTGGATGAGACCTCCTGGAAGGAGAAAATGGCTGATAGGGAGCCCTGTGAGTCTCAAATGTAGTCAATGGACTTGGGACTAAGTTACTGTGACTCCTACTCTTAGAATTTATCTTTTCCAAGTGTGTGGTTTGGGTGGAGATTCCCAGGATCTGATTTTTTTTCATCATGGCCATGCTTCTTCCTATACCCATCTGTCTGTCTCTCTCCCCCTCCCCCTGATTCCTCCATCACTCACGTGCACACACACACACACAGAGATGCACACACAGACACATACATGCACACTCAGCCCATGGGAGCCACTTGTGTGTGTTGGCTGGACACGTCCAGGTGTGGAGCCTGAGGGATCCGCTGGGGGCTGCCCAGCCTTACAGACTCTGAGTTGCACCCACACTCCCAGGAGCTCTTGTGACCAGAGCAGGTGTCACGTCCCCCAGGTCATGTGCACAAACATGCCCCGCCCCAAGGAAGACACCCCCCACCACCCCAGCATCAGAGACAAGGAAGTCTGTGCTCCTATTTGTAATGTTTAATTTCTGCAGAAATCGAGCCTTGCGCTGGCCTGGGCCCACACCATTCACACACAGGAGCGAACCATGCCAGACACCAGCTTAGAGCTGTGACCCCCTACAAGGGTCCACCCTCCACACCTCACGTTTCAAGACACAGGGGTCAATGCCAGCCCCGGAGGACGCACTGAGGCCACACCTACCATCTCAAATATCAGGAAACATACTTTCTGATTCAGGAGGAAGGGTCTCCTGGTACCCAGAGATAGGGCGTGTGAATTCTTCCTTCCTACAGTCCCACTTCTCTGCCTTACACCCCCCCAACACACACACACACACACACACACACACACACAGATAAGGCGTGTGAATTCCTCCTTCCTGCAACCCCATTCCCCTGCCTCAATCTGCCCCCCCACACACACAAACACACCACACACACAGAGAGATAAGGCATGTGAATTCCTGCAACCCCACTCCCTGCCTCACCCCACACGCATACTACACACCACACACACACACACACACACACACACACACACACACACACACCCCATCAGCTCTTCAGGGGTGGCTGAGGATGGAGATGACTCTTTCAGCTCATGGACTTCATGCTGTAAACAAAAAGGAAAGGTAGCCCCACCATCAGCATCCACTGCTGCGAAGGTGGCATCCTTTCAGCAGCTGACATTAAAAAAAAAAAAGACAATTAAAAATCAGACACTTTTGCTCATTCAGTTTACCTTTGCCAAAAGCTGCAGAAACACAGTCAGGGCTTTTTGGGTAAACTGGTACTTTTGAGGGAAGGTGGCAGAGTTAAGAGTGGTTCAAATTTAGCATCTAGCAAGGGCTAGATGAAGGCACAGCTCCCATCTGTTTCTGCAAGATGAGCTTTGCAAAACCCAAGGACTAGTTATTCTCTGTTCCTTCAACTTGTGAGCACTGGCCTTCCTCCACCACCTCACAGACACCCACAGAGAGCCTGCCGGTCCCCTCTGGGGGCGGCCTCTTCTTCCTGACTTAGCACCCCATTAGCCACTTCTCCGCAGAGAGCAGTGAGCATCTGAGCACAGCGTGGGGTGTCTGGGTGTGAACCAGGCTTGTTTCCGGAGTCAGCATGCATCTCTGCAGCTCCCAAGACTGGTCTCTGTTGAGCTAGAGAGAGCAGAGGTGGCCCCTGCCCTCCTGGACTGGGTGAGAATTAGTGCCAAGTCCTGGCCCGTCCTGGGAGGAAGGCGCTCCTCAGGGCTGCTCACTGATGTCTGTGACGCTACTGCAAGTGGGGACTCAACGCTCAGCAGCCTCACACTACAGCCCGTGAGTTCTCATCAGCCCACTTACAAGTGAAAGCTGGGGAGGGGGCAGGGAGGGAAGAGAGAGAGAATTAGGGTGTTTGGGGGAGGGTGGCAGGGGAGCAGGGTAGGGGGTCAGGAGCAACCACTAGGGCCACAGGGATCCTGGCCCCCAGTGTAGACACACCTACAGCCCTGATTCCTCACTTTGGTCTTCCCAGGCTGGCGACAGAGAAATGGAAAAAGCCCTGGACCTTCCTTACCAGCTCGAGCACCCTGAGGCCGCCCACACAGAGCGGAACATGCAGTCTCCCTGCAGCAGCACCACCCAGGCTCCTGCTGGGCTTCTCTCCTTTACTTGCTTGTTCCATTGACCATCTCATTCCCATCAGAAGAGATGGCTTTCTCCCAAACGTGCCCAAGGCCCTGCATCCAGAAGCCAGATCTGTGCCCAGGCAGCAGGACTCAGATGGGTCCTAGGGCCGTAAGACCAGAGGGGCTTTAGCAGAGGTTTTCTCCTCTGGGCTTCAAGCTCTGAGTCTCAGCTCTGGAGGCGAAAAGTGAGAGGGCCAGGAGTGGAGCCCGTTCCTGTGTGCTATGGACACCTCGTTTTAGGGTTGGTGTTAAGGCCATACTCAGGCTGCTGATAACCTAAAGAGTTAATAAAGATTAATAAAGAATGAGCACTAATAAAAATAGGCATTAATTTTAAAGGAACAAAAAGCCAAGCAAAGCAATGGGCCAACTGAGATCACCCAATGAACCATCAGCCCCCTGGTTATCTCCAAAGGGCCCTTACTTAATTACAAGACAGCAGGGTCAGATAGTGTCTGTAATCTTCGGAAATCCAGAACTCTTGACATTCATTAAGAGAACTCAGTGTGCAGTTACAGGACCAGTGATGGGGTGCCCAGTCTGGATAAGAACCAAGCTTTTAGGACATTGCTGTAGCCATCCAGTGTGCTAATCAGCTTGGCAGAGCAGAGAATTGAAATCAAATAGTCAAGATCTTGTCCTAGATATCTGATTCCTCACTTGACTTCTCTCCATCAGATAAACATAGCTATACAATTAAATGAATTTAAAACTCTGGAAGAATCCCTTTTCGATTTTGAAAGGAGAGTGATGCTAAAAATCAAAGGCATTCTTAATCATGGGCAGAGTGCCAGGAAAGCCCATCTAGAAGCATTCAGAACAATCGCATCTGGTGCAACCAAGTCTCAAGTGACTGAAAGGACAAAATAAACTCCAAGGGCACCAGTCTGCCCTCTTGTTTCCAAGAAAAGGGAAACGTACGGGTCCCGGCTTAGCTTGTAACAAAAGTAATACTTTGTTGTGCAATAATTTAAGTGGATTTTCATGTTAGCAGAAAAATGTCTTGTCCTTACAGGAAAAAAAAAAAAAAAACCCCACTTCAGAGGAAATGCAAATGAGAAATTTTTACTAAATAGGTAATGCCAAGCCAGAAATGTTACTCTTAGCAGATAGGATTACAGTGGTGCTCACATGCATCAATGTGGAGAAGCTCCCCAAAAGGGATTCCCAAAAGGAGGAAGAGGCCAAACCGTCAGCGTTACTGAGACACGCCACAGAAGAGGAGGCTCTTTAGCTGGATAAAAGCGGGAGAAGTAAATAATTGAATTGGAGCACAGGGCCAGTTGGCATATCCACACTTTTCTAACCACACACACCATATTTCATCATGACATAAGATATTGTCGAAAAGTATAGGGAGTCATGAGCTTTAATGGAGCAATACATCATCCCTAACGTCATGTCATGCACTCCAAAGTCCATGGGCTTGGAAAGAATCCCCATTTCAACACCATTCCATACACACACAGCTATAGACTTCTTCAACTTTTTTCCACAGTAACCAGAATAAGGAAAGGTCAGGAAGGCAAGCACTAACAGACACCGGACCACCCAGTAGTAGGAACGAGAATTCAGTGGAGTCAGAGGACAGAAGGTAAGCACTGGCTCCTTGTTCACCAGCAAGTGATTTTAGGCAGGTGACAGTTGCAGAGCAAACTAAAGGATGCTGGCTTTAGGACTTCAGGGTAGAGTTTAAATCCACTACCACCTATTCCCTCATCTGCGTCTTTGTTCAAGTTTTTTTGTTTGTTTGTTTTTGTTTTTACATCAAGGGCATTTTTATTTATTTTTTGGGGGATTTCATTTAAAAGTTGTTTAAATATACATTTATTGTCTAGTTTGGCTCAGTTTCTTCATGTGGAAAATGGGCAAGGAGGAAAGAAAACCACCCCCTGCCTCTTTCCTCTGAGACTGCTGTGATGACCAAATGAGCAGACACACTGAAAGTTCTCGGTGTATCTTTAGGCGTAGTCCATGGCACCCCACTCCAGTACTCTTGCCTGGAAAATCCCATGGATGGAGGAGCCTGGTTGGCTGCAGTCCATGGGGTCACTAAGAGTCGGACACGACTGAACAACTTCACTTTGACTTTTCACTTTCATGCACTGGAGAAGGAAATAGCAACCCACTCCAGTGTTCTTGCCTGGAGAATCCCAGGGATAGGGGAGCCTGGTGGGCTGTCATCTATGGGGTCGCACAGAGTTGGACACGACTGACGCGACTTAGCAGCAGCAGGAGCCTTTGTTGTTAATTTATTGGACTTCTATGGACCTGCCCCTGCTCCTTTATTAAGTAGGGATTAAGAGTAACAGGAAAATTTGGCCTTCGAATGTGGAATGAAACAGGGCAAAGACTAATAGAGTTTTGCCAAGAAAATGCACTGATCATAACAAACACCCTCTTCCAACAACACAAGAGAAGACTCTACACATGGACATCACCAGATAGTCAACACTGAAATCAGATTGATTATATTCTTTGCAGCCAAAGATGGAGAAGCTCTATACAGTCAGCAAAAACAAGACCAGGAGCTGACTGTGGCTCAGATCATGAACTCCTTATTACCAAATTCAGACTTAAATTGAAGAAAGTAGGGAAAATTGCTAGATCATTCAGGTATGACCTAAATCAAATCCCTTATGATTATGCAGTGGAAGTGAGAAATAGATTTAAGGGCCTAGATCTGATAGATAGAGTGCCTGATGAACTACGGAATGAGGTTTATAACATTGTACAGGAGACAGGGATCAAGACCATCCTCATGGAAAAGAAATGCAGAAAAGCAAAATGGCTGTTTGAGGAGACCTTACAAATAGCTGTGAAAAGAAGAGAGGCAAAAATCAAAAGAGAAAAGGAAAGATATAAACATCTGAATGCAGAGTTCCAGAGAATAGCAAGAAGAGATAAGAAAGCCTTCTTCAGCAATCAATGCAAAGAAACAGAGGAAAAGAACAGAATGGAAAAGACTAGAGATCTCTTCAAGAAAATTAGAGATACCAAGGGAACATTTCATGCAAAGATGGGCTCAATAAAGGACAGAAATGATATGGGCCTAACAGAAGCAGAAGATATTAAGAAGAGGTGGCAAGAATACATGGAAGAACTGTACAAAAAGATCATCACAACCCAGATAATCACGATGGTGTGATCACTCATCTAGAGCCAGACATCTTGGAATGTGTAGTCAAGTGGGCCTTAGAAAGCATCACTATGAACAAAGCTAGTGGAAGTGATGGAATTCCAAGTGAGCTGTTTCAAATCCTGAAAGATGATGCTGTGAAAGTGCTTGCACTCAATACACCAGCAAATTTGGAAAACTCAGCAGTGGCCACAGGACTGGAAAAGGTCCGTTTTCATTCCAATCCCAAAGAAAGGCAATGCCAAAGAATGCCCAAAGTGAAGTGAAAGTGAACTCGCTCAGTTGTGTCCGACTCTTTGCGACCCCATGAACTTCAGCTCACTAGGCTCCTTTGTCCATTGGATTCTCCAGGCAAGAATACTGGAATGGGTTGCCATTTCCTTCTCCAGGGGATCTTCCAGACCCAGGAATTGAACCCAGGTCTCCCGCATTACGGGCAGATGCAGGCAGACGCTTTAACCTCTGAGCCACCAGGAAGCCCCTAACTACTGCACAATGCACTCATCTGACATGCTAGTAAAGTAATGCTCAAAATTCTCCAAGCCAGGCTTCAGCAATACATGAACCGTGAACTCCCTGATGTTCAAGCCGGTTTTAAAAAAGGCAGAGGAACCAGAGATCAAATTGCCAACATCTGCTGGATCATGGAAAAAGCAAGAGAGTTCCAGAAAAACATCTATTTCTGCTTTATTGACTATGCCAAAGCCTTTGACTGTGTGTATCACAATAAACTGTGGAAAATTCTGAAAGAGATGGGAATACCAGACCACCTGACTTGCCTCTTGAGAAACCTGTATGCAGGTCAGGAAGCAACAGTTAGAACTGGACATGGAACAACAGACTGGTTCCAAATAGGAAAAGGAGTACGTCAAGGCTGTATATTGTCACCCTGCTTGTTTAACTTACATGTAGAGTACATCATGAGAAACGCTGGGCTGGAGGAAACACAAGCTGGAATCAAGATTGCCGGGAGAAATATCAATGACCTCAGATATGCAGATGACACCACCCTTATGGCAGAAAATGAAGAGGAGCTAAAAAGCCTCGTGATGAAAGTGAAAGAGGAGAGTGAAAAAGTTGGCTTAAAGCTCAACATTCAGAAAATGAAGATCATGGCATTTGGCCACATCACTTCATAGGAAATAGATTGGGAAACACTGGAAACAGTGTCAGGCTTTATTTTGGGGGCTCCAAGATCACTGCAAATTGTGACTGCAGCCATGAAATTAAAAGACACTTACACCTGGGAAGAAAAGTTACGACCAACCTAGATAGCATATTCAAAAGCAGAGACATCACTTTGCCGACTAAAGTTCATCTAGTCAAGGCTATGGTTTTTCCAGGGGTCATGTATGGATGTGAGAGTTGGACTGTGAAGAAGGCTGAGCGCCGAAGAATTGATGCTTTTGAACTGTGGTGTTGGAGAAGACTCTTGAGAGTCCCTTGGACTGCAAGAAGATCCAACCAGTCCATTCTAAAGGAGATCAGCCCTGGGATTTCTTTGGAAGGAATGATGCTAAAGTTGAAACTCCAATACTTTGGCCACTTCATGAGAAGAGCTGACTCACTGGAAAAGACTGATGCTGGGAGGGATTGGGGGCAGGAGGAGGGGACGACAGAGGATGAGATGGCTGGATGGCATCACGGACTCGATGGACGTGAGTCTGAGTGAACTCCGGGAGTTGGTGATGGACAGGGAGGCCTGGTGTGCTGCGATTCATGGGATCGCAAAGAGTCGGACATGACTGAGAGACTGAACTGAACTGAAATTAAAATCCCTCTCCTCCTCTCAGAGGGGCACCTAAGCAAGTGAATGGACATGCATGTGTTTGGGAAACAAGGAAACACTTCACAGATGATTGTCATTACGTTTGGTTATCCTTGAACTCCCCAGTATCATCCAGCATGATGAGCATCTTCTCAAAGTGCAATGCCCTTCATTCCTCATTTTGGTGGCCTTGTACCAAACAGCCCGCCTTGCAGATCATCAATCCCATAAATATTGCCATTCTTAATGTCCCATCCTTCCTCTTCCAATTTAAATAATTGTTTGCATAGATCTGCATAAGTTACACATCAATTGTTGCTTTACTTAGGCATTTGGACTGAAAATAATCAGGCTATTATTAACACTCATTCCTTTTTTTTTCTTCCTCTATACAAAAAAATAAGTTCTTCTTTTTCAGGGAAGAGTATATAGTTCGTAATGAACATTGAAAAGAACAATCATGTAATGTAGTTATGGTTATTTCCTATTCCACAAACTCCCATACTCCAAAAACAGCCTCTTCTTCCTATGATCATTTGGTTGTTTGAACCAACCTAAACTTCCTTTCTAAAACGAGAAGAATATTAATGTGGAGAGGAGAGAAAGTTGTAAAACTGTTTTGCTTAAAATGAAAACAAAGTAAATAGTATACACACAAACATCAAAATTAGGTGAAATGCAACAAATGCTATTGATATTTTGGATAATATGTATATAAATGTTAATACCCTGCCTTTTTTCTTCTGTTGTGGTCATATTTCTATCAAATACAAACCCATAATCATTTTTAAAAGGCTTCAGTTTTTAAAGTTTTCTATCATATGCATGTATCATAATACATTTAACCACTTATAAAAAAAAACTGTGCAGGTTGTTTAAAAGTTTAAACATATGCCTACTGTATGATTCAGCCATTTTACTCCTAGGTATTCATCCAAGAGAAATAAAAGCATATTCTATAAAAAAAAAAAAGGCTTGCACACAGATGTTCACAGCATCTTTAATTTAAAATCCAAAACTGTAAGCAACCCCACAGCCCGTCAGCAGGTGGATGGGGAGATAAACGGTGTATATCCACACAGTGAAATTCAAAGGAACAGAGACAATAGCATGAATGAATCTCAAAACAATTATCCTCAATAATAGCAGAAAAGCTAAAAGAGTACATACTGCATGATTCCATTCATACAAAACTCTAGAAAGTGCAATCTAATTTATTAGAAATTAGGTTAGTGGTTTTCTGAGGCTGGGGTATGGGGAGGGACCACCCCAGGGCAGGAGAAAACATTTGGGGGAACAGCTGTGTTCACACATTGACTGTGGAGATCATGTGTGCACATCTCAAAACTTAATCAAACTGTTCAGTTGAATATGCATTGCTGTTTTTTGTTCAGTTGCTAAGTCATGTCCAATTCTTTGCCACCCCATGAACCACAGCACGCCAGGCTTCCCTGTCCTTCACTATCTCCCAGAGTTTGCTCAAACTCATGTCCATTGAGTCAGTGATGCCATCCAACCATCTCATCCTCTGTCATCCCCTTCTCCACCTGCCCTCAATCTTTCCCAGCATCAGGGTCTTTTCCAGTGAGTCACCTCTTCACATCAGGGGCCCAATTATTGGAGCTTCAGCTTCAGCATCAGTTCTTCCAATATTCTGGGTTGATTTCCTTTAGGATTGACTGGTTTGATCTTGCTGTCTAATAGTTTACAGTGGGTCAATTATATGTCAATAAAGCTGTTTAAAAGGCAAGGGGGATGCTGTGTGGAACATTCCATGCCCTTGCATCTCTGTGAACTGGTGGAAAGCCTAACTTAGAATCCTTTTGCTTGAGCAATAACTGGTAAAGTAACTTCCTAGCAGAACCCCTGCTACCAATCCAACCTTCCTACAGACTCCTCCTGTAGCACAGTTCTGATCAAAATCTGTCCTGTGCCCATCACTTCCCAGTGTATTAGTATCTTATGAGCTTTGCACATAAACTCCTCATCTTGGCAGCCAGGAGCCACCTCTCTGCCCCCAACTCCCTTTCTAAGCTCTCAGTCTCCTGAATCCTGTGTGTCACATGCAAGCTGAGTCGCCAGCTGGGAATGGCCCTGAAGCACATCCCTCCAAGCACAAGACTCAACTTCCCTCTCTGTGAAATGGGACAATAATTATAATCAAACTTAAAAGCTGTTACAAAAATCAAGTGTTTCTAGAGAAAACTGTACACGCTCAGCTCCACCACATCACCCTCTCTGGCACCAGTGTCCACCCATCCTTGATCTCTCCAATGGCCGATCCCTGCCTGGTCCTTACACCCCAACTCTGCCCATCATTCATGACTCAACCCTTCACAGAGCCTTCCTCTGAATTATCATCACTGTGTAGTGAACAGACATTTAACAATGAGCTTCTCAGGTGCCCCAGTCATCTGCTCGTCCCATAGGCACACACTTTCCTCCCCAACACAGGTGGGTGAGCTGCACAAGGGCAGGGCCACCTGGCTGGTCCACGCCTTCTCCACCCTGCCTTATGGACAATGGGCCACAAGTTCTCACTCAGGGTGGAGGGAGATGAAACCTGGGTGCCTTGACCTTGGGCATGAATCACCCTGACTTAGGCTTCATTTCTCAGCTTCCAGGAAGAAAATAACTCAGGAGTTGTATTCAGGGACGATCTGAGAACTGAACTTACAAATGTGATGTGCATGGGATGGACCATCTCTGGGACCCCCGCCCGGACGTGACCACCCTGTGCCGCCTGACTGATGGGACAGAACCTGGGTCCCCCCAGGACCCCTGTAACCCCCACCTCATCTTCCCTGAGTTGCTGCCACGGCTTGACCTCCACCAGATTCACGTCGTCTCTGGAGCCTCTCCTGCCTGCTTCCCGTGTACAGAGCTGTCAGTCTTGAGGACAGACGACACCACCTCGGTGCTCCCCCAGCCAGGCCCAGGCACCCAGTGGTCACAAGACGAGGCTTCGGGAACCTCGAGACAAAATTCTCAGCTCCTCATTGCCCTTTGTTTCCAGAGCTTTCCAAGTTTTAAAAGAGAAGAGTTGGAGCTGGGGAGGGAAAAGAGGATTGCCAGGTCTGCTGAGAACTCATCAGGCAGAGAGAGTGTGTGAAGCAGGTGAGAAGGGGCAGAACAGGCTGGACTGACTTCGCGTTACTCAAGAGCAGGAGGGTAGGAGCTGGGTCAGGCCATGGGCAAAGGGGTCAGCTTCAGTAAAAGACCACATTTACACAAGAATTAAAAATCACAAGAGTTGTCATAGTGTGTCTTTTGTAATAAAAAAGTACATATATATTTTTGGCAACTAAAAATTATAAATGAATTACAAATTAAAAATTACCCCCAAATTACCAAGAAGATTGTACAACTGTCTGTAGTTAACAATGCAAATACCTTTATATATGATTGATGAGAACAGAAAAAGGACCAGAAGGATATTTACCAACACCTGATCAGTGACAACTGCTTGCGGTTATAAGCTCTGTAGTCTTTTTGTTTACCTGCGTTTTCTAAATTTTCTACATTCAGTATGAACTATCTGATAAAGACAGGAATTGAGAAGAGCTATACGTGTAAGTCAGTCCAAGACATCCAGTGTCACAAAGAAGCTAATGCAACACAGCTAACTAGTATAAAATAATAACAATAATATGCTGGTATGTTAAACTTTGAACATTTTATCTTGAAAGAGCATGTAAAATACTTCAGTCTAACCTCTCACCACTACAGGAATCCCCCTACAACATCCAGCTGGGTATTTTATGAGGATATAGGAGTGGGAGGAGGGAGAAAAAGAAGAGAGGAATGGTGAGGGGCTGGGGAGTGATCTCCCATGATGTGTCCACATCCACGTCGGTGGGAAATGGGAGCATGGACCAAAGTAGGCCCCTTGGTTCAGGAGGGAAGACATGCCGCGTCCAGCAAGTAGGAAACCAGTCAGGCCCAGGTGCTATCTGAGGAGTGAGGGCAGCGAATGCAGGGGTGGAGGCCAGGGGGGACACAGGGTCTGTCCTTGCCACTGGGGTCCCCAAGAGAGCCCTTGGCTGTGTTGGACTACGAGTTCATGGTTTCCCGCAGCTTCCCCATATGCTTCCCCGCAGCTCTGAGGCTGCAACGTGAGAACCCCATTTGCAGACGCTCTGTCTGCCTCCATCTCAGCCCTGTCACCTGAGGAGTCCAGAGTGACAGTAAAGGGCAAAGTGTGGGGAGGATGTGCCCCTCTGTTCTCCTGCGCCTGCCTGGGGGACCCAGAGGAGGCAGCTGGCTCCCACATCTGGCTTCCCTCTGGACATCCATCCCAGAGCTGGTCTCGCTGGGCTCTCAGAGGTGTCTCCTTTCCAAAATCCAAGCACCAGCTCCCCAGGTCCCTGCCTGAGCTCCTCCGCCCTGACGATCGATCCCCTGGCCCCTCAGCCTCCATCTCTTGGGTGGTAGCAACCTGGAGAGTTATGTCTGGGCGCTCAGTGATTCTCCAGGTTCTTTAGTCCCTGAGCATCTGTGCAACTATCCCCATACTCAGTCCTCTCTGTTTGAAACACCTATTGGAGTTCTGTTTCCCAAGTAGACCTAGGTTAAGGGGGAGGGAGTGAGAGACGTGCTGAGCCCTGCTGCCTGGGTTTTCACTGGCAGTCGAGAGAGCATCACTTTCAGGACAGACCACTCACCCGGGCCTCCGGAGTGAACCTGCTCTCTGCTGAGCAGCCCCAGTTGTTAAGAAGCTTAATGTACCTCATGGAGCTGGAATCTGCCTCCCTGCATCCCTAGCCATTACTCTCCGCTCTGACACAAGAAGCCATCCGGCTTCCCCAATTTTTCTTCTTATGCTTCAGATGTTTGGAAGAAGCTGTATCTCCCTGAAGTCTTCTTTCCTAAATTAAATATCACCAGTCCTCCCAGCCATTTTTCTTCAGATGGGATTTTTATCTTTCCTTTCACTCTCCCGAGCCGTCTCCCTTGAGTCAAAGTTTATGGATATAATTCTCCTATCATGCACAACACAGAACAAAAAACTCCACATTCTGCATGGCCTTTAAGGAGGACAGTTAAATAATGATCTCCTTTACCTGACCATCACACTGATATTAAAGTTAATATTTTTACTTCTATACTGGTGGTGAAAGTGAAGAAAGTGTTAGTCATTCAGTCGTGTCTGACTCTGCGACTCCATGGACTGTAGCCTGCCAGGCTCCTCTGTTCATGGAATTCTCCAGGTAAGAATACTGTGGTGGGTAGCCATTTCCTTCTCCAGGGGATCTTGCCAGGGTAATTCCTACTTTTTGTCATATTATGTTCCCAATACTCTTGGACTCTTCTCTTCTCTACAGGCAGTCAAGTCAGATCCCACACCCCTGCAAAATTTTACAGTAATTTTAAATGTCCAATTTTAAATTGGAAGAAGGTAGTCAAAGGTACCAACTTCCAGGAAATTAGTAAATTTTACTACCCTTCCTTACTTCCACTTACTTGCATGTGCAATTGTTTTGATCGATGATCCTTAGCAGCTGCCATCGTTATGATCCTGACTCGCTTGCTTCATATGCTGACTATCTAGACTTTTGCTTAATGCAAACTGCAGGTTTGATAATCATGGCTTTTAGCCATTTAAGTCTTTGAAAAAGGCGGAACCAAAAACAGAGGCTATATCCAAACTCTGAATGATACTTTTTCAGACCTGCCATCCAAACAGGTTGCTCATGGGCACTTTAGAGCCCAATGTGCCTTCTAATCAGTCAGCACACTAACTCTCTGTCCCAGTCACCCCCAGACCCCCTCCCCGGCTCCAGCTATCACCCCCTCGCATGTCAAGGGGCTACACTTCAACATTCCCGCATCACCCCTCGGAGTTTCCATCTCCTGACTTCATCCTCTGAGCCAAGCTCCCCAGAGAGCTCCCTCTGTGGTTAGAAGAAACTGGTTTCTTCAACAGATCCACCGTTTTTCTCCTTCTCAGGAAATTCTGTGATCTATATGCAGCGTCCCGATCTTTCCCAGCTGTCATCACAGCAAACTTTTCTGTCAACTCTTCAAAATATATTTTCTTCAAGTCTAGAGCATGTGTCTGTCTAGGATCTACTTCTTTTGCCTTATAAGGTGTTTCCAGTTCTTAATCTTCTTTAATTTCCAGCACTTCTTGGGCAGGTTATGTGCCGTTTCTCTAAAAACGACTTAGCTCAGCATTTCTCAAACTAGGTTCCATGAAACATTAAACAGTAAAGCATAAAAGCTGCGTTCTGTAGCAGATGATTTTGGTAGATCCTGCACATTATAGCTGACTTCTGGTGATTCACAGGGTACATTAATATATTAAAGGCTCAGAAATGTCCTACAGTAAAGAAACCAGCTCCAGTGTATTTAACCCCAAATCTCCCCAACTTAATTACCATAGGACTCTTCCTGGAATATGTATTAACAGTTCGGAAACCTTGCTCTCTGAGAACCTTCAAACATGTTAGGATACAGCTCACAGTTTGAGAGATAATAGTTTAAAGGACAATTTTGTCTCTGTATCTGAGTTTGTTCAACATTTACTGATTCTGTGCTAATTTACAAAAGTCTGTGCCCTGATTTTACTTAAAATCTGGTGGTGAAAGATAGAAATGCAAACAACTGGCCAGAATATAAGTAGAATATCAGCTGATGTTCAATGGGATAATCAAAGAGGATACAGTGAATTTACATGAGGTGCACTGGGGAGGATTTAATGGGGCAATACTTCTGTTAGACCCAAAAACATAAAGAAAACATCAAAGGGCCTCAGTGTGAGGTTTGCAAGGTCATCTACACAATTTTTGGAAGCGATATTGAGGCAAATAACTCCTTCAGTAAATCACATATCAATACATGATGGGTTTTTAAACTTTTCCTAATTAACATTCATCCAATATGCCCTCTGTCTAATTTCCTCATGAAATATATTCCAGTTGTAAGATGTTTAAAATAAAAAAAAAAAATGAAGACTTCTGGAAGATTATTTTACTATTGCCTGAGACTGTTTTCTTTCTTGATAACTATATTCTGTGTCATTTTAAGGTACTATAGGTAGAATTTTTTAGTTGATACTTTAGCTAAACCATACCTTTCCTATTGAGTTCAGCCTTTTTTTTTTTTTTTTAGTTGAAGGATAACTGCTTTACAATGTTCTGTTGGTTTCTGCCATACAACAGTAAGAATCAGCTATATCCCCTCCCTCTTGAACCTCCCTGCCACTCTTCACCCCATTCTATCCCTCTAGACTGTCACAGAGCACAGAGCAGTGTTACGTAGCAATGTCACACCAGCTATCAGTTTTACACATGGTATTCTATGTGTTTCAATGCTCAGTAGCTTCTATATATTATTTTCTTAAACCTCAACTGTGACTTGATGTGTGCTTAGTCACTTCATGATGTCTGACTCTCTGCGACCCCGTGGACTGTAGCCCACCAGGCTCCTCTGTCCATGAGATTCTCCAGGCAAGAATACTAGAGTGGGTTGCCGTGCCCCTCCTCCAGGGGATCTTCCTGACCCCATGGACCAAACCAGTATCTCCTGCATTGCAAGCAGATTTTTTACTGCTAAGCCACACACTGGGAAAGGCCCAACTTGATATGCATCCATATTAAATTCAATATTGAAGCACTCCATTTTGACTCTGGTTTTGTCACCTAACACAGTCTATCTCCCTGCAGCTTCCAGTCCTTCCTGACCTCACAGGCTTACTTTCTCTGTCTCTACCTACATCTTCAGGTGAGTCAGTCCTGAAAAGAGTTTCTAGGCCAGGGCTGAGTCTGGACATCTGAGGCTTGCAGACTCACAGGAGAACGGCAGCATGATCAAGACGTGGAGGAGCGCTGCAGTGACCCCTCAGCCCAGAGCGGGGAGGGACATGGGTGAAATACCAGCAAGCCCCACTGGGGAGTCGTGGGTGATGTTGGAAGCTCAGAGCAGAGAGTGATCTGGAGTAGGTGGGAGAGGCTCATCCGAAAGGAGGCAGGGCTGGAAGAAGGTGCCACAACCTGGGGGGAGGGTGGGAGTGGCAGAGATGAGAGAAACACCAGAGAGGACTGGTGGGGGTGGGGAGGGGGAGCAAGGGGCAAACTGGAACCCGAGCCTGTGTCTCTGCACAGGCCAGCAGGTGAGCCTGCGCCATAACCTACACAGAGCAGGGCGGAAGGCCTCTTGGCACACAGCAAAGGAGGGACACTCCAAAATCCACAGGAGGCGTTGGGGGCAGGTCCCGCCGGAGGTGGGATCTCAGGAGACCAGGACATGGGGACACGCACACCTTGGGGAGACAGCGCTGGTGA
The DNA here is from genome assembly GCA_917880005.1 of Nanger dama. Taxonomy (NCBI): domain Eukaryota; kingdom Metazoa; phylum Chordata; class Mammalia; order Artiodactyla; family Bovidae; genus Nanger; species Nanger dama. Next base: position 5,211,834 of record CAKJTW010000076.1, read on the forward strand.
CTGACACTGTGCAGAGGGACATCTCCCCAATCCCCCGCCACCTCGAGATGGCACAGAGGAGGAGGAGAAGGGGAAGAAGCAAGAACTGCAGGGAATTTCTGAATTTAAGGGGAAGACCACAGGACATCTGTGCCAGCCCGGGGCAGAAGGCACAGTATCCCATCTGCTGAACTGAATGAGGGGCAGCTGATGCCAGCTTTGTGTGTCCAAACTCACGTCAGTGTTGGGACACACGGCTTTACGTGGACATGCTGGTCTTGAGTCTCATCACACTTCAGAGTGGCCCGGAGCCCCTCTCCAGAGTGGCCACCGCCCTCTCAGGAGGCGTGGTCCTTGTAGAGGAGAGGAGCCAGGCTGAGACGCGCCACCCCACAGGTTGCCTTTCCTCAGGTGCCTCCAGCAGCCACATGACTCTCGGAGGGAGGGAGGTGGGGCAGTTGCTTCTAACTGGCTCACTGTTCTGTTCTTCACACAGAGAAGCCCCCAACCCACGTTCGCAGGATGCTCATTAATCAAGCACTGGCTGCCATTAATGGCCAGCTGTGTGGCTGCAGCGCCTCTAATCGCCTCTGCATCAGTCAGGCGAAAGTTTGAACAAATGATTTTGGCAGGAGGAGCAGGGAGCCTCCGAGTCCTGAGCACATCTGGGGGCAGTCTCCCTGCAGTGAGTCTGTGATCTCACGTGTAAGTGACCCAAGGGCCCCGCGATGGCCTCCCCCACACACCTCACCCACCCTGATGGACTGGAGACAAGGCTCTCCTCCCAACCTCTGGATGGGGCTGGGTACCCCCACATCACTGCCAGGCAGCCAGCCAAGGAAGAAAGTGCTGATTCATTGCTTGTGGCAGCACCTAGGCTGGGCATTTCTATCAGCCCAGCACCCAGGCTGACTAACAAAACAGACACTCAGAATCACTCCTCAGTAAGTGTCTTTCAACCTATAATCCCGTTTGTTGCAGTCTTTAAGGGAGCATTGATTCAGTCTGGGCTTCGCCTCCCATCTGTCTTAACCCGATCAATGTCCTGTCCCCTTCCGCCCAGCCCGACACAGGAGGGACCCTTGAGGAAACAGGAGGGCCTCTCCTCACATTTACTTCATTGCATATGAGTTTTTAAAACCTCCTGGGGAGTCCCGAATCTGGGTAGTTGATCTGACCCTCAGCTGCTCAGCTGACCTTGAATTTGGAGCAGGGAACCCAAGTCACAGACCAAAACCACAGATACTTTGGAGACGTGAGTGCAACTCAGCCAGAAGGCAAGCTGTAACTGTCTTCTCTGCATCTTCCTGTCTTTCCCGCTTCCCCACCTGAGTTAATAACACCAGCATCCAGTCACCCAAGTGCTAGCCCTGAGCTCCCTCCCTCTGCCCCTCTGCCCTTCTGCTGCACCCTCTTCTCTGTGCTGTTCCATGAATCACACCTCTCCATTCCCTCCCCTGCCACCTGTCATCCCAGTTCAGACTCTGGACGCGCCCCATCCACACCTGGGCGAGAGCTCATCAAAGACGTCATCACTCTACATACTGTCTCCAGAACTGCCAGCCTCCCTGGCATGACTCGCCTGCTAAACCACGAATCCCATCTCCACACCATCCCTGACTCTCCTGGGCTGGGTGACACTGCAGGTGACACCTGTAACCGGCTGCTCTCCCAGCAGAGATGCCCTCTACCCAGGGTGTTCCGATGGAGGGTGTTCCGATGGAGGGTAGGGATCAGATCTTGGGTTGTTACCACCACCGTCTGCAGAATAACCCAGCTCAGCTGATGTGCAGTACATGTTTGCTCACGGAATTTACCACCAGCTCCTGGTCAAGAACACCTGGGTCAGTGAGCCCTTCTTTAGGGGTGTTTTGGGGAGCGTTTCTTTGGGATCCAGTATCAGACAATTACAGTGACTGGGGTTCTTAGAGGACAATCTGTAAACCTGAAGAGGGTCAGAATCACTTATTCATCACTGAGCCTTGAAAGCTCACAGGATCCGTCTGTCACTGAAGACTTCACTGTACCCAGACATCTCAGAGCACAGAGGACAGAGAGCCAATGTCTGCACCACTCAGGAACCTGGGCATGTGAGGTCTGCACCCAAGAGTGGAGGGGGCACAGGCAGGCTGTGAAATAAGCCTGTGGGCAGCCAGTGTAAGTACCCCTCTGCCCCAGCCTTGGCACTGAATTCACAAAAAAACATCCAATTTCTGGTGAGGCTTTGGATGGAATTTTTCTCCTGGCCCCAGAGATTAACACACCTGCCAAAGGCCATTCTGCTGACGAAGGTAAGAACTCACCTTGACCTCCCCGCAAACCATGCCTTCTAGCCCCTGAGCAACGATTCCTTCCTCTTGGTCCCCATTCCTCTAGCCAAAGGAGAGCAGGAATCCTGACGCTTGCCTGAGACTTCGGCCTTGGGTTTATAGTGTTAACATCTCTCTCAACAGTTGGCAAGAAAGATGGCAACAAAAGAAAGCACTGTCCCTTGGCCCAGCCAGACAAGAACTGAGGGGTGATTCCCTCTGCAGAGCCACCTCCTTCTGCTTCTCGGCACTGAGGATCCAGTGGGGATGCAGATGGTCATTCACCTCCCTTCCTATCCAAACCAGTTCTGGAAGTTTATCCCCCGAGGAAGGCCCCTGTGCCTGCGCAGCTCCAGGACGGCCCATAGCTGCAACTTCATCAGAGACCCGGCCTGGAGCAGACGGGTCTTCAGGAGACAATGCTTCTCTCCACCCACACTGGTCATCTCTCTCCCACCCCCTCTGTCTGGAGAAGCATGTCCCAGCTACCCCAGCGGGATGGCACGTCAAGGCCTAAACGAAACTCGGCCACCGAAGGGTCTGAAGACCCAGGTTTTGATGGAGGGAAGCGGGGCGCAAGACAGAGCCAAGTGCTGTCGGATGGGGAAGTGGACTGAGAGGCAGGCAGCCTCCGTGAAGGTCCTATAGTCTGCCTCCTGGGGCTCCCTCCTGTGTCACCCCTCCTATGCTGTGGGAGGACTCAGGACTCGGTAGTGGGGGAGACAGGGTGTGAGGGGTGTGGAGTGGGGACCTGGGCAAGAGGTACTGCGCTGCCCCCTCTCGCTCTGGACCACCTGCTCAGGGAGCCAGCGCCTTGCAGAGGCCCCAAGAGGAGGAGCCAAGCTTCTAACCAGCAGCCGGGGAGCGAGTGTGGCTGAGTTCAGGCCTGTGATGGCTAGCGTCTCAATGGTCAGGTCCCTCAAGGGCCTCTGAGCCAGAAACGCCCAGAGAAGCCCCTCAGAGCCCTGCCCCACAAAACCAATGAGATCGTAAGTGTTTGCTGTGCTGCTATAAGCTCAGGGGTACCTCGTTAGCATGTTCAGCTAACTGTGGTTTTCTTCAGCAAGGGGCAGAATCAATCTCCTCTCCCTTGATCACCCAGAAGCCCAGAGTCCAAGCTGTGAAGGAAACTCCAGCCCAATTTACCAGTCTGGGCTGCAGCCTCAGAATTAGGAAGTGGACAGAAAGGGGCCACCTGGGCTGCCTGCTAAGTGCCAACCACAGGCTGGGAACTTGCATCAGCTGGAGTGCTGTCTATCTTCCCAGCACACTCCACTCGACCAATAAGGAGGCTGAGATCGGGGACGTGACTGGCTTAGCCCATGTCATGGGCATGCACAGAGGCCACCAGAACCCTACCCCCGAGCTCCGACCAAAGCATCAGGCACAGATTTGGCCATGAAAAGTCATCCTCCTTCCTGTGAAATATCATCATCTCTGTCTTCTGTGCAACGCCCAGGCTTCTAAACGATGGAGAAAAGGCTGGAGCAGCAGCCACTTGGCTCCAGAAATTGGTTACGAAGCAGAAGTCCAGATGTTTTCTTTTTTTCTCTAAGCATCAAATCACGCAGCAGCTTGCAACACTCTGTGTGGCCCAGCTGAAGAAATTCTACGCGTTGCTTCAAGGACCTAACTCACAACTCATCTTAAACCATCACAAGAAAAGCCCCATTAGGGGAGAGGGAGGTGTGTGTTAACGAGCTGAAGTGTGAAGATGGGTATGAATAAGGAGCAGCGTGAACACAGCATGCCCAGCAAATGAAATAATTACCCAGCTTACCGTTGTTACAACGCAATAAATTTCACGCAATTCCTAAAGGCCAACCGGTTTTTTTCTTCCTTTTTTCTATCCACTTTTTACATTTTCAAAATTATACTTTAATTAGCATAACATTTAAATTAGCGAATGGAATCTTAATTAGTGGAAGAAATAGACTTTTGTTGGAGTGGTAACTAAAACAAATAAATCCACTTCCTCTTTCAACAGCCGCTTGCTTATGGTGCGTTTAATAGCCTAGCGTACCATAAACAATTTGAGAGAAAGATAAGTAATTAAATTAGAAGACATACCGGCCAGCTCCCAGCTCTGAGGAAGTGCTTCTTCTCTCTCTCTCTCAAAATGGCCCCCTCCCCTCTCCCCTCACCCTGGTGGGTCTCCAGGCTTTCAAAACAAATAGGGGTCTCTCTAGACTTTGTTGGGTGTTTCCTACAATGACAATTTCTTGATAAGTAGCAGGATAAAAACATTGCTTCCCATCCCCCTGCTCTGTTTTCCCTCTGAGATGTGCTGTTTTAATTAACTGAGCCAAGGAAGGAGCTCAAGGAATCAGATTGAAACAGTGGCTGGTGGACAGGCACCAAACTGTCCCCCATGGCTGAGGCCCTTCAAAGAATGACGGGATCCACCCCACATGGGGCCAGCACAGATCAGCAGCATCAGCTGCTAGAAAAAGGACAAGAACAAGGACAGAAGCAGCTGGACACCAGAGGGTCCCTTGGAGCTGATGAGAGTTTTAGAGACCACAGATGGTCCTGCCTGCTCACCACATCTTAGCTGAGAAAGCTGAGATTCAGGAAGATGGAGGACTTTTCCCAGGTTGGCAGGGAGGTGGTTTCCCCTTGGATCAGACATTCAGGCCTCAGCCTGCGCTCTGTGCTCTATCAGACGCTCATCCAGCACGTGGCTAGGGACCCCTGACCCACCCCATCACCCTCTGCACAGCCATGACTCAGAACCAGCCCAGCCCTGGGAACAGCTCCAGCTTGATTTCTGCGATCAGCATCTGGTCCCTTCACAAGGAGACCTGAAGATGCGGTCTCACATCCTGGGGCTCCTGTCTCCACCTCTCCAACAAGAGGACCAGACAAGACAGCCCCTTGGTGCATCACCCCACTACTCCCAGGAGAATTCACCCAACAAACGCACCAGATGTGTGAACTTGGGAAGTTAATCTAGCCCTCTAAGCCATCTGCTTAGTTTATTAATTCCTTCATTTGGGGTTTCTGTTTATTCAGTAAATACTTATTCAGTGCTTCCTGTATTCCAATCATTTCCCTAGAGAGAAACGCAGGGTGAACAAGATGCATAAAAGTCCCTGTCGGCATGGGCTTGCAGTCCTACAAAGAAGTTAGACTATGAGACAAACAACATGATATGATGTGGAAGGGAAAGTGCCATGAACAAAATAAAGAGGTTAATTCACAGAGTATGGTTGGGACAAACCTCCCTTGGGACCCAGCTCTCAAAAGGAAGGAAGACATCTATCTGATGGGCAGCGAGAACCCTTCCAGGAAGAGGGACTCTAAGGGCAGAGCTCCTGAGGCAGGAACAGCTCTGTGTGTCTGAGAGGAGCACAGGGGTTGTGGTCAGAGCAGGTGTAGGAGGCTGGGGAAAGGAAAGAGCAACTGGCACACAGGACTGGGCCGCTGTCCATGGTCCCGACTCTGGGTTGTCCGGAAACTCTGCCACAGTCGTACTTGCCTCATAAGGGAAACTCCTGACCTGCATGTCTTGGATGATGACTGGCACACAGCAAATGCTCTGTAAATTATAACTACAAGAATTACATTTATAACTAAGACCATGTGTTGTAACAATGACTAAAGTGAGATGGGTTTTCTCTGCACACAAGAGGCACACTGGGTGTAACAACTGCCTGTTGGGAAATCCCTCTATTTGTTTCATGTTGCCAATTTAACCCTCATCAGCAAACCTGGGAGGTGCCGAAGTCTGACTGCTGATCCCCTGACATCTGTAGCAATGACAAGACAGGTTACTTCTACAGAGATGCATATCGAGGAACCTGAATCCTCTGCTCCACCTTGAGTTCATTCCACTAAATTCTGGTACCCGCCACGTGTCTTTCTTGCTGTCAGGAATACATCCTTAGTTAAGTGATTGTATAATGATAGCTTTTACCCTTGATTAGGAGGCTAAATGTGACAATAAGCATGAGTGACTTTAGACACTTGAAAAATATTAAAAATTAAAAGTGTTTGAGACTTTATTATGTGCCAGACATCATCACAAGTGTTTAAATGTACTGGCTGGCACTCAGTCTCATGAAAAGCATGCGCAGCAGGGTTTGTTCACTCCCATGGCACAGGTGAGGAAGCTGAGGCCCACAGAGGGGAGGATCACTTAGCACAGAACAAGTGGTGGGGCAAGACCAGAACCCTGAGCTCCGACCCCACTGTGTGGCTCCCAACCATTCTGCCACGTGGCTGACAACTCCCAGTAAACACGGACGGTCCTTGCTTAGGTGAGCATTATGGTAACACAGCTGGCCGAGCAGGCCTCTTAGAGGGTGACCTCGAACAAGCACTCAGGTCAAAATTTCTACCCCAAAGGCAAAACCACCTCAAACACTCTTAACATGCAGATACACAAGGAAGAAGGAAGCAGCTTGACATCACTGCAACGATGAGGAACTCTTCCCAGAGCCAATGGTGTGCACTGAGAAGAGAGGCAGATGCTTAACTGTCTGAGCCACCAGAATAAAAGAGATGCCCCAAAATGGCCACTGTTGTCATCCTTACATGTTGTGACTTACTACCCTGAAGACCGATTTTGCTAACTGATCACGAGAACCAGGTCATACTCTCATTCCAGCTGCTGTCCAAGGGACTGTATATAAGACATCCTGGACACAGGGTCTAAGTGTCTATTGTCCAGGACCTTCCAGGGTGCCTGGCATGAGGTCAATAGGCGACATTTGTGACTGATGGACAGTGAGCAGGCACACCTCCTTCCTGTAGAAACCAAACCATGTCCACACACTTCATGCAAATGCCTGCTGAGAGAGTAGGGGATGGCTAAACTCATCGCAGGAACACTTCTACTTTTTAAAATTGGCATAACAAGATTCCTTGTCAATTTGCTCTTGAGGACAGGTGAAAGAAGACCCCAGTCTCCACATGAACCTGAGTGACTCAAGGCACCTCTTGGGCTGAACTGCTGCTGCTGCTGCTGCTGCTGCTAAGTCGCTTCAGTCGTGTCCAACTGCTGAACTGGAGAGTTTCTAATACTTTTTCCAGACTTGGAGTCTACAGCTCTAAGACTCATGACTGACAGCAGGAGGCACCACCGCAAGACAGTGGAGAAATAGGTCTCAGACTCTGGGATCAGGTCGACTGTAGCAGAAAAGTGCCTGGGTCCAGCCAGGAGAGAGGAGAGGGGAGTGTCAGGAAAACAGGTGGCCTTCACCGGGTCAACACAAGACTTCCTGCAAGAGGTGGAACCTTGGGCAGGTCTTGATTGAAGGGGAGGTTTCGCACCCAGAGCAAATTATATGAGGAGTCTTCCTGAAAGCCCAAAGCAGTTTGGAAAAGAACTAGGACCAAAATAAGGGTTCCAAACAAAAGAAGTGTCCCTTCTCTTCCCTCCTCCAATGTTCCCCAGAGCAAGTCAACAGAAGGAAAAAGCTTTTCCAGCCGCAGCCCCCTCAGTTCCTCGCTGGCCAGGCAACTGCAGAGAGCAATAAAACTTTAATGGCTCCCAGTGGGTCGATTCTGCAAGAAGGAGAGTGTGATAAATCTCACCCAATGCTTATGTGCAGCTTAAAAACAAACGGCTCCAATCACACTTAGCAGGGCCAGCCAACATCCCCAGCATGGAGATGTAGCAAAGTAGGGTTTGCCCACCTGTAGGGCCCAGAGAAGAAGTCTAGAAGGAAGGCGGGGGTGGAAGAAGGTCAGCTGCGGGATGAACCCCAACCACTCTACAGCAGACGGTTTGATGCAAAGACTCAAGGCCATTCTGCCAAGCAGGGGTGGACGAGGTGGCCTGGTGGATTCACATGGCTGCAGGAGACACTCATGGAGACACCAGCCTGGCTGCCAAGAGACCTACTGACTCTCTCCAAGTCTATGGGAGACCCAGTGCCTCTAGGGACTCCCCATCACTGTGGCTGGTTGCCCAGCAGCTCTGAGCACCTCACTACCGGTGAGAGACATCTGATGTGCATGAGCCTAGACACAGGGGACCTGGATGTTTAAGGAGCAAAGCACCTCTTCCCAGCAGCCCCTCTCCTTGTCTCTCACCATGACCCTGCTCCAGCTCCACCCATCCTCTTCCTGTTGAGCCCTCAGCCCTCACCCACCCAGAGCCTCTGCAGAACCACACAGCAAGACTCAATCAAATGACAGGTGTGCTCCGGTGACGCACTTGGTTGGAAGAAAGTGCACTAACAAAGCTAAAGAGAGAAGTCTCAGATCTACAGAATGATTTTCAAAGTATTCTCAGAAATGCAGTCACCACGTTGCTATTAATAATCACAAATACAATTAACAGCAAGGATCAAGGAAGGCTCACAATGGGTCAGACCCAGAGCTAAAGTTCTCCCTAAATGTGTTACGTTATTTAACATGCAGAATAACCTGAGACTGAGATAGACTCCTAGACACAGAGAACAGGTGGATGATGGCCAGAGGGGAGGATGGTGAGGGGCAGTGAGTGAAATAGTTGAAGGGTATTAAGAGACGCAGACTCCCAGTTAGGAGAGGACTATGTCATTTGGGGATATAATGCACAGCCTGGGGAATATAGTCACCACCTTTGTAAGGTGATACATGGTCACTAGACTTATCGTGGGCTTCCCTGGTGGCTCAGATGGTAAAGCGTCTGTCTACAATGCGGGAGACTTAGGTTCGATCCCTGGGTCGGGAAGATTGCCTGCAGAAGGAAACGGCAACCCACTCTAGTACTCTCACCTAAAAATCCCATGGATGGAGGAGCTTGGTGCAGGCTACTGTCCATGTGATCGCAGAGTCAGGCACGACTGAGCGACTTACTTCACTTCAGACTTAATTGTATGGTCATTTCATAAGGTACAGATATAGCAAGTTGCCATGGGGTATACCTAGTGTAGCATCTAGTATAAGTCATTTATATTTCTTTTTTTTTTTAATTCTGAGACATAGACTTTTTTTCCCTCTTTAACAAATTATGAAGCTAAGATTCAAAGAGTCAGTAATTTCCCAAAGCTATTCAGACAGAGAAAGGAGAAAGGAGTAGAAATGAAGTTATCTTCACTCCAAAGACTGTCCTTCCTCCTGAGATGGTATAAAGAAATAAAGTAGAGGCTAATATTTTAAATTACATATAAAATTCTAAAAGCTAATGCTTACAGAGTATTTATCATACTGCAGACACCATGCTAAGCACTTTACATGAGCGAGTGCACTTAATCTCCACAGAAAATCTAAGTAGAAACAGTTATTGCCCTCATTTGACAGATAAAGAAACGGAAAGTGGGATAGACCAAGGCAGTTACACAGGATCACATGATGGCTTAAGGACGGGAGTCTGGAGGGAACCTGTGTCTCTGGGAATCTTGGAACTTGGACTTAACCTGCCATGTTCTGTAACAACAAACCAGGAGTCACCAGTAGCCACAAAAGCACAGGTTTGAGCATGAGCGTAATTGTTCCAACTCTGGCTGCTGTCAAGCCCCAGAGATCAGGACAGGTATAAAAGGGCCCAGAATCCACAGGAGGGAAACTGGAGGCTGCCGGGGCCCCCAGCTCTGGAGCACCTGCTGGACCACTGTGCCAGTCACATGGGGCACTTCAGGAGACCCTGGGGTCCCAGCCAGACCCTCCCACTGAGGACGACCTGCTTTCATGTTAGGGCTTCCTCCAAGGAGGCGGCTCTTTGAACTGGGGAGGCAGTAAACATTGATCCCGAGTTTGAAGGTGAAAAGAAACCAGTCCAAATGATATATATTCCCAGATTCTCCAAGAAATGCATGAGCTGTGAGAAACCTGCCCATGACCTGGGATACGCACGATCCTCATTACCCACTGAGTCTGCATTCACAAGTGTGTCTACCCACAAAACTCACTATGACCCCAGCCTCAGTGCTTGTGGGGCTTTCACATCCCTTCCCAAACACGGGCAGAGCAGCGAATGCCAAGTCACCGACACATGGGTCCCCGGCTCAGGGGTCAAGGGCACCCTTGGCTCTCTCGATCCTGCTCAGACTTATGAACCGGCGTCCCTCTGAGCTTGACTAGGTGCTGTGGATTTCGCAGTTTTTGCTTTCTTAGTGCTTTTGCTGTTTTAAATGCCCCCAAGAGCAATGCTGAGTGCTGCCTGGTGTCCTAAGGGCAGGACACTGGGACACGTGTGTTACAGAGGAAATGTTTGTGTTAGATGAGCTTTGTTCGGACATGAGTTACAGGGATGTTGGCCATGAGCTCAAAACTAATGAGTGGATGATACAGATTAAACCATGTGTATTTATACAGAAATGCACAGAAAACAAGGTTAGACACTGATCAGCTGATGGAGATGTGACTGGAGAGGCTCTCAACTTCTCTCCTCCCTTAGGAGCAACGCTGCGGGACCCACTAACTCAGGCGCTGAGACGCCTTCACAGGACAGACTACCACAGATGATGAGAAGCGGCTGTGATTTGGGCTCCGACCCAGAGAAGGTTAGCTACTACCTGCTGCTCTGGTAGCTAGATGAGATATCCACTCCATCTCATTTTTGCTGTTTAGAGAAGGAAGTTCACTACAGCTTCTGCCTCAGGTAAGAGTGCAGTGAGGTCAAGGGTGTGGCCTGGCACCTGCAGAGGCTAGACAGGTTGGACAGATCAAAGCTGCTGCAATGCTCTTCGATTGCATTGCACCAATAATCCTTCCCCACCACCTGAGGGGAGTCACAAAAAGCCTATCACGGACCCCTTCCATTCTCTGCAGACTGTGCACTTCCTGGCTAATGCCAGGAGCTACCCAAGCTCTGGAGGACCGTCTCCTGAGGTTAACACAGAAGATGCAGTGGTTACACCTCTGTCAGGCTCACCACCCCCGCCCCAGACATCGGGCTCAGGAGCCCCAAAGGGCCTGGCACCCCCCTCCAGGAGAAGCCCCTCCACCTTCCACTTCACCCCGGCCCCTCTTCCTGTCTCCTCCTCCTCTCTCACAGCTCAGCTCACATACCCCACGCTTTATCCTAGCGACAACCCGTGCCAGCCCCCTCATCCGCAGGTGTGCTGTCCCCCACCCTTGCCATGCTCCCTCTGTCCACTTCCGCCCTGGCCCAGTCACTCCCTCCTGAAGGCATCATGCCCGGGCTCATGACAGGTGGCACATCCCTCCAGGCATCTTCACTACCAAGGTAAGCTGTGGACAATCTCTCGTCCAACTGCCCCCTTCAGTCTTCCTCTTTGCCTCCCCATGTGCAAATCCTGAGGAAGAGTCTGGTCTGTGCTCTGTCACTGGAATGAAATTTCACCTGGGCTCCCAGAAGCTGGCACTTCTCTACCCCGAGGCTCAGCTCAATTTTTCTGAAGCATGAGCCTAGTGACTTCGCTTCTGCCCAAACCCTCACTCACCGCCTTTTGATTACAGCATCACGTACACACTTGTCAAGGACGTGGCGATGTCCTCCCCAGCTTTCACAGCTCTGACTTGCTCCCTGCAGACAATGCCTAGACAGATGGCCCTGCCTCCATCCCCGAGTGTTCTGGACACCTGCCTGGCAGGCATCTGATGTGTCTCCTCCCCCATGAAGCCTTCCCTGATCTCCCAACATCAAAAAAAAAAAAAGGATGCCTTGCTCTTCTGGGTCACCACTGGACTCTGTTCCTACTTCTACTGAGGGATGTACATTCCGACCTAGTAGAGAAACACACAGGATTGTCTTAATCACCTGTCTGGATGACTAGACCTACAGGATAAGAATTGGCTGCGATGTGTCCTCTCTCCTCAATGGTGAGCACATAGTAGGACCCTGCATCCATGTGTTTAAAGAAGTGGTTCTGGAGGTTTTCTTGGTCACTGAAGAGTGGCTATAATGAATGCTTTAAGCTCAGTGGTGAATGTTATGCAGACCTTCCAAGAGTAAGGCCCTCATCTCTTCCCTCCTCCTGGCTCCCATCAATATCTAGTGTAGAGATGTGGAGTCCTCAAGATTCAAAAATGTTTTATTTACTATAATCTTTATCCTCAAGAACCAGAAAGGCAACATCTTGTTGTCCACTTACTCAAGAAACACCGATTTTACTTATTTACTGCTCTCCAGATAGAGAGACGAAGAGAAAAATAGACAGGTCAACACACAAAGAGAAACCATCAACACTGTTAGCTCAGTTCAGTTCAGTCACTCAGGCATGTTTGACTCTTTTGCCACCCCATGGACTGCAGCACGCCAGGCTTCCCTGCCCATCGCCAACTCCCGGAGTTTACTCAGACTCATGTCCATTTTGTCGGTGATGCCATCCAACCATCTCATCCTCTGCCATCCCCTTCTCCTCCCACCTTCAATCTTTGCCAGCATCAGGGTCTTTTCAAATGAGTCAGTTCTTCCCATCAGGTGGCCAAAGGATTGGAGTTTCAGCTTCAGCATCAGCAACACCATTAGCGCTGCCCCTTACCTACTGAGTGGGCTTCTGGTGCCCAGCCAGGGGGAAGCAAGTCTTTTAGGGGAAGTCGAAGCAGAGGTCACCTAGAAGTCATGGAAGGAAGGTGCTCAGATACCTGGACTGAGCAGATAACACCTGGTAACATACCAAGCTCCAAGTCGGGGCCCATGAGAGTGAATGGGAAGGATACTGGCGTACGCCAGTTGCTCTCTAAAAACAGAAACATACAAATGCATCCGTCAAGACAGCATTTTCCATGGGACCAAACTTAAGCAGAAATTTGCTGTGAGAGATAGTGTGGAGTTGCAGTTTACAGCATTTACAAAAAGACATTGAGTGACACCATGGAAAAATGCCTTCAACCCCAGTTTTGTAAGTGGTGGAAAAACACCATTCAATTGCCAGATTCCGTATTGATCCTACATAAAGACAGAGGACATCACATGGATTCCTGGTGTGGGGAAGGCATTTCTTTATGCAAGGCGATGCCATCTACCCATCATTAGTATGGCATGTTTTCTGAAATGTTGTCATGATGGATTTGAACTCAGACCAACCCTACACTTTTAACTAGCCCCCTTGCTCTCAAGGGCAAGTGTCTGCAGATGCTTCTGTGTGGAGAGACCACACCACCTCCTGCCACGGAAACAAGGGGAGCCTGGCCCTCAGACATGGGGGTCCCAGCCTGGAAACACACACCCCTAACAGAACTACAGCAGTCAGCACAAACTCCAACTTCCCTCCTGGCGAGCAGGATTTATCTGACCAACATCTCCCAGCTTCACCTCTGATCTTCACCTTGGATGGAGTGTCCCCGGTGGGTGCTCTGGGCAGCTCAGAATGGCCCTTTAAGAAAGGAGAGGCCTTGTCCACATTAACCATTTCCTGCCTGGCTTAAAGGATGCTCTCTCAAACATTCACCTGATCGCACACTCCTCACGGGCAGTGGGAGTGTCTGTCTTCCTGGCCCTGGCCCATAGGGAGGACTCACTCACTAGTTGCTCAGTTAATAAGATGCTTCTTCTCTGTTTCTCCAGGAAGAAATATAAGAATTATTTACTAACGTGGGTCTTTAAGACACACATCCTTTTTTCTGACTAAGGCGAAGGAGAAGATTATAAACATCTTTGAAATAGAATAATCTAAAGATATGCAAACAGAAAAGATGCATGTTCAAAACTAAGCTTGAAACAACTACAACCTGTGTGTCATCACATCCTAAAATGTACCTACAGGCACCCTCAAGGGTATAGCCCTGTCTTCAGACTCTTGCCTAAGATTTCTTAGTCCAGGTCCCTGCCACCTGCTCTCAATTTCACAAGATGCAAACACTAACCATGGACAGAGAAGCCTGGTCAGCTACAGTCCACAAAGTGGCAAAGTGTCAGACACCAGTGAAGTGATTCAGCATGCACCCGTGCAAACATGCAAACGCTAACTAATTCCTTCTCGCCTCCCTCCTGTGGCCCCACTTTCACCAGACCTAAGTTTCTGTCAGCTCTTCTTCCCCAGGTGAGTCAGGAATCACTGTTCTGAAACTTCCCAAGACTCTAGTGCTTAAGTCCATCCTGCCAGACTTCTTTAAGCCAAAGGACTTACTGCTGCCAAAGAGCAACCTTCTTAAGCAAAGAAAGGCCAGGTTCCTTGTGTGGATCACACTGGGGACAGGGTTCTGCCAGGAACTGCTGCTGTGCTTGCATTCTCTTTCCTAAACAGGGAATCTTGGTATTTAGTACATCATTCTTTGCTTCTTTTTTGATATCTAAAATAATTTCAGATTTGCTTTTTCATCTCTCCTCCTAGTAGAGGCTTAGGAAAGGGACTATAATATAAAGGAGAAAAGGATGAGCACTTACCCTGCTGTTTAAACTTATGAAATTCCTCACATGTCATCTCCATGGGTGGCACGTGGGGGCAGTGGGTCTTAGGAGTAAGATGGGCCTGGGTTTGGCCCCTTTACCCTGTATCAGTTTTAAGACCTTAACTTCTTTGAGCTTCAGTGAACTCAAAACTTACATGGCAAAAGCCTGTTGACATGATTAGCAGAGTGGGGGTATACCAGAAACGCTCGATGACCCCAGTTGTCATCCTCAGAATCTCCAGCTCCAGCACCTCCTCCAGCTCCTCCTATCATGTCTGCAAACCAATACCACCAGCATCAACTCGATCGTATGCTGAGTCCTGAGGACAATGGAAGTCCAGTAAACGCCACAAATGTGCACCCCCTCCGCTCTCCTCCTGTGCACCAGTGAAGGACACGGCAGCTGGATGCAAATGGCCATTAGCCCTGTTCTCTACAAATTCAATTTCCACACAAGAACAGCACTTCCCAAAATAACCCAGCGGAGCGTCCACAGACAGAGATCAGGCCTCTGTATCTCAGCCCCCTTAAGCAGCATGTAATTTCTAGATTTGTCTTCTCTTTAATGCAATTTCCTAAAGTTAACCAGATTAGGGGAGAATATCTATTGTTGAATGAATTCATGTTTTTCTGCATTTATCTACTCATGAATGCACAGGTCTCCTCCACACTGCATGAAGCAGGCTAGAAAAACCTCCCTATGAATTTAGGATGAAAGAAGTGGTTTGGATGAAGTTAGAAGGCCACCATCATCTGTGAGAATACAGAAACTCTGCACTTTATAAGGACTCCCCTTGCAAATATTTCTAAACCTGCGCACTGCGCACCATGGGCCCCTTACCTGACCCACCAGGCGACATGATGACGTCTCGTCTAGACTCAAGTGAGGAAGCAACGGATGCAAATGGACACGATGTCCAAGCTGGGCGTGACTTGTGTGTCCAGGTGGCCCCAGCTTTCCCTTGGCAGTAAACTGTCCCCATGATGCTAACCATGAGGAATCTCCACCCATCTGGCCCCTGCTGGGAGACAACCTGGCAGCCTCCTTGATCCAATTATAACTTAAGCAACATTTTGAAGCCCGCTTTGTCCCTCTTGCTAAACTACTGGGCAAAAGGAGGGGTAACACCTGTTTGCATTTCTATGGGGTTTGGTGCTCTAAAGGCCTTTACAATAATGATTTTATTTCACCTGGAAAACAACCCTTTACAGTTCTAGAGATGACTGGTGGTGATGGCTGCATAATAAGAATATACTGAATGCCACTGAAATGTACTAAAAATGGCTAAAATTGTCAACTTTATGTTACAGATATTTTACCACAATAAAAAATAATTAAAATTAAATTGGCCCTTTGAGGTAGGTCAGAAATACTGCAATAGGAAGCAATATATGCAAGGCAGGGGACCTGAGCAGGGGTTGGCCTTGGACCCTGACACAGCATTGCTGGCTAAGCTTAGTCTCACCAGAACCCAGATTGGGTTCCAAAAGGAGCAAGTTCCTGACAAGTCTGCCCCACAAGGATGCCAGTCGGCCTGAAGATGCACTGATTTCAGAGGACATATCACGTATGGCCAGGTAGGACATCGTGGCACTTTTCTGTCTGGCACCCCCTTGCTTCCCTACTTACAGATACTCAGAATCTGGAGGAAAGTTTATTCCATAAGTCTAGGCACTCTGATCAGCAACAATCCAACTATCCACCCTAAAAGTGTCCCCAAGTTCATATCAGAAAGTTAACTAGAAAATAAATACCAAGGGGCGGAGAAGTCAGAGCCCAGGTTACTTTAAACATGAGACAACTCAATCACACTCTTCATTTTGTAGGCAAGAGAGACATGGTGTGAGAATAAAATGAAATAACTGATGTGAACGGCCATAGAGTCCCAAGGAATGAGATAAAAATCAAACACTCGATTGTTCAGACCACTAGAAAGAGACAGAAAATGAATAATTCAAAAGGGCAGAAAATCCATATGTATTTTCAGTAAAAATAACCAAGCTTTGTACAATATTTTACAATTTGCAAAACACTCTCACACACATTATCTCATTTGACTTTTCCAAAAACCCTGTGAAATATACTATTATTAGTATTACTATTCTCATTTTTAATGGAGGGAACAGGATCACGGGCGAGTGTGCATTTTGACCTCAGGACACCGAGCCTCTAAGTGGCAGAGCTGGGTCCCATGCCAGGCCTTCTGTTTTTAAAAGCTGATATTACTGAAAACAACAATAACCCTCTTTGTGCAAGTGACGTTTTGATGGTAATGGTCTTAATGTGATGGAGGCTGCGAGGGTTCCCTCCAAACATCAATAGATTACCCCCAACTCCCATAAAAAAGACAAAAGAGCAGCCCAGAAGATGGATGTTTCCCTCAGGCTGACTCTCCCCCTCACCATCTCCTTATACCCGACCAGCTACTAAAATGGACCTTCTCTTTCAGAAGGGTCCTCTTTCAAGGCCTCTTTTCCAGTGAGAAGGGGTGAGTGTAGTGAGGTTTTCAAAGGCAGCCTCCTCCGGGAAGCCTGCTGCGCCTGCACACGACACTCCTGGCAGAGAGCTCTCTCAGTACAGCAGCATGCAAAGTCTGGTCTGAGTCAGTATGATGGTAAGCCTGTAAGTCAACCTAGCCACAAGCAGGTCAGATGTGCAGACTCCATGGAGATGGAGAAAGAGCCTGGAAACATCACGTGCGAGGGCTTTGCCATCCTAAGAGCTGCAGGCGAGCAGGCGAGTGGCTGCACGGAGTGGGGGTCGGGGGGACGGTCAGGCTCTCCAATAGACACACACCACCTCTCATCCTGGACCCCCAATCTCCTCGCAAAGACAAGAGACATCCTCCCATTTACCCCTAAGGACAGGCCTTGCCCGCAGTTACGTCAGTATTAGTCTGACAAGGCAGGCAGCAGGACCCAGAGAGAAACCAGCTAGAACCCCAGGACAAGCAGGGGAGGCCAACCCAGCAGCCCAGGCCCTGCCCTGCCTTTGGCTGTAAATGGAAACCTGCTGAGAAGCCCTGGCCCATGCTCCTGCCCCACAGGTGTCTACAGAAACTCCAACCACAAACCCCCTTCCTCAACCTGCACACCTGCGGCCAAAGCAGAGTAGGGTCTCTAAAATCAATCAACCAGCCATAGATGATGGCTTGCCTCTCCCCACCATATCCAGGGGAAATGGTGAATTAGGTCTCCTCCCCAAGAGTTCCCATTCACTCCCTTTCCCATGACTCCGGGAATTCGCTTGCTTACTATCTGTGTGGCTACACCCCAGGATCCATGGAGACAAGGGGTGCCTGACTTCTCCATGGAGACTGGAGAGCTCTCGGGTCAGATGCTGGGGCACAGAGCCGGGTCTCTACCTTCACTCTGTGGCCTCGGGCTGGGATCGAATCTCACTTGGCAAGTCTTGCCATCTCTGAAGGAGACAGCCTAACTGAGCTGTTAGAAGCATCCAGCCAGACGGTGCACTTAGCATGCGGTCTGGCCCAGAATGAAGAGCCCAGAACGCATTCACGGTTGCCATCCTCTATCTGTCTCTCTCTTCCGTGTCCTGTCCTGTCCTGTCTCTCTTCTGCTACAGCACGTGGCCAGGCACTCAACACTGAACAATGCTGAAAAACGTTCATGAGTGAAATTCTACTCAAGACCAACATAATGCTATGCATACATGTTACCTTGATTGGTTTGTTTCAAATTTCTCTACTTGGAGCTATCAGTTCTCATTAAAAGAATCCCCAGGGTCATGGGAAGAAACTAGAATCTGCAGGAGGCAGAACTGGATGAAATGAATCAAGGACAGGTGCCTAGAGGAGATCACCCTTTCATGGCAACCTCCTTTCCTTTATTATGTTTTTAAAAGTAATTTTATGTGCAATTTGATCACCCCAATAACAAGCTGAATTGGACAAATATGCACCTGGCATTTAATTTCAAATAGGCAATACTTAGAATGAGCTGGTAAACACTACTTCCCATGAAAACTACTCTCTAATTCTAGACTCGCATTAATGATATCCCATGGCTGATTTCATCCACTTCAACAAATATTTATTGGCCAAAATCTTCTGCTTTCAAGGCATTCTACTAGGTGCTGTGTTGGATGAATATACAGAAGATAAAGTTCAGCCGTCCTGTAAATTACCACAAACTGGGTGTCTGACAACAACAGGCATTTTCTCTCTCTCAGTTCTGGAAGCTCAATTCTGAACACGGGTGCTAGCAAGGCTGGTTCCTCATGCAAGCACTGATTCTCCCAGCCGCTCAGGGTGGCGGGCAGTCCCTGGCATTCTCTGGCTTACAGTCACATCCCTTCAGCCTCTGTCAATACATCGTTCTCCCTGGTGTCCATCTGCATCAGGGCATTTTCCCCTCTCTGTGTGTCTCTGAGCCTAAATTTCCCCCTTCTTCTAAGGATATCAGTGACTGGATAGGGTCCACTGTCACCCAGGATGGCCTCATCATAACCCAATTACTCTGCAAAGACCCTACTTCCACACAAGGTCACACTGCCCCATACCGTACCACCATCAATACGCATGCATGTCAAGTCAGAGGACACACAGTCCAAGCCATGAAAAGTACCCCCCTTCAGGATACTGCGATAAGAAGGAAAGCCAAAGGTTACATAACACCCTCCCTCCTGGCATCACTCCAGCACATGAGTTACTATTATCATCCTCTTTAGGATCCTTGAAAGTAAGTATGACTGTCCTCCTGCATCCTTCATAGGCAGGAAGATGAGAGGGAAGTGACTTGATCAAGGCCACTCAGCCTAGTCTTGAAGTTCGGCCTCTTAAACCCATCCACTCCTCTGCCCCATCTCTGGCACCCTGTGGATGAGATGAGACTGATTTGGTACCAGGGAGAAGCCTCAGCCAAGTGTGATGGGAGAGCAGGGGAGGCCGATGCTGCTCTGGCTGGGGCACCGGAATTAGGCTTTTACTTTATTCAGTTCAAAGGTAAACAAACACCACTAAATATCAGACGCAGTACTAATTTTGGCAGGGATACAAAATTTAAAAAAAATAAAAATAAAAACAAAGACGCAGGCCCTGTTCTGATAAAGCTTGGTGCAGTCCATGGGGTCGCTGGAGTCGGACATGACTGAACGACTTCGCTTTCACTTTTCACTTTCATGGACTGGAGAAGGAAATGGCAACCCACTCCAATATTCTTGCCTGGAGAATCCCAGGGACGGGGGAGCCTGGTGGGCTGCCATCTATGGGGTCGTACAGAGTCGGACACAACTGAAGCGACTTAGCAGCAGCAGCAGCAGAGCAGAATATTAAGATATAAACAAATAATAGCAATACCAAGTGTTAAGAGGAATTGCAAACATATGCAAAATTATGGAAATCAGCATGGGAAAGCTGAACTGGACATTTTAGAGTGTCTCTATGCATGTGTATTTTCCACCCCCCTAATTGGATTACAAATACCTTGAGATGATCTTCCATTTCTCTTGTATTCATCCTAAAAGGCTTTTACAAGGCTTCCTGCACACAGGACACTCAGGAAAAGTGCTTATCGGGGCTGCCTGCTCAACCCAGGGTGCAAAACAAGATGACAGATGACAGAGCCTGTGTTGTCCCCCAAGACCATGCTCTCCCAGCTGCCAACACCCTCAGAAAGACGATTGATGCCTATGGGTGTGCAGCACTGGGACACAGTCTGTTCTGGAGTCTCAGGTCCCCAGCAGAGATCTCAGCAAACCCATCTGGTCTGAGGAGTGAGGGCTGTGCTTTGGGGCCCATAAGATGCCAAGTGTATGGTTTGCAGACACAGCCTGGGGATGATGGTACTTGCTCTCACTTCTTTTTTAAATTTTTATTTAATTTTATTTTACTTTTTGGCCATACCACATGGCATGCTGGACCTAGTGCCCAGACCAGGAATCAAACCCACGCCCCTGAATCGGAAGTTTGTGGAGTACCAACCACTGACCAACCAGGCAGTCTCCACCCTTGATTCTTTCTCCTGCTTCACTTTTCCCTTCTGACTAGGTTGTAAGTGGACTAGAAGTTTTTACAATATCCATGTTTTCTTTCAGCTTTCATCAGCATTTGGAGCTTCAACCACACGGAGTATGAGACAACTTCAGTCATTATGAGGAAAAAGACACTCGAGCTACAAGTTCTGGGGATTTGTAGCAACCCCCTGAACTCTGCGTCCAGGCTCTCTCCTCATCTCCATCCACTCTGCATAGCCCAGCCCTCATGCTTGTAGAGCAGAGTGAGGATGATGCCAGGGCTACCCACATTCCCCCAGTTTCAGAGCTTTTCCTAAACCAGGTGATGTCTCTCTCTGGTGAGAAGCCCCAGTTTTCTGCTCTTTGCACCTAACACTCTCCTTCTCAGAAGCCCTCAAACCCCAAGCCCAGCCAATAGCTAAAGAGTTTCCAAAAAAAAAAAAAAACCTTGCCCAAGTGCAACCCAAGCCATGCACCCCATCAAGGCAGAGACCTGACAACAATCACTGGGAGAAACCAGGCTTCCTTCCTTCAGGTCAGTGCTGTTGTCCCCTTCATTCAGGTCTGGCATTGCTTCCTTTCCTGTTTATGTAACAGGTCCACTGGCCAGGGGCTGTGTCTGACCTTGTGCTGTCTGCACTGCCTGGCACATTACAGACTGCTTAACAATATGTTTATAGAGGACTAATGATATGTGGTGCTGGAGAAGACTCCTTGAGAGTCCCTTGGACTACAAGGAGATCAAACCAGTCAATCCTAAAGGAAATCAACCCTGACTATTCATTGGAAGGACTGATAATATAGCTGAAAATCCAATAACTTTGGCCACTTGATGCGAAGAACCTACTCATTGGAAAAGACCCTGATGCAGGGAAAGACTGAGGGCAGGAGCAGAAGGGGGCAACAGAGGATGAGATGGTTGGATGGCATCACCAACTCAATGGACATGAGTTTGAGCAAACTCCAGGAGATAGTGAAGGACAGGGAGGCCTGGTGTGCTGCAGTTCATGGCATCGCAAAGAGTTGAACACAACTTGTGACTAAACACAACAATTGATATGACAGATCATAACAATTACAATTCATTGCCTCTAAACTCCAGGCAGCCTGGGGCACCAGCCACACTCACATGATCCCTGTACCCTGAATATAAGGACTGTGTATCTGAGCTATGCCTGCAAACCTGCAGAGACTGCAGGGTAATTATCTTCTGTCTTCAGGGGAGCAGGACATGAGCCCATTCTCTCTCCCTGCAACAAGACTATGTAAGAACTGGATAGAGATTAGAAAAGATTGAGGAAAGAAAAACAGTATCAAGACCACAGCTGGTTCAGAGACAGCGAAGACCACAGCTAGGGCTGACCCAGTGGCAAAAAACCTGTTCAAGCAAAGATAAGAAAAATAATTTGCTGGGCACATTAATTTAGGTTGCAGGAGCTGAACTCTCCCTGGGTTGTCCACCAGATAAATGCTGTCAGGATATGCTGTGAGCTGTGCCAATGAGATGTAATAATTGAATTTGTTTTCATTTAATTTGGAGGGCCTTTAATTAAAAGCCAGGCTTGTGTGTGCTGAGAGATAAAGTCAGGCCCGTGGACACTGGGGGTGATTTGGGTGCTGGATGCAATAATTAATCGCGAATTTAGAGGTCAGGAGACTGTCACTATCTTTGTGGAATCAGCACAGTGTTGTCCAACTGGAATAGATGCAGGAGTGGTGTCTTAAGGGAAACGTACACTTGAGGGATTTCTTGAAAACATCACCAAGATTACAGCGTGGCATAGAGGCTGATTTGCAGAATTCATGGGAGAAACAAATACATCTGTGATTACCTAATGGGGAACACCCTGGAGAAGCCACTGTTCCTCAAAACTTTCACTCAATGTCTAATTAGTGTGGAATCCACACTGAGGTTTGTCCGGCTGACCTTTGCCCATCTTCTGACTGCTAAGCAATCTATCCTCCTCTTTAGGTCTCAGATTCAACCCATCTACCTGACTGCTTCAAGAAAACACAAACCAAGTTAGAAAGATGATTCTAAAATTGAGAATAAGCCACAGAATTCTGGGACATACAATTTATATTTCTAGATGTTGATTTTTGAATACCATTTCTATTAGCACTCAAAAAAATCAGCATCTAGAATTAGTATCAGAAGACAGAGTTTGAATGAATGCTCAATATTAATCCAAGGAATTAGGATTAGAGGCTTAGCTAGAGTCATCAATCTTCAGATACAGTTGTATTTCATGATAGAAGGCAATCAGGTGAGGATTTTAAGCTTACAGGTGAAATTTGCTGCCCTGAGAAGTGACATTCCATTAGAGGCATGTTTTGTGCTAAAGAGAGCTGTATGTGGAGACGTCCCCCAACCCACAGGGTGAGCTGGTGGAAGGAAGCTGTCCCATCCTGGGCACAGGGGACAGGGGCCGGGGCCCACAGCTACTGGCCATCATCACCCTAGAAAATGCAGGCAGCGAATGCCCCACTGAAAAGATGGGCTGCCTTCTAACACAGGGTAACAGATCTGTGCCCAGGCATGCTCCAGGAGATGCCGCTTGCAGCTCCTCTGGCTCTCGGTTATGACTGCTCCCTAGAGAAAGGCAGTTTCCCAGGTTGGAGGCTTTCTTCATAGATGGGTAAAGAGGACTAGATCAGACATTGTCCAGCAGCATTACCTGGGGCACTTTTTAAAATCTGTGAACTAACACTCTCCTGAGACCTCCTGAATCAGGATCTCGGGGGCCTAAGAGCGCTGGGAATGCTCTCAGCCAGCAACCTGGATGAGATAAACCTCGGGTCCTTCCCACATATAAACCATGTTATTCTGGAACTGTCTCTGATACTGCATCCTGTGTGTGCCTGGCAGTCTGCTGCCCCAGGAAATAACCAGAACAGAAGACTGCAAACTTCAGTACAATCATCTCTCCGGGGCTAAACAGCCTCAGGTACATCTCCGCCAACCACAGTCCATCCTCTGTTGGTGTCTCGGTGCTGACCAGATTGGGCAACCAGGACCCCTGTGTGGCCTGAGAATGCCTGGCAGAGAGAGCGAGCCATTTGCAGATCCCTGAGCAAAAACAGGCAGTCCTGAAGACAACTCTGTGTTGCCGAAAAAGGAAGTGGTCTATGGGGTCGCAGAGAGTCAGACACAACTGAGTGTGTGCGCCTGCGCACACACACCCACACAACCAGTGAGAGCAAGGGTCTCTTTCCAGAAGAACAGATCAATACATCCTGACATCCTCTTCACAGGTGAGGAAACCAAGACAGAGAAACACAATTCCTCGCAGCTTTGGGTGCTGTGATTCCAGACTTGCATGCTAACTTGCATCACAGAGGGTCACCCCCAACTCTCATCCCAGTGCTGGTTAGTGGCCAAGCAGGAGGCTTAAATAACTGGAGAGAGAAACCAATGTGATGATTAGGGGAATTTTGTAAATCTTCGGGGGTAAGGTAAATTTTTTAAATCTTGGAGTTTAAACATCAACATTTCCTGTAACATCAATTCTAAGCATCACAATCACGACCGACATGGAGCTCCTATTCGAGGACAGACATGCGGTGCCTTATGTGTATTGTGCCCTTCGGCTTCTCTGCCAGTCACAAAGATACCGCCATCCCTAATTTGCAGCTGATAAGACTGAGACCTGAATAGTCGTCCAAGGCTCCATAGGTCTGACTGTCTCCTCAGCCTGTTCAGAACAAGGAATCTCCTTTCTGCAGTTAACTTCTTAGCCAAGAAACAGCCGAGTGACCACCAGTCAGTGAAGACACAGTCTGTCCTTGTGGGTCCTGCAGTCCAGGGTGGGAGAGACAAAGAGAAAACTCAGTACCATCTGATGTCATCTGGAAAAAAGTCCTATGTGCTACAGGAACACACGAGGAGGACGGACGTCCACCTGCAGACACGGCCCAGGTACCAGGCCAAGGAAAGATGCCCTGGATGGTGCAGGAGGAGACAGGACAAAGCAGAGCAACAGACATGGAGCCTGGAACAGCCTGGGTGGTGGGAACACAGGAGAGTGATGGGAGGCGAGCCAGGAGCCACCAGTAACTCCACAGCTCAGAGTATTTCCGGTTACATCCCGGGCACCCAGCACACAGCCTGCAGAGCTGTCAGATATGCGGACATATCAGGACCTGAGTTCTACCCAGGCTTGGCCTCACGAGTGTCCAGAATTCTCCTAAGAGTCTAGGATCCCCTCCACAGGGTCCTGGGAAGGATATTTTTCAGGCAAGAGGGATTGTGCTCTGACGTGTGTCTGTGGCTGGCAGGAGGGCCCTGTGTGCCCCATGTCTTTTCTCAAGGTTATAATTGTTCCCTTGAGGAGGGCTCCAGAGTATGCTTTACTTTCTCTTTCTCTCTGGGTCTATTTCGGGAACTGCTTTAGAAGTTTCAGGGTTTTGGTTGCCT
This sequence comes from Nanger dama, assembly GCA_917880005.1. NCBI lineage: Eukaryota > Metazoa > Chordata > Mammalia > Artiodactyla > Bovidae > Nanger > Nanger dama. The sequence goes on from CAKJTW010000076.1 coordinate 5,236,744, forward strand.
TTTTTTTCCCCATGAGCAAAAGCACATATTAAGGAAAAAATGCCACTCTTATCAATTCTTTTGACGTTGCTGGGAGACAAAGCAAGTCATACCAACTCTCAAGTGGGCTTTAAGGAAGGAACATACCTTAAATAAATGCCTAAAACAAAAAGCCCCACTTGGAGATGTGTTGTACATTCAGATTCTCCTTCTACTGCAAGGGAAGGTCTCTCTTGGGCCTGTAAACAAGCAACTTGAGAGCTGCATTTAACTCCTAGAAACTACAGGACTACCCATCCTGAGGGTCTAGCCTGAGCAGCACCCACCTGGCACAGTCCCCAGAAGTCATCCCAGTACTTCTCACTCTTTCCCTAAGCCCTCTTACATTCTCATTTTCCTCGGTGTAAGACAAGCAACACCCAGAAAATAGCCATTCTGCAATACTAGTTGGGATTCTCTGTACTTTTTCTTACCTGTATTCCAGGACGGACACCAAGCTTTCATGTCCTTGACTAAGGGGGAGGTTAGTGACTTGAGCCCAATGATCCAAGGACAAACGCTTGCCCTTCCTTTTTAGGGGCCTAGGCTTATGAGATGCCAAGGCAAAGAGAGAGGAGTTGCCTTGGAAAAGAGAAGACGGGGGGCAGCAGAAGACGTGAGAGCTGCTCCAGCTAAGAAGAGAACGGATGGCTCTGAATTTATCGTGAAGTCAGACTCGTGTCCAGGAGGAGCTGCTGACAGGGCCCCATGGACCACGGTGGGTATCAGAGCAGCCATGGGGGAGGCCAGACAGACTTCAGTTGCCAGAACTCAGCCTGGAAGCAGCAGGACCACTGGACTCCAAAGGCCATGGAGAATTCTGTGATGGGGGTCTCAGTGGTACTGGAAACACACACAACCATGGCTGTGTGACTCTGCCTGGGACTCTGGGGACTGGAGGTGGAAGGTGGAGGACGGGTTGAGAAAGACCTTGACTGAATTTCCCATCAACTCAGGGAGACACAGGCTCAAACTTGGATTTAGTGTGGTTTGATTTTTTAAAGCATTTGTTGTGGTTTAGTCACTAAGTTGTGTCTGACTCTTTGTGACCCCATGGACTATAGGCCACCAGGCTCCTCAGTCCTTGGGATTTCCCAGGCAAGAGTACTGGAGTGGGTTGCCATTCCCTTCTCCAGGGGATCTTCCTGACCCAGGGATCAAACCCAGGTCTCCTGCATGGCAGGCAGTTTCCTGCATTTTTTACCAACTGAGCCAGCAGGGGAAGTATGTGTGATACTTATTTCACATCTGAGCTTTTGGAGCAAGAGTCATACTCACTCCTTAGCACTGACCTTTTTTTTTTAAGGAATTGTTGAAAAGAAGTTTGATGAAAAAAACCCCACAAAATCTCTAAGACTTCCTCTGAAAGCATCCTCAGTCATGCCAGCACAGTCCCAGGACACAACCCCTCAGACAATGGGTCCTGGACAAAGAGGAAGGTCGTGGTCAGGACAGAATCAGCTCAGCAGGCCCAGAATGCTGGCTCCCACTTTCGGGGAGAAGTCCCCTGACCCTGGTCTTACACTGCTCCTGTACCCCAGGCCTGTCACCCATTAGTCTCAGGAGCACCCTGATGGTGTTCTCAACAACTCAGAAGTTATTTCATGCACTTTTCACACCCAACCTGAGAGACAAGGAGAACACATGTTATCATCTCAGCTTTCCAAGGAGGAAGGGTGGGGCTCCACCCATGGAGCCCAGGGTACAGCTCAACAATCCCCGGACGTGTCTATGCTTCTACAAAGGGCTGGCCTCCAACTTTACTGTGACCTCCTGCATTGCCTCTTAGTGGATATCACCACTCACCTGGGATTCCATCCAAGCAGCTACCTAGTGACCAGTCCCCCAGGTCTATCCTTTCACCACTGACTCACTCGGGCCCCAGGAGGATACACATGGCACATTCAGATGGGCTAATCGGAGGTGACTGTAGTACAGTTGCCATCTGCAAAAGGAAGGGCAGGCTGTAAGAAAACCCCGATGCATCATACATGCCCCCTTGAATGTCACCGTCACTCCAGACACGGTCCCTACCCCCAGCCCTGAGACAGGAACACTTACTGGAAAGTGACCTAGGAAAAGGAACAATTGGAGAGGCCCTTTGATGCCAGGGTTGGCCCAGAAGAATCAGAAGAATCAACGCCCAGACCTGAGGCTCACTCTCCTTCCCACTGCTCATTATTAGCTGCTGACCAGAGGGTAGGAGTGTGAAGACGCAGCTCCTGCAGGTCAGCGCTCAGCAAGTTACCTGGTGACACCTTACTTCTATCTTCAACATTGAGATGTTGGTTCGTTGCATCATGGGACCCTACTGTTTTTCAGGTTTTATATTTCAAAATTATTTCCTATAAATAAGATATTGCTGGAGCTTCCCTGGCAGTCCAGTGGTTGAGAATCCGCCTTCCAGTGCAGGGGACCAGGTCAAGGACTAGGTTCCCACAAAAATCAGGATAATTGAGCCTGAGAGCTGCATCTAAGACCCAACAAAGCCAAATAAAGAGGTAAGCATACAAAATAAAAATAGCAATTGTCTCATTACCAGCAGCCCAGCTTATAAGACAAGGAGAGAACACAGCAGTTACAGCTCCATCCACCCTTCACACACATTTCCCAGCAGAGTTCACTGCTGGTGTCTCATGGCTGTTTCAGCTTTGATCTTGCAAAGGAAGGGAGGTAAACGAATTTGGGGCCAAGTGGCCTGGAAGGTGAATGGAGAGTCTGAGTAGCTTTTTATTGAGTGACTACTGTACACAAGACAGAACATTGTAAAAGTAGTCAATGTGACTTGCTTTGCTGCTGTTCTGTCGCTCAGCCATGTCCAACTGTTTGCAACCCTATGGACTATAGCACGCCAGGCTTCCCTGTCCTTCACTACCTCCCAAAGTTTGTTCAAACTCATGTCCATTGAGTCGATGATGCCATCCAACCATCTCATCCTCTGTTGTCCCCTCTGCAGGCAGATTCTACCATCTGAGCCACCAGGAAGCTGGCCTTGCTTTGAGGAGTGCCCAAAGGCTGTCTTTGGTCAAAACTATCTTCCCTTAAGGTTAAATCCCCTTCCCTTATCCTGGAGAATAAGCTGTCTTTCAGAAGATGTGTTATTCACTGAGATCAGGCATGACCAAGAACTGCCACCAGGTAGAGCAGAGACAGTGACCTCCACCCGGGCAGCGGCCAGGGAGAAAGGAGAAGGGTGGCAAGTTTTAGGAGGGCATGGGCTGGGCAGCGAGTAGGGGAAAATACTGAGTGTGGATTGGAGTAGGGATGATGTGGGGAGTCTGAGGAACCAGGGGAAGACTGGACGCTGCACCACAGGGTTGGGAGAGGAGGGTAAGAGCAGGGACGAGGGTTTACTGAAGCCCCGGTTCAGTGCTTCCAAGGCAGACCTGAGGCCAGGCTCCAGGAAAGAGCAAAGTAACCATCCCTCTGCACCTGATCACCGCACATTCTGTGTCTGCGGGAAACTGAAGGTCCTTCCTGGGCCCCTGCCAGGCCTTCTGCCTCCTCCCACTCAAGCCTGGGGACGTGGCCAGGATGAGAGCTGACTTTCTCCTGCTAGGACTGTGCTTAATTAAACACTTTCATTAAAACCCACAAGAGTGATGGCACCTGTCAGGGTGTGAAAGGGAAGCTAATACAGGTCCTTTCATCCGGCCCTGTGGACGGCCCAAGGACTCGCTGCCAAGGGAAGCAGGTCTTGAGAAGAGCAGCTTCAGTCGTAGCCATGCAGCCTCTAAGCCGAGGATGAGTGGACAGGGAGGGCCCCTCCTTCTCCTTCTCCCCAGGCACACACGTGTCGGTTTGGAAGCACGGGAGCCACAAGACAGCAGGGACAGGACAGTCTGTGCCTATTCTCTTCCACGTGTCTCTCTTGCTGCAGTTCCTAACCCAGAACTGACTCCACATAAAGCAGTGGACACAGGCCCTGGATGAAACGTCTGAACCATCGAGACCAGAGATCTAGTCTGCAGAAGCCTGCATTGCTTACAACGGGACCATGCATCCTAACACTTTGATCCAAAAACATCCTTGACTAGCACAACCTTCTGAGGGATTTATCAAAATCATATTGATGGCTTTTTTTAATTTAGCCCCAGGTTCTCAGAAATGTTGACACCACCATCCTGTGGTTTAGAAGGAGTGGGTTGGGGGTAGGAGACAGGAGGCAGAACAAATAGAGGAAAACCCATCCTATGTCACTACATCACATGTGTGTCACTACATCACATCCAGACATTCTTCCATCCACACGTCCAACTGAGACCCCGCAGGATGTTGTCCGTTGTAGACACGTATCTGGGTCCTCAAGCTTGGTAGTGACTAAAACAAACCAAAGACCAATGCCCTAAAATAAAGCCTGCTTCATACACAGTCTCTGACAAACTAATCTGGCCCTGTGCATGTAGGGTCCCATCTAACCCCACAGACTCACAAGAAGCCAATTTCCTGGGTTTACAGGACTCTCCAGGAACCTCGGCTAACAGCCTGGATTCACTGAGCATCAGAGTTCCCTGCTCTTGGCTGCCTCGTCAGCATAGTGATTTGAACAGACTGTGTCATTTAAAAGTACTTCCTCTGCTCCCCCAGGATTCTCTGTGCCCTCTACCCCTTGCTGGCAGTGACCTCCTGACCTTGGAGATGCTGTGACTCCAAGATGCAGGCGTAGACGCAGAACCAGGGCAACGTCAGGCGTCAGTGGTGATTAGAGGCAAGGAGACAACTTGGTACCAGCACAGGGCATCTGCCCAAGCAAACTTCCCTCCATAATCTCAGCAAGACACCAAGAATGTACCTCTTCTAGGACAGAAGGAGACGAGAACATGCGAGTTACTGAGCCATGCTTCCCCAAATTTAACCTCCATGTGAATGACTGGACGTGTAGTTCAAATGCCCACTTTCATTCTCTAGACTTAGGATGCTATCCAAAGGCTCCACATTTCGAATCACCCTTCAAGGGGCAGAAATTTGGAGAGAAATCCAGATGCAGGTACCAAAAGCCAAAACAGTGTAGCCAGCAATGAGGGTCAACCAGGGGCAAGAGGTGAGCTGAGGATGCAGGACAACAGCCTCTCCTAAGGTCAGGCCCTGGTCCCTTGAACGTGTGAGTGTGTGACCTTATGCGGCAAACGGGACTTGCAGAGGTCAGTTAGCTAAGGATCCTGAGAGGGGGATTCTCTCTGACTCTTCAGGTGGGTCCAATGCAATTACACAAATCCTTAATATCAGAGAATCATTCCTGGTTGATCACAGGGCTGGCGCGGGAGAAGTACCGATGGCCTTTAGCTGCTCTGAATGAGTGACGAGGTGTTTCCTTCCTCAAGTCTCCAGGGAAGAGCAGCGCTTGCATCTTCACTGTAGCCACTGACACCTACCAGACTAGACTCCTACCTGCAGAAACAAATCTGTGTTGTTTTAAGCCACCGAATTTGGGGTAATAACCACCTACTTGATCATTATGCAACTATGAGAAAGCTTTCCTTTAGCTCTGAGATAAAATGAAAACTCATCTCCCACTCCTGGTCTCTTTCTGTAACTGACGGAACATACACAGAAGCTGGGCAATCTCTACAATCCCACTATGAACACGGTGGTCCTCCACCACCCCTTACCATTTTCTCATGGTTTCAACGTCTCAATGGGGATGAAGGTTTCTTTACACCCACCCTAGCTTAATCACCCACCCCACCCCTCCAGACTGTCCTGTTCAGACCTCATCTCCTCTAACACCTTTCGTGTGAGTCAGGCGCCTGACAAACTGTTTAATGCTGTTGTTCTAGTGTCTCTCTCTCTCTCTAGTGTCATCGTCTTCTTGACCCTGAGCTCCTTGAGAACCAGTTGCTTCTTCTTCCCGTGTATCTCCAGTTCCTAAAAGAGCTTTCCAGCAATTTTCTTTTCATTGAAGTACAGTTAATACACAATGTTGTGTTAATTTCAAGTACACAGCAAAGTGATTTATTCATATATATATACACATATATGTATTCTTTTTCGGATTCTCTTCCATTATAGGTTATTACAAGATATGGAATGTATTCTCCTGTGCTATACAGTAGGCCCTTCAGTGTGCCTCTCCTAATCCCAAAGTCCTAATTTATCCCCCCACTTCCCCTTTGGTAACTATAAGTTTGTTCTCTATGTATGCGAGCGTTTTGCAGATAAGATCATTCATGTCACATTTTAGACCCACATATAATGATATCATAAGGCATTTGTCTTTCTCTGTCTGACTTACTTCACTCAGTATGACAAACTCTAGGTCCATGTTGCTGCAAACAGCATTATTTCATTTTTTTCTATTATATTGCAATATTCCACTGTACATTTATACCACATCTTCTTTACCCGTCCCTCTGCTGATGGACACAGGTTGCTTCTGTGTCCTGGCTATTATAAATAGTGCTGCAGTGAACATTGGGGCATATGTGTTTTAATTGAATGATCACCCACTCTTCCAAGTGACTACAATTTCAAATTGAGTTCTGTCTCCCAAGACACATCAAGGAAGACTCTCAAACCCATCCTGGGAATTCACACGTGCCCACTGCACCAATAAGCAGGCGACCTGGGGCGGACTCCAAGGAACCACAGACTCTGCCAGCAGTGACTTCACAGCCTGCTTCTCTGCTGCCTGCAGCAGGGGTGGTGCAGGGTGGGGGGCGTGGAGGAAGGGCACAGAGGAACCACAGCAGGAAGAAATACATCAACCAAAAATGTTGATTAGCTATTCCATTAGAGCGCATATAAAGTATTAAAGGCATATGTGAAAGCACAATCAGTGTCAGGTGAGATGAATTAAGTTTTGCTGGAGAGGGAGGCTTGTCCCAGGTGTAGTCTCAGCTAGAAAAATACGGGTGAAGCCCGAGCTTCGTGTCAAGTGTGTGTGTAGTTCACATTTGTGTCTGTAGACATACCTGAAAAGGACTCCACCCATCAGGGGTGTATGGAGTAGACAGACTCCCAGACTAGAGCTGTTAGGGACGCTGGCCACGAGACAAGCCTGGCAGACACTGAAAGAAGCAGAAGCGAGGTGTGTGTGGGGCGAGGAGAAGGGTGTCAAGAAGTGCCCGTGCCTTCCCCAGGGACAAGGCCTGTCTATGTGGGGCTCCACCTCTCACCAGGTCTGCTGCAGCCCACGCCCTAAATGCCACCCCTAAACCCCACATTTTTCTTTCTAATATCTACGCTCTTAAAGGTACTTATGTCTGTCATCTCTGTACAATTAAAACATTGCATGAGGTAGGTTTCATGCATCTCTTCCAAGAGTGTGCTCAGTGATATCAAGCGGGTAGCTTGAAAGCTGTCCAGGCAAGAGTGTTCATGGAAATCAGCTGAAACTACAAAACAAGCCTGGTTTTGATTAGTTGCTTCATTGCTTGTCTAGACTTAACAAGTAATGGAGAAAAAGTTAATAACAGAAATCAAACTTAGCAGCCTGTCAAGTCTGAAGCCTTTATACTGAATAAAACAAACAACTGAGGATATGGTCTTGGAGTGTTCAAAGGCTACTACCTGATACAGCAAAGACATTGCTTAGATCATTGGCAACCAGAACAAGTTTTGACCCACACCTCCACAGTTTCACTTTCGCTGCATCCAATGTAAGTGAAAATAGCAACTGACGTCCACGTTGGAACCATCTTTGTTCATCATACGGTTATAGATAAATGAGTTTGGTATTCCACAGGGATAGATGGACTGTACTGAATTTACAATACAGAGTGTTATATACTCATTATCTGCAACCAGTGAGACATCCTTTATGTCAGTTGTTGTTATTCAGCTGCTCACTTGCGCCCGACTCTTTGCGACCCCATGGACTGCAGCATGTCAGGCTTCCCTGTCCCTCACCATCTCCCAGAGTCCGCCCAAGTTCATGTCCACTGAATTGGTGATGCCATCCAACCATCTCATCCTCTGTCAGCCTCTTCTCCTGTCCCCAATATTTTCCAGCTTCAGGGTCTCTTCCAATGAGTTGGCTCTTTACATCAGGTGGCCAAAGTATTCAAGCTTTAGCTTCAGCATCAGTCCTTCTGATGAATATTCAGGGTTGATTTCCTACAGGATTGACTGGTTTGCTCCTGTTGCTGTCTAAGAGACTCTCAAGAGTCCTCTCCAGCACCAGTTTGAAAACATCAGTTCTTTGGCATTCAGCCTTCTTTATGGTCCAACTCTCACATCCATACATGACTACTGGAAAACCATATTTTTTGACCAGACGAAACTTTGTTGGTAAAGTGATGTCTCTGCTTTTTAACATGCTATCTAGGTTTGTCATAGCTTTTCTTCCAAGGAGCAAGTGTCTTTTAATTTCATGGCTACAGTCACTGTCTACAATTATTTTGGAAACCAAGAATATAAAATCTGTCACTGTTTCCTTTTTTCCCCATCTATTTGCCATTAGATAGTAATTATGTGTGGGTGTACACACTTGGGGGAGGGTGGTCAAGTACATTTGTTAAGCATTTACAAGCACAACACTGGTCACAGATCTTAGAATACACCTGGAAGTCTGTGGCATAAAGTCCTTAGAATTAATTTTCAAGCCGTGGATAAACTCATCTTGGATAGACTACTGTTCCCTTCTGACTTGAGGTGTCCAGGACAGTATGCAGTTGCTTGTGTTAAATTAGCTCTTTGTTTACTACAATGATATGCATTACATCTGTCAAATCTTGGTTATTTTCTTTTTTTTTTTTCCTTTTGTATATTTCCTCTTCTTTATAACTTTTAGTGATTTCTTTCTGACCCCATTGGTGTTAACAAATTCTCCTAATTTATATCCATCTGCAGACTTCATTAATATGCTATTTACTCCTTCATTAACACTGAAACATTATCGTTTATCATTATCTTCAGTAATGATCCTGGGATTAAGGGTATGGGAGCTTTTGAAAGTCTGGCTTCCAATCATTAAGTTGAAAGCAGATGAATCTGGGAAGACCATGAATTATCAGGAGCATGCCAAGGGCTTGCCAACTGGATTTATAAAGTAGTTGAAGTCAGCATTCAAGGTGGAGTTCACCACCACCACCTCATCCAGTGTTAGTTGATACTAGAAGGAACACAGGGATACTTTACACCAAAATAAAAGCTGTACATCCCAGTAGCAACAGTAAGTTCTATTCATGTGAGTGTCCCAGGAGCCTTCAAGCAAACCAACAAAAAGAATCACATTTTCTAGCTTTCTACACGCTGTGCTTTTCTCCTCAGCCTCTGCACACAGGATAACAAACTATAGAGTTGGGATCATTGGTTTAGCCACTTTAAATGGACAGAAAGACAATTTGAAAACTGGGAGCTATAACCTCACAACCACTGAAAGTAAGGGCCCATCTATTCACCGTTACTTTGTTTCTCTTAGATCTAAATGAACCCTTTATTTATTGAAACCTGCCTTCCTTCTTGTGGAGTAAGAAGTAACTCAGATAAACACCCTGGCAAGCAGACCACAGCAATAACAATGGTCCTTAATGCTGTGGATAGAGATCAATTTGGGGTCTTGCAGCTCAGACCCCAGGCACCATGGAGCAGACACAAGCATCCTCACGGTAACCTGTCCACGTTCCTGACCCACAGACACTGAGAGGAACCAGAATTATATTTGGTGTTACCTCAAATTTTGAGGGAGTTTGTAATGAGGAATAGATAACAAATGCAGCTCCTGCTAACCAAAAATAGGCCATGTCTGCAGTGTTGACTGTGGTAGAGCTAAGCAGGAGGACTAAATTATCGTGACTGAGCAACCGCATAAGATGTCCATGTTTAATAATATCGGAAACACACGTGAACCCAGAGTCCAAACAACTTAGGACCTTTATAAGAATCCATCCATAACCACTCTGCAGCCCCATCCCTCCTCTCTCACTGTCCAAGAGACCAATCATTTCCTTGCTTTCTTTTCTGTAAATGACTAGAGATCAGGTGCTATGATTCGTAATTTACGTTTTCCAGCTGATATTGGTAAAATTCATCCATGCTCTCCGCCATATTCATTCGACTGTTGTATACAAACCCACTGTGTGGATAAACCACAGTGGGGCCCTTCCCTCTGACAATGGGTGCCTGTTTCCAGGCGGTGTGTTGTGAACGATGCTGTCTAAACCCTTGGGCCATTTCCACTATTGTGCATATCTAAGAGCTTTGCTCAGGTATAGATCTGGGGAAAGAATCACCCAGTCAATTTAACAACATCTTCATGGAAAAGTTTTCTATGTTAAAAAAAAAAACAAACCTATGGTCAAATATACTCAGCCATGTTTTCTACAGTTTCATCTTTTTGTATCAAGCTATTTAATCACTGAGGTTTATCTATTTTTTACCATGTGAGGTAGGAATCTAATTTTTATATTTTTCTTACCAAGTATTTTAATTTTAAATGTTTGAACTGATTGTCATGACATATGTCTTCCATCAGATTTCCGCACATGCATGGGTCTATTCCATTGGTCAGCCTATCAGTGTGTCAATGCTGCTGTTTTAATTACTATATGTTTCCAACTAATCTTGATATTATGTAGGACAAGTTATTCATTATGGTTAATCTCTTTCAATTATATCCTTTATTCAAACATACAGATTTTTAGAAAACCCTTATCAAGATCCATTGAATACCATGCTGACATTTAATTGTGTTGAATTTCTAGGTGAGTTTGTGGAGAACTGACATTTATGTGACATTGCCTTATTATCCATGGACATGGTGTATTTTCCAATTATTTAAGTCTTCTTTAATATTTCTAGATAAAATTTATGGCTTTTATCCCTTAGAGAGCTTGCATATCTTTTGATATATTTATTTATAGGTATTCGGTATTCTCTGATACTATGGGAAATGGATCCTTCTTTTATTTATTTATTTTAATTGGAGGCTAATTACTTTACAATATTGTATTGGTTTTGGCATACATCAGCATGAGTCCACCACAGGTGTACACGTGTTCCCCATCCTGAACCCCCTCCCTCCTCCCTCCCATACCATCCCCCTGGGTCATCCCAGTGCACCAGCCCCAAGCATCCGTATCCTGCATCAAACCTGGACTGGTGATTCGTTTCTTATAGGATATTATACATGTTTCAATGCCATTCTCCCAAATCATCCCACCCTCTCCCTCTCTCACAGAGTCCAAAACACTGTCCTATACATCTGTGTCTCTTTTGCTCTCTCGCATACAGGGTTATCATTACCGTCTTTCTAAATTCCATATATATGCATTAGTATACTGTATTGGTGTTTTTCTTTCTGGCTTACTTCACTCTGTATAATAGGCTCCAGTTTCATCCACCTCATTAGAACTGATTCAAATGTATTCTTTTTAATGGCTGAGTAATACTCCATTGTGTATATGTACCACAGCTTTCTTATCTATTCATCTGCCGATGGACATCTGGAGCGATCACAACAGACGACACAGATATACAAAGGATCATAAGAGACTACTATCAGCAATTATATGCCAATAAAATGGACAACATGGAAGAAATGGACAAATTCTTAGAAAAGTACAACTTTCCAAAACTGAACCAGGAAGAAATAGAAAATCTTAACAGACCCATTACAAGCACAGAAACTGAAACTGTAATCAGAAATCTTCAAGCAAACAAAAGCTCAGTCCAGACGGCTTCACAGCTGAATTCTACCAAAAATTTAGAGAAGAGCTAATACCTATCCTACTCAAACTCTTCCAGAAATTTGCAGAGGAAGGTAAACTTCCAAACTCATTCTATGAGACCACCATCACCCTCATACCAAAACTTGACAACGATGCCACAAAAAAAGAAAATTCCAGGCCAATGTCACTGATGAACATAGATGCAAAAATCCTTAACAAAATTCTAACAATCAGAATCCAACAACACATTTAAAAGATCATACACCATGACCAAGTGGGCTTTATCCCAGGGATGCAAGTATTCTTCAATATCCACAAATCGATCAATGTAATACACCACATTAACAAATTAAAAAATAAAAGCCATCTGATTATCTCAATAGATGCAGAGAAAGCCTTTGACAAAATTCAACATCCATTTATGATAAAAAGTCTCCAGAAAGCAGGAATAGAAGGAATATACCTCAACATAATAAAAGCTATCTATGACAAACCCACAGCAAACATTATCCTCAATGGTGAAAAATTGAAACCATTTCCCCTGAAGTCAGGAACAAGACAAGGGTGCCCACTTTCACCGTTACTATTCAAAATAGTTTTGGAAGTTTTGGACACAGCAATCAGAGCAGAAAAAGAAATAAAAGGAATCCAAATTGGAAAGAAGAAGTAAAACTCTCACTGTTTGCAGATGACATGATCCTCTACATAGAAAACCCTAAAGACTCCACCAGAAAATTACTAGAGCTAATCAATGACTATAGTAAAGTTTCAGGATATAAAATCAACACACAGAAATCCCTTGCATTCCTATACACTAATAATGAGAAAATAGAGAAATAAAGAAAACAATTCCATTCACTATTGCAACGAAAAGAATAAAATACTTAGGAATATATCTACCTAAAGAAACTAAAGACCTATATATAGAAAATTATAAAACACTGGATCCTTCTTTTAAATTATGTTTTCTACTTTTTAGCCATTGATGTGCAAAAAGATGACTGGCTTTCTGTATTTTATCTTTATATCCAGCTAACTCAACATTCAAATAACTCTGCATTCAAAAAGGATCATGGCATCTGGTCCCAACACTTAATGGTAAATAGATGGGGAAACAATGGAAACAATGACAGACTTTATTTTGGGGGGGCTCCAAAATCACCACAGATGTTGACTGCAGTCACATAATTAAAAGATGCTTGCTCCTTGGAAGAAAAGCTATGACAAACTTAGACAGCAAGTTAAAAAGCAGAGACAAAGGTCCATCTAGACAAAGCTATGGTTTTTCCAGTAGTCATGTATGGATGTGAGAGTTGCACCATAAAAAGGCTGAGCACCGAAGATCTGATGCTTTTGAACTGTGGTGTTGGAGAAGATTCTTGAGAGTCCCTTGGACTGCAAGGAGATCAAACCAGGCCATCCTAAAGGAGATCAGTCCTGGGTGTTCACTGGAAGGACTGATGTTGAAGCTGAAACTCCAATACTTTGGGCCAGCTGATGCGAAGAGCAGATTCATTTGAAAAAACCTTGATGCTGGGCAAGATTGAAGGCAGGAGGAGAAGGGGATGACAGAGGAGGAGAAGGGGACGACAGAGGATGAGATGCTTGGGTAGTATCACAAATTTGATGGACACGAGTTTGAGCAAGTTCCAGGAGTTGGTGAAGGACAGGGAACCTGGCATGCTGCAGTCCATGGGGTCGCAAAGACTTGGATACGACTGAGTGACTGAACTGAACTTTTTAATCCTCTCCCCACGTTTATAATAACTGGCCTGATTTACTGGTTTTCCCACATGAATGATTATATTATCTGAAAGTAGAGACACTATTTCCTCAGTTCTAATTTGTATGCCTCTAACTTATGTTTGTTCCACAGCACTGGTGAGAATTGTCAACTTTGAACATATGTGTTCAAAGTTTCATCTCATGTAAATTTTAAGCCAAATACATTTAACATTTTTCATCCCCCATGATGCTTGTTTGTTTTACATCTTAGTTCTTCTTTGTGATGCTTAATTCTATGTGTCCCCTTGTCCTGGATAAAGTGTGCCCTGGTATTTGGTCAAACATTATTCTGGATTTTACTGTGAGGGTGTTTCAGATGAGATTAAAATTTTAATCAGGACTCTAAGGAAAGCAGATTGCTCTGCTTGTGTGGGTGGGCCTCATCCAATCAGGTGAAGGCCTGAAAAGAACAAGACGAACAGCATCCCAAGAGCAAGAAAGAATTCTCCAGCACACTACCATAAGACTTGCCTGACATCAGGCTTCCTGGCTCTCCAGTCTGCCAGCCCGCCCTGCAGATTGTGGACTTTTCAGCCCCTATAGTCTCATGAACAAATTATTTATAATAAATATTTTTCCCTATGTATATTTTATTGTACCTTTTCTCCAGAGATATTACTAATAAACGCTTTAATCAGGTTTTGGAATTCTTAAATACTTTCAATTTCCTAATTGTATGTTTTTCTTAATTAGCAATAAGTATTGAATTGCATATTAAATCGAAGAAGGCAGTGGCAACCCACCCCAGTACTCTTGCCTGGAAGATCCCATGGATGGAGGAGCCTGGTGGGCTGCAGTCCATGGGGTCACTAGGAGTCAGACACAACTGAGTGACTTCACTTTCACTTTTCACTTTCATGCATTGGAGAAGGAAATGGCAACCCACTCCAGTGTTCTTGCCTGGAGAATCCCAGGGACGAAGGAGCCTGGTGGGCTGCCAACTATGGGTTAGCACAGAGTCGGATATGACTGAAGCAACTTAGCAACAGCAGCAGCGGTATATTAAATAATTTTTATGTATCTGTTAAGATGCTCATGCAGCTTTTTGCCTTTTCATCCATTAATGTAAATGACATTTTGAATTTTAATTTTTAATATAAATTTATTTATTTTAATTATTAAACACCTGGGATAAACCTAATATGATCATGGGACCTAGTATGATTCTTTCAAAGTACACTGCAGGACTTAATTTATTACTTTTTTCTAGGAATTTTGTTTCTATCTTAAAGAGAAAATGAATCTATAGTTTTCTTTACAGTTTTAGTAACAGAATGATGCTATATTGTGAAAAAAAGTTGGCGAGTGTTTCATTTGTGTTTCTTTGGAAAGTTTATGTAAAGTTTGAATCATTTCTATCTATTCTTAGAAGACTTTGTCTACAAAATCATATAGGAATACTAACTTCTTTTTAGAAAGATTCTTAGCTTAGTTTCTTTACTAGCTACAAGACTGTTAAGTAATCACTTTAGAATGAAATTTAGTATTGTCTATTTTTTCTAAGTTTTAAAAAATTCCAGCATACTATTAAGATTTTCCTATCTTTTAAATCTCCATTTTATGTATAGTTATGTTCTCCTTATTCATAGTAATATGTATATGTCTCCTGATTAGAGCTTTCTCAAAAGTTTATACACTCTAACAGTATTTTTATTCCAAAGAATAACTTTTGATTGTACATCTCAATTATAAAATATTTTTATTCCATTTGCTTCTATATTTATTATCTCTTTATATACATATATATTATATATATATTTATATATAATATATATATATTTATTATCTCTTTTTCTTTAGGATTATTATATCACTTTTTCTAACTTCTAAGCTAGAAAATCTGCTCATTATTTAAGAATTTACTCCTTTCTATTTAAATACTTAAGACTATAACATTTTAGAAATACCACTTTTGCAAATCCTACAAGTTTCAATATAGAGCATTGTTACTGCCAGCTCTATTTACTATTTTAAAATTTTTATAGTAATTTCTTTCATAATCCATGATGTATTTATCAGCATGTTTTTAACTTCTACACATATCTCTTTGTTGTTAACTTTTATATTTATGATGTTGTAGTGAATGAATGTGGTCTGTATGATACCTGCTGTTGAGATATTATTGAGATTTTGTTATGATGAAATATGTATGACTTTTTATTTCATGCGTGCTGCAGAAAAAAATTTTCTTCTCAATTGTTGAGTATGGAACTCCATAAGAGACCATTAACTCAGGCTTCCTAGTTGTACTGCTTTATTTTCTTTAACCTAGACGCTTGTTCTGTCAATGATCAAGACAGGTGTTATATCTCCCACCATGATGATAGATTTTCCTTATAGTTTTATCAGTTTTTTTCTTCATGTATCTTGAAACTCTTCCATTAGATTTATATATTCCTAAAACTGCTACATTGTCTAAGAAAACTGAATAATATATCATTATACACTGTCCCATTCCATCTCTGCTACTGTTTTTTTCACCTTAAATACAATTTAATCTGATATTAATATAGGTATGCAAACATAATTTACTTAATATTTATGTTTATTTTCCATCTTTTGACTTCTAACTTTCCACATTTTTGTGTTCTGAGTGTATCTCTTCTAAAGAGTCTACATCTGAATTTTTTAATCCAATTAATCGATGTTTGTCTTCAAATATGAAATTTATTTCTATTCATTTATACTCTTGATTTTGTTTCTATTGTAATTTACTATTTTTAATGCTTTCTGTGATCTTTTAATCTGACTTCCTTCTGAGACCTGTAAAAGTTGACCTGGTGAGTCTAGAACTTTAGTTTCCATTTTTTCCAATTCCCCTCATGTTGGTATAAACTGTACCAGTGTCCTCCAATTAAAATACAATTTAAACCATATTCAAATTTTTTATTTTTAGTGGACACATAAAAGTAAAAGAAATAGATGAATTAATTTTAATGATATGTTCTAACTTAGCCCATATGTTCAACAGATCATTTAAAACTGAAATTGATATAAATATTTTGCATTCTTTAATAGCAAGTTTTGAAATCTTGTGTGTACTTTATAGAATTTTAATTCAAAATGTTCACATTTCAAATAGCTAGTGGCTATCATATTAGTACAGCTCTAGACTTAATTTATTTTCTATTGTGTCTTTGCTATTTAAGGTTACAATAAAAACCTTAACAAGACATTTAATAACCTTCATTTCATATAGCTATTGTGACAACTCCTAGATTTCTCTTGCCTTTTGAGTAGTTTATAAAGTCTATTTTAAGCTAATTGATTGTGAGTTTCTCATAAAGTTTCTGAAATTTTATAATTGGAATAATAATTTTATCACTCTCATTCAAGTGAAAATGTAACTGTATATATGCTTCTAGGTTTTAAATGCTTGTCATCTTGCATCAAGGCTTATTTTTGAAAAATCTGTTGCTAATTTGATTCTTATTCTTGATCTGTCAACTTTTGGAACTCCAACATCTTTAAATTTTATTGTTTCTAAGAGAGGACTTCTCCATCAGTTCCCTTGATGTTCCTTGAACCCGATCCATCTGGAATTTTTTAATTTTAAGAAATTTATTATTTGAAATATTTTTTCATCTCTATTAAAAGTATTTTATTTCTGAGACCTGCTTCTCAGGTATTACTATGTCTGTCTCTAGCCTTCATATTTCTTGGCCATGTATATTCCATCATTTACCTTTCATTTTTTATTATTTACTTTAATTGGAGGCTAATTACTTTACATTATTGTAGTGGTTTTTTCCATACATTGACATGAATCAGCCATGAGTGTACATGTGTCCCCATCCTGAACACTCCTCCCAACTCCCTCCCCATCTCATCCCTTAGGGTGCCTTTCATTTTTTATTTTTAAAAAATTTTAGTTTATTTTACTTCACAATACTGTATTGGTTTTGCCATACATCAACATAAATCCACCATGGGTGTACATGAGTTCCCAATCCTGAACCCCTCTCCCACCTCCCTCCCCATACCATCTCTCTGGGTCATCTCAGTTTTCAGTGTCAAAAATGAAAGGCTGAGTATACACAGTGGAGTATTACTCAGCCTTTCATTTTTGACACTGAAAATTTGTTCAAATATCTTCCAAATTGGTTCCTCAATTTTCTTTCTGCTGCTTATTCATTTACTGTTTCTTTAAAATTTGATATTTTATATTTAATATTTTATTTATGTTTTCTTGTTCTTGATTTAAACTGCTAATCTCTTTATCAAACTACTTTTAAGTTTTGTAGTTCAGTCATTCTACTATTTATGCCTCTAATGAAATTTATAGTCTGGTATTTTATATTTCTTTTGAAATACTAACACTTCTCAAGTATTTTTAAGCTCATTTCCCTCTGAGTGATGACCATACTACCAGGCAAACCTTCCTTGGGATGGTCATACTCTAGCCTTCGGCCTTGAAGGGAAGAGGAAGCGGATGCTGGGAACCAGGAAAACAGTCCATGACTCAGAAGAGTACAGGCCATCTCCCATGTTGGGACCACATCTCTAGCCCCAGGAGCAGCAGCATTTAGGGTAGATCCTCCTCCGATCATGACTCATATCCTTGGGAATGGGTTGGGGTTACTGTGTATACTGTACTTAGTCGATCACTCGTGTCCAACTCTTTGTGACCCCATGGACTGTAGCCCACCAGGCTCCTCTGTCCATGAGATTCTCCAGGCAAGAATACTGGAGTGGGTAGCCATTCCCTTCCCCAGGGGATCTTCCCAATGCTGGGATCAAACCCGGGTCTCCTGCACTGTGGGCAGATTCTCTACCATGGGAGCCTCCAGGGATGCGCAGGGGGCATTGCAGTGCCCTACAAGTACAAGGCTTTGAGTCCTCACAGATTTTAACCAAGAACCCCATGCCAGGTGCCACATTTACTGTGACTTTGTTGTGGGAGTCACTGTCAGGCACAGACATGGGGTGAAAGCACAGACATGGGGTGAAAGGAGTAAGCAGAATTTCAGATTGTTTTCCTGTGTCATCTTTCCAACACCATACATCTTCTCTCTGAGCAAAGCCAGCGTGCACATACACAGTGGTTCAAACCTGGGCTCCCGCTGTCTGTCACTGCTTAGGCACTGCCTAGGGAGAGGATGCCTCTGCCACGTAATTCATTGTCTTGTTAGGAACCACCAACTTTCCTTTAATTATTATGTCAAGGTAACCCCAAATATTTACCAGCACTCTCCAAACCTTCTTATATTTTGAGTCTGTATAATGTTTTGATGCATTATTGTTTATTAGTATTAATAACAATATTTACATTTTTATTGCAAAATAAATATGTATTTTTACATATTTCTATACCATACCTTTTGAATCATAAAGTATTCTCAAGCCCAGCTAATTCTATTCATGAGTCTACACACACCCCAATGTTTATAGCAGCACTATTTACAATTGCCAGGATAAGGAAGCAACCTAAGTGTTCTTCAACAGAAGAATGAAGAATAAAGATGATGTCATATACAAACACACACACACACACACACACACACAGAGGAATACTACATACTACTCAGGCATAAAAGAATAAACTTTTTGCCATTTGCAGCAAGATGGACTTGGAGGGCATTATGCTAAAAAGTGAAATAAGTCAGACAGAGAAAAAAATACGGTATGACATCACTTACATGTGGAATCTTAAAACTACAACAAACAAAGCTCAATTCAGTGACTCAGTTCAGTTCAGTTGCTCAGTCATGTCCGACTCTTTGTGACCCCATGAGTTGCAGCATACCAGGCCTCCATGTCCATCATCAACTCCTGGAGTTCATTCAAACTCATGTCCATCGAGTTGGTGATGCCATCCAGGCATCTCATCCTCTGTTGTCCCCTTCTCCTCCTGCCCCTAATCCCTCCCAGCATTAGACTCTTTTCCAGTCAGTCAACTGTTCGCATGAGGTGGCCAAAGTATTAGAGTTTCAGCTTCAGCATCAGTCCTTCCAAAGAACACCCAGGACTGATCTCCTTTAGGATGGACTGGCTGGATCTCCTTGCAGTCCAAGGGACTCACAAGAGTCCTCTCCAACACCACAGCTCAAAAGCATCAATTCTTTGCCTGTCAGCTTTCTTCACAGTCCAACTCTCACATCCATTCATGACCGCTGGAAAAAGTATAGCCTTGACTAGATAGACATTTGTTGGCAAAGTAATGTCTCTTCTTTTGAATATGCTATCTAGGTTGGTTATAACTTTTCTTCCAAGAAGTAAACATCTTTTAATTTCATGGCTGCAATCACCATCTGCAGTGATTTTGGAGCCCCCAAAAATAAAGTATGACACTGTTTCCACTGTTTCCCCATCTATTTCCCATGAAGTGATGGGACCGGATGCCATGATCTTCGTTTTCTGAATGTTGAGCTTTAAGCCAAGTTTTTCACTCTCCTCTTTCACTTTCATCAAGAGGCTCTTTAGTTCCTCTTACTTTCTGCCATAAGAGTGGTGTCATCTGCATATCTGAGGTTAGTGATATTTCTCCTGGCAATCTTAATTCCAGCTTGTGCTTCTGCCAGCCCAGCGTATCTCGTGATGTACTCTGCATATAAGTTAAATAAGCAGGGTGACAATATACAGCCTTGACAGACTCCTTTTCCTATTTGGAACTAGTCTGTTGTTCCATGTCCAGTTCTAACTGCTGCTTCCTGACCTGCATACAGGTTTCTCAAGAGGCAGGTCAGGTGGTCTGGTATTCCCATCTCTTTCAGAATTTTCCGCAATTTATTGTGATCCACACAGTCAAAGGCTTTGGCATCGTCAATAAAGCAGAAATAGATGTTTTTCTGGAACTCTCTTGTTTTTTCCACGATCCAGTGGATATTGGCAATTTGATCTCTGGTTCCTCTGCCTTTTCTAAAACCAGCTTGAACACCTGGAAGTTCACGGTTCACATATTGCTGAAGCCTAGCTTGGAGAATTTTGAGGATTACTTTACTAGAGTGTGAGATGAGTGCAATTGTGTGGTAGTTTGAGCATTCTTTGGCATTGCCTTTCTTTGGAACTGGAATGAAAACTGACCTCTTCCAGTCCTGTGGCCACTGCTGAGTTTTCCACATTTGCTGGCATATTGAGTGCAGCACTTTCACAGTGGCATCTTTCAGGATTTGAAACAGCTCCACTGGAATTCCATCACCTCCACTAGCTTTGTTCGTAGTGATGCTTTCTAAGGCCCACTTGACTTCACATTCCAAGATGTCTGGCTCTAGATGAGTGATCACACCATCGTGATCATCTTGGTCATGAAGATCTTTTTTGTACAGTTCTTCCGTGTATTCTTGCCATCTCTTCTTAATATCTTCTGCTTCTGTTAGGTCCAGACCATTTCTGTCTTTCATCGAGCCCATCTTTGCATGAAATGTTCCCTTGGTATCTCTAATTTTCTTGAAGAGATCTCTAGTCTTTCCTATTCTGTTCTTTTCTTCTATTTCTTTGCACTGATCACTAAGGGAAGGTTTTCCTGTCTCTCCTTGCTATTCTTTGGAACTCTGCATTCAGATGCTTTTATCTTTCCTTTTCTCCTTTGCTTTTCACTTGTCTTCTTTTCACAGCTATTTGTAAGGCCTCCCCAGACAGCCATTTTGCTTTTTGCATGAGGATGGTCTTGATCCCTGTCTCCTGTAAAATATCACAAACCTCCAGTCGTAGTTCATCAGGCACTCTACCTATCAGATCTAGGACCTTAAATCTATTTCTCACTTCCACTGTATAATCATAAAGGGATTTGATTTAGGTCATACCTGAATGGTCTAGTGGTTTTCCCTACTTTCTTCAATTTAAGTCTGAATTTGGCAATAACAAGTTCATGATCTGAGCCACAGTCAGCTTCTCGTCTTGTTTTGCTGACTGTATAGAGCATCTCCATTTTTGGCTGCCAAGAATATAATCAATCTGATTTCCGTGTTGACCATCTGGTGATGGCCATGTGTAGAGTCTTCTCTTGTGTGTTGGAAGAGGGTGTTTGGCCTTGGAATATGGAATGAAGCAGGGCAAAGGCTAATAGAGTTTTGCCAAGAGAACACACTGGTCATAGCAACAAACAAAGAAACATAACAAAAAAGAAGCAGACTCAGATACAGAGAAGCAATGTGGTTACCACTGGGGAGAGGGAAGTGGGGAGGGACAAGATAAGGGTAGGGAAGTAAGAGGTGCAAAGTATTATGTATAAAATAAGCCACAAGGAGACACTGCACAGCATAGGGAATAGAGCCAATATTCTACAATTATAAATGGAGTATAACCTTTAAAAACTGTGAATCACTATATTGTACCCATGTAACACACATTATTGCACAGCAACTATACTTCAGTAACAGAAAGAAATCTGAGTCCTTAAAAGGGAAGAACGTGGGAATAGCTGGTGGCAGATCAAGGACTATGACAAAGTGCACAGCCTGCATGCTATTTGAGATAATGTGTGTAAAACACCTCCCTTTTGACTTCCTTCTCCATCGCTCAACCCAAAGCTACTCCACTCTTCTCTCATGTCCTTCAGATTTCAAGTAACACCGTCTAGTGTGTGCCCAGAATCAGCTGTGGACTTATATTTGCCTTTCATAATGTGATAAACATTCATCTTCTCTCAGCAGTTGTCTTTCTGTTCTGAAAAAAAAAATTATCTTTTGCTACAGTACCCACTCATCCCCCTGATCATTTTAATTGCCTCGTTTTGGAGTTTCTTATTATTTCTCTCTTTCATTTCAACAGTTAGAATTTTAGGTAGGAAAAATGCAGTTCTGATGGACTTCCAGCCACCAGTCAGCATCTGTTGGCCATTTGAGCTGCAGCTGCATATAAATGATGGTGGAGAGTAACTCTGAGCATCTCTTCCCATGTGGCAGCTGACCCAAAGAATGTAACTCACAGCACATCTGTAGATGCGTTACTGAAGTTCTCTGGACTCCAGTTAAATAAGGAGGGTCATAGAGGTCCCCAATGTGGGGAAAAAGTTACTAATGAGAGGTCCTCAAGGAATGTCAAGCAAGACCTGCGAAGGATGATTGAGGATGATGAACCCACACCTGCTGAGTGGGATTTTCAGTGTTATCTGGGCTGAAAAGCACCAGGGGAAATTCATTGTTTCTGGTGACAAGAGTCATTTCCTGAATCATAGGATGCTGATCCGTATTAACACAGGTGGCACTCCATGTTCAGAACCAGTGTGAACACCCAGCCAGCTCTCCCTTTCTCCAAGTCCTTCACTTTGATTTGACTGCCACAGTACCTTCATTACTGGCACTGCAGCAAAGATGATCAGAGCCTCTCCTCTTTGGAAGGCATGTGGACCACTCTTCAATCATTTCATCATCATTGCTGCTGCTGCTAAGTCGCTTCAGTCGTGTCCGACTTTGTGCGACCCCATAGATGGCAGCCCACCAGGCTCCTCCGTCCTTGGGATTCTCCAGGCAAGAATACCAGAGTGGATTGCCATTACCTTCTCCAATGCATGAAAGTGAAAACTGAACGTAAAGTCACTCAGTCGTGTTCGACTCGTAGCGACCCCATGGACAACAGCCTACCAGGCTCCTCTGCCCATGGGATTTTCCAGGCAAGAGTATTGGAGTGGGGTGCCATTGCCTTCTCCGTTATCATCATTAGTATTAGTATTTTCAGTTAAAAATTTCCATTTTAAATATCTGTAGGAAAGAGTACACACAGTAAAATAAAATTAATCTGTCATCTCACAACTCTGAGATAACCACTTGCAAAATGTTGGTGTATTTCCCTTCAGCTATATACGTTATAGTTTCAGATGTTTGATATCCTGGTTTAATTTACTTCAGAGAGAATTTTCTCATGCTATTAAATAATACTAAAAAGCATGATGTATCCTAGTAATACAGTGTTCCTCTGGCTAGATCATAATTCGTATTCTGTTTGCTAAAATCTCTTTGCTTATTTTATTGTATCCAATCTAAAAGTGCTATGATAACCATCTTTGCCCATATCTTCGTCCATGTCTTTGCTGATTTTCAATGACTGCTTCCCTAAAAGTTAAACTACTAACTCAGCGATTATTTTGAGGTCTTTGATAGACATCACCAAATGGATGATAAGTTTTATTAACCTTTTCCAACCATCACATGCATCTGCTGTGACTGCAGCAATGTATTGATACTGAAGATACCAGAATCAAACATAAAGAATCACCCCATAACAGCCCCAGTGAATTGGACAGTCTACAGAGACACAGCTTAGAATGAGAAAACATTACCACACCATTTGATGCTCTAAATGAACAGAACTTTACCACTCTTGAAAATTCTTGACCCGAGAAATGAAGTTGCAAATAACTTTGTTTTAGGTATATTTTGAAAATTTATTGATCTCAATAGTGGACCACTCTACCTGCCTCTACTAAGATAAACTGCCCCTTTTAGAAAAAGATTGTTCAGCTATGATCAAACTGTTTACTCTTTGAGACTTGCTTCCAAATCCTCATCTCTGAGTCCACCAACATGATTATAATACTGACACCCTAATATACACTGTATTAACTATTACAATGTAGAACTCTAATATACAGTGTATTTTATACACAGTATCACCCTAATATGCACTGTACCATCACCTTGGCCCAGTCCCAGTGGGGCCTCTCAGAGAAGCACCTGCCTTAGCCCAGACATACCCCTGGCAACCAACATGAACACACCACCCTTTTCTTTTCTAGAGACACTGCTGAAAATGTAGCAGTAGACTTCCCTGGTGGTCCAGTGGTTAAGACGCCAATCTTTCACTGCATGGGGCAAGGGTTTGATCCCTGGCCCCCTGGTTGGGGAAGTTCCACACGCTGCACAGTGTGGCCCAAATAAACAAAGAAATAAAAATCAGATTAAAAGGCAGTAGCCTTCTGAACTGTGGGACCCACAAGCCATTCCAGAGGTCACTGTAGGATTGGCAGAACTGCTGAGCATCCCCAGGATGCAGGCAGGTGTGCAGGGCCTTCGTGCTGTCTCACGTCATCCTCACAACACTCTGTGGACCAAGCATGGTGGCTCCTGTTGCCAAAGACTACCTGCTGAGAACTGGCTTCATGACCTCTACCACAGGATTTAACAGCATCACCCACAACTTCCGTCCTGGCGGCCCGCCCCTGCTTGATCCCTGGGGACTGCTTCCCCACCCCAGCACCCCCACACCTTAGCACCTGGAGGGCGTCCAGCTCACATCTCGAGACGGTGTGCCCCACGCTGAGTCATCTTTCTCCTTTATGCTTTTTATCATGAAAATGTTTTCTACATCCATACATGTGGAGAGTAGAGTGAAACTGATATTAATATACCTATGTCCTTGACTTAACCATTTTAAGATAGCTTCCTCTTTGATTCATCTATTTTTCATAACGCTTCATTTCACTTCTTCCCTATGTGTTTCTCTACAAAACAAAATGACCCTTTTCCTACATAACCATAATTACTCCCTCTAAAAAACAGTTCTTGCTCCAGCAATCTGCCAAATATTCTTACTAATTTGTGCTAGAAGTTCAGCATGGATCTGACCTCCTCCCATGCTTGTCTCCCTCCCACCCAGTTCTCAGTTCACAGACTTACACGTACATACAGAGTTATTTTTTTTTTCCATATTACAGACCCTGCTGTATAATAGGTCTCTGTTCACTCACTTCTCACCCCAGTTCCAGCACATTCATGTCTGTCTTCAAGCTGAGCAATCTGTTACACTCCAACTGGATGGAAGTTCTTAAAATACGGTGCTGACCAGACAGACCACAGTTCTGCAGAGCACCTCAGTTTCAGGTTTTTGTTCTGTTTTGTTTATGGGCCCAGTGACTTCTGATGTGGTCTTTATCAGCTGTTTACAAAAATACTTATTAAGATACTGGTGGGAAAGGTTGTTGTTGCTGTTCAGTTTGCTAAGCTAGTGTCTGATCTGTGACCCTATGGACTGCAGCACACCAGGCTTCCCTGTCCCTCACCATCTCCCAGAGTTTGCTCAAACTCACATCCATTGAGTTGGTGATGCCACCCAACCATCTCATCCTCTGCTGCGCCCTTCTCCTCCTCCCCTCAATCTTTCCCAGCATCAGGGTATTTCCCCATGACTTGGCTCTTTGCATTAATGGCCAAAGTATGAAAATACAACAAATCCCTAAAGCAGACACTTACTCCTGGAATCTGGGCACAGACTTGCACAAGGAGTAAGGAGAAGTAGCACGCATGAAAAAACAGAGAGGGTGCTGGCGGACACTGCAGAAATGGAAAGCCTGCAAGACAACGTGAGCAGCCCCGGAGGCAGCTGGGCTGTCCCCGCACAGTGTGTTCACACAGCCCTGTTATCCAGAAAGAAACCTGGGAGGCGGGCAGGAGGCCAAGGTGACTTTCCTGCAGACTCAGGTGCCCCCGGTCCATCATTGCATAAACCTTGGAAAGGAGTCAGCCCCAGAGTTGGTAAATGCTGGAGCCTAGTCTCTGCATTTCCATAAAAATGCAGAAAGCGCAGCTAGAAATATTATCACTCAAAGGAGAATTCAACTTCATATAGGCCAAACAGTGCAGTGAAAATAAGTATATTTCTAAATAAACAGGTATTTTAATGAATGTTATGCAAATTCTTAAAAATATAAAGTGAAACAGATTATTGGCAGTATGAATTAAAATAGCAGAAGTACTATCACAGGAGACTGTAACACTGTAAGACATAAAACAGACTCCCAAAATAAAAAGACATAGAGAATATCTTTTTATATCTTTTTTAATTTAAAGCACTGAATTAATAAAATTTTCTTCATTACAAGTAGGGACACACCTTACTTTCAAATGATCATAGACCATTATGAAACATCATCTACTGGATCAAAAAAAAAAAAGGTACCAATAAATTCCCAATAACAGAAATTACTGGGTCATGTTCCACAATCACACTCCAAGAAGAGAAAATAACAAAAATTTAAATAATGAAAATGTAATCAGTGGGAAATTAAAAATTACTCTTAAATGAATAAGAAATCAAAGGCAAATTAAAATGGAAACCAGTTTGGGGGAACAAAATACTAAATTCAATCCTTACCAAAATGATGGGGTACGGATCTTAAATGCTTTACTATTAGAAAAATTAACATTAGATGAGCCTCTTGAAAGACTATGAAAAAATAGAGAAAATAAAAATAAGTAGAACTAGAAAGGAGAACAGGTCATGACAACAGATTTTTTAACAACAGACTCTACTTTTTTTTTTTTAAGTAGAAGAAAATACCATGTATAATTCCATAGCTATAATTTGAAAATTGAGTTCAAATAAACAATTTGCTAGAAAAGCAAAAAGCTATCAAGATTCCCTTTAAAAGCAGTAGAATACTGGAATTCACCAATAACTTTGGGGAAAAAAAATCTGTAAGTTTTCAAAATCATTTCTGAGATCAAGCAATGTTTAAGAAAAATTCTGTGAAATTTCTGAGTAGATACTCACCACAAAAATATCTATGTATGTATACACACACACTGCTGTCTCTCCTAAGTGTGGAGCAAGATAAATTGCCTCCCAAGTTATTTCATAAAAACTCTGTAATACAGACTCCAACAAATGACAAAAGACAGCACTGAAATGAAAACTACGGGCTGGAGATGCTTATGAATACAGATGTAAAATCCTCTTTAATATCAATAAAATGAATTCAATAGTGTGTTTTTAAAGCCACTTGGGACAACTGTTTCTGTGGTTTAATATTGAGAAACCTGTTAATCAAATCAATAGATAATATTAACTCCATTGATACAAACCAAAAGCAAAAGAAAAACTTCTCAACTCTTTCCATTTTTCCAAAGGAGCTTTGTGTAAAACAGGTAAAGATACTTCCTCAGCATAATAAAACAGATCCATCTTGAACCAACAGCCAGCACAGACTTAGAAGGGAGCAACAAGAAGAATCCAGTTATTACTGTAATTCTTCAACACCCTTTGCAGTCTAGCCAAGCCATTACAGCATGAGACAAAACCTGAGGAAGAGAGGAGATGGGATTATCACCGTATTTACTTAGAAACCCAAGAGAACAAAACAAAAATCTACTAGAACTAATGAGACAACTGAACAATAACTGGATCTGAATTAGGTAAAAATATTTTAGGATCTGAAAATAATCTTTTGAAAATATCTAACAGGAACAATTTCAACAACAGGAGCACAGTGGAGGAAAAAAAAAACATTAAAATTTATAGAAATAACTATGAAATATGTTGAGAACTATGAAAGTATAAAACTACAAAACTTTGATGACAGAAAGAAAATAGGCCTGAATAAATAGAAAATCATACAATATTCCTGGAAATCAAGAGTGAAGATATCCTTTCCAAATGAATGCCCATACACTGTGAAATCCCAATAAAAAAACCAACTTGATTCTTTTTTCTTTTAGAACATGACAAAGTACTTTCAAAGTTAAGCTGGAATAAACACTAAGAAAAACCAAGAGAATTTTATAGAAGGATAATAATAAAGAAGACTTTCCTCACCAGATGTGAACAATGTTGGATAAAATCTGAATGATTAAGTCAGATTCTACTGCTTCAATAATGACAGAAAGATCAGCAAAAGGGATGAAATATGCTTAGAATTAGACTCTAATACATATAACAGTGTATTAGATGACAGGGGTGACATGATGGGTGTAGAAGGGGGCAATGATGTGGAAGAAGACTGGAATTTCAAACAGGATGATGAAGAAGGGTGATGGGGAAGGTAAACTGAGCAAAGGTTTGAAGGAGAGGGAGTGAGGGGTGACCCACCTGCATATCTCAGAGGAGAGCCTTTTGGGGAGAATAACAGTTACAGAAAAAGTCAGGGGAGTCGCAAAACGGGGCCCAAGAGGTAATGGAGACCATATAGGTCTTTTAAGCCATTATTTAGCTTTTACTCTTAAGTCAGATGGCAAGGCATTGAGGCACAGAGCAGAGGCATGGTGTGATCTATCAGTTTCAAGTGATTGCTTTGTTAAAAGAGACTGTAGAGAAACATCATGAAACAGAGAAGAGTAGTTTTCAGGGTCTACAGTTTTTAATCTTGTATTTGTTTTTTGACTTGGTTATCAAGAGCTTATCTTATTTAAGATTACAGACAGGCTTATTATCTTTTTCTGCTCTCCCTACAACCAATATTAAAACAATTACTAATGCATTTTATTGATTCTAGGCTCTATACTATGTTTTCTTTTCGTGAGCAAAAATATGGGTATACTGGACAAGGGAAAAAGACACAAGAATGAAAATGGGCCATTCAGTTGAAGGCTAGTGCAATAGCCCACCCAAGAAATGGAGAACAAGAAACAGTGAAGATGGTGAGGATGGTGCTGCAGAAGGAAGAGTTAACAGGATGTCCTGGAGTGGAAGTCAGGTGTGGCAGCAGGAGACAGGGGTCAGCAGGGGCTCTGAAGTACCTGGCCTGAGACAGGGTGACCTCAGCAGTGCTGGGATGGCCCTACAGAGAGCAGCTCTGGAGCCCACACCCAGGAAGACATGTGGAGAAACCTGGTGCACGTACAGGAGAGTCCAGGGGAGAGGATCCAGGCTGCAGGCTTGAATCTGGGAGTCAGAACACAGGGATTTTATTCAAAGCCATGGGTCTGGATAACACCATGATGGGAGTGGGCAGAGAGGAGTCCTTGTACTGAGACTGAGTGAAATCAACACTGAAACTCAGCATCGTGAGGAGGACCAAGCAAAGAGACGGTGAAGGGACTGCACGTGAGGTAGGAGGCTGTGGGGAGGACTATGCAGGATGAGGCGCCAGGCTGTCTGAGACCAAACATGGACCAACAAACCTGATGATGGAGAGCTGCTGGTGGTGCTGACAAGAGGCATCTGAGTGGAAAGATGGGCTAGAAAGGCAGCAAGCAGGTTTGCTCCTAAGGAGAGTTCTTTGTAAAGAGGAACAGAGAAACTGGGAAGAAACTGCAGCCCCTGGCAGGTTGAGATATTTGGAAAACAGAACTAAAAAGATCTTCACATTAGTACATACTGCAAAGAATATTCCAGATGGCTTAGAGAAGTCAATGTAAGATAAAATGTGAAAGCATTTATAAAACAATATAGCTGAGTATCTAACATTGAAGTGATAACTGATAATGTAAGAACAAAAATGAAGAAGATACAATAGACAATTTGACTGTTAAAAAAAAAAAGCCAGAAAACCAAAAATAAAAAGTCAAACCTTTTGAAGAATACATGATGCAAATACATCATACACAATTCCTGCTCATGCTATACAGCAAGGAGATACATAGAGCAATGCCTTTGGAGAAAATACATGGAAACACCAAGAGAAAACTCAGCAAAGGTCACAGGAAAGAACACAACAGATTTACAGTACACATAGAAAGTGCTCAAAATCATCTGTAAATCAAGAAACCGCAATCACAGTAAAACAGATACTTTTCAATGTTCGCAAGTTATAATCAGAAGTTATTAAACTCTACGTTCTTACTTTCACTGCTGGCAAGGTTCTACTGAGGGTATGATCTCAGGGTTAGAGATAAAATCCTACCAGAAAGCAGCCTGGCTCTATCAGTGCCTTTAGGTCATTCATAGGTTTTAAATGTTAAACATTTTTAAACTCCTAAATTAAAAGACACTTGCTCCATGGAAGAAAAGCTATGACAAACCAAGACAGCATATTAAAAAGCAGAGATATTACTTTTGCCAACAAAACTCCATCTAGTCAAAGCTATGGTTTTCCAGTAGTCATGTACAGATGTGAGAGCTGAATTATAAAGAAAGCTGAGCACTGAAGAACTGATGCTTTTGAACTGTGGCATTGGAGAAGACTCTTGAGAGTCCCTTGGACCGCAAGGAGATCCAACCAGTCCATTCTGAAGGAGATCAGTACTGAATATTCATTGGAAGGACTGATGCTGCAGCTGACATTCCAATACTTTGGCCACCTGATGCAAAGAGCAGACCTATTGGAAAAGATCCTGATGCTGGGAAAGATTGAAGGCGGGAGGAGAAGGGAACAACAGAGGATGAGAGGGTTGGATGGCATCACGGACTCGATGGACATGAGTTTGCGCAAGCTCTGGGAGTTGGTGATGGGAAGGGAAGCTTCGCATGCTGCAGTCCATTGGGTCGCAAAGAGTCTGACACAATTGAGCAAGTGGACTGAACTGAAACTCCTAAAAAATCTATCTTGACAAATCACTTAGACATACATGGACAAAAGCATTATTCATGTCTAAAATTAACAAAAAACTAAACGTGTAAATTAAGGAACTGTTTAGTTAAGCTACATGCAAATGATGACTTACACTGATATTAAAGTTCGTGTTTTCTAGAATTAAGACGGTCAAAAATTCAACATATTGTGGTTTACAGGTTAAGAAAACAGAATCTGGAGTCAGATTGCCTAGTTTCAAATCCTGACCCTGCTTACTGACTGAGGATAGGGAAAACACAAAACTGGAATAATAACTATCTCATAGAATTGGTAATGAACATTAACTGATATTCATAAAGTGCTTAGAACAGTGTCAAGCACATGTGAATCATTTATTTTAAAATCAAACTTTGTCAAATAGTGAATATTCATGTTGTATTAACTGAAAAAGTATAATACAAAACTAATATTATGTGAAGCTCAATTTAAGAATATATACACAGAAGGAATTGAAGAAAACATTTTAAAATATTGGTAGTTCCGTTTGAGCAGGAACATTTATTTCTGCTCTTGAGAACTCAGCAGTCAGTCAGTCTTACTTTAATGCCTTTGGTGGCTTATAGCCTGCAATTGGGTACAATCTCTCTAGACATGCATGCATTTTATTTATCCTGCTTGTGATTTGTTGTGCTTCCTGAATCTAAGGGTTTGGTTTTAATCCTGGAAAACACATTTGCAAGGTGTTTTTTTCTTTACTGCTTCTGGATAAATGAAGTCTCTCACTCATCTTTACCATTTTCCAGTGCTTGTTTCTACATTTGACATCAACAGTTCCCAAACTATTGGTCTCTGAGTGCCAGGTAAAACTCAGAGGGACGCTGGATTTTAAATGTTTGATGGAAATAGCAATGTCTGTCAGATACCATGCAAAAATACTACCAGTAAGCTGCATGGGCCTAACTACTGAATAAAAACAAATGGTAGTTCTTATGATCCAGAGGCACTGTGGGGGAAAAAGAAAGTACTAAGCTACTAAGAGTGCCATAAATTAAGGTAGGATGGAAAACTCCTGCTTTCTTGGCATTTTCTTATGATATATCATCCAGGTCACTGATTCTTTCTGTAGCTGAAACTAATGTACTTTGCATCCATTTATTGAAATTTCACTTTCCATTATTATGTTTTACATTTTTAGAAATTTGTGATTATTTGAAAAATACCACTAGTAAATTTTTACGTTCTCTATTCCGACAGTCACTTTCATTTCTTATGTAGCTTAAGTACATACTTTATATTCTAAATGTGAAAAGGCTGCGCCATCTGCAGCTTCTGTCCCACCCTTTCTTATGCACACTGACTTTTGTTCCTAGGTTTTGTTTCCTCATGTGTATGGTGAGCTGCACGTGTTAGGATTTGTGGAGATGCTAGTGATGACTCAATCTAAAGTACATTCTCCCATTCCAGATTTGCACTTGCTCATTTGGAATCTTACCAACTTGGGCTTAATTTATAAAACTGTATCTTATAAGTTACAAGAGCCCACACAGGCCTTGTGCCTCCCACTCAGACTCCTGTGGAGGCAGTTTTGTGGTTAAGGGCAGTCAGAGAATCTCTCCTTCTCCTCTCATCCAAAGGGGCCTTCAGTCAGGCAAGGACCCCCACCCTCTCCAACTGCAAGGTGGGTTTTGTTGCATTTTCTCCTTTGAGGGTCTTTCGTGCAGAGTCCACAGCTCCAGCAGGAAACGCATAACCCCACCTCCCACTGTGTCCAAGTCCCGGGCTTTATCCACTGTCCACACACAGTCTTTCAAATCCAAGTTTGGGAAACAAGGAACAGAAAAATATCCTAGAGCAAAACTGGCTTCAGTGGATCCTAACTTTCTGCAATAGTATGTTTTCACTGCTTTGTGCTCCTTGAACTTTGTCTGCTTTCCTGCCAAATTCCTATAAATTTTAAAATATTTAAGCATATGTTCCTGGTGTTTTAAAACATCTCTATACTGGGAGTGTTTTATGTCGAGTCTGCAGTATTGCTTTAAAAAGGGGGAGGGGGACATTTATATTTTCTACAATATGGATGGATGATCTTTGTAATTAGGTGGAAATGCACTCACTTTTCCTATATAGGCCCCTACATCCTCAACTACATATCTTTGCTCATTCTTCCCCTCTGTTTAAAATGTCTTTGACACATTTCTAAGTCTCACTGGTACTCAAAATTCAGGAAAAAAATGCTGCCTCCTCCAGGAAGACTTCTCTGACCTTCCTTAAAGCTCTGAACTTGTAGTTGTATCTGTATCTTTTCCTTGGAGATTTATTCTTTCCTGGTGTTAAATCATCTAGACATAGTAGACATGGTTCATCTGTGATTACAGAAATTACAGCTTTGACCATATACAAAGTGCCAATGTTTCATCATTGATATTACACTTTAATTTTGCTGAGGACAAAATTTGAATCCGATGTTTTAAGGTTGGTGTTAGAAGTGACACCAGCAGCTCCTGGAAGCAGTTGTGGAGCCCTGGGCATCCACTTCCAAGTTCATCCACATTTATCTCCACATACAAGCTAAAAATCTGGTAGAACTTTCGTTCTCTCAAGGGGAAAAAAAAGCCATGCTAATAGGAAAACTGGTATCTACCATTGGTAGTGAGCACAATGAGACAGCAATGAGATCCAGTCAAGTGATGGCTATGGCCAGGGAACAGACTTTTAAAAATAAACTTAAGAGCAAAGATTCAGATTCTGCTCTTTCTCAGACGTGAATGATTCTACCCCATGCTTTGGACGGAAACTGGGTAAAGCAATTCATGCAACTATTTCAGCAAGCGCTCTAGGTAGCATAAAATTTGCCCAGGTGAGAACGAGCATGGTGGATAGTTTATGCTAATGGCAAAATTTATTTTAATGGCTTTATAAATTACTTGAGCCCTTTATTTATAGAATCATTAAGAGTCCAAAGGGGTCACTTAAATTTTTCAGTTATATTTTATTGCATTTTATGTAGGAAATTATATACTACAGTAGGATTTATGGATATGGAGATTCTTGAAGGTCTCAGGGTGTATCCTGTGCGAATGTCAATGCTTTTATGAATGTTTATTATGTCCTAGAGGGCACTGAACTCCTCTCCCTCATTTCCCCCAAGAGAGCTTTCCCCAAGTAACCATGCATCAGTATTTGTCAAAAGAAGGAGAGAAGGGGAAAAACGCAAGAAAATAAGAAAGTTGTTCTGATCTTTGCGTTCTTTGCACTTCTCCTGGGGTGAGCTTATTTAAGTAATGTCAGAGGGATTGAACGATGAATATAAAGTCCTTCTTCAGTTTCCATTTGTGGAATTATAACAAATAAATAACATCCTCATTCATTATTAATAGGCTTTCCAGAGATCAAAAAAGTAGATTCCAATTTCCGATGAATAAATGTACCAGCAATTATTTGCAGTTTAAATAAAAGAAAAGGCATTTCACGTGGACGATACAGACAGTGGATAATTAAAGTAAAGTAACTGATTTCCATAAATAATGAAGACGGGAAATTATCTCTGACTTCGTTTGCAAAGCTCAATTTCCACTCCATCCCCCATGAAGAGGATTATCCACTTTTCACTCTCATCCCTCTCCATGGGGGAAGGAGGGCGAGAGGCACATGGCAGCTTTGTTCAGGCAAGGTATAAGAGGGAGCTAATTTCAGCTGCTCACATTTGAAAACAAAGTACTGAGCCTGTACGACTCTTCTTAAAAATTCTAATTAAGAGCTATAAATAACATTTCCAAAATACACACACACAGTCTCACCACACACTCATTGTGCCGCCACATACAAACAGACAAAAGACAAACCACAGAATATCTGAGAATTGAGTGGTAATGACTTTTAGAACAAGGAATACACTGTTCATTTCTTAAAATTAAGAACAAAAGCTAACATACCTATTGCAGTAAGAACAGCAGCAAAATAGCCCGTTTCTTATACTGTTCCTTTCAAAAGAGAAGATGCAGTGAAGAAGTAAGGAAAAGCCAAGAGCAAGAAGTGACAGTAAATGAATGGTCAAAGATGAAGCATTTTGGTCCTTTTTTTTTTTGGCCATGCCTTGCAACATGCTGTATCTTAGTTCCCTGACCAGGGACTGAACCCAGGGCCCCTGCATTGGAAGGTCAGAGTCTTAACCACTGGACTATCAGGGAAGTCCCAAACGATAATGCATTTTGGAACTTCCATTGAGTTCAGTTCTTACTTGGCACAAGGGAAGGCAGAATATAAGGAGGGATGAGTGAGGAGTTATGTGGCCATCTCCTGTCTTTTGTCCCCCTATCTCCAAGGCTTCTCTTTCTCCTACCCTGAAAGAAGGTTGGGCGTGCAATGTAGTTAAAGTCGAAATTCTCATACTGAGCCAGTTAACTGCTTCAGCCCATTCACTTTTCTCCTAAAAGTCACTTTTCTCAGGAACTGAGAGTTCTTGTCTACAAAGCTCGCACATGTCAGTCATCCCAAAGTCCTCATCTGATACTAAGAGTCCCCACACTCACTTGAGATCACCAGGACATAGTACAGTGGGCAGCAAAGAACAGCTTTGAAAATGAGACCATAAATTCAGAAAAACATGGGCCATGGTACAATCCTAGCATGTACTAGCTGTGTGACCTTGAACAAGTTACCAAAATCATCACTTTCTTCATATGTAAAGTGAGGATAATTATAGCATCTCACTCACAAGCAAATGTAACACTTTCTGAGAAAACCCTTATGTGACTCCATGGCCCTAAACCCTGCCCCTGGTATCAGCCAGCACTGTGCTGGAAGGCCTTCCTGATTTGGTTCTTTTACTCATACTCTTGGCTTCATTCCTTTTTATCTAATGATTGTGCACCTTTTCAGCACATCTATCTAATTTACATGATGTTACGTTTCTCTGACAGTAAATCAACATTTATTTATTGTTAGGTAACAATGCTGTCTATGGACCAGGGCCCAGATCCCAGTATGTCAAGCATAAAAGAAAATTTAAGAGATTTGGAGGGACTTCTCTGGGTCCAGTGGTTAAGACTTAGCCTTCCAATGCAGGGATGCAGGTTCGATCCCTGGTCAGGAAGCTAAGATCTCACATGCCTTACAGCCAAAACAAACAGAAGTATTAGTATAACAAACGCAATAAAGACTTTAAAAAAGAGAGAGAGACATGGAGAAGAGTTCTGGAAGAGAAGAATGAATAGAAATATCAAAGTAACTGAAGTTTACTCAAGGCTGAAAAAATACATAGTTCATCAGGTTAAAAGGACCTACCCTGTGCCAACGTGCAAGTTCTAAAACACAACTTTAACCATCATCGTGGAATGTCAGATCATCAACAAGAATCCTAGGGAGTTCCAACGGTAAGATGACGAATTGCTCATAAACATGTGGGGATTAAATTTATCATGCGTGGCTCAAAAGCTAGAAAAAGGCCAATGTTATTTTGAACCCAGATTCCATATCTGTCAAACTCACCTTCAAGTTTGGGGACAAATAAAGACTGGATCTTCAAAGACTTG
Source organism: Nanger dama (assembly GCA_917880005.1). Classification (NCBI taxonomy): domain Eukaryota; kingdom Metazoa; phylum Chordata; class Mammalia; order Artiodactyla; family Bovidae; genus Nanger; species Nanger dama. The sequence continues at coordinate 5,272,788 of CAKJTW010000076.1, forward strand.
GGAATTTTGCCACCCACAAATACTTCTGGAAAAAATGTATGAAAGGATGATTCAATAAAATAAATGTCAAAACCAAGAAAAATGATACAAGAAAGAATAGTGATCAAAGAGAACATTAAAAGTTACAGTTAAGTTTAAATAACTGCTGGTGCTTGAGATTTTAAAAAAATGCATAAAATAACCATCTGAAAGTAAAATCCCAGATGTTCTCAGCAGTGGAACATGTTCTCTGCCAGAAGGGATAGTAGGAAGTAGGAGATACAGTTTCTCTCTTATGTAAGAGGAAGATATAGATACTATAGCTATAGACAGAATTGTTAAAAATATAAGTATAGCCACTGGAAGAACAGAAATAGGTATACAAGTCCCAAATGATTAAGGAAGACATTTAATAAAATGAAATATGTATATAATTAATTCAAGGGGCAAGATAGAAAGAAGCAAAAATAACAAACTCAAAATATATCACAGCCACAATGTCCATTTTAAACTCTGGAAAAGAAAAAAACAGCTATAGGTAGACTATAAAAGAAGCCCACTGAAGTTAACCCAAATTACTTTTTAAAAGATGTAAAAATATATACTATGCAAATGGTAATAATAAAAATGATTAGAAAATGGTATAGTACAGCAAAATTAACATCAAAAAGAGAGTAACATAGAAAGCATTAAATGTGATAAAGCGGATGCCTACAATTGCAAAATCATGCAATCCGATAAGAAGATGCAATAGTCAAGCTTCTCTGCATCTAACTACAAAGCTAAATATACATGAATATGTGTATAGACGTGTATGTGCTTTAAAATCTGATGAAAACACAAGGAGAAACTGAAAAATACATACACACACACAAAGGAGCTTTATCCACAGCCCCCTTTCAGTGGCTGACAGGTCAGCTAGGGAGACAGATATGGAGAGGACAGAGATTGAGGAAGACAGGCAATGTTCTAGGAAAAGACAACCTGTTCAAGTCACTCACAAAGAACTGGAAAAAAACAAGGAAAAAATAAACAGAAATTTGTTCACGACTTTCTCAAAAGTTTTCAATTTTGCTTGAAAATAGAGTTACAGAAATAAAACAAAAAGCCACACCATCACACATCCTCATGAGTTTATAAGAAAAATTTCAATTGTTTCAGAGAATAGAAAATTATGATGTCAGTCTAACTCTGACACCAAAACAAAGCAAAAGCTACAAAGAAATCAAAGGAGCAGTTTCATTTTTGTAAGACTCAAATAAAATATGAACAAACCAAGTCCAGCTGTGAGTTAGCAGAACACTATATCATGGGAAACCGAGTTTAACTCCAGAATATCAAAATGGCCAAACACCATGAATGTATTAAAAACAACCAAGTAGGGTAACAGGTTAAAAGAGAAACCCAGTATGATCATTTTAATAAAGGCTGAAAAGCATTTGATAAAATTTGACAGGCATGTCTGAGTAAACAAACTTTTGGCAAGCTGGAAATAGATGGAAATGTCCTCAATGTGATACAGGCCTTTTACAGATGCCTACAGTAATTATACATAAGATGACTCACTAGAAGCACTCCTATTAGAGTTGGAAAGACAAAAAAAAAAAGAAAGAAAGAAAGAAACAGTCCTTCTCAACATTACACTGCAGCCCTAGCCAATAAGAATGTCAAAGTGAATAGAGAAGTGGTACAAAGAATGTAAAGGTATCTACGGAACCACCATGATTTTTTTACAGTATGATCTTCCTCTGGAAGAATCAGACTCTAAGATTAACTCTTAAAATGAGACAAATGATTAGAATAAGAGTGTTCCATAAGATGACAGACATAAGGTGACAGACACATCATCATGGACAAAAATCAATGTCTTGTATGTTACCATATAGTAAAAAGTATATGCTGGGAAAGACTGAAGGCAGGAGGGGAAGGGGATGACAGAGGATGAGATTGTTGGATGGCATCATTGACTCAGTGGACCTGAGTTTAAGCAAATTCCAGAAGATAGTGAAGGATGGGGAAGCCTGGCATGCTGCAGTCCATGGGGGTCTCAGAGTCAGACATGACTCAGCGACCAAACAACAACAATGAACAACAAATATAGTAAACTGGAAAACACAATGATTCTCTGGAGGCTCAAAGGGTAAAGAGTCTGCCTGCAATGCAGGAGACCTGAGTTCAATCCCTGGTCGGGAAGATCTCCTGGAGAAGAAAATGGCAACCCACACCAGTATTCTTGCCTGGAGAATTCCATGGATGGAGGAGCCTATTGGGCTACAGTCCATAGGGTTGCAAAGAGTTGGACATGACTGAGAGATTTCACTTTCAGTTTCATACACACATACTTGCACCCACATCCACACACTATACAAAGCAGCTGGAAAAAAAATATCCAAGAATAGCATGAAAACTTTAGGGGAAAAAACAAACAGACAAACAAAAAATCCTAGAAGTCAGTTGCTCCATCAGTTTATTATCTACCATACTGGAAAAAAAAAAAAAAACTTGTAAAAACAACTGGAGTATTCATATTAAAAATTACTATTTGAGGAACAGGAAACAGATCCACAAATATATAGACATTCACTTTATGAGAAGGTATAAAACTATCATTTCAAGTAAGTACAGAAAAGATGTACCACTCATATAAATGTTTCTAAAAAGAGAAAACGATATCTCACGCAAAATGCAATCAATCAATTTCAGAATTTCAAAACAGTTAAAGAGACAGTCAATCAACCAATAAGCCTTTATGAGTTTCTCCCAAAATCTTGTTTAATAAATAGTCATTAACAGCACAAATCAAAATAGAAAAGGCAGACACTGATGAAAGAAAAAGCTTAAACTTCTGTAATGTTATAAAACAGTATATGCGACATTACAGGTCACATGAATATTTCTGAAAAATATTTAATATATAATCAAAAATATATTTAAAAAATATTTAGTATCATGTATATACGGATGTGTGTGTATATAAAGTGCTCCAAGTTTAAGAAAAAGTTAAGAGAGCCTACCAGAACACAAATGACATTAAAAAGTATCCCCAAGTAGATTTTCAAGACCAATAAATATATAAATATGTATAAAGCCCCATAAAAATCTATAAAATGCTAATAATATATCTAACATCTGTTGAGTGCTTGCTACTGACCACAGACTCTAAGGGCTTGACAAGTCCACATTATGTAAGGCTTACACCAGGCTTGTGGCGGGTATTTTCACCACTGTGGAGAAAGGAACCGGGGGCAAGGAGACTTGGAGGAACTTTCCCAGAGCACACAGTTAGCTGTGGGGAAATCTGAATTTAAACTATGTCAGTCTGGCTCCCAAACCAGTTCACTATTCTGCCATGATTTCTTTTTTTCCATTGATGAATGAAAATGATGAATTGGTATGATTATTTTTAAAAGGTTAATATACAGCATTGGTAAGAATGAGGAAAACTTTCATTCTCAAATACTCTTGATGGTCGTCTTTTTGAAGGGAAATATGGCAGACTTTTTCAAAGCATTTTAAAGCAGACCCAAGAACTCCACTTCTAGAAAGCCACCTTTAAGTAACAGATGATGTAGACAAAGGATGTCTGAAAGTTAACTGTTGCGGCAGCATTATTTATAAGAGTGGAAACTCAGGATCAATATACAGCGATGAAATTGAAACTCAACCCACAGAGACCACAGACAATCAGATGAGAACTTTGGACACCACATTATCCGCCCCTGTTGCATATATCCTATGCTCCATGAGCAGTTCGGGGACATGACAGGAATGTACAACATCCAGAATATAAATGCAGCAACCTCTAGAGGTCCATGTGAGTTAACTCTGTAAAAGAACCCAGATCAATCTTTTAAACAAACTTCACATCCTCCCCTATTAAAAGTTGAGTTCCACCCGGGATGTTTTTCTTTGTCATGTCATTCTTTCCTAAGATCTGTTGGCAATTCAGCCTGGACTTTTCAGATTCCCTTTCATTTTACCAACACAAAGCTGCATCCTTAACATGAGGCTCATCCTGCATTAATTCATAGACAATGCAGAGGTGGCCAGGGCAGACTTTCAGTTCTTGTTCTGCCTTCCTTGTTAAAATATCCACAGCATCACTCAGATGCGGAACATTCCATCCCAGGTGAAATAACTGGCCCCTTGTAGACTGGTGACCAGCTGACAGTGCCCCTCACTGCAGAAGTTAACACCTCTTGTTTCCTCCAGGCACCGATATTCCCAGCCAGGGCCACTCGGCCCTGAGGTGGAGTCATGCTCTGTGCGCTGCACTTCTTTTGTCAGAAGTGGGGTTCAAGGCCGCTGAGGCTCCGTCCCAGTGGACAAGCTGCCTGTGTGGGTAACCCCTGCGGGCACCTGGCCTGAGAAAGGCAGCCAGGGGGCATTGCTAATGTGCTGTCTCCATGCAACACACCTGAGACCAAGAAGAATAGGGCTGCTGCCCCTAGATGCCAGCCTTCCTCCATCTGCAGTGGGGACCTCTGGGAACAGCCAGACCACTAGCTTCTTCCAGATGCTTCCATGCCCTTAGAGGAGCCGCAGAGAAGAGCAGCGCATGCAGGCTGCAGCCCTCCGCCCCCAACCCCGCCTCCTCCAAGCCATACAAGCAAGGGGAGCAGGGAAGAAAGAGGGTGGCGTTCAACATATTTCGAGATGTACTACTCACTTAGTGACAGAAAAAGTCAGCTTTCCTGCTCTCTAGTTTAAGCTCTCAGAGAATAATTTTCAAAATGTTAAACATGCTATTATACAAGTGTTAAGTGAGGCCATGTAAAGATTTCTTTAACTCATTAATGAGAGAACTGAAAGAACCATAAAGCTATTCAAAGAGAATTTGAGAGACTGAGTTATGTATAGGAACAAATGCGGGAATAGGATTGCTCAGTTCATTTCAGTTGCTCAGTCATGTCCAACTCTTTGTGACCCCATGAATTACAGCACGCTAGGCCTCTCTATCCATCACCAACTTCCAGGGTTCACTCAAACTTAATGTCCATCGAGTCGGTGATGCCATCCAGCCATCTCATCCTCTGTCGTCCCCTTCTCCTCCTGCCCCCAATCCCTCCCAGCATCAGGGTCTTTTCAAATGAGTCAACTATTTTGCATGAGGTGGCCAAACTATTGGAGTTTCAGCTTTAGCATCAGTCCTTCCAATGAACATCCAGGACAGATTTCCTTTAGAATGGACTGGATCGATCTCCATGCAGTCTAAGGGACTCTCAAGAGTCTTCTCCAACACCACAGTCCAAAAGCATCAATTCTTCAGCGCTCAGCTTTCTTCACAGTCCAACTCTCACATTCATACATGGCCACTGGAAAAACCATAGCCTTGACTAGACGAAACTTTCTTGGCAAAGTAATGTCTCTGCTTTTCAACATGCTCTCTAGCTTGGTCATAACTTTCCTTTCAAGGAGGGAGTAAGCATCTTTTAATTTCATGACTGCAATCACCATCTGCAGTGATTTTGGAGCCCCCAAAATAAAGTCTGACACTGTTTCCACTGTTTCCCCATCTATTTCCCATGAAGTGATGGGACCAGATGCCAAGATCTTCATTTTCTGAATGTTGAGCTTTAAGCCAACTTTTTCACTCTCCTCTTTCACTTTCATCAAGAGGCTTTTTAGTTCCTCTTCACTTTCTGCCATAAGGGTGGTGCCATCTGCATATCTGAGGTTATTGATATATCTCCCAGCAATCTTGATTCCAGCTTGTGCTTCTTCTAGTCCAGCGTTTCTCATGAAGTACTGTGCATATAAGTTAAATGAGCAGAGTGACAATACACAGCTTTGACGTACTCCTTTTCCTATTTGGAACCAATCTAACTGTTGCTTCCTGACCTGCATACAGGTTTCTCAAGAGGCAGGTCAGGTGGTCTGGTATTCCCATCTCTTTCAGAATTTTCCACAGTTTTTTGTGATCCACACAGTCAAAGGCTTTGGCATAGTCAATAAGGCAGAAATAGATGTTTTTCTGGAATTCTCTTGCTTTTTCAATGATCCAGTGGATATTGGCAATTTGATCTCTGGTTCCTCTGCCTTTTCTAAATCCAGCTTGAACACCTGGAAGTTCACGGTTGATGTATTGTTGAAGCCTGGCTTGGAGAATTTTGAGCATTACTTTACTAGTGTGTGAAATGAGTGCAATTGTGTGGTAGTTTGAGCATTCTTTGGCATTGCTTTTCTTTGGGATTGGAATGAAAACTGACCTTTTCCAGTCCTGTGGCCACTGCTGAGTTTTCCAAATTTGCTGGTGTATTGAGTGCAGCACTTTCACAGCATCATCTTTCAGGATTTGAAATAGCTCCACTGGAATTCCATCACCTCCACTAGCTTTGTTTGTAGTCATGCTTTCTAAGGCCCACTTGACTTCACATTCTAGGATGTCTGGCTCTAGGTGAGTGATCACACCATCGTGATCATCTTGGTCGTGAAGATCTTTTTGTACAGTTCTTTTTGTATTCTTGCCACCTCTTCTTAATATCTTCTGCTTCTGTTAGGTCCATACCATTTTTGTCCTTGATTGAGCCTATCTTTGCATGAAATGTTCCCTTGGAATCTCTAACTTTCTTGAAGAGATCTCTAGTGTTTTCCATTCTGTTCTTTTCCTCTGTTTCTTTGCATTGATTGCTGAAGAAGGCTTTCTTATCTCTTCTTGCTATTCTCTGGAACTCTGCATTCAGATGCTTATATCTTTCCTTTTCTCCTTTGCTTTTCACTTGTCTTCTTTTCACAGCTATTTGTAAGTCCTCCCCAGACAGCCATTTTGCTCTTTTGCATTTCTTTTCCATGGGGATGGTCTTGATCCCTGTCTCCTGTAAAATGTCACAACCTTCATCCATAGTTCATCAGGCACTCTACCTATCAGATATAGTCCCTTAAATCTATTTCTCACTTTCACTGTATAATCATAAGGGATTTGATTTAGGTCATACCTGAATGGTCTAGCGATTTTCCCCACTTTCTTCAATATAAGTCTGAATTTGGCAATAAGGAGCTCATTATCCGAGCCACAGTCAGTTCCTGGTCTTGTTTTTGCTGACTCTATACAGTTTCTCCATCTTTGGCTGTAAAGAATATAATCAGTCTGATTTCAATGTTGACCATCTGGTGATGTCCATGTGTAGAGTCTTCTCTTGTGTTGTTGGAAGAGAGTGTTTGCTATGACTAGTGCGTTCTCTTGGCAAAAACTCAATTAGCCTTTGCCCTGTTTCATTCTGCATTCCAAAGCCAAATTTGCCTGTTACTCCAGGTGTTTCTTGACTTCCTACTTTTGCATTCCAGTCCCCTATAATGAAAAGGACATCTTTTTTTGTGTTAGTTCTAAAAGGTCTTGTAGGTCTTCATAGAACCATTCAACTTCAGCTTCTTCAGCGTATATACAAAACTGGTTAAAGTCCTACAGAGCAATAAAGCTGTAGCCTCAAGGGTTACCCCTTCTGCAGTGTGTGCATGTGTGTGTGCATGTGTGCACACTCAGTTACAAAGTCGTGCCTGACTCTGTGTGACCCCATGGACTATAGCCCACCAGGCTCCGCTGTCCATGGAATTCTCGAGGCAAGAATACCAGAGTGGGTAGCCATTCTCTTCTCCAGGGGATCTTCCCGATCCAGAGATCAAATCAGTATCTCTTGCATCTCCACTGGCAGGTGGATTTTTACCACTGTGCACCTGGGCAACCTCTTCCTGCTCTGGACAAGAATAAGTTTCATTTATACCAGTTTCACAAAGGTTAATATTTACGCTTACAGAGTGATAAAGTAGCCTGATCAATAAGAAGTAGTGAGTCAAACAAAGAACCACGCCCCTAGAGAACCAGGGTAACTTGGGTCAGAATAGACAATGTTCATCACGACACAGCAAGAGGCAGAAGGGCAGCTGCATGCTTTTTTCATACTTGGGGACTTTCTTTCTTACCCAGCTGTGTGTCTGTTAGTCTTCGGACAGTGAACAGAAATGACCGTATACAAACTGCTGGGGCCTAAACCAGGGGTCCCCAGTCTATGGACTGTGGACTGGTACCTGCTGTCAGATCAATGATGCCATTTCACTAGAAGTAACATGCACAATAAATCGGCTTCCCAGGTGGCACTAGTGGTAAAAAAATCTGCCTGCCAATGCAGGACACACAAGAGATGCAGTTCAATCCCTGGGTCAGGAAGATCCCTTGGAGAAGGAAATGGCAACCCACTCCAGCATCCTGCCTGGAGAATGCCAAGGACAGAGGAGCTTGGTGAGCTATAGTTCATGGGGTGGCAAGGAGTCAGAAACACCTGAGCACACACATTAATAGTTAAATATTGCCATGGTGGTTATAGCTGATGACTAAGTTCCATCGTCATTCTAGCCTGGAGAAAGTAGTCAAACTCCGTTTAAGTTAGACTCAACATGGGAGAAGGAAGGAAACTCACAGAATAATCATTTTCCAAAGTGTGATCTCCTTCCTGGTTAAACAGGCTGCCCTAGAGCTTGCCTTCTGCACATCCAGAGCAGGCTTCAAACAAAGATTCACCCCAGAATGACAGCCTTGCTGTTCTATCTCCGAGGAGGAGAAGAGGGGAAAAGTGATGAGGTAACAGGTGTGATGCTGGAGCATAAAACTGCTCAGGGGAACAAAGAGACAGGGTTGGACAAGCGAAGGAAACAGGCCTCCCAAGGCTGCTAAAAAGTCAGCTATGACTTCATCTTAGTAATAGGTCTGTGATTTTATGACCTAAACGGGGCCCAGAATATCTATTCAACCCACCTCACAGGATGGCATAAAGATAAAAGAAATAAAGAGAAAAGCCATAAAAGCGTGTTCTGCTCATTCAGCTAATAGCGTTCTTACCACTTAACTCTGCTTACTGGGTCAGTGGGAGGCCAGGAAACTCAGGAATCACTCTGAGCAACGCAGAGGTGATGAGATTTAAACAGTTCTTCGACAGGAACAAGAATTCCCAGTCTCCTTTCAGCCCTTCTAAAAATCAGTTTTCTAGTTGAGACAACAATGAACAGAGTTCACATACTTTTCAGTTTGCATCTGTATTTTCTGTTGGATATCTGCACATTTAATTCTTACGTTTCCCTAGTGGCTTCCCTTGTGGCTCAGATGGTAAAGAATCTGCCTGCAATGAGGAGACCTGGGTCGGGAAGATCCCCTGGAGGAGGACATGGCAATCCACTTCAGTATTCTTGCCTGGAGAATCCCCAGGGACAGAGGAGCCTGGTGGGCTATAGAGTTGGACACGACTGATCAACTAAGCAAACAGCACACAATTCCTCTGTTATGTATTCTTTGGAGTATTTTATTGTTGTATAACTTGTTCAGTCACTCGGTTGTGTCTGACATTTTGTGACCCCATGGACTACAGCATACCAGGCTTCCCTGTCCTTCACTTTCTCCCAGAGTTCACTCAAATTTATGTCCATTGGGTTGGCGGTGCTGTCTAACCATCTCATCCTCTGTTGTCCCCTCCCTTTGCCTTCAATCCTTCCCCAGCATCAGAGTCTTTCACAGTGAGTCGGCTCTTTGCATTAGGTGGCCAAAGTATTGGAGCTTCAGCATCAGTCCTTCCAATGAATATTGAGTGTCAGTTTCCTTTAGGAATGACTGGTTTGATTTCAGTCCAAAGGACTCTCAAGAGTCTTCTCCAGCACCACAGTTTGAAAGCATCATTTCTTTGGTGCTCAATCTTGCTATGTATTCTTAGAGTATTTAATTGTGGTATACCTTATATACCATAAATTGATCCACTTTAAGTAAAAAGTAATGATTTTTAGTAAATGTATACAGTTCTGCAATGATCACTACAATCCAGCTTTAGAAACTTACTGACACGCTAAAAGATCTCTTGTTCCCCAATGCTGCTCCTCCCAATTGGGTTCCCCCAGCCACCTGCTGCTCCTTCAGTAGGGCTCCCCCAGCCACAAGGAACCCTAATCTACTTTTTATTTATAACCCACCTTTTCAGGACAATCTGTAAAAATGAATCATGCAACATTTTGTCATTTGTGACTGTTGTCTTTTATAGAATAATTTTTTCAAATGGATAGAATATCATTTTCTCTGTCCACTCACCAGCTGATGGATGTTTGCATTGCTTCTATTTTTTTTTCCTAGTGTGAATAACACTGCTATACATTTTTGTGTACATGTCTTTTTATGGACGTATATTTTAATTTCCTTTGTGTAGACACCTAAAAGAAGAATTACTGGGTCATCAAAACTTAAGGCTGAAGTTTCAGTTAAACTGTCAAACTCTTTTCAAAGTGGCTGTACCATTTTACATTCCCACCAGCAATTTCCCGGTCTCCACACCCTTGCCAACTTCTGTTACTGTCTTTTTCAACTGAGACAATATTTCATTGTAATTTTGATTTGCATTTTTCCAGTGAGTAATAATGTTAGTCATCTTTGCATGTGTTTCTTTGCCAATCAAATATTTTCTTCAGAGAACAGTCTATCTAGATCATTTGTCTATTTTAAAACTGGTTGCTCATTTTATTGAGTTTTAAGAATTTTTGTGTATTCTGTGTACCAGTGTTTTATCAGAACTGTGATTTGTAACTACTGTCTCCCTGTGACTTGTCTTCACATTTTCATAACAACACATTGCAGCAGCTTAGAAGTTTTAAATTTTGAAAAAGTCAAAATTATTTTTTTTCTTTTATGAATGTTTTATACTATATCTAATAACTCTTAGCCCAACCAAGATCAAATATATTCTTCCATGGTTTATGCTTTATTGTTTTACCTCTTGCCACTAAGTCTATAATCCATTTTTAATATCCGTGTATAGTGCAAAGATGGGCACAATAAAGGACAGAAATGGTATGGACCTAAAAGAAGCAGATGATATTAAGAAGAGGTGGCAAGAATACACAGAAGAACTATAAAAAAGATCTTCATGACCCAGATAAGCATGATGGTGTGATCACTCACCTAGAGCCAGACATCCTGGAATGCAAAGTCAAGTGGGCCTTAGGAAGCATTATTGCAAACAAAGCTAATGAAAGTGATGGAATTCTAGTTCAGCTATTTCAAAACCTAGCAGATGATGCTGTGAAAGTGCTGCCCTCAATATGCCAACAAATTTGGAAAACTGAGAAGTGGCCACAGGACCAGAAAGGTCAGTTTTCATTCCAATGCCAAAGAAAGGAAATGCCAAAGAATGCTCAAACTACCACACAATTGCACTCATCTTACACACTAGCAAAGTAATGCTCCAAAATTCTCCAAGCCAGCCTTCAGTAGTGCATGAACCCTGAACTTCCAGATGTTCAAGCTGGATTTAGAAAAAGCAGAGGAACCAGAGATCAAATTGCCAACATCCAATGGATCATCAAAAAAGCAAGAGTGTTCAAGAAAAACATCTAAGATCATGGCATCTGGTCCCATCACTTCATGGCAAGTAGATGGGGAAACAGTGGAAACAGTGACAGACTTCTATTTCTGGGGCCTCAAAATCACTGCAGATGGTGATTGCAGCCATGAAATTAAAAGACATTTACTCTTTGGAAGAAAAGCTATGACAAACCTAGTCCAGTTCAGTTCAGCTCAGTTGCTCAGTCATGTCCAACTCTTTACGACCCCATGAACCACAGCATGCCAGGCCTCCCTATCCATCACCAAGTCTCAGAGTCCACCCAAACCCATGTCCATTGAGTTGGTGATGCCATCCAACCATTTCATCCTCTGTCATCCCCTTCTCCTGCTCTCAATCCATCAGAGTTTTTTCAAATGAGTCAGCTCTTCACATCAGATGGCCAAAGTATTGGAGTTTCAGCTTCAGCATCAGTCCTTCCAATGAACACACAGGACTGATCTCCTTTGAGATGGAATGGTTGGATCTCCTTGCAGTCCAAGGGACTCTCAAGAGTCTTCTCCAACACCACAGTTCAAAAGCATCAGTTCTTTGGTGCTCAGCTTTCTTCACAGTCCCACTCTCACATCCATACATGACTACTGGAAAAACCATAGACTTGACTAGACAGACCTTTGTTGGCAAAGTAATATCTCTGCTTTTTAATATGCTGTCTAGGTTTGTCATAACCTAGACTATAAAGAACATATAAAGACATAACATAGACTATAAAGAAAGCTGAATGCCAAAGAATTGATGCTTTTGAACTGTGGTGTTGAAGAAAACTCTTTAGAGTCCCTTGGACTGCAAGGAGATCCAACCAGTCCATCCTAAAGAATCAGTCCTGAATATTCATTGGAAGGACTGATGCTGAAAGTGAAACTCCAATACTTTGGCCACCTGATGCGACGAACTAACTCATTTGAAAACACCCTAATGCTGGGAAAGATTGAAGGTGGGAGGAGAAGGGGATGACAGAGGATGAGATGGTTGGATGGTGTCACTGACTCAAGGGACATGAGTCTGTGTAAATTCCAGGAGTTGGTGATGGACTGGGAGGCCTGAAGTGCTGCAGTCCATGGGGTCGCAAAGAGTTGGACATGACTGAGAAACTGAACTGAACTGAATTGTGTGAGGCAAATGTCAAAATTAATCATTTTGCACCTGGATGTCCAATGGTCCCAACACCATTTATTGAAAAGTTTATCCTTCACCGATTAAATTACCTCGACACCTTTACCAGAAATCATGGACTATCTACTCCAAGGCGGCTCTTCTGGGCTCTCTTCTGGTCTGTGAGCTGCATGACTAAGGCTGAACAAGTACTACCCTTTATTGATTATTTTAGACATCTCAGTGCCTTTACTTCTATATCTTGTATATCATCATCAGAAGACACAGAAATATACAAGAAATGTTTATAATCTGTACTTTGCATGCACAATTAATAAAATTAAAATGATTACTGTGAATATTACAGCTTATTTACACTACCAAAAATGTAACCTATTAACACATCAGATACAGTACTACTGATGATCACTTTAATAATAAAAACCGCCTAGGAACCAATGACTTTGTTGAATTTACTCACCCTGAATCCAGGATAATTTCCTATCAATATTCTTCACTAATTATATCTGCAAAGACATTTTCTCTAACCAAAGTAACACTGTGAGATTCCAAGTTGACATAAATTTGGGGTAAAGGGATCTTCAACCTGCTATGCCTAGTCTAGGCAGTAACAATAATTCCACTCCCTTTCCCATCAATTGTTGACAGACAGCAAATGACTCACTGCTGGCCAGTGATACTGAAGAAGCTATTGGGTTACCTGGGGAAAACATGTTCCTGTTTCATTTTTAAAAATAAAGAGACAACTTTTATACATTCCTGTCTCTGGATGTTGCCATGTAAAAGAAGAGATGATAGGAGCTGAGGTGATCCTCTGTGACACAGCAGAAAGCCAGGTGAAGGGCAGGGAATGTCTTCCCATCATGGAGATGCTGCATTAACCAACTTGGCTATGGCCTTGCTCTGGGCCGCCTGTTACAAGATGGAATAGAACTTCTGTTGATTAAGGCATTGATTTAAGATTTACTATTACCTGCAGTCAAATCATCCTATTTCACAAAGTATCCTCAGAAGGTAACAACTGGAAGCTATAGTGACTCAGGAATTGTTGACCTGCCCTCCAACAATAGAAAACACACCTGTACAAATCCATTTTCTTTCAAATTTTCTCACTCTGACACTGACTCAACTCAGCAAAAGGTTATCACCAACCTTTCAAATTTAATTCTGGGGATATAATATGGAGACAGGGCAGAAGAGCTTTGGATCACCCTGTGGGAATGGCAACAATTTGCAGAGAAAAATGGGACTCTCCAGAAAGAAAAGAAGGGAAAGAAAATGGAAATTATAAAAAGAGATTGATTCCTTCTCTGCAAACACTGAAGATTAGCCTGGGGAGGCAGCAATTCCTGTGTATCCTATAGCTTCTAAGGATAAAAATAAAAAGATCACAACTATAGGCAGAGGTTGAGAGAGCATGGCAGAGAAGACAGGAGGTGGTTAGCCTGAAGTTAGAATGGTTGTCCCGACCACTCTGAGGATCCAGTGAAGTGCCAGTGATGCTGACAAAGATGAATGTAGATCAAAGGTCTGATGTACCAGCCTGGGTAACAAGAAAACACTGGATGTATAGCGTGTATTCTTAAAAGTATGATAAATATGTTCTCCATACTTAATGTATGCATACAGTGTAAACATTAAGTATACCATATATGTGCATGCCTGAGTGCCCGCTAAGTTGCTTCAAACACATCTGACTCTTTGCAATCCCATAACTGTAGACTGCCAGGCTCCTTTCTCCATGGAATTCTCCAGGGAAGAATTCTTGAGTGGGTTGCCATTTCCTTCTCAGGGGATCTTCCTGACCCAGGGATCGAACCCACATCTCCTGTGTCTCCTGCACTGGCAGGTAGGTTCTTTACCATTAGTGCCACCTGGGAGGCCTTCAACCATATACATGAGAATCCAATCTATGCAGTAAAAGTGTATGTCATACAGTATTTTCTACCATTTTTGTACTAGGAGTGTTTATTTTGTATGTAAAGGGGAAAGAGAACTATAGAACTTGAAAATAATTCATAAAATTTACTCGTGAAAGAAATTCATTATGCAAAATCTACTCTTCTTGGTAATGGTAGAATAGCTTCTAATGGGTTAACCTTTACACAGATAATAGCTATCAATTCTGGACACACAGACACAAAATTAAATTAAGGGCTGGGTGGGGGAACAGCAACACAATACCTAGAGGCAATTGTAGGCACTAAATTGGGTGGGGAGAGTTGAGGATAATTCATTTAAAAGAAGAGAATGGAATGGTACCTGGTAAATTTCAAATACTTCATGAACTTTTGCCTGAAGGCAGCTCCAGTCAGCATGGAATGATGTTAGTGAAACTGAAAAGAGTACCTATGATCTTTCTGACTTGCAGAACCAGAAGAGCTTGAAGTGACCACTGCAGCTACAAATTGAGGGGATAAATATTCATGGAAGAGATATGCACAGAAGTCAAGTGCTAAATTTTGCATAAAAAAGATCTGTTTAAATCTCCAGGCAATCCCAGAACTCATTGCAGAGAGGAGCGCAAGCTGAAGGGACTGAACAAAAATGCTGATTGCTGCCCACCACAGAGGGGATAGTTTGGAGTCTGAATCTTGCCAAGTTGACTTCCTGCTAAAACAAACAAAAATATCAGTATATTTAGAGAGCACAACAGACTCTAGAGTTCTGCAATGGTGACAATGTCTAGCATATGATAAGAATTACTAGAGTAAAATAAAAAGAAGAATGTGACCCATCACTCAGAGAAAAAGTAATCAGTGAAAACCAGCTCTGACAATCCAGAAGACAGATCTAGTGGACAAGAGTTTGGAAAGCACTTATTAGAACTGTGCTCCCCCCAAGAAGGAAAACCTATCAATAAATATGAAGCTCCACAGAGAAATAGCACACCATAAGATGCACAAATAATTATCTTACTTTAATAACTTGCTTTGTATCTTTGAAAACAATTCCACATCTATTTTCCTCTTAATAAAATAAATCCTGTGAAGCTGGTCACTGTGCATCATCGAGGAGCTTAACCAGCTTAAACAGTGTGGTAAGTACTGCACACTGAGTCAAGAAAACCAAATCCTAACTACACACATCTCCCTGTGACATTAGATGAGACCATTAACCTCCATGGCCATATGAGGTTGGCCCTAAGTCATCTCCAAGCCTTTTGTGAAAGACCTGGGTGTGTTTGCTAACCATCTTAAAACTAGTTAACGTGAAAGTGAGGATCAACACACAGGTAGGTCTTCCACTTACCACCAACACCTGCACCAAACAAAACCAGGAAATCTTAACCAAGCCCACATCACCTTCAGTAACTGCTTTAAGGATGAACGCAGTAGAGAACCAACGCCAGACCTCATGCACTGCGCAAAGATCTGCCGTGTGCTTCCTAAGAGGGGCTGAGAGGAGTCTTGAATGGGGGTGTCAAGCTGAGAGGAAGCCTAGCTGTTTCCTCTCTGCCAATCTAGATGCTGCAGAATTGCACCTGGAAACCAAAACCACTCACAGTAAGCAAGGTGAACAAGCCCTGGATCATCATATGATGTTTTTAAAGTTTCTCCTATGAAGCCCAGAAAAAATGAAGTGGGTAGTGCCTGAACTGAAAATTTAATCAGAATGAGGTTCTGTTGTAAGTGCATTTTAAGAACCCATTTATCTAATGTAATGTAAGCCTTTAAAAAAGAGATTTTAAAACTTTTGATCAGATATAAAATTCTGAATTTTGACAGGGGAGAAAAGTATATATAATTTATTACTGTGCTTTTCTCTTTTATAGAGATTATTCAATTTCCCCATAAGCTTGGTTTTTTTTTTTCCTTCTGTGATAAACAAGTGCCAAAAATGAAGACAAGACAAATATATAGATTGCATATTTTGAAAAGTCACCATTTCTCACTGCACTGGGCGGAGCTGCCAGCCCACTATCCTGCAGGCATCTGTGGCTGGTGTGGGTGCTAAGCCCCAGCTTCTCACTTTGGCCCAGGGCACTCCGCCCCAGCCCTGAATCCTCACAATACGTTATGATGACGGTATCCTCACATGGCATAAGCTGTGCCACAGATAAGAGACCTATCCATCCACGAGTGAAACAGAAATAGATCGTACAGATGGAGATAAAGAAAGCCAAAAATACATATGAATGTTTGGGAACAGAGCTCACATGAGAATTCAAATGCACGGTTGTCTAAAGTGATGGTATTAATGAGATATTTGGATGTAGATGAAAGCAAATCCATTCACAGGAATCTAGGGGAAAGAAAAACCAGAATTTATATCCACCGGGGTCTCAGAGAATCACATTATCTTAGGTTAGGAAGCGACGTTGGAGGCCACTGAATCCAGCTACATATGTTCCCCAAGCCAGAATCCTGAGGGTTGACAATTCTCCTTAGGATTTCAGGAATCCACACCAGGAGAGTCACATTCAGGCTCTTTGATTTGAGTACCAGGGTAATCAAAGTTGCAGTGCTTTGGAGATCAAGTTTCATTTTGTTTTTATCCTAATTGCTGCAGCGTTCTGAATCCTGGGCTCCAAAAATTCATCTTGAACATATTCAGTGATGCCGCATTAGAGATGAAATATTAAAAGTGTTGTGCTCATCAGCTGAACCTATCAGCGGCAAGATTATCACAGGCCAGTGTTTCTATCCCTGGGCTGCTGTTTTGTGAGAGTTTAAAAGCAGGTATGTTTTCTGCTCTAAAGGGCGTCATAATCACAGGTCAGCAAAAAAATAAGTATAGTCAGACCCAGGCATGCTGATAAGATTTCCTCCAGTCACAAGTGTTTAGAATACTGAAAAATGGGGTCGATATTTACTAAGCATTGACTGTGCTGAAGAAGGTTAAACAGCTTTGGAACTATTTAGCCAGCTGAAGAGAAGCCTGGGGTAGAAGTCAAGTAGTTTCTAATATACTAAATCATCTTAAGTAGGATACTGATTAATCATTTTAAATTTCATTCCAGAGGACAGAAGAAAAAAACGTAAAGGGAGAGACAGTAAAACATTATATCCTGACTATTAAAGTAATGGGAAGAAATTATTTGAGGAAAATGATACTAACACCTCTTTGGGGAAGTTTCAGAATAAGTCAAACATTCATTCACCAACATGTCCTTCTTCGATGTTATAAAAGAGACAGCATGGCCCAGATTTGTATAAAAGAAATGAATGGCCCTAATGGTTTCAGTTTTCTCTATCATTTATTAGAAAGAGAGAAAATATGAGATCTACTTCTTTTTTCCCCAAAAGGGTTATTTATTCTTTCCTTTGGACATTTACATTACTAACAGGATGTTCTCCTTTGACTTGACAGAGAAAAGGTTTGGCCCTAAAGTCAAAACTCATTAATCAAAACCCGAGCCCATCTTCCCCTCTTCACAGAGCTGAAAAGCACTCTTTTCTCACAAAAAATATCTTAAAAGTTAACTTCTGAATTTTGAAAGTTTGCAATAAAACATTCTCGCCAGTGCAGATCTTAAAATGAATATCTCACATTACTATCAGACCACCCTGAATATGGAGTCAATCTTCTCAGATCAGAGAAAAAGGGTAGTGTGGCTTCTTTTGTTCTTTATTTAAGCCCATTTTCATTTTGCAAGTCTGTCACAATCCTAGTTTCAACCTCAGTCTGATGATTCCTGTACCGTCCATGTGGGTGTGTGCGTGTCTGCTCAGTCATTCAGTTGTGTCCAGTTTTTGCAACTCCATGGACTGTGGCCCACCAGCTCCTCTGTCCGTGGAATTCTCCAGCAAGAATACTGGAGTGAGTTGCCATTTCCTTCTCCAGGGGATCTTCCTGACCCAGAGATTGAACCTGCGTCTCTGGCATCTCCAGCATTGGCAGGCAGAATATTTACCACTGAGCCACCAGAGAACCTGGGCTATCTACCAGATACAACGCAAGGGCTTCCTCCACACCCGTGAATGCTCTCAGTATCTCATACATACTGTCTGCAAGAGAGTCACTTAAAATGTAAGAACATGAATAGCCTGAAAGTGAAAGGATGGAAAAAGATACTTCATGCAAGCCAACCAAAAGAGGGTAGGGAGGCTATTGTAAAATTAGAAAAATTAGACTTTAAGTCAAAAATTACAAGAGACAAATCAAGATGTTATAATCATAAAAGGTTCAATTCACCAGGCAGATAAAACAAATACACTGTTAAGAAGGTAGATCCTGTGTGTGTGCTTATCACAAAAATATATAATATAAAACATATTAATTATAAACATATGAATAAGATAGCAAAGGTCCAAAATATATGAAGCAACCATGGACAGAACTGAAGGGATAAATGACTCTGCAATAAGAGAGAATATATCAATATCCTACTTTCAGTAATACATAGAAAAATCAGACAGAAGGTTAACAAGAGCAGCCTTGAACAACACAACAGAATATCTGCACCCAACACAGACAGGCAGAACTCTTCATGCAGCAATAACAGAAAACAAACTTCTCTCAAGTGCCCAAGGAATGTTCTCCACAATAAACTATATGTTACTAAACTATACGTTGCTGCCGCTGCTAGGTTGCTTCAGTCGTGTCCAACTCTGTGCAACCCCAGAGACGGCAGCCCACCAGGCTCCCCCCGTCCCTGGGATTCTCCAGACAAGAACACTGGAGTGGGTTGCCATTTCCTTCTCCAATGCATGAAAGTGAAAAGTGAAAGTGAAGCCACTCAGTCGTGTCCGACTCTTAGCGACTCCATGGACTGTAGCCCACCAGGCTTCTCCATCCATGGGATTCTCCAGGCAAGAGTACTGGAGTGGGGTGCCATTGCCTTATGTTAGGCTTCAAAATGTCTTAATTTTTAAAAGACTGAAATCATACAAAGTGTCTTCCAATCATAATACATAACAAAACTAGAAATCAATGAAGGAAAACTAGAAAATTTGCAAGTATGTGGAAATCAAACAATATACTCTTAAACAACCAAAAGGAAATTATAAGGAAATTTATAAAATATCTTGGAACAAATTAACTGAAAACACAATATGCAAAACTTATGGGATGTAGCTAACAAAAGTGGTGTTAGGAGTGACATTTGTAGCTGTAAAAGCTAATAAGATAAAAGGTCTTATACCAACAACCGAGCTTTAGTTCTTAAGTGGAAAAAGAACAAACTAATCCAAAGGCTAGCAGAAAGAAGGAAATGATAAAAATTAAAGAGAAATGAAATTAAAATACAGTAACAAATATTAGCAAAATCGAGAGTTCATTTTTCTAAAAAAATAAAAGGACTAATCTTTATCTAGATTGACTAAAAGAATATTCAACAAATAAAATCAAAGAGGGAACATTCTTACCAATTTTACAATTATTTCTGGAAAACTAGTAACCCAAGATATAATATTTATAATAAGGAAATGAAGAATTTAAAGAGCTGACTATAAAAGAGCCCTGCTCAGCCACTCAGTCATGTTTGACTCTTTGTGACCCCAAGGACTGTAGCCCGCCAGGTTCCTCTGTCCATGAGATTTTCCAGGCAAGAATACTGAAATGAGTTGCCCTGCCCTCCTCCTGGGGTTCTTCCTGACCCAGGGATCAAACCTGTGTCTGCTGTGTCTCCTGTACTAGCAGGGGGATTCTTTACCACTATAAACCATTAAATGCCAACATATTGGATAACCTATATGAAATGGACAAGTTCCTAGAAATACACAATCTATCAAGACTGAATTATGAAGAAATAGAAAATCTAAATGGACCTACAGCTAGTAAGGAGGTTAAATCAGTTATCAAAACTCCCCAAAAATACAAGGACTAGATGACTTCATCGGTAATTTTTACAAACATTAAAAAAAGAAAGTATTAATACCAACCCTCCTCAAACTCTTCAAATAAACTGAAAGGGAGTGCTTCCTAACTTAGTCTATGAGGTCAGTGTTACCTGATAGCAAAGTCAGATAAAGACACTACAAGAAGAGAAAACTACAGAGCAATATCTCTCATAAATACTTCAGTAAAAATCATCAAGAAAGTCCCAACACACAGAATTTAATAGCACATTAAGCATCCTGTTACACCATATAATAGCAAGATTTATCCCTGAACACAAAAATGAATAAATATGCATTTTTAAAAAACAAATGTAACACCCAACAATTAATAGAATGATGGGGAGGAATACATGATTGTTTCAATTAATACATAAAAAGTCTATAACAAATGTTAACACTTTTTCATGATAAAAGTACTCAAAGAATGGAAACTACTTTAACCTAAGAAAGGCCATTTCTGAGAAACCCAGAACAAAAGCCATCTTCCAGCATGAAAGACTACAGTTTTTCTCAAAATAATTCATTCCAGGAAGCTGTTGCCATCTGTGTCTGTGATGCATTGAAACATCTGTGAACCATGAATTAAGCCCCCACTATTCTATCAGGTTTAGGGGCTCTGGGAAGAGGAAGAGGCTACTCCCCATGTGCCCCTAAGACCCAGCCTCCTGCCACTGCATTGCCAGGCCCACCACGGGCAAAGGTACACAGGATTCCTGCCCGCCGAGAACTCATAGAGGGCACCTGCACCCTCCCTGTTCAAGTGCAAAACGTGATCCAGTCCATGATATGGACGGAAGTTGTCATCAACTGCGGGCATCTTCGGCATGTTCACACCTGGTTTTGCAACCCACTCCAGGGCACTGCCTGCATCCCCAGATCTGAGCAGTCACAGGAACCTCAAGGAAATTCTCCAGCAAGTTGTGAGACAACATGTATTTGTACATTTCCACTAGTCACCGTTTGAGGTTATATACTGAACAAGACAATGGCCCAAGCCCTGGATTAATAGTGCTTTTCAAGAGGGGGAAAAATCATCAAAAACAAACAAAAATTTAAAAAAAGACAAGAGATGGAACAAAAACTTATTCAGTACTCCCCTCCCTCAAGGCAGGTGTTCTAGGCAGCTTCTCTGATCAGAATTTGCACACACCTGTGGGTTAGGTGATCGTCCCCATCTCAGCAACCGAGGAAGAACTAAGTGCTCCATCCAGGGTCCCTCACCCAAGCTGCGGGGGCTGGGGGACTGCTGGGGAGGCCACGTCTCTGCCTCTCCAGCCCTTTCCCAATACACCCCCAATCCAGGGTGCCCCAGTCCATTCTGAAAACAGACAACAGCATTTGAATGGAATCAATCTGGTGTCTGAACCTTGAGAAGCAGTAGGGGAGGGAGGTGGAAAGAATGGAGGCGTGTTTGTATAATAATGTTATTTATATAATGATAGACATCCAATCTCTTCCCTCTCAGCCACCTACTCCCTCTGCCATGTGGCCTGTGGCCTGCCAGCCCTCGACAGGGGTAGAAGACAACTTCACAATGCAGATGCCTGCTGCCTAGTGCAGTAAATGCCCTCAAACCACGCTCCTGAACTCTGCTCTCCAGCCTCCCCCGACCCATGCCAATCTGTTCTATGGCAACCTCTCTGCTTTTCCTTAACAATCACTCCAATGTTTTACCTCCAGAACCAACCCTTCAGGAGTTCTTCATCACTTTGGGGAATAATCCACACTTCTAAGTTTGACCTTCCACTCCCCTCAGTCTGAACCCAAGGCCTTTTGAAACCTGTCTCCCTGCTAATCTGCACAAAGCCCCCTGCAGCCCAACCCTGAGCTCCATCATCCATCCTTGCTATGAGAGGATGAGAACTCAGACTCCAGGATCCCACCTCGCACATCTGTTCCTTCTCTCCTCCTAACTCTCTTCTTTCGTAAGATCTTGCTCATTCTAAGGGTTCTTGTCTTTAATTTTATTGAAGTATAGTCGATGTACAATGTTGTGTTTGCTTGTGCCATACAGCAAATTGACTAAATGACACATACATATCTAAGGGGTCTTTCAAGTCCAAGACTCCAGTGGAGCTTTTCCTGAATCATCTGTGTCCACAATAATCTCTCCCACCTCTGAACAATTCAAAGCACTTACTGTCAGGCATGCCTGGAGCATAAGCTCTATGTATGCTTTCTTTTTGATGGCTTTCTTTTCACCTTCCTAGATGAGGCGACAGTAAGTCATCTGAAGCCACACTCAGTCCCTCCATCCTGAGATTCCAAAGCCACCTGAGATAGCCTTCCCAGAGCTGCTGGTTCAGCACTCATGATCAGATCGGTAAAATTCCCAGAAGCTGGAGACTTCTGCTTAAGTCCCAGGAGCCAAGTTCAGATTCCCAACTTGAAAGATACAACATGATTTCTCACAAAAGAAACGCTCTGCACTGTTTTGACCATTGCTCCCGTGGGAGCATGTCCTAAGTCTGAACTAATCAGTCTGTGAGCAATAACTAGATGGAGGTGAAGTGACATATTTCACCCAGGGATAGTCTCTCAGAGAGACTGCCCCTCAGGGCATGGGAGATCCCCTGAGCCTCCCCAAGAGCAGGTCTTTCTGTTCTGCACTTGGAGCTCTGGCAGACCCTACTCACTGGTTGACTGTGGGAGGAGGAATGGAGAGAGCAGTTGGGCAGCCGTGGAGTGAAAACAGGCATGGGAAGGCTGCCCTGCTCGCTGTGTGCAGGACGGACACAAAGCTCATTCTCAGAGATGCCTGAGAACACTTGTAGGAGGCTTTAGAAAACCCAAGCGATCTTTGTGTCCAACCCAGTACACGTGTGCATGTGCTAAGTCACTTCAGTTGTGTCCAACTTTTGCAACCCTATGGACTTCAGCCCACCAGGCTCCTCTGTCCGTGGGATTTCCCAGGCATGAGTCCTGGAGTGAGTTGTCATGCCCTCCTCCAAGGGATCTTCCCAACCTAGGGATTGAACTCACATCTCTCATGTCTCCTGCAATGGCAGGTGGCTTCTTTACCACTAGTACCACCTGGGAAGTCCAACCCAATATATACGCTACCGATTAATTTAGTGCCAACTTCTAATCTAATTGGAAGAAGGTATTTTTGAGGTCGTCACATCTTAGGGAGCTAGATCTCACCCTGGGGGCTCCCTCCAACTTGCCTGACTGGCATTTTTGTTGAGTGGAGCATAGCTGAGGGGATGGAGAGCAGGGGCCCAGGCTGATTTCTGAGCCAGTCACAGCAGAGGAGGGATCAAGGCTTCAGCTTGCCAGGCTGGGTCACTGACCCATCTCTGGAGCCAGATCCATAGCCGGTACATCAAACCACCCAGACTGAGTTGGGTGAGGACTGGCTTGTGAAACCCTCTGTGCTCATGGTTACCAGCAGAAGAGGGGAGAGATGTTGTGAGAATTTATAGATGCCCACTGGCCTTAGCACAATGTTCTAGAAAGCAGTAATTTAATAATATGATCTTTGTGATTGAAATGGATCTAAATGATTGAAAATGGGCTGAGCTAGAAATGGTTAAGTGAATGCTATCATTGACAAGCTAAGAAGAGAAAGAGGATTCCACTTTTGTATATAGAAGCCTTCCCTTTCTTACATTCTGCTTTCCTTGTTCTACTTGACCTTATTTATTTTATCTATTTTTGTTTGATAAGTAAATCGGTTTGTGTTGTCACTATAAATAAATGGTTACATTTTTAATGTAACCATTAATTTAATATTCCTCAGGAGCTCTTGGTTCGCCAGTCCCTGCCCGAACGAGGGTGCACAGATGTGTTTCAAGCCAAGGATATCAGTCTCCTAGAGAAGAGCAGTGTTCAGATAAGAAAACACAGACTCAGCTCAGGCTGGACATCGCAGGCTGTCATTCATTTGTCTAATTTTACCAGATCTCCACCTGCTTCCTAAAGTGAGTGACTCAGATGCCATTCACAGGAATTCAGAAAGCTCTTATTAATCAGCAACTGTTCTAGGTAAGAAATAAGAAAGATAAGTAAACCGCACTGTCGTAAGTTTAAGGACCGGTAACATCAATGATGCCTTCGGTGCTCAGAACGGGGCTGGGGCTAAGGTAGTCATTACTCCTAGAGTCAGAGCCCTAGGAGAGAAGGGGATGGAGGGGCCACCAGAAATGGATGAGAATGTGTAGCACATGGGGAGCCCCAGGAGCCCCACCTGCTTATTCACAGTGATGTGAGTGGGTGGGGAGACCAGTGATGTATGAGGTTGGCAGGGGATGGTGGGGGGGTGCAGATGGCATGGCCAAGCTCTGGAGTTGATTCTTCCTGATGGCAACCAGGAGACTTTGAAGGAAGACAGCAGGTGAGAGACAGTCAGCTCCATGTCACAGGCAAGTCCCTCCCAACTGGAGATGGCCCAGGGGTTTCGACTAGGCTGACCTGAACCAGGCAGGAAAGATGGGAGTGAGACTGGATAGGGGCAGTGGGTGAGGGACAATCAAGAGATTCCAGAAATGCTTGAGAGACTCAATTAACAGTAACTGATGACAGAAGTGTGGGTGGAGGAGAGAGGATCTTTCTGTTGACTTTTTCTTAATTTGCATCACCACTCTTGAGAACTCCAGAGCTGAGAGGCTTTTCTATCCATGTAAGGTAACTACTCCACGAGTGGTCACAGACCCACACAATCACGGATTCTTTCCAGGACATTCAAGGCCCAAAGCCAATGGGCTGTAAACACCCAGGACCCAGCTCACTGGCTGCCTTCTGAGCCTCAGCCTGAACCTTCCTATTTCAGACTCACTCTGTGCATGAAAGGACAGATGGCTGGAGTGGTGAGAGGATGTGAGAGAGGAAAGTGGGGGACCTCGGGGAGCTGGGCGCTGGCCTTTGAGCATGCACAGCAGGCACCTGCTTCAAGATGATGTGGGAGAGAAAGGCTGCTTGGGAGTTGTGGGAGGATCTGCAGCCCAGGCAAGGGAACACTTCTGTCCCCCAGGAACCACCACCTGCCCAGTTGCCCAGGCATCTACCGAGGCTGCCGAAGTTTCTGATGATGCCCACAACACGCCACCATCACTCCCCTGACCCTGAAAGGAATCCTGCTCTGGCCGCCCTTCCTTACAGGAAAGTGTCCTGAGACCCAATAGTTACTTAACACCATGGGTGCAAAACTGGGTGTTTCAAGAGTGTTTCCATTTTTTTTTTTTGGTGTGTGTGCTTTTCTATTTTTGCCGCTGAGTACCACATCCCAGAGAAGACAAGTATGTCAAGCCAGTTAAGATGCAAACGCAGCACACACCTGCTATGTGCATGCTCAGACCACAGGAGAATCGATGGCCTGTTTCTCTGCCTCTTTTCACCATCCTCCTCTACCATTCTCCATCTTCTCTTTCCACCCATGTCCCCCTCTGGCACTAAATGGTTCCGGCAGAGAGACAAAGTCCCAGCTGCCGGTCCTTGCCCACTGGCTTTCAGAACAAGCAGCGCCGGGCAGAAAGGGCTGCCATCTGTCCTTCTGCAGCAGCCCAGGGAAGACAACATGTGAGGTTTTGCAAGATAACTGAGGGCCCCTTCCCGAGGCAGCACTGCAAAAGAGAGCTCTTCACTTGCTAAGCTCCCAGCTCTCCCTCTTTCTCTTAAGTTCAGAAAATAACCAAGACATCAGTGGGAGAACTGACTGCTGAAATCCAGTCTTAACCTTTGAGAACGTAATTTATTCCGGCCCAGGGTATCACAGAAAGCCCAGCATGGACGGGGGATTAGGTGGCCAAGGCAGCCTCAGTGAGAGGAGAAGGATAGCGGAGTGCCTCCCCGAGAGCCTTCCTGCTGGAGGAAAAGGCATTCAGCCAAGACAGAGAGGCTTTACAAAGCCCTTGCCAGGTGAGGGGCAGGACGGAGAGGCGGGACGCAGCAGAGCCCTCCCACGGTGGGTGGCGGGTACAAGCTGAGCTCTCTCGGAGGCTCCCAGTAAAGGGGAGAGAGGATGAAAGACAAGAAGGCTTCAAAGGCTTCTCAGGGCCACCAGCAAAACCACAGCCCAGACAGGGGGTCTTTCTGTGTCTATGCAGATGTCACCACCCAACCGACCTGGCAAAGTCAACAAGAGCCCCGGATACAAGGAGAAGGTGGCGTTTGGGCCAAAATCCCCTCGAGGTAATTTTCAACAGAGACTCTTGTTCCAAGGCATTATAGCTACTTCCCAGTGGGCCATGACTCACTGGACAGCTCAACATCCAGCCCCCTGCCCAAAGCCAGCTTAAACTGCTCACCATGCACCCACTGGCCCCAGTGTCTTGAGTGCGTTCAGAGAAAGAAATGGGTGCAGGAACACTGAGATACATCACAGGTAGACTCACCGCCTCCTGGTGGGTGATGAGATTTTCCTGATCCAGATGTGCTTCCTGGGAGAAACTTAGCAGCTATGAAAATGAGAGCATGGATTTTAACAACTGGCAGTGGATCTGCCTTTTTTCAGTAGGAAAGAAGTCACAGGACACTGATCCATCCAGCCACTAGAGGGGATATACTGGGCACTCACCACCTGCTGGATCCCCCAGGGGAGGGGGGATTTGTGGGGAGTAAACTAAGCCCAGGTGTCACCCTCAGGAAGTGTGACTGCACAGCACGGGCAGGTGTGCACAGCACGGGCAGGTGTGCACAGTGTGATTCATGGCAGCACAAGCATCCTGAAGGAGTCACCGTACCTCGGCTGACTCTCCTAGGCACCTGAAACATGAGTATTAAATCACCCAAAGAAGAGCTCAGTTAGGAAACCATTTATTCATCTTCTTCTATTTGTTGGCATCAGATAGGGCACTAAGGAAAGCGAGATGGACAGGAAGCAATGGACAGAAAGCTCTGGATTCTACCAAGCAGGCCCTCAGGAGGTGTTGGCTGCATCAGCCTTCCTCTGCTTCTACTCGGCTAACACAGTTGCTCATCAGCTGCCTCTGCCTCAACCCAGGTGCACAGGTGTGCCAAACCCTGTCCTCTCTCCCAGCCCCCTCGCCAGCTCCCACCCCTCTCCTGCCTCCACCACAGGGAGGGTGGCCATGGCTCTGCTGTGAGCTCCAGCTCAGTGCTATGGTTTTCCAGTAGTCATGAACAGATGTGAGAGCTGAACCATAAAGAAGGCTGAGCACCAAAGAAGTGATGCTTTTGAACTGTGGTGTTGGAGAAGACTCTTGAGAGACACTTGGACTGCAAGGAGATCAAACCAGTCAATCCTAAAGGAAATCAGTCCTGAATATTCATTGGAAGGACTGATGTTGAAGCTGAAGCTCCAGTACTTTGGCCACCTGATGTGAAGAGCTGACTTGTTGGAAAAGACCCTGATGCTGGGAAAGATTAAAAGCAGGAGGAGAAGGGGATGACAGAGGATGAGATGGTTGGATGGCATCACCAACTCAGTGGGCATGAGTTTGAGCAAGCTCCAGGAGATGGTGATGGACAGGGAGGCCCTGGTGTGCTGCAGTCCACAGGGTCACAGAGAGTCAGATATGACTTCGTGACTAAACCACGACAACAGAAAGGACACGAGAGACCTCCTCTTCTTCTACTCAACCTGCTCTCTGAGCTGCTGAGGACGTGCAGGAAGTAATGTCCCTGAGAACAGTGTCTTCACTCTCAAGATGTAATGGCTCTGCTTCCTGGCCGGCCCCAAAGGATTAGACACCCGACCCAGAGATATCAGGCCAGCCAGAGAAGCACACGTCACACCACTCCAAACTTCAGAATGGCTTTGATTTCCATTTATTTCCAAACATTTCACTAGAGGTTTGATGGGATTTTTTCCCTAGTTTAGAGGTGGACAGGAACTTTTGACACTGTTGACAGCAGGACAGGCCTAAAGAAAGTCTAATTTGCAAGCTGGGATCTCCCCTGGCATGCAGCAGGGCTCGGATATGTGATCGCCATGCGCCAAGTGTCTCTGAGTTTGGTGAGACACTTCCAGAGAGAGAAAGATCCTCGACTTCCGTCAGTGTCCCCAGGGAGAACAATCTATCACCTGCTGAAAGAATAAATCAGCGGAAGTATCTGTAACACCTCTCCACTCTCCCCAGGGACTAAAAGGAAAGAAAGCCTTACGAGGGACAACCAAAGAAGAGGTTTATCTGCTGCTGTTATGAAGCCAATTAGATGTATTTTGAGGAAAGGGTGTATGTATATTAGATTTTAATTAAGTAGTGTTAATTATAATCTATGAGATGTGCTTACTGCTTATCAGATAATTATGAGAAAGCCAATTTGGCTGCTGGCTTGTGACTAATTAAGTGGAATTAGTAGTGATAATTATAGATTTAATGTTGGTTTGCCTTTATTGGAGAAGGGGCAAATCCGCTCAGGATGGGGTGGATCAGGGTAGAAGGGCAGAATCCACAATCCACCCCAAGAGCAGCCAGAGCCGTGAGAGTGAGCAGGAGGTGGAAGACACGGCCTCTGACCTGGCCTCCTGCCTCTCCCCGAATTCACCGTCAGGTCTGACTCCGCTTCTCTCCTGCTCATCCCTCCAGCTCATCCCACCCCTTTTTCCTTCATACACAAGTTGGGGTCTATGCTAGTGTGGAAGACGTTGACTGCAGGAGAGGCCACAGCGGTCTGGCCCAGGGTCCCAGCCTGAATCTGGGAGAACAATGTGTCCATGTTCTCGGAGCGCACACCCTGGCGTGGGCCTGCGATGCCATGTGGCGGCAGAGCCCACAGCCACCCCAGCAACCCAGCCCAGGCGCCCCACCAGCAATGCTTAGGGGGATCGCTGCGGACCGTAAGTGGACTGATTTCTTCCAGGCCACCTTCCTCCCTGAAGTGATAGAAGACAAACGACAGACCTATAATTGGGCACAGGATCAACCACCTTCAAAGGCCATCGAGACTAACCCAAGCCTGAGACAAACTAAACAAATAATTTCTGCCTAGCGTTTCCATCTGATACACTATTCTGACATTTCAATTACATGTTTCCTCATTTAACATTCGCTTCTGCCTCAGCCCTGATATTACACTGAGTTCCTCCAGAGTGGAAGCCGCATCCATTTTCATTTTGCTCTGCTCCCTGCTATCTAATAATCCCCACCCCACCCCGGGGCTGCAGCACCTGCAGGTTGAGCCAAGTGGAAAAAGCCCCTCCTGCTACCCTGATCTCAGGCCCTCACAGCCTTGCCACTGTTATCTTGGGCAAACCACTTCATCTGCCTAAGCCTCAGGGCTATATTGTTGCTTTTTTTTTTCAATCTGTAAAATAAAGATAAAAACGGTGCTCAGTTTAAAGTATGATTAAATAAGTAAGGATTAAATACTATAACTTATTTAGCACTCAGGGCAGCTCTTGGCCCACTCAGTCTCCCTGAGGTGGGGGAGGCTAGAACTACCTGGCTCTGAACTGGGTGGGGGTGGGTGAAACAGATGCCCATGTCAGCCCCCACCCCAGACACTGGGCCAGAAACTGGATCCCTGGCCCAGGTGTCCCACTGTCCACAAGTACAGCCCAGGTGACTCCCAAGCACAGTGACCCTGCAGGGCCACCAAAGCAAACGCAGTCCTCTCTGGGCACCAGAGCTGGTCTGCTCACTGCCCCAAACATCAGAACGTTCTGCGTGGGCGCCCCCGTGTCAGCCCAAGTCTGGACCAGAGCAGGTTAAAGCAGCAGGTAAGCCACATGCATTAACAACCTGGGAATGCCCACTGTCTCATGTTATCTTTTTCTGAGGATGGACTCTACCATCCTCTGGATTAAACTCCGCATCACCCGCGCAGCTCCTGATGATCATGCCTCCTCTATACACTGTCCACATTGCCCCCTCCTCTGAAATCACTGCTGTGCTGACCCTCCCCCTGCGTTACAATGCACCTGCTCCAGCGTTGTCCATTCCAGCTCTCCCAAGTTGATTGCAAACTGCTTACAGAGGAGACGCATACTTGCCTTTGAGTTTGAGGGTGCCTCCCTTAGGGCACTACCAACAGCAGGTATAATACAGATGAGATGACTGAATGACTCTCTTCTAAATGAACTGTACAGCCCAAGGGCACGGACAGGAAGTCTTTCCATCCTGTCTTACTGGGACTATCAAGAATGCCGGGGCTGCTTCGCATCCTCTGGGTGGGCAGGGGCCAAGCCCTCCCAGGCCTGTGCAGGCATAGTAACAGGAGAACTGAGGTTATCACTGAGCCAGCATAGCCCACTGGTGCTGAACAGCTTTGCAGAGATCAGGGGTGTGTGGTTGTAAAAGGACAGCACAAATCTGGGGTCAGGATTTCATCAAGAAGCAATTTAAGAACCACTTACCAGACAGCTTCTATATGCAGAAACGCACAAGACCTCCTCTGTCCCCGAAGGGGTCACACTAGTCAAACATGACATTAGAACATAAGGAGTCCTTAGAGGAATTGAGATCGTTTCATTTTGTAACAGAGACCAGCGAGGCCCAGAGAGGGAAGTTACTGGCCCATGGTCACACAGCATTCTGGGCAGATCCAGCACTAGAGCCCCAGGCTGTTCTATGGATCCACACACTGCTCTCCCCCACCCCAGAATTACAGAAACCAACAAGTGCAGGGGCCACAAGTTAGCAAGAAGGAAAGTGGTCAAGCCATCAAGGGCCATCTTTGTGGCAGACTGCTCTGAGTCCCCTGAGGGTCTCAAGGTTTTAAATAAACCCATCGTTGACTTAAAAGTTCCATCCAAGTGTGAGCCATGAGCAAGGATGACAAGGGCTGTGGGAAAGGGACACTGGAACTAAGACTTGAGAGGAAGGGGAAATCTCAACAGCCTGAGATTAGGGAAAGGGATAAGGGGGGAGGTGGTCAATGAAATCATATACGGGCCGGCGTTCATTGCCTTTCAGCAAATACAGCAAATGTAAGGTACTAGGTATCCCGGGGTGGGAGGTGGGAGGGGCAGCGAGCACAAAGAAAGGAAGACGAGGGCCTTGACTCCGAGGCTGGCAGGTAGACTGGCCGAGCTAGGATTCCTGGTAAAGGATGAGGGGGAGGCTGAGGTTCAGGACGTGAAGGGCTCGGTACACATGCAAAGAAGTCTGTCCAAGAGAAACTCTGTAGATGCCCTGTGTGCAGATGTCTCTAAACTAGAGACTCTGCAGCTCAGAGGACGTGAGCAGAGGAGAGCAAGTAACCTGGTCTCCGAGCTCCCCAGGGAGTGGGGCAGTGATGGCTGAGTAAGTGCAGTACCTGGGAACCGCAGGGCAGCACAAGGCTGACTGTCGGGTTGTAGAAAACTGATGGAACCTAGAGAAAGGGTAGGGAGAGGGCCAGGGTTAGGAGGGTGGGGAAAGGAGAGGGTTAGGGTTAGAAGGGGAGGAAGAGAGGAGAGGAGTCGCAGGCACTGGGGATGGTGGCCATGGTGTCAGAAGCAGGGATGGCACTTTGAACCCAAGGCCTGGACTGAAGGGGCAGATAGTGACCAGCAAGGTGTTCCAGGTCAAAGCACCAAGCTCCCTTGTTAGAATCTTCAGGAATCCTAACTCTCCTGAGGCCAGCCACAGGAAACGGAGCCCAGAGGAGAGCATGGCACGGACCAAGTTACACAACAGAAGCATCAGTGGCGTCCACAGGAAGCCCCTAGTGTCCAGAGGCTGCTGTGATCTTGCGTGGCTCAGACCTGGGGGTGGGAGGAGGCAGCAGCCCCCTGGGATGGAGCACAGAGGGGAGATGGAGTCAGAGGGAGGTGGATGGACGTTTACCCGGTCTCCTATGACCTCTGTCCCAGGCTGCCCACAAGTAAAGGTGCCTGCCTCATTACCACGGAAGACAGCTGCTAGTGCTTTAAGATACAGTAAAGATGGCAACAGAAAAAACTGGGGAAAAGACAACATGTTATGAAAACCAGATTATGTGAACAAAAAATTAAACCTGTTATCTGTTTACCTCTATATTTAAGGATGGATGCAAGACAATTTAAGACTGAAATGGGCATAAACCAAAAATGTAATGGAAGATAATTTGGGGGAATATCTTTGTGACCTGGAGATGGAGAACTATTGCTTAAAGGAAAACCTAAAATGGTCCACAAAGGTTTATGAATTTAACACGAAAATGAGGAATTTACTTCAGAGGACATGATGGATAGAATTAACAGACAACAGAGCAGGAAAAATATTGACGCATCTGAAACTGAAAGACATTCAATCATGTCCAACTCTTTGCAATCCCATGGATTATATAGTCCATGGCATTCTCCAGGCCAAAATACTGGAGTGGGTAGTCTTTCCCTTTTGCAGGGAATCTTTCCAACTCAGGGATCAAACCCAGGTCTCCCTCATTGCAGGCAGATTCTTTATCAGCTGAGCCACAAGGAAAGCCCAAGAATACTGGAATGGGTAGCCTATCCCATCTCTAGCAGATCTTCCTGACCCAGGAATTGAACCAGGGTCTTCTGCATTACAGGCAGATTCTTGACCAGCTGAGCTATCATGTTGAGACCAATATTTAGACTATAAAAGGAATGCATCCAGGGAAGAGGCAATAACCCTAACAAAAATGTGGGCAAAGTGGGGAATTTAAAGGAAAGAGGTGATGAGTTTACAAGCATATGAAGAAATATTTACATTCATCGGCAATCAGAAAATTTTCTGAGTAAAACAAAAATGAGGCATTTATACTGGGTTGGTGAAACAGTTCACTCGTGTTTATCCATAAGACATTATAGAAAAGCCCAAACTAATATTTGGCCAACCCAGTACTTGTTCTGCTGTCAAAATGTAGAAAGTTGGATAAACCAAGTGTTGAGGGCAGTGGTGGGAAGGATGCCCCATGTCACTGCCCGTCATGGAGGGCAGTCAGATTTGGTGATGGACAGCCTGCAACCAGCCATTCTACTAAGAATACAAACCAACAGAATTCTCACATACAGTCTCTAAGAAAACATGTTTAAAGACACTCATCTCAGCACTTACACTGGAGGTAATCTAGTGTCCATACAGGAGGAGTGGAAAAGAATAATTTGACAGATGTGCCCCACTGAGTGATGAGTAGAAATTAGATCATCACATAGAAATATTGAAGCAGTGAAGGAAAAAAGAGAAACAGTACAGACTATTAACACAACATCATTTATGTTAAGCAAACTATATATACAATAAGAGCATAAAAGGATGCACATGAAATCCATTGAATGTTTCTTTATAGGTGGTGGAGTCAGAGGAGCAGTAGAAAATGGAGTTACAGTAAATAATTCTGTAAGTAAAACAAGAAAGGGGACTTAACACATGGTCCCATGAATGAGAGACCAAATCATCTATACCCAAGATTCTAAACTAAAAGAGTGAGAGAGAGAAAACAACCAGCAATTTAAAAGTGAGCTGACAACTCAGGGAACCAAGATGAAGAGCAAGACTGGCAAATATACACCCAGAAGTGATGGCCAAATGCATGATCAGGAGTTGAATGTGTTGCCAAAGAATGAAGCTAAGGACAGACAGCAAGAGAGCCTGAGGACACAGAAGAGCTCATGAGAACCACAAGAGAGAGAAAGTTAGGAATTTTCCCAACCCGTCTGAGAAGGCTACCACCTCCTTCATACAAAACCAGTTAGAGAAAACAGTAATTTTAGATTAACTGTACTAAATAATATGATGTAAAACAATAATAAAATAAAATCAAGCAGCATGTTTGAAACTGCACCAAATCTCAGTAGAGTTCATGCAAGGCATTTCAATTTCAACTACAGACTATCTATCAACGATACATCATCACGTTAAATATAGAGGAGAAACGAGGTAATAATACTATTAGATGCAAATGAGCTTTTATAAAATTAATAATAAATCATAAAGAAAAAAATGAAAACTTTAGACAAAATAGGAAAAGGGAAATATTTTAAAGCTCACAAAGTTTTATAGCAAAACCGGTAGCAAACTTTATACCAAATTTTGAAACACAGAAGGCAATTCTATAAAATTATGAACAAGAAAACACTATCCATTTAGAGATTTTACATAAACACTGAGGAAGAAACATTATCTAAAAACAATATAATTGTTTTCCTAGAAATACAAACAACTTTTAAAAAAATCTTCAAAGCTAAGAGTTGAGACTAGAAAGTGACTAGAAATAAAAGAAATATACTTTAAAAATCAATAGCTTTCAGCAATAAGTAGTTATAAAGTACATTTATAAGGCAAACTCACTTGAAACACCAAAAATTATAGCATGTCTAGGGATTAATTTAATAATAAATATACATGAACTATATGAATAAGACTAAAAATTAAAAGATAGGCCTTCTCAGGTGGAGCTAGTGGTAGAGAACCTGCTTCCCAATGCAGGAGAAGAGACACTGGTTCCATCCCTGGGTCGGGAAGATCCCCTGGGGAGGGCATGGCAACCAACTCCAGTGTTCTTGCCTGAAGAATCCCCATGGACAGAGGAGCCTGGCGGG
This sequence comes from Nanger dama, assembly GCA_917880005.1. Classification (NCBI taxonomy): domain Eukaryota; kingdom Metazoa; phylum Chordata; class Mammalia; order Artiodactyla; family Bovidae; genus Nanger; species Nanger dama. Next base: position 5,307,398 of record CAKJTW010000076.1, read on the forward strand.
CTACAGTCCCTGGGGTCAGAAAGAGCTGAACACAACTGGAAGTGACTGAGCATAAAAATTACAAGAGGCCGTTAAAAGCAGCCCTCAGTGACAGGGCCATTGCCATAGTATTTATTGCTATGATCAAAGCTCGCCCTCTCCAGCACTGAGGATCTAGATCCCCCTTCTCATTACTGAACTCTGCTGATCAGTGGTCAGCATCAACTTTCCTTTGTACTGGGTCAGTCCTCCCACCCTAAAAGCACACTGTAAGGTTCCCCATGTTTTTGAAAGCTAACACAAATTTAGAAAATAATCATATGGTTCGGTTCAGTTCAGTTCAGTCGCTCAGTCATGTCCGACTCTTTGCGACCCCATGAATCGCAGCATGCCAGGCCTCCCTGTCCATCACCAACTCCTGGAGTTCACTCAGACTCACGTCCATCGAGTCCGTGATGCCATCCAGCCATCTCATCCTCGGTCGTCCCCTTCTCCTCCTGCCCCCAATCCCTCCCAGCATCAGAGTCTTTTCCAATGAGTCAACTCTTCGCATGAGGTGGCCAAGCTATTGGAGTCTCAGCGTCAGCATCATTCCTTCCAAAGAAATCCCAGGGCTGATCTCCTTCAGAATGGACTGGTTGGATCTCCTTGCGGTTACCAGAGGAGAAAGGTTGGGGTGGGGGATAAATTAGGAGTTTAGGATTAACAAACACGCACTGCTACATATAAAACAAATAACAAGGACACTTACTGTACAGCACAGAGGACTCTGCTCAATATTCTGTAATAGCCTAAATGGGAAAAGAATCTGGAAAAGAGTAGATATGTGTATGTACAACTTCGAGGTATTCCTGAAACCAATACAGCATTAGCATTGTAAATCTACTATAGTCCAATATAAGACAAAATAAAAATTTTCTAAAAATCGTAAAAGCAAAACAAGACCTCTATAACTATACCAAACCTTGCCACAAAACATCTCCAAAGAGTTGTCTATAGTTAATATAGTCAATTCTCATCATTCATGCATTCCACGTGTGCAAATTCGACTATTTGCTAAAACTTATCAGCAACCCCAAAATCAATGCTCACAGAACATTTGCTGAGCAGCACGAATTTGATTCGCCCTGACACACATGCCCTCATTTCAGCAAATCATACTCTAAACTACTGTCCTTTTCTTAAGTTTATTTAGTGCCACATTTTCCCATGTTGTGCTTCTTGTTGGTGATTTTACTGTTTAAAACAACCCCAAGTGTAGTACTGAAGTGCCCAGTAGTGTCCCTCACCTGGAAGAAAGCTAAGATGTGATTATAGAGAATAGGTGTGTGAGGCAAGCTCTGTTCAGGTGTGAATTACAGTGTGTTGGGCCAGGAGCTTAATGGTAATGAAGCAACAGTGTGTATTAAATGCTGCTGCTGCTAAATCACTTCAGTCGTGTCCGACTCTGTGTGACCCCACAGATGGTAACCTACCAGGCTTCTCCCGTCCCTGGGATTCTCCAGGTAAGAACACTGGAGTGGGTTGCCATTTCCTTCTCCAATGCATGAAAGTGAAAAGTGAAAGTGAAGTTACTCAGTCGTGTCTGACTCTTCAAGACTCCATAGACTGCAGCCTACCAGGGTCCTCAATCCATGGGATTTTCCAGGCAAGAATACTGGAGTGGGTTGAAGTGTCTTTAAACAGAAATGCACACGAGTTTGTGTATCATGAAAGGCTATACCAAGCAGCTCACAGACACAAAACCCTTCTTACCCTGGGAGCAATGGTTCATAATCACTAATACGGTGTTTGAAGTGATTCTGCAGAATGAAACCACTGCAGTAACAAACACTGACTATACTTTAATTTCTTCAACCCCCATTCTTTCAACAACAGTCAAGCTTCCAAACTCACCATTCCATTTTAATTACTCTGGTTAAGGTCACCAATTACTAGTTCCTAAGGTCCAAAGCCTCTGTCCTCTGGCTTCAAATGTGGCCAGTGACAACATTCCTACAATAGCCACCCCTTCTTGAAACACTTCTCTCTCTGCTTCAGAACTTTCTGTTCCTGTCTCAACCCCTGGTCCCTCACACTGGCAGTGCTTGCATGGGTATCACAGCAGACTTCTCCCCAGAACTGAGAAGGGACAACTCCAACCTCCTTCCTGACATCCAAAGTAAACACAGTCCACGAGGACTCGGGTGGATCCATGTGCTCCGCTCCTCTCCATCCATCTCATTCAGCCACTTTCTCAAACCTGAGCTCTTTGCAGCCGCTCCATCCTCGGTTCTCCGTCCACACAACTAGTGTATCAGAAAGCTCCCCAGCCCTACTTCCAGGGCATATGCAAACCCGTCAGCATCCCTCAGTGCTGCTGTTACTATGTGACCCAGGCCCCTTCATCTTCAATCCTGATCACAGCGGCAGTTTCCCAAAAGTCTCCTTTCTTTGCCCTCCCAACACAGACACAATCTATTCTGATCACAGAAATGAGAATGGGCTGCTAAGTTGTGAATCAAATTAACCCCTTTACACAAAACCCTCTAAAGGCTTTCCATTCTAGAATAATATCCCAACCTTTCACATTGGCCTGGAGGACCCTACACCAATAAATCTTCATCTCTATCTCTGACCACTGGGGAAAACACCATCTGTTGCACCACGTTCCCCACTGGCCTTTTCTAACCTCTGGAAGCTGACAAGGTGGTTCCCAGCTTAGGGCCTCTGGCTGGTTGGCCTGTCTGTAACGTTCTTTCAGACTTTCCCTCCACTGTCCCCCTGTGATCAGGCCTCAGAGAGGATCCCTGAGTCTACAGTCCAGGGCAGGCCCTCCCCCCCTTAGTCCTGTTCTACTTTGTAAACCTTTGCAGTATCCATGCTATTGGCAGTGGGCTCTGCCTCCTTCCGTTCACCGCTCACCACCAGTTTTCACTACCTCATCCTCCAGACAGTAAGTTTCTGCAAGAGCAGGAACCCCGGCCACTGTGTCTATTACAGAGCTGATGACAGTTCTGGACACACAGACGATTCCAAATATTTACTGAATGGATGTGTGGTCTTATCGGGGAGTCTTAGTACTGTAGAGATGCTGAATGTGTGTGTATGCATTTAAAGTAATCGCGTTCAAACTCCCAGTGAGGTTGGTGCTTGACTAATCAATAAGAAATTAGTTTAGAGGAACATTTATTAAACTAACCAAGCCCTGGTAATTGTAAGCTGTGTGGTTCAGTCACAGGGACAGACAAATAGATCAATGATGTCAAAGTGACAGACGAGAAACAAACTCATACGTGAGGGAACTCGGAAGAGGGCAGAGCGGCACATCATATTAGTGTGGATTAAGTACCTCACATCCCATCATCAGTAGCTTGAAATCAGCCATGGATAAAGTTTTTATACCCTGGAATCAGCAAATGCTACAAATCAGGGATTATTTTAAGACTTTCTCAAACCAGTTTTACATTTTAGCAAAATTGAAAGGATACAGAAATGCCCCCCTTACACCCACACATGTATAGCCTCCCCCCTTATCAACACTCCCCCATAGAGGTGCATTTGTTACAACTGAAGCTACATGAACACATCATAGTCGCCTGAAGTCCATGGTTTACATCAGGGTCCATCCCTGCTGTAGATTCTGCAGGTTGGACTAATGTACAATGACATGCATCCATTCTGTCATAAGGGGTATTTACACTGCCCTGAAGACCACTGTCTGCTCCCCGATTCATCCCCCTGCCCACCCTCTGGCAACCACTGATGCTTTCATTTTCTTTCCATGGCTTTGCCTTTTCCAGAATGTCATAGAGTTGGAACTACAAAGTATTTGGCTTCTTTCACTCAGTAATAGGCATCTATGTTTTTTCCATGTCTTTTCACAGCTCAACAGCTCATTTATTCTTAGTGCTGAATAGCATTCCATTGTCTGAATGGACCAGTTTGTTTATTCATTCACCTACTGAGGGACATCTTGGTTGCCTCCAAGTTTTGGAGACTTTAAATAAGGGTTTGTTTTTTCTCCTGCAGAAAGCTGGTTGTTACCGGCACACCAGCGTGCCAGGGGCCCATGCCAGCAAAAGTTCCCAGCATGAGTGGAAGTAAAATGAGTCGAGGCTATGACTCCCAGCAGGCAGGCACTGCTCCGTCTCCATTCAGCCCCCCGTGTGAATGATGAGAAGACTCCAAAAGGACCTTTGCTGTGAGTCTGTTTATATCCCAATAAACCTGAATATTTTATACTCCTAAAATTTCATCTGTGCATCTCACATTCTGTAATAGATTTAGAAAGCAATTGGGGAAATGTGACTGGAAGATAGGACAGTGGCAGATCACGAAGTGAAACAAGGCTCCAGAGGCAGACGTGGATGCCAGGAGATGAGAAAAGAAGGATGGAGGTGTGTCCCCTACACTAAAACCCAGGTCAGCCCTCATCACTTCCCCTGCAGAAGAGGCTCCAGCGGCCTCCCCGTCTAATTGTTTCCCATTTCAGTTGGAATAAAACCAGCATCTGCACAGTCTTGCTTCTTTCTCGTCATGGGGGCCGCCTTCCTCTACTCCAGACATGAGCCCACATGCACCAGCCAGGCTGCTGCAAGATCTCTTCACGGCTTCTCACCTCGTCCCCTATAGATCTGGACTAAAATACTCTCTTGATTCCTCCTACCACGCCCGTCAACTTCTCCCAGCTGTCACCCCCACGTGACACCACTGTTTGCTGTGTCATCATATGGCACGCTCTATTTATTCTGCACTGTCTCTCCTCACTAGAATGTAAGCGCCACAAAGGCAAGAATGTGTCCAGGGTGTTGCTGACTCCTAATGCGTGGAACAGCATCTGACATGGAGCGAGTAGGTGTTCAGTAAATGTTCACGGAAGAAATACAAGAGTGGAGGTCAATAGAGTGCTGAGCAGAGGATGCTGAACATGCCGGGTGGGTGGTGATGGATGCTATTCAGGATGATGACACAGGGTGGAAGACAAAAGGAGAAGGTGTAAAGGGCGGCCTGGATGCTAGGCTGGGCCACTGGCCACCTGTGTGGAGTTCGCTGGTCATGCCCCATCCTAGTCTGGTGACCTCCTCAACCTCAGCATCTCTCAGCCTCCTCCCCCTCAACTTTGGAAGGCATCACTACACAGGAGGAGAGGAGAGAAAAGGACCTTGTCTGATGGAAATCACCGCCGTGGGCTGGGAAAGGACCTACTACCTGGTTACAGCTCAGTTCCTGCTCATAAACCAGATTCCACTATCACGTGTATGATTTCCTGCCCAGGAACTCCTGTTTTCTAGACAGGTACCCACACGCTAGCCGAGGAGTCCAGGAAGCCACCCAGAGACAGAACTCGACCCAGCACCGTGTGTTTTGAAATGTTCCTTCCAGAGACAGGGCCGCTGTCTGGTTACAGACAAATGGGTGACATCGTTAAAAGGGGGAGCCCTGGGGGGTTGCGATTCAATTAGCAGAACAGAGATGCCAGAAAGAAAACGGGGCCAAAAGAGTAAAAGTGTTGGGGACTGAAATGAGGAAAACACGGAGCAGCAGCAGACCGGCTTCTCGCTCACTGTACCACCCACCCCAGGATCCCATGGGGAGCTTTATGCGTTGATTAAAACCTGTTAACAGCCTAGGGCAGGACGGGAGCTCGCGTAACCGCACGGGGAAACAACGTGCTAGAATCACACGCAGCATGGAATTGTATATTTAATTCCGTTTCTCGGGAGCCACGTCATGCCTGATACACTGGTTTCTACATCAGGTGGATCTCACGAGGCATGTCCTGCCCTCAGAGGTAACCCAGCCCCGCCAGACTCAGGCCGTGGGCTCGAGGGAGGAAGTGGGCAGCTGCGGGGCTGGGGTCAGCCTGGGCCCCATCCCCAGCCACTGGGACCCTCCCTCCTGGAGAGGCTCCACAACACAAGTGTGTCCAAGCTGAAGGCTGCTTTGCACAATGCTGCTGCCTTTTTCTTCCTTTTAGAACTTGGACCCCAAGGTGTCAAACTCTTTCCAAATCAGCTTTTTGCCCTTTCTCATCATGGATAACAGGGTATAAAAGCAATAAGGGACCTTCCTTATATGTGGAATCTAAAAAGAAATGATACAAATGAACTTATTTGCAAAACCGAGAGAGACTCACAGACTTAGAGAACAAATTTATGGTTGTCTTATGGTACACACTGCTATATTTAAAATGAATAACCAACAAGATCCTTCTGTACAGCACATAGAACTCTGCTCAATACTCTATAATAACCTTACGGTTACCAGGGGAGAGGGATGGGGGAAGGAATAGTTAAGGAGTTTGGGACAGGCATGTACACACTGGAAAAGACTTTGATGCTGGGAGGGATTGGGGGCAGGAGGAGAAGGGGACAACAGAGGATGAGATGGCTGGATGGCATCACTAACTCGATGGACGTGAGCCTGGGTGAACTCCGGGGAGCTGGTGATGGACAGGGAGGCCTGGCATGCTGCGATTCATGGGGTCGCAAAGAGTTGGACATGACTGAGTGACTGAACTGAACTGAACTGATATATGCACTGCTATATTTAAGATGGATAACCAAGGACCTACTGTATAGCCCAGGGAAGTCTGGTCAATGTTATATGACAGCCTGGATGGGAGCAGGGCTTTGGAGAGAATGGATACACATGTATATATGGGTGAGGCCCTTCAACATTCACCTGAAACTATCACAACATTGTTTATTAATCAGCTAAACCTTAACAGAAAATAAAAAGTTAAAAAAAAAAAACAAGGAGGAACAACTAGAACACCTTGAAGATAAGGCTAAAATATTGGTATAAAGCTTCTCTGAAGACTTTATATGGCAAACGAAAGGCATGGCCATTTGACTAGAGATAAAAACACATCCTTGGGGTTGGAGAATTAAGTTGCAGACAATGATACCAAACCATCATTGGGGAAAATAAGCAGTAGCCCTGATGTCAACATCAGAGAGACCTAAGACATAAGCAGGCAGTTAATATGGGAAAAACCTAGTCAGTGCCCACTAAAAATTTAATATTAAGGGGAGGGCCTCATGGTTGGTGGTGACATGAGGGGACGTGTCCTAAGGGTGAGACTCCAGGACTCAAGATCCTCTGCTCGACACAGACTCCTGGGAGTGGGGGCATCACCCCCTCGGGAGCCAGTGTAGCCGGGAGAGGACAGTGCTCTTGGACACAGCCCAGGAAGCCATCAGACTCACCCTGGGGTGGGCGGATGGCACGACTGAGACCTGCTCCCTTGGGCAGGACCACACTGTCCCTAGGATGCCCAGGTGGGGGTCCAGGGCAGAGGGAACCTGCTATCCTAGGACTCCCGGAAGCACCACCTGGGACCTGTCATCATAAGTGTGACCCTGAGCAGCTCACAGCTTTGTCACCAGAGGCCACGTCCCACCTGGCAGGAGCTGCACCTGTATTTTCCTGGGAGGAAGGGGACCTGAGCCTCTCTGAGCCTCGGTGGGGTGGGGGAGCATACCTGGAGGAACTTCCAGGACCCCACACCCCAAACACCCCCCCACCGCGCTCGCATAGATCCCACTTGGATCTCCTGCTGCCGTTATAAGTGACACACAGCTGCGGGAATGATTAGCAAGTGAGGATACGGAAAACCAGGTGCAGTGCAGTGCTTCCTTGCCCAGCTGTGTCAGACTCTTAGCAGGCCTATGGACTGTAGCCCACCAGGCACCTCTGTCCATGGAGATGCTCCAGGCAAGAATACTGGAGTGAATAGCCATGCCCTTTTCAAGGGATCTTCCCAACCCAGGGATCAAATCCAGGTTTTGCAGGCAGATTCTTTACCATCTGAGCCACCAGGGAACCCCAAGAATACTAGAGTGGGTAGTCTATCCTTTCATCAGGGGATCTTCATGACCCAGGAGTCAAACCAGGATCTCCTGCATCGCAGGAGGATTCTTTACCTGCTGAGCCATCAGGAAAGCCCAAGTAAAACCAAACGCTACAACAAAACCGTTCTGAGCACCCCATCCAGTCACCCAGGTGCGCATCGTTCACCTGCGTACACATGTAGCACGTTTTTCTGCAAAAACGAGTATAACTGCACGTGGTATTTTAGAACCTACGAATGCATTTCAATATCACAATGCTCCTAGAACATCTTAATGACTGTGATTTCATTGCACGAATGTAGTATCACACATTTAAATAAGTTCCCACTGCTACACATCTTTGTCCCCATTTGGAGAGATAAGAAAGCCTTCCTCAGCAATCAATGCAAAGAAATAGAGAAAAACAACAGAATGGGAAAGACTAGAGATCTCTTCAAGAAAATTAGAGATATCAAGGGAATATTTTATGCAAAGATGGGCTCAATAAAGGACAGAAATGGTATGGACCTAACAGAAGCAGAAGATATTAAGAAGAGGTGGCAAGAATACACAGAAGAACTGTATAAAAAGATCTTCACAACCCAGATAATTATGAACATGTGATCACTCCCACTCACCGAGAGCTGGACATCCTGGAATGAGAGGTCAGGTGGGCCTTAGGAAGGATCACTACGAACAAAGCTAGTGGAGGTGATGGAATTCCAGTGGAGCTATTTCAAATCCTGAAACATGATGCTGTGAAAGTGCTGCACTCAATATGTCAGCAAATTTGGAAAACTCAGCAGTGGCCACAGGACAGGAAAAGGTCAGTTTACATTCCAATCCCAAAGAAAGACAATGCCAAAAAATGCTCAAACTAGCCCACAATTTCACTCTTCTCACATGCTAGTAAAGTAATCCTCAAAATTCTCCAAGCCAGGCTTCAGCAATATGTGAACGGTGAACTTCCAGATGTTCAAGTTGGTTTTAGAAAAGGCAGAGGAACCAGAGATCAAATTGCCAACATCCCCTGGATCGCGGAAAAAACAAAAGAGTTCCAGAAAAACATCTATTTCTGCTTTATTGACTATGCCAAAGCCTTTGATTGTGTGGATCACAATATACCGTGGAAAATTCTGAAAGAGATGGGCATACCAGACCATCTGACCTGCCTCTTGAGAAATCTGTATGCAGGTCAGGAAGCAGCAGTTAGAACTGGACATGGAACAACAGACTGGTTCCAAATAGGAAAAGGAGTACAACAAGGCTATATTTGTCACTCTGCTTATTTAACTTATATGCAGAGTACATCATGAAAACGTAAACACTGGGCTGGAGGAAGCTGGGCTGGAATCAAGATTGCCAGGAGAAATATCAATAACCTCAGATAGGCAGATGACACCACCCTTATGGCAGAAAGTAAGAGGAACTAAAAAGCCTCTTGATGAAAGTGAAAAAGGAGAGTGAAAAACTTGGCTTAAATCTCAATGTTCAGAAAACGACAATCATAGCATCTGGTCCCATCACTTAATGGCAAATAGATGGGGAAACAGTGGACACAGTGGCTGACTTTATTTTTCTGGGCTCTAGAATCACTGCAGATGGTGATTGCAGCCATGAAATTAAAAGATGCTTGCTCCTTAGAAGGAAAGTTATGACCAACCTAGATAGCATATTAAAAAGCAGAGAAATTACTTTGCCAATATAGGTCCATCTAGTCAAGGCTATGATTTTTCCAGTGGTCATGTATGGATGTGAGAGTTGGACTATAAAGAAAGCTGAGTGCAGAACAACTGATGCTTTTGGACTGTGGTGTTGGAGAAGACTCTTGAGAGTCCCTTGGACTGCAAGGAGATCCAACCAGTCCATCTCAAAGGAGATCAGTCCTGGGTGTTCACTGGAAGGAATGATGTTGAAGCTGAAACTCCAGTACTTTGGCCACCTGATGTGGAGAGCTGACGCATCTGAAAAGATCCTGATGCTGGGAAAGATTGAGGGCAGGAGGAGAAGGGTACAACAGAGGATGAGATGGTTGGATGGCATCACCTACACAGTGGACATGGGTTTGGATAACTCTGGGAGTTAGTGATGGACAGGGAGGCCTGGTGTACTGTGGTTCATGGGGTCACAGAGAGTCGGACATGACTGCACGACTGAACTGAACTGAACTATCCTGTAAGATCCTTATAATTATCCTACAAGACGAGATGGTTGGATGGCATCACCGATTCAATGGTCATGAGTCTGAGAAAGTCCCAGGAAATAGTGAAGGACAGGGAGGCTGGCGTGCTACAGTCCATAGGGTTGCAAAGAGTTGGACATGACTGAGTGACTGAACAACAAATCCTATAAGAAAGTCATCGCTGTTGACTCTCTGTGGGAGAGGGTATACACCATATTTTTAAAGGTTTTGATTCCTTTAAAATTTTTATTCCTTAGTGGCCAAAACGCTTTTCAGAAAGATGCTATCTGCCACCGGCAGGATAAAAGTGTCCTTTGCCGCTGTTCTTGTCACCAGGAGGCCCTTGGTCGTGAGGGGTTGCAAGGCACGCGGCCACCTCAGTGGGTTAGCAGGAAGGGGAAGGAGAGGAGGCCCCTTTAAAGCAGCCCAGGAGCCTTTCCCAAAGGAGAAGACACAGATGAGGGCTTCTCGCTGCCTCACAAGGAAGTGGCTATCTGCCTGGAACAGCCAGGACCTGGAGCTCAAATCCATTAATCCTCTTTATTAAACCCAGGTCACCTCTGAGTCCTGAGAAATTAACCAGCACCTTCCCATCGCAAGTGCATCCAGGGATGGCTGCGCGTGGCCTGTCATTTCCACAGATCAGGCTGTGAGGTCAGAGGGCCTCCGGGCTCCGGCCTCCGCCTTTGTCCATTTAAAAGAGAACTCTGGCTACACTTGCACAGAGTGCAGGCCTGGGCACCACTGCATCGGGGTGGAGAGGGGCGGGGGGGTGGGGGGGTATGTTGGCCTCTTCCTTCCAGAGGTCTAAGTGGCCCTAGAGCTCAAGAGGGCCCAATCCAGAGTTGGGGGGACTCGAGGCTCTTCTGATCAACCCGATCATCCCCCAGGGTCAGCCACAGAAAGACAGAAAAGGACACAGACTGCCAGACCAACCAACAAAACGCACACAGACCAAAAGCATCAGAGTCAGGACCAGAGCCACACCAAGAACACACAACTGGGCACAGGCCCCTTTGCAGCAGCCTGCCCTGTGGATCTGGGTCCCGGGACCTGAGACAACATCACTCAGGTCTCCCTGCCCACCTACACACCTGACAAAGTCCTAGCAGTCACTCTGGGACAAGGCGGAGCAGATATCAGACGCCAGGCACACAGAAGACAAGACTCGAGTGCCCTTAATATGAAGGGTCATGAAAGTAACCAGAGAGGGTCCCATGAAGAAATGCAGAGGTGAGGTGTTAGAAATTAACCCTGTAAGAAAAAGGCGGTAGTTTTAAAAGCAAGGAGCTGGCATCCCTGCGGTGGGGAGTGGGTCTGGAGCCTGACTCCGGGGTGGGCATGTGTCCAATTTCATGAGAGCCCCACATGAGGAGGGTACGAAATTCTCTTCTATGACATCTCCATCAGCATCCCAGACAACAGAGCAACACGATTTCTATATTTTTCCGTATTTTCCGCCCATCAACATGTAACACAGCCCTGATCCAAACACACGTGTGTGTCCACTGTAATGAATGTCCCCTCCCTCCCTTCTGAGTGCGGGGACAGAAGCAGGAACTCTTTGGCTCCAGAGGAAGTTCATTGTTTTGACCTTTCCTGGGCCCCACAGGAAGTGTGTTCTTAGATTCTTTAAGACTCACACCCAAAGTTCATCCCTGACCTGGAGGCAGTCCCACTGATGGACTGGGGTGAGAAGAGATACCTCAGAGCCTTGAATACAGCCGCTCACCTGCTGCCTGGGGTAGAAGAGACAATTCCAATAACTGAAAAATCGTCCAGATCAGAAATAGATGACCAGCAACACCAGCAGAAATGTTTAAATCTAAGGATCAATTCAACGAATAACATCAAAGGAGAAATAGCAGAAACCACTACTCCCTCTCAAGTGGGCAGCAGAAACAGGCTCTGTGAGCATCAACCAGGGGCCACACCTGCCTCGCCACTGAGTCCCAGGTGGCCGGACTGTGCCCTACTCTGACATGAATCGGGTGGGTGGCACTGAGCCCAGGAGAGTCCTGCCAGCTTCCCTCCCAGCCACGATGCTGCTAGAACACAGGTGTTTGCAGATTTAATCTCTCCAGGGTCATTACACTGACAGGATGCTTCCTCTAGGTGCGGCTGCCTGGGTCCTTGGTGCCCCACCCTGGGCTGGGGGAGCCTCTCTCCTCCCACCACCTCCTCCCCACACCGGGCTCCCATCAGGGAAGAGGACAAAGCCAGGCGCCCGCCCGCCGGCCAGCTCAGAAGGCCCAGAGCCTGCCGGCCACCCGGAGGACAGAAATCACGCCGCTCGAGTCCTCCTCCTGCTTCCAGCCAATTTCTACTCCCTTTAATTCAATTCCGCTCCTCCTGACCCCAGCAGGCTGGAGTTCCAGAGTTACTTTCAACAGATAGCACCAATTACTGAGGTGTGAAACTAGAAACCTTCCCGTTTGGAGAACAAACCCAGAGACAGAGACGGGACTTAACTGAACTGAGAAGGAAGGTGGAGAGAAGAGAGGGGTGGGGTAGCATGAGGGCAGGTGACTGGCAGGCAAGGAGGAGGCTGCAGACACTGGCCACCGAGAGGGGCCCCCGGAACCACGACGGGCCAGGGAGGTGCGTGGACAGAGGCATCTGCAGCTGGGACAGTCCTCTCGGGCCTGGAAGAGCGCCAGCCCGACCCCACTGGATGCTGCCCTGGGCAGACAGCCCTGAACCCCACAGGTCACAGGGGCCACGAGGTCTGTGGAGAGACCCTGGCACGAGGTAGGGGAGCAGGGCCATAGGCAGAAGAAGGGCCCAGACACCCCCACCTAGCTGCACAGGCAGCCAGAGGTCATGGTAGTGTACACGCCTGGGGCCAGGGCTTCAGCCTCCCCACCTTCCTGGGGGGCTCCCTCTCACCCTGTGCCAGGCGGCCTGGAAATCCAAACACACACCCAGTCCTAGTAACACTGTCAAAATTAAGTCTGGGGCTGGTTTATGCTTCTGTGGTCGAAATTAATTGGTTCCATGACCTTTTATATTGGCGTCCTGTCCCCTATAAAACTTAAATGGAGTAGGTATCCAGCAAAGACTTAAACTAATGTTTTAAAGAAGATTTCTGCCCTTCATAAAGCCGGTCTTGTTATCTAAGAAAAGATGACATTCCTCTGGGAACAGTAATCAACGAGACTGCCCTTCCCCACCTGCCCCTGCGACCAGGGACAGGAGGAAAGACTTGCTCTCTGTTCCAGAAACCCCTAAGGAATGAAGAGGGTGCTTACCTCAGGTGGAGCAGAAGCAGAATCTCTGGTCCAGACAGAGCCAGTGGGAAGCCCTGGAACACAGCCCAGCGGGCACTCGAACACCTCGGACGAGCACTGGGGCCTTGAGAAGCCTCCGCCCTCCCTCACTGCATTGGCCCAGGGTCTCCACCTCCCCATGCATCCCCCCACCCCCTCCCCATGGGCTGGACTAAGGATCTCATGCACAATTCAGGGAGGAGCCTCCACAGGTGTCGGTGAGTCCACAAACACCGCCTCAACACAGAGGAAACAGAAGAAAAGAAACAAAGACACCTCCTCTCCCCTACGCCAGGACGCCAGGAGCAATCATTGTATCACCCTGTTCAGGGAAGAAATTGCCCTAAGAGTCTCAACCAGGCCTTCCGACTTTCTGTCCACACCCTGAGACACTCCACTGGAACCAGCTCCCTCGGCCGTTTTCCGGCAGGGCACTTGCTCCTGGATTTCGTGTCCACTGAAATGTGTGGCCAGGATTCCTAACTCGAGCGCTGTCCCAACACTTGGGCCCACCCCCAGTGAGAGGAGACTCCCTTCTAGACTAGACTCAGGGTGACCGGCCATCCATAGGTGCCAGGACGGACAGGCCCCAGATGGCAGTTCTAAAATCAGGTCAGTTCTGGGAAAACCCGGCTGAGTTGGATGATCCAGCCTAGGCTTGGTTTCTGAAAATGCCCCACCCTTAGCAGCATGGATGGGGCAGGAGTGACAGTGGGTAAGGCCTCAGCTGGTCTGGGAGGAACTGCAGAGCGGCTCCATGTCCTAAATTCTCTTGAGTTCCTCAGCCCGTTTCTCAAGGTGCAGAAAATGAGCTTCACAGAAATACATCTGCTGAGGAGTCAACTTTAAGTGGCAAAGTTAACTCTAAAAGTCAGATATAAGGGCTCAAAACCTGTGTTGTTTCCCAGGTCAGGCACCCGGCAGGTTCTCCCAGCCCCAGGCAGGGCCCTCACGGCACCCACCACCCAGGGCCCACCTTTGAGTCATTTCAGAGACATTAGATGGGGCCTAATCCCAGTTGGCCAGCATCTCCTCCCTCCCCGCCCTCTGTGACTGAACACGCAGCTGTAAATCCTTCCCATCTGTAAACACGCGTGCCATTCCCACCATTGCTTAGCGTTTCTGACACTAATTGCTCTGCAGAGTATGTGCAACTGGCAACACCTTATTAAAACTGAAATATATCATACTGTCCACTTATTGCTGCTTTATAGAGATAAAGTACCCTTACCACATGGAAAGCTGGCAAAGAATCTGACGAAGTGGCTTCTGAACAGAAGCCAGAGAGAGGTGACTCCTGGGACAGGGCTGGTCTGGGTTAGGCCAGAGTTTGCCCGACTTGCCTGAGAGGTTTTGCCATGCGGAGACTCTCCCCTGTGCTGTTCTGGTTCCATCTCAGATGTTGGAGCCAGCCCTGGGACTCTCAGAGCTAAGAAGGCAGCCCCGGCCCATCTTCAGGAGCCATGCCAAGGGCAGAGGCACACAACAGCCAGGACAGGCAGGTACGGCTGGGCGGCAGACATGCAGGGCAGGACCCACAGGCCCAGGGCGAGAACTCCAGCTCCAGAAAAACCTGGGACGTGGCAGGCTGCCTGAGGGACTCCCACTCACCAAGCCAGAGTCCCACAGTCAAAACAAAGCCGCTGTCAGCAACCTCTGCAGACACCTGCCGACCCTTAACCATCAGAGAATCCACCCACCGCAGCCTCAGCCCCACCAGCCTCTGGGGGCTGTGACATGGGACAAGACTCCAGTGACCCCCATGATGAAAGAACAGGACTCAGCTCTCCAACCAAATACACCTGAGTGAGTGCTGCATGCTCAGCCATGTCTGACTCTTTGCAACCAGAAACCTGCCAGGCTCCTCTGTCCATGGGATTCTTGGGATTCTCCAGACAAGAATACTGGAGTGGGTTGCCATTTCCTCCTCCAGGGGATCTTCCCGACCCAGGGGTCGAACCCGTATCTCCTGCGACTCCTGCATTGACAGGCAGAGTCTTTACCACTGAGCCACCTGGGAAGTCCAAATAACCCTGAACACATCCCTAAACAAACCTCCCATCTAAGATGGCCTGACCACCCCTAGGGTTCACGAGCTAAGAACGTTTTTTACATTTTCAAAAACTGTAAAAAGAAGAGGAAGAATATGAGATAGAGACCTCATGAGACTTTCAAAGCCTAGAACAGTCATGTCATAGGAAACAGTAGCCAGCCCTGTCTTAAAGTAAAGGATGGGAAAGTGGAGAGAAAGGTGACGGCGGGTGGCTCAGAGAGAAACTGTGGGTGGAGGGAGGGCTGAGGGCTGACACAAAAATGCCACCAGGAAAAGACTGCCCACCTGTGTTAAGCCAGCTTTGCAGAGTGCTGAGATCTGTTAGACTGTGTTCACCGTGCTTTCCGGAAAGCCCCTCTGAGGAGTCTCTGTTCCGTCTGACTGATGTTTTTCCACTGTCTCCATCCATGCCAGCACTGAGACCTGGCCAAATGGGACCGGGCGGCCTGGAGGCCAGCAGATAACAAGGAGATGCGGTAATGGAGGGGAGCCTATTGTAACCGTCACATATTATGTTTCCGAGACACCAAACTGCCTGATCGCTCTGACATTTCCGAGACCAAATTAAAATGCGCCACCATGGAGACAAAATGTCATTAGCCTCATTATAAGTGATTGTGTTAAAATAAATACAAAAATAAAGTGAAAATTAGTCCAAACCATTAAAATACAGAAGCGAAAACGGCCAACGGGGACCTTATAGGAGACACACTAAGAAAGGCTGAGATGCCCCCAGGGAGGCAGGAGCAGGGGATGGAGCAGCGGCAGGCGGGCATCAGGCTGTGGGCGGCTCAGCTCGGGCTCCAAGACTGCTGTCACTTGGCCACTGGCCATGTCACCTGCCCTTAGGAAGGGTGGTGGCCCCCACTGACCCTGGAATTCCTTCTCCAGGAAGAAAGGAAAATGACCGCTTCTTTCACACATGTCTGTGAAGAGCTTTACCTCTAAGCAGAAGGCATAAAGAAATGGCCTTTTGAGCTGGAGACTCTGGACGATGTACTCCCCCTGCCCGCAAGAGAGAGAGCACAGGAAGCCCCTTTGGGCAGAGAGAGAACTGCCCTGACCAAGCACATAGGTGTCCTCACAGGGCAGCCCCTGCTTTTCCCAAGAAGGAAGGCCACAGACAGAGCTTCGAGGAGCATCTAAGAACCAAGCTCGGGTCTGCTCACCACATGCAGTAAAGCTAACCTACTTATCCAGGTTGTGGTGCAGCAAAGTGTAGCCTTTGTTACTGGCGCTGAGCAAGGCGTCCAGAGGAGCTGGTGCTCAAGTGCCTGAGCTCCCTTTGGGTTTCAGGAAAGCATTTCAGAGGCTAGGTGAGGGCAGGGCTCTCAGGCCCTGTGATCAGCTCGTGCACAATTCTCTGGCTGGCTGATGGTGAGGTCACAGGGTTAACATTATCTGTTCTCAGTCACCAAGAGGCCTGGGGGCTAAGGGGCTCCACAGTCATCAAGAAGTTAATTTCTTCCATTTGGAGGTGGTTTTAGCACCTTGTAAAATGCCTCGGGTACTGTTATCTGGGTGATTCAAGAGGATACAGGGGAAGGGAGAGGGGGGGGGTGTCCCAGGAAGGTCCGAGGGGTCTTGTTCATTACACCAGATGGCCCTGTGTGGGACATGGAGACAGGGTTCTGGTTACAACCCATCTGACATCAGCTCAGCACCTGCCCTGACCTCAGTCTACCGTCCGCATGGACACACCCTCCCCCACTGCCCCAGTCCTGCACTCTCTGCTGCTTCACCCCACCTGCCCTTTGACCCTCCCTCTTGCCTCTTTTGCAGAAGGAAACGGCAACCCACTCCAGTGTTGTTGCCTGGAGAATCCCAGGGACGGGGGAGCCTGGTGGGCGGGGTCGCACAGAGTCGGACACGACTGATGCGATGTAGTAGTAGCTTGCCTCTTTCACCCATACCCACTTCTTTGGCACCTCAGACTTGACCCCAGAAGCCCAGCCCAGGCACATATTATCTATCTCTGCAGTTCTCATTCCCACGAGTGGACTCTTGCCCTTAATGCCTCCTCTATGGACACTGACAGCAAACAAACAATGGTGTGACTTGTGCCCCAAAAGGAGAAAACCAATCCTTCCCTCAGATCCTTTGAAAGAGAATGTGGATTCTAACAACTGCCCAGCCCCCAGCCCACCCAAGAGAGCCACATCAGGCCCATCCCAGCCTGTCCTATTCCACAGGAGCCAGACTGAACATGCTCAATTCCTGCCTCAGTCTCTGAGTCCACAGGGACATGGATAACCAGTCCTGGCCTCCCCACTGCTAGGGCCACATCATCTGGGGGATAGCTACCTACTGATTGGCACTGATTTCTCCCCATTTTCACCAAACATATGAAGCCTCTAATAAATATGAACCACCCACACTGGAAGCATAATGATAGAGTCAGTATACCTGGTTAGCATGATGGCTGTTCCTGTTTTCTAAACTCTTTCTACCAACAGCACCCTGGACCCACACAAAAATCCCGAGTTGGGACAAAGGCAGATATCATAGTTCCTTGCTCATGGCTGAAAAAACTGAGGCCCCAGCATAGGGAATGTCTCTTCTGATTTCCCATCATTCAGAGAAAAGGGACTCTGATCCATACACCTGAGTTCTCGGTTCAGTCCAAACTCAGTAGTTACTTTGTCTGAGTCTTAAGGAGCAGAACAAAGAACTCCAAAAGTGCTGAGATGCCCACAGGAGCTCGGCCCCTAAGCAGAGCCCCTAAATGGCCAGTGGGATGAATGGGGCCCCCGGGGCGTCACTGCTGCCTCTCGCTGAGCCCAAACCTTCCTGCAACACCTGTGGCATCCTTGCCTTTCTGCTCCTCCCCCGCTGTCACCAAGGCCCCTCAGGACGTGCGGGGTAGATTAGCGGTATATTTTGTTTGTTTCAGAGGCGTTCCTGAGAACACTGCACAGGGAAGCCCCCAGGAGATGGAGGAGGTAGGGCCAGTCTCCTGGTCCAGTCAGAGGTGGTGCTGCTGCAAGAGGCACTGAGGGCGCTGCCCTAAGAATGGGAGCAGAAAAGCTTTTCCCTGGAGACCCAGGCAGGATGGTTACTGCTCAGTCATCCTGTGTGAGTGCCCCATGCTGGCTGGGCTTGAGAAGGAACTCTGTGCAGAGCTGGGGAGAATGCCTCCTGTGGACTGCTGCAGCTCCCACCAAGCCCACTCCTCACTCTCTTCCTTCCAAAGCCAGCAGGCATCTGACTTCTCTAAATGTTTTTCATTTTGGTCCCTGCACCACGATCTTTCTCCCACATCCCTTATACTTAACCTCAGTGTTGTCTTAAAACTGTGTCCACTTTCCCTGTTAATCCACAGGGGTGGGGTTTAGGACAAAGCACACCTTCTAGGGGCAAGCCAGCCCTTCCTTGGCCCTGAGGAACACCCTACTGTAATTCCAACAGAGCAGCACGTGGACCAGCAGAGGGTTTGGTGAAGATGACCTCACAAAGGCCTGACATTCAGCATAGAAGACACATCTCCAGAGGTGAAAATGCCAGCATTCTACTGCCATGAAGCAGGAGGAGGACAAAAACATGCCCAAAAGGGTCAAAGGTCACGCTTCAGCACCAGGGCCAGCTGCAATCAACCCTGATTTCTGACACACACTGGAACCACAAGACATCCAGCCAGCTGGGTCCTTAAGGGATGCCCTGTGCAGTCTTCTGTAGAGAAGAACTCTGAGGCTGAGGAAAGGCCAGTGACCCACTCAAGGGCACGCAGCCCAGCACGGCCAGGAAGGTGAGTTCAGGACCTGGACTCTCATTGCTGCTTCCAACACCACTGTACTCATTCAGGGAGCAGGGGAATCCCTGAGCACAAATAGTTCACCCTCTGATTACAGAGAAGAATCTTCACAACGGTGAAGACATTTTTCAGCGTAGTCATTGAGAGGGTAGATCATTAAAATCCCAAATGAGCCAGGGGAGATTTTAAAACATCCTAGCATCAGACACTGCACCCTGATCAATTACATCAGAATCTCAGGGAGGAGGACCTGGGCAGGGGTCTGGGAGTTCTGAGCTCCCCCACCACCATGCCCCACCATGGTCCCACTATGCAGACAGGATCAAGAACCACGTCCTAGAGTCCAGAGGGAAAGAGTGCTGCTGGGTGCAGTGGTCAACAAGGCTGCATGGAAGAGACCGTTTCTGGGCTGGGGTTTGGGCTGAGATCAGAGCCGA
This sequence comes from Nanger dama, assembly GCA_917880005.1. NCBI lineage: Eukaryota > Metazoa > Chordata > Mammalia > Artiodactyla > Bovidae > Nanger > Nanger dama. The sequence goes on from CAKJTW010000076.1 coordinate 5,326,886, forward strand.
AAGCCAGACCTGGGGTAATCAAGAGTCTTCATTTCCATGCTGCTGGCCCAGGAAGCACACTCTGAGTAGGAAAGACCATGAAAGCCGTTGGACACTGCTATCCTCTCTCTCTCTCAGCCTCTGAGTCCACTCACCAGAGCGATCTGGGATGAGTGACTTCTGCCCCCAGTTTTCCATGCTGAGGGGGTGAAGCAGGCTGAGGAAGGGCCCCGAGTCTGGGAGTCTGCAGCCTTGACCCTGGCGGAACCCACTCCAGCCTGCAGAGTCAACCTGCAGTCACAGGCTGGAGGCCTAGTCTGCTGTAAGTGCTGCGTTTCCTGCCCCCTCATCGCACAGAGGAGGGGGAGGAAAGGAGGTGGTGGAGAGACCTGTCAGGCATCACCTCGCCCAGGCTTCACACCCAGATCTCATCTGCCTGTGTCAGCAGCCTTACCCTTGGGACCAGGCCCACATCCAACAGCAAGGAAGAACCCGGGGCTACAAACGTGGAGCCATGAACATGGGCGGGGGCTATGAGCCTTGGGGGGGCTGCCTGTGAACATGGGGGCCATGAATGTGGGGGGTGGAGGCTGCCTGGGCATCCCCCTCTTGCCTGGCATCACCCCCAGCATCTGGTCAGAAGGATGGGACAGACAGAAAGGGCCATGCTTTCCAAGCCCCCTCCTGACTCGCCTATGGTCCCTGCTGCAATGGGCTAGCCTGCCTTTCAGTGTTTACCCTGAGGTCCCCTTGAAGTCCTCTAATGCATGCATGCTCAGACTTTACTCAGCCAGCCTGCTCCCACGGATCCACATTGGCAGATCCACTCCAAGTGCCAGAGCAGCTGAGCAGGTACCACAGGGGTGTGGCAGGGTTGTCAGCACTGGGGAGCTCCTCCTCCAAAGCTGACCAACTTGCACAGGATGTTATGCTCAGGGGAGCCACCCACTGGATCATTTACCCAAGAACAGCTCTGAACCCCTCTTCTGTGTGGGACCCCACTTCCCAGACATCTCCTCCTGAAGACTGCTGGGCTCCTCCTTGTGCCCATGTTTACTCCTTGAATTAGACACAGGAGCCAAAGCTCTGGCTTCAGAGAAGCACTGAGGCCATGCAGGGAAGTTCTTGGGCGCAGAATTCTGCTGAAGGTTTGCTTGTAGCCCTGTGGGCCTGGAAATGCAGGTAGGCCTCCATGAGGCCTTGGATGCTCCCAACTGGTCATGGTGCAGGTCATGTATGGCCACGAGATGTGGGTCTGAGCAGCTGAGGACCACCTCCTGTTCCAGGTTAAGAAGAAAGTCTTTCAGGTTTTCTCTGGTGTGATCTATAGGGAACTTTCTCCAAGAGGGAGGAACATGAGAAGTGTCTGACCCAAGACTCATCAGACCTCATTTCCACCCCTGAGCCCCCCACTCACCCACGGCCCCTCTGCATGTGGCTGTGAGAACCCACATGAGTCTCTGCATTGGGCTCCAGTGCCTCAGGTCCCTTATGACGCTGACAATTGTGGACACAGATGTGGCCTCCCCAGGATTGGGCTTCTCATCTCACCTTGTCATTAAATACTCCAGAGAACGTTATGAACCCAGCCTGCACTTTCCAGCAATAACGCCACCCATGTTCCTTGAATCAGATCCTGCAGTAACAGGTGACATGTGGCCAGGAGCTCCACCAAACAAGGCCTGCAGCTCACTCGCCTGGTGGCTGTTGCCCTGACCCTTTACTAGTCTATTGACACGTTGCCGCAGACGATCACCCACGTAATCACGTCTGTCACCAAGTTCAGAGCTGAAGTCCCCGGAGCTCGGTGTCTGGGTCTCTTCCTTTTTCATTCTGTGTTCCTTCCCCTGGGATCTCCTGGGCTGAGGCGACTGTCCAGCTCTTTACAAACTCTTCCTCTCCCAGATCTGGGGAGCCTCTCTAGTTGGAGCTTCAAGAAAAGGTTTTTCACTCTTCTTCGTGCTTTCAGGGAGCAGTTAATGAGAAGGCTGGAGGAGAACACACGGTGCCTGCAGGCTTTCCGACCGCCTCTCCCCAAGAGACCCTGAATCCTGAGCCTCCAGAGCCTGGTAGAGACCAAATGCTCACCAGACGCCCACGGCACCCATGACCTTGTCCAACTAATCGTCCAATGTGGAGTTTCACCATGAAGCAGCTTTCACCTAAACCAAATCTGGCATTTATAATAGAGTTCATGAAAAGATCCTAATCAGTGAGCTAGATCACAGAAATTAACAGTTTAGCTTCTAAAATTACTGCTGTCAACAACCTCGGAGCAGAGAAATCAGGCCACAGGATCAGCTGAGTATAGAGAAGAAATTTGACTCAGAACCCCAAAAGGTTAGTCCTTACATGGCAAGGCAAGGTCTCCCAGGGCTCCAAAGGCCTCTGCAGTAGCCAGGGGAGCCCAAGAGCACTTCTGCAAGAACTGGAGTAACCTCAGGACCAGTCACAGACATGAGAAAGGCATCCAGACAGCAGGCACGGGTCCCATCCCCAGGCGTCCATAAGGCCACAGAGCTGCAACGCTGTCAGCGTCCACAGGGTGAGGTCAAAGATGCTCACCTGGGGACAAGAAGCCAGCACAGGGTGGGGCTGCACAGGGTCTGGTCTGCTTTCTGCCCCAGTGATCTACCCCTTAGGCTTGAAGCCCTGATACACTGGCCTCTCTGATACGGGCTCATGCTTCAGTTCACAGGTCACTCCAAAGTGACTGAAGTTGGAGGATGTGGATTCCTCCCAGCACTCCTGCTGGGTTTTTGCCTCCTCTGGTCTGGCTCACCTGTGTCCCTGTATCTGCTCCCACTCCCAGCGCCTGGAGCTCCTGAGATCCCTGTTACCAATGGACTGTGGGTAAACACAGAATGCTCTGAGTATCTGACCAGAGATCCCTCCTTTTCATCAAAAACCAGTCCGAACACTCCAGTCAAAAGTGCTTTTTAACAAACACAAAGACACAGAGAACAAAAAGTATAGACAACACAGTGGGAAGTGGGAAATGGATTGGGAGACTGGGATTCACATATATGCACTACTGATAATGTATAAAATATATAACTAGTGAGAACCTATGGTATAGTGCAGGGAACTCTACCCAGGGCTCTTTAGTGACCTAAATGGGAAGGAAATCCAAAACAAGAAGAGACGTATGTATACGTATAACCAATTCACTTTGCTGTACAGCAGAAACTAATACAACATTTCAAAGCAACTATATCCCCCTTGCAAAATTTTCAGGAGTGCATTTTAATATTTAGGGCCATCCTCACTTCTTTACTGGACAAAATTCCCTCTATTTCAAACTAACTCAGGATTTTTCGTGGATCTCAAAACTCTACCACCACCACCGTGAGTAGGTTTACACTACTGTTTGCAACCCATGATCTCAGACATTGCATTTTAGTTTAGGTTTAAATGTTCGTGCATAAGAATCCCATCTGGGCTGTCACTCTAACTCCTGACTGCTGCTGCTGCTGCTAAGTCGCTTCAGTCATGTCTGACTGTATGACCCCATAGACGGCAGCCCACCAGGCTCCCCTGTCCCTGGGATTCTCCAGGCAAGAACACTGGAGTGGGTTCCCATTTCCTTCTCCAATGCATGAAAGTGAAAAGTGAAAGTGAAGTCGCTCAGTTGTGCCCAACTCTTAGGGACCCCATGGACTGCAGCCTACCAGGCTCCTCCGTCCACTGGATTTTCCAGGCAAGAGTACCGGAGTGGGGTGCCATTGACTTCTCCTGACTACCCTCAGGCTAATACAGTAAACTCCAAGACTGCCCTAAAGAAGAGAGCTGTTGGAACAGTTTGACTAATGAGAATGGCACACCCAGGGATAGAGTCAGTCCAGCTAAACTAATCATGTGGTTGTAGCCTAAGACTTTTGTATCTGCTTTACTCCAGACATATTCCCACCATCACGCCTAACAGTGTGATCATCAGTGCACTCCCCTTGTTAGCCACCTCTACAAAGCATTCATCAGAGAGCACCCAGCATAGACGAAGAAGTTGATGATCTGATTTACAAGTCTGGGATAAACCTAATTTTCAGTGGAACAAACTGAAAACTAGAAGCTTGTCACAGACTTGAAACCAGGATGGATCAGAGGTGCAGGCCTCTGGAATAAAAGAGAAGGCTGTCCTTCATTAGAGTGGTGAGAAAGACAACTGACCTAAGTTAGGGGGTTGCTAGGAGACCGTGCTGACCATTTAAAACCACACAACAGTAATTCTCAACCAGGAGCAATTGTGTGCCCCAGGGGACATGTGTCAGTGTCTGGAGACAATCTCGGTTGTCACAACTGGAGAGGGGATACTGGCATCCAATGGGCAGAGGCCAGGGACGCCGTTAAACATCCTGAAATGCACCGAGCAGACTCCACGACCAAGAAGTGTCCTGCTAAGTATCAAGACTCTGGCGACATCAAGGAAATCATGCTCCAGAAGCAAGTGCAGGACCACAACCATTCACCACGGAAGCATCACTGGAGAGCAGAGCCCACTTCATGACCCCCCCCCAGTGGATGTGCTCCAGGTAACAAACCAGAAGATGAGCAAGAAGGCCAGGTGTGCGCGGCATCGCCACACAGACTCAGGTCACATGGGGGGAGAAATAGGCAGCTTTTTCACTAATCTAGAGACGTCAGAAACCCAGGCAGAAATCTGCAGCACTTGGGTTGAAGATGTCTCACTTACTCAGAGTCGGGGGAGGGCTTCCAAGGCCCAGGGCTCCAAGGTTCTGTGTAGGAGAATCTGGAAGAGCAAGTCTCTCCTGGAGTTGACGACCATACACGTAGCTCTCTCAGGACTGCCTGAGAATGTTGCAGGGCTGCAGAGCAGGACGGGTGCTATGACAGGGGAGCTGGGGAAGGCAGGAATCTGGAGCAAAGAGCCAAAGGTGGGCCTGCTCTCAACCCTGCACCACACCAGCTTGGACCCTCCCCAAACCAGATGCCAGACAGGACAGAGTGTCAAGATGTGGACCAGGGGGCATCTGAAGAGAAGATGGGATGGAGCTGAAGACCACGGTCCTCTGACCCAGGAGTGTGAGAGCAAGGCTACAGGAAGCCTGGGCAGGCATGGGGGCACCGGGCCTCCTGAGGAGAGAGTGGCCAGGCCCTGGGGAGCCTCAAGCCGATGCCGCGCATCACAGAGGCCATGTCTCTAAGAACGGCCATGAGCCGGCACCTCTGGCAGGTTCAGTCTGAGCAACATGGCCACACAGCCAACACGGCCATGGGCTTCAGAGAGCCGAGGTGGGAAGGGGACTTGTGACCTGAGACCCCACCCTCGGGGCTGCACTATCAGTGGGACAACATGCAGGGAAACCATCCAGTGTCACCAAGCCTCCTACTGGACTCCTTCCTGTGAGTCTCCTTCTTCCTTCCTGCGTGTCTCCATCAGCATGGCCTCTAAACCTTCCTCCCACCCGGGCAGGACCTTCCCGCAGGGGAAGCCAGGACCTGTTTCTGCAGCAGGTGGTCCCTGCTGGGGAAGAGCTGGGCAGAAAGGAACAGGGTGAGAACTAGGATGAGGAACCACGTGCAGCTGGAATGGAGGGTCCCCATGCTTAGCGCTTTTTCCTCCCCCAAGACTACTCTGCATTTACTTCCCCTCAATGGTCCTTTTTGATAAACAAGAGAACATCCGTAATCCTGGTCTGTATCCAGTGACATGTTACTCATTTTTACCACAAAGACGGAATTGTCGAAGGACATGACAGCTGCTCTGAGACGGGGCTTGCAGAGCAACTGTGCTGCACCAGGACACGGAGTGGGGTGAGGTCAAGGACACCTCCCATGCTGAATCTTGAGAGGAGCAGCCAGAAAAGAGCCGTGGATGCCTTCTGCCAATGACAATCTGATGTTTCTGTCCTGACTCCAGGCCCAGGGAAGTGGCACAAGCGGAGTTCTGGACCTGAGTGGTACTGGCCCCAGGGATGCTCTGAGAGCTAAACCAAGTAAAGGAATACCAGAATTCCTATTTTCATTTCTTTATCTTATCCGTTTTGTTATTGTATATGTGTAGTTACACAGATCATCTCTGCATAAATAAGTACAGTGTATGCACAGGCTCTAAAACAAAGTTGAGAGACCACTGGTCAGGTACTGGGCTCCCCTGGTGGCTCAGATGGTAAAGAATCTGCCTGCAATGCAGGAGCCCTGGGTTCAATCCCTGGGCCAGGAAGATCCCCGGGGAAGGGAATGGATACCCACTCCAGTAGGTGATGTATTAATTGTACAATAGGTCTCAGTTTTTTAATATCAAAAAGGGATGGTATGAAATAGGTCAGAGTGGGACTACTCTGATTGCTCAGGGAAGATGAGGTCATGGAGTAAGGCAGAGACTTCCTCGCAGTCGTTGTGTCTACCAGGATGCCCTGTGCTCAGTTGGGGTCTCTGGTGTTTTTCCATTGCTTGGCCCACTCTCATGGGCCCTGGGCAGGGCTCTGCCCACAAAGGAGTCTGCCCCAGAGGGCCACAGGCTTGGGAAACCACCCACACACCACTCAGTCCTGGGCAGGGTCTCTGCTCTGAGGCTGGAGTGCCCCAGGGCTCAGACCTGGCCTCCCCCGCCCACTTGGGTCTCTGCCACATCCTCCACCCCATATCCTGCCTGCAGCCCCTGCCTCGTGGCCTCATGCTGTCTTCATCCTTCCCAGTCTTTGGCCTCCAGCCAACTCCAGCTCCACCTCCACCCTGACTCCCTCCTGCTCTCACCTCTGCTCTTGGCCGCCACACTGCTCTGTCTCCTCCCACAAACATTCAGTGCAAAAGAGGCAGCTTTGGAAATTCTAAGAACATAACAAAGATATTTCTCATGTATCCAGTTCTTTGGGTAGGTGTTAGTCGCTCAGTCCTGTCCGACTCTTTGTGACCCCACGAACTGTAGCCCGCCAGGCTCCTCTGTGCATGGGATTCTCCAGGCAAGAATACTGGACTGGATTGTCATTTCCTTCTCCAGGGGATCTTCCCAACTAGGAATCAAACCCGGGTCTCCTGCACTGCGGGCGGATTCTTTACCATCTGAGACACCATACATTCCAAACACAGGCCTCGGTGAGAGGTCTGCTGATGGTAACCAGAGCCGGTGTCCCAGATGAGTTAAACTGAAGGACAGGTTTGTTTTGCTGACAAACGTACCACAGGCATCATCCCAGATGTCACCATCAAAGCAGCAGCAGAACAAAAAAACAGTCAAGAATTGAAAATAAAGCAAGATAGAGGATATGGGATGGGTTCACTGGAGAAAAGGCCCCTCACGCAACTCCTGAGGTCTCTGTTTCCACATTCTACCACAAGGCATGGCAGAAGGGTCAGTGGCCACCATAAAAATAAATAATTTTTATTGAAGTAAGTTAATGTAAAATATTACAAAATTACAGGTATATAATATACTGACTCACAATTTGCAAAGGTTACAGTTGTTATTATAGAATATTGGCTCTATTCCCCATGTTGTACAGTATGTCCTTGTACCTTATTTTATACCAAAAATAAATAAATGAAAGAAGAAAGCAAGCAGTTGTCCGAGTCATAATATAGGTGTGGGCCAATCTTCATGGGCACCATGGGGGCAGGTGTAGGGTGGTGCCCTTTCACTCCCAAGTGGAAGTGTTACTCACTCAGTCATGTCTGACTCTTTGTGACCTCTGGATCTGAAGTGATGTCTCCTCTTGGACTTCCCACATGTAATCACAACTCAGCTTGCCCCAAATAATCATCCTAGTGACCAAGTGTTGAGCTCTTACAAGCGCCAGGCTCTGTGCTCATGGATTTATTTGAGTGTATGTATGTGTATTAGTCACTCAGTCATGCCCAACTCTTTGTGATCCCATGGACAGAAGCCCACCAGGCTCCTCTGTCCATGGAATTCTCCACGTAAGAACACTGGAGTGGATAGCCATTCCCTTCTCCAGAGGATCTTCCTGATTCAGGAATCAAACCTGGGCCTCCCATATTACAGGCAGATTCTTTACCATCTGAGCCACCAGGGAAGCCCCTTCCCCCTGAAACGGGAGGAGGGGGGCCACTCATCAGGAAAGGATGCAGAATCCCAAGTGATTTTCACCAGCCCTTCCCATCTGGGCCTCACCCAAAGAGGCGTCCACCCCAGTGCCAAGTAAGACTGGGCACGGCCGTCTCCGTGGGGAGGAAGCCTCCCTTGGACTGGAGGCTGACGGGCTATTTCCACCTCCACGCTCTCTATTCCAACATTCTTCTGCCTTCGAGGAGCTGGGGATCCCCTGGCACTGGGCTCTTCAGAAAAACCAGGTTGGCTTATTCAGAGAAGCAAAGGCTGCTTGAGGCCTGTCTTCCTAGAAGGGAAATGCCCATTGGAACCTGGCCCCAGCACAGCCACCTAGATCTCTGTCTGCTGTGAATATGCATCCTGGCTTCCCATTCCACATTGTCCACAGCTCTCCTGACCCCATCTCTCCACCGACTACGCCCAGGCCTGCGTGGTCCATGGTGAGGGCAGAGCAGAGAGCGAGGAAAGGGGTGCAAGCCTTCACTTCGATCATACATCATACAGAGTGGTTCTGATGTACACGGAGGTTGTATATAGACTGTCAGTCCCCATTTCACCAGGAATCGGTACTATAACATCCACAGCATTTTTGGTGGATTTTCTTCTCTTGGGTTTGATGGTCCAGTGCTCATAAAGGCAGGTGCCTTTCCCAGTGTGCAGACCAAACAGGACAGGTAGACATGTGTGGGGTATTTGATATGTACCACCCCCGAGCATCTCTCTCCACACATCAGGATCAACTGGTTTCTAGAATTCTCCCAGTTCATGTACAGACATCATTCAGAGTATGAGGATGCCCCTGAGAAGGACAGGCTTCTCTCTTGCTCCTGACCTGTCAACGTAATCTTTGGGTACCAGGCACTTGGAAGCCCCTTGCTCCACACGCTCCTTGCACACTAAGATAAGAGAGCTTCAGGGAACAAAGCAGGAGCCAAGGCTGCAGATCCACTTTCCAACAGGGGACCTCACAAGGAGGCTCAGCATAGCTCAGTGCCGTGTTAAAATGCCACCAGCTGCGCTGTGAGTACAGGATGTTGAAATTCCATGTGGACATGCTTGGCTGGTCCCTGCTGACTGTGTGACGTTAGATGAGACACTGGGCTTTCTGTGCTGCGACACTCTCGACTGTGGGAAAGGAAAGGACATGGCACTCTCCAGTAGCCCTCTCAGCTCCCAGAGCTCTGCTTTCCTATGTAAAATTAACAGGACTCACCCAGGTGGTGGGCGTGATGGGGAGGTCATGCTTGCTTTCATGACATCACAGTAACACTGATGAGAAGACTGCATCCTAATTCCCAACAATCAATCATAAGTCCAATCCAAGCATCTCTAAAATGCCTGGTTTCTTAGGAGCAAAGAGACCTGGGCAGGATCCAGCAGATGATATTGCTGGAGCCCTTTGTGATCTCCTTAATGTACCGGGAGGTGAATGATGCATTTTTAAGCTCCTACATCAGCTGCTAAGAGGACACCAGAGTAGAGACTAAGATGATGAGACCTCCAGGAGTGATGGTTCCAGGGGAAAACTACACATGAGCTGAAGGAGATGGTCTGTAAGCAGAATGTGCAGGGCAGAGCCTCTTCCCTGCTGAGTGCTTCCAGGGCTCACCATGGGTTTACCTTAGACGTGGGTTCTTCAGATGCGTCTGGGGCAGCTCTGACTCTCCCAGAAAGGCTCCATGTCACCCGTGTCTCTCTAGTCTGACACCCCCAGCCATTTCCCACCTGATCACTGCAGAGGCCTCCCGGCTAGACCCCCTTCTGAGTCCGCTCCCTTCTAACCCACTCTACATCTATACAGTAGCAAGATGGAAACGTAGGTCACGATGCTCACCCCCAGCTGATGAGCCACATCAGTGGTGTTCCATCACTTCTAGAATGAAGACCAGGACAACTAACACGAGCTTCCAGGGCTGCTGGCCTTCTCCTGTACCACACGCCTTTCCTCCATGCTCTAGACAAACAGGACGATGCCCTCTGGTTCCCTCTGCTCCTGGTCCCTGCATGTCCTGTTCTGTCTGCCTCTTCCCATACCTTCCCCTGGGTTTGGATGATTTCTGCATTTCATCCTTCAGATCTCAGCTCAACTGTCACTTTTGTAGACAAGTGGTCTTGCCTCCCTGGCAAGTCAAGCCCTTCCTGCAGCCCCCACCTCTCCTCTAACAGGACTCACATCAGCCTAACTTCCCTCTGCGGGGGCACGGACGTGAGACACAGTCTCTCCCGTGAGGCCATGGACATCTTGAGAGCAGCGACCACGAGGACTTTGTTCAGGCTTCTTGTGTCCAGCACAGTGCCTGTCACACAGTAATCACTCAATAAGCAACATGTCAGACAAGCAAATGTGACTGGGACTTGTGGGGTCATCATCAGACAGGAGTAAGGCAAGCCCCCTGCTGCTCAGAAGCCCACAGCCACGAAAGAGTGAGACTGAAGTCAGCTCAGCTGTAAGAAGTGACTTGGGACAAACACGAGAAGCCTTGTCTCCATTTCCTCAGACTGGCTGAGCCCTCTGACCTGGTCCTGTGAACACAAATCTGTTGAGGTGTCACCTGCTCAGGCATGACTCACCCTGTGCTATCTACTGTTTGCCCTAAACCCAGCATCCTACTTACTGAGGACACAGCTCCTCCTTGTAGCAGGCGTCTGCTAGCACTGTGAGCCTGAGTCTGGAATTCTAATAACCGGGGCCACCTCATGAGTTTCCATGCTAAGTCGATTCAGTCGTATCCGACTCTTTGTGACCCTATGGACTGTAGCCTGTCAGGCTCCTCTGTCCATGGGGTTCTCCAGGCAAGAATACTGGAGTGGGTTGCCATGCCCTCCCTCCAGGGGATCTTCCCAACCCAGGAATTGAACTGGAGTCGCTTAAGTCTCCCGCATTGCCAGGCAGGTTCTTTACCACTAGTGACACCTTCTTGGATTTGCTTAAACCTGAGTGATTTTGGTTCCCATCAGGCCGACGGCCGACATCAGGGCCCAAGTCTGTGTTTACTGAGAGACCCTCACTCTCGGGTGTCTCTGTGGCGACAGGTGATGTGACATGGAGAAGCACTGTCCGCAGCTCTGAGCCGCCACGCGTGTGTGTGGCTGGAAGCTCGGGCTGGTGTTTATTGACAAGCGTGAAGACCGGAATGAGTAATCGCTACAGCACTCCCACCTCCCATTAGCAAAGCCTCTCTTTCAACACAGAGAAGCTGATGGGAAGCCCAACCCAGGGGCCCAGATGCCTGAAGATTCGATGGAGGAACAGAAAAGGGTGGAGCGGAGAAGCTGATACTTGGTACCCGTGTGGCCTGGCTGGCCCCCGTGCGTTCGTCCATCTCCTCATTTGTTCAGTTCACAAGTGCTCTGTGAGCACGTGTTCTGTATCTGTCACTGTGCGGGGCACCCCGTCATGTGACTGGATGCATTTCCTACCCCGAGGGATCACAGTCCAGGCAGCAAGGCGAGGCATAACAGGAAGAATCACTCTAAAATACCTGGACTCAACAGTGTTAAACAGGACAAACCTGGCCTCCTGGACTGGGCAGTAAGGAGGGAAACATAACTTACTCTAGAGCTTCTAGAAAACTCTCCTAGGAGAGAGAAGCTAGAGCTGAGTCCCAAAGGATGGAAAGGACATTTATCCAGAAAGATCATGAAGGGAGGGTCAGGTGACCTCACAGGGGAAACTCCTGGGGAAGGAGAGAGCACAGTGTTTGAGGACAGAGCCCTGAGAGATACAGAGCACGGGGCAGGCGGTGGCCTCGGGACCAGGTTGAAATTGCTTTGGACTCCGGTCCTAAAGCAACCAGAAGTCTGCATAGGGTTTTAAACAAAGAAAGGACAAGCTCAGGATTGGACAGTATCTTCCCTGCCTATCTCATAATTGCTTTGAGAAACGAGCAAAACTCAAGATGAATCTCCCAGGTAGACCACAAGGCAGGAATCTGGTATTATCCTCAGTACAGCCACTAAGCAAACGTCCAAGAGCGGTGACACAGCCGCTGTAAACTCCCCTACGAAGAAATGCGCAAGAATGACCACTCAGGCTGCTTCAGAGGATCTGTACCCTGAGATGTGGAAGGTGCTGGTCCTCCTGGGGTGGGTGTCACTTACCATTTCCCAGGAACGTGTGAGCAGCCGCTCCAACCAATGGCCTGTGTCCCACCGCATCGATCCATCTGGGCCTTTCAGGGGTGTCTCAGCACAGTGTCTCTGCTCATTAAAGGAAAGTGCCTGCACCATAATGATAATGCCTCGCACTTAGCCAGCGCATCGCCCAGGGGTGTCTCAAAGCATTCGGCAAACATTTAATTAAGTTAGCCCAGTGACTGCAGGGGAGCCCCCCAGCCTCTGGGCACTGAGGGATCTGGGGGAGGGAGGCGCTGGGGAACCAGGGTCAGGCTCCAGGCCCAGGGTGGGTGGGGGGGATGCACGAGGTCCCTACATGGCTGGGGAAGTGCTCCTGTGCATGGCCATGGTGGAGCACGGTACAGACCTGGTGGAGGCCAGCCCCCACAGGCACCCAAGGAGAGCACCCGGGCTTGTGGCTACAGCAGGGAGCCCTGGAGGAGCAGAGATGCAAGTCCTGAGGGACAGGCTGCTTTCTTTGTGGGGCTGTGAATGTGATGGGGAGGGAGACTGAGCTCTGGCTTGGAGGCGTGTCGGGGTGGGGGGTGGGGGCAGGAATGGGTTTAGTGAAGGAACGATGTGTATTCTCACACCTACCGGAAGGGAATAGCAAACACGTTTGTCTTCAAGTTTATCCCTGATACAGGGTCTCTTCCTGCCCATTCCCAGGATTACCCTCAGTGCTATGCGGGGCCCTACAAGTACCACCACCTTAGGGAACTGACTTGAGTTGTGTAGAAATCTAGCAAACAGAGCCATATCCTTCCCCCCACTCCTGTTACTGCCTCCCCACTTCAGGGAAAGGCAGACGCAGCCAAGGCCTCGCAGGTTGAGAAGCAAAGACTCAGTTTCCCACCAAGAACATGAAGGCAGATGCGGCTGGCCTGAAGCCTGGCACCTTCAGCAGATGAGGCTGGCCTGAAGCCTGGAACCTTCAGCAGGGTCAGGCAAGTGGGCAGAGAATGGGGCCACCCCTGGTAAGGCCAGCCTGGCTCCCTCCTCTGAGCACCCGTCCGGCCTCCCGTGTCTGGAAGGTGCCACCCAGCATCGCGAGTGGTACGAACGCCCACCCCTGCTGACAGTGCTCGCAGGCAGCCCCCAGCCATCTGTGGGCCGACGCCCGAGATCTCCCACAGGAACAGCCCGGCTGGGCATCCAGGCCTCGTCTCCACCCAGGCAGCTGCGGGTGATGGCAACAGCCCAGGGCTTGGGTCCAGAGAGCCCAGGACCGGAGGTCACGGCCTAGAGGCTGCAGGAGATGGCCCAAAGCACCGACTGGCCGAGCCTGACACAAGGCCGGAGAGCAGAGCACCTGAGAAGACTGCAGAGAAGCATCGGGAACCAAAGGGGCCACATCAGCCGCCCTTGTCCTCCACGCAGAGAAACCAAGGCCAGGAAGCTCAAGGTTCATGGGCCACAGCAGCAAGGTCCAAGGGCAGGAACACTGGAGTAATTCCCTGTTTCATGAACCCTGTTCTTAATCCAGGCAGGAGGGCATCTTACTCTGCAGACTGTGTAATCAGAACCCGGAGAAGGTCTTCTTGTTGGATCAGCGAAGCTGGGACTGGATGGCTGGTTATCACCGCGTGACAATGGCTTGTGCGTCACTGTATGCTCCACCCTGCCTTCCAACTCCTCCACCACAAGGAAGGCCCGCTCCCCTCCTGGGCAGCAGCCCCCTCTTTCTGCCCTATTACGAGGAGACAAGGCTGGGTTTCCTATGTTCACCTTGTGATCGGCTTGCCTACATTTTTGGCTACTCCATGCAGCTGCAAACAAGAAGCGAACACTGCTCAAACCCGTGCTACAGATGACTGGAAGACTGAGGCCCAGAGGAGGCTCAGGAGAAGGTGACAAGCAGGAGGTCGTGACCTCAGCAAGGGGACAGAAGTCCTCTTGATCACAGAGCCAGTCCTGGCAGCAGGGAGCTGGGCCTCTGACTGGGGTGACCCTCTGCTTCCAAAACTGAGCCTTGGCTGTAAAGACAGCACCCCCATGCCCACCCCCTCTACCCTGCCGGGGTCTCACGCAGAGGGAAGAAGGCAGACCCAGAGAGGTTTGGATTCGAATGCTGCAGGCCGTGGTCAGATTCTCAAGTACAGACAAAGTGAGCGTAGAGGGACCAGGGATGAGGGTGCTTGTTAGAAATGCCCATCTACGATGGGGGTAGGGGGTTCTTATGTTAATCTGCACCACCCCCACTCTTCACCCAGGCTTGCTACCCACCCACTCCTGTCCCACCAAGGCCCTGGAACCCCAGATCAGGAAGGCTCCCTGCCCAGGCCCGTCTCTCCTCCTGTCTGTGGCCACAGAAGCCCCCACTCTTGGCACACAGGGTCTCAGGAACATCTCAAACCCAGAGTGACAACTAAATTGTCCACCGAGTCCCCTCCCCATCCTGTGTGTGGGCTCACTATGGTTTCCATGTGTTACTGCCTTTCCCGTCCCAGAGAGTCTGCCTAGAAAAGCAGTGTTCAGCCATGGTTCCTCCTCCCCGCTCCTGCCTCCTCCCCCCACCCCCCCACCCCTGCCGCCAAGGCATCAGGTGACAACAACATTAGCCTTAAAATTATTCTGGGATGGAGACGCGCGTTTCACCAGGAAACAGAACGCTGCAGAATGAAATGGCATCACGGCCCAACCAGGTCAGGGCTGCATTATTGCATTAGCCTCTGCCTTTAGACACTGGGAAAGTACACGGCTAACGAGCTGGTGTTAACCCCGAGGGAGGAAAAGCATCATTAGAAACAAAGGGGTAGAGTCTAAAAACACAGTAAAGGAAGTACAAGAAGTGAGGCGGCAGTCACCCCTGAACTTCTGGGCACAGCCAGGCCCAGCTTCCCCGCAGAAACCCTCCTGAAGCTGCTTTCCTTTCTCTGGCCAACTTTCCTCCTCTTCCTCCTCCTGGGGAGGAGGACAGCTTCCAGCACAATCACCAGGAAGAGCAGCCCTCCCAGCAGAAACGTCTCCCCCTTCATGGCTCACTGAGCTTATCTTGGTGAGGACAAGGGGCTGGGGGAGGCCGTGCCCTAGAGCAGAGCCTGCCTCAGGTGGGGGTGCATCTGTCCCCACGGTGGAGAGGAGCCTTTGGGTACCGGGTGCCCTGCACCTCTAGAGGGAGGCATCACAGGCTCTGCTCCCTTCAGAATGCACTGCAATGCAGCTCCAGCACCCTCCGGGGGCTCGCTCCCTCCCCACTTTGGAAGTGCAGTGTTCAGAGAGGAGCCCAAAGCCCCCGAGCGTGGTCCCAGCGCTGCTGTCCTGCCAGCTCTGCTCTGGCTCAGTGAGTGGAGGGGGGAGCTGGGTGCTGGGGGCCCTGAGCTATCACTCAGGCAGAGACTGGCGCCCCATGGGAAAGTTTGTCTCCTCACCTGGACCCACAATGTCCACCTGGCTCCCTCCACCCAGCTGCAGAAGGTACTAAGAGCCCCTTGGCCTTCCCTCCTGAGCCTATGGAAACCCCCTCCCAGGCCTGAACCTGGAAGAAGAGGAGCAGCAGCCCCCATTCTGAACTTCTCAGCCTGGAACGTGGTTGTGCAGAGCCCGTCTTGGCTGGGAAACGTGAAATTTAAAACAGCATCACGTAGCATTGTACAATGGAATTCTCTCTTTTTCCCCACACCATCCTCTTCTTCCCACTTCCCAATAAACTTTTCATTTTTCTGATTTCACTTTGGTAGCTTAGAAATACTTAGGCCTTTACGTTCTTTAAAAAAAAAAAAAAGCCAAGAAATTCTGAATATAAACATGTGAAATCGTGTGTTTCTACCCATACTAGGGATACCTAAGTCTTGAGTCTTAGTATTTACATCTACGTATATATGTACATGATTTAAGGTTTAAGTGAAAGTGTAACCAAATGCATGAATCTCAATTTGGAAAAAAAAAAAAAAAAGAAAGAAAGAAAATTCTTCTTGGGCTGGGGCTGAGGGTGAAAACCCCACAGACTCTCAGATGCTCTCTAAACCCTTGGAAGCATAGCCCACTCCCTTCAGCAGTGTTTGAAGGCTGCCTGCAGGCATTCAGCTGTCTGCTTGCGAACAACACGCGTGCAATTATCAAATCTATTACAACGTGTTGGGTTTGCAACACTTCCACTAAGCTTGTTCTGGCAGGATTGCAGCATCTCACCTGTGTCGCTGCAGAATCTGTCCCCCAAACAAGTTACTGCTGTGCTAGGTGGCACCACGTTTAAATCACCGGGGAGGGGAGGAAGGTGCTGAGGAGAACCAGGTAAACCCAGATTCCCACCGTTTCCCTGGTGAGAACATTCCAAATTCGATCAGGGGAAAGTCGCCTTTCAGATGCGAGGAGGAGGCGGCGGAAAATGGGATTTTGAATTTCAAAGGCACAATCTGCCCATTTGGTGGAAGGATAAAGAAAGGATGGCGGTGAGAGAGCCTTGTAAGAGGAGAAACACTGAAGCAAAGGAGGAGGAATGGGAGAGGAAGGGGCTAGAGGCGAGGGGGAGAGGGTGGGGGGGGGGGGGAGGAAAGGGGAGAGGCAGAGAGAAAGGAGGAGAGATGGAAAAACAGAGATGCCTGGAGGGGTGCCGAAATGATGGGCAGAGGAACCAGGACACCCCCCTGTCTCCTGCTGGTCCCAACAGGAGTGGCGAGAGGGACTGGTTGCTGGGAGTTGGAACCCCTCTCCTCCGACCCCTGGGACACAACTGGTTAAAGCCAGCCGGCACTGGGCACCGAGAGACAGCAGTGCCTCACAGCGGGTGCAGCTCTCGAACCCAGCTCACCAGACCGCCGGTGGCGCCGCCGGGGGCAGGGCGAACCCCAAAGCTATGCTGCAAGCACCCGTGTGCGCGCGTGAGGGAGAGCTGAGCGGTGCGTGCTCAGGCGCGAGCCCACCTCGACCCGCACACGCAGCTCATACTCCCTGGTCGCCCCCTCCCCAGATCACCCCTGCCCCTTCCCCTTCGGCTCCTCTCGGAGCCGCCCCGTGGAGCCGGAGCCCTGTCGGGTACCTGGGATGAAGAGCAGGGCGGTCGTCACGGAGAAGACGATCCAGCAGGCGGGCTGGTGCATCTTGAGGCTGCGGGATTCCCGCGGCTGGGCCGGCTGCTGCCGCTGCCGCTGCCGCCTTCCTCTGCACTGAATTCTGAGCAGGTTTAAATCCAATGTTTGCGAAGGGAGGGGAGAGAGCAGGAGAGAGGGGGAGCAGGCAAGCAGCGTCTCGGGTTTTCTTGCACAGACACACAACTGGTAAGCACCATCAGCACCAATCTGTGCGGGGCGCGGAGCAGACCTCCTCCAAGGCTCGCATTGGCTCCACTCTCCTGAGCGACACGCGGGCACTTTGCAGCGGGGAGGCTGGGCTCCGGGAGCCTCGGTCTGCCCCCCCCACTCACCCTCGCCCCGAGCACGAGGCGGACGCTGCTCTGTGGGTGAGGTGCCAGCGCGCAGGGCTTCCTTCCTTCCGTGGGCAGAGGCGCGCCTTCGTGGGCAGAGGGGAGGGGCTGGCTCAGGGCGCAAGAAAGGCACTGTGGCCAAAGCTCAGGCCAGTTCTTCACTGTCTTCCCTCCTCCTGGTCTCCAGGTGGGGAGGGGACAGGAGCCGAGGCTGCCCACGGGGGTCACTGGGACATTTAGATCTGGGCCCGCCCGCCGCTCCCACTCTGTTATTAGGAGCTCTTAGAAGATTTCAGTTTTCCCAGCAGGAAGATGGGTGCATCAGGGTTTTCTCCACCAAGGATGCAAGGAGAATTGGCCCGGTTCCCCACAATCAGAGCATCCTTAAACCCCAGAGGTGAAGCGCAGACATGGAGCAGTTCGTGTGATGAGGCCGCCAGGGGCAGGGGTGTGCTCAAAATGACGGCCAGGAAGCAGGCTGCAGCTGAAGTCTCGGGAATCTCCAGGTGAGAGAACTCAGAAGGAGCCTGCAGTTTCCTGCCTTCTGTCCTGGCTACTGTCCACAGCCGTGCGGCCCTTCCCCTGAAACAGCCGTTGGCTCACGTGGGCCATTCCTCTGGGTGTGCAGCTCCTTCCTGCTCCACAGCTGCTCTCAGGAAGGCCTCCAGGCCTGCCGTGGGCGGCGCTCTCTGCTCCCTGAGGAGGCGCCCCTCTGATGGACCCGCACAATGTCCAGGATCTGTGAAACGAACAACATGGAGTATTACAGAAGGTGCTGGGCGCAAACAGTAAAACTATAAATATTTCTGCCCCCAAGTGTTCTCTCGAGAACCTACCAGGGCCTGGATTCCTTCCCAGCTGAGTGTGTGCTCAGGCTCATGGTCTGTGTGTGACCGACCCTGTGGGTCTGCCCTCCACCTTCACTGAGATTGCAAACATTTTCCCAAGTGCCTGCCATGGACACATATTCACATGTATCATCTTAGTTCATCCTCGTCATAGTCCTACGACTTGGCTATTACTACCACTGGATTTTAGTAGGCTGAAACTGAAGCTCAGAGAGGTTCAGCAACTTGCTAAAGGTCACACAGCTAAGAGAGTTAGGATTCAAACCCAGAGGTGTCCTAAAGGGAAATCCTCACAGTTGCCATTAAGTAGCTATGCCTACTGCCAATTGCCAATGAGTTTTGCTTTACTTGGTCATCACTGCCAGGGCTGTAGCTGGGGGTGCATCTGAGGCTCCTGCACCCAAGCATGCACGTGACACACATCTGAGTCCCAGGTGTACGTGTGTCTTGGAGGCTCCAAGGGCACAGCCTCTGGTCCCTCTCGAGAGTTCATGGGCAGCAGGAGTCAACCTGCCTCAGCCTCTACTGGACCCAGCATAGTGGCGGGCACTCCGTGTACATCTTCTCTGATTCCCCTGCACAGATGCAGACACAGACCAGCTCAGAGAAAACCCAGTCTCTTCTCCAATGCCATAAAGTGGCAGAGAACTTGGACCTTCTTACTCCAAATTCATCTTCTTTCTCTCTTTCCCTTCAGTTATATTTGTGTTTTAAAAACCTCCCTTTTATTCAACCAAGCTATTTCCTATAACACACACATACACATGCCCTGCACCTTTAATTAAATTCATATTTAAGAAACATCAATGGATAACAAGAAATATTTTAGTTTTTCAAATGTGTATGCCCTAATAAAACCTTTTCTTGAGCAAACACATAAATATGTATTTTTACTGATCAATTCTTCTAGTCTATTAAATGATTAAAATATATGTCTCTTTTATTTAAAGAAAAAGTAGGAGAAGAAACGTATAAATGCATATTTAATCAATAGATGGCACCAACTCTGAAAAGAGATATTACGGTCTACTGGGTCTGTTTAAACACCTTAAAAAATACAAATACAAATAAAAATGCTTCAATGCATATTTACTAGGGGGACTGTTCTTTCCTCTGGAGTAAATAATATGCAATTTTATACCTTCTATGAATCCTTTTTTTCTCCATCTAAAGCAAACAAAATCATCAAAACTGTATTTAAATAGCCATAAGGTAGGAGAACAACCCAACCGAAACCAGGCAGTGGTGCTGTGATGTGGACTGTCACCTTCCACTCCTGTGTCCGCACTCATCTTTCCTCTGAGCAGGGACAGAGACACTGTGGACCGCTTCAGAGGGAGCTGGGTCAGGGTGAGTCCTTCCCCAGAGGTAGCCCTGGGCCCCCCAGCCTCACCCCTGCCTGCCAGCAATGTGACCTTGGGTAAGGAATTCAAGAACTCCGTCTCAGCTACAGTTTAAAAATGTGTATATGAGAGACCACAGCAATGACTAGCCTGCCTTTGGGCATTTCATCCATGGCGTAAGCATTCATCTCATCATGTACTTACCATGGGTCAGGTAAGTACATGCTGTGTGTGACATTCAGGAAAAGTAGCACAGGGCAGGCTAGAAGCCCATCCTTGCCCACCTGAAACTCATCACATCACAGCTCACACCTGTGAAAAGCGAGGGAGGAAAATATATAGGTTGATAGGAAAGGACCAAACAAAGATGGCAGTGCATCTGAAGGTAGGCAGGTGGAGATGGTGGGGAGACCACTGGAGAGGCTGGCCTTGGGGGGACTGGCCAGGAGCAGAGACCTCTCCCCTCCCCCAGACTATTCTGGGCAGAAAGTGCAGTCTGAGCAGGTGCACCAGGGCAGGGAACTCAACCTGTGAGACTCCTAAGGTTCTCTGCACTGTACCCATTCACAGACTTTGTGCTGAAATCAGCCTAGGGATGATGGATCTGCATACATGGAGCCCAGTGAAGGGGAAGAAGGGATGGACCTGTAGATATTGTATCGCTGCATTTTCTTCCTGTAAGAAATTAAAAGGGGCAAATGATAAAATACTACAGATTAAAATCTGACTCTGTCATTGTAGCTCTAAATATTCCAGAATGAACCAGAGCCTCCCATGCTTGGATCTCCTGAGAGCAAGTTAAAGACTCTGGAAGGCAAACGAACTCCTTCAAACCACAAAGGTGCCATTCGGCTCAAAGGAACAAGAATTTATGAAGTGACACGTTCACCACTGGAAGAGCGACCCTGATTCTGAAGCCCAGGGGACCCCTTGAGGGCATCTCACCTCTGGTCTCAGCCCTCCGTCTACTCAAATGCATCCCCAGATTTCTTATATGTCCACAGAAGATCTTGCCATGTTCATGAGAGTTTTAACAATGACCACCCAGGATGTGTCAGCTCCCTGCTTGCTGACTGATGTGTGCAAATGGCTCCCAGGAGACAGAGCTCCTCACGAGTCTCAGACATCTCAGTGAGGGTGCCCCCCACCCCAGGAAGCTGGCAGAGGTGAGACTGCACCGGAGCTGATCCCAGAGCGAACCCCTCCATCCTCTGATACACTCACATTAAGCCTTTATAAAGATTTACTGCCTGGCTGCCTGCATTGCACGTTATTTTTTTCAGTTAAAAACTTGACTCAAAATAAGACACTACGATAAACAATAAGCATGCATAGCACAGGGAGCTGTATTCAATATCTTGTGATAAATTATAATGGAAAAGAATTTTAGAAAGAAAATAGATATATATGTATGAATAACTGAATCACTTTGCTGTACACCTGAAAGTAAAACAATATTGTACATCAACTATGTGTGTGTGCGGGCTCAGTCACATAGTTGTGTCCGACTCTTTGCGACTCCATTGACTGTAGACCACCAGGCTCCTCTGTCCATGGTATTTCCTAGGCAAGAATACCGGAGTAGGTTGCTATTTCCTCCTCCAGGGGATCTTCCTGACCCAGGGATCAAACCTGCAGTTCTTGTGTCTCCTGCATTAACAGGTGGATTCTTTACCACTGAGTCACCAGGAAACCCCCACATTACACTTGATCTTAACCAAAAGGCTCAGAATCAATTATGTTGTTGTTCAGTCACTAAGTTGTGTCTGACTCTGCAACCCCATAGACTGCAGCACACCAGACTTCCCTGTCCTTCACCATCACCCAAAGTTTGCTCAGACTCACATCCATCAAGTCGGTGATGTCATCCAACCATCTCATCCTCTGTCATCCCCTTCTCCTCCTGCCCTCAATCTTTCCCAGCATCAGGGTCTTTTCCCATGAGTCTGCTGTTTGCTTCATGTGGCCAAAGTACTGGCGCTTCAGCATCAGTCCTTCCAATGACTATTCAGGGTTGATTTCCTTTAGGATTAACTGGTTTGATCTCCTTGCTGTTCAAGAGACTCTCATGGCATCGTACACATTTTTCCCAGTTACTACTACAAACAGCTCAGGATTGAAAACAGCAGTCCAAATGCAATTCCTCAGAAGTAACCATGTTCTTCTCTTTTAGCTGCTTTGTCTGGCATTTGTTTCCTTACCTCTTTTTTTAAATGTGATTATTCTGATATTCTTGATTTAACAGTTTTAACAATTACTCATCAACTTCCTACTACAGAAGGTGAGGATTCAGCCCTCATCACCACCAATCTCTACCCTGCTCCTCCCTCTGCCAACTCAATATAAATGTCAAGATTTTCAACTGCATCAATGTATCAATGTTCAGTATTGACATTGTTATGATTATTTAACCATTGCCTAGAGCAACTTTTTGCTTTTCCCAGAAATATTTGCCTTTTGTCTCATTTGCTTAGTTTTCTATTGACCTACCATTAAATCAGGCTTCCCAAGTGGTTCAGGGGTAAGGAACCACCTGCCAAGCAGGAGATGTGGGTTATATCCCTGGCTCAGGAAGAGCCCCTGGAGAAGGAAACAGCAAGCCATTCTAGTATTCTTGTCAGGAGAATCCCATGGATAGAGAAATCTGGAGGGCTACAGTCCACGGGGTCACAGGAGAGTCAGACATGACTGAGCAACTGAGCATGATCACTCAATCTCCCCCAAATCCCTGCAGAATTCTAAAATCTGTCTAGTAATCTACAGGCACCAGGTTTTGAAGGCATTCCTTCTGGAGCCTCAATGCCCTTGTTCTCAGCTGCTCTCTGGGGCTTCTCTTTTCTGGGAGCATAAATGACCCCGAGTTTCTCCCCTGTTTTCCAGACCTAGGTTTCTTCTCCTTGCTGTTCCTCCTTGTTTTAATACAACCTATCTTTTAATGATCTGCAAGGAAAGTGTACATACATAGGTGGTCATTCAGGGGGGATCTTCCTTACTTGAAAATTGTTTTATTCGAATCTCACTCAGCTTATATATAGTTAATTCAACTGCAAATAGAAGTCTAGGATTAAAATCAATATACTCTCCAAAAGTTGAAGCCATTCCTCCATCTTCTTCTAAGCCTAAGCATTATTGCTGAGAAATCTGATGAATGTCAATTGGTATCTTTTTGTATGTGAAATGGTTCTATTTTCCCTCAGTAAACACTGAGGGTGTTCTCTTTAGCCATGGCTGCCCGAAATTTCAGAAAAATGTTTCCTAAGTTGACTCTCTTTTCTACCATTGTGTCAGGCGCTCTGTATACCCTTTCAATATAGAAAACCCATGTTCTCCAATTCTGAGATTTTTTTTTTTTTTGGTATTGTCTTTGAAAATTTTCTCTCATCTATATTATTCATTCTCTGTGGAATTCCTGTTAAATGGATGTTAATCTTCTGGCTTAGTTCTCTAATTTTCTTATATTTTCTCCTCTAGTTTATCAAGATGTCCTTGATTTTAATTGCCAATTCTCCTACTGATATTCTTAGAACATTCTGGAACAGATGACTGGTTTCACTGTGTCTTCTTGTGGTCTGATGTTTATAGACCTGCCCTTGCTCCCTGTGTACAGCATCTTCTCTTGGCTCTCTGAGGACGTCAGTCAAAGCTTCCAAGTCCCCCTTTATCGCAGCTTAGTCTGCATCTCCTGAGAGTCCTTTCATTCTGTTCATTTGTTTTTGTCTTTGTCTTTCCTGCAGGAGAGCCTCCTCAACTGTCTGCTGATCTCTGGCCTTCCTTTCATATTTAAGAGCAAAGCAATAGAAGCCTGACTGGAATCTCTGTGTTTATCAGTGGAGTTTATCTTCTGTCGACCCTTTAAAGAGGATGAGGCCAGGAACTGGCCTCAGCACCATTTCCCCAAATGTCGATCATGTGGATGTTCCTGTCTCCAGCCGGAGGATCCCCCGTTCTCCTGTCCTGGCTTCCCAGTCTTCAGGAAGGATGAAGGGTTCTTCACTCAGGGTTGGGACTGGAGCTCTCTTCAGTTCCTCCAAAAAATAAATTTCCCACCCATAAAAAAGTTGAGGGGAGCAGAGACTTTTGGAGTAGGAGTATCTAACACAGACTGAGATAATGCTTTGTCTTCAGAAGCCCCACCCCAATTTCTGCCTTCAACAGAACCTGTGACTGTCAGTCCCAGGTCCCCTGGTTCATGGCACAAACCCACGTGGTTCCAGTTACCACATCTCCCTGCTGACCCTGGAGTCTCAGCCTTCTTTACTCACTAAATCACTTGCCACTCACTTTATCTTTTCCAAGGAAAAGTCCCATCTTCCACCCACTTTTGCTTCCTCTTCCAATCTTTCTGTCCTTGGGGTTTATACCGTGTTTACCCTTTGCTATTGTCTCTGTAGGGGATTTGGAAAACACCAGAGGCCAAAAGGAAGCTGTCCTCCATGATGGACAGAACTTAGCATCAAGTTGCAGGAAAGGTCACACACAGAACACATCAATGCTTGTCTCCAGCATCATTGAGTCCCAGGAGACCTAAGTCAAGGAGACCCCACCGGAAGTCACACCTCCTAACACAGAGGCTCTGCCACCAGCCAATCCCACAATGGACGCCCTGCTCAATTGTTACTACCGCTGTTGTTTCAGCCACATGAACATCACCCTGGTCCGTACACTGGCTAGGTTTGCTCAAGACTGCATCTCACCCGGCATCATCAAATCCTCACAAAGCCTTCTACTTAGACATGCCTGACCAGCTGTCAGCCACTTATTAAAGAAAATAGAATCCAGTTTTCACCTAAGTAGCATTTTTCTTTTCTTCCAAAAGAGCTTTGGAGCAAGGGAGGAAATGTTCCCTCCAGCAGGGGAGAAAAGTCACCACCTCTTTCAGAGGTGGCCTGCAGGAAGACGCGAGGATGGAACAGGTGTGTGTTCACAGGCCATGTCACCTACCCCCTTCTTGTCCCAGGTTTTCACCCCTCCCCGCCTCCTTCCCCTCCCCCATCCGCTTCCTGTCCCCCCTTGCCCCTCCCCCAGGCAACTGCCCACTGCACGGAGGGGCTGCTCCCTGCGCTCCTCTCCTGATGAAAAGGCTACTCTTTTCTCCTTGACATCTTGTAGGGCTGTGAATACAAGTCTATTGATTCGCATTTGGAGGAAGAAAAGGAGGGGTGGGGGAGAAGAGAGGAACACAGAGTCACACATCGCCTGGCTTCATGGCTACCAGGGGGCCATGTTCAGGCGACAGCGGAGAATTCCAACTGTGCCTCCTTCCACCCCAGCCCTGCAGTGGCCTGGGCATCACACCAGCTGCTGCTCTGGCCCCGCCCAGCCCGGGGCCCACACCGCCAGCCCTGGACGGTCCAGCAGAGATACCACACGCATCTCAGTCATCACCCCCACTCACCGACAGGCTCAGGCGGGGCTGACACTGACCCTTTGTGTGAGGCTCAAGATCCAAGGAACTGTTCTCACAGGACAGGCGCTCAGAAGAGGCCGGAGGCCTGGGGAGTAAGGGGCTGGCCAGGGACCGAGCGACAGTGCTGCTGCTCTGAACAATTTTAAAGCCCAAATCACTAAAGAGCACGCAGCTAGGAACCAGAAACCAGCTGACACGCTAGGCTCTGACGTTTCTGACCGTGAGACCATTAATTCCACACATTGATCTCTTCCCTGAGACAACAGGCAACCCAGGGAAGGCCTGATCGCTAAGGATCCCACCTGGCCCGTCCATGGCTGCACACAGACATGGGCAGGTCTGCTGGGGGCTGGGGGCTAGTCCTCTGTGGGGCACCATTTCAACATAGTATGTGTCTTTCTACATGAACAATTAAGTCGGCATCTCACTGAGGGCCATATTAGCTTATTTACAAGTAACGTTTACTGAGCATTTATTAGGCATCCCTGCACACCCTACTCCAGTACTCTTGCCTGGAAAATCCCATGGACGGAGGAGCCTGGTAGGCTGCAGTCCATGGGGTCGTGAAGAGTCGGACACGAAGAGTTGGAGTGACTTCACTTTCACTTTTCACTTTCATGCATTGGAGAAGGAAATGGCAACCCACTCCAGTGTTCTTGCCTGGAGAATCCCAGGGACAGGGCAGCCTGGTGGGCTGCCATCTATGGGGTCTCACAGAATCAGACACGGCTGAAGCGACTTAGCAGCAGCAGCAGTACACAACGGAAAGCTGGGCCCAAACAGAACATTGAGTCCCTGCAGAAGGGACCATGGCCCTGCTGTCCTGCTCTGCATCCCTGGAGAAGGGAGAGGGCAGATCAGGAACACGTGGGAAAACCCCAGAAGAGGATGCCCAGTCATACAGAAGCCCATGGCACTATTGCTTCACCTGATCTTAAATTCTCCAGGCCCAGCCAAATGTGTGTGCTTCCCCGAGAATGCACCTACTATTAGCCAGAGATGTTGGGGCCATTTAAATGAAATCAGCAGGCTCAGTGTTCTAAATAATCCCGGCTTTGGTTCAGTCCACACACACGCCTTTTGAAATGGAAACACTGGACCGAGCAGTAATGACAGGGAAAAACAAACTCGAGCTCCATCTACTTGGCCAGGAAACTGGGGATCACTCGAGACTGAAATGAATCTGATTTCCCTCCTCAGCGGAAGGCTGATTCTCTTTACGATGAAACTGCAGCACTTAGGAGAAGATGCCCTCCTGCAGAATTAGATTCTTCAAGCTTCGCTAGGTACCTGTGTTTGACACACTCCATTCTGTTTTCAGCATTTTCTTAAAGGATGTGAGAGCCTCCAAGGCCTCGGGAGTTAAGCCGAACCACAGCCTCCCGTCAGGATGCTCACCTGGAGAGGCACCTGCTCCAAGGCCGCACCGTGTCCCCGTCAAGGCAGGTCCTGAATGCAGCTTTCTTGCTCTTTTTCCTGAGGGGCATGCCAGTACTCCCTGGAGTGAATGATTCCCCCTCCAATCTTCACCCTGCCTGGGACATGGAGCTGCTAAGCCAGAGGCCAGGGTCCAAGGAGAGGATGGCTTGGACATCTTGGGAGCACCTGGAACAGAGTCTCCCTGACTAGCACCTTTGTTCATCAACTTTCAAATGAGCACATTCGGAGATGCTGATAACTGTGCCAGCTGCCTTCAGTGAGGAGCACTGTAGTTAAAGATGAAGAATGGGAGCATGGCAGGGTTAGAGTTTGGGGAGGGGTTCCCTGGGGAGGTGACATTTCACCTGAGCCCCAAAGGGTGAGAAGTTAGTCGGGTTAGGACAGGGAGTCCAGGCACAGGACACAGCGTGTGCGGGAAGTGACTGTGCCCACGTAACGAACTGGAAGACAGCCCAGATGGCTGGAGGACATGGAGGGAGAGGACTAGCGGAGTGGAACAAGGGCACTGGGGAGGAGAGGCACCAGCTCCACGGAGACCCAGTGGAGGTCCAGTGATGGACCTCTCTGCACACTGCACACAGAGGGGCTATGAGGCACCCAGAATAGATGTGGCCAGTTAGACATGGAGGTCCAACGGAGGCTGCAGTTAAAAGCAGAGCTTCTGACTAAGGATGTCTGAGTGCAAGTGGCGATCTGTAGAGTTTACTTCCTCAGGCTCATGGAAGGGAAACTTCTGCCTCTCCAGGAAAAGGACTGGCGAATCGCTACCTCTCTGTTTTGTTTTGTTTTGTTTTGTTTTTCTTACCCCTACATGATTAAGACTGACTAATCATGGAGAAGATGAAGGTCTGACATGTCTGTGTCCTTGTTTCTTTTCTGGGCAGGTTTAATACCTCATTGGCTTCTGCTTGGATGCACTCATTTTTCCTCCCCTTCTCTCTCTCTTTTTATCTTTTCTGCCTTAAAAGGACTACCTGCAGTTCGTGTGTTTTCCTTTCTGTCCTTTCCTCCTGTACAAGCCAATCCCCTGGCAGGTCCTGCCTCTGCAGGGGGAGCCTGCAGCTACAGTTGACATATTATTGTGCCTGTGACTGAGCGAGAACGAAACCAACTGGGAGAAAGAAGGTATTAAGTGAGAAGCTCATTTTGGACTTGACTCAAGACTGCAGCCTGTGACTCAGCTTCACCCGAAATGAAATAGAGAGTCTGATGCCTGCCTGACTCTACTTCTCGGCATGTCCAGGCCTTCGTGGGAATTGTGCCTTTAAATCCCAACAGTAAACAAAGCAATCGCTTATGCCGATGAAACCTTCTCAGGAAAAACAGAGAAAAGAGGACCTAGAACTGAGTCTGAGAAACCCTTTTTAAAGTCCTGACTGAACAAGGACAAGCCGAGGATAAAGGGAGATGCATGGAGCTAGAAAGAGTTATCAAGAGGAGGACACTGAAGATAGGTATGATGGGCAATGCAGAAGGCCACCAGGAAGCAAGGGACATGGGTACTAACATTTTTTCTGTTAGACTGTTTCCAAAACAGCCATTAATTGCCTCGGTGAAAACCTTTTTGTAAGAAGAGGGTCAGAAACCAAACTACTGTGGGTCCAGGCGTGAGCAGCCATGGAAGGCCAGAAGAAAGAGAAAGTACATAGAGGAGACTTTTCAAGAAATGTCACTCTGGAAGGCAGAGCAAGAGACAATGGAAATAGATCACCAGACCTATCGGGTCTCCATCCCAGGAAACCCCAAGCCTCCACTTCATAGCCGAATGGGAAAAGCTCAACTCCCTGTATGTAACTCCCCACCCTCAGCCCAACCCACCCACGCTCTCAGTTTAATCATTGATTCATACAAGCAGTGCTCATAGACTTTTTTCTTGTTCAAGACTGGGTTTTAAGACATCACTTATAAAAACGAACATCCCAGTTCAACTGATTGGTTTGACCACAAGTGCTGCATATGCTAAGTCACTTTAATCATGTTTGATGCTTTGCGACCCCATGGATTGTAGCCCAGCAGGCTCCTCTGTCCATGGGATTCTCCAAACAAAATACTGGAGTGGGTCACCACGCCCTCCCCCAGGGGATCTTCCCAACCCAGGGATCGAACCTATGTCTCTTACATCTCTTGCACTGGAAAGCAGGTGAGCCACCAGGGAAGCCCCTTGATCATGATGGCCACCCCCACCCCCAAATACGAATCCAGCCACGAGGTTCTCCTGGCAAGGATCAAGAGTCATCTGCCTATGAGGGGTGCTACAGCGCCTGGCCTGTTTCCTGTTACGGCACGGATCACAGGCACAGTGATTATTTCTGTCCCTGTCTGTAGCTGCCCCCCCAGCTGGTAAACTTCTCCAGGGCAGGGATCTAATCACTTTCACTTGGTGTCACGTAGTAGGAACTCAGTAAGTGGTTGTAAAATAACTGAGAAGTACGGCATCCTGCCCCCCCGCCCGTGGTGATATCTGTTGACAAAATTGGATTTTTGTGTTGGACACGAACCAAAAGAGACTAAAGAGGCGTGATGACTAAATGCAATATGGTGTCCTGGATGGGATCCTGGAACAAAGGAGGAGATCAGTGGGAAAGCTGGTAAATGCCCTCTGAGAACCTAGCCTGAGGCACCAGACCCTCATTACAGGCACCCGGGGGTTCTGGTTTCTGTTAATACGAAAAAGCCTCTCCTTGGAAGCAGTTGAGCAGAAGGGTTTGGAAAGGTCAAATGATATTAGACAGTCTTGCCTCCTTGGGAAACAAGTCAGCCTTCCTTACGAAAATTCTCCGCTAAGGGAGAGGTGTGAACCTCCTTTCTAAGACTCCCCCAACCCAGTTCCTTCACTCCGGAGTGTTTAAACATGCAGAATGCTTAAGAAACCTCGTGGTAAGTAAGCTGCTCCACCTTTACCATCTTGTTCTCCCGCCTGAAGCTTTCCTGGGGAGCCTATTTAACAACCGTGTGACACTGACAAGTGAAATATCTTCGGCCCTGCCCGCTTCTGGCTTCTCTGATGGCTCAGCAGGTAAAGCATCTGCTGCCTATGCAGGAGATGATGGTTCAATCCCGGGTCAGGAAGATCCCCTGGAGGAGGACATGGCAACCCACTCTAGTGTTCTTGCCTGGAGAATCCCACGGACAGAGGAGCCTGGCCTGTTTGCAAAGAGTCGGACACGACTGAGCAACTTAGTAGCAGCAGCTGCCCCCTTTGTCGTCAGGGAATGAGGATCTTCCACACTCCTACATAAACCAAGGATGTCCAGAAATGGTGTGCATTTAGAAAAGAATCCTGACCACTCTAGCAAAGGGCACACAGGCCACCAGAGAGAAAGGCAAATTAGGAAATCGCAAGCGGTACACTAAGAAGTCTCAGTATGGCTTGTGACATTTGAGGCTACTAAGTGTATGATTATGTTCAAATGTAAGTCTGTGTGGCTTGGGAAACACGCAGTCAAAAACAATAACAAGACCAAGGACAGAGCATTTAGTACTTGCCCACCTCTCACTCTTTGCCAGCATTCTGCAAAGCACGGGAGTATACCATTTTACCCTCACTACAACACTCTGAGTCAGTCCTATTCTTTTCCTTCTTTTTCAGACTCAAACACAGAGGACCCAAGAGTTGAGTAACTTGCCCAAGGCTATTACCCAACTGACAGGGAGGTAGCCAGGACTTGAACGCAGATATTCTGTCTCTAGAGCCCAAGATCTGAGCTATTTCATTACATCACACTTGAACGTGTAAACATAGGCATGCGATCCAAGGTCCAAAGCTGAGTGAGGGAGGCTGGGCAGAGGTGCCGTGGGATGCTTTCACCATACAGCTCACTGAGCTCCCAAGGCTTGAGCTCTTCTCAGCACCACTCATGGACCACGTCTCCCAGGACCCCTTATCCTCAGGAATTCCACTGGGAAGAACCCTTCTGTCCAGCAGATACTTGAGCTATTCCGACAGAGTCTGAACCACTCCCTCTCAGTGAGGAGTTATCAGTCTGGGCGATGCCACCCCAAATTCTTTTTTTTGAAAGATCACAGAAAACAAATTACATTAATATTTGTCAGGAAACTTGCTAATGACAAGGATACAAAGATGATAAGCCTCTGATAGCAAACTGATGCACTAATTAACATTAACAGCTTAATTGGCAATAAGGGCATAGAGCGTCACCCGTCTCATTAAGGCGTCCCCGTTCTCATGGGGTCCTTCAACACTGGCCTGAAAGCAGGAACTTGCATGCCTGTCAGCACACCTGGCAGGTCAGGTGGCGTGAGGTGGGGACAGGAGAGGTGACACGCTCTCAACCCTCGGTGTCAGAAATGTCTCGAGTGAAGGCATTTGGCATCCTCCTGACACGAGGTTCCTCTGGTGGCTGAGCAGGAGCTGGGTACCAGAGCAGATCCGAACTTGAAAAGGGATCCGTGCACCAGTGCTTCGCCTCCCTCTGCTGCATACAGGTTATCGGGGTGGGTCTGAGATGCTAGCTCGGAGTCGCAGATCTTAGGCAGGCCCGAGTCTTCATTTTTGGCAAGCTTCCAGGTGACCCAGATGCTGCTGCTCCTGGGGCCACAATTTGAAAAAACAGGACTCTAGATTCCTCCACATCATCACCCAGGAGCCACCTGGACCTACCTCAGGTTCGTCTATGGACGGGGAGCTCACTACCTTATAAAGCGGTTTCTTTGGTCCTGAGCCCCTTGATTATCCTAGGTTCCTCCTAGCATGGAGCTGAAATCCATCACCCTACCCATCACATGTTCTACCCACTAAGGCCACAGAAGACACTGAGGCCTTCTCTCAGGTAATGCCTGTGACCACACTAGGTCCAAGGTTAACTTCCTGACCAAAAGACTCCCCAGGATCTATAATGGGCAGGACCTATAGGAAATAATTCCCTTCAGAAGGGTGAATGTGGAATTCAGCAGAGTACCCACTGCTTATTTTTATGCTGCGGTCACTTGGTGGTTCCCTGGATAAACACCAATGTGTCTTGGACTGTAGCCTCGGCCCCACAGCTCCCCACACGGGGAGAATCAGAACCCTCCTTCCCAAGCTCCGTGTCCTGCCTCTCTGCCTGGCCTGGCTTTCCCTCCCCCTCCCCCCGGCACACATAGGGAATGAGGGCCTTCTGTGCTCCCTGCACATCAGCACAGCACAGGAGGACAGACACGTGTCTCCAGCCTCAGGGCCCA
The DNA here is from genome assembly GCA_917880005.1 of Nanger dama. NCBI lineage: Eukaryota > Metazoa > Chordata > Mammalia > Artiodactyla > Bovidae > Nanger > Nanger dama. Next base: position 5,358,588 of record CAKJTW010000076.1, read on the forward strand.
TCAGGGAACAAACTCAAGAAGAGGCTGGTGTGTCCCAATGTCCAGGGGGAAGACGACTCCAGGCTGACCCTGACCTCTGTGTGAGTTCACTCTCTCAAGACAGAGGGACAAGGACATGCCTCTGCCTTTCCACTCTGCTTGTGCTGGGAGGCAGCCCTGGGAGTCCAGCCCCACCCCGAGTACAGACGGGAGCAGGAGGATGACCAGACGGCTGGAGCAGAGCCCAGCCACCACAGGGCCCCCTTCCTGCCTCCCCAGGTCAGAAGTGCTGGCTGCAGGTATCCGTGACTCCTTGCTGTTCATGAAATTATGGGTCTAGAACCTGACTGCTGAGTTGTATGGTTTCTTCAGTGAGATGGGAAGAGCAGTCGAGATAGGAAAAAAAAAACAAAAACAGATGAATGCTTCCACTTGGAGAGTGTGGACCGCACATAGATGCATATGTGAACCCTGACCTGAGCCAGGAAGAGGTATACGTGAGGGTGTCTGGTAACCTGGGTTTCCTTCTAGATAAGCCCATCCCCTCGAGAGAACTAACCGTCACTCCCACCCCAGCTCCCCGCAGGCCTTCGGAGGGTCAAGGAGGTCTCAGGTTGTGTTGGCTTCAAGTGAAGGTGGGAATGAGCGATGGACTGGAAACGAGGCAGGTCCACCTTCTCCAGCTGCACAGCCCAGCACGGGCAGGTCGGTGCAGCTGTGGTCCAGGGCGCAAGACATGTGTCCAAAGGCTCTAAACTCTAACAGTAGCCTCTTGGAGGTTAAATCAGAATGGACGGCTGTGCAGGGTCCAGGCCAGCAAGACACTCAAGCCTGCTGTCGGGTGGGCTGCCTGGCGGACTGTGTCCAAGCCCAAGAGCAGACTTCATGCTTTCTACTCTTTGGCGAAAGGAAACCCGGACAGCACAAAACTGGTAGATTGACAGGACCAAACTTGAGGTTCCTGAGGATGTATCTTTATAACTCTGCTTTCCCTGAAAAGAAAAACCCGGGGAGGACAAAGGAGGGGACCACGCCACCCCTATCTCCCGGCACACACACTGGCGTCACTGCTCCGCACCAACTGGGAATGTGTTCAGGCCCGAGTTATGATTTAAATGAAGCACACAGCACCAATATTGTGTGGTGCCATCTGTTATTTTATATTTCACGAAATTTGGCCAGTTTTGAAATATTATAATTATATCTCCCCATTACGTATGCAACGCAGACATTTTCTGACACATAAATACAGTACGTGGGAAATGTGACTGTATTTATAGCCATCGGCCGGTGGGGAGCGGAAGGGCAGCTGGCAACATTCACATTCTGGGGGCATAGCCGGCCAAGGGGCAGAGCCCAGATGGGAGCTGCCTTAGCCCCCTAGTACCCGGTCCCTGAGGAGGCCCCACTCTTCCCAATGCTCCCACCCTACTCGAATTCCAAGGAAAGTCACATCAGCTTTTGTCAAATCATCCAAGATCAAGCATGTCTCCTTCCCTGGAGAAGCCAGAAGCTGTAGCTGCCAGAAGCAGACACACCAGGTGATGTCGAGGGTCAGGGACTGGGCCCAGGAGGGGCATGGTTCTGAAGGCTACCCTCCACCCCAGGGGTTCTTACAGCAGCCATGCAGGGAGGGCAGCAGAGTAGGAAGAAGCTAGGGTCCTGGGAGTCAGAGGAGCAGGAGGTCTGGTGGACCTGCTGGGAGAGGGGACCCCCTCCTGGGACAGCCAGTGCCCTTGAGCCTCAGCCCTCTGTTCGCTTCTGCAAAGGCGAGGCTGGCACCCCATGGCTGGTTTGGTCTGGGTGCAGGGGGACCAGGAAGACTGTCAGCCTCCGTCAAAGCCTCCAGTGGGTGTGTTCTGGATCTGTTTCATCTTCAGAGAAAAATAGTGTTGTTTAGTTGAGCTGTTTTTCTTCAAATACTGCAAAGTGCCTTACAACGACAAAGAGAAGCAAGCAAATGACAAGCATTTGAGCTTCCCTTTCTGTCTCTCCAAAACAAAGGCATTATCTGTGATGAGAGCTATTTGATGACTCCAGGCGTCTCTGCCCTGGTCCTCACGTGCCATCCGCAGGAGCTCAGACAGACCTTCCTCTGTGACACTAAGTGCTGCCGCTCCGGACGACCCAGCCCAACCAGAATGGCACTGATGCTGCAGACTTTTAAAATTTCATTACTAACATTTAAAAATCAGGGATTTCACATAAAACCCAGCTCCTCTTGAAAAATCATAAGAGCTGGCATCACTGAAAGCGTATTTCTGCCCGGCGACAATCTGCCTGCTCTGAGGAGCAGCTGCCCGCCTTGGAAGAGACACAGTCCTCATTTTGCCCCAGCCCCTCCCCTCCCCGAAGTCAGACTCATCCAGTGCCCCTGCCCGGCCCTGCAAGGACTTGTGTCTGAAACTCCTGAACTGGGCAACTGACACTCAGGGAGAAATACAGACAAGAAGACTGAGGTTACATTTTTTTTCCCCTTGATACAGGGCCGGTGGAGCATTAAAATATATCTGTAAACACTCTAACAGGAAATTAAAGTGAAATTTATAAGCCTCCCTGATTTTTTTTCCTTCAAAAACCTTCTAAAAGTGAAAAGATAAATCTCCACCGCAGTGCTTATTTCTCTATATTTTAGTCATCTGTTTATTTATCATTCTCCACCAACAGACTGTGAGCGATTTCAGGGCAGGAGCCGAGTTAATTCTCCTTCGCCCACTGGAGTCTACAACAAGGGCACGTCGTGGGCCATAATCTATGGAGGGAAGGGAAATGGTGGCCAAAGCCAACGGAATCTCATGGAGCTCTCCTTCTCAGGAAAGGAGCCCAGCCTATGAGGCTCCTGATTCTTTAAGGTTCCAAATGCGATAGAGTACATTCCCTGGCTGCCCAGAAAGGAGCCAGACCCCCTCCCCCTGTGCCTGGGCATCCCTAATGCAGATGAGGGAAGTGGGCAGGATACCCACCTGGAGGGCCAGCCTGTCCTGGTGACGGGTACCATGCAGCTCAGCTGAACCGGGGCTGGACCATCAGTACCAGCTAACACTGCCCCTGGGCTCCCACTGTGGCTCCAGGACAGGAAACATGATGTGAAACAGCTCTGGCCCAGGAGGATAGAACACTGTGAGCAATGGGGGTGGAACGCCGAATTCTGCTACCTCAGGGGCAAAGGAACCTCAGGGGAGAGACGATAAAATGGAAGATGTTCATGAAGACTTTGTCCTCCCAGTGAGAGCTGGACCGTAAAGAAGGATGAGTGCCAAAGAATTGATGCCTTGGAATTGAGATGTTGGAGAAGACTCTTGAGAGTCCCTTGGATATCAAGGAGATCAAACTAGTCAATTCCAAAGGAAATCAACCCTGAATATTCACTGGAAAGAATGATGCTGAAGCTGAAGCTTCAATACTTTGACCACCCAGTGCAAAGAGCCAACTCATGGAAAATACCCTGATGCTGAGGGCAGCAGAGGATGAGATGGTTGGATGGCACCACTGAATCAATGGACATGAATCTGAGCAAACTCTAGGAAAGAGTGATTGACAGGGAAGCATGGTGTGCTGCAGTCCATGGGGTCACAAAGAGCCCCTGATATGACTGAACAGCAACTGTTCTCCCATAGAGCTCAGGTAAGAGTCCAACAAGCAACAAAGGTGCAAACTGAGAAGCAAATGTACTTTCTAGAGTTTTGGAGTAGACCCACCTCAGACATAGTCACAGGGAAAAACTTTCAAAATTAAAAAACTTAAATCTATTTAAAAGTGTTATGAAGCATACTACTAAATTTTTAGGGTGTCACAAAGTCTATACAAGGAAAAACGTAGACTGTCTTGGGACTTCTCTGGTGGTCTAGTGGCCAGGACTCCAAGTTGCCAGTGCAGAGGGCTGGAATTCAATCTCTGGTCAGGGGACTAGATCCCATATGCCACAACTAAAGATTCTGAGTGCTGCAACAAAGATCAAAGATCCTGTGTAGTGCAACAAACACCACACAGCCAAATAAATACGTAAGATACATATATTTTAAAAGTAGTCTGTCTTTCCCTGGGAGTTTTCAATAAATTGCACAGATTTGGTGGCATTTTTGGCCTCTCTCTGCACCTGGGCTTGCCTGGTGCCACTATCAGGGAGGAGACTATGCCCCACCTCGCACTCAGCAGCCCTGGCTATGGCTCCAGAGCCCAGCCTGCTGCCTGCAACCCCCCAGATCTCAGCTCCATATGTGGAAAAGGAGACGGTCCTCACTTCCTGTGCTGACGTGAAAGGGAAGTGACAGACTCCAGGTGGACAACCGTGAGGATGTGCCCCTTCCTACATCCTTCAACAGGCAGGAGGCCACCAGTTCCATCAGTGGCACTGAGGCAGGAACCCCAGCGGCTTTCCTCGAATGTTTGTCTGAGACTTAAAACAATGTCTACTATCTGCCAGCAACACAGGCTTAACTACTGTCTTACAGACTGCCTGAAAATGCAGGAGATGCAAGAGACCAGGATTTGATTCCTGGTTGGGAAGATCCCCTGGAGGAGGGCATGGCAACCCACTCCAGTATTCTTTCCTGGAGAATCCCATGGACAGAGGAGCCTGGAGGGCTACAGTCCATGGAGTCGCAAAGAGTTGGACACGAATGAATGAACTTAGTGCACGCATACTATGTTCATCGTAAGTTCTTCTTTAGGGTCTTGTTCTTGAAATAGGCCAGGCCACACTGTATATCAGATGTGCATTTGCTTCCTAACCTCCAGAGCCACCAGCTGTGTGATCACAGAAACTCACTCTATGTCTTTGAGCATCCACTCCTTCATCAGTAATACTGGGATGATAACAGCTACCTCATTGGTTTCTAATGATGATGAACTGAAATAGAGGTTATGAAATTATTATTAGTTTTAGCACTTGTCCTTCCCTAAGCATCATTGTTATTAGCTGAATCACAGCCTGAAAGCAATACCCTTTAGTTTGGGGTCAATGCAAGGTACTGATTCTTCAGTCAGCAACAAACTCCTGCTCCTGCTCTGCTACATCCCACTCTACATCTCTGCTTTCCTTCCACTGCAGTACTGTCCACATGACACAGGAGGTCGGCAGCAGGGGGGCTGGAGTTCTGGTATGGACGGCCCCCCTGAGAGACTGGCGGTAGTCAATGGCAGTACCGCTCAGGTCTGCTGTGTCTGGAATAGGCCTTGTCTTCCTGCCAACAGGATCAGTCAACATGAAATCTATGACTTATTTGAGTGCTGCTGTTGTTCAACTGTTCGTTCATATCCAACTCTTTGTGACCCCATGGACTGTAGCACACCAGGCTTCCCTGCCCCGTCACTATCTCCCAGAGTTTGCTCAAACTCGTGTCCATGGAGTCAGTGATGCCATCCAACCATCTCATCCTCTGTTGCCCCCTTCTCCTCCTGCCCTCAATCTTTCCCAGCATTAGGGTTTTTCCAGTGAGTCGGCTCTTCACATCAGGTGGCCAAAGTATTGGAGCTTCAGCTTCATCATTAGTCCTTCCAATGGCCATTCAGGGGCGCTTTCCTTTAGGACCGACTAGCTTGATCTCCTTGCAGACAAGGGATCCCCAAGAGTCTTCTCAGCACCACAGTTCAAAAGAATCCATTCTTCAGCACTCAGCCTTCTTCATGGTGGCTTTATATAAACAACACTTGTCTGAAAATAAGAGTGGAGCCGGTTCTCTGCACCAGCAGGTTGCATCCTCAACATGAACGGCTTGAATTGGCTTCTTCCTGTTACTGGCATTTCTTTTTCAAAATTATATTTTAGAATTCTGATGTTCGATTAATTCATACTGGTGTTTACCACTATTGGTAGATGCTAAGAGAGTTTTATTATTTATTTAGAAGTACTTGGGAAAATAAAAAATATCATAAAACTGAAATGTAATTTTCTCACTAGTAGTAACAGGAATAAAATGATGATAACATGTTTCTTTTGCATAAAATCTGTAACAGGCTTATGATGGGAGAACTCATGTTGCTGATGCTGAATAGAGAGGGAGATCCCACAGCCTGCTTTGCAAAGGCACTTCATAAAGTGGTCCATCTCCCAGAGAACGGCAGGAGACTAGGGAGGAGAAAGGGCTTAATGGAGTCAAAGATGTCATTCCCTGCTACAGAAAGTGCCAAACTCCCATTTTTCTGGGATAAATAATGCCAATGAAAGTGAAAGTTGCTCAGTCATGTCCGGCTGTTTTGGACCCCATGGGCTGTAGCACACGAGGCTCCTCTGTCCATAGAATACTCCAGGCAAGATACTGGGGTGGATAGCCATTCCCTTCTCCAGGGGATTTTCCCAACCCAGGGATCGAACCCAGGTCTCCCACATTTTGGGTGGATTCTTTACCATCTGAGCCACAAGGAAGGGAAGCCCTGAATAACATCAATGGAAGTGTCAAAATTTGTTTTTGACAAATAGATTGGCGGACCTTGAGACCTGCAAGCCGAGGACACAGCTAATGGACTCCCTTTGCTTCACAAAAGAGGAAGTGGGAGGTACAAAAACTTGGCTCCAAAGTGGCTCTGCTTTCTCTGTGAAGCGTCCAGAATGTAATAAGCTTCCATGAAAGAGTAAATAAAATCAAACTGGAAGAGTAATGTGGGAGTTCCCTCCTTAGGTTCTTCTCTTTCCGAGTTTTCTTTGTAGCAGTTTCCCAATCCATGTTAAATCTCCTAAAAGTTTATTTACATCAACTTACTTCTTTACTAAGAATTCTTCAGTGGAGCTTCAAGTCTGAAGTCTTACTTTGGTGGCAGGGATTTAGTCACTCAGTCACATCTAACTCTTTGAGACTGAATGGACTGTAGCCTACCAGGCTCCTCTGTCCATGTAATTCTCCAGGAGAGAATACTGGAGTGGGTTGCCATTTCCTTCTCCAGGGGAATCTTCCCGACCCAGGGATTGAACCCAGGTGTCCTACATTGGCAGGTAGGACACCTGGGTTTACTGTTGAGCCACCTGGAAAGGCCACAAAGTCTTACTTTAAGGGCACTCAGAACAGACCCCCAACTGGTGCCCATCCTGGATCCCACCATGTTCCTCCAGGAGCCCCCAGACACCCAGCAGGCCATCCCTCCCACACGCAGTGGGATCCTGGGACCTAGCCCCTCCCCCGCTCTCCTTCCACACTGAGCTGCAGCCCCTTCTTCTCCTCTGCACTTCTTTGAAGATTCACCTGCCTTCAGTGTCTTCTAGCTCCTCCGAAAACCTTATCTGGAAAACCTTATCTGTGCTTCTCATTTACTGCCTTATTATGCCACTGTTTTTCAAGAAGACCACAAGAATCTTAAGGACAAGGTCTATTTAGCTCATATTTTCATTCCTCACAACTAGTATGGTTCCCTGTTCCTGAAAAAAAAAAAATGCCAGAAATGTTTGTCGAGAAGAATATCAGCTGGACATAAACATCTCACCGAGGTTCTATACAGTCTTGTTCTTATAAAGCTCAGATAATTCCCTGCCTTTTAAAAGTCTCTTCTCAGCGACTATGGCCAAGAAGCTTCTGTCCTTCTCTACCTCCCTAGAGAGAGGATGCAGGCTGGAGATGGATTGGAACAAAGGATGCAGTCACTCTCGTATTGATGGTGTTCCCAGGAGACAGGACTCTTTCAAATCCAGCTTTCTCGTTCAATGCACTTGGCTGGAGCCATGCACCTAGTGGTGGAAGCCCATCTGAGAAGCAACCAATTCAAGCAGAGGTCCAGCTCTCTGAGACGGGAACTTGGCAAACCCAAGTTGCCAAGGTAACTGGGCTCCCAGCTTCAACATTCCCTACTTATGTTTTCTAGTTTTGGGTTTATGTTTTGGAGGGGGATTTTTTCCCCTTCCTTTTAACCTCCAAGTGTGTGAGGAAACGTCTGCCAAGGGAATTAAGAGAACACACTGCCTGGAAGCAACTGGAAACTGTGGGGATTTAAAGGTCTCTGAGAAAGAAAAAATAACACACAGGACATGGACTCAGCAACAAACCATTAGCGCCGAGGGTCAGAGCTGGCCACATGGGCCTCCTGTGTACCCTTACTCTTTATCCAACCAAGTTATCATATGTGGTAACCACCATATTCTGCTTTTTTTTTTTTTAAGCATCAAGAATCTTACATTTTGGGGGTCTGTTAGTAGTTTTTTTAGAGAGACAGAGCTTAAAACATGTTCAGAAGGGCCATTTGCCATGTAGCTTGTTCTCAATTCATCCAGCTGGTATTCACGCCAGCCTGGAAGCATCATCAATCATTCAGTATATCAACTGCACCAAGCCGTGGGTATAATTTCTGGACACAGAAAAAGGATGGTGCTCGTGGAGACCTGGGGACCAAGGTGCATGTGTGCGAAGGCTGAAAAACTGGTTCCAGGGTAACTGCTCCAATTCTGAAGGGCTAGGGTAGGTTCTCCCAAAAGGGAAGAGCAACAGAGCTGGTGGCTCTCCTGAAACCCTCCTTGGCAATTTTCTGTCCTGAGTTTCTGTGCCAGCAGGGTAGTCTGGGCAGATTTAAAATCATAATGAAAATGGAGCCCTCACTTTCTAGTCATAGAACGAACATTCCTTATCTCTGCTGTTAGCTGCTTAGGCGCCTTAAGGGTTGAGAGTAGCAGATACAGGCAAAAGGAGAGAAGAGTTATTAAATTCTGAATCTGACACAGAGAAATTAGAGATAAATCGATGAGAAATAGAACATCTTAGATCTCAGCTAAGAGATCAAGTTGATGAGATCATCACCAAACCTCAAGCTACATAAAAGCAAAGTCTATGCACACACACATACATATTATACATAGTATCTACTGTATTTGCATGCATAGTCTTACTTGGCATACGCTCTCATGTATGCAAGTGGTCTTGCAATTGTGAGATGCAATTGCCAGTAAGCTATGCAGATAAAGACTTCAAAACATGCTTCCTTCTGGCGCACAGCTGCACGTGTGTGGCACGCATCACTTCCAGAGGACATGATAATAATCTATCCGCTTTAGGAGCTACGCGGAGCCCATAGAGATAATTAGCTCAGAAGTGCGATGATAAACATGTCAAGACAGGAGAAGCGTTTCTTTCCTAAAACTAGAGATGATGACATGATGGGAAATGGGGTTCTGTGGAAGGTGAACAGTGTGCCTGTGATCAGTCTTCCATATAAACTGTCATAATTTGAGCTAATCTTTGTGGGTCAGCAGATGCCAAGTGATGGGGGAATTAGCATCGTGACTTTGGGAAGGGAATCCCAGCATTGAGAAGCAAGCCCCTCAAGGGTCTTTGGGTCAGTTTCCTTATTCCCTCCTAAGACCCCTCTGTGTGCTATGTTGTGCAGCGCTAAGTCACTTCAGTCGTGTCCAACTCTTTGCAACCCCCATGGACTATAGCCCGCAAGGCTCCTCTGTCCATGGGATTCTCCAGGCATGAATACTAGAGTGGGTTGCCTTGCCCTACTCCAGGGGATCTTCCCAACCCAGGGATAAAACCCACATATCTTAAGTCTCCTGCACTGGAAGATGGGTTCTTTACCAACAGTGTCACTTATGAAGCCCTAAGACCCCTCTACCTAACCTAATTCACCATCATCCACCATTACCATCTTCATCGACATGTGTTGTCCCTTATGTAAAGAAACTTAAGATTTCTTTTTTCAGATTTTTGTATGCAGATGCACTTCAACGTAGAGCTATGATGAAGTCAGGATATTTTTCCTTAAATTCACTGACACTTAAAAAATAATCAATTTCTTGTTGGCTTATTTTCAATGAAGAAAAGAAGCAATTTCTACTGACACTGTATGGAAAAGTATTTCAAAGTATTTGGAAATTTGGGGCTAGTTGAAATAGCAGCTGAATGGAGTATAATTTGGGGTTTTTCTGTAAGCTCAGCTGGTAAAGAATCCACCTGCAAAGCAGGAGACCTTGGTTCAATTCCTGACCAGGAAGATCTCCTGAAGAATCCCATGGACAGAGGAGCCTGGTGGGCTACAGTCCATGGGGCTGCAGTGTCAGACATGACTGAGCAACTAAGCATGACACAGCACAGTTTAAAACTTACTAGATGTCTACAGATATCTTTTCTTGATGATAAATTCTCCATTGATTTTAAAACAAATTGTCAGTTTTATTTTAGCTTTTTGTGGTGGCAAAAACCTAAACTTCTATTGTAAGATACATCAACGCTTAGAGCTATTAAAGTGAGAGTTAACTCGCACCTTAGAGCCCAGGAAATATGGTTTTGTTTTTGTTTATTTCACTGTTTGCCATCCTACTATTCTCATGAAATTGTGCAGTAACCATATGGGACATGAAAACCAGGGTTTATTTCCTGGGTTCACTTAACACTGGGATCAATTTCACATAGACTCGTAACTTTCACAACACAGATGTTCTCAGGAAAACTCTAGCTGAGTATAAAATTAATGACTGGGTATCAGGAGCTATCGTGTAGATGATGTTTCAGGGACCATAATTATGTCAAATCAGTGCTCCTCATCCATGTACCTTGATCAATCCAAAATGGGATGTAAGGCCACCACTCTGAACAAGACATATTCATTGTCTTATAATAGGTTGGTAATACTTAGTGAAAACAAGGGAAGTGAAAAGCAAAAGAAAAAAGGAAAGATATACCCATTTGAATGCAGAGTTCCAAAGAATAGCAAGGAGAGATAAGAAAGCCTTCCTCAGAGATCAATGCAAAGAAATAGAGGAAAACAATAGAATGGGAAAGACCAGGGATCTATTCAAGAAAATCAGAGATACCAAGGGAATATTTCATGCAAAGATGGGCATGATAAAGGACAGAAATGGTAGGGACCTAACAGAAGCAGAAGATATTAAGAAGTGGTGGCAAGAATACACAGAAGAACTATGCAAAAAGATCATCCTGACCCAGATAATCACAATGGTGTGATCACTCATCTAGAGCCAGACATCCTGGAATGTGAAGTCAAGTGGGCCTTAGAAAGCATCACTATGAACAAAGCTAGTGGAGGTGATGAAATTCCAGTTGAGCTATTTCAAATCCTGAAAGATGATGCTGTAAAAGTGCTTACACTCAATATGCCAGCAAATTTGGAAAACTCAGCAGTGGCCACAGGACTGGAAAAGGTCAATTTTCATTCCAATCCCAAAGAAAGGCAATCCAAAGAATGCTCAAACTACCACACAATTGCACTCATCTCACACGCTAGTAAAGTAATGCTCAAAATTCTCCAAGCCAGGCTTCATTAATACGTGAACTGTGATCTTCAGACATTCAAGCTGGATTTAGAAAAAGCAGAGGAACCAGAGATCAAATTGCCAACATCTACTGGATCATCAAAAAAGTGAGAGTTCCAGAAAATCATCTATTTCTGCTTTATTGACTATGCCAAAGCCTTTGATTGCATGGATCATGATAAACTGTGCAAAATTCTGAAAGAGATGGGAATACCAGACCACCTGACCTGCCTCTTGAGAAACCTGTATGCAGGTCAGGAAACAACAGTTAGAACTGGACATAGGACAACAGACTGGTTCCAAATAGGAAAAGGAGTACATCAAGGCTGTATATTGTCACCCTGCTTATTTAACTTATATGCAGAGTACATCATGAGAAATGCTGGGCTGGAGGAAGCACAAGCTGGAATCAAGATTGCCAGGAGAAATATCAGTAACCTCAGATATGCAGATGACACCACCCTTATGGCCGAAAGTGAGGAAGAACTAAAGAGCCTCTTGATGAAAGTGAAAGTAGAGAGTGAAAAAGTTGGCTTAAAGCTCAACATTCAGAAAACTAAGATCATGGCATCCGGTCCCATCATTTCATGGGAAATAGATGGGGAAACAGTGGAAACAGTGTCAGACTTCATTTTTGGAGCTCCAAAATCACTACAGATGATGACTGCAGCCATGAAATTGAAAGATGCTTACTCTTTGGAAGAAAAGTTATGACCAACCTAGATAGTATATTGAAAAGCAGAGATGTTACTTTGCCAACAAAGGTCCATCTAGTCAAGGCTATGGTTTTTCCTATGGTCATGTATGTATGTGAGAGTTGGACTATAAAGAAGGCTGAGCACTGAAGAATTGATGCTTTTGAACTGTGGTGTTGGAGAAGACTCCTGTGAGGCCCTTGGATCACAAGGAGATCCAACCAGTCCATCCTAAAGGAGATCAGTCCTCGGTGTTCAGTGGAGGGACTGATGCTAAAGCTGAAACTCCAATACTTTGGCTACCTGATGAGGAGAGCTGACTTATTTGAAAAGACCCTAATGCTGGGAAAGATTGAGGGCAGGAGGAGAAGGGGACAACCAAGGATGAGATGGCTGGATGGCATCACCGACTCGATGGACATGGGTTTGGGTGGACACCAGGAGTTGGTAATGGTCAGTGAGGCCTGGTGTGCTATAGTTCATGGGGTCACAAACAGTCGGACACAACTGAGAGACTGAACTGACCGTAAGCAACCATCCAAGTTGAGTGAAATTTACTAGGAAATTGTTTCCAGGCACTGGACAACAGGCAGCCCCTAGTGGTCCCAATCTCTGAGTAAGAAAAACTCACAGGTGAGCCTCATGAGTACCTTAGATCCACCTATGGATCATTTCCTGGCACCAGCAACAGGAGTCAGCATCCAAGTGCTTACAACAGAGTAGCCCTACTGGGTGAGAGTTCCCAAGCTCAGACTCTAGGGCAGTTGAAGAGACTGAGCTCCCTAAGGAAAAGAGTCAGTGAGGAGGAAGTGACACACCTGAGAGGCCAAGGTTGCCAGGGGCATCCCAAATTTTCCAACCAAAGTCTGGGTTGCAGGTGCCCAGGTGGACAGGGCTTACTCAAGAGTGAATCCCCCAGGGTGAGGACAAAAGAGATATTATTAATAAGTTAAGGCCGCTCTGGGGAATACTGGAAATACCACTCCACTTGAGTGGAGAAACTTCATTTGCATCTTGCTACTCTTCCAAGAGTCCAGCTGAAACACCAGAGAGGCCACACCTCAAGGACCAAGCCCAGAATAAGACTCCTAGACCCACCTCAACAGGGTACACACTTGAGCACTGACCACATCCTTAGGGGAAAATGTGGAGGCTGAGGACTGTCACATCAGATCATCCAATAAACCCCAAACTCAACTCCATGCAAGTTCATCAGTCAGTAACTGAACTACGTTCCAGAATAAAACTTACCACTTTTCAGAGAAAAATTACAGAATCCAGCTTCTATAATGTGCCATCAACAATGTCCACTGAACTATAAAAATTCTTAGATATGCTCGGAAAGCAGAAAATATGACCCATAGTAAAGTGGGAGCAGGGAGTATGAAATAGAAATATTCTCAAATGATCCAGATGCTGGCTGTGGCAAAGATTTAAAGCAACTTCTATAAATACGTTCAAGGAACCTGAAAAATTCAAGAAAAGTATGGTCTAATGAGAAAACAGATGGAGATTCTCAGCAAAGAAATGAAAAGTTGTAAATAATAACCAAATAAAAAGAAACCAAGAGAAATTCTATAAAGAAAAAGGGCAACAGCTAGAATTTTTTTTTAATTACTGGATGGGCTTAAAAGCATACTGGAGGTTACAGCATAATAAGGAAACCTGTAAAATATATGAATGAAACGTATCATAATATTAAGACGAGGGGAAAAAAATGAGTAAAGAAAGATAAACAGAGCTTCATGGATCCAAGGGACAAGTCCAATCTCACACACATATAATAGACACAGAGAGGAGAAGGAAATGAGGATGAAGTGGAAGATATATCTGAAAAAATATAATAGCTGAATATTGACCAGATATGAAGAAAAATACCAACTTTTAAATCCAGAAAGTGCAACCAGCCCAAGTTGGATAAATGTAAGGAAAAACATAGCTAGACACAACATAGGAAAACTGCTAAAAACAGAGAGAAAGAGACAATCTTGAAATAGCCCTGGTGGTGTGGTTGTGGTGGTGGTGAAGGTTACATATAAGGAAGCAGCCATGTGGATTATCAGATTTATTTGTGAAACAACTGAAGCCAGAAGACAATGGAGCATCTTCAAAGTGCTGAAAGAAAATCATCCTTTCACCTAGAACTCTATGCCCAGTGAAAACATCCCTCAAAAATAAGAATGAAATGCAGAGATATCTAAATAGCCCAAAGCAAAAGAATTTTACACCTGTAGGTTCAAGAAATGCTGAAGAATAATGGCAGATGGATGTCCAGTTCTGTAGGGAGGCCAGGAGAGCAACAGAAACAGTCAACAAGGGAAGACAAAACACCGTGGGATTTTCCTTTTTGTTATTTATTTCCTTAAAAAATCCAACTATGGGTAGCCCTTTCTTTTCATGCTGATAGACAGAGAATCATAAAAATTAGCACCTTGAAGCTGTGCAAAGTGATCTTCAAAAATCAACAGGAAATTAAAATAGTTCCATGACCTTTAAAAGTCTTTGTCTAAAAACTAATTCTCCTACTGTCAATTACATAAATGTATAGGCAAGAAAAAAACAGTAAAATTAGTATCCTTTTTATAGAAAAGCAGAAGCATTTTCTTTAAAATTTGTTAAAAATACAAATCATCAAGGTTAGTTTGACGAGTGGTTTCCTTTTTCTCTTCAGGTAACTTATGATACAGAGTGAGCATCTTTTCTATGTCTCGGGGAAAAAAATACAATATCTTTTTAAAGACCGAATCCTGATTCAGTCTTTGTGCTTTCAATGCCATGAAGTCTCTCCAAGGTTTTTGTTGTTTTTGTTGTTTAATGTTTTCACAACGTATATTTTTAAAATTTTCACCAAGGTTTTTTAATGTGATTTTGTTTTTGGTGGCTTTACTTCTTCCACCCTTTTTCATCACAACTGCCTTCACTGAGTCCTTTAGCTGGACATTCAGAGTCTCTACAGTGGTGGCAGGACCAACATCTATATGGTCAACTACTTCATTTCCATTTCTTTGTTGCACCTCTATCTTTGTTGACAATGTCTGCATTTGATTGTCAATTTTGTACAATGCTGTGTGGGATTTTCACCAGGAGATGGAGAGGTGACATGTCCATGGTGCATAAACTATGCAGGAGTAGCAGCTGCCTGTGCATAAACTAAGGGGTGCTCAGTGCCACCATCTCAGACACACTGTCCAAGCAGTGATGTGGCTGGTTATTTATGTTGTGATTCAGGAACATGAAAGCCAGAAGTATAGTCTGCATTTTATACAATTATTCACAGCTCCCTGATGCTGGGGAAAATTGAAGGCAGGAGGAGAAGGGGATGACAGAGGACGAGATGGTTGGACGGCATCACTGACTTGATGGATGTGAGTTTGAGCAAGCTCCGGGAGATGGTGAAGGACAGGGAAGCCTGGCATGCTGCAGTCCATGGAGTAGCAAAGAGCTGGACACTACTGAGTGACTGAACAACAACATTCACAGTTAGTACACTGGCAATTGACATATAAATTATATTGTTGGAAGACTGGTATTACTTAAGTAAATGTGACAACTGAAATGTGTATACAACAAAACTATGCAAAGTGAAAATTACCTGGGTTGTAAGCGAACATCACTTGGAAGGATAGGATTTATAATCCTAGACATTGCTAAAATCTAGCAGCCTTACTCAGATTTCCCTGTCTTACTTGTTCTCATTTCTGTGTGTTCATTTCTATCCAACTTCACTGCGTGTACAGGTCATGCTCAAGGTAAAGAACATATCCATCACTCCCCCTCTCGTCCTTCTATAACCACAGCCAGTTCCTCCCCTCATTCTTCAATCTCCAGCAGCCACTAACCTATACCCCATTTCTAAAACGTCATCATTAGAAAGTGTTATTCATGTGTAATTGTACAGATGTACTTGTCTGAGTTCGGCACTTTCCATTCAGGATCATTCTCTGCACACTCACATACACGGTGGGAGGTATCCACATGCCTTTCTTGTCACATTGGAGGGGGCGGTGCCATGCCAGAATCAACATGGAAGATTTCTAAGTGACATATGCCCCACAGGGCACCCCTTCCACAAAAGAAATGAGTTTGCTCATGAATCATCTACGTTTTATATTCTAGAACTGCCTAGTAGTTTTGTGGTGACACGAACATTCTCCAGCAGAAAACCATAGAGTTCAGTCATAGAGAAACTAGGTTTTCCTCTTAAAAATTTTCCATGGGGACTTCCCTGGTGGTCCAGTGGCTAAGACACTGTAATCCCAATACAGGGGGTTCAGGCTTGATCCCTGGTCAGGGAACTAGAGCCCATATTCTGCAACTGAAGAGCCTTCATTCTGCAACTAAGACCTGGTACAGCCAAGTAAATTAAATACTAAATAAATAAATAAGAGTGTTCCATAGATAGGAGCTCATCCATTAGTAATAACCATAAGGTGTGCCAGTCACCATGTTTACACAGAGATTCAAACCGATATTTTCTCATTCAGGCATTCTCATTTGAGTCAAACCATGTGTTTCAAAGCCTCCTTCCCATCAGAAGACCTTATGCACATGGATCTATTTCTGGATTCCTCATTCTTTTATTTGATTTCTAAGCTGCACGGCCATTTGTAGTCATTTAACCTTCCTGAGCCTTAGAGATCTAATACATAAAATGGCAATAATTACATATAATCCATTAAATTGTTGTAACTATTTAATGTGAAGAGACTGGCACATAAAGATACTCAATATGTGATGGATACTATGGGGCACATGTTATCTGAACTCAAACTGGGCCACGTCAGCTGACAAGGGAGTGTGATTTTTTTCCCTATTTTGGTTGCCTGGGGGTGGGGAAGAGTGGGGGGAAGGGATAATTAGAGAGTGTGGGATGGACATGTACACACTGCTATATTTAAAATGTGCAATCAACAAGGACCTACTGTACAACACAGGGAACTCAGCTCAATGTTATGAGGCAGCCTGGAAGGGAGGAGAGTTTGGGCAAGAATGCATCCATGTATATGTACGGCTGAGTCCCTTTGCTGTCCACTTGAAACTATCACAACATTGTTAATAGGCTATACTCCAATACAAAATAACAGCTTTATTAAAAAGCAAAATAAAATCACTTTTAATCATTTAGTAAATCATTTGTAAGAGTATGTGTGCTAAGTCATTTCAGTCATATCTGACTCTTTGAGACCCTATGGACCATAACTCACCAGGCCCCTCTGTCCACAGGATTCTCCAGGCAAGGATATGAAATAGGTTGCCGTTTTCTTCTCCAGGGGATCTTCCCCACACAGGGATTGAATCTGAGTCTCTTTCATCTACCTGTATTGACAGACAGAGTCTTTTACCACTAGCACTATAATTTTCAAAAAATTAGATGAGTCACAAAACATACTGCCGTAACATACAGCATATTAACATGCAGCTATGTACATGGTGACATATATATGTACACAGTAAGGACGCACACTAAATCTCATGTCTGCACTAAAGCGAGGCCCTGTGTCTAACAGCCACATGCTACCTCCACCCAACAGCCAGCCTCTGGTAGACTCCTACCCGTGCCACCACACTCATGTGTCACCTCTTCCAGAAAGTCTTCCCATCTCTCTTCCTTGATCATCCTGTTTGTGACTCCATTGCTGAATCGCCACCTTCTTTTATAAGCACCTGTGTGGTGTTCTTTCACATCAGACACTGAGGTCCTCAGTGGATGGGGACAGTGCTTTGCTCTTCAGTTCAGTTCATTTCAGTTGCTCAGTTGTGTCCGACTCTTTGCAACCCCATGAATCGCAGCACACCAGGCCTCCCTGTTCATCACCATCTCCCGGAGTTCACTCAGACTCATGTCCATGGAGTCCGTGATGCCATCCAGCCATCTCATCCTCTGTCGTCCCCTTCTCCTCCTGCCCCCAATCCCTCCCAGCATCAGAGTCTTTTCCAATGAGTCAACTCTTCACATGAGGTGGCCAAACTATTGGAGTTTCAGCTTTAGCATCATTCCTTCCAAAGAAATCCCAGGGCTGATCTTCAGAATGGACTGGTTGGATCTCCTTGCAGTCCAAGGGACTCTCAAGAGTCTTCTCCAACACCACAGCTCAAAAGCATCAATTCTTTGGAGCTCAGCCTTTGGTCTTACCCCTTCCTAAACCCTCTCCAAGCACATGTAAGTCCATGCCTTGCACACAGTAGGTACTTAAAGTAGGTTCTTAATCATCTAAGCCACCTGTCTTTATGCCTCATCTTGTTTATAAACATGCCTGTAAGAAATGGGGGGTTCCAGCTACGCCATTCACATGTAAACATTCCAGTCCTAGCTAGACATCAGAGGGCAGTCAACTCCCTGGCTTGGGCTCCTCCTGGGAACCACATGACTTTGGGACAGTGAAGCAGGAGGCACCCGGAGCCCATCAGAAATAATAGGCTGTGGTGACCATCACTTGTAGGAGCCCTAATCCCACATGATCTGGAACTGATCAAACCCTGGATGTGGTGGGTAGAGCATGAGAGCTCCTGTTGCCAGTATGCTTTCCTGTGCTCTCTCCCCAACCAACATGAGTGGGTTTGCACTACTACTCAGGGAAACAATGCAAATCCAGGTTTCACCAAGGAAGCAGAACTGACCTCTCCAGGTCCATCAGTGTGGCTGACCTCACTGGAGTCAGGATTGGGCCCTGAGTCAGGGGTACCAGAATCAACTCAAGTGAATTGCCCATCTGTGTCAAGTTACAAGGGATGACTGAAAAAAAAACAGCGTTGGGACTAGAAGGGTGAGAAGTCACTGAGAGTTCTGAATCCAGATTTCAAGTCAAAGTCAGATCCCTGAGATAGTCAAGTCCAAATCAGGTCAGCAAATTAGCATATGACTCTCAAAATCAACCAAGAGCTCTGTGGGCATAGGGGCCTGTCTCACTCATCCTCTCTCAGCAGTTTCCTTAGACAGGAGATAAGAGGAGGGGAAGCACATAAACAAAACAAAACCTGGGAGCCAACCTTCAAAATGTCTTCCTTAAGAGGTAAGTTAGGGACCCAGGCTCCTCCTAGCCTGTGGCCCTCATTTCCCAGATGAAGAGCCCCAAAGCCAGCATACTCGTCCACATCAAGCCAGATGGGGAAGAAGGACACAGGACGGAGTATGAAAATCCTTTCACTTTTTCAATGCAGTTGGCCTGCATGTGGTGTGATTTACTTCCATTCATTTGTTTTCTACTGGCCATATTCTATTCTCAGGTATCACATGACCTCGATTGCAAGGAGACCAGAAAACAGTCTTGCCCAGGAAGAAACCCTGAGTCTGCCCATCAGCTGGCAAGACTCTGCCCTGATCTCTTTCTGTGTTCCTTTCTCTCAGAGAGATAAGGCCAGGAGAAGAGAACCTCCAACAGGAGATTCTTAAATCAGAATTTTAAGTGACCACTTCCAGTTTAGTCTTCCCCTAAAAAGGCACAGCTGTTGGAAGACCCCTCCAGAGCTTTGACAAGTACCAGATGATAAAGCTAGGTAGCCAAAATTAGGAGACCCCTTGACCTGTATTTAGCATGTCTTTAGCATGCAAGCAACAAACAATCCCCATGTTTCTCTTTATTTGTTCACTTATTAAACACAAAATACGTATTCAGCATCTACTCTGTGAAAGCACCATGCTGGCTAGACAGGACAGACAGGACTGCCCCATTTCCAAGAAGGAGAGAGTGTGTATCGAGTGGACTGGGTTTAATCAAGGTCTAGAACCCACTCACAGCAGCCATACAAGGTCCTGACTCACCCGAGACTCAGGGGCAAAATGCCAACCTGAGCACAGGCAGGCACCTGTCTCTGAGCCTCTCACTTCACCCCTCTGGATCCCCACCATTCCACCAGCTCACATCCTCCTCAAGCAGATTGTGTGCCTCTCTGCTCAGTGGCATCTTGAGTGTTGTCATGGCAGAACTAAAAGTACCAGGAAAAATGGGGAATTGCTTGCTGAAGGCTTTGACCTTTTAGGACAGCAATTTAGAACCTGTTAGGCAGCGCAGGGCTGAGGGACACTGGCTGTGGGAGCAGCGACCATGTGCTAAAGGACCTTGAGCTGTTTCCTGATTCAACGCAGGAAACAGAGGAGAGGGAGATGGGGAAACAGTCCAGAATCACAGCCTGTGCAATTTTAAGGAGTGCTGTTCATGAGACCAGAGAAGGCTGAGATGGGAGAAAGGAGAGGGAGACAGTCACACGTGGCATCTGGAGTGAGGCAACGGGGGCGATGGGTGGAGGTGCCCATTGAACCAGCTCTTGAACTTGAATGTGATATCGGAATCAGCCAAGAACTGGATGAGGTGGAGAGGGGCCAGAACTGGGTCAAGAAGGGAAAAAGTAAAGAAGGTTGTGGCAAAAACAAAGCACAAGCAGAAGACCATAAATGAGGCTAAAAGTCAAGGGGCTTCACGGGAAAAGTTACTGTGGCATCCTACCCAACAGGCAAAAGATGGATGTCCAAGCTATAGAAATCCTCTCTCACTGAAACACAAGGAAAAAAACACGAATTACTTAAGGATATGTAAATAGGGAACCTGGTAAAAGAGAAAATACAGACTGCCCAAAAGCACACACAAGAGAGCTGGGCCTGGCCAGGACTGCGGACTTGGGGTCGTGTGGGCAAGTCTGGACATGTCTCGGCTCCTTCCTGGCAGTACCAACAGGTCAGGCCCTGACCCCTACTTCATCATCTGCTGAAGGGGAATGAGAACGACAGACATGTTCTGAAAGGGCCGTTGGTGAGGGTGAAATACGTTAATATATGTAAACCACTCAGAACAGTGTCTTGCCCAGAATAAGTGCCATGTAATTGTTAGCTATTATTAATAATAGAGAAATACAAATTAAAATAACAATGAGACATAATTTTTCACCCACAGGTTGTCAAAAATTTTAAAGGATGACAATTATCAAGTGTTGACAAGGATTTGGGGAAATGATACTCATAAACTCTGAGTGGGAATGTAGATTGCTACATTTCACTTTGGAGGGGAAAAAAAAAAAAAAGGCATGTTTTACAAAGTAGAAAAGATGCCTGCTTTAGAACCCAGTGATTCCATCTCTGAGTACACACCTTAGAGAAATTCCCGCGAATGTGTACACGGAGACACAGGCACAGATGTTGACTGTAGCATGCTTTCTCACTGTTATTACCAAAACACTGGACAGAATGTAAATATCTATAAACAGGAGAAAGCGTCAGAAAAATAATTCCGTACATGCTGGTGATGGACAGGGAGGCCTGGCGTACTGCAATTTATGGGGTCGCAAAGAGTCGGACATGACTGAGCAACTGAACTGAACTGAATGACAGAGTACCATCGAGCAACTGAAAGGCATAGACACAGGTCTCTCTGAATAATCAAGTGGCCAGTGACAAACACAAGTTGCAGCTTGAAGCCTGCACATCCTGATGGACGTGGGCTCTGACGCCCGTGAACATAACCACAGTGACCCCTCAGAGCCACTGGAGACCCAGACCCATGACCCGGAGTTTCTCAGACCCGGGAACAGGGGTGTCGGCTGAGGGGAACTTCACTGTCTCTATACTGTTTTATTTCTTCAACAAGAAAAGAGGGCATTAGATGCCACAGAGACAATGAATGCAAAGCTGTTGATCTGAGGGGTGAAGATATACAAGTGAGTGATACCATTTTTTGTACATTTCTGTATTTTCAAATTTTGAAAAACAATTTTAAATGTTCTTTGAACAGATGTTCTAAGTTCATCTAAACCACTTCATGGTGGGGGGGCGGGGAGCAGTAAGGGGAGGGGAAAGAAGTGGGCTTTAGAAATAGCACGCTCAGCAGGAAGGGTCCATGAGGATGAGAAACCCCCCACCCCACACCAAGAAAGACCTGAGAAACTCACAGAAGGTGGGGAGGGTCCCTGGAGGCCATGCTCCTCGGAAGAGCCAGTGTGGGAGAAAGGGGTCTGCAGCCTTGCAAACACCAAGGGGGTCATTCTCAATGGGACTCAGGAAGAGACGGGGACCAAGAACAGCCTGCCTGCTTATGAACCACCTTGCAGGGGGAGCCCATCAGAGGAACCAGGGTGGAGTAACTCCTGGGTGGTGGAGAGTGTAGGCAAGGGAGCAAGTCAGAAAGTTTGGCTACAACACAAGGGGGAGGCAGGTGAGAGTTACAGGAGGAGGGAGCCTGCGTGGGGGTGAACACTGGTTCAAGACCCTGAGCCCTTACTGTTGACAGAACAAAGGGAAGGAGACTGTGGCTGTGGGCACAGCCCTGGTGATGATAGAGACTGGGAAGCAGAAGCGAGGAGTGAAGGACCGCAGGGCTGGGCAGGGCTGCCACCCAGACCTCTTCAAGGGCCATGGGAACCCCAGAACACCCACCTGGCAGGGGCAGCCCTCCTGCAGGAGTTGCTCGGGTGCCTGTGCAGGCTCAGGACTGCCTGGAGAGCCCTCGTGTGTCAGGCAGGCTTCCTACCACCACCCCCGAGGCAGGCGAGCTGGCAGCGCTCCCCGGGGTGGGGGCCGCCCAGCAGATGCACACTCGCTCATTAAGTGACTTGCATATGGAGTAGAGACACCTCTCCCCCTCGCCCACCCCAGCGCCCACCCGTCACATGCACCAGGAGCTGCCAGCCTCCCAGCTCCCTGTGCAGAGCACACAGCCCACAGCCAGGCATTCACAGCCCTGGCTCAGAGCAGGGGTGGCACAGAGGGGGGCCTAGGCATTCTGCTGTCACACCCCCTCTGGAAATGGCAGGGTCTCTCCCAGAGGTGATGGTGACAGTCATGGCCGAGGGCTCCCATTATTCCCTGGTCACTGTCCAGTGGTTGCTGCGTCCAGTTGGGATCCTGCGGGGAGCCCCAGCCAGCAGAAGGCCAAGGATGGGGTGGGAGGCCTCCGGAGAGCCTGCCCTACCCTGGGGCTCAGTGGTCCATCAAGAGGCCTCCATCCCCCTGGGAACCGCAGAGCCCCTCCAGCTTTCCCTTCATGACAGGAAGGGCTGGGACCTAGGAGGAGGCCCAGCCCTGAGGAGTCTGGGGTGGCTCCTAAGCACATGCAACTGTCATAAAACAGATCACAAATAGAACACTAAACATAAAAGAAAAATGGAAGGGGTATTAATATTAAAAGAGCTTTTTTTTCCAGATTGGGTCATCTGCACAGTTTTGGAGAAGCGTATCCCAGATGGCTTTTTTCTTGTTTTTGGTGTCTATGCTCTGCATACAGCCTGCACGCTTTCTGGGTGTGCCTGTGATGTATGTGACACAGGTGTGCGTGCACAAGGGCTTCTCAGGCGTGAACGGAAACACACACATACAGACATAAAGCTGGCTTACTCTTCTCTCTGCTCACTGTTTCTTCCTCCTCGTCTGTTAAGCTAAAACTCTCCTTTTCCAAAGTACCTTCCTAACGCCCTGCTCAAGAACCTTTCTCAGACAAACCCCACTGCAGTACAGATGCCTGACTGATGTCAAGGCCTGAATTCTGATTCCCACTCTGCCTACGAGTGGGACACAGAATGTGGAGACGGTTAACAGATCAGTGTGCATCGGGCACACTCCTGGATGTCTCCTCGCAGTCCTCTTCCTTTTTAGTTTAGAACAAAAGATAGTTCCCTCCAGAACACTACTGAGCAAATTCAGTGGGTAACGTACATCTTAGTCCTGTCTAGTCTGGGTCTTCCAAAAAAAAAAAAAAAGCAAATGCCAAGAAAGCCTAGATGTGAGAGAGATCTTCTAGGGTCACTCACAGGGAGGAGCCATGGGAGGCTGGGGGGCTGTGAGGCCCTAACACAGCCAGGGCCTCAGAGGGATCTTGAGACAAGGCCCAGACTGTGGTGAGACACTGGGAGCTTCTGCAAAGCCAGGTCAGGTGCCTGTCAAAGAGCCTCATGTGTAAGATGGAAAAGCAAGGATTCAATGGCTTGGAACACTTCCTTGAACATGGGACCTAAATGCCTGGCAAGGGCCTGGGTTGGGCCTCTCTGCTGGGGTGGTTCCCAGAAACCTGGAAAAGAGGTTCCCAGCCCCAGTGATTGGAAGAGGAACGAACAAGGAGGAGGGGTATGATGGAACACATGAGGTTCAAGATCTATAAGAGGCCCTGGGGACAACTGTCCCCTGAGAATGCCCTGGGGAGGGGCCATGCAGCATCATCAAGATGCTCACCTCTGCAGGTCAAGGTCAGTCAGGAGAGATGCTCCCAGAACCAGGCTGGTCAGTGTCCATGAGGATGGAGAGCCCCAGAGTATGGTAAAGCTTAACTGCCAGAAAGCCAGGAGCTGGAATTCCTATATGTTTGAATGGCTGGGAGCATCAGCCAAGGGGGCCTGACTCACAGGGGAGTGTGGAGACGGCTAATAGATCACAGTGTGCACCGGGCAAAACAGACCCAGCAGATGCTGATAACAGCGGACAGAAAGACAAGATGGGGCGGGCAGGAGGCTGACGGGGCAGCACCAGACCAACACCCTGCTCAGTCCCCACCTGGACTCGATCTTCAGACCAAGAACACACTGAGGGGAGGGCTGGCTGGGTCGCTGGGAGGGGGCCCCTGCAATACTACAGCAGTGCACAGGGATGGCCTCCAGCTCTCTACCAAAGGGGCCCAGAGCCACTTAAGCTGGCGACCACACTGGGGAAAGGGACACATATGGACACACAGAGGACTAGTGGACACTGGTATTCACAGACACCTGTTAGAGAAGCAATTTATGGGGCCCCTCATGGGGCCAAGCAGGAATGGGAGTGTGACACTGGCCCTTGGGGTCCACGGAGCCACCTGATGGCCACTTCTCCAGGGAGAACTCTTCTCCCTTCTTCCCAAGCCCTTCTCCCTGAACGTGCAATCAGAATGTCTGATATACTTGCAGCTAGTTCTCCAAGACCCCACACTGATGAGATTCAATGTACAAAATGTTGCCATGAAGGACAGTGGGGCAGGGGCTGAAGCAGCCTGGGAGAACTGTCCAGTCTCAATGCAGGTGCCCCAAGAGGGACTAGGGGGAACCAAGGAAAGGAGGCAGGTCCCACTCGCACTGCAGTTCCAGAGAGATCTGACAAGGCAGACGGGGTGGGCAACTTGAATCTTGCTGCTTCACACCAACTGGCCTCCTTGATTCCCCTGCCTGTTCACCGGTAGCCAGAGCAGCCTGGAAAGCACAGCCAGGGCACAGAGGGGGCTCTGGGGCCCAGTAGGCAGATGACAGGTGAGTGACTCACCCTTTCCAAGCAGGAGGCCCTCGGGGGTGCCCACAATGTCACAGAACCCTCTGTTTCCTTCTCCCTGTCTCCCCACAGCCCCCACTTGCATTTGGTTAGTTTAGGCCGATTGTCACATTCCTTGGCACACATGTGGAATCAGCAATTCTGCCAATGTTTGTTGAGCACTCACTAAGTGCCAAGGATGTGCTAAGCACTAAAAGGGGGAAAAAGAGGCTGTCTCTGATTAGAGAGTTCTCAAGTTGGCAGAAGGAAGCAGATATGTGAACACACAGGGGACAAGGAGCCAGCAGATGCCTGCGACTCAGTCTTTGTAGCCTGGCGTGGACTTGATGGGAGCAGCGTCTGTCAAGGGACAGTGGACCATAGAGGCTGGAGTGGAGTCGAGAGGCTGAGCGGCCCCCAGGCAAGCAGATCAGGGGAGGTTGGGGGCCGGAGACTGGGGTACTGCATCTGAGGCATGAACAACAGGGGGAACCTTGAGACTGTAAATAATTGAATATGCCTGAAGTTTAAAATGCCAGGAGGGGAGCAGCAAGAGGCAAGACTCAAGATCAGATCAGGGAGGGAGATTATACATGCCTCTCGAAGAGACAGGCTGTGAGGCGCTGCTGGCACTTTGCAGCACCACGACCAGATTCACGTTCTTAAGGCAAAACACCCTGATGTGCTGACAAACGACATCAGCTGACCAGGAGGAGGTCAGGTTCAAAGAGGCCATCCTGATGAATCCAGGGAGAAGGACGAAGGCCTGATATGCAGGCGGAGATGGAGGAGAGGAGATACTCAGAAGATGGCTGCGGGTCGGACCTTAATGTGTTCTCACTGTCATCTGGGCACACAGTCACGTATGGTGGGGGTGGATAAAGTGTCAAGATCAGTCTGGAACCAACTGGGTTCGAAAGGCCTTTGGTTAATCAACTTGGAGACAACCAGCCAATAGTCAGTTGGCCAAGAGAGTCTGAAAAATAGGAACATGTTCCAGCCTAGGTATGAAAATGAGCATGCTTTTCAATCTCTTAACAAATATCTCAGAGTTTTCTATGTGCCTTGAAGAGAGAGAGTTGGACAGGACCGTCTGGCAGGGACTCTGAAGTGTGTTGAAGAGGAAGTCGGCGAACCCCGCTGATGACACATTAACGCTGAGTGCTGGGGTGGTTCCTATTTTGAACAGAGACGTCAGATATTGGCATCCAACAATTTTGGGGAAACTCCACTGCTTGTCTTGTTTCTTGTTACCCCAGCAGAGATTATTCCAAACACTGCAGCCAGACAGAAAAGTGTTATGGCTGCATTCCGGTGGCAGGAAGACTGTCTCATAGACAGGTGCCTATTTACCTGCTCAGGTAGA
Source organism: Nanger dama (assembly GCA_917880005.1). Taxonomy (NCBI): domain Eukaryota; kingdom Metazoa; phylum Chordata; class Mammalia; order Artiodactyla; family Bovidae; genus Nanger; species Nanger dama. Next base: position 5,385,002 of record CAKJTW010000076.1, read on the forward strand.
CTGCTTCGAGGGGACAGACACTGCAAGTAAGGCTCCGCTCCCTGTCCACCCTGTATCACCCACTCCACAGCAGTGTTTCCCTTCCCAGCCTCCAGAAGACAGTGAGGATGCTAGTGATGACAACTGGCAGGACAACAGAACAGGTGTGGTTTATCAGCACTCCATCAGACATCAACTGTGCACCCACTATTCATCATCTGGGGGACTCCTCTGTCCTCCAAAATGCCCAGCTGAGGGGTGCCATTAAAAGCTTCATTTTAGAAGCAGGAAGAAACCGAGGTGAGTACTATGTAGCCCAAGACCACATGGGTAAGTGGTGGAGTCTGGTCTTTCTGGCTCAAGTTCTTCACTACCATGGTGGGTGGAGGGGGAGGGTGCCTCTAGGGGATCTTAGTGTCCCAGGCACCCCACCCACTTGCCCAGGCCCTGGAGCCCTGGCTCCACCACTGGCCGCTTCAGTGGCAGGTTCCAAGGTCCTAGAGCTACCAGGAAAGATGGGGGAGAGACACTGAGTCCACCACTCCTCCACCAGGGCTGCCGGGGAGGGAGCCACCCTGGGAGCCAGAACTGCCTGCTGGCAGCCAGGAGGCTGACAGCCCATCTCCTCAAGAGCACTATCATTCTAACAGGTTCCAGGGCATCCAAGCACCTGCAGTGATACCTACAACATGGGCCCTCATTTCTAGAAGAAAAGCTGTTCGCTACCTTATCAGGAAGGCTTGGAGCGGGCTTCCTGGGAGGGGCCCACTCAGGATTCCTCTTATTTTCTCCCCAAGTTCCTGGTCCCTCATTTTCCCAACCACTCTTCAGAGACTGGCTGCCTTGTCTCTAATTGCTGTCCCATAGCTGAAGCAGGAAACTCGTGGACCACTGGACAGGAGACCTCCCTGTGTAAGGGGTCAGTCCTGGAGGTAATGAAGTCTGGCATCTGGTAGAGAACAAGTTCCCTGAGTCCTCAAGGTTCAAGTCCCCCAAGGTTCATGCACCTCCTCCTCCCCTGAGAGTGGGAAGAGGGGGCACATGGTCAGAGTCTTAGTCCCTCTCAGGGTTTATTCCAGTGGGGAGCAGAGTGAGTGACTCCCCAGATTAAGCACAGAACCATGAAGTATTATGAGCCCTAAGAAAAGGTACAGAGGCTATGGCAATCCCTATCTGGGTCACTGAAGGTGATTATGAAATGACTCACCGAAGATCACTCACATCACTATTAAATTTCATCAAAGTGACACTTTCTCTTCCCAGACTGGCTCCTATTTATCCCTCAGCCTAAGTTTGAGGACCACCTCCTCTGGCTCCCTGAAACTCGGGCCTCTGGCTAAGCTGGGGTCCCCCTCCCCATCCTATCCCACCATACCTTAACCTGTCTCCCCCATGAAGCCTACCTCCCTCTGGACAGGAACCAGGTATTATTTCTCTGTGTTTTCTCTGCATCGTGCACAGAACCTGACACCAGGTAAAAGTCTGATAAAAATGGCATCGTTCAAACCTTCACACCGGTCCTGTCCACCACTGACATGGACATTCCTGGTAGCAAGAGGTTAAAGCTGGGCCAGGGTGGCTGTGTACCTTCACTAAGAATAGGTGAAAGGGCTCTCAGAGGCTGACCTAGGGGACAGGGGACACCTCATTTCTAGCTCTTCAATTAGAATGTGATGGAAATGGGCTTTCTCTCTCCTCAGCATGCAGAGCCCAGGTTCATCTGGGAAAGAGAGGTAACCCTTGTGATGGGGCTGAGAGGATGGAGGGGTTGCCCCTTCCCAGTCCTCACTCTGCTGTGCACGACGGAGTGAGGGTGGCTTTCTGCCAAAGCAAAGGAAGTTGGAGAACTCAGGAGGCTGAGCAGGAAAAGGACAGGAAGAGGGAGGAAAATACCACCTACGTGGGGTCTATGGTGTGCCAGCTCCCGTCCCAGTGTGTTCAGTGTCATCTGATTAAATGTCGATGGTGTGTGAGGGTAGATAGCATCTCTATTATACGATAAAGAAGCCATGGGTGAGAAGCTTGCCTGTGGACATACAGCTCATGTGCAGCTGGGCGGCCGTGAGCACTCAGGCCAACTGCTCCCCCAGCCCCAGCTTCTCTCCATGAACTAGGTGCTTCTCCAGGGGCTGAAGGCTCACCGTCCCTGCTTCTACCAGCCTGATGCCCTACACTGTTCCCAAGGCCCCCTCTGCCCCACCAGCTTCACTCCTGGTCTCCTCACTACCTTGATGAGCCTCAAAGCTGTCCACCTGACCATTTGGCATCTTTATTAGGACCTGGGGAAACAACTACATCAGCTAATGATTCCAGAAAGGAGGTTTCACCCAGTGAGCGTGCACAGAGGAGGATGGTGTGTGCACACTGCAAAGCACCCTGTCCCAGGGACCTCTACCTGCCGCTTCATTCCGCTGGTTTCCTGCAGAAACCATGCAGGGCCCTGGCAGTGCTCAGGGCAAGTGCTCATCACTTCTTAGGAAAAGCACACACTGGGTCATCTTCCCCGGGCCATCTCCTGGCACCAAGTATGAGCCCCTGTGCAACTCGGCCATTCCAGGGCCCCAGTGTGAGTGGCATCCACCAGGAGACACAGTGATGTGCACACGGAGCGACACAGTGGGAAAAACTCCTGGACCTCAGACCTGGAAGGAAAAGGCAGCATCTTGACTAGTCCCGCATCCTCAGGCATCACATGCGGCAAGTTGTACATAAGATTTGCAAGAACTGTTCATCCCGCTCTGGCCAGGTGGAAAGTATGGTGAGAAGCCTTCTCCCAAGGGAGCCCTGGAGATCTCTTCAGAGCTGTGAGGAACTGGCCCTGATGCTGGGGTGTCAGGGAGTAAAGTATCTTGAATGAAATGTCCAGCCAGAAACATCCCCTCCTCAGCCATACCGACGTCTTTTCCAAAGTGGATTTATTGTTCTCCAGAGACCCAGAGCTCCATTGCCCTTGAATACATATGCGTGCTTCACATTTTCACTTTGATACAATTTCATGGAGGAAGTAGATTTTGCTTAAAGGCTATGGCTTGCACATTTGAAAAAAGAAAAAAAAATCTCAGGTTAGTGTTTCAAAGAAGACGAATGATCATTTGGATTCAACATTCAGGCAGGAGAACCTGCATTGAGTTGTTTCAAACAGACCTCGGGGCCCCCAGCAACCTCTGTCCTTAAGCTGCTCGTGATCCAGTGGCTGAGACAGACGGACCTCAGGAATTCAGGCTGATACAGGAGGTGCTGTGGCACACCTCTGCACAGAGCAGGGAGCCAACACAGTTTAGGGGACCAGTTTAGGGGACCTGGGGTGCCCAGGGAATCGCCTCAAAGCCAGGATACTAGAAAAAGCCATTAGGCTTTTTTTTGAGATGTATTTGAGATATAAACAGAGCATACTTAAAATATACAACTTCAAGCATTTTGTCACAGTTGTCCCAGGTTCACAGAACCATTCCCACAGTCAGAATAATGAACATACTCACTAACTTGAAGTCTCCCCACCATCTCTTAATCACCATCTCTTCCTCACCCTATACCCTCTCCAGAAAAGCCATGATCTGATTTCTGTTTACCGTATAGCACTCAGAACTTCCTGGAATTTTATACAAATGGAGTTCCATGGTATGTATTCTTTTGTCTGCCTCCATCCATCAGCATGGTTATTTTGATATTTCCACACTGTCCCGTGTACAAACCGTCCATCCCCGCTTATCTCAAGCAGCATCCAAATATCTGACTCAACTCAGAGGGACACCTGACGCTGCTATTTTTTGCCACAAACAAAGGTTATTTTGAGATTTCCACACTGTCCTGTGTACAAACCGTCCATCCCCGTTTATCTCGAGCAGCATCCAAACATCTGACTCAACTCAGAGTGTGTATCTTCGTTCACCTGAAGACGGACGCCTGACACCGCTATTTTGGCCACAAACAAAGCTGTGAGAACACTCACATGAGTCTCTGTAAGAATATATGCTTTCATTCCTCTTGGGAGCAGACTGTCTGGTTCATATGGTAACAACATGCATTTTTTTAAAAGTTATTTTAAGAAAGTGCCAAGCTATTTTTTCAAGTGGTTACCATGTTATGTTTCCAGGAGTCATGGAGGAGCATTCCAGTGGCTCCACATCCTTGTCAACACTTGATGTGGTTGGGCTTGTTAACCTGAGATGTGTGGAGGAGTCTCATGGTTTAATTTGCATGACCTGCTGACTAACAGCACTGGACATCTTTTCATGTGTTGTTTGCCATCTGTACAACTTCTTTGGTGAGCTGTCCTTTCAAATCTTAAGTCTATTTTCTAATGTTTATCTTATTTTCTAATTCTGACATCCCTATATATAATCTGTATACAAGTTCTTTATCGGATATACAAATTGCAAATATTTCCTCCCAGCTTAAGTCTTCTCTTCTCACTTAGAGATAAGTTTTGAAAGATAGTGACGTTGCTCAGTGTGTGACTCTGCAATCCCACAGACCTGTAGTCTACCAGGCTCCTTCATCAGTGGAATTTTCCAGACAACAGTATTGGAGTGGGTTGCCATTTCCTTTTCCAGGGAATCTTCCTGACCCAGGGATCAAACCCAGGTCTCCCACATTGCAGGCAGATGCTTTACCCTCTGAGTCATCAGGGAAGCCTGCTTTTAAAGGATAAGTAGAAGTAAATTAAGTTGTGGAATTATGTGAAAAGCCAACCCAAGAAGAAATAATACAAAGGAAATGGATGAAGATGTGAAATATCCTGGTGAGTCTTAAAAATCTGAAACAGTTTGGGATGGCTAGTGGGAGACTCCCTAGGAGGCTGTGTCTTGCATAACGTAACTGCTATGATACCTCAACTTTGCTTAATCCTCTCAATAACCCAGAGAGGAAATGGCCGGTGATCAGAGGTTGATTTTATAAAAGAAGAAAGTGGGATCTGGAGAAACTGAGTGCTTTGCCCACCAATCCAGCTCTACTGAGTAGCCAGACTGAGAATCTTCATTCAAGTCCAGACAGACATGTGGCCCTCTCTACATCTGCCAGGAGCCAGGCAGAGCAGGTAAAGCAGGTGAAGCAAACTGAGGCTTAAAGGTCTGCACAGTGACAAACTCTGAGTCTGCAACCTCCTGAACACATGCCCCCAGAGGCACTGGAGGGGAAGACAGCCATCTGTTCCCCACACTCACCTGGAGGGCCTCAGAGAAAACTAGCACAGATAGAGCTGTCAGGATGTCAGGGTCATAAATAAGCAATAACAGAGGCCTTTGCATGAAGGGTAGTGAGGCACTGGGACAAATGTCTCATAGAATATCTAATATTTAGTGAATTTTCTCCAGGTACTAAGGGCTTCACATGGAACACTTCGTGTATTCTTATGATAACCACATGGGGTAGGTACTTATTATTTGCCCAATTAGCAGACAAGTCTCTAAGGCCTGGCAGATTCCAGGTGCCCAGGGAACAGCAAGAGTGGCCAGGATGGGACTGAAGAGAATAGGTGTCTGACTCCAGCCATTAACATGACTGCCTCTCGGCCAGACCCCAGGCTTCTCCTGTGAAGGATGCAGAAGAGCAGGGCAGCACGTGCCCACGGGGCTGGAGGCAGGCAGCCTAGAAAGTGACTCCACGTGAGACAAAAGGCCTGACTCTGCTGCCATGGCAGGTGGCCACAAAATAAATCCATGATCCTGAGGACGCCAGCCATTGCCACCAGCGATGGCCCTGGAGCAGACATCTGGAGGACAGATGGTGGCTCTCAGAGGAGGAGGAGAACAGCCCATGTGGCACTCCTCCTGGAATCAAGAAGACCTCCTCACATCTCATTAGATTCAGAGGCTGTCCTACCAGGGACAGTCCAGCTGAGCCCGTCCACTCTCCTGCCTGCCACCCTCACGGCTCCCTTTCCACCTGCCTGGAAGCTGCCAGCCCAGCCCCTCTGGCCAGCACCTCCACTCACGCCAGCATCTCAGGCTCCGTCTGCTCTGGCCCCCTGGCTCCCCACAGTCAGGAACTGGCTCCGCAAGCTCCAGTGGCCAGGAAGCACTGTTGATGGAGCCTCTGCAGACTTTCCCACTCACCTTCCCTCCCTTCCTTCCTCCCAACGGCTGTTTTGCCTTCATTTTTCTAATGATGGGGTTTAAGCTATTTGTCCAGATGTGGGTCAGGCACTGGGGCTGATCTGACATGTGCCTCTTCTCCAGGGACATGTAGCGTAGTTACAGAGACAGACATTATACACATAATTATACAAAGAATTCATTCTCGTCGCAATGAGGGCCCCAAAGGCACAAAGGGGACACACGTAGAGGAAGACACGTAATGAGACTGGGGGAGAGGAGGGGCTTTGTTGAGAAGGTGACACTCGACTGAATCTGAGGGACAAGGAGAGGCACAGGGAGAGGTGGGGCAGAAGGAGCAGCCCCCATGTGAGTCCAGAGCTGGGAAGGAGCTTGGTAGGCTGGTCTGGGCATCCAGGGAAGACTGAGCTGCAGGGGCACGTGGGGTCTACTTAACCAGGAGGGGACTGTGGGCTTTATCCAGAAGAACGTAGGAGGGACACGTTTTGGAAAGGATTTCAAGGTCAGTTTTGCATGGCAAAATGTTCTCTTTGATCACAGTTTGAAATATAGATCTGTAGGAGGTGGCAGGTGAGATAGGACCTGAAGCTGGGTGTGATACAGGAGGACCAGTTCAGGAGGTTGTTATGGTAACTTGGTGGCGGGGGCGTGATGATGAGGATGTTTCTGATGGAGGAGGAGGATGTGGCCTAGACTTGAGTGACCCAGGGGAGGTGGAGAGAAATACAGGTTCACATGGCAGATCGCAGTGCTTGGCGACTGGTTAGACTCCAGGGGGCAGGCAAGAAGGGGTGTCAGAGACAAGCCCCAGGTTCCTGGCAAGAGCCATTCCTCCTCCTCATCTCCCAAATATGCCGTGTCCATCTCTCTCCCGGCTCATCAAAGAAAGTGTCTGCAGCCAAGTGGATAGAGTACTGCAGCATTAATGCTATTTCTGTTCAGTAAAACAGAGATACAAATCTCTCAACCCGTTATATAAGAAGTGGTAAAGGTCAGCAGAGAGATTCACTCCAATTCAATTCTGGCTACTCTTGGCACCTGCGCTTTGCTCTAAAGGGGATGCTGGGCAGGAAGACCTTCCCCTTGACCACCTTGCTGGACTAGGTCTCCCTGGAGAGACAAGAGTCCTGGTGGCAGGGTTGGAGCGGGGGCGGTGCTTCTGGGAGAAAAAAAAATATGCAGAATTTATTTCGGATTTTAGGCAGAATAAATTTGTGCTGACTTCTGTTTGAATATTCCATTTTCAATATACCTGCAATATAATGTACATCCTATATAGTTACCCCATAAACACCATAGCTTTCAGTCTGTTCCCAGAGTGGTGCAACCATCAGGACAATCAGAGGGAACGCACCATGCCAGGAAGAAAACCTGCACCCATTAGAGGGCACTTCTGTGGACCCCGCCCCTGCCCCTTCCCAGCCCTGGGCAATCATATATGCAGCTACACACATCCATAGATTTTCAGATCCTGAAGAGTTTATATAAGTGGAATCAAACCTTATACAGTCTTTTGTGTCTGGCTTCTTTCACTCATTATAATGTTTTTGAAGCTCATGTATCTAAAAGAATGTCTCCATACTTCACTCATTTTATGACCAAATAATATTCCATTGCATGGATGTACGGCATTTTTTCATCCATTCATCAGTTACGGACATTTGGACTGCATCCACTTCTTGGTTGTAATGAATAGCATTGCCATGAGTATTCTTGTCTAAGCTTTTCTGGGGGACATATGCTTTTATTTCTCTTGAGAATATACCTAGAAACCTAGAAGTGGAATTATTTCTGGGTGGTTAAATGTTCCTCTCTCTTTTTTAAGTGTTTCTTAAAGGCAAAGATACTACCTGCTTTTAATATATGTGCTTTGAATAAATTTTCTAGGCATAGACATATCTTCAGTAAGAAGATAAAAAGCATTGCTAGAGAGTCTGCAATTGAGTTTTTAAAACTGAATATACTGGTAAATATGCGTGTCTGTGTGTCTGTGTATGTGTGTGTGTATGTGTGTGTGTTACAGTCATAAGGAATTCTTAGGAAAGGAACATGTAAATAAATGCTAATTAGCAGAGCTTAAATAAAGAGCCGACTTGTAAAGATAGATGGTTATGAAGGCAGTCTTGGGACTGGAGGTCTCCGTAAGCTCAGGTCTGTCATTTCTCACTCCGTGCCCTCAGAACATTAATGCAACGTCAGCACTCCCTGCTCCTCCACATTCTAGCGGGGCTGCAACAGTAACCCAGATGTCCAGGGAACCCAGTCCCTGAGGCGCCAGGTCTGCCTACATCCCGCCCATCACTGGAGTCAATAATGGGTCAACAAGCAAACAGTGATCTTCTGTGGCCAAGGGACACTGGATAGAGGCCTCCTGAGCCCTGCAGGAAGGAGGGGTAGGAGGAGATGGCTAGAGAGTGATGCGGAACCAGGAACCTCTGCATGAAGAGAGGAGCTCTCACCCTCTGGAGAGGAGGGGTTGGGCCTTCAGTCCCCAGGACCCTCCACGTGAGAGTTAGAAGACCCCCTGCAGAGACACAAGAGGACCGCCCTCCCACATAAGCCCCCAGGGTGGGAAGGCCAGAGAACTCAGTACAAGAGTCCCAGGCCGCAACCCCCGACAGCCCTTGAGAGCAGAGGTCTGTCCATGACATGATGACCAGGAGAAGCCTGGTGTGCAGCACCCAATGGGGGCAAGGGGTAAGGACCAGCTCTTCAGAGACCACAGCCCCCACTTCCAGTTCACAACAGGCACTTCCAGCCCCGAGCTCCAGACTTGGAACGTGTCCAGGCAGGAGACACTAAGTCCACAGGTTTACATCATTCATCCCCAAACACAGCTCACACTTCCGAACGGCGCCACCTTTATCCTGCATGCACAGAAGGGTCCAGGGCAAGCTGGGTGATCTCTCCTAGGTTTCTGCTGTCCTCTTGCTAACAGGCTCAGCTGAAATTAAAATGAGACAGCAGGCTCAGAACTGGAGGTTCTTAAGCTCCCCTTGTCGGGACTGAACTTGGAGACCCTAACACACACAGGTTAGGAACAGTAGATGGTGACATTATTTCAATCTCAGGACAGGGGCAGGGATGCAGATACCAAGCACATCAGAAGCAGGCAACTTCAGGCAGGATCCCAGGGGGTGCCCTGGAGTCAGTCACCACTTAGAGCTCAGGCTTCTGATCTCCCCAAGCACAGGCGCCAGCTGGCTACGTGTTTCAGGTCACACTGGATCACCAGGTCAGGCCTCCTGGCCAGTCAGGAACCTGGAGGAGGGTTAGCACCAGGAACAAGAAGAACAAAGGTGCTTTCAGTTCCCCAGCCCCGACCTGAGCTCCCAGGGTTTGAGTGCATCTCACAGGAGGTCACAGGGACCTCTGGATCTTCAGTCCCTCGAGCGGGAGCTGCAGGATACAGCAAGGTGCATAGGGAGAGTTTCAGGAGACTTGCTAGGCAGTGAGCCCACCCAGGATGGACATCAGCGTCTCTGGTTGGCCAACACGAGCTGACCCATCAGAGCCCTGAGTGCTGGGGGAATGGGCCAGAAGAATGGGCCTCTGACCGACCCCCCACCCCACCCGGGGTGTTACTCCTGCCTTTAGCCACCACGTGTCACCTTCCACTGAAGTACTGTCTCTTGGTAAAGCCATTAGCTTCTTTCTCAAGTTTGAATCACCATAGGCTGTTTGGCAGCAAGTGGATGGGAGGAGGAGGAAAAATCTGTCACCAGCTCAAGTACATTTTGCTCTGTTGATCAGCATTTTAGAATTTTATCTTTCCCATTCCATACAGAAGTTGGCAGAGGTGTTCAACTGTTTATAGAGAGAATGTAGCCACCAGACCATCTGGGGCTGACATTTCCAGCATGGCAGTCAGGGGTGCGCATGGCAGGAGCTCCCCAGGTGATCAGGAGCCCTGGCTGGGGCTTACAGAGCAGGGAAGCTTCTCCCCAGGCGAGCCAAGAACTAAGCCCCCTGCCCTCCAGCCTTCCTCCATGCCCCCTCCCAGAGACACCTGCTCTCGGAGATACTGTCTTATACTATTAGTGATGGATGTTGACTCTGAGAATACCACAACCCTCTCCACGTTTGTAGACCCACTTTTGTTAAATAAAACTTAGGACCATGAGAGACTCAGATGAAAACACAAGTGCACATCTGCTTGTGAAGCGAGAGTGATTGTGTAGTTAACAACGCTGAGGGATCAGAGGTTCTGAATGACCAGGTCAGCCCAGGCAGTTAAAGAAATTACTCAGGGCATCTCAGGCCCACTGGAGTGTCCTTCCAGGCCTCCCAAGCACCCACAGAGCTCAACAGTTATCACTGCCACTGACCCTGGGGTCCCAGGGCTGTAGACCTTGTCCTCGTTAACCACAGAGCAGATGTGCAGATGCCAGCTGGCCCATGTCAAGTCACAGATATCTGGCCACCCCCAGTCACCTCCCAGGCAGACTTCTGCACCTCTAGCCACTTGAGTTCATGCCACACAATCCACGCAGGTCCAGCATTCTTTAATAGCCATATTTCCCCAAAACACAAAGACTCTGTGCTTTTGTTTCTCACTAGCATTCATCTTTCCCCCTGAAAGTAACACAAGTAGACCAGTTGGTCCCTGGGGAAGCTCACACCCCACACCTACAGCCACTCTCCCCCTCGGCCCTTTTTCATAAGCCACTGGTCACAGGATACAAAGAAAGACCAGAGTGACTCCCAGTAAGTTAGATCAGATTCATCATGTATACCTGTTTTCACGTATGAGATGGCATCGGCCCGGGGGCAGATAGGGGGTTTACAGTGTGTCTTGTGGGGCACGTCCCATCTCACTTCTCACCATGTCACTGCAACACAAGCCACAGACCAGGCTGGGCCTGTCGGAAGACTGACTTTCCTGAGCTCTCGGTATTCACCGCTGACTTTCCAGGATTTGAACCCACACTTGCTAAGGGCCAGTTTTAGCACTGACACAAATTAGGACAAAACACCAGCTGGGAACAGGTGGATGTAGCTTCCAGTGGCTGAGGGGGCCTGAGCCAGTTTGCTGAGCGGAGGGCAGGCTGGCTGTCGGCCCCTCCTCACCCCTGGACCAGGGCCCCGTGCGGAGCACCGGCACACCTGGGACCTCCTCCCCTCAACAGCAGGGCAAAGCTTCTGATCCCGCCAGCCAGCAAACACGAGCCTGCAGTGTGAAGCCAAGCCTGACTCACAGATTCATGCAGGTTATTAACTTCCATGAAGGAAGTCTCAACTCACAAACTTCTCTAGGTGTAAATACATCAGCTCCACTTTACATCTGGCTCACTTCTGGAGTGTTTCATGGTCATTATTGATTTCATAGTGCCTTTCAAGTGCAAAATAAACAGCAGGTTGAAGATGGTGCTGTGAAGGGGCAAGGGGATACCACGAGATGAAGTTTAGGTTTACATCAATGAGTGGGGATTGCTTGTTTATAAACATCAATTACATTTACGTACCAAAGCATCCACAGAGATTTTGCACGTGCTTGTAAAACCAGTGTGACTAGAGCACCTCTTAAACAAACCTGCATATAAATGTAAACTGTATCAGAGGGCAGCAGGCCTGGGCAGACATCCACCACCACCACACCCCCTCCCGCAGCCTACCCTTCCTCTTCATCCCCTCTTGGGGCAAGGGCAGCAAGGAGCAGACATTGGGGTGGACTGAATGTGGAGGTGGCTGCCCAGCCAGACGACGCCTCAGCTCCACACAGAGGGGACCCATGACCCAAAGGAGAGGTGACTGAAGGCACATATTCCCAAGTACTGGGAATTCAGCAGAGAGCATGTCCTGGCTTTGAGATGCCAACAGCTCCCATGTTAAAGCCCGTGCATGTGGAGCAGAGAAAGGGGGTATCATAAAGTAGTGACAGCTAGCTTTCAACACGTACCCGTGAGGTGCTCTGCCCCAGAAACTTCATCCACAGCAGCTCACTCCATCTCCACAACAGAAGCACTATGAGTTCTGGGTCACTACAGCCCCATTTCACAGGTGAGAAAACCGAAGCACAGCACCAGTTAGCAGTGGAGCCAGCATCTGAAGCACGCGAGGGCACCAGGGTATGCCACACCGGCCAGGGCACCACTGGCCCCTGGGAGAGGAGGCCCCTGCTCACATGTGCCTTGGTGGGCTCATGTGACGGCACCCCTAAGGGAGCTGGAAGCATCTGTGAGGACCAAATCCTCCCCTTGCTGTGCCCTGAAGAAAGGAGAAAAATCTCCATTTCACCCGCCACAAGGACGAGAACCTGTGATGCTGGACATCGAAGCTGGCCCTTCTTCAGGCCGCACAGCTGGAATAAAACCAGGGCCGGCCGTGTTCGACAGAACAGACACAAGAGTAAGTTCCAGCGGCCTCCGTCATGAAGGGAAATCGGTGCCCCGATCACGGCTGGCCTGCTGCTCCCCGACCAGGACCACAGTGGTGGGAAGGGGGGGAGAGCACAGCTGGAGGCCACGCAGTCCCCTCCCGCGGCCACACTGCCCTCTCTCCACGGGATGTCCGAGTACAAGAAGGGACACCCTGGGCTCTGTAAACACAGATTCTCAGGGCAGTATGCCTGCAACTAAGACAATAGTATAGGTCAGCTCCACCTCCTTAAACAATACATCAACAAGCACAGAAATGCAACCCATTGCTGAGCACTGGAAAATAAAGTCTCAGCAGCAGGCCTTTCCTGGCAAAGGCAGAGCCTGGAGATGGCCAGCATGATCCAGCGGCCTTGCCTCCAGCACTTGGCAAGCGGCAATCACTGGCCTGCTGGTGCTGGCTGCACACCCCTCTCCCTCCACACACCACCACCCCCCTCAGCTTGTCAGGTGCTCTTCAGCAGAGGCGACATTCCCACAGGAGCCGGATACACTCAGGTTAAAGGCTCCAAGCCCTTCCAGGGACCAGATGCAGTGGATCACCCTGATATGAGGGGCGGGGACCCCATGGCCTCGAGTCTGTCTCACTGTCACGCACACCTGTAGCTCAGGTGGGGCCAGGGGACAGGAAGTCCGTCCCCCACTCCCTCTTGGTCACTATGTGGGCTGTTTGGAGAAGCATCTCAGCCTGAAGGGGCTGTATAATGAGAAAGTAGGGATAGGGGGCAAGGACGGGCAGTGTCAGGATCACGGGCCTGTCTGGTGAGAACTCCCTTTCCCATCAGGGAGAGGGGAACATTAGAAATCAACTCTTTCCCCAAGGGCCCCTCCGATCCGACTTCCTGCGTCCACTTAGAGCAGGAGGAGAGCCAGCTGGCTGTTAACACATGCTCAAATTTCAACAGCCCTCAAGTGGCAAAGGGCATAATTCTCACTTCTGTCAAAATGCCAGGCGAGTGGGGGCAGGACCTGGGCATCTGATCCCCATGCAGCCACTATCCTGGGAGGAGCCACTGGGGGCAGGGGAGCACAAGCAAGGGAGAGACAGCACTGTCCTGAGTGGGCACATCACCAAGGCACTAACCAAACAGACCTGTCCAGCCCTGTGCCCTCAGACAGAGTCCTGCCCCATAAGAGTTAACACGGCACCTGAAGGCCCTGCAGGACTCCTGAAAGCCCCAGGGATGGAGGGCACTTGATAGTTCACGCCTCAAAGGGGATCCTGACGCCCGTTCCAGCTGAGCAGGAGCCCCAGCCGCCCAGAGGGACCACTTTCTAGCATTTACAGCCCTGGAAACAGAGTAAACGAGAAGCAGCCTGACTTTCACCCCAGGGGGCTGGTGACTCAGGCACACGGTGGCAGGTGTGTGTTCAGCACGGGCTTGCGTTACCGTTCAGCTGCTCCTAAGCCAACATGTGGGACAGTTTATGACATGTCAACATATTTTAATACTGCCATAAAGAAACCCATGAAGGGCTGACACTCCAGCAAAGCCCTGACGGCTCACATCTAAAGCTCCTATATTTCCTCCAGATGTCACATCAAACATGGAGCAACCAGCTTCTCAGAAGGCCACGCCCTGCACTGCCCTTCTCCAGCAAGAGGTCATGTCCTGCTGGACAGTGGACACACAGAGTGACAAGTGGACCAAGCCAAGAAAAGAAAACAAACTAACCAGAGACCACTCTCCACGTGTGACTCTAGACACGCATGTACTTGTTGAGTCAGGACTGTGGGGTGGTAGAGAAAGAAGAAACAAGCTGAAGAGACAGCTCCTGGGCACAGAGCCATGACTCCCAGGGTGCTGGGTCCCGGTGGCAGTGCAAAAGTGTACCTCACTCACCCTTTCCTTGTTTCTGTAAAAGGGATGGCAGGCTTTGATCGACTCCACGTCAGAGTCATGTCCACCACAAGTCTACATTCTCAACTCAGCACTGCAAATGTAGGAATTCGTATTAACTGCCTGCTCCACTGAACTTCTTCCCGTCAAAGCTCTATCTCCTCATGGGGAAAAGTTTCCAGTTCACCTCTCCTTTGTGTCGCCCAGCTTTTACCCCAAGCAGATGAAGAGGTGTCTCTGCACCCTGTTTCCCACCAAGTGTCTTAAACAAACCATGGCTCTGCAGCAGCATCTCTCAGTCCCTCTCTCTCAGGAGGCTTTATGGGAATAAATAACCCCGTTAACAGAGACAGAGAGCAACAGGGGAAAAATATATGAAGAAGTATGAGGCTAAGATACGAAAGGAGACAGGAGCCAATGAGGGATAAACATACAATCAGGCCCCTCTGTCCATGGGATTCTCTAGGCAAGGAAACTGGAGTGGGTTGACATTTCCTTCTCCAGGGGATCTTAGATCTTCCCAACCCAGGGATCGAACCTACATCTTCTGCACTGTAGGCAGATTCTTTACCATCTAAGCCACCAGGGAAGCCCAAATAATCCTGTTCACAGAGACAAATAACAACAGGCAGAAAGACAGATGAAGAAGGCTAAGATATGAAGGGAGATGGGAACCAATGAGGGAGAAACACAATAAGGTGATCACAGGTGGTAAAAATGACCAAGGAGGCTATGATCTCAACACGGAGTCAGAGGATTCCAGTGCCTGCAAGGAAGCTCAGAGGGGTGAAGGGGCCAGAGGTTAGGACACTAGGGAGTCCCTCAGTACTGGAAACAAGGTGGTAGCATGATGGGAACAGGGACTCTGGGGTCAGACAAGCCCAGGGCTGCACATAAGCCCTGCACTGGATGGCAGAACGCATAAGTCCCTCTCCAAGCTTCTGGAACCCCTGTGATGGAGCCAGGATGCTGGTGAGAGAACTGATTCTGTGCAGGTGAGGCCAGTCCCCATGTGTATGCTCTCCACTGAGTGTGAGTCATGAGAAGCAGAGACTTCAGGAAACAGCCGTGCAGGAAGACAGAAGATACAGGAGCCACATCTCTTGTCCCCCCGTTGCTGCTGCCTTCCTCCCTGTGAGCAGACTGTCACTCGATTTCACCACATCACGATGGAGCCTCGTGTCCTGACTCTCTGGCTCACTGCCTCATCCTTTCCTCTCCCCTTACTCGGTACACACGACACGTCTGTGGTGGCCCGCCTCCAGAGTGACCCCGCCAGTACCACTTCCTTGCGCGGTCCTCTCCACTGCAAAACGGAATGGGGCTGGATCGTGTACACAGGAGGCTCTGCAGCCATGTGAGTGTGGCTTCTGGGCTGTGAGGCTCTGCTTTCTCAGATCTCTCAGTCTGGAGGGATCCAGCTGGTCCTCTCCTGGTTGAACCTCACAGGAGTCCCAAGATGAACTTCAAGTACATCCCATCCGTTAAGCAAGTCACTAAGGCCAGGACAAGCTCTCGGGAGCAGGGATGCAGACTCTGCCTCAAGGCAGGCACCACACACGGGAAGGGAAGGAGGTGACCATGAGCATCTTGGCTGCAAACCATCACAGTCCAGACCCGGGGGCCCAACAGTGTCTGACCCACCTTCATGCAAAACACACTCGCCCCTCCCAAGGCCAGTAAAATCAGATCCCATTCCAGGAGCAGCTCAAAACCCAGGATCTTATCCTCTCAGTTAGGTTCCAGTGCAATGAGCCTCCTTTGGAACAACCTCTCGAGTACATCTTTTGATCTGACACCTGTAAAGTAAACAGACTGTCAGCCGACTTCCCTACCCCGACACGTACCAGGGAGACAGACATGGGATAACCACAACATGCCTATAGCTTTGCAGTGGAAAACAAAGTGGAGCATCGAAGTCACTGCTTCACAGGCTTCTGAAATTCTGCAGGGCAAAGGTGGCAATTTCCTTGGCTGAACCCCCAGTCCTACTCCCAGAAAATGGCTCTCATTCTTTCCTCTGGGCTTGTGGTTCCTCTCCTGAATTTTACTTTCTTTCCATGAGAAATGGCCCTTGTTTTAAACTGAACAGTCTCCTGGTTTTCCTCCTGCTCATAGGAGATTAACAGTCCAAAGACTTTTTCTATATTGTGTCTGCTCCTGTTAGTCCCGGCTATTTTTATAATAATAAAAAATTATTATTTTTAATAATTCCTTTAAAAAATATGTAGTCTTCCTGTATATCAAACTATAACCCATTCATTGATGGAAAAGCCACTGCCACTTTTCTCTCTGAGATGTCCCTCTTCTCTTTCCTCCATTGGTCTCTGAGTCCAGATACTATGGAACAGGGCTCTTGAGGTCCTTAGATGCCTTTGGTCTGGTTTAACGTGTCTACAAGGCAGTCCCTTCAGATTCTTTTCTGGCAAATCTAAGAGACACAAATTTGATATTCTTAGAAGCCTTTCTAGTAGGCATCTCCTTAACTCTTCATGAAGTCTCAACAAAAGGTCTTATAGCTTTGAGACTTTTACTCTGAAATCATAATTTATTCATAATGCCCTAGATTTTATCTCCTCCCTGAGGGCATTTCTAGTTTGAGAAGCTTTTGCTGGGAGAGACTAAGGATGAGAAATAATTGTGTTTTTGAACCCAGTAAGCCAGGGTTCATTTACATTTCTTATAAATTCTGCTTGAAGTTAAATGGTTCTTTCTTTAGCTCCTCTCCACTCATATTTTATAACAGGCAGCTAGAAGAAGCCAGTTGGCACCTTCTGCCTGCAATCTCCTGGCCAGACCCGGGAGTTCACTGGGTACCCTTTCTCTCTTCCACATTATCACAGGTGTCGGTGCCATCAAAATGTCTACCATATACTT
Source organism: Nanger dama (assembly GCA_917880005.1). Taxonomy (NCBI): domain Eukaryota; kingdom Metazoa; phylum Chordata; class Mammalia; order Artiodactyla; family Bovidae; genus Nanger; species Nanger dama. Next base: position 5,402,132 of record CAKJTW010000076.1, read on the forward strand.
AACATGTATATAAAACAAGTGCTCCTTTTTCTCTAACCTCCAGCAACTTTTCCTTCTCTGTCTCTAGAGCTCTCACCAACAGTCTCTTTGAAGTCATTCCAGGTTTTCCTAAGAGAATTTTTGTGGATATTCCAACTTCCACTCAATCACTGGTCTGAAAGCAAATGCCACATTCTTTCAGCTTAGGTTACAGCAGCCCATCCCTTCTAGGTACCAAATTCTGTCCCAGTTATCAATTTATACTTTATAAACTCACTGACTTCAAGATTTACTATAAAGCTGCAGTCAAGAGGACAGGGTGGTTAAAAGCTACAAAACTCCTAGAACATAACATAAAGGAGAAAACCTAGATGACTTTGGGTATGACGATGACTTTTTCAAAATAAAAAGTTGTTTGTTTGCAAACAAATGATTGCAAAGTCATGATTCATGAAAGAAACAATTGATAAACTGGACTTCACTAAAATGGAACATCTCTGCTCAGCAAAGTGCACTGTTAAGAGAATGAGATGACAGATCACAGACAGGGAGAAAATATTTGAAAAAGACACCTCTGATGTCAGAAATGTACAGAGAACTCTTAAACACCAACAGGAAAACAGCAAACACCCTGTTTAAAAAAGAGAGCCAAAGACCTTAAGAGACACCTCACCAAAGAAGATGCACAGATGGCAAATAAGCACAGGAAAAGATGTCCCACGTGGTATAGTATCAGAGAAATGCAGTAAAAGCTACGAGAAACCCTCTACACACTTCTTTTATCAATAGAATGGCCAAAATCCAGAACACTGACAACACCAAATGCTGACGGGGATGTGGAGCAGCAGGAACTCTCGAATGTTGCTGGTGGGGATGCAAAGTGGTAGGAACACTTGGAAGACAGTTTGCAGGTTTCTTACGAGACCAAAAAACGCTCTGACCATATGATCCAGCAAGCAGGCTTCTCGGTATTTACCCACAGGAGCTGAAAATTACAGCCACACAAAAACTTGGCGATGGATATTTATAGGAGCTTTATTCAAAACTGCCAAAACTAGGAAGCAGCAAAGATGTCCTTCAGTGGGTGAATAAGGAAATAAACTGGGGTCCATCCAGACAATGGACTCTTATTCAGCATGAAAAAGAAATGAGCTATCAAGCCACAGAAAAGCAAGGATGAACCTTAAATGAATATTTCTAAGTGCAAGAAGCCAGTCTGAAGAGGTTACATACTGTGTGATTCCCACTGTATGGCATTCTAGAAAAGTTAAAACAAAGAAAATGATTAGTATATTGGTGAGTGCCAGGAGTTTGGGGAAGGAGAGGGATGAATAGGTAGGTCACAGAGAATTTTTAGAGCTGTAAGAATAATTCCATAAAGAAGAATGATAGAATAACGACCCATGTTATCACATACTTATCCAAACATTTATCCATTACGTATTTGACCAAACTTACAGAATGTACAGCACCAAGACTATAATGCAAACCAGATTTCCAGTGATTATAAAGTGCCGTGACAAACGTACCATCTGGTGGGGTATGTTGATAATGGGGGAGGCTGTGCATGCGGATGGTACATAGGAATTGCTGCACTTTCCCCAAAAATAAAATTTATAAAATATTATCCCAGAACACAGTGACTTAAAGCCATGTATTGTTGTCTCTCGTGGTTTGAGGGGTGTGGATTCATCTGTGTAGCTGCTGTGGGTGAACCTGTCACGTGGCTTCAGTGGGCTAGCAGTGGGTGGGATCAGCCCAAACTCTCCTCACCCTGTCCTTGGCATGGAGGACCTGATCCCTGGAGGTCTACTGGGCATCTTGCCCTCGGCAACTGCTCTGCTTATCTCTACTGGGCTTCCTCAGACCACGGCAGTCTCAGGGTAACTGGACCTTCCGTGGTGGCTGGCTTCTTGCAGAAGGGGCAGAGGTCTGCGTGAACCACCACACCTGAGTCCACACTCTCTCAATCCACAGCACTCTTAGTGTCCCAGTGTCTTTTCACAACGTCCCACACCAACACAAACAATACAAAAACAAAAGGGAAAACCCAATAGTTCTTTTGTTAAACTAGCTACAGCAAACAATTGATAAGTTATTTCCTAATAATTTAGCTTTAAAAAAAAACTTATTAAAAGAAAAATATTTTTATTTCATTCTTACTAATGGCACACGTGCACCCCTGGGGCACCAGACAACTTCTCAAACCTTGAACCAGATCAGAATCAGACTGAATGCAATCACGTATTACCACACACATTGATGCCACAATGATTTGGATGTAATACTTTTTTTTTACATCACATAAACACCAAAAACCAAGCCTTGCCAAGATATGAAATCACCAAAACAGACAATATGCTATTGAAATGGTGAGCTATCTTGAATCAAGAGTTTTTGCAACATCTGATAGATATACAAATATTTTCTTCAGAAACTTCAAATGGACTGGGATGCCTCCACTGCAGCACCCCAGGGTGCCTCATCTGACTTTGGGAACCACCATGCTGCACCCATGGGCTTCCCTTGTGGCTCAGCTGGTAAAGAATCTGCCTGCAATGCAGGAGACCTGGGTTTGATCCTTGGGTTGGGAAGATCCCCTGGAGAAGGGAAAGGCTACCCACTCCAATATTCTGGCCACTTTCACATCATGCACCAGTCAAATCCTGAAACTAGATGGGGAATTTGAGGAAATAGTTTTCACTGAGTCCCATCTTCAACTTCTGCTCCTTATCTACCAGAAAGATGGCCAGACAAACAAGAACTATAGGTTTGGCTTGACTCGGACCAGCATAAGTAAGACAAGTAAAGATAATTGGGATAAAGTGCGGATCCACAGGAGAAATTCTAAAACACGTTAAAGAAGTCACTCTCTACTTACATGTCACTTATGATAGCGTAAGTGCTTGCATCTTTGAATTTCTTTTTTTCCTTTTTTTCAGTGTTTGAAATTGACATCTCTTTTTTAATTTTTATTATAGATGATTTACAATGTTGTGCTAGTTTCAGGCACACAGAAAAGTGAATCAGTTATACATGTACATATATCCACAGTTTTTTAGATTCAATTCCCATATAAGTCATTGCAGAGTACTGAGCAGAGTTTCCTGTGCTACACAATAGGTCCTTTTCAGTTATTTTATCCATAGTAGTGTGTGTATGACAATCCCTACCTCCCAATGTATCCCTCCCCTACCTTACATCCTGGTAACCATAAAATTGTTTTCTATACCTGTGACTCTGAGTGAAATAAATCAGACAAAGAAATATCATAATATCACTTATGTGGAACCTAAAAAAAGTGGTACAAATGGACTTATTTACATCTTTGAATTTCTACACCCAGTTTCCTCGTAGGATGTCTAAATCAGTAGAAGATATTCAACACATATTTACTGAGGAAGGAAGGAAGAGAGGAAAGAGAGGGAGAGAAGATACAACCATCATTTTAGAAAATAAAGGGGAACTTTCCAAGTGGAGAGCATTAATTCACAACACTGCACTTAGAAATCTCTCTTCTCAGAAAAGCACTTAAGTTCATCTGCTTCAATGTCGACTTCCTACCAAAATGCTAGGAAACAAGTCAGCCCAAGGCCTTTGCCACTTTATAACAAGGATCACTTCTTCTCCAGTTTCCATCATCAAGTTCCTCTTTCCTTCTGAGACATCACCAGAATCCCATTCAGTGTCCATGCCCCTCTGACAACCTCTTTGCAGCAACTTTGCTTTCTCTAACCTGTGCCTGGAACCTTGCCTGGCCTCCCCATCACCCAGCCTCTCCCCATCCCAAGGCCACATCCTCACTTCAGGTGCTTGCTACAGCCGCACCCCACTAGTAGGAACCAAAACCTGTCTTAGTTTCCTACCATAACAAAATACCACAGACCAGGTGCCTTAAACAACAGAAATTACTTTTTTCTGGACTTCTGGAGGCTGTAAGCCTAAGATCAAGGCGCTGGCAGGTTGTGTAGCTCCTGAGGCTTCTCAGCCTGGCTCACAGGTGGACTCCTTTCCTCTGGGCCTGCACCCTTCTGGGGTCTCTTCCTCTTATTATAGTGATGCCAGCGCTGTGGGAATCGGATCCCCCATGACCTCATCTCACCTGGTTACCTCTTTGAAGGTCCTAGCTCCAAACGCAGTCACATCAAGTGCTAAGGCCCCAACACATGTATTTAGGGGGAAATGACTCAGTTCACTGTTGGGAACTCTGCAATAGTCACAATAACAAACCTAGAAGGTATATTAAAAAGCAGAGATATCACTTTGCTGACAAAGGTCTGTATAGTCAAAGATATGCCACATGTACACCCGTTGCTGATTCATGTCAATGTATGGCAAAACCCACCATATTGTTGTAAGGTAATTAGCCTCCAATTAAAATGAGTTAATTTTTTTTTTTTTAAGCTATGGCTTTTCCAGTAGTCGTGCATGGATGTGAGAGTTGGACAATAAAGAACACCAAGTGCTGAAGAATTGATGTTTTCAAACTGTGGTGCTGGAGAAGATTCTTGAGAGTCCCTTGGACAGCAAGGAAATCAAACCAGTCAATCCTAAGGGAAATCAATCCTGAATATTCATTGGAAAGATTGATGTTGAAGCTGAAGCTCCAATACTTTGGTCACCTGATGCAGAGCTGACTCACTGGAAAAGACTCTGATACCGGCAAAGACTAGAAGACAGGAGGAGAAGGGGGCAACAGAGGATGAGATGGTTAAATGATATCACTCCATCAATGGACATGAATCTGAGCTAACTCCGGGAGACAACAGAGGACAGAGGAACCTGGCCTGCTGCAGTCCATGGGGTCTCAAAGAGTCAGACACGAGTTAGTGACTGAACTAAGTAACAAGAAGAAATGCCTTATGCACCATGGAAAGATTTTTAAAAGACACCAAGTACTATACACAGAGGTTCTGACTCAATCCTGCTGGGAGAATGCCAGGTGGGATATTCTGCAATATTCTCCATCTGATTCCAGTGTGTAGCAAGCCTGGGAACCACTGGTCTGACTGACTGATTGGGATGATAAATGAACTTAGTTCATGTACAGTACTTTAACACTTTTCAGATTTTACACAGTAATCATGCCTTACAATCAGAAAAAAAAATGTTAAGGAAAAAAAATACTGCCTTAAAAATGGATAAAAGTACTCAAAGAGCCTGATAGAGAGGTCTTAGTTTCCAGCATGTCTTACTTTCCTCCCTTCTCTTAGACTTTTTATTTAAACAGTGGTCTGAAGACCAGTGCCATCTGGATTACCTGAAACCTACTAAAACTGTGGAATCAACTCCCAAGCACTCCCAAGATCTACAAAATCTACAGAACCTGCCTGTTAGGTGGTACAGGTAATCTGCATGGCACACCCATTAAAGTTTGAGAGGCACTTGTTATAGTTTCCTCACACCATGAATGAGGACTGGAACCACAAAATTTTCAAAACCGTTGAGGACAAATTTTGTTCAATTTGTGATTTTAGAAAAGCTTATGAAGCAGTCCTATTCTTTGTTATTGGGTTTGAGCTAGTCTAGAGATAAGGTCATGTCAGGGACAATTGCAAACAATTAATCCATGAGGTAACAGTACAAGGAATTACATCCTGACTCAACCCACACAAGTAATGGCTTATTACTCATCACTGCAACTATGAAAGATAATGGCTCAGTGATCCACTACAGTTGGTCTACACAGCATTCGGCTTAAAACATCCAAACAGCCCTTAATAAAGAAGATGGTAGCTGGGTTGTATTAATACTTAAAAAAAAATGAAAACAGAGAAAGGTCTAGAGAAGAGAGTGGTAGAAAATGGAAGTAATGGGAGAGGAAAAGAACAATATTTCACTTTCTTGAACACAAAACTATGAATCCTAATCTCCCACACTTTCAGGTCATAATCCTCAATGTTTACCGAGCATTTCCTTGACCCCAGTGGTTATTCTGAATAAATAAGGGTTTGACTGGATCAGGATGAAGAGCAGGAATAAGAAGCAACTCTCATAAAGGGGGATACGTGCATGCACGTTCAGTCACTCAGTTTGTCCGACCCTCTATGGCCCCATGGACTGTAGCCCACCAGGCTCCTCTGTCCATGGGATTTCCCAGGTAAGAATACTGGAGTGGGTTGCCATTTCCTTCTCCAGGGGATCTTCCTGACTCAGAGATCAAACCTGAGTCTCCTGCGTCTTCTGCATTGACAGGCAGACTCTTTACCACTGAGCCACCTGGGGAACCCAAAGAGGGATATGCTACTTGACAAATGTTCTGGATAAGTTACTAGATGAATTTCACTGGATAAGTTACTCTGTAGTGATAATCATCATATATTTTACTGCCTTTTAAGAAAGTAATTTTTAAACTCAGTTCACCCAACAAGACACCAAATGTGGGTGTATAGTTTTACTACTATGAAATGTTTGTATGGCAATAAAGGTAGAGTGGTTTTAGTTGAGTCTTATGCATATTTTCAGAAGCCCAGAAACATTCACCCATCCAGGCTGACTTCTATATCCAGTCACTTCTTCAGAGGTACCTCATTCATCCTGACTCTCTATGGACCATCCTCATCAAAACCCATGGATGTAGGTCCTAGACTAGAAGTTGAGGGCTCCTGGAAGTTATTTTGAACCTATTCTTAACTTTCAGAGCTTGTAACCAAGCAGAATTAGCAGATGGACCAGAAATGATACTAAAGAAAGAAATGAACTGTGCTAACAGCTGAAGGCGGGCTTCCCAGGTGGCACTAGTGGTAAAGAGCCCGCCTGCCATCGCAGGAGACATAAGAGACATGGGCTCACTCCCTGGGTTGGGAAGATTCCCTGAAGAAGGGCATGGCAACCCACTCTAGCACTCTTGCCCGGAGAATCCCGTGGACAGAGGAGCCTGGCCGGCTACAGTCCATAGGGGTTGCACAGAGTCAGACAAAACTTAGCACAGCACAGCACCAGCTGCAAAGGTAGACCATACAGTAATGTGACTCTCAAAAAGACTTCCTTTCATTGCAAACTTTACAGAATATCACCATTAAGATTCTTATCTTAATGGTGTTCATCTCTGACCACCAACACAGTCACCAAACATGGATCTTAAATTCAAACATGCTTTTTCATAAACCCGTATCAAAGATTTGGGGTTATTCACTACCATCAGTATTTGAACAAGAATAACAAATATCTAACTGACAACTATCTACTGAGTGTAACATATAAGCCAATAAATATTTTAATACTCTTCATATGTTTCACCTTTATACATTCTTTTTTCTTTTATTGAAGCATAGTTGACATTTTATTGAAGATGGCTGACTTACAATTTTTCAGCTACACAGCAAGGTGATTCAGTTATACATATACACATATATGTTATTTTTAAGATTATTTTCCATCATAGATTATTATAAGATATTGACTATAGTTCCCTGTGCTATAAAGTAAGGCTTTGTTGCTTGTTGCATATTTATATTTTTAAAATTAGAAATCTAGCATTCTATTCATACTAAGTCAAACAAGTAGAATAAAAATGTCATAAATTTTTAATTAGGCAAAAATTCTTAAGTTTTCTAATATATATACATAGTACATACTATGTATATATATATATATATATATATATATGTATACAAAAGCTTTTCTACTATGCTTGATAAAGGTTTGAGAAGGAATCCCCTTTCATTTAGTATATGTGTTTTCCAATTTCTCCATCTCTTCTTTCCTTTTTAATGTTCTTTCTTTCTGTGCTATACAGTAGGGTCTCATAGATTGCTATGTATTTCTCATTGTCACATCTGTTTCTGTTCTTTTCTTGCCTTTCTTATCTTTTTCTTTTTAGTTAATATTTGATTTTTGGTTAATTTTATTATTATTTTTATTTCCCCTTCCCACTCTATTACCTTATTAGTTATCCTTCTTTGGGAAGTTATCCTAGAGATTACAAAACACATCTTTAATGACATTGTGATGGAAAGTACTAGCTCTAGCACTTTCCTTCAATGCTGGAAGCCTAGAACATCTTAAATCTACTATCCCCCCTCTAAATTTTAATTGACATGTATTTTAATTCTACATTTCTTCTAAACCCCACAAGGCAGAACATTATCATTATTGTCTTGAACAGGCAATATTTATTTATGTTTATCCACATATTAATGTCTTTTATATTATTGCTCTTTATTCTTTTATTTGCTTTCTTTTTTTGTTTTGTTTTTATTTTTTATTTTTTATTATTTTTTTATTTTTTTTTCTTACAAGATAGTATACATGTTTCAATGCCGTTCTCCCAAATTATCCCCCCTCTCCCTCTCCCTCAGAGTCCAAAAGTCCGTTCTATACCTCTGAGTCTCTTTTGTTGTCTCACATAGAGGGTCATCATTACTATCCTTCTAAATTCCATATATATGTGTCAGTATACTGTATTGATGTTTTTCTTTCTGGGTTACTTCACTCTGTATAATCGGCTCCAATTTCATCCATCTCATTAGAACTGAGTCGAATTTATTCTTTTTAAGGGCTGAGTAGTACTCCATTGTGTATATGTACCACAGCTTTCTTACCCATTCATCTGCTGATGGACATCTAGGTTGCTTCCATGTCCTGGCTATTAATTTGCTTTCTTATATCTGAGATTATTTCTCATCTGGGTAAAGAACTCCTTTTAGTAATTTTTAAGTGAACCTTTGCTGGCGACAAATTCTCTCAGTTTGTTAATGTTTTCATTTAATTTTTAAAGAATAATTTTGCTAGATACAGCATTCTAGGTTGAGAGGGTTATCTGGGGGTTGATTTGTTATTTCACAATATTAATGATGTTCTATTGTTGCCTGTCTCCCCTGCTTTCTATTAAAAAGTCAGATGTTTGTCTTCTTTAAAAGTAAGGTGCATTTTTCCTTTTGCACTTAAGATTTTCATCTTGTCTTTGATTTTCTACAAACTTACTGTGTTAAGCCTAGATTTCTTTATATTTATCCAGCTTGGGTTCACAGAGATTCTTGAATTTGTGGTTTGCCGCGTTTTACCAGTTTGGAAAAATCATCAAATGTTCAAATATTTTTCTAACACACTGTAATTCTCCTCCATGTCTGGAACTACAACTACATTATTTCAGATTCATATTTAGATATGTATGTCCAACATACATATACCTCAACCTCTTTTTGTATTTTCACATTTTTTCCCTCTGTGATTCAGTCTGGGTATTTTCTAATGACCTATATCCTTTTCTCCTGCTTAAATCTAATGTTAAACTTACCTACTGAATTCTTAGCTTTAGCAACTGTACTTCTTAGTTGTAGAATTCACATTTGATTTTGTAAGTTATTATTTATATTATAGAGTCTCATTTTAAAATAGTATGAGATTCACAAGAAGTTGCAAGAATGATACAGAGTTCCCATATACCCAACAATAATATCTTACATTACCTAATACATGGTCAAAACCAGATAGACAATGATACTGCTACAAGACTCTTAACTATAAATAAAGAAATTATTCAGATTGTGTGCTTCCGTGAAATGCTTTCACACGTGTAGATTTGAGTAGTAGTCACTTTAACATTTGACTGCTTAAAATTAAATTTCAAGTTCTCTATTGAAATTTTATTTTTGTCCCTCTTTTCCTCTATTTCTCTAAATATTTTAGTGATAATTATTTTAGAGTCCTTGTCTGATAAAGACCTAGAGGTAACTTGGATATTGGAAGCTCTTGTTATCTGTTGTTGAATTTTTTTTCCTCTTGGCTTTCAGCCCTGTTTCTTGGCATGCTTGACAATGCTTTACTGACTGCGTGACACCCACAGTAATAAATTACAGCAGCTCTAAGTGATATCTTGCTCTTCCTGAGAGGGTTCACTCTTTCCTCTGTTCAGGTAGAAGGCAGACCTGGACCCTAACACATCCCTTTAAGGGGAGGTTCCAGATTTGTTCAGGCCCTACCCACCTCTGGCTTCTTTGTAGAGGCCCCCATGGAGAGCCTGGGATTTCACCCAGGTCCTAATCACGCTGGTCCAACCTCGGCTCTAATTCTCATCTCCTTTATATTATAAGATGATCAAAAGCTGTGTTCTGTTTTCAAAGGCTCTATGCTAAGGTTTCATGGTCTCCTGAAATCTGAGACTTTGGCAAAATGTTTGAGCAAAACCTGGCTAAGCCCTTCAAATGTCTAATTTGTTGTCTCTCCAGCCCCAGAAGACTTGCCAAAACCTCTTCTAGTTTCTGTGCATCTTAGCAGTGGCCCAAGATCTGCATCTGAATCCTCAGCCTCTTGTTTTAAACCCAGAATTGGGGAATACCTCAAGGGAAAAAGAGCTGTTGCATTCTGAGTCAAATCCCAGAGGTTTCCTGTTAGGGGATATTTAGGAACTTAAGTCCTGAAAACCTTAGTGTATTTCCAATGTCTTCAAATGGATATTTTTACTTTGACATTTTTACTTGTTCTCAGAGACAGCACTGGTGTACTACAACCCAATCTATTACTCTGGAACACCTGAAAACCCAGAACTGCCTGAATCTAGACTTTACATGTTGACAGGTGTTAGCTACAGGCCATGGGCTGCTGCCCTGATGTGTTGTTATGGGCTGACGTTTGTGTCTCCCTGAAACTCGTTTCCCAATGGGACGGTGTTTGGAGGTGGGGCCTCTAGGAGGTAACCAGGTCATGAGAGGGATTAGTTCCCTCATGAAAAAGACCCCAAGAGCTCCCTGACCCTTTACTCCTTGTGAGGACACAGTGAGAGGATGGCTATGAGCCAGGAAGCAGGTCCTCATAAATGCTGAATCTGCTGGACCCTGATCTTGGACTTCCTGCCTTCAGAACTAAGAAATACAAACTCCTGTTGTTTATAAGCCACCCAGTCTATGGTGCTCTGTTCCAGCACTCAACTTAGTAGGACACTTATTGAAACTCATGAAGACGAACTCTCCTTTCCTCCATCACATGGATGAGAAGGTTGTAATCTGTGGGGGCACTTCTTCACCCTCCAGCAGCCAGTTCAGGTTGGGGAGACCTTGGGTAGTAAGGCATGGGAGAGCAGCATTAAATCTGGCCCACTACTGTCAGAGATCACTCACCTGAGCACAAAGGCCCTGTGTGTGTGTGCTAAGTCACTTCAGTTGTGTCCAACTCTTTGGAACTCTGTGGACTCTAACTAGCCTGCCAGGCCTCTGTCCACGGGATTCTCTGGGCAAAAATACTGGAGTGGGTTTTCATGCCCTCCTCCAAGAGATCTTCCCAACCCAGGGATCTCTTATGTCTCCTGCATTGGTAGACAGGTTCTTCACCACTAGTGCCACCTGGAAAGCCTCACATGAACCCAAATCAGAAAGGAGACGATCTCCCTAGACATCCCATTACACACATTCAGAGCCTGCCAGGAAAGAGGCCACAGGAGGGCACTTTGGCAAATGGAACTTCCAGGCCCCCGGCTCTCAGGAACCAAAAGAGTCCTCCATCCTAGAGCCGTGGCACTGCCATCACTCACGGCCCCCAGGTCCAGCTGAACTGGGGATGCTTGACTCTAGAAATGAGCTTTCCCCACCGCTGAACCACATGGTGCTTGGCCCTTACATCACTCTCAGGGCATTAAGCAGCCTCAGCTCACAAGCCTCGCAGCTGGGCATTGCAGCTGTAACATCTGACTAGAAGATACAGCAAGGGTAAAAGAGCACTTTTTGATCGGGGACATAAATAATTCTGAGGCAGAAATTAAGTTAAAAGGCTTTTCTTTCCCTAAATGGATCTACAGGACCTGACTTCCCAGCCACGCTGCTGGGACAAGAGTTATTTCAGGAAGCCGAGGAGGTACATTTGACTAGCTGACACTCAGGCAAGAGGGGCTGAGCAGAGCGAGAGACACAGGCAGCCCCACTCGGGACACACTGCTGGCCTCTAGAGCAGGGGAAGTGGTGGGGTGACTCCTCATGATCCAGAGCCTTTGGTGTCACAACAAACAGAAGGGGACAGACAGTAAGTATCTCAACAGGAGAGAGAGACATCCCCGCCACCCCCAGCGCCATCTCCAGAGTTCTTCACCGAGATCCTGGAAAGACACAAAGCCCCTCTCATGCCAAGAGCCCCCCAACATCCTTCTCCATGTCATCATCTCCACTTGGCGGGATCCAGGAAGACTGCTGCTGTCCGTCTTCCCAGCTCAGCATCCACGTAAGGAAATGTGAAAAGAAGCAAGAGTCTTAGCTTTTCCTAAAACTTACTAAACCTGCTGCAAGCCCCTTGGCCTGAACAAAGGTCCAATGCCGTCTCACTCCTGGCTCTTTGTGTAGAGTGAGGCTGAGGGCAGGCATTCCATGGAATTTACAGGATTCCCAGGGATTTCCAGGTCGACCCCAGAGCCACAGGGTTTGGATCTTGTAAGAAGGACTGCATACAAGCAACAGGGCCCAACCTCCCACCAACGCCACCAACCAGCCTCAGCTGTGTGAGAACTGAGCGACTCAACCCAGAGGAGCCCCAGGGAAAGAACAAGAGCCTCCGGCAGCTCTGACTTCATAACCATCTCAGATGAGCAGATGCAGGCTCGACTGAGGTCAGAATTCTAGAATGCCAGCCTCACAGGGGACTTAACACTGTCAGAGTCAACTAGGGATGATGCATTTTACTGACAAGGATGCTATTTCCTCAGGCTGCACACATCCACACACTGACTCAGGGCCACGAACTCTGTAAGGATTGAGAGCACACAGGTTTGGCCGTCACGGTACCTCCAATATCCAGCAAGAACCACCACACAACAGGTGCTAACTGTGTACAGAACTGTATCAAGTCCCATGTGGTCCAGAGGGATGGACACAGTATTGGCCCAGCCAGTGTGGAACATGCAACCTAGTGGGGCGTGTAGACATGCGACAGGAAACTACAAAGTCATGCTGATCGTGCTTTCAGGAAGTCTACAGGTAAGGTGTCCAGCAGAGAATCCAGGGGATAATGACGTTGGGGCTTCCCCAATGGCTCAGCAGGCAATCCACCAGGAATGCAGGAGACACAGGAGATTGCAGTTTGATCCCTGGGTCAGGAAGATCCCTTGGGAGGAAATGGCAACCCACTCCAGTATTCTTGCCTGGGAAATCCCATGGACAGAAGAACCTGGTAGGCTACCATCCATGGGGTCACAAAAGAGTTGGATATGACTAGCAACTGAGCACACAATAAATAATGTTGCCAATGGCCTTCCAATAACCCAGCACCTAATAAAGCAGCATTGGCATGGAGAACACAGTGATGGAGAATGAGACGCAGGCCCTGCCCTAAAACAGCTTCCTATCCAGTGCAAAACCATCTGCAAGGAGGTGATTCCAACATGCTGCTGGGAACGATGTCACATGGGAGCACACAGGAAAGGCACAAGCCCGGCCAAGGCAGCAAGCAGGACAGGTCTCCAGCGGCCACCACACAGAGGCTAAGGTGAATGGACAGTGCAGTTTAGCCAAGTGAGGCAAGGGATATAGGTGGGAAGAAGGCAGCACAGGGCTACAGCCTAACATGTTCACTGTCCAAAGAAGAGGGCAAGATGTTTTTCAGTGATGGGGGCTCTGGCTAAAGGTCGAACTTTATCCACAAGATGCCAAGTATTCTGTCCAATCTTGAGAACCGTGAGGATCCACCGAAAGTTTTAAACAATGGAATAAACAGTGATGCTTTGGTTTAGATCCTGTAAATGTGGATGAGGGGGAGAGAAATCGGGCCAAACTATAGGTGTGGCTTCCTGTTTGGGGACTGCTGGAATAATACAAGCAGAAAACAATAATGAATATGAACTCCACAGCAATCATATGATTTTATTTTTAGTTTCTAATTCTATAATTAAAAATCTGACCCAAAATTACATAGTCTGAAATAATATGAGAAGTGAGCCAAGAATAGTGATGAGGGGTGTTAACTGGATGTGGTTGGTGGAAACTGCTCATTGATTACATGGAGGAGATAGAGAACAGGTAAGGGTACGGTGGACTCGGGATTCCGCCTTGAGCTGACAAATCTCTGGAGCAAAGGGAACCAGGCAGAGGGTGAGATGCTACAGGCAGGCAGCTCAGTGGCTGGGTCTGGAGGCTAACATGAGGTTTCTCAGGAAGAGGAGGAAAACACAGCTGAAAAGCAGTGTTTCTTGTGAGTCTCAGGTGACAGGACAGCTAAAGTATCTTCTCCTTTGCCACACGTGAAGGAAGATAAAGACAAGGGAGAAGCCAATGGAGCCCAGTCCTGAAGTTTGAAGTGTCCTGAGAACGTCTGCACACCATACTCACAACACCCGAGTCCCTTGTTCCCCTGGAGACGCAATGGATAAAGCCAGAGGGGTGGGCCAGGTCGACCACAACCACTGGAAAAGGCTCAGGCACCCAGAGGACATTCCCACTGCCAGGACGTCCTGGGAGGATCCCTCCTGCAGGCTGCCTTCAGTGCAAAGACAAAAGAAAAGCGCACGGGCGAGTCTGGCAGATCCGATAAAGACGGATGGAAGGGAGAGAGACAAAGGCGCCTGCTGGCACTGCGTTGGCTCCAACTCACCAGTGCAATAACAAGCTCATTCATCATCCATCCACCAGCCCCGGGCTGAAGTGCCCTGGTGTAAACACCCCTACCCAGCTCTCAGCAAGCACGCCACCCCAGGGTGTCTGGCTGCTGACAGAGCTCACGGCCAGCTTTGCCGGGCCAGAACCACCCTTCCCCAGAGGACATGGTACCTGGAACACATGAGAGCCTCAACAAATAGTCACCAAGGAGATTAATGAGCAGGAGGTGGGAACCAACAAGAGATTCAGTCGAGCTTTTTGGCTACTAGCAAGGGAACCAACATGGAGCCAACTCAAGTGAGGAAAGTTCTGGGAGAGAACACTGGGTCCTCAGGTTGGAAACATGCAAAAACCACCCAGAAGCAGCTCCAGGAGTGCAAGAAGCAAGAAAGCAGGAGAGGTCATATGATGGACCCAGGCTTGTCTAATGAGGGAACACAAGCACGTTTAAGTTCCTTTCTACTCACTTAAGATTTAAAGTCAAGAGAGGATTCAGCATGAGCACTGAGGTCACATCTGGACTTGGTGAAAAGATAGCAGAGCCCCTGAGTAATGGCTCTAATGGGCTGTTGTCACGAGGAAGAAGGCCCAGGCAGGGCTTCAAGGAATGAGGATGGAACTTAGAGGCCGAAGCCAAGACAGGCCCATGACTCTCAGGGATAATGTTTAAGAGACCACAGTTACTACCTCCTAGATGCAGAGTTCTGGAGAAGGCAATGGCAACCCACTCCAGTACTCTTGCCTGGAAAATCCCATGGACGGAGGAGCCTGGTGGGCTGCAGTCCATGGAGTTGTGACGAGTCGGACACAACTGAGCGACTTCACTTTCACTTTTCACTTTCATGCATTGGAGAAGGAAATGGCAACCCACCCCAGTGTTCTTGCCTGGAGAATCCCAGGGACAGGGGAGCCTGGTGGGCTGCCGTCTATGGGGTCGGTAATGGGTGGTAATCTGACACCAATGCTTAAGCAGAAGCAAGCAGTATTCAGGCTTAATTTAAAATAAGTAAGGAAAACCACTAGACCATTCACTTATCAGTTCAGTTCAGTTCAGTTCAGTCAGTCGCTCAGTCGTGTCCGACTCTTTGTGACCCCATGAATGGCAGCACGCCAGGCCTCCCTGTCCGTCACCAACTCCTAGAATTCACTCAGACTAACGTCCATCGAGTCAGTGATGCCATCCAGCCATCTTATCCTCAGTCATCCCCCTTCTCCTCCTGCCCCCAATCCCTCCCAGCATCAGAGTCTTTTCCAATGAGTCAACTCTTCACATGAGGTGGCCAAAGTACTGAAGTTTCAGCTTTAGCATCATTTCTTCCAAAGAAATCCCAGGGCTGATCTCCTTCAGAATGGACTGGTTGGATCTCCTTGCAGTCCAAGGGACTCTCAAGAGTCTTCTCCAACACCACAGTTCAAACGCATTAATTCTTCCAGCGCTCAGCCTTCTTCACAGTCCAACTCTCACATCCATACATGACCACTGGAAAAACCATAGCCTTGACTAGACAGACCTTAGTCAGCAAAGTAATGTCTCTGCTTTTGAATATGCTATCTAGGTTGGTCATAACTTTTCTTCCAAGGAGTAAGCGTCTTTTAATTTCATGGCTGCAGTAACCATCTGCAGTAATTTTGGAGCCCCCAAAATAAAGTCTGACATTGTTTCCACTGTTTCCCAACCAATTTCCCATGAAGTGATGGGACCAGATGCCATCTTCAGTCTTCGTTTTCTGAATGTTGAGCTCTAAGCCAACTTTTCACTTTCCTCTTTTACCTTCATCAAGAGGCCCTTTAGCTCCTCTTCATTTTCTGCCATAAGGGTGGTGTAATCTGAGGTTATTGATATTTCTCCCAGCAATCTTGATTCTAGCTTGTGTTTCTTCCAGCCCAGCATTTCTCATGATGTATTCTGCATATAAGTTAAATAAGCAGGGTGACAATATACAGCCTTGACAGACTCCTTTTCCTATTTGGAACCAGTCTGTTGTTCCATGTCCAGTTCTAACTGTTGCTTCCTGACCTGCATACAGATTTCTCAAGAGGCAGGTCAGGTGGTCTGGTATTCCCATCTCTCTCAGAATTTTCCACAGTTTATTGTGATCCACACAGTCAAAGGCTTTGGCATAGTCAATAAAGCAGAAATAGATGTTTTTCTGGAACTCTCTTGCTTTTTCCATGATCCAGCGGATGTTGGCAATTTGATCTCTGGTTCCTCTGCCTTTTCTAAATCCAGCTGGAACATCAGGAAGTTCATGGTTCATGTATTGCTGAAGCCTGGCTTGGAGAATTTTGAGTATTACTTTACTAGCATGTGAGATGAGTGCAATTGTGCAGTAGTTTGAGCATTCTTTGGCATTGCCTTTCTTTGGGATTGGAATGAAAACTGACCTTTTCCAGTCCTATGGCCACTGCTGAGTTTTCCAAATTTGCTGGCATATTGAGTGTAAGCACTTTCACAGCATCATCTTTCAGGATTTGAAACAGCTCAACTGGAATTCCATCACCTCCACTAGCTTTGTTAATAGTGATGCTTTCTAAGGCCCACTTGACTTCACATTCCAAGATGTCTGGCTCTAGATGAGCGATCACATCATCATGATTATCTGGGTCTTGAAGATCTTTTTGTACAGTTCTTCTGTGTATTCTTGCCACCTCTTAATATCTTCTGCTTCTGTTAGGTCCATACCATTTCTGTCCTTTATCGAGCGCATCTTTCCATGAAATGTTCCCTTGATATCTCTAATTTTCTTGAAGAGATCTCTAGTCTTTCCCATTCTGTTCTTTTCCTCTATTTCTTTGCATTGATCGCTGAAGAAGACTTTCTTATCTCTTCTTGCTATTCTTTGGAACTCTGCATTCAGATGCTTATATCTTTCCTTTACTCCTTTGCTTTTCACCTCTCTTCTTTTCACAGCTATTTGTAAGGCCTCCCCAGACAGCCATTTTGCTTTTTAGCATTTTTTTTCCCATGGGGATGGTCTTGATTCCTGTCTCCCGTACAATGTCACGAACCTCATTCCATAGTTCATCAGGCACTCTATCTAACAGATCTAGGCCCTTAAATCTATTTCTCACTTCCACTTTATAATCATAAGGGATTTGATTTAGGTCATACCTGAATGGTCTAGCAGTTTTCCCTACTTTCTTCAATTTCAGTCTAAATTTGGCAATAAGGAGTTCATGGTCTGAACCACAGTCAGCTCCTGGTCTTGTTTTTGTTGATTGTATAGAGCTTCTCCATCTTTGGCTGCATAGAATATAATCAATCTGATTTCAGTGTTGACCATCTGGTAATGTCCATGTGTAGAGTCTTCTCTTGTGTTGTTGGAAGTGGGTGTTTGCTATGACCAGTGCATTTTCTTGGCAAAACTCTATTAGTCTTTGCCCTGCTTCATTCCACATTCCAAGGCCAAATTTGCCTGTTATTCCAGGTGTTTCTTGACTTTCTACTTTAGCATTCCAGTCCACTGTAATGAAAAGGACATCTTTTTGGGTGTTAGTTCTAAAAGGTCTTGTAGGTCTTCATAAAACCGTTCACCTTCGGCTTTTTCAGCATTACTGGTTGGGGCATAGCCTTGGATAACTGTAATATTGAATGGTTTGCCTTGGAAATGAACAGAGATCATTCTGTCATTTTTGAGACTGCATCCAAGTACTGTATTTTGGACTCTTTTGTTGACCATGATGGCTACTCCATTTCTTCTGAGGGATTCCTGCCCACAGTAGTAGATATAATGGTCATCTGAGTTAAATTCACCCATTCCAGTCCATTTTAGTTTGCTGATTCCTAGAATGTCGATGTTCACCCTTGCCATCTCTTGTTTGACCACTTCCAATTTGCCTTGATTCATGGACCTGACATTCCAGGTTCCTATGCAGTGTTGCTCTTTACAGCATCAGATCTTGCTTCTATCACCAGTCACATGCACAACAGGGTATTGTTTTTGCTTTGGCTCCATCCCTTCATTCTTTCTGGAGTTATTTCTCCACTGATCTCCAGTAGCATATTGGGCACCTACTGACCTGGGGAGCTCCTCTTTCAGTATCCTATCATTTTGCCTTTTCATGCTGTTGATGGGGTTCTCAAGGCAAGAATACTGAAGTGGCTTGCCATTCCCTTCTCCAGTGGACCACGTTCTGTCACCTGGGAGGGAACTGAACCTGTTACGTAAAGCAAGGAGGCAATGGCCAGACATCAAAATTCCTGAGAGTCCCACACTGCCTACAGAATCCATTACGGGCTGACTTGGCTGGAGGTTCATCCAACTCTCTAAGCCCTGACTTTCCTAAAAGTCAGATTGGCTCTGCTTGCACATCTGCCGCTCAGCATCCCTTGGGTGCCCCCAGTACCCACTGCCATTCAAGCGGTCCCTAAAGTCCTGACTTTCGGCAGCATCATTGCTATCATCACCACCACCACTGTGTAACCGGACACCTTAGTCAACACAGACGCTCCGGTTCTCCCCTCAGCAATGCCCCCATCCCCATCAGAGAAGCTCATCACTCTACTCTCTCAGGAACAATGACGCGACTGTTCTTGCAGAGCTAGAAGGGGACCGACAGAGACAGATGCTGTCCACAGCACACAAGTATGGTAAGTGGAAGGTTCGGGAAACACCGGCTGAAGAGACAATGAGGAAGACTGAAGATAATCAGTGAGGCACTGGTAAGGGGACAGAAAGGAAGGAAGTGAACCAACCACAGACCACCCGGGAAGGACATGACACTGCAGTTGAAGGATGAACAGCTGTGCTGCCTGGAGAAGAGGGTCAGTCCGTTCAGTCAGCTCAGTCGCTCAGTCGTATCCCACTCTGCAACCCCATGAATCACAGCTCACCAGGCCTCCCTGTCCATCACCAACTCCCGGAGTTCACCCAGACTCATGTCTATTGAGTCGGTGATGCCATCCAGCCATCCCATCCTCTGTCGTCCCCTTTTTATCCTGCCCCCAACCCCTCCCAGCATCAGGGTATTTTCCAATGAGTCAACTCGTCAAATCAGGTGGCCAAAGTATTAAAGTTTCAGCTTCAGTATCAGTCCTTCCAATGAACACCCGTCCTGATCTCCTTTAGAATGGACTGGTTGGATCAACATGCAGTCCAAGGGACTCTAAAGAGTCTTCTCTAACACCACAGTTCAAAAGCATCAATTCTTCTGCGTTCAGCTTTCTTCACAGTCCAACTCTCATACCCATACATGATCACTGGAAAAACCATAGCCTTGACTAGACGGACCTTTATTGGCAAAGTAATGTCTCTGCTTTTGAATATGTTATCAAGGTTGGTCATAACTTTCCTTCCAAGGAGTAAGGGTCTTTTAATTTCATGGCTGCAATCACCATCTGCAGTGATTTGGGAGCCCCCAAAAATAAAGTCTGACACTGTTTCCCCCATCTATTTCCCATGAAGTGATGAGACTAGATGCCATGATTTTCGTTTTCTGAATGTTGAGCTTTAAGCCAACTTTTTCACTCTCCTCTTTTACTTTCATCAAGAGGCTTTTTAGTTCCTCTTCACTTTCTGCCATAAGGGTGGTGTTATCTGCATATCTGAGGTTATTGATATTTCTTCCAGCAATTTTGATTCCAGCTTGTGCTTCTTCCAGCCCAGCGTTTCTCATGATGTACTCCACGTATAAATTAAATAAGCAGGTTGATAATATACAGCCTTACCGTACTCCTTTTCCTATTTGGAACCAGTCTGTTATTCCATGTCCAGTTCTAGCTGTTGCTTCCTGACCTGCATAACTCTCCACAAACGCCACGTGAACTTGAAAAACAGAGAGATCAAACAGGCTTTTCAAAGAATATTAGTTTTGAGTCTTTAAATTATCTGCTCAACCCCATGATGAGCAGTAATTAATCATGTTTCTAAGTCTAACATGACCCATGATAGCTGGCTTATCCTCCACTTTGGGGAACTTGTTCTTAGTCACCAGGTGTACTAACTCTCTTCAGTCATGTCTGACTCTTTGTGACCCCCTAGATGTAACCCGCCAGGCTCCTCTGTCATGAGATTCTCCAGGCAAGAACACTGGAGTGGGTTGCCATTCCCTTCTCTAGGGATCTTCCCAACCAGCAACTCTCATGTCTCTGCATTGGCAGGAGGGCTCTTTACCACTAGCACCATCTGGGAAACTGGCTTCCCTCTGAAGCCTCCCAAAGAGTTTTAAAACTTGTAAACCTCCTCACCTTTGTAACTTCTCATTTACACCTCTTTACTCCTGTCTCTTCCACTTCATATGGCTCCCCATGCCCATTGCAGTTCCACTGAACCACAATTTCCTTGAAAATAGAGGTAGGTCTTAGTCATGGTCATATTCTTCTCACACATGATAAAGTCTGCCTCAGAAACGTTTATCCACTGGATGAATAAATAGATTGACAGGACACATTTAAACCATGCAGAACCAGAGGTATCTGAGCTGTCTGAGTGGAAGAGCCGAGGAGGTGCACACCCCTCCATCTGCAGAGCCTGCAGACCCCCAGCCCGCTGTTGGCTCAACCAAATGCACACTCTAGAAGTTGAAAGCTATGTTTTATGCAGCAAACAGAACTGAGGACTTAAGCCCAGGACATGCCCTCTCTGACAGCTCAGATGGACTGCTCCAACAAGGCAAGGGGCAAATCAGGATATATAGGAGTTTTTGTCACAAAGACCACGTAGTGGGAACATCCAAAGGTTGGTGAACAAAAGCCCTGTTCCCATCCCCAGACTAAGGGAAGGAGGAGGAGGAGGAAGAGAAACAGGGGGAAGGGAAGGAAAAGGAGGAGGAGGGGGGAGGAAGAGGGGAGAAGGCAAGAAGGGAAAGGAGAAAAGAAAGAGCTTGCCATGCGCCAGGTGCTGCACAAGACAACACAAAACACTTAACACAGATAAAAACACAGATGCTGATATTTGGAAGCTGAAGTGTGAAAAAAACACATTCACCAAAATATTGACTGGGTAAACACTAACAAAAATGACATTTGGTAGTTATAATAATATAGAAATAGACTAGATGACAAAAACATCAGGAGTATGAACTTCTTAAGTACAGGAACTGCTGGATCTCATGAAAAGATGCTGAATGGAGACAGAAAGGACAGAAGCAGGATGATGTCAACCCTAGATTACATCGAAGGCAATTATTTGAAGGTCTGGCCTCAAAGTCCATCCTCTTTCAGCTTCTGAAGTCCTGTGAGCCTGCTGTCCTGTGATCGTCAGCTTCAGGAGGAATACTGAGGGAGAAATCAGTGCCCCAGTTAAGTTCCAGTTCTGCCCATGAGCTGCAACTCCTTAGACAAGTCACTGGGCCTCTGGGTTCCCCAGTTGGTTCAAACAGTCATGCAGAAAAATACATACCATTTTCACAATTAGTTCCCTTCCTGTGTTCCACAATGTGAATAAATGTGTGCAGAAGCTTTAAACATCACATGTGACCACAAGCACTATATAGATGAAAAATGTTGTTCAGTTCAGTTGCTCAGTTATGGCTGACTCTTTGCGACCCCATGAACCACCAGGCACACCAGGCCTCCACAGGGAGTTTACCCAAACTCATGTCCATTGAGTTGGTGATGCCATCTAACCATCTCATCCACTGTCGTCCCCTTCTCCTCCTGCCCTCAATCTTTCCCAGCATCAGGGTCTTTTCAAATGAGTCAACTCTTCGCATCAGGTGGGCAAAATATTGAAGTTTCAGCTTCAATATCAGCCCTTCCAATGAACACCCAGGACTGATCTCCTTTAGGATGGTCTGGTTGGATCTCCTTGCAGTCCAAGGGACTCTCAAGAGTCTTCTCCAACACCACAGTTCAAAAGCATCAATTCTTCTGCACTTAGTTTTCTTTATAGTCCAACTCTCACATCCATACATGACTGCTGGAAAAACCATAGCCTTGACTAGCGGACCTTTGTTGACAAAGTAATGTCTCTGCTTTTAATATGCTGCCTAGGTTGTTTAAGGTAGCTAACATTTACCCAATGATAGTCATGTGTCAGAAACTGTGTAAAGTGTTTTAAATGTATGGATGTACCACTGTTACAGCAATCCTACAATGACAACTCTATCACGATTGTGTATTTACAAGCCAAAACACTAAAGCACAGAAAGGCTAAGAAACTCTCCACAGCTCACATAGTTAGTAAGTGACAGAACCAGAACTTAAGCCAAGGAACTGGACTCGAGTCCGGAGCCTGCACTCCTAACCACAGCACCACAAGAAGCAAGTTTCACCACCAGAAGCTCTCCCTCATGTGTGGATCAGGAAACCTGACATTTTCCCTTGATCTTCTCAAGCCAGTCATCCTACTGCCTGACTGGCTCATGATACAAGGTTTTACCAGCATCTCCTTACCCAAGACTTGGCAGAGCCAGTGTAGAGTCCACCCTGCGTGGTGGGGGCAGTCCGTGCCCTCACCCTCACAGCCTCGCTTCCTGGAAGCACTTTCTCCATATCGCCACCTCCTAAAAGATTACCCGTGGGTCTGCAGTTGATAAATTCAGTGGAGATGCTGAGCTATGTCGTGCAGCATGTGACCAGGGCAACTCCATCTTCAAAGTTCTGTCCTCCCTGACTTCCCTGACTTTGTCCCCTGGCTCTCTGGTGGCCAGATTCCAGGGATCAATGTGTCTGTCCCCTGCACACACACGATCCCTAGGGCCTCCCCACTTCCATGCTCTCTGCTCTGCTGAAACAGCTCAGCAGCTCTGGAACTTGCAGCTGCCCATGTTTTCCAAGTCTAATGCTCTGGAGCATCTCTCTTCTGAGTTCCAGATCAACACAAACAACTGGCTCCTGGCATCTCCACTTGATAAGGCCCAGGTCCCTCAGATTCCAGAGTACCAAGAAACAGTCATGTGCCCCTTCTCCAAACTCTTACTTGTCCCAAGTCCTCCATTCCAGAGGCCTGGGAATCATTCCTGCTCCTCACACTATCCTGCCCACAACCTCCCTTCCAGTCTCATCAACTCTGCTTGCTGAACACATCTGGAATTGACTTCCTCTTCTCCACCTGCTCAGCCACTACTCATCAAACACAGTGTGTCTTGCCCTTTTCCAGGATTTTTCTAAAATATAAGCACATTAAGGTCAACTGCTTGAGCCCTCCCCATCGCACTCCACTGCTCTTGGGTAATTTTTAACCTCCTCCTAGGGTAGACATTCTACGTGTTCCTCTCTCCAGTGGACCCTCTCAGCACTCCCCTCTGCCACATAGACCCCAGGAAATCAAACAGAACTATTTGCAATACATCACTCTCTTTTATGAACATTTGAGAATGCTCTCCCAAACTGAAACCACCATCACTTTGCCATTTTGCTAATTCCTGCTCTTCAAGTCTTAACCCAAACTTGACCAATTCCAGGAAGCTTCCTGGAACTCCTTTATCCTGCTTCAGAGGTCAGAAGTCCTGGCCTGTTTATGTGTATATGATGTATATGTGATATGATCTATACAATATATGCATCAGGTATATAATGTATATGTGATGTGATTTCTTCTCCACATTATAATCTTTATCATGGCCTTTGTCCCTCGCTAGACCATGAGGTCCTTGAGAGATCACTTTAGGTATTCTTTTTCCTCTACATTTCCAGTAAGTAGTATGTCGCCTGCACGTAGAAGCAGTCCAATACGGATTTGCTGAATGAACAAATGACTGAGTGAGTGAATGGATGAATGCATGGAGAAACAACGGAACAAAGAGAGGCGTCTGGGTGCAGCTCCCAAAGCAGGGACGACAGTGCCTGTACCATCTACAGTGGCTCAACTCAGAGCTATTTGCTTTCCCCTAAAATTATAAACTCTCTCTAAAGCTGTGTTTGTGGAAAGGATACAAAGAAAGAAGCACTTGTTTAAAGAGAAAGGTCTCAGGCAATTAGCAAACACGGGACAAATCCAAGACCTACTCGCTTCCCGGGGCCTTGTGTTTGCAGTCAGATGTATGGAGAAGCTGGTCGGAATGAGATTCCTTCTCCACAGAAGAGAAAATGTGTTATTTAAATAGCAGTGCCTCTCACCACCAAGGCCGCAGTCTAGAAAATCAGGAGTTTGGATTTACTGCAAAAAGTAATGCTAGCAGGCTGGGTCAAGAATGGAGGCGGGGATCCCCTGGATTGCCTTTCACTCCTAAGAGCAAGCGTTTTTGTGGACAAAAGACACAGATTCAGGTATACAGGCACATGTTTCAGGATCTAATACAGCTCTGATTGACAAGATAGGCGGTGGAGGGGCAGGGGAGACGAGTGTGCGACAGAAACGGTATCCATGTCCATTCGTGAGGCTGCAAGTATGAACATGCACACACCTCAACCTTTCCCCCTGCCTGTCTTTCCCAGGAAAGAGAGTGGGCCGAGGAGGAGGAGTCTGACCTCCTGATGCCCCCACCCTCGCAGACACATGGGAGCCTTGAGGCAGCATCTCAGTAGGTGATGCTGTGCCAGTTCCAAGGTTCTGCGATCCTGCTGAAACACAGCTATTTTAGTAGTGCACCTTCATGTGAAAGAGAACACGGGAAAGCACAGGCCAGTCGTGGACATAAAATTAAAATCCATCTCTGCAACAAGGGGACTTGGATCCCATCTTCATCACCTACTTTCCGAGTGACCTCTGGAGAACTGCTTTACTTTCCGGAGCCACCAGTCTCAAAGTAAAATTAAACTCACCCACTTCAGGGGGTTTTGTGAAGAGCAAGTCATCTCTCAAGAGCCCTGCCTTACTCCCTTTGTATCTGTACGGCCTGAAAGCTGAAGGCATGAAGAAGCCGTATAATTACACACGCCCTTTTGTCGGTGGAGACAGATCACAGAAATGCACCTTTGGGCAAATACATACCCCCTGGTGCAGCCCAGGAATCACACCCATTCCAGATCAACCCCTGGAAAGGGCTTCCAGCACCGCCACCGGTGTGACTCTGCATCATGTTACATCAGGGCAAATGGTGGCCCCCCTCCTTTGCAAGCGAGACCCCTGGGCCAACCTGTGGATCAGCAGGCATCCAGGTAGTAGCAGAGCACCAAGGGGACTCTGCAGGAGACAGGAAGTGCCTGGAAGAGGCACTGTGGGGAGCAGGACAGGCAGGTGGCGTCCACCACCCACCAGCAGGCAGGGCCCCAGTCTGTTCTCCTCTGCCGTCCTCCCAGAGCCAGCGATCTGTCAGGCACCAGCTTCATTTGAAGGTGAGGCTCATTAATCTGAATTAATAGCACTGTTCTGCTCTAGGCTTTGTTTTTCTTTGTTCCCCTCCCATGGACACTGCAGGCCTCTCTGTTGCCTGGTTCTGGGATTGGGGAGACACTGTAAACAAGTGTCCAATTAGCTGGGAAAACAGAATCCAGAAAGCAGAAGCCAGGATTCCTGCTCCGGCCAGAAGCAGGTCTCCCTCTAAAGCCTGGAGACCACACACCATTCAACTGGTGGTTCCCATTCAGGTCAGGCCCCCAGGGACATTCTTGCTATTCTCTGCCCTCCTAACCCCACAGAATAATCCTGGCCCCCAGGAATATAATTATCCCCCCACCCCACACCTCCCTCCCTGCTCAAGCTACTACAGAAACAGGGATGCCCTGACCATCAAAGACAACTTATGCCAGGGATATGGCCTAGTGTCTGCTGCACATGGGCATATGATAGATGTGGTCAGCTCCTTGGGAAGGGGCTGGCTCATGCTCTGTGAATCCATAGGTCAGGGGCAGGGGGTGAGGGGCAGGAAGGTGGCTGAGAACAACGAAGACTCAGCATCTCCAGGTTCTGAGCAGGAGCAGCCCCTGGCCATCCTGCAGAGCCAGGCACAGACCCTAGGAGCTGAGCAAACATCTGTATGATCAGAAGAGCTGCCAAGGGTGTATGGTCAGCTCTGCCAACCCCTGAAACCCCTCACCCTCCAGGGATGGCCGCAACGCCTGCACTGGCTTTTCCAGCCTGATGTTTCTGAGCAGAGCATCCCTTCCATGAACTGGTAAAGAAACAGCTTCAGAGAAAATGGTTCACAGCAAGCTGTCCCAGGCGCTGTGGCTCTGCTAGAGAACCTTGCCATGGGCTTGTGGACACCACAGGGCTCGCAAGGGACTACTCTGTCACCTTCAAAAACCAATGTTTCAGATGACACATCACAATCTTTATGGCTTGCTGGGGATGAACGTCACGAAGACCCAGAGGTTGCTGCTGGATGGACAGGTTCTGAGAATCAATCAATAGGCCACAGACCATCCACCAGGGAAACAGCAAAGAAAGGAGGGGTGGGCAGCCATAGGATCCCCTCTCTAGGAATCCTGGCCCCAAGGAAATTCACCTTTCGAAAATGACATACACTCCAGCTCCCCTGATGAACAGAGGGCAATCTCAGGCATCTGCAGTAGGAGGAGGACCTCACGGGGCTCTTGGAGCAGCAGGAACTCAGCCAGGTCTCTGCATGGCCATCTCCAATGCCAGCGCACCTGCCACGCTGGGCAAGAGCTGCCATGATTTACTGACATGTCTGAGCCCCTCCAGATTCCCTTCTCATCAACCACCTCCCAGCCAAGCCCACCAAACTGCAAAAGACCAAGCGTGGTGGCTCCAGAGCCAGCTGGAAGGACGTCATCTGTAGCCGACGCTGCCACCTGTCCTCTTCTGGTTCCAGCCAACATCCCCCCCATCACTCCGCACCCGGAGTACAGAACTGGTTTTGCACAAGCTCGCCTAGGTCAGGCCAGTGGAGGGAAGAGGCGAGGCTTGGGTTCCTGCCACAAGCCAGGGCGAGGGGGAGCGGTACAGCAGTACCCTATTACTACTACTGTTACTCAGCAGTACTACTGAGTGTGGTTAACTCACTTTTATTCCCCTTTGCCCTGGGGTCTAGTATTGGGCGACCCTTCCAGCAACTTCCAGAGTCTCCAAATGCCAGCTGCAAGCATGTGAGTCTGCACCACCCCTGCTGTGACATTCATGCCCACAGAGCTGCCTGTCAGGGTCAGCAGCAAGTCTGAAACGTGAGCCGATCTGCTGACTGAACCACTCATCTCCACAAGCCGTCACTTGCTAACTCCATGATGATGTCCCTAAACTTCTGTGTGTGTGCGTCTAAGTCACTTCAGTCATGTCCAACTCTCTGTGATCCCATGGACTGTAGCCCTCCAGACTCCTCTGTCCATGGGATTCTCTCAGGGCAAGAATACTGGAGTGGGCTGCCATGCCCTCCTCCAGGGGATCTTCCCCACCCAGGGATCAAACCCATGTCTCTTATGCCTCCTGTATTGGTAGGAGGGTTCTTTACCACTAGTATCATCTAGGAAGCCCCCATCTAACCCTGCTAAAAATTTCTGAAGCAAGACCTTCCACCCTTCTCACTCCTGAATTCATTTCCTCTCTACATCATTTGTCTGAAGCTCACTGAATCACGGTATTCTCTTGGGGGTGTGTGTGTGTGCGCGCGCTCAGTCATGTCCAATTCTTTGTGACTCCATGGACTGTAGCATGCCAGGCTCCCCTGTCCATGAGATGTCCCAGGCAAGAATGAACCTCTATTATTTCAGACTTTTTAGGACACCTGTCAGATCTCTAACCAGCACTGATCTGCCTTCTGCTCCAGATTCTGTTCCTCACTAGTCCCTGTGGGAACCCTCTGCACTCAAACAAAGTTACATGCTTTCTGTGGAAGAAGATGGGAGTATCTGTGCAAGCTGGATAACCAGAGTCACTGCTGCTGTATTAAGATGACCACAAAATGGCTGAGGTCTAAATGGTAAAAGAACTGGCTCTGTTGTTATTTTCTTTAAAAAAAAAAAAAAAAAACTCTTAAGTTCAAGCACCAAGCTTTTCTTTCAAATCACAAGTGTGTGCTGACTTCCTTGGATCCTGGCATGAGACGCTTCAGGCCATGTCCTCTAGAAATTCTGGGCACATCTCCTCATTCTCCAAGGGGATCAATAACAGCATTAAGTTCCTGCCGCCAGTGCATGCTGATCACACCCTAGAGTCTGATCCTGGGGTCTGCAAGGTAGGCGTGTGCCTTTTAAATCTGTTAAGCTGCTGAGAAGTCTTAACGGGGTCGTCTGTCACTCAAGTGACAAGGAAGAGTGTCATGAGCTATATTTGGCATTGACTTGGTCCTTATTAGAGTGTCATGCTCAGTTTGGGAATTCTAATTTTCCAAAAGGTACAGAGAACTTGGAGAGGGTCCAAGACAGAGCAATGAAAATGATTAAAGGGGTGGAGAGAGGGAACTCAGGAAAAAGGTTAAATGAATGCGGGCAACTTATCAGAGAAAAAGAAAAATTAGAGTAGACTACATATCTCAAAGTAGACATTATCTTAAGGAAACCAGAGGCCGTTGCTCCCTGGTATAAGGATACATCTTTTAAAAAGACAATCTAATATGACATTTGAGTATTAGGCATATCAGTCTTTTTTTTTTGATGTTTGTTAACTTTCAAAATCATTGAGACCAGATAATGAGAATATCAAAATAATTTTTCTTGTAAGCTCAAGAAAAAAATTGTCTCCATCTATATTAATGTATTTAATTCTCACAATAACTCTGAGATAAAGGAATTGAGGTCCTCAGAAGCCAACTGTCCAAAATACCTTAGCTATTGATTTGAGTCCAAAATTTAGGATGCCACATCCTGGGGTTTGGGCTTCCCAGTGGCTCAGACAGTAAAGAATCCTCGTGCAATGTTCAGTTCCTGGGTTGGGAAGATCCCCTGGAGAAGAGAATGGCAACCCACTCCAGTATTCTTGCCTGAGACTGAATGACTAACACGCGCGCGCGCACACACACACACACACACACACACACACACACACACACACACACACACACATACATACACACAAACACACACACATACACACACACACACACACACACACACACACACACACATCCTGTTGTCTTCAGCCAGACTCCCTTGACCCAACCACTCAGACTGGATTTTTCTGGAAGAAGAGCACTAGACCATGACCTGGGGGTGGGGTGATTATAAATAACTCTTTTATTTAGACAACTCTGAAAAATCAGATAGGAGCTTCTCCCTAAACCACGAATCACAATTGCCTCCAGACTGTCATTTTTCCTTCAGTTCAGTTCAGTCACTCAGTCATCTCTGACTCTTTGCATCCCCATGCATTGCAGCACGCCAGGCTTCCCTGTCCATCACCAACTCCCAGAGCTTACTCAAACTCATGTCCATTGAGTCAGTGATGCCATCCAACCATCTCATCCTCTGTTGTCCCCTTCTCCTCCTGCCTTTGTTCATTCCCAGCATCAGGGTCTTTTCCAATGAGTCAGTTCTTCACATCAGGTGGCCAAAGTATTTGAGTTTCCTCTTCAGCATGAGTCCTTCCAGTGAATATTCAGGACTGATCTCCTTTAGGATGGCTGGATCTCCTTACAGTCCAAGGGACTCTCAAGAGTCTTCTCCAACACCACAGTTCAAAAGCATCAATTCTTCAGCACTCAGCTTTCTTTATAGTCCAACTCTCAAATCCATACATGACTACTGGAAAAACCATAGCCTTGACTAGAAGGATCTTTGCTGGCAAAGTAATATCTCTGCTTTTTAATATGCTGTCTAGGTTGGTCATAACTTTCCTTCCAAGGAGTAAGCGTCTTTTAATTTCATGGCTGCAGTCACCATCTGCAGTGATTTTGGAGCCCCCAAAATGAAGTCTGTCACTGTTTTCACTGTTTCCCCATCTATTTGCCATGGAGTGATGGAACCGGATGCCATGATCTTAGTTTTCTGAATGCTGAGTTTTAAGCCAACTTTTTCACTCTCTTGTTTCATTTTCCTCGAGAGGCTCTTTTAGTTCTTCTTCACTTTCTGCCATAAGTGTGGTGTCATCTGCACATTTGAGGTTATTGATATTTCTACCAGCAATCTTGGTTCCAGCTTGTGTTTCATCCAATCCAGCATTTTTCATGATGTACTCTGCATATAAGTTAAATAAGCAGGGTGACAATATACAGCCTTGACATACTCCTTTCCTGATTTGGAACCAGTCTATTGTTCCATATCCAGTTCTAACTGCTGCTTCTTGACCTGCATACAGATTTCTCAGACCTCAGAAAAACAATAGACCTAAGTTTGTCAACTCTCAAGATTTTCCTTTGGGTGGCTGGGTAAGAAGTGAGGCCATGAAATGAGCCAGAGACTACCTCTAGAGGAGAAAGTTTATGGACAAAAGTGATGAGAAAACTCTGAATCCATAGTCTGGGGGGCTCTGGGACGTCCATGTAGAACAGCCCATCAGGAAGCTGGTTGGAGTAATCAGAACACTGGATAAATGTCTGCACGAGGGATTAAACTTGAATATTACTGCATGTGTGCGTGAGATGGTTGAGACAGAGACGGCGTCTCCAGAGCATATGGGTAACGCAGGAAAGCAAAGAGTGAGGGCAGAACCTTCTGGAACATCTCCTGAAGGAGGCAAAAGAGGAAATGTCAGAGTAAAAGAGGAAAACTTACAACAGGGATGGTTTATATCAATACAAAGAAAAGATGCAATCCTCCATGGAGATGTAACAGTAATGCAGTTCACACATCAACTGACAGAGCACTGAAATGCATGCAAAAAAAAAAAAAACCCAGCTGATGTAAATGGAGCAGGAGACTTTAATGAAACTCATAAATGGACAAATCAAAGAAACAAAAAGTAAGCAGTGATAGAAACTATCTGAAAAGTATGATGAAGAATAGTCACCATATGTATCTGATCTACTATAATCTGCATATATATATAAAGATATAAAGAAGAGAATACTTTTTTCAAATGCCCATCAAACACTGATAAAAACATGATCAAGGTCTGACTACAAAGAAAATCTCAGTGTATTTCAAAGTATATGGATTGTTTTCTGGCCCCAGTGTAATAAAACTTGATATCAACAACAAAAGGGGCAGAAAGATAAGTAAACAAACACCTACTCTTTTGAAATTGAAAACACTTTCCTAGAGAATTTTTGGACATAAAATGAAATGGAAAACAATGCTACAGACTAATTACAAACAGCAATACTAAAAACACTACACTCACAGCAATTTTAGAAGAAGCAGAAAAACTTGGTGTCATGGAAGCCAAGTGGATTTCAAAGAAGGACTGAGTAAGAGCACCTGTGAAAGAACCCACTGCTAGAGCAGGACCGAAAGATATGCCCCAGATGCGAAAGTAAGCAGGTCACTGGTGACTGCCAGAATCATTTCAGTAGGCCAGAACACCTTTACTAGTTCAATAGGATAATTAAGATGCTGTTGGTAGATATTAAACGACTGAAGGGAAAAGTAGCATAGATATAAACTTTAGAACATGATTAGGTGAGAATGACAGAGAAAAACATTAAAGCAACTAAAGTAAGATTCAGGATCATATGAGACACGCTTGATGTGCTTATTTTGTTTGAATTGGAGAGACTTAGAGAGAGAGGAGGGATCTAGGACCATTAGTAAGAAAACCA
The DNA here is from genome assembly GCA_917880005.1 of Nanger dama. Lineage (NCBI taxonomy): Eukaryota > Metazoa > Chordata > Mammalia > Artiodactyla > Bovidae > Nanger > Nanger dama. The sequence continues at coordinate 5,434,036 of CAKJTW010000076.1, forward strand.
AGAGCCTGGAGAGAGAGACCAGTAAGTGGGGATGGAAGCTGAAGACAGACCCAGGAAAAGTGGAAGGGAACAGGTGAGACTCACAGGTAGAGAGGCTGACCTTGAAGAACAGAAGGCACACTTCCTCCTCTCAGACTGAAAAAGACCCAGAGGATGGACGTGGGTGTGTGTAATTTAGGGTGATGTGCAGGACAGGCTTTATCAGGGAAGCAAGACAGAAGCTCACCTTCTAAAATTAAGTGGGGCTGAGGTTGATCAGGCAACAAGAGCTAATTGCAAAATAACAACTACTAAAATTATTAAAATCAACTGATTTAGTTCTACAAAGAATTTTAAGGGGAAGGGACTGTACTTATTATTTTCATTGCCATTTTTAAAACGTGAAGTGCCTCAGGCACAAAGAACTTATGTGAATCCCCCAGGTCAAATGGCCGGTGATCTGGAACAGCATCCGTGTCCGGGAGCCATGCCCTTGCACACATACATGCAGATGTACATGACTAGAGATGTTAAACTAAGTCCAGATTTGCTTTTTGGAAGAAGGCTATATGTTTGGACACAGAATATATGGGTTTATAAAAGCAAGCTCGGCTGATGAAATAAAGCCAGAGTGCATTGCCAACCATCTCATTGGAGTTGTTTCTGTTCACTGCAGTCTATTGATCTCGGCTGGAGAAGTCGCTGAAACCTGGCCGGCACGCCATGCCTCCACCGGGGTAATTTATGAGCCTGTTGCGCGAGGCTGAGGACTGATGAACCCCGCCAGCTGGTGGAGCAGGTCCCATGATTGATTCACTCGCCGCTCTCCTGCTCGGCCATTTCACCCTGATCAGCCCGCGCCGCTGCGTGTGCCGTGCTCATCCATCACCCAGTAAACATCATCAACACTGCACACCACGGGCATCGTCCTTTGTACTCTGTTTTCTTCTTCCTGGGATCCTCAAAGCTGGCTGTGGCTTATCTCCACCTCCTCCTGCCGAGCCAACTCACCAGACATACCTGGGAGAGACCAGTTGTCTAGAGACGCAGGTGCAACTAGAAGGACATGGTGAAGGGCAGCAAAGATTCAGAATCCAGTCGTAGGTGCGTTTCTAACTAGCACACGGGTGGCAAAGGGGGTCGTGCATCTGTGACTCTGACAAACAAACACTTTTCAACTTCCTCCTCTGGAGCAGCCCTTAGAAAATGTGCCATGAATGCCCAAAATGCAATGGCATATCTTTTTGTTTCCCCTGGAACAGGCTTTATATGTCACTTCTAAACAGCTACAAAATATGCTGTCAAGAAGCCAGCAGAGGCTTTGTGGGGAGAGAACCATGCATATTGTCACATAATTGTACAGAAAACTTGTAAAAAGAGTGAAAAGGGAGAGTGCAAAAAAAAAGCATGATGTTTCATCCATAAATAATAGTCATATTGGTGTTTCATGTTCCAACTCAAAGGCAGAAGTTAATCTTATCTCATGTGATACTTCACAAACAAAATGGTATCTGGACCAGATAGAAATTGGATGGGAGGCTAACCCATCCATCTTTCTGTGCAGAGACCAGATCCTTCACCCCACCTCCACCGAGACAGAAAGTTGCCCTCTGAGTCCTCCTCCCCAGGAATCTCCCCCAGCCCGAGGGAGCTGCCTTGCTGAGCACTCACGTGGCAGCGCAAGGGCCTGGTCCTTTTGCTCCAATCAGGGTAGCTCTGAAGGGTCTCCTCAGCTTCTAGAACATCCCAAGCGGTAAGATGAGGCAGCTTTTAGAACATCCCAAGGGGGAAGATGATGCCAGAGCCATCACCCTGGCACCCAGTCCTGTTTCCCTCCATCCCAGACAAACCACCTGCTCTCCAAGTCCCACATTTTGGGGAACCCAACTTTAGACCCTCAGGAGGCTTAGCCTACACAGCTGATTCCAACAGCAAATGCATAAGGGCTAGTTACAATAACAGATGATCTAATTGGTTGTTTTTTAATCCAGCAAAGAAAAAAAGAGAACTGTTTAGCATGAAACAAAAATGGTTTAGAGAACAATGACTTTCCAAATGTAATTTTGAACCATTGCAGGCAGTGACTGGCAAAGAGCTGGTAAGCTCAAAGCTCACCGGGCTTGCCATGTGAGATAGTCTTGAAGGAAGATCCCTCTGGCCCTCCTTCTCTTCAGGTGGAGCAGGTCCTGCAGACGAGTCTGGTAGCTTCCTGTGTCTCACATGCCAGCAGACAGAAAGACAGAAAAGAAAGAAGAAAAGAGAGGAAAGAGAGGCGACTTTAGGGAGGACAACAGAAGAAAGAAGGTATAGGCAGGTGTCAGGAGATGAAGTCTGCTGGGGAGAAAGGATGAAAGATCCATCTGAAGTGACAGGGTCAACACAGAAACCCGCCACCCTCTCCTCCTTAGACAGGAAGCCAGGTCATCCCTGCAACTTGCAGGTAATTTGCTTTGGGAAGCCCACGGCCACCAAGAATCACAAATTAGGGACTTCTCTGGTGGTCCAGTGGCTAAGACTGTGCTCCCAATGTAGGGGGTCTGGGTTTCATCCCTGGTCAGGGAACTAGATCCCACATGCTACAGTTAAGAGTTCACAAGCCACAACTAAGACCCGGCACAGCCAAATAAATAAATCTTTTGAATGCTTCAATTATTTGAGATAAAAAGAATCACACATGAGCCGCTCTTGGAACAGGCTATGTAACTCTGAGTGTTTTGCAGGCAAGCAATTCACACTGGATGGCTGACACTTACTAGTTCTCCTAAGAGCTGCTAAGCCCTTGTGGGCTCTGCTCCCCCACCTACAAGGGTGTGCAGCGCCTGCCTCCTCGGACCTTGGAATTGGCCCCCACCTAGCTGCTGATCTTTGATGGCTCTTTCTAAATATTGGATTCCATATCTTTCAAGCAGAGGCCATATCGATTCAATTCTTCTGATGAGTCAAGGTACAAGAAATAGAAGAAAGCGCAAGAAAGCACGTTTAGCACAGAAACCTTCTCCAGAGATGGTGGTGCCTTTGACAACACTCAAAGGGGTAAGAATGGAGGGAGGAGGATGTCAGCTCACTCTGTAAAAAGAACACACGGGGGTGGGGGATAAATCAGGAGCTTGGGATGAACACAGACACAAAACTACATATAAGAGAGATAACCAGCAAGGACAGCACAGGGAATGCCATTCAATGTTCTGTGATAACCTGCATGAGAAAAGACTCTAAAACAGAACAGATGTGTGTATATATGTAACTGAATCACTGCTATACACCTGAAACCAACACAGCATTGTAAATCAACCACACTCAAGTGAAATCAGGATTGAAAAAAAGAAAATGAGGAAACAGACTGCTGGAGGTGGCCCAAATCACCAGGATTCAGCACGTGTGAATTCAAGACCAGGGGAGTATTTTCTGTGTCCCCTTAGAAAGGAAACCTCCGTGGCTGAGGGCCTGCTCTTCCCATGCAGGTATGACCTGCAGAAGTCCTTCCTCCCTCCCTTCCTCCTGCGTCCTGGCTTCTCAGGAGCCAGCACTCTGGACAAATCAGAAAATGAGCCGGGCTGACTCGGCCCTAGCACAGGATTTCTTATTCCTTGGTGTGTCCCCTCCCAGCCAGGCTCTTCATTGTCCCGAATTCCAGAGGAGTCCTAGAGGCAAGACTTGGGTTGAGATCACTTTCTCTTGGTTTTTACATGGAATTGGACTAAGATGGAGAAGCTCTATACAGTCAACGAAAACAAGACCAGGAGCTGACTGTGGCTCAGATCATGAACTCCTTATTACCAAATTCAGACTTAAATTGAAGAAAGTAGAGAAAACCACTAGACCATTCAGGTATGACGTAAATCAAATCCCTTATGATTATACAGTGGAAGTGAGAAACAGATTTAAGGGTCTAAATCTAATAGATAGAGTGCCTGATGAACTATGGAATGAGCTTCGTGACACTATACAGGAGACAGGGAGCAAGACCATCCCCATGGAAAAGAAATGCAAAAAAGCAAAATGGCTGTCTGGGGAGGCCTTACAAATAGCTATGAAAAGAAGAGAAGCAAAAAGCAAAGGAGAAAAAGAAACATATAAGCATCTGAATGCAGAATTCAAAAGAGTAGCAAGAAGAGATTAAAAAGCCTTCTTCAGCGATCAATGCAAAGAAATAGAGGAAAAGAACAGAATGGGAAAGACTAGAGATCTCTTCAAGAAAATTAGAGATACCAAAGGAACATTTCATGCAAAGATGGGCTCGATAAAGGACAGAAATGGTATGGACCTAACAGAAGCAGAAGATATTAAGAAGAGGTGGCAAGAATACACAGAAGAACTATACAAAAAAGATCTTCACAACCCAGATAATCACGATGGTGTGATCACTCATCTAGAGCCAGACATTCTGGAATATGAAGTCAAGTGGGCCTTAGTAAGCATCACTACGAACAAAGCCAGTGGAGGTGATGGCATTCCAGCTGAGCTAAGCCAGTGGAGGTGATGGCATTCAGTTGAGCTATTTCAAATCCTGAAAGATGATGCTGTGAAAGTGCTGCACTCAATATGCCAGCAAATTTGGAAAACTCAGCAGTGGCCACAGGACTGGAAAAGGTCAGTTTTCATTCCAATCCCAAAGAAAGGCAGTGCCAAAGAATGCTCAAACTACCGCACAATTGCACTCATCTCACATGCTAGTAAAGTAATACTCAAAATTCTCCAAGCCAGGCTTCAGCAATATGTGAACCATGACTTTCCTGATGTTCAAGCTGGTTTTAGAAAAGGCAGAGGAACCAGAGATCAAATTGCCAACATCTACTGGATCATGGAAAAAGCAAGAGAGTTCCAGAAAAACATCTATTTCTGTTTTATTGACTATGCCAAAGCCTTTGACTATGTGGATCACAATAAACTGTGGAAAATTCTGAAAGAGATGGGAATACCAGACCACCTGACCTGCCTCTTGAGAAATCTGTATGCAGGTCAGGAAGCAACAGTTAGAACTGGACATGGAACAACAGACTGGTTCCAAATAGGAAAAGGAGTCTGTCAAGGCTGTATATTGTCACCCTGCTTATTTAACTTATATGTGGAATACATCATGAGAAATGCTGGGCTGGAAGAAACACAAGCTGGAATCAAGATTGCCGGGAGAAATATCAATAACCTCAGATATGCAGATGACACCACCCTTATGGCAGAAAGTGAAGAGGAACGAAAAAGCCTCTTGATGAAAGTGAAAGTGGAGAGTGAAAAAGTTGGCTTAGAGCTCAACATTCAGAAAATGAAGATCATGGCATCCGGTCCCATCACTTCATGGGAAATAGATGGGGAAACAGTGGAAACAGTGTCAGACTTTATTTTGGGGGCTCCAAAATCACTGCAGATGGTGATTGCAGCCATGAAATTAAAAGACACATACTTCTTGGAAGGAAAGTTATGACCAACCTAGATAGCATATTCAAAAGCAGAGACATTACTTTGCTGACTAAGGTCCATCTAGTCCAGGCTATGGTTTTTCCTGTGGTCATGTATGGATGTGAGAGTTGGACTGTGAAGAAGGCTGAGCGCTGAAGAATTGATGCTTTTGAACTGTGGTGTTGGAGAAGACTCTTGAGAATCCCTTGGACTGCATGGGGATCCAACCAGTCCTTTCTGAAGGAGATCAGCCCTGGGATTTCTTTTGAAGGAATGATGCTAAAACTGAAACTTCAGTACTTTGGCCACCTCATGTGAAGAGTTGACTCATTGGAAAAGACTCTGATGCTGGGAGGGATTGTGGGCAGGAGGAGAAGAGGACGACAGAGGATGAAATGGCTGGATGGCATCACTGACTCGATGGACGTGAGTCTGAGTGAACTCCAGGAGTTGGTGATGGACAGGGAGGCCTGGCGTGCTGCCATTCATGGAGTCACAAAGAGTCGGACACGACTGAGCGACTGAACTGGACTAACTTATGCTACTGTCGGGCATCCCAGGTGGCACTAGTGGTAAAGAAATGCCTGCCAATGCTGGAGACATAAGAGGAACAGGTTTGATCCCTGGGTCAGAAAGATTCCCTGGAGGTGGAAATGGCAACCCACTCTAGTATTCTTGCCTGGAGAATCCCATAGACAGAGGAGCCTGATGGGCTACAGTCCATAGGGTCACAAAGAGTAGGACACGACTGAAGCAACTTAGCATGCACATGTCACAGTTCCACTGGCTAAAATCCCACTGCTCATCTTCCAGGTTTATAGATTTGTGGACAAGCTATTCTCCTGCATCAAAAATTTAAGCCATTTAGAAATGGATTCTGTTCTATTTCCTGAGTGCCCTCTCTTTCTCAGTTTAATTCCAAAACACAACAGCAGTCTGGGGATAGTGGAGAAAGTGGGATCTAAGACAAGAATAGTGAAAATTATGACATTTTGCCCATCCTCCCCTCCTGAGCCTGTGAGGCTCTGGGTCCCCACTCTGTCCTGTCAGAAGATGCCCAGTGACAAGTTCAAAACTGTTAACCAACTTCAGAGATAAAAATGTAAAGTTCACCAAGGTCACTATTTGGAGTTGTACATTGTTCTGTATCACATGCTGCCCAGGTGCCTCAGTTTCTCCAAATGTCGAGTGGAGGTAATATGAGAAGCAAGCCTTTTAAATCATACAGGAAGAGTCTTTAAGCCCTTAGGAGATATCATGCTGGTGTTAAAAATGCAGAACGCTGCTACTGATACAATTATGTCTAAGATTAATATATTTTTAATCAGTTCAGTTCAGTTCAGTCGCTCAGTTGTGTCCGACTGTCACTCCATGGAATGCAGCACCCTGGGTTTCCCTGTCCTTCACTATCTCCCAAAGTTTGCTCAAACTCATGCCCATTGAGTCGACAATGCCGTCCAACCATCTCGTCCTCTGTTGCCCCCTTCTCCTGCCTTCAATCTTTCCCAGCATCAGGGTCTTCTCCAATGACTTGGCTCTTCACATCAGGCAGCCAAACTATTGGAGCATCAGTATCAGTATCAGTACTTCCAAAGAAACTTCAAGATTGATTTCCTTTAGGATGGACTGGTTCAACCTCCTTGCAGTCCAAGGGACTCTCAAGAGTCTCCTTCAGTAGCACAGCTCGAGAGCATCAATCCTTCAGCATTCAGCCTTCTTTATGGTCCAGTTCTCACATCCATACATGACTACTGGGAAAACCATAGCTTTGTCTATGATGGGCTTGGGAAACCCCATCTGGACACGTGGCTTTCTTGAGACAAGCAGCAGCCCAGCCCAAGGGTCACGGTGGGCTCTCCTTGGCTGGTACCCAATCTGTTTGTCCTTTCAGCTGGCTCCTGAGTCACCCTTTCCATGCCTGGTCCTGCAGGTGGGTCCACCAAACGGAGTAGCTAATCCAATAAATCCGCTTCATCATCAGTGTTCTTCTCGCAGATCCTGGCGTCACTGGGAAGACACTCTCTTTCGGGGGAGGGGGAGGGTGGGGAGAGCTGCATCCTTCAGTTTCTGGGACCCCTGCCCTAGTGTTTGCAGGTCACTGCACCTGTGCAGCTCTGTCTCCCAGCTGAAGGCTCAGTCACCAGCTGGCTCACACTGCTGCCGGGTCTCTCAACACCAAAGCCTGGCAGGAAACCATTAGTGGAGTAGATAAAGGTTATCGCATTTCTCATCACCCGTTGGACATACTTTGTCAGGAAACAGCATTTGCTGAGGAGCCTGGTTACAGATAAGTGTGAGGGGCGTGAAATGTGCTGGGCTTTCTCTGGAGCAGTGCTGGTGGTCTAGTCACTAAGTCCTGTCCAACTCTTTGAGACCCCATGGACCATAGCCCGCCAGGCTCCTCTGTTCATAGGATTCTCCAGGCAAGAACACTGGAGTTGGTTGCCATTCCCTACTCCAGAAGATCTTCCCGACCCATGGATTGAGCCCATGTTTCCTGCAATGCAGGTGGATTCTTTACCACTGAGCCACTGGGAAAGCCCACATTTTCTCTGGAGACCGCCCTCCCACCTGCATCTCCAAGCAGGGGAGCCAGGTGGATCAGTGGCTCAGGAGCTGGTTACACAGAGTCCTCCAAAGCCAAGCTGCCACTAGGTGTTGTGAGATGACAGGGAAGAACAAAAACGTAAACAGAAGTCAAGCCTTTCAGGAAAACATTACACTCGGCTGAGTCTCCGGGGCTCTGGAAGACCTAGGGTGAGAAGAAGGCTGGTACCACAGGAGCTAGCAGAGGACGACAGGTATCTTCTAGCCCAAACACCTGAGCCAACATCCCTTCCAGAAAATCCAAGATGATGCTCAAGTCCAGAGCCACAGGGATGCAGAGGGATGGGTCAGAAGGGATTCTGGGGAAGTAGAAACTCTCTTTTCTTGGAAACCCTAAGTATGTGCTGGTGGCTCTGCTGCAGGGAGCTGAAGGCGGCTGAAGCTGGGGCTAAGGAGCCCTAATTGCTGCTCGGATGACTCCGCAGCCCGCAGCCACTGTCCTGCAGGAAGCTGCCGTCCATCCCTTCCAGGGGTAGGGCTGCTATCAGCACGCGGTTTACAGCCCCTGGGCAGCACACTAATTAAAAGGCTTTGTGAGAGCCGTCCTCATTAGCCGCTACTTCCTTAATCACTGCCTCTTCAGCCACCAGGACAATCTATAAATCTCCTCAAATATAAAATAATGAAGTTGAATGGTTCAATTTATTATAACATAATAAGTCAGGACAATGCAGGGGGTGAACAGGGCGGCACTGGAGCGCATCCCCTGCCCCGAGCCGCCCATCCCTCCTCGTTACCAGAGGCTCTGGACACACCGTGGCGGTGAGGACAGCCCGGCTTGGCCACCAAGTCACCTGGGGCCACCCGTGCCCTTTGCACATCTCCCTGGGCTGGGCCAGGCCGGGGGAGAGGATGGCTAGAGAGGGCCCAACACCCCACAGAGACAGAAAGGGCTTCAGGTCCAGGGTCTCATCCTGCCAGTGGGGACCAGTCTGGGACACAGCCCCCACATGCCCTGACAGCCTGCAGTTCAGCACAGAGAAGCCACGCATCCCAGGGCACACAGTGAGCCCCTCACAGGGAAGCCGTAGCCCCATCTGCCCAGTGATATTGACATTCAGCTCAGTTGAGATCCACGTGCTCCATCCTAACCCCCTTGGAGAGCTAGGTAAAGACAGAACTCCCTCTGAAGTGGAACACTGGACACCACAAAACCCCTAGAAGAAATCAAAGGCAAAACGTTCTCTGACATAAATTTCACCAATGTTTTCTTAGGTCAGTCCTCCCAAAGCAATAGAAATAAAAGTGAAAATAAACAAATGGGACCTAATCAAACTTTTGCACAGCAAAAGAAACTATAAAGTAACACCAAAAAGACAACCTATGGGATGGAAGAAAGTATTTGCAAATGATGCGACCGACAAAGGCTTAATTTCCCAAATATTCAGACAGCTCATAAAACTCAATAACAAAAAAGCAAACAACCCAATAGAAAAATGGGAGACCTAAACAGACATTTCCCCAAAAAGACATACAGATGGCCAACAAACACATGAGAAGATACTCAACATCACTAATTATTACAGAAATGCTAATTGAAGCTACAACGGGGTACTATGCCCACCAGTGAGAATATGCTTGTGTGCTTAGTCGCCCATTTCTGTTCGACTCTTTGCCACCCCATGGACTATAACCTCCCAGGCTCCTTTGTCCATGGGATTCTCCAGGTAAAAGTACTGGTGTGGATTGCCATGCCCTTCTCCAGGGGATCAAATGGCCATCATTAAAAAGTCTACAACTAACAAGTGATGGAAAGAGTGTGGAGAAAAGGAACCTTCCTACACTTCCAGCGGAAATGACACAGACACAATGGAGAACTGTATCAAAGTTCCTTAAAAAATAAAAATAGAAGTACCATACAGTCAACGATCCCACTCCTGGGCATATATCCAGACAAAACTGTAATTCAAAAAGTTATATGCACCTCAACATTCACAGCAGCACTGCTCCCAATAGCCAAGACACAGAGGCAACTTAAATGCTCATTAACAAATGAGCCAATAAAGAAAATGTGGTATGTACATACAGTGGAATATTACTCAGCCATAAAAGGAGTGAAACAATGCCATTCGCAACATGAATGGACCTGGAGATGACCATACTAAGCAAAGTAAGTCAGAAAGAGAAAGGCAAATAACCCATAGACTGAGTTTGGTATTAGCAGACTATCAAATATAGGATGGCTAAACCACAAGATCCTATTGTAGAGCACAGGGAACTATACTCAGTGTCCTGTGATGAAACACAATGGAAAAGAATATGAAAAGCAAGGCATATATTTGTAACTGAGCCACTGTGCTGTACAGCATAAATTAACACATTATAAATCAACTATTACCCCCAATAACATTTTTAAGAGAGAAAAATGAAAAAGATAGAGTTCCCAGGTTTCTTCTCAAGGGAACTTGATTGATTCATTCAGGGGTGTGGGGCCCAAGAGTCAGTATCTTTCTCAAGTTCCCCCAAAGTTTCTTATCATCCGACACATCTGAAAAATGCTGAGTGGCCACTGGAAGCAGCAGCCTGGCCATCGCGTCCCTGCTCCTAAGTTGTGATCTTGGCTCTCTCCTAACCTCCACACCCCTGGCACACGCCATTCCTGCGACTGACACCCTTCCACCTGGGGAAGTCAGAAGTCTTTGCTGAGATGGCTACAGACAAATGAGCTACACGACCAGTTTCCTGCAGGCTGAGTGTAACCTCCTCCCTTCCTCCACCCCTGATCCTTAGCACCCCATCCCCAGCACTCTGCCTGAGGTGCCCCGCTGGCCAGGGACGGTGCTTTTCCCCAGACCGCCTGTCCCTCTCACCCTCAGTCTGGGCTGCCCTGTGACCACTGACATGGAGCACAGCTGCCTCTCTCTTGAGATCCAGGAGGTGCTCTGGCCAAGAGTGCCTCCCAGGAGGCCCGGCGTCCACATGCTCATTATCTCCAGAAGCTCACCCACAGCATCCAGGAAGGAAGCCACGGTTTTATCCAGAAATTACCCAAAGTCAGACAGAAGGCATCATAAGCATGAACTGAGGAAGATGCAGCCAAGTCACTGTGTTTTCCAGACACAGATCTCTGCTGTCTAAGCTGCTGAGCTGCCCAGATGGTCCAACAGCAATGGACGCCGTGTCCACTCCCCGGCTCCCCGACATCCTCTGCAGAGAGGGGGCAGCTCTGCCTCTCCACCGTCTCGGTGGTCTGCCTGGCCTTTCAAGCCCGTGGTCAGCCCCTCCTGCGAGGACAGAGAGGGTCCTGGCCGGAGGTACAGCCCCCCGCCTGATGTGGGGAGCAAGTGGGGCAGGACAGCAGGGTCACCTCGTGGGACTGGGCAGCATGGCCCACAGCAAGCCTCTCCCCGGTGAGGTCTTCCTGCCCCAAGGCACCTCACCAGGCTGGCGAATGGCTCCGACCTTTTGGGATCCAAATGCCACCCCAGCCAGGGAGATGCCAGGATTTCAGTCCACAGCAAAGCACGTTGCCGCTGCACACCGGGCTGTTTGTCAGCTCACCTCACACGCCTCGCCTTTCTCTCCTTCCCTCCTTCTCACTCTAGAGCACTTGCCACCTGGAACCAAATCACACACATGTCTGTATCGTGCCTTTTTTTTTTTTTTTTGCTTTTTTAAAAATATTTTTTTAATTAAAGGATGATTGCTTTACAGTATTACGTTGGTTTCAGCCAAACATCAACATGAATCAGCCATAGGTATACATATGTCCCCTCATATCATGCTTATTTTTATTCCATCTATTTTGGCCAGCGGGTAAGTCCCAAGGAGGCAAGGGTCACTGACTGCTTTATTCTCTGACATGCCCCGATCATCTCCAACAGCAACTGCCCACAGTAGGCTCTCTAAATGTTTGATGAATGATGGCAAGCACAGGAGAGCCTAAGACAGGAGCGTGGTTCACCCACCTCCTATCCTGCCCTGCTGAAGGGAGACGCTGCCTGTCCTGGGCATGAGGGCTCTGGACTACCTCCATAATCTGCAAACAAACTAAGACGTCACAGTCTCCCGCTGGCTGACCCCAAGCTGGCGTCCATCCACTCCCTGCAGAAAACGTCCTGTCACTCCCATTCCACGTTGGCTCAGGCATCAAGCAATCAGATCCCCCGGTGAAATATTGGTTGTTCTTGCTTAACCAGGTGACAAATAACATGCTTAATAAATTATAAATGATAAAATATTGCAGAAAAACCCAATATCAATTTTAATACTTTAAAATAATTTATTAATCTGCCCTCATGCTGTGTGCAGTGTCTGTTATTTCTCACGTTCCCACAATACACTGTGAATGAGGAGGGAGAAACTGACAAGGTGAATATAGGAAGGAAAGAGGCCAGCTGGGGGATGCAATTGGTGGGCTCCCAATAAGCTGAATAAAAGAAGAGACACCACTCTGTGTCACGGATACAGCTCCAGAAATTTTCTAAATATTCATGAGCTTGTATTGCTGGCTCCCCTTTCCAGGAGATGCCAAGAGACCACAGATTATGTGATTGCATTCCTAACCCAATCCTTCTGAGAAAACCACTGACCCCACCAATCCTCCTTGCACACAGGCACAAAGCAGTCAGCTCATGTTGCTAGATGCAGGGCTGGAGGGATGGAGAGAGAACCAGAAGGATGGGTAGTTAGATGGATGAACTGAGGAAGGGAGAGACACAGGGATGGAAAATGGGAGGGAAGGAGGAATGGGTGAACAAGGGGATGTAGGGAAGTGGAGAGACAGAGGAATAGAAAGGTGAGACAGAACCAGAGGGATGGGCAATTGGATGGAAGGATGGAGGGCGGAGTGGTGGGATGGAGGGATGGTAGGATGGATTCATTTGCTGGTTGTCAGGGCTCTTTCTCTGGCTTAGACACTCCTTTCCCCTGTGGACGCCTGCTCTCCAGCACATGGACCAGGGTCATCCTCAGAAGGTCACAATGCCCAGGACAACCCAGCCTGGATAGGGTGAGATTTGGGGGAAAATACCCGCACTTAAAAAGACACCTCACTCTTGGCAGCTTTCACTGAAAGACAGGATTGTCAAAATTAAATTTTTAAGATGTGTATTAAAAGCAGGTGGGTAACCCTCTTGCTCTCCCCATTCACCCAACCCAGTGTGGCATTTCTAGCTGTTTCTCTGCCCAGAGATGCAGGTGACAAGAGACTGAGATCCTGTGGGTGTTGAAGCATGTGTCTGTTGATTCGGAGGCTGCAGGTGTATCTGCAGAACTCAGGCGATGCGGAAACACGAGCCCTGGAGTGGCTGGCCTGGTTCACAGTCCTGTATCTCTGCTCCCCACCAGGACAAGCTACATGGCTCCGTTCCGACCAAGGACAGGATGCCTGTGCCTCGGTTTCCTCTGCTGTGAGACGGGACAGAATACAGATGCACACCCCCCCGCCCCCACCCCAGGGAGTGGAGGTCAGGTGATGTAACAGGTGAAGGTGCCCAGCAAACAACCAGCATTTGTGACTGGCTGGCTAACAAACATATCATTTAGGTCAGAGGAGGCATTTGAATCCTGCTCAGCCACTGACCAGCTCTGCCTGGAGGCCTGAGTGAGGGCATCCCTCATGTTCTCATCTGGGGTGGGTAGGGAGGAGATGGGGAGGACATATTCACATACATTCACACCCAAGAGGAGCTGAGACACCACGTGACGAGACGCACAAAAATTCAGGCCCCATGTTGTCGGAGCTCAGAAACAGCACCAACACTAGTTACTGCCCCTGTGACCCACCGTAACTAGTTGTCGTCGACATGTGGGGTTTAAAGAGCAGATTGCCTCTTCCTATCTGACCGAAACTCCCAGCAGCCTGCACCTCATACCCTTTGTGTGGGTCCGTGAGCCGGGTCACCACACAGAACAGAACAAACAGGGAGACATGCTTATTGGAGGCAGCCGAGGTTCGGGGGGCTGGGCCGATGTTTCTCTTAAGCAGGTATCATGTCCAAGTCGTCCAGGGTGCCTTCAATTCCTCCAAAACACAACAAACTGGAAGCAACATTTGGGTGGAACCACTCTGGGGAAAGAAGCAGATAAATCGTAGAGGTAAGAGGCAGAGACAGCAAAGGGGATGTGTCAGAGATCAGGATCCCACCACACAGAAGCGGCTGCACTCTGGGAGCCGCCCCCTTGAACCCGAGGGACTGCTTCCTGAACTCAGGTGTGAACGGTGTCGCCCCGTGCACAGAGCAAGCTGCCAGTTCAGAAACCAATCAGCTGGTAAACAGCAATGCTCTGTAACTCCGGCTATTAACCACAACTTAAAGAGAAATCAAGTCTCATTTATCAGGGACTGCAGGGGTCTTCCTAGACCATCTCAGAGTTTCATACTCATCTAAGGAAACAGGCTGGAATTCTCCGCGCTGGCTTCCTTGGAGGCAATGCCATTTCCAAGCTTATTCATGCTTAATCATGTCCGACTGACTCTTTGCAACTCCGTGGAGTATAGACCACAGGTTCCTCTGTCCGTGGGATTTCACAGGCAACAATACTGGAGTGGGTTGCCACTTCCTTCTCCATAAAGGCTTATTAAACAGCCATTTAAAGGGACACAGCAGGTTCAAGAATGCCACTGCCCTCCACCCTGCCCCAGACAGACAGCGGCAGGCCTGGGTCCCAGACAGCCTCAGGGACGGCACGAACTTCACCTGCGATCCGCATATGACACAAGGCCATCTTTGCTTTGGTCCAGAGAAAAGGAAGTTAGATCATAGTTAGAGGAAGGAAGTTAGATCATAGTTGGAGGGGGTGGTCTGTGCAGAATCTCAGTGATGAGGTCAGGTTCTGCCCAATCGCCAGAGCATTTAGGGCTATTTTCTGCCCACCACCCCCTCACCCACCAACCACATATCAATTGTTCAGACTGTGGCCACAACCCCACGGACTCTCGGAGCCATCTTCTGCAGAGATTCCAGGGCACAGCTTGAGCGTAGGAAAGCTGAGGCTTTCGTAAGCTGTCAGTCATTTCTCTGTGCTACATTTTTAAGCATCAACATTCAAGAGAGTCAGATGACATCTGATTACTTGATTATCAATATATGTGTTCAGGAGCTGAGAGCTGTAATCACCTAACAGAGAGGTGACATGACAAGTCAACCGGCTGCCAGGTGAGGACAGAATGGGGTCTCCACCCTCCAGCTCCAAGGGTCCCACAGCCACAGGCTACCTGGCTTCCTTCCCTTGAAAGTGGAGTTCTCCGACTCAAATGGCTTTCTCAGAAGAATTCCTCCACAACGGCAGGCACATTTTGGCTGAAATATCCTCAACAGACGCTGGACTGCAGGACCGTATCCTTGTCCTGTAACTTTCCCAATTGAAAACCAAGCTTGCGTTGTTAGAATATTGCTGTTTCAGCCCTTCCAAAATTGGAGTACATGTCTCCAAATTCCCAAGCCACAGAAAGAGTGTAGCGCTGAGGGGCTTGGAGAAGGCAACGGTCATCCTCCAGGCCGGGAGACACAAGATGCATAGCAAGAAAGCCCCCGGGCTCCCCGCCATTGTCATTCAGTCCCTGTTCACCTCCTTTTCCATCACTGCTGATTACAGATAGGTCCCTGTCTGCATAACGTCTTCCCACTTTATAATCAGACAACTGCCACTTGCTCTGATAACCTATGACATTGAGTGTGATTCTGCCTGCAGGATACTCAGTCTGCACGGGTCTCTTTTGGAGAGCAGGCACATTACCATCCACTTTGAGGCAGAAAGTGGCCCAGAGCAACATACTAAGAAGGTGTGGGCTGCTCCAGCAGGTGCCACCCAGCTCCCCCCAAGGTGAGAAGCCCCACTCAACACCCTGTCCCCCATGCTGTCCTGGAGAACACTGCACACGGGACCCCAAACCCCCGTGCTTCCCACCTAGTCTCCTACTCCACGGGCTCTGTGCTCAGAACAGGAATTATTCTTCCTGAACTTTATCATCTGTATGGTCATCTGTGATTTAGAAGTTCCCCCTCCTACAGAGTCACATGTAAATGGATTCATACAGTAGCTCTGAAAGCATCTTAGTCTACAGACAGGGAGACAGACCAAAGGACCCATCCCAGTCACATGAGGGAACCCGGCACTGCAGCTGCGAACCACGTTGGTCAGAGTAAAGAGACCACGTGGAGCTGGGGAAGCAGGGCTCACAGGATTCACAGGCTTGGGTTCCAGCCCAGATCCCATCATCTTGAACCACCACGAATGTGGAACCTAAATTTGTCAGGGCCAGGGCAACATGCTCAACCTGACCACAACCTGGAGCCACATGGAATTTCTGAAACACCTTGGCCTGGGCTCAGCCCCAAGGCCTGATGCCACTGGTAGAAGCAGCGGGAATGTCAGTGATGATCGTCCTACGGGGAACACACACGTGGACAAGCTGCATAAGAAAATGCCAGGGGCGGGGGGGAGGATATACGCATACAATGATCTGCCTCAAAAAGAAAAGGGAAGCATTTCAAAACAAAGCAAGATTGCTCCCAGAATGGTTTTCTGTTTTAATCACTTGCCCACAGTGATCAAACAGGGCTTTCAGTTCTGACCTAACATCAACCAATAGGGTAACTTTATATAGAAAAATTTCCCCCATCTAAGTTCCTAGCAGGAAGAAGATAAGCCTGCAGACACTGCCCTGTGAGCCAGGCTCTGATGCTTTCTCATCCACACTGTCTGACAAGCCACGCCGGGCATTCGGAGGTGACCATGGAGGGAAAGATGAGACGGGCCTTACAGGAGTCTGCAGCCTGGTTTTGGGAACGCTGTTGCTCCCAGTGGTCAGTGCATGACGAGGCGGCGGCCAAAACCCTGGAGGGGAACCAGAATGGGGAGATGCATGATACCCCCAAAGAGAGGTTCCTTTACAGTAGAGGGTGTTGTTTGACCCGAGTCCTGAAGGCAGAGAGCAAGCCTGCCAGAGAGAGAGGACTATGTGAACATTCGTGGTGTATACACTCTAGTAGATGAGTAGAGGATGGAGAGGACGGTCCAGGCAGAGGGTGAAGGACTCTGCCTCCCTGCTGAAGCATCTGATTCCCATTCTCTTCACAGGTAAGAAAACTGGAGCCCAAGAACGGAAGTGACAAGTTCAAGGCCACAGAGCAGTGGAGAGTTAGATCAGGACACAAGTTGGTAATCACTTGAAATTTTTCAATTGAATATAAAAGAGAAAAAAACAAACAGGGCTATTCTCTCTTCTGACTGCTCTATTGATTGAAATGAATGTCTGTGCCGGGACCACTGAACCATGAGAAGGGATCTGGCTCAGATGGGAACAGACTGTCAGGAATCTCTGGGCTGAAGGAGAAAGTGGAGAAAATTTTCTACACAGACCCACGTGTGGGGGTGTCAGTGTGTCTATCTGCAGCAACGTAGCCGGGTATGGATCTGTGCATGCCTATATATATAGGAGACATATGCCACAATCTTCAATCAGCATCCATGAGCCAAAGGCACGGGCAGAATTCCTGATTGGGCCGCTTGTCCAGGCTCTGCAGAGCTCCCCACTGGGCAAGGGGCTATTCAGGCCCTAAGTTCAGCTCTCAGGAGACCCCATCTGACACACAAGTCTGACGGAAGCTACAACATGGTGCTTCTAGACCGTTCTCTGGGGAATTTGGAAAAACAAGTGGCATTAATATGTATGCCTCTAATTTCATCAAAATGTTAGTTTGTGAGAGCTATTCTGCATACAAGAAACCCTTTGCTTAAGAAAAAGGGGGAGCGGATTAAAAAAAGAAAATAAGAAAGAACTCTCTCTCAGCCGCTATCTCTAACCGCCCCCGCCCCCCCACAAATAAAATAAGCTATTGCCAATTCTGTGAGGCACATGTTAGAGTTTAAATCAGAATCAACCATCTTTAGAAGATTATGAAATGAAGTGTTTTTGTCCTCCATAAAATTCCCTGAATGGGTAAGTATGAGGGGAAGCTAGAGATCGATAGGCCTTCCATGAAGATGGACAAGGAGAAGTGAAAGGGCCAGGGGCCTGTCCCTGTTCCAGGGAGCACTAACCTTCCCCTGTGACCTTCATGAACAGCCGTCCACTTGTGCCCCAGCTTCTGCTCCTGTCTCAGTGGTCCATCACCCTCTGTCTACCCCACGTTCCTCTTTTCAGCCCAGCTCCTTCCTCTCCTTGCCACCAAAGTACAGCACACCTCAATCAGGATCCTGGTTTGGTCCATCCATCCGCCGGAGCAGTAGGCCCTTCAGTGACAGTTACAGACCCACAAGGAGGGAGGTCCAAGGTGCCTGGCCTTGTCTGTCTACAGGCCTCTGACCCCTGCTTGGGCAGGAGACCCCTATCTTCCAGGTCAAAGCTAAGGGAATGGAGACTTTGCTGGTGGAGCTTTGGGAGCCGTGTCCCACGAGGGGAATCAGGCCTTCTCTCTGGCCAGCTGTGCAGCCTTGAACACATGTCCTCAACTCTCCAGGTTTCAGCCTTCTCATCTGTAAAATGGTAATAATAACTGCTGGGATCGCACTTGTCAAAAGCACAGGTACCTTGACTTACCCTGCGATGGATGAAGGTAACGGCTTTCTGAAAATCTGGAAGCAGTTTTCGACTCATGTGGGATCTAAGATGGGAGGTGAGCATTCTTCCCTCCTCAGGGGACTGTGGGGAGGCCGAGATGACCACACGCACATAAAGCTCTGAGCACAGCACCCAGCACTGAGCAAACACCGCCGCTCAGCATCCTTGCTCCTTGATGGGAGCTGAGTGTTCTCACAGGAGCAAGAAACACTACCCTGGTATCCAAGGTAGGAAATACTGAGTCTGGAAGAGGAGACAGAGATACAGACAGGGGTGTGAGGAAGGACCTTTCCAGAATGTCAAGAGAAGGAAAGTATCGCAGATGACCCTGGAGGAGGGGCCAGGTGACCCTCCACAGTATCCTTCCACCAGCCCCACATGGTCTTCCTGCTTCCTGCGCGGCTCGTGCTGGTGCCACAGGGATGAATTAAAACGTAGACCTCCTTATAGACAAGGAGGTGAAGGAGGGAGACGCCAAAGGCTCCAGGGGACACAGCTGGGTCCCTGGCATAGAGCCAGCACCCACTGTTTAATGAGGGAAAGAATGGACTCAAGAATGAATGAACACCCTAAAATAACAAAGACAAAGCACTTGCCTAGGCAACAATTTTGAGAAAAATTCTGCTGATATGAAAGTCCATTAACCTTTTGACCATAATTAACCTTTTATTTTAGTGCACATAAATGATTATTTGATACTCTGCACTAGGCACATGGAGACAGGTAAAGCATGCAGCATTTCTGAATGCACACAGAATATTCTAGTTCACAGAAAGTTTTCATGTGTCTCAGACTGGGGAGTGATTTATTCCATTTCTGTTTCCAGCTGTCTTTTTTGGTAAGTGTAAGGTTTTTTGATAGATAAAGTTTGATTTTAAAAGAGGGACCCCTAATAATTAAGTTCTTAGAAAGTATAATAAAGATCCTACAATTCTGTGAAAGCAGATTAAATGATACATACAAAAGGATTAATTGTCTGTCTCTCTGGTTTGTTTTTTCCAGTCAAGATTCTGTCGTCCAGCTTACCACTGTCAATAGCACCTGCAAATTGATTTATCCCTTGATGAAGTTAAAGCTTTTCTGAAAATTTGGAAACAGTTTTCAAAACCTTGCTGTTGGTAAGCATCTGAGGAGCTGTTTTTTCCCCACTAGTTTTCATCTCAGAATCTTCACATCTGCAGGACAGTCAAGCTCCTCTGCAGAGTAAGAGAGCAAAGAGAGGAGGGGTGGGTGTCTACAGGC